>OX104127.1:138564310-140964310 GCA_944470555.2 Heterobilharzia americana | reverse complement strand
CAAATTGTGTGACAAAGGGAAGTTAAGTAATGTCTTTAGGTGTTTAAAATGAGAAAATAATAGTAGTTTTGTGAGATGGGAATTGTCTTGAGGAATCGACACTACGATGACGATGGCGAAGAGAGAGATTGTACAAACATTTTTTGAATCCACAATGATGATTTGGACTTTTAAATCGGTAATGCTTCAACTATGCCTAGATATCTTAGCCTCATTCCTTTCAAGTGGATTGATTGCACTTTGCTTTTGTGGAGCCGAGTGTATCGACTGTGTCATGCGCCAGCTTGTGCAACGCAATCACTACCCAACTTGATTGACAAGGGGAGAGCAGAAATGTATTTTCAGCTTTGTAGCAGAACACTTAGTAAACTCAAGATATTTGGCTCCTTTCATAAATCCTTCAAAACATTGCACAAAACCCCTCGAAAGGAATGAGGCTAAGATATCTAGGCATAGTTGAAGCATTACCGATTTAAAAGTCCAAATCATCATTGTAGATTCAAAAAATGTTTGTACAATCTCTCTCTTCGCCATCGTCATCGTAGTGTCGATTCCTCAAGACAATTCCCATCTCACAAAACTACTATTATTTTCTCATTTTAAACACCTAAAGACATTACTTAACTTCCCTTTGTCACACAATTTGTATTGACCGTTAACCGGAAATTACTCTGGAATGTTCTATCCCTTCTACTATATATTCACGAATGTATACCGACGAGAATGATTTCTTCAGAAAGAAAGATTTCTTCGCTTCAACTATCTTTACTGTTCTCTTATTTTTTTTTCAATCTACTAGATTTTATTCTAGACAATTGACCTTAGCATAAGAGTGATTGATTGGCACATTGTTGATATAATACTGAGTACGCTACCAAGATGGTGATCAAAATCACCGGAATATTCTTATATTCGTATCACAAATGATTTTTTTTCTGTCCGACGTACAAACAGTTCTTGTGTGAAAGAATCGACCAGATGTAGTTCATGAATAACTCAAGAAAATCCAAAATAGGCACAAAAGCGTAACATTTGTCAAACAAATGCATGGTGTAAATGATGTTATTGGTTTGCAAGAATTATTAAGCTGCTTACAGATTCAGTGATATAAGTTATTCCTTGCAACGATTTAATTCTACACACTAAATTTTCCTTGTACCTGATTGTATTCGCAATTGTCCTTGCATTACTGTGTAGCAATACGTTAATTCAAGAATAATAGGATATTTGTTGTACGAAAACTGCTCAAGAAAGATAGGAATTACAAACATTTTAATTCAAATTTCCTGTCGAATATGGAATGCATTAATCCACTACTATCCCATCAAAGCTTAAAGATGTAAACATCTTTTCTTTGGGGTCCAGAGTGATGGGCTACTTTCTATTACACTGTTGTTGATGAACTTCATTCTGCCTACCTTATCTTTTTAACATACATACTTCAAGTTTTCCGATCTCTTACGTCACCATCAATAATATTTACCTTATAACTTCTGAATTCGTTTGTTATTCATTTTTATGTTAAAACCTCCTTGTATAATAGATTTCCCACTCCAAGTATCTTTTGGTTAAGAGATATATAAGAGATTTTTTATATGAACAACTGATAAAGTAATTAGTTAACCTGGAAATTAAGAAGTTTAGTAACTGAATACTTGTTAGGAAAGTAATTCACCTCAACCTGGTACAGGCTTATTCGCCTAGCCAGACTTACTCTGTCGCCCAGGCTGAAGTATGTGGGACGGAGTTTGAACTCGGAACCCGTTACTTAGAAGTTGAACGCTCAGGCTAATAAACAAAATTTCCACTTGAGCACCTGTTCCATTATATTTTTAATGAAACAGCGATTAAATTGGCACGAAAGAGAATAATTTTAAAATATATCATTTGAATATCAATAACTTCTTACTTATAATAGACAATACTGCCTTCATCCTTAGGTGATCCATCGAGAACATATGGATTCTACATATATGGCTACATCTTTTTATCTGGTCTTTTTATTTGCGTTTCTTTGTTACACCAAAACTTATCAGATATGTTCTGTTTAGCTTTATTTACACTAGTAGCCACAATTACCTTGAATAAATTTCTGGCCTAAGAAATTGATCAGTGTTAGGCATCCTGGATATAATGGTAATTCAGAAGATCGGCAAAATGTGAAACTTAATCTAAGCTATTTCAAAGTAGAAATTGAGTTTGTCGTTCATATAAAAGAAAATGATGTTCCTCGTACTATCCCGTCGTTGATTGGAGCGAATTTTCCGTTCACTTTTGGCATATGGGCTCCTGCGGTGATACCTTGATATTTCCTGCCGTTTCAATTTGCATATTAATGATGAAGCTGCAGGTATATCCAGTTGACGAATCTCAAACAGGACGAAATATGCGTCCTAGATTCCACTACTATCCACCGTCCATCATGAAAATGTTTATGTTTTAAAAAACTATGGTATTGAAAGCATCATTTTCTATACTTTCTATCACCTATGTTTAAAAGTACACATTGGGATACTTTATCATCATTACTTACAGGTTTGACTTAGCAAGAACTTTTCATTTAATTAAAAATTATTTTCATCATGAACTGATGTCTTCGTCTTCAGAGCAAGGGCAAATTGGATGGCATTAAGTAATTGCCATCATTCCTCTTTGACAGCTATAATTTCTCCTGATTAACTGGGTATTTTTGACCTTCCAGGTAAATAAGTTGCCATCCAACATCTAATACTTTTTAACTATGTTATCTAACGATACCAAACCAACGCCACAACCAACAACAACAAGCTTCAATAACCATCAACGGGAGAAACTTAAAGGAGGTTGCCTCTTTCAACTATCTAGGCAGCATCGTTTCAACTACAGGTGACACAGACGACGACGTCAAAGCCAGGATCGGAAAGACAGCAAGACAGACTCTCATTAACCTGAAACCAGTGTGGAGATCTCTTGCACTGCACTCAGCATAAAGCGTAAACAACATCCAGATTTTCAACACTAATTCAGTCAAGTCAAGTATGTCAGTGATTCTATGTGATGGTTGAGAGACTTGGCGCGTTACGAGAAGCATTTGCAACGAACTACAAACATTCATCAACCACTCCCCAAGCTGCCTACGTTCGGTACTCAAGCTCAGATGGATTGTCAGAATAATAAGAATAAGCAACAATCAACTCTGGGTGACAGGCAACGAACCAATGAAGCAAGAACCTATCTGTCAACAAATATGCAGCAGAAGGAAGTGGAGATGGATTGGGCATACACTGAGAAGGAACGCCGACTGGGAATATCACGCGCCGGGCCAGTTGCTCGAGTGGAAGCCAGATGGGAAACGACGAGTTGGGCATCGGAGGTGAGGGTGACATGGAGGAGATGGTGTGAGGACTAAATGAGAGGTTGTGGGCAGTCGTGGAGCTAGGTTCAAAAGATTTCAGAGAAGAGAGTGTGATGGGGACGTGCTACTGAAGCCGTATGTTCCACTAAGAACCCAAGGTGCAAATAATAACAATAACGTTATCTAACCAAGAAATCATTCTAGTTTGATGACTGTCCAGCTTTCTTTGAAAATTTATATTTGATTATGAATATTTTGTTGACAGGTTAAGTGATTTCCTCAGTGTTTTTGTCAAGAAAAAGTGCTGAATTTATTTGGCCTCCTCAGAAATGACTCGAGATGAAAGAGTAAAGTTTTCGTTTCAGCAACAACAGTTATTTACTTCTATCTCTGCTCACTATATTCTTAACTAGCCAATGAATGTTTTTATGCTTTACTGACTATTGGAGTATCAATAGACAAGATACAAACTGTCATTGAAGAAGAGAGTAAGTTCAGTGTGGAAAATAGTCTTGGTTTTAGTGTTATTAATTGGATTATGCTGTCGTTGATTAGACCAAATTGATAAGTCTCAGTTGGCATATGGCCTCCTACGCGGATGCCTCGTCATTGCTTGTATTTTAAATTACATAGTAATGATGGATAGTTGCTGGTAGTGGTGCCCAGGATGGGCATTTCGTCCTATTTGGGACTCGTCAGCTGGATGTACCTGCTTCTCGGTGAGTGGTGTTGTTCCCACCGGGACTCGGAGACTGATCAATTTGGCCCAATCAACAACAGTGTAATACAAGCAATAACAATGAACCTATACCCATCGCACAAGAAGTGGTTATCATGGCTCGGTGGTGTAGTGGATAACGCGCTGGCGTTTGGAGCGACCCCTCCCGAGTCCGAGTCCCGGTGGGAACAACATCACTCACTGGGAGGCAGGTACATCCAGCTGACGAGTCCTTAATAGGAAGAAATGTCTATCCTGGATTCCACTGCTAGCTACTGCTCATCATTACTATACAAAGATTCTCTTTTTTCTACACATACATTTCGTAATACTTCATCTAATCTAACATAGTATTTTTACAAAATTTTGAAATTTCTGTACACATTTCTTATGTTATTTGACCTGAAAGATTTCAAAGTTAAAAAAAGAATAAAATTTTTCATCTCAGATCACTAATATACAAGAGAGAAAACTTGTCTACAAACCATTCTATGACGTATACAGTTTTCATTCACGTGATAAGTATTGTTAACATTTCTGTTTTAGAAGAAAACTACCTTAGGTTTGCATAATTTTTCTAGTATAAGTAACTCATTGCTAATCCATAGAAACAGCTTGTCATCAGCCAACTAGTCTCTAAAGCTTTAGTTTAATTTGGGTATATGCATTAAATTAATAATGTCTTAGACTGATAATTATTCATCTTGCAATGGTTTTACTTATCATTCCATTCTGAACTATATTTGCTTCTGTCCTATCTACTTATGTATCAAAGTATGCTATGAATTAAATTATTCAGTTGGTTATCAGATAGAAATATTAGTTTAAATTTGTATTTCGTCTTTTCAAGATAGCTGCTGAATCAGGAGTAATATAAAACATATCTATGTCCTTGTATACTGAAAATTTTAAGATTTTTTGATCCTAAATGTCACTTGTAGTACCTTATTTCGTCTAATTCCTTCAACAAGTTCAAATAAATATTAAGTCGTCAATGAGATTGAGTTTTTCAGATACCTACCTAATAGTTAACAACTGTTAACTTATTAGGAAACGGTAGCCTGATTAAACCTTGAGCTACCAAGTTTATCCATCGAATATTTTTCATTAAATTCTTTCCTTTCAATTTGTTTTAATCATTTAAATATATCCTTTGAACGTATCATGTACTCTTGCACATTTTTAAACAGTTTCCAAATCTCGGTTTTTCGAGTCAATAACAAAGCAGAAGGAAAATATTATCTTATAAAGAAGTGGTCTTTTCAGTGCACAACATTTCATCAGTGTCCATCAGGTAATTAGCTTGAGTTGCAGATATTTGTAACCTTCAGAATGAACCGCCACCAATGAAATCACACTTCCATTTCTGTTAATTCTTCATTATGGACCTGATGTCCATCCAGAACCAGCTGGCTGTTTTACATTATTGTCTTGAATACTGTTATTATTAACGTCATTTCTATACAATAAACGTTACGTCTGAAAGTATTGTTCTGGGGGTGAATTTGTTGAGAAATTACATGCTAAGAATTCCGTACTGTCATTCACATTGTTTGGAACAAAGCGATTATTTTTACGCACCAGGCCCTCGAGTGGAACCCAGATGGGAAACGACGAGTTGAGCGTCCAAGGTTGACATGGAGGAGATCGTGTGAGGAGGAAATGAGAGCTTGTGGGCAGTCGTGGAGCGAGGTTCAAAAGAGTGCAGAGAACAGAGTGGAATGGAGACGTGCCACTAAAACCGTATGTTCCACTAGGAACCCAAGGGACAAATAATAAAATGTAATGTGAGTTTTTAGTTTATTCACTTACTAGTTTCAGTTTGAAAAATGTTAACCAAAATGTGGTCTTATAAGTTACTTGATGGATAGAACCGAAATTTAAAAAGTGCGTTTCGTCCCATCTACGACTCATCGGCTGGATATACCTGCATCCCTGTGAGTGGTGGTTTTCCCACTAGGAATTGAACGCTGTACCCATCACTTGGCAGTGCTCTGACATTTGAAGTGATGGGTACTGAGTTTCAGTTTCAAAAAGAATACGCTCATTCAAATGATTTGCAAGTAAATCCATCTGATGAGTCAGTCTCAAACAGGACGTGGCGCGTATCCTAGATCCCACTACTAGTCACTACTAAGTAAACTGAAACATAATGATTAATCAAGCAATATCTAAGCATCCACATAGGAGCCCATATGCTAACAGAGGTCGATCTATTCGATTCAGTATAGCAACAAGGAGTTGAAAGTATCAGTAAATAAAACAATTGTCTAGTAATCTTGAGGATGTTTAAGAACTGTCAGAATTCCATCCCTATTGGATTAGGTACAATATATACCCCAAGTTAATTTTTTATAATCAAATAAATGAACAGTCTTGTTTATTCTTTCAACTGTTGTAGCCTTTTACTTTTCAATGTTATACTTTATTATTACAGTATCATGTAAAATCTACTCATCTAGAATAAATATTAAAAATGACAAGATTTATGTGCTTGATTTGTATCTGGACGTGTATGTTTCATTTCATGGAATCATTCTACAGTTTATCTGTAAAACTCAGTGTAAATCTTGAAAACATAGATGCAGCCAATGAGTCTTATCAGAAGTTGTCGAAAATTTCTTATCACATATTTTATCTCTTGATAAAAATTAATGAAATAATGATTTAAAAGTGCTGAGCTAACTATCCGTTAGTATTCGTGGCTACTTAGTCGAATGTTAACATCAAGCTGAACTCGAAAGATAGGTAACCCTGCATGGATTTGAGCTCATAATGTCAAGCGGAATATAATTGGTTCATATTTACTATTAATACTTAACAGAAAATTACTATTATTATTTATCTTGTAGTCTAATATTATTGGTTGCAAAGCTTTTAAAATACGTATCATTATACTGACTGAAGTGTCGTGTAGATTCATTCAATTGTTAAACGAATAACAATCATATTGTTGGATTGCAGCTAAGGCAGGATGATAATTTTTAGTTATGGCGATGAACAGTTTATATATTGTGGAATGAATCAGTTCATTATGAAAACGTTAGAAATAAATTTTTACACATTATAATTGTTGTGTTTTTTACTTTTCGGTTACTTTACTCGAAATTCACTGATCATAAATTTATTCCTTAGAAAAATTAACCTTTGAAATGTTACATATCAGAATCTTTAGAAACTTTGGTTCTCGGAAATGAAGTCATTGCACTCCCATCTATTATCAGTACTCTATTTATACAGGGTAGTAATTGAAGATGAAATGAAAATTGGGATCACCATCGGATTCGAACCAGTGACCACCAAGTTTTCAGTCTGATGCTCTATCAACGGTAGTAACGCGTCACGAGTTCATATGGTAGTCAAGCAAACCCCATAGTGATTGAAGTGAAATTTAATTCTGGTCAGCAGTCGAACCTAGCAGCTCAGTTGGTAGAGCATCAGGCCGAAAACCCAAAGGTCGCTGGTTCGAATGCGGACTGTGGTTTAAATTTTCATTTCACCCTCGATCATCACCCAGTATAAATACTAGTCTGCTAAACCACAGGTATCTCAGAAAATCAAAAGAAGTATCTTATTTATCAGTAAATTGATGAACAAAGAATCCTTACTGCTTTTCTCACTCAAATGAATTTAATCAATATACTAAGGAGATTTACTACTTTAAGGTTCTTCTGGAAAGTTACTCTCTAACTTATTCTTTTATTCTAACAAAAAATAAGTTTTTGAAGCAAATACTAAGATCTGTAGTATGTTTGAGAAGAGGTTGAATCATGTATTGCGTGGAACAAATGTTAGTCCAAAAAGTAAACAAGTTAATTATAAACCTACACAAAGCTAAACTTATATTTGAGATAGTATATGTGTTTGCTATTATTAGCTAGGTAAGAACTGGCATAAGTGACCTAGATTAGTCACTTTTGATTTAGCTACACAAAAAGCCTATCGAAAGAATCGTACCAGCTATACATCGATTATTGCAATGAACAGTTAAGTTATTTGTATGTGAAATGGAATATAGAGAAGAAAGTTTTCTTTTCGATGAATCTATCTCAGCAACTGTACAGCAGTATTCATAGTAATAACAAACAAATAAATGAGTCTATTATCGGTTAATAGGTCAATATTAGGTCAGCAGAACGGAAAATTCTAGGGTAAAATAGTCTATAGATTCTTGAGTTATGAAGATATTACACAATCAAGTGTGCATAAGGAAAATACACGGTCGGTTAAGATGATAATTTATAGGTTAAAAAACAAACATGTCAAAAATTATAATACTAATTATAATCCAATAATCGGGGTACAGTATCAAAAGAATGTTAACAGGAGATTGGAGCTAACATGTTGACACATAGAAAAGTAAACCCCAAAGCGTAAATATATGCTGTAAATACAATTGAAAGCCAGAGTATTGTGTCAATATTATTATCATTATTTGTCCCTTGGGTTCCTAGTGGAACATACGGCTTCAGTAGCATGTCGACATTCCACTCTCTTTTCTGAAATCTTTTGAATGTGAAATCAGCATGAAAATCTACCACACTGCACTCAATATAAAAGACAAGATCCGGATTTTCAACACTAATTCAGTCAAGTCAATGTTTCCATATGATTGGGAGACTTGGTGCGTTACGAAAAGCATTTCCAACAAACTACAGACATGCATCAACAGCTACCGCCTACTCTCAATCGATACTGAAGATCAGACCAGATGGCCAGAAGGAATAAGCAACGAGGAACTCTGGCTGGCTGCCAACGAACCAACCAAGAACCTATGTCTCAACAAATATGCAGAAGGAAGTGGAGATGGACTGGGCATACACCGAGAAGACCATTTATGGACATAACGCACCGAGCCAAGCCGTCGAGTGGGAGCCAAATAGGAAATTATGAGTTGGGCGTCTGAAGGTGATATGGAGGAGATTATGTGGGGAAGAAATGAAAGCTTTTCGGTGGTCGTGGAGCCGTGTTAAAACGACTCCAGTAAAGAAAGTAAAATGGCGACGTGGAACTGAAGCCCTATGTTCCACTTGGAACCAAAAGAACAAACAGCATATATGATATATATATATATATATATATATATATATATATATATATATATATATGAATAGTTAAATTTGGTGATCATCCGTCGTTCTGATTTAGGCCTTCATCTTTCATCCAATGAATCATGGTTTCGAACCTGGTCACATTATTCACTTTCTCAAAATCGACATGGTTTGCAACACGTTACAGAAACCGCTACATCGTTGATAGGTTACAGTCTAATAAGTGACTTATTTATTCTTGTCTGTTGATACTCCAATAGTCAGTAAAGCATAAAAACATTCATTGGCTAGTTAAGAATATAGTGAGCAGAGATAGAAGTAAATAACTGTTGTTGCTGAAACGAAAACTTTACTCTTTCATCTCGAGTCATTTCTGAGAAGGCCAAATAAATTCAGCACTTTTTCTTGACAAAAACACTGAGGAAATCACTTAACCTGTCAACAAAATATTCATAATCAAATATAAATTTTCAAAGAAAGCTGGACAGTCATCAAACTAGAATGATTTCTTGGTTAGATAACGTTATTGTTATTATTTGCACCTTGGGTTCTTAGTGGAACATACGGCTTCAGTAGCACGTCCCCATCACACTCTCTTCTCTGAAATCTTTTGAACCTCACTCCACGACTGCCCACAACCTCTCATTTAGTCCTCACACCATCTCCTCCATGTCACCCTCACCTCCGATGCCCAACTCGTCGTTTCCCATCTGGCTTCCACTCGAGCAACTGGCCCGGCGCGTGATATTCCCAGTCGGCGTTCCTTCTCAGTGTATGCCCAATCCATCTCCACTTCCTTCTGCTGCATATTTGTTGACAGATAGGTTCTTGCTTCATTGGTTCGTTGCCTGTCACCCAGAGTTGCTTGTTGCTTATTCTTATTATTCTGACAATCCATCTGAGCTTGAGTACAGAGTGTAGGTAGCTTGGGGAGTGGTTGATGAATGTTTGTAGTTCGTTGCAAATGCTTTTCGTAACGCGCCAAGTCTCTCAACCATCATATAGAATCACTGACTTACTTGACTTGACTGAATTAGTGTTGAAAATCTGGATGTTGTTTACGCTTTATGCTGAGTGTAGTGCAGGAGATCTCCACACTGGTTTCAGGTTAATGAGAGTCTGTCTTGCTGTCTTTCCGATCCTGGCTTTGACGTCGTCGTCTTTGCCGCCTGTAGTTGGAAGGATGCTGCCTAGATAGTTGAAAGAGGCAACTTCCTTTAAGTTTCTCCCGTTGATGGTTATTGAAGCTTGTTGTTGTTGGTTGTGGCGTTGGTTGGGTATGTTCATCACCTCTGTCTTCTCTACGTTCACTTGAAAGAAGTTCCGTCTTCGCTACCCTGACTCGCTTCTTCTGTCAACTTGTTGGTTTTCGCCTGTAGATCTTCAAGTTTGTGGACAACAGACACAAGTCGTCGGCGAAATCCAAGTGTTCTAAGATCTTTTCCCCGATCCAGGCAACATATCCCCCTCCTCTTGCTGCTCACAGTTTGTTGCATGTTCCAGTCGAGTCGATCACAATCAGGAATATGATTGGTGATAGTAGACAGCCGTTTTTTACTGCTGCCTTAATTTAGAAGGCATCACTGTGATCCCAGTGTGAATTACTTTGCATGTGGTGTCTTCATATAGTTGTTGAATGAGGTTAATAAAGATGTGTCAGTTGCAAATTACTTGTCAGTCGACGCTGTCGAAGGACTTTTCAAAATCGATGAAGTTGAAGTAGAGAGTTGACTGCCATTCTATACTTTGTTTTTTGATGATGCATAGTGTAGCATTGCAATTTGGTCCACACATGATTTGTACTTCCTGAATCTAGCCTGCTCCGGTCGTAGTTTTGAATCCATCGCATCCTTTAGTCACTTCAGAAAGATGCGGCTTAATATTTTGCTTGGGGCAACTAAACTGAATAAGTGTATATAGCCAGTAAGTGCTAAACTGGTTAATATTTCTCTAAAGTGCCTATTGTCAACATTCACCACGGCCATATAATGTGTCTTAAACTTTTGATGGCTCTTTTAGCTTGATTATTCATGCACAGAGTTTCCGAGATATGTCATTCTCTGTACAATACTACATATTTCAAAATTATCGACGACCTATACATTCGATCTAAAAGAATTAGTATCATGATTCGGCTTAATATTTTGCTTGGGGTGGGCAGGAGCATGATTCCGCGCGAGTCTTTGCAAAGACTTAGGTCTCCCTTCGAGAGTTTGACAAGGTAGCCCTTCTTCCAGTTGAGCAGCAGGAGGTACCTTTTCTTCCATCCAAACCTTCTGCAATAGTGGTGTGAGCATGTCCTCTGTTGTCAGTGCGCCTGCTCTCAGTGTTTCTGGCAGGATTTTATCTGGTCCTGCTGCTTTCCCACATTTCAGTAGCTTTATGGCGTTCAGGACATAGACTTTCTTCGGAGGGCTTGTGTTCACTTGTAGTTCTGTGGCTGGGCTGCAGGTGGCATTTCTTGACGGAGTACAGGTGGTGGTCGATCCAAGAGCTTTTTGAAGTGATCAGCCCATCGTTTTCTTTGTTTCTCTTCTTTCGTAATTAGATTTCCATCATCATTTATTGATTTCATGTGTGGTGATCTCTTCCCTCCCAGATAGTGTTATTTCCGTAGGAGTTGCAGGTAGTGGTCGATCCAAGATTTTTTGGAGTGGTCAGTCTATTGTTTCCTCTGTTCCTCCTCTTTGGTGGTAACCAAGTTTCCTTCATCATCTTTTATTGGTTTCGTCTGTGTTGTTCTCTTCCCTCCCAGATAGTAACCTGGTTATTTCATACAATGTTGTCAGGTCTCTCCTACCCACAGTCTGTTCTGCTTCACTTGCCAATGTGTCGTGGAAGTGTCTTTTGTCTTTCCTTCCGTGCACTCTTCTTCACTTCCTTGTCCAGTGTAGTGTTTTATACATTGTACTCAGTCAGTATTTCCGTTTCGATGCGCATCCTTGCAATGCACTGGTTAATCCTCTGGTTCACCATATTCCTTTACCCCCTCCATCTGCTTCCATGTGCTCGTCAAATTCATTCCTTGTCTTGTCTCCTCTTCCTTCCTAATACGATTATGCAGATTTCTTTCCACATAGCTTTCAAAGAGTTCCAGTGTTCTTCCACACAGGTTCCTCAAGATATGTTGCTCAATGTATCTCATTTTGTACTGCTGAGTGGCTGACATGAAGATGTCCCTTGTGGTTTTTCGTACTTCACTTTCTGTTCTGGGTGTTGAACACCAACTGTGGTCTATCACCAACCTCCTTGAAGGCTTTCAACTTGATTTCGAAGCTTCCTTGCACTAGACAGTGAGTGGTGTGAACCTACATTTGCTCCTCTTCTTCATCTTGTGTCGAGTAGGCTGCATCTTCACTTTCTTGAGATTGAGATGAATTCGATCTGATTTTTAGTGTGTCCTGGTATCTGGTGAAATCAAATCCATGTCGCTTTGTGGATATCCTTGTGTTTGTACTCACTGCCTCACCTCCAATCACCGAACCGTTGAATGCGCAGAAATCTGCAAGCGGTTCTCCATTCCTATTCATTTCACTGAGTGCTTCTCGACCCATGATGATGAGTTCTGTTCGTGTGTTGTCCACTCCGAGTTTTGGATTGATGTCACCCCACGCATTAGAATGGATTATGATGTCGCCTACTGGGGTGGGGTCTTGTTCAGTGTTGATTGCAGCTGTCTGTAGAATTTCTCCTCCCTCTCTTCATCTGCATTATTTGTTGGTGCGTGGCGTAGCATTGTATGATTGTGGCTTTCCTTCATTGTGAGTTGAACGTTGGTGTTATGATCCTGCAGGAGGAGATTGGTTCCCACTACATGAGATCCTTCGATGGTGTTGGGGACATCATGATATTCTTTTTCTGAGTGAGTGTGCTTGTGGTTGTTGTCTGGGTGACAATATTGGAGTAGATTATTGACTCTGCAGTTGACAGTTGAGCGAGTCCACTTCCATTCCATCTGCTTTCGCAGATTCCCAGCGTAGCAGTTTTATGCTATACCTTCTCATGTCTTTGATAATCTGGGTAGCCTTGCTAGATTCAAACATTGTACAGGCATTCCGTGTCCCCTTGTTTACGTTCCCTTTCATCGACAGACGAGAAGATACATTGGCCGACTGGCTTCCTGAAGTCTTTCATGAACCGGCGTCATTTCATCTCTCTGATTCCAGCGGCGAAAGAGTTTGTTTTCATCTTTTATATTTTGTCTGTGCTTTGGATTTTTTGTAGTGGTTGGATTGGTTTTCCGGGTAGGGTTGCTAGCGGTATGCTCAACCTTCCATCTTTACCCGGGCTTAGGATCGACTAGTAACTAGTGTATTAGTTAACCAGGCGAGGTTCATTGTGCCAATAGTGAAGAATAAAACAAAAATAGGATGGTTTATTTATCGTGACAGTAGTTGGAACCTATACTTTTTTTATCAGTGTTCACACTGATTATTTGTTACTTCATCTTCTGAAGTCAACCTGTTTGAATAATATTTTCTGTTTTATTATGTTTTTGAATTTAGGAGTTTGTAGGTATATAGTGATTTTTCGAGCTGGTATTCATCATGAACTGATATCGATTGCAGGAACAATGGAGACCTGGAAGCACTGGACAGCTGTTTCGTCCTAGTATGGAACTCCTCAGCAGTGCACACTCATTACCTCAACAGGGGGTCGAACTCACAACCTTCAGGTTCCATTTACATTTTTCATTATTTTTACTTGAATAAATTCTTCTTATTTCAATTTAGTTAGGTTTAATTTGACAAAAATGATCTCAAATAATGGAAAAAACTGATTTTTAAGTTCCGTTTGTGCAAACATATTCCTATTCATTGATGTTAAAAACCCTTTGATCAAAAGTCAGTCACCTTATCTTAGTCTTGGGCTAACAAAAATTTCCCACTGAATGTGTCTCGTCATATTATTACCCCATTATTAGTTTAAAATCTTTTCAATTTGTCTTCTAAACGTATTGTGTAATTCTGGGTATTTTAAAAAGTTTTTCAATTAACCGTTTTTCAAGTTCATGACAAAAATACACATCACTATGCCTTGGATACTTAGCTGAAATTGCAGATTTTTGTACCGGCCGAATAAACCACCACCACCTTAAACTTTTGTTCGATTTTCTATTGATTCCTCCATTCCAGAACAGACGCTAATCTTTTAACATCAGCTAATGGTTTCCCATTATTGCCTTGAATAATGTTCTTATTAACATCTTTCTCATACAGTAATGATTTCTTTTGATAATATTGTACATGGAATAAAATTGAGATGCTGAGAATTTCATACTGTATCAAACATATTTGGAAATAGGCTTTTAATGTTATCAGTAATATTATTCGAAAAATTTTTTTTCTAAATTTATAATGATTCTATCATATTATTTCAGTCGGGTAACACAAAATGGTTGCATATCATAATGATAGATAGTGGCTAACAGTTGAATCCATGATGCGCATTTCATCCTTTTTTGAGATTTGTCAGTTGAATGTATCTGCTTGTCAGTGAGGAATGCTGTTCCTGCTGAAACTCAAACCTATAACAGATCATTTCAAATGCTAGAGCTTTATCTACTATGCTATATAAAAGGGATGTTCACCTATAGTAGGTCAAGTTTGTCAAAGAAGTATGTATTACTTTTCTGTTTGCAAAGTAATCTTAAAATACTAGCGTCAGTATTTCAAACATATTTGATACATACTATTCTGTAGGCTTTTAAATAGATCACTGTTTTTTTTTTAATTTTGAGAAAGAGTGAAAGTAACATAGTGGAGCATATAATCATATGATCACATGGAAAGAAACATATAGTTTTTACTTTTGTATTCGTTAGCATATTCATAACATCTTGGATGATGTCTTGGAAACCATGTGACTCATTGTCTTCAGATATTGTCAATTACTATTCACAATGGAAGTGAATATGCTATAGATTTCATGTGAAACACATATAAATATTACTGTCTAGTAAATAGAAGATTTTGAAACTGATCTTTCATTTATAACCGACCTGTTGCACTTTAAGTTTCCATAATACTATTTTATCATTCTGTATTACGAAATGCTTATCCTCCATGTTGTATCAATTTTCTATTATAAAGTGAAGTATTTTATACAAAACATAACAAAAAGTCGATTGAACGTCTTAAAAACTATTGTCTTTAAAATGAAATCTTGATATTTCATATGATTTATAATTTGGTCGATGGAATTCGGTTAGCACCAGTGACCAGTCAGTCGTACAAGAGGGTTATCATGATCCTAATAGCTCATTGGTAACATCGCTTACTGTAACACTGGGTGAAGCTGGTTAAAATCTCAGATGAAATAACAGTTTCCTCAAGGTTATAGATACGCCTTCCTGAAAAGTGCTAAGAAGCATCAAATCTAGATTCAAGGCTTCTTATTGATTGCATTCAATCAGTTAATATCTATCAGTGTACACCATGATGCTGAGCCTCCTAGTTTGATAGCGATATTGCAAAAAATGATAGATAGAATTCGGTTAGTACTCAGGACTAGGAAACATGAAATTGGCTGTATTCTAGTAACTAATCAGTGGATAAATCCATGAAAGTAATCGAAATTAAACTTATAAAATTTTTCAATGAGGTCAAAATATTACCAGTCGTGAACTAGTGTGTATCTTTTTATGATTATTGTTATTATTATTATTATTATTATTATTATTATTATTATTTTGATCTTATTACATGTGTGTTTGATATTTTGACTTCATTATTCCCTTGAAGAAGCTCACACCCGACTCCTGAATGAAATATTGAAATTATCTTAACTACATTGAGATTTATGCAGATATAACCTACATCTATGCGATTATGTTAGTTCAATAGACTTGAGATAACAATAAAACTCAGAACACGTAGCTTTTATATCACCACTTTTAAACCCTAATTAGGCTAGTTATAACATGCATATCATAAACAAGTTTCAGTTCTTATTATTCGTTGATGCTTGTGATTCCTCATTGTTATTTTGAATTGAGTCGGTCGACATCTGTTGCCATATAAGCTGCTATGTGGATGCTTCAATATTGCTTAATTAGTCACTATGTTTTAATTTACTGAATGCAGAACACGTGTCTCATCCTATTTACGACATGTCAGCTGAGTGTACCTGCATCTCAGTGAGTTATGGTTTTCCCCTCATACGTCTCTCAAAATACCAAAGCGTTACCCAATAGGCCAATGAAGCAAGATATAATAGGTAGCTTTCGTTTCCAAGTGGCCTACTGAATACCATTTCGGCGTTTGGTGCTATGAGTACTGAGTTCAAGTCTCAGTAGGAACAACATCACTCACTGAGGTACAGCTGACGAGTCTCGAATACAAGGAAATGTACCTCCTGGACCTGACTGCTAGCCACAACTAGATTAGTTAACAAGTTTCACGTATTGTTCCAGTCAATGAGTATCGTGTAGTTACGAAGCATAACAATTCTCACACCTTTTGAATTCAATTTCATCTCGAGTAATATTTGTTATCTCTTGTGTGACATAACAAGTTAGTTATACTGTTCTTGATCTGCCTGCAGTAGACTTTAGATATATTATCCAATAAATTGGTATCAATAATAAATAAATGTAAGTATAGATAAATGGTTGAAATGTAATCATATGTATACTTGGAAACTTCACTCCTAAGTACTGCTTAATAGTTTAATACTGATTACATATTTCAAAATATCTTGAAGCCTTGTAGTCAAATAATTTGGATGAGTTTATCTTAAATTGCCTAGTCTTTCTCCTGTAGTCATAGGAATAGGAAATAATTACAGAAACCCTATTCATATAATCATGAGAATTATATTTTAGGCTACTTATATATACGATTGCCATTCATGATGTAGTTGTCTTTTGTATTATATCGAAGGGTTAAACTATCTAAATATCTAACCATTATGACCTCTGTTGTCTGTATCAGTTAAGTTTATCAATAACACTAGTGTATTATGAGTTTTTATTTCTTGTTGTTGATTGGTTTGATCCAAATTGATCGATCACTTTAGGAATATTGGATTCAGGACTTCTTAGTACTAAAATGAAATCAGTAGTTGTTATCAAAACATCCAAGCAGGAGTTCATGTGCCAACATTGATTAATAACTTTGGTGAAAATTAATTAACTACTGGAAATAACAAGTTATAACACGAATTCATGTCTACACAACATGAAGCATTAATCGTAACTCAATAACCTGGTGAAGTAGTTGGCATTAGATTGGAATCTTAGTGAAAAACAACAAAACTGAGATACAGTTACATCCAGCTGATAAGTTTCAACTGAGACAAAAAGCGCATCCTAGATTCCACTACTATTCACTTCTATTTCATATTTCTAGTATATATTATACGTATATTACGGTATACAACATTAGTATGCACATATAAGTCGTAAATAAGTAATGGATACTCTATTCATTCTTACCCTGATCGCAGTGTCATTTTTGCTAATGAACTCTATTACCTTATTCTCATCTTATTTTTTCATGCTAAATTGTGCTTATACATAATGATATATTAGGATCTGTGGTCGAAGCATTATAAGTTTTTAGTATGTGAGTGCTGTGAAAAATTATTTCTTCTTTTATAGAGGTTATAATTTGCTTGATTAACATGCTTCATGGTTCACCTTACTGTTTATTCGTTTTTTTTTGGAAAAAGTGAGTGTTATTTGAATAATAAAATGAATGCAAGGGCGAATTTAAAGGCTACCCTAACAAATGTCAAATTAACCAATCAGGTTGAGGTATTTCGGCTGGGAAGACATTTTTTCGTAGAATAGACAAACCTGATTGGTTGCTTCATCAGTTGCCAGGGTGGTAGTTAAAGTCACTCGAATGCACTAGTCTAAGAATTAATCAGTGATGCAAGCGATTTAACAAGATAGTAACAGGAGTTTAAAGAAGATCTTGATTGTCCCAGGATTTGAACAAGTGACTCACTACCAGCTATCTTCAGAATTTAGTAACCCAACCAACAACAACAAGCAACAGTAACCATTAACCAGAGAAATCTGAAGGAAATAGTATCTTCCACCTACCTACCTAGGCAGCATCGTTTCAACTACAGGTGGCACAGACGACGACGTCAAAGTCAGGATTGGAAAGACAGCAAGACAGGCCCTCCTGCATTAATCTGAAACCAGTGTGGAAATTTACTACACAGCACTGCACACCACTCAGCATAAAGCGTGAACAACATCCAGATTTCCAACACTAATTCAGTTGAGTCAGTGAGCGCTCCTATCTGATGGTTGAGAGACGGCGCGTGATGAAAAGCATTTGCAACGAAGTACAGACATCCATCAACAACTGCCTACACTGGCTCGTTACTCAAGCTCAGATGGATTGCCAGAATAATAAGAATAAGCAAAAAGGAATTCACCCTGGTCTGGCAACGAACCAACCAAGAACCTGTCGTCTAACAAACATGCAGAAGGAAGTGGAAATAGATCGAGTATTCACTGAGAAGACGATTCGGGGACATCACGCGCCACGCCAAGCCCTCGAGCGAAACGACGAGTAGGGGGTCCTAGACGAGAGTGATGTGGAGGAGATTGTGCGAGGAAGAAATTAAAGCTTCTGGACAGTTGAGGAGGCGTGTTGAAGAAAAGGACTGCAGAGAAGGTGTAATGGTGACGTGCTACTGTAGCTCTATGTTCCACTAGGAACCCAAGGGTCAAATAATAATAATAATAATTGATTTTCCAATTTAAAGTATTCTCAAATAGTTTCACCAACAAACTTATGACTTTTTTTCCAGTCTCCCCACTCAAGAAAACTGATACATTTAGCAATTTTCATAGTAATACTTTATTTTATCATCGATTTATGTAACAACAATACTGTTTTTTTATTATTACGGTCATTATTATTGTTATTAGCTAAAGTAATAATGAGACTATAATTTGTAAGTTCTCTTTATATCTCTTTCATTAGTTTTTATTACTTTCAAAATATTAAAAGTCTACTGATCGACTGATTAGGGCTTAAGTTATCCTCAGTTACATCATTTGCCTAGTATGCACATAAAGATGTTGTGATGAAAGTTGTTTTCGATAATTGTAGAAAAGAATAAAATTAACTATAAGCATTTTAGATAAATATAGCAGACATATGTCTTCACTATATAACAAATGTTCTTTTGTCACAAATATGTCTGCTTTTTTCTATCCATTTATCATCCTTTAGCTGATTTTCTACTGAGATGGAATACAACTAAACATATCTAAAAGTTGACAATTCAGTTGGTTATTTTCAATTTCAAATGTTATATCAGCTTGTTAAATTGTATGCTTAAGAAATGTTTGAAGTAATACATACATCAGAAATTTCGAAAATATTAACAACTACAAATCAAGTTGAAAATAAAAAAGTTGATTTAAAAGGAATAATTTAGAGAATATTGATCATTGGACAAATTAACGTTTTTATTAAGTAATCTACAATTTTATTCTGACAAATTTGTATTTAGAGTTGATTATATGAAACTAGACATTTCGCTCTTTAAATCAACTTATCATTTTGTCTTCATCATTTCCTCTGAATATTCTTATCTTACACTTCTAAAATCACTATCACTTATTCCTCAATATATTATCATTTTTCTAAATGATGTTACATTACATTACAAACTGTAATTTGGAAAGTTTATTACTGTTAACGAGTTAATAATGAATAATAAGGGAAAAAAAATTCACATAATTTCACCTGTGACCAAATAATAGAAGAATCAACTAACAAATCATTCAAGCACTTAAAAATACTAAAATATTATAGGAATGTTGTTGTACTACTGTACTGTACTACTGTATAATAAATGACATATCATAAAGGTTTCAAATAAAATGAAATGAAATTACAAGTTACTCAGAAATAAGCTTAAATCAACAGTAATCTAGGATAGACATTTGCATTGATAAAGTTGTGAAAGTGTAATAGATAGAAAATGACCAAATTTCTTAGAAAACGTTTTCATCTGAGTTTAAAGTTAACTGAAAGTGAACAATTCAATTTTTTTTAATGAATAAAATGTTACTTATGAAGATTAATTTACTCTAGAGGTTTGTAGAGATTTATTGCTTGATTTCAGGTTAGAATTCAGCATAGATTGACATTAGTTGGGGGAAAATTGAAAACAAGTGAGCATTGGATAGCTGTTTCGTCCTGGTAAGGGACTCCTCAGAAATGTATATGCATGACCCTATCAAAGATTGAACCCAGGACCTCCAGGTTCTGTGGCTAGCATGTCATCATTAAGCCATCGGGTCGGAATCCAAAGGATTATTTAGTTATATCTGCTTACAGAACGTTTAAGAAAGCCAAAATATAGAGTACGCTGTTACTTGCACTTCAACAAGTATTGTATATAATCATATCAGAAGGTTAAAGGTATTCTTATAATCCATCCATCCAGATCAACCTAAAACCAAGCATTACTGTGTAGCGGTCCGAGTTGCTACACCTCATATCAGTACATCAAGTAGAAAGGTAGTGAGGTGAAGGATGAAGATAAGAGAATGCAGTCAAAAGAAATATAAAGTACGAGAAGAAAGGAAAGAGGAGTGACAAAATGGTGAGGTTCGGTATAGTGTACTTAAGATGAGGATAATGTGTGTATACATCTGCGCCACTGATATCGGTTCTGAGCCATATCACCTAGAGTCTCCAACCACTGGTTCCTCTTGTCCCACGGACCCCAACCACCTAGTCTTCATCGCCCCACATGGCTCAAACCAACAGTCAGAGACTTCATACATCCTTATAAAGCATGTTGTGGAAATATTCTTCAGATAAATCGAGAGGAAGTTCAGGGATATACCTTTTTAATAATGATATTTCGGTGCATATATAACTTACTATTTCTCATTTCGATAAAACCTTACAGTTTACACATGACAACATATCACTCTTCCGTTGTTGGATAAAAGTAAGTCCAATAGACTTACTAATACAAGAATTGATTACACAACTTATAATGCAAACACTGGAAAATGTTATTTTGCATGTGAATAGGTCCAAAAGAACCATATCCATCATATAGATGGTCAGTAAGGCCACAATTTATCCACATTTCGGGTAGACAAGTCAATTTTCGTTCAAAAAATACACTTCAATGATGAGAAGATCTGTATAAATTATTCAAAATAATAAAAAAACTATGGGAGCAGTTTTTTTCAATAAATTCCTTTCGAGATTAGACAGTTTTAAATCAATGAAAATAGATGTAACTATATTAGCCAATGTAAGGCATACAGTAATACTATTTCAATATTAAAACATTCAGTATTATAGGTTAGTGAAGATCAAATCAAAGTGACGTACATTTTTATCTGGTGAAATAAAAATCACTCTAGTATAAGTTGTGAAACGAAATCAATATGAACCAAACAATGATGATAAAAGAGGGAAAACTCTGTTGATATTATATATATATATATATATATATATATATATATATATATATATATATATATATATATATGGAATATGAACGTGTACTTATTTACTGGGGGGCAAATTATCATCAAGTAATCAGAAGTCATATTCAGATAGAACGAAAATTCATGTGATCGCAACAATGAAAAACCAAATATGAAGTTTATTGTAAAGGTTGAAAATTTCTACTGATAATAGTAGTGATAAACAAACTCATCAAATTAATAGCGTATAAATATAAATGTTGATCAATAAAGAGTGGAAGACAAATGAAAAGAATGGAATGGGGACTTAACTTGTGAAATCTGTAATAGACAAGTTCATAGAGCGTATGAAGACGAGAGTAAAACAAGGCTGTCTACTATCACCAGTCATATTCCTGGAGCGAGGTTCAAAAGATTTCAGAGATTAGAGTGTAATGGAGACGTGCTACTGAAGCCGTATGTTCCACTAGGAACCCAGGGGACTAATAATATGTTGACTTTGTTTCGGCCTGTGTATTTACAAAGTAGATGCTCATTTTTCTTTGAACACAGATCAGGCTTTCTCAGATTGATACCTATAGCTTCTGCTATAGGTAGAATAAGTAGTCACACTCCTTTTGGTAGATTACATAAAGTGCGATATATCACAGAAAAGGCATGATCTAACTGGGTTTGATGTCCACTATTTCCTAAATGTGAAGGAACCACACAGTTTATGCATTTGGTCATTCGTTTCTGTTAGCAAGCCAGTACATTTTCACGTGAATTGATGGATAAAGCGGTGTGAGCAAGGTTTATGTGAATGGCTCCATCGGAGCTGTTGAACTCATAAATTTACATTGAAATAGCCATCATTTGTAACCTATCCTTGATTCATTGTTTTAGCAGTGGTCTAGTTGAAAAACTGATGGAAAGTTTCGCTGCATTGAACGTTCTTTTGACAAATCTATTCTATCCATATGTTCTGACATCTTGGGCAATGTCATATTTGAAACTAAGTCTGAGATTTAAGGTTATCTTACTAACGTTCTTCTTGTTTATCCTCTCCCTAGGTTTCGTCATGTTATTTATTAATGAACTTTACTGACTAAGCATCTTGATGCAATGTTATCTTCAGCTTATCTATTTCTTACTTCTGTAGCTAAGAAAATGAACCAGGCTTTCATTGTAATGAATTAGTGTGAAGCTATGAAAATAAATATAGTGACCAGCTGATGTTTTATTTCTAAATATATTCCTCTTATTATAGACATCTATCTCCTCGGTGAGAGGACATCGAGGAACAACGAACTGTCCCTCTATTTTTTTTTTCATATATGAATTTCAGGCTGGGTAAACAGTGTTGGAAATAGTTGTAAGCTTTTAGAAGTAGTATTTATCATGGACGGACATCAGTTGGGGAACCACTGAAAGTTTGGGAGCACTAGACAGCTGTTTCGTCTAACTAGTATGGGATTCCTCAGTGGTACACACCCACGACCCGGCTAGGGATGGAACTTAGGACCTCCAGGTTTCACGGCGAACGCGTTAAGCTTATTGTCCAAAACAACGAAAGCATCATGTACATACCAAGAATAAATGTTTCCATAAGTGAACCTTTTTCACGTTTCGCGAAGAAGACAAACCAAATATCATTTAAAAAGTCAGCTGCAACAGCTGTAATCAACGCTACATTGGATGGATAAAGTGATCATTCTCTTTGCCTTCGTCTGCATGAACACCAATCGGCTATTAAATGTCACGACATTTCATCACTCAATTCAATGCATGTAGATAACAACCATAGACACGAATTCAATTTTGACAATGTCGACATTTTGGACAGAGAAAACAAAGAATATCAGAGAATTCCTAAAAGCTTGGTGTTCAGGTCAGTCAGCAATCAATAGATGTATAGACACAAACCCAATCTACCAACCAATAAGAAAAATGACAAACGACAGAAAGGTGAGAGGTCAAGCAGAGGGACAACCAACTGGGAAATCTATACAGTCGATGACACAACAATCAAAGGAAACAACCAATCACAAGCCAGTTCATCAGGGCATGCGACTAAATCACTCACTGAGAGATATTGGCAGCTCACTTCATACTGAAGTTAGTACTGATGATGCCATCTAGAAAGACGATGAAAGCTTCATGATTAAACAACCCAGCTCAGAGAGCATAATACCACTAAGACCATCCACCTGAGCTACAAATATTCTCCACTATTTCAAAAGAATATATCAGCTAGCTTACCCAGAAGGCAGTCCACCACAATGTGATTTACTTGTCTTTAAAATTCATTGTTCAGCATAAAGTCAACGTTCGTCGTGTCTTTTGACAGTAATTCCTTACCTTTTGCAGTTGGAATTCCTACGTTTATTTCTCGTTCTTTAGTTTAAACTTAAGTGTATTTGACTACCGTTGACACATTCCTATGCTAAGTGATATCTTCTTGGTGAGTACCATAACTCAGGGTCCTATTGACAGCACTGAGCAAAAATTTGCATATGTTTGGCATGCTGTTTTCGTCTGTGAGATGTAAGATAATGTTTGCAACCGTTCCTAGTTTAAGAATATTCATGCAGTTAACAATATGAAAGAAAAATGTATCTGGGCACATCATTTACTATCTGTAGTTGATAAGTCGCATATATATCACTTTCGTGATTTTATTACTTCAGAACTGCTTTAATGATTTTGACTGTAATAATTATAACGTTAGTTTACCTCTGGTATGAAGTGATTCCTCATTTCAAAATTTCTTGAAAACTTTCTTAATCAATCATCTGATACCGAACATTTGCAAAAACTATGTGTTCGTACATGTGAGCTTAAGATACGCTGACTGGCTTTCTAGAAAATTTCAGAAACGTTCAAGGCCTCTGAAATGTATATATATATATATATATATATATATATATATATATATATATATATATATATTCCGTCCTTTTTTGTGTTCGTTTTGACATGATAACAAATCATCTGTTGTTTTGTCGGTTCTTTCGTTTTTCGAAGAACCGAGCTACTCTTACGCGTGAAGTCTAGAGTCATTGTTCAAGAGCATACATTTTTATCTGCTATGAATTCAATATTAGCATGGTGAAGCTACTTTTCTCCTTTATTCAATATTTTGTGTCAACAATCACCTGTTTGATAAACTTTCCAGGAAATCCACTTTGTGTATTCTTACAGCTTGTTGTCATCTTGTTTTCGTGGAATAATTTGGTTGTCACAAGACAGGAGATTGATTATATTCATTTAAGCTTATATGGAGAGTAGCTGTACATTGTTCAGCTCCAATCAAAACAAGGTAACAGAAAATAACTTATCCCAATCTCAAATGACTCATGAAGGCATATACGCTACAATGACAGTACTTGATACATTATGAATAACAAGTAACTGAGAGAATGACTCATACAAGTTAGTGACCAGAACAAGACCACCTAGCTTAAACTGAATGTACATATTAGGCTAAAACACAGAAAAACCTAATCATTTCAATAATACTAATGTTAAAGTAGGTTAGTTTTCCTAACCTATTTTAAGTTATTAGAATAACTTTACCATTAACTATTATCATGGAAACACGGTAACATGCCATTTATTCTTAACCCTCCTGTAAGTACTTGAAATGTGAAATATTGTTCTACTTGTAATCTCTAACTTATTTCATTTCTCTTTCCTTTTTCTAAGAACAAAAAACACACATGAACCTGACAATTTATATTTGCTTGACCTGAATAATTTCTTATATGTTATCTTATTAATTCATTTAAACACTTTTCTTCACTCTTTTTGGAAAGAAAACTAAGTGATGAATAGATTTGTTGAAATTTCATGTACAAATTTATCAACCTAAAAGTTGGAATTTATTTCAGCCTCTCTTTTTCTCCTTCTGTCTCTATCAATGAAAAATATATTCAGTCATGTGATCCGTTAAAAGTTTTCAACAATTTAAAATTTCAGTATAAGGGTTTTTATGTGATACCGTCGTTGATTGGACCGAATTGATCAGTCTGTATTAGCATATGGGATCCTGTGTGGATTCCTCGATATTGCCAGCAATATGATTATGTTAAGGTTGGATCGTGGCTAGCAGTGGAATCCAGGATGCTGGCAATATCGAGGCATCTACATAAGATCCCATATGCTAATACAGACCGATCAATTCGGTCCAATCAACGACGGTATCATATAAAAACCCTTATACTAAAAACTATACCCGTCGCACAAGAAGCGGCTATTGTGGCTCGGTGGTGTACTGGATAAGGCGCTGGCGTTTGAAGCGATCGCTCCCGAGTCCGAATCCCGGTGGGAACAACATCACTTACTGGGAAGCAGGTACGTCCGGCTGACGAGTCCCAAAAAGGACGAAATGCGCATCCTGGATTCCACTGCTAGCCACGATCCAACCTTGAAATTTAAAATTTTAATTGTTTAAAGTAAACACAACTTGTAGAGTATATATCTATGTGCTTTCGTTCTTTAGTTCTTTAGTGTATTTGACTATTGTTGACACATTCCTATGCTAAGTGATATCTTCTTGGTGAATACCATGACTCAGGGTCCTATTGACAGCACTGAGCAAAAATTTGCATATGTTTGGCATGCTGTTTTCATCTGTGAGATGTAAGATAATGTTTGCAACCGTTTTTAGTTTAAGAATATGGATTGATATGGTAGAGTGTTGTGATCACATCACTTCCTTAGAATCGAATCCAGCCATAAACCAAATTCTCATACCATCTGCAATCATCAACCAGTATAAATACCAGTCTGTCACACCACAGCTACCTCAGATAATCAAATGATAAACAAAAATTATCATTGAGATTTTTTTCTAAACACATTTATATAAATAAATATTAGAAATAATTTTAAAACTATGTATAAGGAGGTATTTTAAATAAATAAGAAAAATTGAGAAATGTTTTAGTGATAATTCAAGATTACAATATTTTAAACATCTTATCAAGGTTATCTCTACTCTGTATTGTTTAAAAGGTTAAAACTCTAAGTTACCGCGTATTACAAACTTATTTTATCGTTGACTGTGAATTCACTATGTTATTCAATAGCAGTTAACTTGATATTGCTTATCAAATAATGTTAAAAGTGTTTGAGATAAAATGAATACCACTGAGTTCAGGCTTCAGTTGAACAAGTGACATATTAACCTGATCTACGCGCTAGCGAAAATAATAAGTTGAGAAAATCACTGATAATGATTAATGGAAAAGTTGATTTCTTGACTAAGAAACTTTGATTATTAAAACATTAAATCTTTAAAAAAAATTTCTTTCCTGATACCAGTTTAAAACAGGCAACGAATGTAGAAAAAAACAGGATTTTGATGAATTCATAAACTTCAGTAGTATTCGTCAGCTGATTACTCTACATACGCCATTATATATACCGTTAGACTGAGATTGAATTAGGTGTAACAACATAGAAGTGAACAGTTTTTACAGGTTAAGTGGTAATACAAACAGTAGAAATGGGGTGAGACTAAAAGTTATCCCACGGTGTTATAGCATTCTGTCTGTAAATGTATATTTTGTGTTATGTATGCATATATTCTCAAGTGAAAACTGCAAAAATAAATCCTTTTGAATGTAATTTGAAGCCTCAACTTACTTACTGTGATCAGTGAGTATCATTCGTCGTGAATAAATGGTTATTCAAAATTGAATGAGTTAGGGTTACATGTTAACTAAGTTTGGATAATAGTGGATTTCAGGTAGGAAGATAATGATAATGATAATTGAATTTTGAGGAAGTTGTCTGGATTTGAAAATATTTCAAGTTGTTATTCATCGGACACTGACATCAGTTGGAGGAACAATGGAAACTTGGGGCACTGGACAGCTGTTTCGTCCGACTAGTATGGGACTCCTCAGCAGTGTGCACCCAAGACCCCACCAGGGATCGGACTCGTGACCTTCAAATTCCGTGGCCAACACGTTACCATTGGGCCACTGGGTAGGAATCCAGTCGTCAATATTTCCAATCTCTGTTAACTTCTGATATAGCTCAACCGCCACCTAATGTCATCGTTGAGTAACTGTCCTCACGACCATCCGGCTTTGGTGACTAGCTTTGAGAGGTATTCCCTAAGTTCCAATGAGAAATCGTGACCGGTATGGACAGATCTAGTGAAGATCCAGTTGACTTCCATCTTATATTCTGTTCTATGATGATGCGTAGCGTAGCGTTGCATTTTGATCTGCACATGATTTGTTCTTCCTGAAGCCAGGCTGCTAGTCAGCCAGCCAGCCTGTACCGGTCGTTATTTTGAATCCAGATCACCCTTTAATCTCTCCAGTATGATGTGGCTTGATATTTTGCTTGGAGTGGACAACGGCATAATTTGTCGCCAGTTCTTCCAAAGACTTAGATCTCCCTCCTTTGGGAGTTTGACAAGGTCGCCCTTCTTCCAATCAACTGCCAGGTACCTTTCCTTCCTTCTATGCTAACCTTCTGCAGTAGTGGTGTGAGCATGTTCGCTGTTGTCTCTGGGTCTGTTTCAGTGCTTCTAGTGGAATTCCGCCCGGTTCCTGCTGCTTTGTCTAATTTCGGTATTTTTATCGCATTCAGGACTTATGTTTTTGTTTTTGGGTCTGTGTCCACTGATTATTCTGCCGTTGCCGGTGTTCTTTCCGTAGGAGTTGCAGGTGGTGGTCGATCCAAGATTTTTTGGAGTGGTCAGTCTATTGTTTCCTCTGTTCCTCCTCTTTGGTGGTAACCAAGTTTCCTTCATCATCTTTATTGGTTTCGTCTGTGTTGTTCTCTTCCCTCCCAGATAGTAACCTGGTTATTTCATACAATGTTGTCAGGTCTCTCCTACCCACAGTCTGTTCTGCTTCACTTGCCAATGTGTCGTGGAAGTGTCTTTTGTCTTTCCTTCCGTGCACTCTTCTTCACTTCCTTGTCCAGTGTAGTGTTTTATACATTGTACTCAGTCAGTATTTCCGTTTCGCTGTGCATCCGTGCAATGCACTGGTTCATCTTCTGATTCACCATATTCCTTTACCCCTCCATCTGCTTCCATGTGCTCGTCAAATTCATTCCTTGTCTTGTCTCCTCTTCCTTCCTAATACGATTATGCAGATTTCTTTCCACATAGCTTTCAAAGAGTTCCAGTGTTCTTCCACACAGGTTCCTCAAGATATGTTGCTCAATGTATCTCATTTTGTACTGCTGAGTGGCTGACATGAAGATGTCCCTTGTGGTTTTTCGTACTTCACTTTCTGTTCTGGGTGTTGAACACCAACTGTGGTCTATCACCAACCTCCTTGAAGGCTTTCAACTTGATTTCGAAGCTTCCTTGCACTAGACAGTGAGTGGTGTGAACCTACATTTGCTCCTCTTCTTCATCTTGTGTCGAGTAGGCTGCATCTTCACTTTCTTGAGATTGAGATGAATTCGATCTGATTTTTAGTGTGTCCTGGTATCTGGTGAAATCAAATCCATGTCGCTTTGTGGATATCCTTGTGTTTGTACTCACTGCCTCACCTCCAATCACCGAACCGTTGAATGCGCAGAAATCTGCAAGCGGTTCTCCATTCCTATTCATTTCACTGAGTGCTTCTCGACCCATGATGATGAGTTCTGTTCGTGTGTTGTCCACTCCGAGTTTTGGATTGATGTCACCCCACGCATTAGAATGGATTATGATGTCGCCTACTGGGGTGGGGTCTTGTTCAGTGTTGATTGCAGCTGTCTGTAGAATTTCTCCTCCCTCTCTTCATCTGCATTATTTGTTGGTGCGTGGCGTAGCATTGTATGATTGTGGCTTTCCTTCATTGTGAGTTGAACGTTGGTGTTATGATCCTGCAGGAGGAGATTGGTTCCCACTACATGAGATCCTTCGATGGTGTTGGGGACATCATGATATTCTTTTTCTGAGTGAGTGTGCTTGTGGTTGTTGTCTGGGTGACAATATTGGAGTAGATTATTGACTCTGCAGTTGACAGTTGAGATAGTACACTTCCATTCCATATGCCTTTGCAGATTCCTAGCAATTCTGTGCCATATCTCCCATTTCTTTCTCAATCTGGGTAGCCTTGCTAGGTTGAAACATGGTGCGGACATTCCATACCCCCTCTTTCTACTTTTTGTTTCATTGATAGAAGACACATTGGCCGACTGGCTTCCTGAAGTCTTTCACTAACTGGCGTCATTTCGTCTCCCCAATTCCAGCGAGGAATTAATTTTGTTTTTATTTTTATATTTTCTCTGTGCCTTGAAGTGTCTTTAGCGATTGGACTGGTTTTCCGGGTAGGGTTGCTAGCGGTATGCCCAACCTTCCATCTTTACCCGGGCTTAGGACCGACTAGTAACTAGTGAACTAGTAAAGTAGGCGAGGTGATGGCCATCTCATATGACAGCTGAAGTCGATCATTTCGATTCAGAATAACAGTAATAAATTTCAGGTGCCATTAAATTACTGTCTATTTTACTATATTGGACTTCTGTCACATTTTAGTAGTGTAGCTTATGAAGTTATGTAGTGAAAGTAGAAGATTCATCAAGATATATATATATATATATATATATATATAATTAGATTTTTTATTCGCACTTACTTGAAAACTGGGGTTTTTCAAATTTCAGGTTGATATTTATCATGGAGTGACCTCAGTTGGAGAAGAATTGGAAACCTGGGAGCACTGGACAACTGTTTCTTCCTAGCATGGGACTCTTCAACAGTGCGCACCCATGAATCCACTAGGGACCGAACCCAAGATCTTTAGGTTCCGTTGTCACTAATTTGCGATTGAGCCACTGAGTCGTAATCCAATGGTCCATACATCCTAATTCTGTCACTTACGATGCTGTCGTTTAGTAACTGTCGTTATGCTCCTTTTGGTTGGCTCCGCCGGTCATCAATTCTCATTGAAAATCCAGGAACCATTTATCAAGGTGAATCACCAATACGCACTAAAAAAATGCCATTTATAGATTTCTGGGGATTTATTTATTGATTTTAGTTTCATGAATACCAACCTGAAATCAACCAACAAATCCCAAAAGACCTCCAAATTGTTCTTGTAGAAGTATTCACATAATCAAAAACAATATAAGTTGTAATTAGTAAACTAGTGGATTAATGCCAAAAAAAATAAGGAAATCACCAGTTATCTCTCCAATCTGTGGTGATATTCCTCAGCTTTTTCATAAAAATGAAGCCATTATGCTGTTAATAAACACTGAATAACATATTGTCCTGTTCTTGTGTTAAATTTTCATAGAAATCCACCTTTTGATAACTGAAGCGAGTCCTAGGAAATAGTAAATATGAAAATATTGCTAACATACGTTTTGTTTTCAGTTGATTTCTTGCATAATATGTAATATATATGCATCATCATTTGACTATTTGAGATAACCGTAGTTTGCTAGACTAGTAGTTATACTAAGTGATGATTGGGGGTGAAATGAAAATTTGAACCACTGTCCGGATTCGAACCAACGACCTTCGGGTTTCAGGCCCGATGCTCTGCCAATTGAGCTACCATGTGATTCCGTGACGCATGACTACCACTTGATCGCATTCAAACTGGCCACCTAGTCAGGACTTCTCATCCTAATCCAAATCTAACTGAATCGGAGAAGGGGAGCATCACTGATTATCATTTAACTATCTGAGATACTCGTAGTTTCGCAGACTAGCATTTATACTAGGTGATGATTGGTGATTGAAATGAAGTGAAAAAAATCCAGGCAGCAGTCGGAATTCGTAGCTAAGTTGGCAGAGCACTGGGCCAGAAACACGGTGGTGGCTGGTTCGAATCCCGCCGCAGTCCAAATTCTCATTTCACCTTCAATCATCACCCAACATATATATGCATCAACAATTCAATGTGTGTCACAACTTGATCACTTACATAGTAATGCCAGGCCACATGCTGTTATTATCTTCTTCACTTCTATTTCTGGAACTGCTAGCAAACACCAGTTCTTATCGAGAAAACGTTGTAGACTACTGAAAACTATCATGATCGGTTATACACACATATATTTGTCGTTCTGATAAAACAGATAACTGTGGTCAGTTGAAACCACTTTAATTATATATATAATATGATTCTCTCCACAATACACAAGTTTTTCATGGATATAATTGAAACAAATACACTTTATAGCCTTTGATGTTATAGCTTGTAAATCTCCATCGTTGGCTGGACTGAACCGATAGGCCACTCCTGTAATCTCAGCTTCTATGCGAATGCTTCCATATTACCGTTAATTTCAAATTTCACATTAATGTTGGGAGGAGTGACTTATTTTATTTATGGCAGTATCGAGCCACATAGGAAACCATATACCAATAGCAGCCAATTAGTTAATTTTAGTCAGCGACACATCCCCCAAAAACTAAGACTTTGAAAAAATACTATACTCATCGTACAAGGAATTGATATCGTGACTGAATGACCCAATCGAAAACGCTTTAGCCTTTTGAAGCGTTTCTTCCTGGGTTTGAATTTTAGTGGGGACAACATCACTCACTGGGAGATGGGTACATCTAACACATGAGTCGCAAATAAGAAGAAAAGTGAGTTCTGGATTCCACTGCTAGTCGCTCTGCATCATTATTATACTTTATAACAAAATATTATTAGGAAGACGAAGAATCTGTTGAAAAAACAGCACTGTAGAGTTCTTCTTCTTACTTTTTAACGATTCGTCTCCTGGGTTCCTAGTGGAGTATAGGGCTTCAGTAGCACGTCACCATTTCAATCTCTTCTCTGCAGTCTTTCAACCTAGCTCCACAAACGCCCACAAACTTCCGTTTCTTCCTCATGCCATCTCCTCCAAGTCATACTCGACTTGCATGCCCAAATCACCGTTTCCCATATGGCTTCCACTCCACTCCACGGCCTGGCCTGGCCTGGAACCTGATATCCTCAAACCATCTTCTCAATCGATGTCCAATCCAATCCATCTCCACTTTCTTCCAATAAATATTTGTTGTTCGATGGGTTCTTGGTTCGTTGCCAGCCAGCCAGTCAGAGTTTCTTGCCGCTCATTCTTGCTATTCCAGACATCTGATCCATCTTCAGTATCGAGTGAGAGTAGGTGGCAGCTGTTCATGTATGTCTGCAGTTTGTTGCAAATGCTTTTCTTGACACGCCAAGTGACTCAACCATCACATAGAAGCACTCACTCACTGACTTGACTGAATTAGTATTGAAAATCCGGATCCTGAAGATGTCTACTTAACTGATATTGTACCTTCAATAACATAAACCGTTATTGTGGAAAAAACCTAATACTTACTGATATGTCTATTTTGTACTAGGGGATACAACTTTGCTACAAGTACTGTTGAAAATAATTCCTTTGTTTCGATTATCTGAGCTTTTGAATGTTGATAAGAGATTAAAACTTTTTACAACTGCTTAGTGCTAAACTTGATAAGCTAGTCATTTTTTCATCAACTGGTTATATCTCTTTACATAATATTTGGATAACATGAGAGCAAATTTTACTATTGATGATATTATATTCAGGGTTGAATATCTCTGTATTTAAAGTCACAATAAGCTATTTATTAGTAGTTTTTGAATCAACTGGTAAATTAAGTAGCACAAAATAATTGTTTTAACAAATATCCCTAGCATTCAGATTAGTGGTAAGGAATTTATATACAATCTTCATAGACAAAGCTACCAATAAACATTGAAATGACGTATGACTTTACTATAGAGTCTTCATCAAAGTAGTATTTTATATTATTTCTGTTTCTGGTAAATTTGTATCTATTACACTGATGAATGGTTTGAAGATTAAGGTGTTAATGGTTTTTCACCTCTCTTAGTCGATGTAACAGATGATGTTAGGAAGTCTTCTTGATTTAGTACGATTGATGTATTTAACCCAACATGAATCTATGAAGTGTGTACACTGAAATGAACAAAACTGAGTTTCAGTGTCTTTACATTATTATTCTGAATACCAGCCGATGAGTATTAGTCAGTTCAAAAAAATTTGAGCAGACAATTACTATAACTCTACTATCAGTGACAGTTCAATTATAAGAAACTAGTTCTTTTTTGTAGCAGTTTTCAGTTGTTGTCTTCCTGTATCTTCTTCAACAAACCTATGCACTGAAAGAGTTTTATCAGGCTTCCATTCCCAGGTCTTGATTCCCTTCATAATAAGTATTTAAAACAAAACTTTCAGAGACATTTCGTTATAAAGCAATTCGTCATAATTAAGTAGTTAGATCTGAATGATTGAAATCAATTTTTGTTGTCAAATATTATTACTGTTCTAATTGGAACAATAACTTTTACTGATCAACTCATTTCCTCTCCAGTACCCATTGAAAACGAACATTTATTTAAATAAATTATGTGTAACGAAATGCTTTTCATATGTGTTATATATAAATGATGCATGTAAGTGATATTCTCTGTCTTAATTGAAATAAGGTAGCGATTATTAAAATAGATATACTTTTCTCAGGCACAGGCAATAACAAAACTTAGTTTGGGAGTTTGTGGGGATTTAATGACTTATGAAGTTGGTACTCATCATGTATTGACATCAATTGGAGGAACTGTGGGATCCTGGAAACACTGAACAGCTGTTTCTTTCCAGTATAGGACTACTCAACGGTGCGCGCCCATCAACCTGTCCGCCACGGATCGAACACAGAACTTTCAGGTTCCGTGGCCAGCACGTTACCATTGAGCCTCTGGGTCGACATTCAATGGTCTATATTTCAAAACATTCTTCAGTTTTGTGCATCTGAGCGAGTAAGTTGGTCAATTTTGGTAAGATTTGATCCAATTTTATCTTGTTAACTAGTTTGGATCTCTGCCAAATAATAGAAGAGATCTTTTTGTCAATCAAGCACAACTTTTGTTGCTAATCCTGTGATAACAGTTTTTCCTTTGACTGCATAAACTATCTACATAAATTATAATCAGTTTGACAAACAAACCTCAGTCTATTCGTGAAAAACTTAAGGTCAAAGCATCAGCATAACACACATATGCTACTATGCTGAAACATATTTAATTGCTTGAAACGTTTTGTGATAGCAAAATAGTAAGAAAATAGCAAGGCTTGTTTTCTTTAAAAGTACGATATGTACAATAGGAATTATATTGTTGTGAAGCAAATAAGTAGAATATGAACAGGGTCTCTGACCACTCAGTTACATTAATTCAGTGATTTGCAGGACATTAACATGGATGGATAAATGAAAAAGCGATTGTCAGGCAACTACCTCATAGGTTAGACGAAAACAGTTTTACAGAACATAATTTTGTCATTTCAGGTCATACTTCGATGTAGGAAAATGACATTTGTTTTTTTGAATGGTTAAACTTACTAAAAATAATATTTTTTTTAAACTTGATTTCAGGCTAACAGTTTCTGAATGAGGCTTGTTTGTTTCCGAGGTGTTACTTGATCTGAAGACAGTCTAATGTTAGCTGCAGAGCTATTGAAACTCGAAGAGTATTTTCTACTTCACAAGAGTTTAGTAATTATTATTCAATGACATACTACAGCGATATTGTGCACGACAGAAGTCACGGAGTTCATAAAACAAGGCTGCTGAGAGATTCAAATCGTTTGTTTGAACTAATATTCAACCCTTAAAGTCACAAACAGTTAATTACATAGTGAAGTCATAATCCACTATTATTGGTATGCATTCGTTCCCCTATCTTGTTTATTTAAATGAATAAGTCATTATAACCGGTCAAATCTCGGAGTAAATTATTTCAAAACATCGCTGTTTGTTAGCAAAACACTAGTTGATCAAGTTTCCGTAGAGAATAAACTTAATTAATTAAAGATTTCTAATGAGTTTCAAGTTGACCTAAATCATGTCTTCATATCAACTAAACAGCCACTAATAGTTAAAGACTTTTGTTCACTTATTGAACTTAATGCCTGTAGATACAATGAGATACAATGCTTTTGAATACCTTTATAAATTTAGACAAAGCAAGAGTTATTGCACTTTTATTCGCCTCAATCAACAACTATATGAAGACACCACATGCAAAGTAATTCATATTGGGATCACAGTGATGCCTTCTAAATGAAGGCAGCAGTAAAAAACGGTTGTCTACTATCACCGATCATATTCCTGATTGTGATCGACTCGACTGGAACATGCAACAAACTGTGAGCAGCAAGAGGATGGGGATACGCTGGCTGGACCGGGGAAAAGATCTTAGAACACTTGGATTTCGCCGATGAATTGTGTCTGTTGTCACACAAACTTGAAGATCTACAGGCGAAAACCAACAAGTTGACAGAAGAGGCGAGTCAGGGTAGCGAAGATGGAACTTCTTTCAAGTGAACGTAGAGAAGACAGAGGTGATGACCATACTCAACCAACGCCACTACCAACAACAACAAGCTTCAATAACCATCAACGGCAGAAACTTGAAGGAAGTTGCCTCTTTCAACTATCTAGGCAGCATCGTTTCAACTACAGGTGACACAGACGACGTCAAAGCCAGGATCGGAAAGACAGCAAGACAGACTCTCATTAACCTGAAACCAGTGTGGAGATCTCCTGCACTACACTCAGCATAAAGCGTAGACAACATCCAGATTTTCAACACTAATTCAGTCAAGTCAAGTATGTCAGTGCTTCTTTGTGATGGCTGAGAGACTTGGCGCGTTACGAAAAGCATTTGCAACGAACTACAAACATTCATCAACCACTCCCCAAGCTACCTACACTCGGTACTCAAGCTCAGACGGATTGTCAGAATAATGAGAATAAGCAACAAGCAACTCTGGGTGGCAGGCAACAAACCAATGAAGCAAGAATCTATGTGTCAACAAATATGCAGCAGAGGGAAGTGGAGATGGATTGGGCATACACTGAGAAGGAACGCCGACTGGGGATATCACGCGCCGGGCCAGTTGCTCGAGTGGAAGCCAGATGGGAAACGACGAGTTGGGCATCGGAGGTGAGGGTGACATGGAGGAGATGGTGTGAGGACTAAATGAGAGGTTGTGGGCAGTCGTGGAGTGAGGTTCAAAAGATTTCAGAGAAGAGAGTGTAATGTTGACGTGCTACTGAAGCTGTATGTTCCACTAGAAACCCAAAGCACGAATAATAATGATGATGATAATAAGAGGTATTGCATTCGCAGTACATTTTGCTAAGTTATTATGGTTCGAATATTAAGGCGTTTCGGTTAGATACCAAGGCATCCAATACTCTAATACAAAAAGCATGATAAATGCTTGCTATTTAGATTACTAGGTTTTGGGTGGACATAAGCAAAAGGATAGTGTAATGGGTACACTGGATTCCAGAAACAACTGAATACTACTCAAGGTCAAGAGAAAATTTCTGAAATAAACGTTTAGCACCTATATATTTAATTTCAGTCATTTATACCCGAAAAAATAACCAGTTATTTTAGAAATATTTACTTTGATATAACAAACACCTAAAAAAGACAGTGAAATAAATTCGAATCCACATAGTACGGTGGCCGAAAGGAAAATAATTTCAGGAACTCTATTGTTAAAAGTTCACTTGATTGATATTAGTCTCTTGGCCAATAATGAAATGGAAACAGAAGAAAAAGTCTGCTGCCGCTGAAACTATTATGTCATCCATAAAACATCTTTCCGTTTAAGAAATAAACAACATAATCTCAGTGAGATCAAGAATCTACCAATATAGGAGCGGTAATACCTACTTCATTCTAGACATTATCTATGATCCAATGTAGAAATGTCAGCAGTCAGTACTGCTGGCTAGGGAGACTGAAGCAGTTGGCCCTGAGTTCGAGTCCCAGTGTGGACAACATTGCTCATTGGGAGGCAGGTACATCCAGCTAACGAGTCCCAAATAAGGAGGAAAGTGCGTCCTGGATTCCACTACTAGCCACTATCCATCATTAATGTGTAACTCAAACACCGGCAGTATCGAGGCATCCACACAGGAGCTTATATGCCAATAGACACTGCTTACTTCGCTCCACTCATCCATGGGATAATACAAGCAACAAAACTAAGACAATTATTACGTTTAGATGAATAAATAATAATAAAGACCAGTTTGGAAAATGCTTTTCGGCTATATAGAAGGTATGTTAACGACATCATCATTTGATTTGAATTATGTTGTATTGCATATATTAGATAGCTACCATCCGGTGATAAAATCCAATAATAAATTTGAAACTATGTGGGAAATTTCCCATCTTTATGTCAAACTAACAAGAAAAACTGATGAAACTTTGTGGAAATAGACTTATCGAAATCCCAGATAAAATGAACATTTGACAAATTTCCATAGCTAAGTACATACTAGTCAGTAGAGGAATTTAATTATATCCCTTGTTTATTTGCACCCAACACATTTGGAGCCCAAATGCTATAAATGAGAAGATAAGCATTCTGAGAGAATTCTTCATGGTAAACGTGTATTCCCCTAGTTTCACAGATAAAAGGTATCAAGCTGAAACCTTCAAGATATAACTCAAAAAAGATATAACTTCAAAAATGATGTAACTACTGATATTCCAAGGAGAAGGATTTCCAGGTCTCTGAAGAGAATCTTCTTTTCAGCAACTCTCAAAGTGGTGTCCTGTAGTCATTCTTTCGCTGATGCCAGGTGGACAATATTCTGAACCTGGATACGCCTATATGTGTTTATCAGTTCACCTGCTCCCATGAGTAGCTGCATCTGCCGATTGTGCGACGCACGTCTTGTCTAAAAAGTTTCAAGAACACTATGTTACACGGCAAAAATAGGTAGCGGCAAACCAACAGGAAGTGCAATAACGGAACATTTTCTTGGGGCTGGTCATTCAATGTCTCCGACCACCACCTCTTTCAAAGTGAGAAGAAACTTGAGAAAGTCGCTGTGGATATGGATCATTTGTATTGCTGAAACAATTTAAATTGAGAAGCTAGAGCTTTGCATACAAATGAGGCTTGTTCAGACCCCTTCTCCTTTTTCGATAGCTCTAATCTTTAGCAGTTCAACGTATCCCCCATCATCCCAACTTTCTTAATTTCTTGAATATTATTAATTATTCCTTGTTAATTCATATGAACTATGATCACAATGTAACCGAATAGTATCACAAATATTGTGCACCGTGTAAAAAGTTGACTTTTAGATATAAATCATATTCCTTGTTAATATACTCACCTGGGATAAGAGTTTATTAAGTATTTTATCGTATGATTCAACTCGTTGCTCAAAATTAATCATCTATTCTAAATTCGAATAATTTCTTAAGCAATACTCAATAATCTCAGAAACCCTGCGTTTTTCAAGTTATGACTATTAAACTTTGCTTGTTACTATATATTCTCAGCAAAAAGTATATAGATGCGGTTGTACAGCTTAGTGAATGAAATCACCGGAATTGGTTTCTTCGCTGAAAGACTTTTTTTCATTTTTTTTTTCAGCAATCTGGAAAAAGTATTTATGAAAAATAAAGAAGAGTAGGCCAAATTTTAGAAAATTAACAAATTGTAAAAGTAGAGGCTTGGTATCCTATGGATTCCCAGCTTCTGTATGCAACACGTTAAACAAAATATTATTACTGAATTCAAGGAGAAATGAGACAACGAACAAGAATTGAACGAGAAATCTGATAGAAGATCAATAATTTTCATCTAATTTTCTACAATGATATCATCAATATTGCAAGAGTTATGAGAATAAAAGAGCTGACACAAGTCTTGTTTACACATGAGACTAAAGTAAAAGAACTTGAAAGGATTCAGCTTAAAAACATTATACGAAGACGCCTGATGAGTTTCAAAAACAATATGTACAGAAACTACCAGTTCATCATTGAATTTAACGAGATTAGTTTTTGCAGAATAGGCTGAATCATGCGAGAAGGAATAAAATAAAAAAGTTGGAAGTATTGGAATTAAAGTTCACTGACTAGCCGGATGATTGGAAATTTGAAGCCTATCTAATGCTTCTCTTAGAAATATGTCGGTTATATAGACTGTGGAGTTGAAATAGTAGTATATACTTAGCTGTATAGTTAATTTCTTGGAAGATAGACAATTTGATGATCTTTTCTTGAAATTAGAAAGCGTACCGATATCTTGCTTCTCCATTATACACTATGAGTCTAATATAAGCAGTAGAATCATTAAATCATGTGGTGTCGTATACTTGTGGAGATATGAAACCAGATGTAAATACTATAGCAGTTAAAGATGGAATTTCTCTTCATGTTATTACTTATCAAAAAATATCGCTAAAAGGTTAGAAAAAAGGTACTTATTTACACTAGTGAAGTTCAGAGAAGTGGAAAACGTCATCATTCAAATATCTTGCTTCCTAATGGAGTTATCTAAAAGTATAAATGATCAGATGAATAGCATAATAGTATTATTAAAAACAGAGTACTTTACCCTCTTTTGGGTTATCAAACAGCCACTTAAGTCATCTACATGGGATAAGAATAAGACAATAAATTTCATTCCTTTAGTTACCCTAAAGGTTATTCAGTAATGTAGTTTTAGAATTGACCAACATTTGTCGACAAGAAAGGCTGAATACACAAATGTCAAACGCCGTTTTCAAGACTAACAGAAATTATTGATTGGAAATTATTAGTACATCTTGATAATTGCTGCAAACCACCTTGAGTATTTAACTCATATTCTGTATGCTATTTAACGTTTGACACTTTTGTAGGTGTACAAGAAAACAAAATGGACAGTTAAAACTTGCTTATTTATCAATCTTTTAGTTTGTTGTTTTTTACCAGTAAATGATCTCAACTTCCATCTTCTTCAAGTAAATCTGTCAAATAAAAGGCGTCGTCTAAAAGTAGAACAAAACTGAGTCATTATACTATGATTATATTATTTACTTGCTGAATGAAGATAATTTAGACAGGCAATGATATATCTAGTACTTTCAATGACTAATATTACTATGAATTTGAAACACCATTTAGTCGATTCTAATGGGTAAAGTGTAAATGGTAAAGATGGTTAGTGGCTAACAATGGAATCCAGGATGTGTATTTCATTCTATTTGGGTAAATCAACTAATAACAGGAGTTTATTGCCTGAAGTCAATAGTAATTCCTTACACAGATACACGGTATTTACAACTCAGTCATTCAAAACAAGCTCCTTCTATTTTTCAGTTATTTGTCATATATCAGATTGAAATAATGATGAGGATAATGTAGCTACTATTCTTGTATATAAGTCTGTAGGAACGTATCAAGACTATGAGGTTTCTAGAATATAATACTCACTAGAGATGAAGAAACTTATGTAGAGATTGTATTAACAACAGTTATCCTACTTCATTTCTTCTCTTAGTTAATCACATACATCCTATTCTACAATAAAAGTATCCATACTATGTTGAACTATATAACAGGAAACAGAAAATTTCGCATCAGTTTTGTTAGTTCTTGACATCATTTTCAATCAGTCCAATCAAAGTTTAATTCTTGGTTGTATTGTGTTCTCTGAGCTGGGTCGTTTAATCGTGAAACTTTCATCGTCTTTCTGGAGGAAATCATAAGCACTGAGAGAGATTGGCAGCTCACTTCATTCTGAAGTTAGTACTGATGATGTCATCTAGAAAGACGATGAAAGCTTCATGATTAAACAACCCAGCTAAGGGAACACAATGCAGCCAAGACCATCTATCTGAGCTACAGATATTCTCCATTATTTCAAAGTTTAATTCAACAGATTGGATAAACTTCAATAATTTGTTATAAATTGTAAGCGTTACACATAGTGTTCTCACTCAATTTTAGGATTATCTGAATTGTATTTTTGAAATTAATGGCATTTTAGTTCAGTTAATTATCCTACTTCATATTCTAATAAAACGTTAAAGATAAAATGAAAAGCTTGTATATTAATTTCATTTTTGGTTTTTTTTCAGTTCATCTAATCTACTAGTATAATTGTTTTCATATCATACCATGCAGATATCTCTATATTACCGGTGCTCTAATGGTAGTAATGACGGATAGTGGGTAGCAGTGGACCTAGGATGCGCATTTCGTCCTATTTGGGACTCGTCGGCTGGATGTGCCTGCTTCTCGGTGAGTAATGTTGTTCCCATCGGGACTAGGACTCGGAAGCGATCGCTTCAAACGCTAGGGCGTTATCCATTACACCACTGAGTCACGATAGCCGCTTTTTGTGCGACGGGTATAGTTTTTAGTGTGATTGTTTTTGTATCATACTGTCGCTGATTGGACCGAATTGATCGGTCTCTATTGGCATATTGGATCCTGTGCGGATGCCTCGATGTCACCGGTGCTCTAATGGTAGAGACCGATCAATTCGGTCCAATCAACGACAGTATGATACAAAAACAATCACACTAAAAACTATACCCGTCGCACAAAAAGCGGCTATCGTGACTCAGTGGTGTAATGGATAACGCCCTAGCGTTTGAAGCGATCGCTTCCGAGTCCTAGTCCCGATGGGAACAACATTACTCACCGAGAAGCAGGTACATCCAGCTAACGAGGCCGAAATAAGAAGGAAAGTGCGTCGTAGATTCCACCACTATCCACTATCCATTATTATTACCATCTGATCCGCTGTCTATCCATAGTTAATATTAGCGTAAAACCACCTTGGATATTATCTTAGTTTAGTTTACATATTGAGTACACATTTATAGACTTGTGCTGACTCTCTGTTTTGAATACGACTAAGGCGCCTGGATTCAGAGACAAACCAAGGATAGAAAAAACAATATTGCATAGTTTATATTCCTTATAATAAGTCTACGATCAGTACATGCTGATATCACTAGACGCTGACCAACAGCAATATGCAGGGAAGCAAAAACGAAACCGTGGTACCGAGGTATCAGAGGATCATTAAAAAAGCCAGCCCATCAAAAGTACTTTGACCGACTTTCACGATTTTGACAACAGTTACTTGATAACCATTGCTAGCGAATGTACAGATACCACATAGAAGGCCTACAGTCTGTCATATGCCCTAAACTAACTATTAGATACGTTTTGAACAAGCTGCTTTGTTTTATCCTCAGTATATTTTTACCTGTTCGTTGGACCGATGAGAAGACCCCAGGAGATTTAGATTTCGCCGATGACTTGTGTTTAATGTCATACAAACTTGAAGATCTACAGGCGAAAACTAACAAGTTGACAGAAGAGTCATCTCAACGAAAACGAGACTTCAAGTCAATGTAGAGAAGATAGACGTGATGAAGACACCCAACCAACAACAGCATCAATAACAAGCATCAATCACCATTGATGGAGAAATCTAAAGGAAGTTGTCTCTTTCACCTACCTAGGCAGCATCGTCTCGACTACAGGTTGCACAGGCGTAGACGAGGGTGTCAAAATCAAGATCAAAAAAGCAAGACAGGCTTTCATTAATCTAAAATCGGTGTGGAGATCTATTGCACTCACCATAAAGTGAGAACAACATCCGGATTTTCAACACCAATGTCAAGTCAGTGCTTCTATGTGATGGTTGAGAGACTCAGTGCGTGGCGAAAAGCACTTCCAACAAACTACAGACATTCATCAACAGCCGCCTATGCTCTATACTGAAGATCAGAAGGCTAGAAAGAATATGCAAGAAATAACTCTGGATGACAGGCAACAAACCAACCAAGAACCTATCACCCAACAAATATGCAGAAAGAAGCGGAGATGGATTGGGTATACTCCGAGAGGGCAGATTTTGGACATCACGTGCCAGGTGAGGCCAGCCCCTTGAGTGGAATCCAAGTGGGAAACCACGAGCTGGGCGTCTGAGGCGAGTGTGACATGGTGGAGACCATCTAAGAGAGAAATGAAAGCTTGTGAACAGTTGTGGCGCCAGGTTGAAAAGAATGCAGAGAAGAGAGTGCAGTGGAGACGTGCTACTGAAGCTCCTATGTTCCCTTAGGAAACCAAGGGAAAAATAATAATCAATAATAATAATAATATTTTTATTTGTTACCCACCACTGCATATAGTAGTAAACACATGCTGTAACTATGTCCTTTAAGCATGGTTGGTTGCTTCAGATGTCCAACTTTCAGCTGTTAGGTAGAAACTCACAACAACTTAATAGTGCCATTTACCCTTACAAGATACGCTTAGTGCAGTACATAATTGCCCATTTCACTCAACGGGGATCCACAAATCCCAAAGATAAATTTACTTTGTTACCTACCACTGGTATCGACACAGCTTTCTCAATGATTCAACTAGAGATGAAAAAAATGATGAAGCGGATAACCTAGCTCCTTATCATCTCACCAAAGAATGATCGGTAAACTGACTGATTCAATAATTTCTATTCATTTGTTTTACTTGATTAATTCGGACAAAAACTGAAACAAGTAAAATTGAAGATAAGAATTTTGAAATGTTCTTCAACACAATTTATATACTTCCACTAACGTTCCTTAACAGAGTTCCGTTAATTTCTATTTTACTTATGGCTTTATAAAACTTTGTTTACTAAACTTTAAATAAAGTTATATACAGAACTAAGGTACATTGCCAGGTGATGATTTCTTTTAGGTGGGATTATACAGTTGAACACCTTCCAAATACATGCATACATTTATTGTGTCTGTGTGTAGTTATGGTGTACATAAGTTCAACTGTGCCTCTGTTTTTAAAACCTTCATCACTTGTATTGATTATTGTCATTATTTAACTATAGTTTACAAGTAGGATTCAATCTTTCTTTCTTTGTATGAATAAGGTCAACTTTATTTGACAGAATCTTTCTTAACGATATTTCGTCTTTATCTACAGCTGAAACGACTGAATTGCCTATCCAATAAGTGAAAATAATCATCGATATTTACATGTGAAAGAAACTACCTATTTGCACAAAACTGACACCTGATTGACGATGACTGAAGAAAATAAAATCACTTCTTAACATCATAGAGAAGAATGTTGATCATTGAAAGTTCTGATGCTAGAATAGCGATTCGGCTCATATCAACTTACTGGTTGTAAACGATTTTGGGGTGATTCTACTTGTCTATCCAGATTTTCAACACCAACATCAAGTCAGTGCTTCTGTATGGCTCAGAGACTTGACGTGTCACGAAAGAGATTTCCAACAAACTACAGACATTCATCAACAACTGCCTACACTGCCTACGCTCGGTACTCAAGCACAGATGGATTGCCAGAATAATAAGAATAAGCAACAAGCAACTCTGGGTGGCAGGCAACGAACCAATGAAACAAGAACCTATCTGTCAACAAATATGTAGCAGAGGAAGTGGAGATGGATTGGGCATACACTGAGAAGACCATTCGGGGACATCACGCTCTAGGCCAGTTGCTTGAGTGGAAGCCAGATGGGAAACGACGAGTTGGGCATCGGAGGTGATGGTGACGTGGAGGATATGGTGTGGGGAGAAATGAGAGGTTGTGGGCAGTCGTGGAGCTAGGTTCAAAAGATTTCAGAGAAGAGAGTGTAATGTTGACGTGCTACTGAAGCCGTATGTTCCACTAGGAACCCAAGGGACAAATGATGATGATGATCTCCAGTTTAATTCATTTAGTTTTATTCAATTTCTTCTCACTGTGGATATCCAACATGGTGTTAAGTCATTAAAACACTGTGAATCAGTCTTAATTAGGATTCCAAAAAGTTATTTGGTGTACAGACTGCGTCGGTATGTTTTTCACCTAGTAATTTCGTATAAAGATAGTCACCTACAAACTTGAATAAAAAGGAATGGTTTTACAGTTTTTCGATGAGAAACCAGATACCTTTAATTGATTTGGACATTAGCCTTGCATTATTTCTTAGCACAAATACTTATTTTTGCTATGAATGTCTTCGACGTAGTTGAGCGTCGAGTCTGATTTGATTATGATCGGAGTATATTCTTGTATAAACTCTATGTGTTTAGAAAATCAGAACAATATTCTCCCGAACGTTTCGCTGCATAGCCACATCTTCCTGAGTGGAATATACCGATATTTGTAACACCTCAACATGATGTAGTCAAAAAATGCACCAAATATTTAGTGTGTATGCAGGTCATTGGTAGTGTGGTTCAGACCGAGTAATTACGGTTAGTTATTACATTCCTGTTTAAATGTTAGAATAAATTACACCTAAGATGTTAAGCAGTCCTGCAGACAAACGTTTCTGGAACTAGCCATTTATCCATAGCCTACATTCTACTTTGAAATCTTTTGCCATTTCTTGTCTGATCTGTATTCCAGTGACAGAGATCTCTCAATGTAGGTTTTTATTCATTTTTTGAGTTTACTCTCCTACTGAACAAAACGAGAATGTTGACAAAACTGAAATATAAGTTATCGAGAAGCTGTTCTCCACTGTAATGGACACAGTTGTGATTACAAATCTCAGAGTTATAGCACATGTTTTTATGCTACGTCCCTGTAATGCATAAAGTTTTAGAATTTAAAAGAAAACATTTACAAAACAAACAGCTAACCATGACCAATAAATGAAAAGGCAAAATTCACCAGAAGGTGGTGATACTTATGTCAACTATAGGAAACAAGATAACCGTAGGGTTATGTTTCACCCTTAAGGATTTGTTAATTTCATTGCGCAAGTGGACCGAGACACCAAGACACATCTTGAGGCATTCAAATTGAAGGTATATTGTTTGAAGCCTGTATATGTAAGTATGATCGGTTAATAACTAGATTTGCTCGATAAGAAGGTACGGTAGGAATGGAAACATCAGATTCCAAGCAACCAATTTTCTGTGCTTTCAAACTAGCTGTTAGACTCAGCTATTGATCACGTTATTCACATGATAACTCGGCTCAAAACTTATGGAAATTTAAGTAAAAATGGGAATCTACTAACATTAGAGTCTCGTAGCTACTAGTACAATAGTATAGTGATTGGTTGCTCAAAAACCTCTGATTCAAACTCTGCTGAAGTTCAGATTCGCAATTAACTCGAAAACTTTGCCTTGGATAGACATTTGGGGTATTTGAAGTCTTTTTTTTTCCATTTAACATAACTTCACAGACCTTATTTCAATGGGTTGTCATCATTTTTCAGAAACAATGTTCTCTAGTCAGTCGTGTAGACTCCTCACTGGTTAGCAGTATATCCTAGTAGCGTAAACATTTCTCTTTGAACTGCAATGAAAGATAAACTGTCCTTCACTTATGCTAAAGCAATTCATCAGTCACAGTTGCATTAAATGATATATCTTGGTCATCAAATTTGTCTTTTTTCTTTCTATGCTCAAGTCGCTTATAGTACTTCATGGGCAAATTAAAACTATTGAAGGGAATTTTTGGGTTAGTCATGTTTTATTCAATTGTTTTACATGATAAAACGTGACAACTGGAGATGAAATGAAATATTGGTCGCAGTAGAAGTTGAACCAATGGTTTGAAGAGTTCTAGACTAATTTTCTACTAAGTAAGTTATGAAAGTCAGCCTCGAACTAAAATTGACGTCTATTCATCATTATTGCTAAACAACAAAATATCTGTGATGGATAAAAACAACCATTTATCTTTGATATCTCTGAAATGCTTGATCGATGCATTCTTCAAAGGATAGTGCTTACTGGAAGGAATGGAGGATCTAGATAAGTTATCTGTTGGCTTTTATCAGTAGTGAATACAAAGAGAAATAGCAGACAAAACAACTAATTCATCAGTAGGTTCATACTGAGAATATTAAATGAAGTAAACAATGTGTATAAAGGAATCAAATATTGTCAGACTAAAATCACACCACTGGTTTCATTTGTTCATACTTTACATACAAGGTGAATTATTATTTCGAAAGGAAATGAACAAAACACACTTAGCGATCTCGTACACATTAGTGAAAGAGGCGTTGAACCACACTTATTGTGTGAGGCCTACTCATACTAGCTGATTGGATAAACCTGCATAGGTGGAGAGGGGTTTGAATCCTTGACCCACAGGCTGATAGCCATCTTAAACCACTGAGCCATAGCTTCACAAGTACTAGGGAATATCGGACTGTCTTCTGGCTGTCTGACATTGTACGTTTCAAATTCACCCAAATATGTGTAAATCGTAGACCCTAAAATATCAGAGTAATATTTATGAGTTGTTAGTCATCATTAAAATATCACTTCGCTGATAACTGAACATTTCTGGCTTCTTATTGTACTCATGTGTTAAATAACATAACTAATCGCTTATCTAATACTCTCACCCTTTAATTTGATGACCTCATAACACCGTTCATGAAGTGATAAACTTTAAGCGGAATTACTAACAAATAGAATACACCAACAAGCCGTAACCATATTATTGCTGTTCAACTAGAAAAAAAATTTTCAACTAGTATCAGATCAGATAACATTAGCAAAACATTAACAGTTTGTCAATTACAGTCTGTATTAAAAATGAAGAGTCATTTCAACGAATGATTTAACAAATTCACCAAAAGATGAATTTATCAAATGTTGATCATTTTTGAGTAAGTGTCCTCACGACCATCAGACTTTGCCCCCACCGGCCACGACTTCTCATCGGAACTTCGGGAATACCTCTCGAAGCCAGTCATCATTTATTTACCTTTAGTTTTATCGAAATCATTTTTACCGCTAAATGGTCAGCTATCTTTAGAGATAGCGAGTCAGTGTGAGTACACTATAAATATTGAACGAATTGACTGTAATCCTGAACAGCATTCAAGTCATAATGATACTTTTTTCCAAAATGTTATCCAACCAATCATGACTATTCAGTTCAAATGACTCGCTGTAACTTAATTACTAAGTTGTACAAACCTAATCTGATGTACTATTGGGATGATGTGCAAAGTATTTCACCTGATATAAGACAGGAAACATCATCTAGACTACGTTTGCGATTCACTATACCTTTACAACCTAACAGATGGATACTATCTATTCCAAGTAGAAAAGCAGATGATACACCGGTACAAAATATCTAGTATAAAGTTGTAATGTAAAAAACATCACTTGGTATTAAAGTAAGCAGTAAGTAAACTTTTTCTGTATATACTTTTGTGTGCCTTTTACAACTGCTATCTGTTTAGAGTCACTGATGCACTTATACTAATGATAAAAAAATATTGATCAAACATATAGTGAAAGGCTTCACCCAACTAATAGACACAGTTATGTAGCATCTCAGTGCCCTAGTGAAATGATTTCTGCCTTCTATGTGAAACCGGAGCTAAGATTAGTTTCTGCCCAACAGCCACTGGCTTAACTGTTATTTAGCCCTAAATATGGTAACAAACAGATTTCAGGTTGGTACTCATCATGAACTGATATCAACTGAAGAAACACTGGAAACATGGGAGCATTGGACAGCTGTTTCCTCGCAGTATGGGAATTCTCAGCAGTGCTTAGCCACGACTCCGCCAGGGATAGAACACAGGACCTATTGTTTATAGGTGGCTGGCTTCGAGAGGTGATTCCTATTGTTTAAATGAGAAGTGAAACATGAAGACAGTTACGCAACGGTGGAATCAGATGGAGGCAACGTTATATTATGAACTGACAAAAGTAAGAGATATGGTCATTGCATTCAGATCCAGTGTCTCAGTGATAAGTGCTGGCCGCGGAACCTCGAGATCCTAGTTGGAGTCATGGGTAAGCACTACTGGGAAGTTCCATACTGGGAGGGAACAGCTGTCCAGTGCTCCCGTGTTTCCAATATCTCTCCAACTGATGTCATTCCATAATGAACAGCAACCTGAGATCAATGAAACCCCACAAAACTCAAAATTGAACTGAACAGATTTCCATATTGAAAACGAAAACATAATGGTCAATTTATTTACATAAACAAGTAAATATTTCAGTATACTCAAACATTTGCTTTAGTGTGTTTCGAAGGTTTGGGAATTTGTTTTAAAGATGAATGGCGTGAAATTCATCATCATTATCGGTGAATAATTAAATTACTGTGAAAAACACTCAGAGACGGACGTGGTCTCCATCGCAGTCCTTGTAACGGTCACCATTTAGCAAGTAGATATCTAGTGATTTATTGCAGAAGTGCGGGTCTTGATTTTGACTTGTCTTTTTAATAAGTGTATCATGGGTTCCTAATGGAATATAGGGCTTCACTCACACATCTCCATTCCACTCTCTTCCTTCAGTCTTTACCACCTGGCTCCACAAATGCCAACAACATTACATTTCATTTCATCCTCACACCATCTCCTCCATATCACACTCGACTCACATGCAGTTTGTTGCAAATGCCTTTCGTGACACGCCAAGTGTCTCAACCATCACATAGAAGCACTCACTCACTCACTGACTTGACCGAATTAGTGTTGAGAATCCTGATGTTGTTCAGGCTTTATGCTGAGTGCAGTGCAGCGCAGTGGAGTGGAGTGTAGTAGATCTCCACACTGATTATTTCAGATTAATGTAGGAAGGCCTGTCTTGTTATCTTGACGAGCCTGGTTGCTTTGACATCGTCATATGTGCCTGTGTAAGTCGGTTCTTTTTGTGTGTTTTTTTTTTCTTTTAGATTCTATTGTTTCTTTGTGGAATTGAACAACAGTTTCCCCCTTTTAGGTGGTTTTAGATCAAAAGGAAAAAAAGAAAAAAAAAAAAAATTAAAATAAATAATTTTGAAAAATTTATAAAAAAATTTTTAAAAAATTTAATTTTTAAAAAATTTTTTTCTTCATCCCATACTTCAAAAGTGATAAACGCTTGTTCCTATATTCAATAATTACACTCATAATAACCAATCAATACTTACCAGATATCAGCACATCTATAACAAAAGTCATAGTTTTGCAGCGAAATCATGCTGCAGTATTGGTCGAGCTTATGTGGAACAAACTTTCGAAGTATGAGACGCACCTTTCAGGAACCATCTTGGCCAGCCAAATCCACCTTAAAGTAGTCTTGGTAACTCCTGAATCAAGCAACGAAATTCTCACTGGGATCAAGATCGTATTGAAATTCAGTGATGCTATTAGAGATGCCATCAACTGAAGGAAGCATTAAAAATGGCATGGCGTAGAGTGCGAGAAATTTCGGATTGTGTAAGTATCTCGATAACTCTCATTTGTTATTCGAGGGAACCGTTCAACTTCGAAGAATCCATTTTTTAGTATCCCATGATTCGAAAAACGGTATGTACTATGGTCGCTAACGATGTATAAATATCGAATATCACCCACTAATGTTCTACAGATTCCTAGTTGATTCGCAACCCGATTGATTAATGGGGAGGACATGATGGGCGTACAGAAACGTGTATTGGGATCGAAGGACCGCATACTTCAGCTATCTTTGCATTCATAGTCGCCTTCATCCCATAATTCAAATGTAATAAACACTTGTTTCTATATTCAATGATTACAGTCATAATAAATAATCAATACTTATCAGATATCACCACATCTGTAACAAAAATCATGGAATATTTTCTGTGTTCATGGAACGGAACTTCAATGAATGCTGACGTCACATTATAACTAATATGTCGAGTAGATTATTGTTTGGTTTCTACTATCCTCTGTTCAGAAAGAATGATATTTTAACTGCATGGATATTGAACTGTGTCATTCGTAAGAAATTGAAATAAAGCTGATTTCCTCACAGTATTGCTTTAAAGCTATTCCAAAATAGTGATCAATAAGTGCTCAATGAATGCAAAAAACACTCCAACCGCATTACAATGGTAATGTTGGTTATGCTTCAGGTTGTTAACGTAAGCGACTGAAATCCGTACTAAATCTTTAAGGGAGAGTTTTTATTAGTTTAAAATCTGCAATTTGCAATAGACGTTAACCACATCTTTACAAATAACATTAACTATTCACCTGTTGAGTTTGATAATAAAATTCATCCAGGCCTGTAAGCACATATTTACAAGACATGAAACTAGCTGACTGCACAAAGCGTCAATTATTTCTCAGCCATATATCCACAAAGTAAAAAGAAACAAGTGAAATTCACCTTTATGTCAGGCATGCTTCGTCGAATCTTACTTTCAAGTAAAACAAAATTTGTTTACCCATGAATCAAAGCCTTGCTTAAACAGTATTCATACTATCAGGACTTTGAATGAGTTCTGTGTTCAGATAGGACGGTGCACCTAGAAATTTATTACATCTAAGCAGTTTTTCAGCTGCCCAACTGTGTTGTCAACAGACTTTCCGCTGGAAAGCACCCAGTTAAAATCACAGGAAGTAATCTATGACATTAAACTGATGTTAATTAATCAAACATACTACTTTTGAACGACTTAAGTAGTTAGAAACCACTAGGGCCGATGTGCAGAATTAGCCAGTCAGATAACAGTGATCAGATGACTGGATGGCAGAACTCATCAGCAGTTTACGAGGAAAAACTCATCTCAAAGATTTAAATTGTTCGGATCATGGAACAAGCTAAACACCTGTTCAGTGTTTAGATTTGACTGACAGAATCTACACACCAGCCTGAATGATTTCTAACCACTCAGGTTATATTATAAGCAGCAGTATATTTTGTTAGTTCTTTGTTCATTTGGAATGCTACTTTTTAAAATTTGTCTGCTCTATTGTTGATGATTAGTCATTACTGAAATATATACAGACATCCTTGAATATAAATAAGAATTTCGACAGTCTGAGTGAGGTTAGCTGCCAAAAAAAGAAATTACTATCAATATAACAGTGATATTTTGCTAGTTTTAATGAAATGAATTGACATTACCAATAAGTTCCGTGCCAACTGAATACGGATTATATGAAATGTCTAAACTGAGAGTAAAACGAAAGACAAACATTGTGGATATAACCAAGTAAATCACCACAAATTTATCCTAGATTATGCTTTTTAAATAACTTATGTCAGTTATTATATATTTTTTGTAATGGTTATTTAGAATTCCTTTACTCTGATAATATATCAGCTAAAGAAATGAGTAATAACCAGAGTTTCATTGTCATATCGTATTCATTAATGAAAAAAAATTCAACTGGATTTCATTAGTATGTGATATACAATCAAGGGAGACAGATTTAATGACTTCAGACTCAAAGTTCTTTACCATTAGAATAATGTAATGACTTCATTCATCACTGGAAGCTAAATAGTTATGCTATAATCTTAATAATGTGTCAATTTCAGCTGGGCAACCATCAGTAATCATGTTCCAAGGAGACTATTTAGTCAGGATTCAGTAGTTTATATTTCCCATTATTATTGTTTTTCCCTTGGGTTCCAAAAGGAATATAGGGCTTCACTCACACATCTCCATTCCACTCTCTTCTCTTCAGTCTTTACAACCTGGCTCCACAAATGCCAACAACATTTCATTTCATTTCATCCTCACACCATCTCCTCCATGTCACACTCGACTCACATGCCCAAATTGTCGTTTCCCATTCTCATTACCATTCCGAGTCGAGTTCCAGTTCCACTTCCACTACACTACACTCCACACCCTGACCTGGCACGTGATGTCACCAAATCGTCTTCTCAGTTGATGTCCAATCAAATCCATCTCCACTTTCTTCCAATAAATATTTGTTGGGCGGTGGATTCTTGGTTCGTTGGTTCGTTGACAGCCAGCCAATCAGCCAGAGTTCCTTACCGCTCATTCTTGTTATTCCAAACATCTGATCCATCTTCAGTATCGAGTGAGAGTAGGTGGCAGCTGTTCATGTGTGTCTGCAGTTTGTTGCAAATGCTTTTCTTGACACGTCAAGTGTCTCAACCATCACATAGAAGCACTCACTCACTCACCGACTTGACCGAATTAGTGTTGAAAATTGGGATGTTGTTCAGGCTTTATACTGAGTGCAGCACAGAGCAGCGCAGCGCAGTGGAGTGTAGTGTAGTAGATCTCCACACTGATTATTTCGGATTAATGTAGAAAGGCCTGTCTTGTTATCTTGACGAGCCTGGTTACTTTGACATCGTCATATGTGCCTGTGGTGTGTTAGTTGAAACGATTCTGCCTAGGTAGGTTGATGAGAGAGACTACTTCCTTCAGATTTCTTCTGTTGATGTTGGTTGGTGCTTGTCATTGATGTTGTAGTTGTTGCTTGAGTATTTTAATGCCTTCCTTCTTCTCTACGTTCACTTGAAGGAAGTTCTGTCTTCGCTGCCTCTTCTGTCAACTTGTTAGTTTTCGCTTGTAGATCTTCGAGTTTGTGCGACAAGACATTAGGGATAAATCAACATTGTTGGCGAAATCCAAATCTCCTAAGGTCTTTTCATCGATCCAGCCAGCCTATGCCCCTCTTCTTGCTATAGTGTATCCCTCTTTTAATATGACGGATAATCACTTACTACAAATGCAACCCAGTTCATACCTTCAAAATTTCCCTCTGAAACAAATCACTGAATAAATATTCAGTCAAATGATGTAGATTTCATTCTACAGACGTCTTTGTCCAGAAATTATGAAAGATGAATCTTTCATGGAGCTTAATATTCATAATTCAATGCTCACCAACCAGCTGCTTGAAGAAATACTTCTAAAAGTTTCACTATGAATCTATGATCTGTTAAGTTTGCCGAGTAGGGTGAGAGAATCAATACCTGTTGATGAAATAAGTTGATGATCACTTTAGGAAGAGAGATAAAAAGGGTTGAAAAAATTCAAAGGATTCAACTTACACTAAGAGTAGTTGAACTAAAAAACATGGCTGAATGTTAAAAATTATTTGCAGTTTAGTTTTATATTCAGCACATACTCAATCATAATGTGTGATAATAAAAATCGGTAACCATCCGAAACAGTCTGGTTATGGCATGTCTATAGTAGCATGAAAATAGCTGTTCGGTATATAAGGGATCTTATTTTAATGAAATATTTTGATGATTAGCTCACTTTATCCATCTAGTTAGAACACTGGTTCCATACAACCATCCAATTAGTATGAGATTAGGTGCAAAAGTGATATCAGCTGTTTCAGGTCAATCACGTTATCGGATACAAAAACTTAGTCAAATCTATATGGAAAGTCGTCTTCTACAATCATGTATTAACACTGATCACGGAATAGGATGAGACTAGGAAAGTGTTAGAGCTAATAGTTAGTTAGAAATAAAAATTGGTTATGAAGTCTTTGTTTTGGAATTAATATCTAATAGGTGCTAAATGTATGATGTAGCAACTATTCCGGAAATAGAGATAATACTATTATTATAAGTGAAGAGTATTTTGTAGCTCAAGAGGATGGTTTTGTTGTTGCTTTCTGAATTGGATGATGTAGACCAGTAATTCATGATATATGGCAGGAAATCTAATCTCCTCACTTGTTACAGATGCACAACTTAAAAAAACTGTTTAACAGTTATTCCTAAAATTTATATTCTTGATTCCACTACAAGTCAACGATGGTTCAAAGACTACTGAAACAGAATATCAACAACTATCTCAAACCAAACACATTCACTAGTCATTTTCACAATATTGTAAACAAGACTTATAGCTTACACAAATATAGAGGATGACGTCATCCTCTATACTTTCCAGATATCTATTAGCTGAACAACCTAAAACTATATATCTTAATCGAGGTAAACGATAATTTGCGTATATGATTAAATCAGTAATATAAAACTCATAAAGAGAGTGAGATAATAATGTTAAAATGATGAACTGTAAGAGAAATTATCTATTACTGTGATGTCTCTTAAGGGGAAAAGATAGCTAAGAGGTTAATTTTAAATTTTCATGAGAAAATTTTGAGAAATCTATGCATCAGACTTTTAACAAGAAGTCAGTTTTATTCAACTGGCAATTTAAGATGAGATATCGTGAATAATAGATAGATGACTGAAAGGTGAAGTAAAAAGAAGATTCCTTTTTTCAAGAGTTAATTTATATCACTACATGATCACTTAATCTGTCTAAAGTAGATAAAATCCCTCTCGTATCACTTCTAACTATATTGTATTTATGGCAGCAGAACAATGTCAAATTTATAACGCTTAGTTGAAGTTCTTTCGGTGAAATATTTTAAACTTGACCTCGGTATACATAAAAAGACTCTGATTTATCTTTCTTTTTCCTGGTAATTCATTGTTATTTCGGTTACATTATGTTTTCCTTTCTATCTAATAACTTTTGATAACATTTATTTTGATGTTTTCAGATTATTCATGTACTTATATACTTTCACACTCGTTTGTCAACTCATTTCCCTTAAATCATTGTTTATTTCATACTTTTGTAGACCTAGAATTATCGATTTTATCATAAATTGACTGCCGTTTATGACCTGACACTAGTTTGTTAACTTGGTCGTTCTTGCTTTGTTCAACTCTGTCAAGGAAATGAAATGTGTAAAGAAAATGACTTCATCTTCATCTATGAATGCTTCTAGATGCCAACTGAAAAAGTTTCATTCAGTTTCAAGTTATTTAATCATTGTCTGATATTTCAAAGAAACCTAATGAACAAAAATATTTCAGTCGTTAACTTTCTCATCACGTTCTACAGCAATATATATATCCATGTTGAGGAAATGAAATTGGAATTTGATCACCAGTCAGGTTTTGTAGCTAAGTTGGTAGAGTACCGGGCTGGTAACTTAGAGGTCACTAGTTCGAATCCTACCAGCACCCAGATTCCCATTTTACCTTTGATCATCACCTAGTATATCCCTATTACTTAGCTATCGGAAAGAGTGTATACTAACAACACGCTAGATTTTATCACAGGGAACCGTTCAAACCAATCAACCAAAGAATTATCATCCTTAAAGATGGAAGTGAATGACAACATTCAAGTTCATACATACCTAGATTTAAAATCAGAACAAATTAAATACTTTGCTTAAATTGTAAGGAATAAACGTCGAAGTTGAATATGCTAAGTGTAGGTTGCTGTAGTGATGGATCACTTTGAGTAAAGTTTTAACCTAACTTTATTCAGACCGATTATGAACTTCCTAAAATAAGCACCAACATAACTATTGGTCGAATGAGATTGCTTACAGGATATATTGTGCAAAAGCTTTGTGTGAGGTTTTTCGTACGGGTATGTAAGTAGGAGTACATAAACAAAGACAAATAATTAATGAAGGATAATGGCTAGCAGTAGAATTCAAAGTGTGAATTTCTTCCCATTTGGGACTCGTTGGCTGGATATGATTCAGTGACATATTGAATAATACTGTAACATTTGAAGTGACTGATCCTTCGTTAGAGTATTGATGGGAACAACGTTGCTCACTGCGATGGAAGTAAATCCAGCTGACCAGTCTCAATTAGGACGAAATGCGCATCATGGATTACACTACGATCCACTATCCACCATTAATAACAAATTTGAAAATACCATCAACATCCAGGCATCCGCACAGGAGCCGATTTACCAAGAGTGGCCGATCAATTCGGTCCGATCAAAGTCGGAGGTTTACAAGCTATAATATTGAAAGTCAGAGTTAGATAATTACATTAACTAGTAGGGAAATATACTAATAAAGACCTGAATGAATACTCACCATCATCATTAGTTCTCCGTCTCTGTCTAAAAATAAACAGCTGAAAGATAATTTTTTGCAAAACCTTTTCCACTATTAAATTCAACTAGTAAATCTCGTATTTGTAACAAATAAGTATGATCTTTTGAAGCATAATTCAATGCAGTAGAAAATATTGCACATAGAGGAATAAATTCCTATAGAATGGTTCAGGAAGAATACTTAACTGTTTGGGGAATACCTGTTTACAACCTGTTAATTTTATTATCAGTCAGCATATCTGAGGGTAATGAATAGGATGGTTCAGATGAAATGCAAGCCTGACTTGTGGCTTCAAATACAGGAAGACTTGACCAAAGTTGCATATACCTAGAGTGTAGTGGACATAGGATGAATGTTTCTGAAATAGATGTATTGTACATAAAATGAATAAGTTCGATGCTTGATGAAGTTATTTGTTAATAAAATAAACTTAGCAGGATACTCGTTTTATCTATTCAGTCCATATGAAGTATGCCTAGATCATGAACAGAACAGTCGATCTTCAGAAGCCTTTCGAACAATACCTCTCAGTTACATAATCTTTGGGTACCGTGGAATGTATGGTGTATTTCGTGTAACCAATGTAATGTCAGGTGCCGTACCAAGTGGTTGGCGGATAGCCTTAAAGTTAATTCACGATATAATATACTTTCAGGCTATATGCATAAATACTTTTTGCAGCAATAAAAAGTCTTATTTATGGTTAAACTAATGATACTAACTAAATTCACTTTTCTAGAATGGAAGAATTTTAGGGTAACACCGTGAACCACAATACCAGGAAATCGAAAATGTTTCTCTATGAATACAAATTGAAGATTTTGTGTGCTTTGATAAGGACTATTATGGATTTACATTGTGTTTACCAGTTCTAAATCAAATGACCTTCGATTTCATCTCCATCATACTTGTGTCATATTTCAACTTCATGAGAAATTGTCATTATTCTATCACTATTGGGACTGTAGTTTCAGGATTTCACTCAATCAACCCCCAACGTAGTTCTCCTTTAGCTATTCCTCAAACCATAAGTAAGAACTAAATTTTTAAAAAGAAATCAATCGTCATTTAATTGGCTCTGTGTCTGTCGAATTCGTGACTAACTTTGCCAGAACATGCCGTATTATCAAGAGAGGACAATTACGATAATTGGAAAAATTGAAGTTCAGTACTAAATAAAGATAACTGTAAAATCTAACAACCTGTGTTTCAGTGACCAGTGAAGGTATAAGCAGATGAAAGCTAGTGAATAACATAACGATTTTCATTTGGTTAACATACCTGACAAATACATTTCATGTCTATTCACATAAAAATGTGCTCAATGATGTCCGATGTGCTTTAAATTATCAGTAGCCAGATTCCGGCTTCACAGCACCAAAGATCAAATATTGAAGCTGAAAATCTCCCACCTGATTTATCAACGATTGAGAATGTTGGTTTCCCTTCGGCTTCTTCTTGTCATTTTTCAAGTTAAAATCAAATATGATTTTAAAAAAGAACCATCTTCTTTTCTTTCTGTTATTTTGACTGATGCAAAAGCACCTATCAGAAGGTAAAATCAGTCATAAAATAACTGGAAACTAAGAAGTCATATACATTCCCAAAATTTCCTATGGCTGTAGCAAGAGCCATTAAATAACACGATAAGAAGACTTTTGCTGTCATTCAATGAGATACTGAAACTTGTGTAGTGAACTAATTTAGGGTAAGGTAAAATGTTGGTATGTGGTATACAGACAGAAATATAATACAGCACTAATGGTCTTCAGCTGAGGAATATGGAATTTTTTTTTCAAATCCCATAACCTGATAGTACCCTCTTGTATGGTATGTTTGCTGACTATTTGAGATTCTAAAATTAGTACAAAACAGTTATCGAGTACTCCCTAGTTTTGAATTGTTCTCTAATTGACATTGGTCCATAGTGAAACATTGTCTTAACATAGATAAACTGGCCACAGATTATTCAGCTGATTATGTTAAAGAAAACTTGTATACCAATTACATATATATAGCTAAACAAAAGACCTTGTTACTTATTACATTTCATATATAAAGGTAATAAAACTTTACGTTGCATCAAAGTTTGGATAAAAAAGTTTAACTGAGCAATAAATCATCTGCGGTCATAGTGAACAGTTTTCGTGTAAAAAATATTCACAAATACAAGATAGTGTTTATGATGGTTGTTAAATTTTGTTCAGAATATAGCAGAATTTTAAAGAATACGGTAATATACATGCGTATTTCAGATTATTTGGTGCAGTTAGACATTGATAACGGTTATTCAGTCAGTGGAACTAGTTGTATTCATTTGCGATTGTTCTTCTCTCATGATTTGGTCATATCCAACTGTGTAGTTTAGTTTTCTTTGAGTTCAGTTGTCAAGTTGTTGGTATATGATCTTGTCACTGAGTACTTCTTGCACTTTTCTCAAGTAATCTGCTTTATTCATGACGATAGTTTTTCTTGCTTATTATTCTCAGAAATTGTCAAACATTTAATTCCCTCATTTGGTATAAGTGTGACACAGACAAACGAATCTGTATGTAAGCTGAAAGATCGGTTACTCAAAGAAGACAAGATGTATTCAACCAGAAAACTTAGTGACGGTGACTGTCAACATCACAATGCAGACGTCTAGTTGGATAAAGAGTTTGTTAGCCTCAGGTTAGCCTTATGGTATCTCATCATTGATATTGATGCATGTGGATCAGCTCAGTTAAAACTCCAATTGAAAGAATGTGGAAATACTATAAAGTGCAAGCTCAAAAAATGGAACAGAATTCTTGAAAGCATGGTATTTTCATGAAATGACAATCAGTAAACTCGAAGGCACTGATCCAATATACGCGCAACCAATAAGAGGTCAGCCAATTAGAAATCAATGAAATTAATCTATTATCAGACATTAGATCAAGAGCATGGATCAGAGAATCACAACAGTTCTGAAGATCAACCTATGCTTAAAACATACAAAGATTCCTCTTTGCACAAGGCAAAAACGGAAGAGGTCTGCAAATATCTCAAGTAAATATTCATGCAACTTGAAAATACTTCACTTCTGTTTGAAGCAAATACTGATCAAGTTACCTTGACCGATGATAAAACATTGAATAACAAACGGGGATTAAACAATTACTGGTCTCAAGTTTGTACTGAACAAACACCTGTAAACATCAGTTTTACTATTATATACTTCATAGGAGACTGATGACAGGATATTATTTCGACAAAATTACTGATTGAAAACATATGTTTATTCACGGCAGTAAACCATTAAGCCAACTGTGCTTTCAAAGCTAATAGTAAATAACATATATGAAATTGCATTGTAGACACAATGACCTTATTTAATATACTTTTTATGGAATCGAAGGTTAACTTTTCTTAACAAGAATTTACATTCAGTAGAATACACAATAATGGGTTATTTGGCCTAAATGATTCTTCTTCACCTTTATCAGTAAACTAATCAATGAGTAATGCTGATTCATATATGAAAAGTAATTGACTATTGTTATTACTGTTGTTTATTTTACACATTCTTAGGTGGCACCACCTCAAAAGATTTTCCTGTTGCATATAATAAAAAGAACCTATTACTCTTAAATATTTCTAATAATATTTTTATTTTTTATTCAAGTATTTAGTACAAAAACGTTTAAGTATATTTCTGAAAAATCATTAAATACTATTCTTTGAGATTTAGTGACTGTACTTCTACCAATTTGATATTCTAAGGGTGGATTGTTATTAAAATAATTGAACATTATAAGTATCTCAGAATTTTAACAAAGATGACGTCTACGTTTTCTGATTAACATTTGAAATTTAAGGGAGTTGTGAGGATTTGGAATATTTCAAGTTGTTATTCATAGTAGACTGACGATTGGTGGCGTTTGCGCTATATCGTAAGGTAACAGAAGTTGGAAATATGGACCACTAGATTCCAACCCAGTGGCTCAATGGTAACGCGCTGGCCACGGAACCTGAAGGTCGTGGATTAGATTCCTGGTGGGGTCGTAGGTGCGCACTTCTGAGGAGTTCCATACTTGGACGAAACATCTGTTTAGTGCTCCCAGGTTTCCTTCGCTCCTTCAACTGATGTCAGTCTACGATGAATCACAACTTGATTAACATTTGTATATCTCTAATATTGCTCAATTCTTTTGTAAGGCAGTATAGGAGAAATAACTGCCTCAGAACAACAGATGACAGATAGCTGAAGAGACATTCGACTTCAGGTTTTAATCTTCTTTTCTTTAAAAGACTGAATGAACCAAAAGTATATGATCAAGCTAATACATAATTTATCTCACTGTTAAGTTTCAGTGCTCATGTATTCTATCTGACTGATCAGTAATTTTTTTATCGAAGTCAACAACTGTAAACATCAAATATAATTTTCTAGCTGACTAATTCGTCTAATCTTAGTGATTACATCTTTATATTTACGTCTGATATAAATAGTTACTAGGCTATTTTCAAAGTAAATGAGCCGTTCCCATATTACTTAGATATTCTAAACATATTCAGACTATAGTCAAAGGAGTCCTCCTAGAGTGTTTAAATAATCTAAGAACATGTCATTGATACTTCATTACTTTCTTTACATCATTTACAACCATTTTACTGTGTAAATAAATGTTGATTTATTCCAAAGTGATTTTCTACAAAAACGTGTTAAGTGACCGTATCCGATGTTGCCATATATAAGCTTTATGTAATGTAACTAATATTACGGGTCATTGTTTCGTTCAAAATGTATGTAGAATGAGTAATTTTGAGCGTGAATTCTACCAATTTCTTAATTTTGTTGTAATACTTTTTTATATTTATTTCAACAAAATAATGACTATTAATGTTTTACATGCCATCTAAAGATTACATGGCAATATGCTGGATATCGGCAGTCGTTAAGGGATATTTTGAAATGAATGTTTCATTAGACAACATCCATTTATTATCATTCTTATTATTTTATTCATTATCTACAATATTATTCAGTCATTGGATACTAATCAATAAAAGCATTCAATAAAGTAATATTTCTTTTTTTACTAACCCTGTTAGCTAACTACTCGTACTGATATGGTAGCATTTATGTTCTATAATTCTCTGAAACTCATTCTCATCAAGATAATTCACTTCACTCATAATTACATCTCCTCACTTTTATTATTGAGCTTTTTCTTTAATGAATTCTGACTTTTTTATGAGTTTATGCAGGGCATCCTCATACCTTTCCATGTTATGCCTTTTGGTCACAGAAACGCCTTGCTGACAAGTGTTAAAAAGGCACAAAAGATCAGTCCAACGCTCGCTGTAGATTGTCTTCAAATAACTATTATCCAACTCAGAGAACACACTATCAAAACTGTCATCTATCAAAGTACACTATGATGAGTCTCCTAGCTTTTTGACCAAGTTCCAAGAAAATGATCGATAGAATATGGTCAGCATTTAGGATTTACTATGCAATAATCAGTCAGTCACGTGAAACGCATTTTACGAAATTAAGATAAATTTTCTATTTTTCCTATTCCTACTTATATTTCAACAGTTCTTCTTCAGTCAGCTACATAAGAAATCAAACTTTTTAACATGCTCTTTGATAGTTAAAAGAAGGACGAACTAGACCACTTAATAGATCCACCTGGTTGATATTCGACAGAAACATCAATGTAAATGTCTTCAGGGTCATTTACAGCACCATACACAAAACATTCACCTATATATATGTAGGGAAACGCATGAGAAATCCTCTAAATAAGTCGAAATTTTGGGTGCGCACTCCCAAGGAGTCCTAAATGACGACGAAACATCTGTTCAATGCTCCCAGGTTTCCAATGTTGCTCCAACTAAAATCAGGGCATGATGAAAACCGACTTGAGGACAATAAATCTCTCCGAAACCTCGAAAATGAACCAGACTCATGCATTTGAGAGGATTTGGTACATGAGTTAACTTTGTGTTCATACACTTAAACATTTTACCACAAGTTTTCCTTTAGAATGCATTATCTAGCTTACTTCATTTCATCTCCTTTTAAACGTAGTACTGTTTGTAGCATATACATATATATATATATATATATATACATGCAGTAGTACTACTACTAGTAGTAGTACTTTTCATAATAACAATCACCCAATGAACCAATTTTTCCTGCTTACTGTATACGACTATGCATACCATCAATTAAGCAACAATCAGTAACAATCTTCTGAAATACACTCATACATATATTTTTTTTCGATGTTCACTTTGAGGGACTGTCTCTTGTTAAGACTGATCTTTCATATATTCAGATAAGAAATCAAGACTGACATTGTCATTAGATGTCTGATTTTGTCATTCACACTGGAAAAATATGCCTGTCCATATCTATGACGCCGGTATGTAGCACGTTTATGATAATAATTTATTGTTATTACTGTCCATCCCTTAGGTTCCTAGTGAAATATAGGGCTTCATTAGCATGTCGAAATTCCACTCTCTTCTCTCCAGCATTTCAACCTGACTCCACAAATGCTCACAACATTTCACTTCATCCTCACACCATCTCCTCCATGTCACACTCGACTCGCATGCCAAAATCATCCTCTCCCTTTCCCATTCCCATTCCCGTACTACTCCACTACACTCCATGCTGTGGCCTGGCACGTGATGTTACCAAATCGTCTTCTCAGTTGATGTCCAATCAAATCCATCTCCACTTTCTGCCAATACATATTCGTTGTTCGATGGGTTCTTGGTTCGTTGGTTCGTTGCCAGCCAGCCAGCCAACCAGCCAGCCAGCCAACCAGCCAGCCAGCCAACCAGCCAGCCAGCCAGTCAGAGTTCCTTGCCGCTCATTCTTGCTATTCCAGACATCTGACCGATCTTCAGTATCGAGTGAGAGTAGGTGGTAGCTGTTCATGTATGTCTGCAGTTGGTTGCAAATGCTTTTCTTGACACGCCAAGTGTCTCAACCATCACATAGAAGCACTCGCTCGCTCGCTCACTCACTGACTTGACTGAATTAGTGTTGAAAATCCTGATGTTGTTCAGGCTTTATGCTGAGTGCAGCACAGCGCAGCGCAGTGGAGTGGAGTGCAGTATGGTGCAGTGCAGTGCAGTGCAGTGCAGTGTGATGTGGTGTGGTGTGATGTGGTGTGGTATGGTATGGTATGGTATGGTGTGATGTGGTGTGGTGTGGTGTGATGTGGTGTGGTGTAGTGTAGTAGATCTCCACACTGATTATTTCAGATTAATGTAGAAAGGCCTGTCTTGTTGTCTTTCTGATCCTGGTTGCTTTGACATCGTCATGTGTGCCTGTGGTGTGTGTAGTTGAAACGACACTTCCTAGGTAGGTAGGTGAGAGAGACAGCTTTCTTTAGATTTCTCGCGTTGATTTTGTAACAATACAGTAGCATATATTTAATTACTAATGGAATTTAAAAGCGATGTTGCGATTGCAGGCATTAAGTTGTTTCAGATGGAGAGATAATTTTATACGATTCATACATCCCTGTGTGATAAATACCCTGATTACAGCAGAATCTAGACGAATAACCTCCTTTGAAGCTGAAAGCGGTGTTCTGTGTAAGAAAATGAGATTTTAAAATGCAGGTTATTATACATAGATATCTGTCAGTTGGTTGAACGCGATCGGTAGATGTCTTTACTTATTCAAGGTTCTGTGCTTGTTAGCACTTGTCAGCATGTTTTATCTACATCCTCGAAGGAGCCAGTTCCCTTTCTGAGATCTAAACCAACCGAGCTATCCCGAGTGCTTGATGATTACACCGCGAAATGATCAGTAGAATACGGTCAGTACTCAAGACTAGGAAAATGAAGTTGTTCGCTTTCAAGTGAATAGTCAATTTGAACAGATATTTAAAGTGATACACTTTTCGATCAATAAAGATAGGAGAAATTCAGTTACAAAGAAGGTTAGATGATACTCTACTCAAATAAATAGCAAAAAGAAGCTAATAAAATATATGAAGGTTAAAGAAGAAACCAGATCAAAGTTGAGTAGCATGTTCGATATGTTTATACTCTGTTTTCATTAAAAAAAAACTAGATAACTACACTAAGAAGAAGTGTAGAAGTGCAAAAGTACTGAGTTTATGCATATCATTATTATATTTGAAAGAGCATATTTAAAATATTCTCACAGTAACCTTAAAAAATATTGTTCTACCGTTAGAGAGGATTGCTGGGTTTACATTTATACCCAAAAGTGGAAATTTTCTAGGGCTAGTAACATGTAAATCAAATGAATCAGTTTTGAAAAAACGCAATTCAAATGATGGCCAAATATTCTAGGAAGTAAAAGGTTTAAAAGAGTGAAATAACAACTAATATGTAAGCCAACTTTTCAGACAGAATATAATCAGTCAACAAGGAAACTATAACAAGTGGAAAAGGAAGTAATACTAAAATACTTATGACATTAAAAATCAAGTTTAACATCAGTCTGTTAAACGTAAGTAACATGGAGGAAGTAAGCAGACAATCTGAAAAAATAAACTCATAACATAATTAGAATAATTAAGCATAGCAGAATTAAAAAGTTTCTGCATGGCTTAATGGAAATAACTTCGCCTAGTTAAATAGTTCATTAGTTACTAGACTATACTAAGCCCGGAGAAAGAGGGAAGGTTGGGCACAAGGCTAGCAACCCTGAACCGAAAACCAATCCAATCGCTAAAGAAAGTTCAAAGCACAGAGAAAATATGAGACATAAAAACAAACTTATTTCTCTTTATAATCGGAGGGAAGAAATGACGCTGGTTGGTGAAAACATTTGGGAAGCCAGCTGACCGATGTGCCTTCCTTCTATCGAAGAAAGTAAAGGTAAACAAGCACCATGCACCACCAACAGGAAAAATGTAAAGTAAGTTCTCTCTGTCATCTACCTACATACCTACTTAACAAGTATCGTTTCAACTACACACACCACAGGCACACATGACGATGTCAAAGCAACCAGGATCAGAAAGACAACAAGACAGGCCTTTCTACATTAATCTGAAATAATCAGTGTGGAGATCTACTACACTACACAACACAACACACCACACCACACCACACCACACCACATCACACACCACACCACATCACACCATACCACATCACACCATACCATACCATACCATACCACACCACACTGCACTGCACTGCACCATACTGCACTCCACTCCACTGCGCTGCGCTGTGCTGCACTCATCATAAAGCCTGAACAACATCAGGATTTTCAACACTAATTCAGTCAAGTCAGTGAGTGAGTGAGTGCTTCTATGTGATGGTTGAGACACTTGGCGTGTCAAGAAAAGCATTTGCAACAAACTGCAGACATACATGAACAGCTGCCACCTACTCTCATCTCGATACTGAAGATGGATCAGATGTCTGGAATAACAAGAATGAGCGGCAAGGAACTCTGACTGGCTGGCTGGTTGGCTGGTTGGCTGGCAACGAACCAACGAACCAAAAACTCACCGCCCAACAAATATTTATTGGAAGAAAGTGGAGATGGATTTTATTGGACATCAACTGAGAAGACGATTTGGTGACATCACGTGCCAGGTCACAGCATGGAGTGTAGTTGAGAAGTACCGGAATGGGAATGGGAAAGGGAGAGGATGATTTTGGCATGCGAGTCGAGTGTGACATGGAGGAGATGGTGTGAGGATGAAGTGAAATGTTGTGAGCATTTGTGGAGTCAGGTTGAAATGCTGGAGAGAAGAGAGTGGAATTGCGACGTGCTACTGAAGTCCTATATTCCACTAGGAACCTAGGAGAAAAATAATGAAAATAATTAGTGAAATCATTCTACCTTTCCTGTATCACTTGAAGAATGATAGACTTAACTAGCGTAAATAACTAAAACTCCTCGGACTTTTTTCAACTTCGGTGAATATAACCTTTCGACTTCATGTTATAAATTTGATATATGCTAACGATTTATCTTCTTTTTTGTCTTTGTACTCATCTGAGTCCGCAGTTTTCTTAAACCCTAGAATTACGACGTTTTGGTCAAACTCCACTGTCGATACAACTTCAAAACATGTCGCATTCACAGAATCCGATAAATGCAAACAAAAAATCAAGGATTTAACATGGACTAACATCAGCTGGAGGAACATTGAAAATGTGGGAGCTTTGGACAGCTGTTTCGTCCTAGTATGATACTCCTCAGTAGTGCGCTCATTGGTGATTAACATCGACAGGTGATTACTGAAGTTCCGATGAAAAGTCGCGACGAGTGGAGCCAACCACTTCGAACATGAAGGCAGTTACTCAGCTACGACACTGGATGTAGGTTGAGTTATATCGTGAACGGACAGAAGTTGGAAATATGGACCTATGGATTTCGACCCGGCGGCAGACCACGGGACCTGAAGGCCCCGAGGTTTTACCACTGATGGAGTCATAAATGCACACTACTGAGGAGTCGAATAACAAGATGAAACATTTTTACAGTGCTCCCAGGTAACCTGTGTTTCTCCAACTGACGTAAGTCCATGATGAATTCCAAACTAAAAGCAATAAGTAAACCTCCAGATAGAAAAAATGAAAGAAATAAAATTATTCCGATGCTCATTTTTGAAAGATAAACAAAATGTGTAAATTAACAACATTAATTTATAGTTATAAGCCACTACTGTCAATAGATCCCTTTTCCAATCTACGTTTGATTAATGTAAGCAGAGGATGCTTTTGTTCTTTCAACGATGAACTTAGTTGTTGTCTACCAAGATAAATGAAGATCATAGAGTCATATTATTTTTGCCACATAATTCTGCCCAGTGAATCTTAAGACCATAAACGGAAACTTATACATTAATCCTGGTCATATACAATTACTCATTTTAGGCTCTTCCTTTTTTTCTTAACGTCTATGAAAGAGGTCCCAGCATATTATGTTGGCTGAGTCGTCTTAAATGAGTACTATGTTCATACAATGTATATACAACGGAAGAATTAGTCAATTCTGATAAATGTGGTCATGAATCGTGGGATTTTCGAATGATTCCTATCTAATAATTATTACCATCCACGATCAAAATACAGTTCATCTGAAAACTGCATTCTTTAACGTAGTGATCACAATCCAAACCCATTTAGAAGACTCCAATCAGTGCTGAGCTGTTAGATTTTGATGCCTACCTTGACTATCATCGGGTTAACGAATCTTGTAGATAAACTGAAAGTTTAGTCCTTAATTTGTGTGAAATTAACCGAATTCAATTTAGCTTTGATCGGAAACTGACATCAGTTAGGTGTCAAAACTATTACTCGAAGCTGGTACTGTATGCTGATCGAGGTATATCATGAACTAACAGAAATAGGAGAATGTGGAGTATTGAATCCTAACCTAGTGGTAAAATGATAAACATCTCGCTAAGTGACTTGACGGTTCTAGATTTGTACTCTAGTTGGTTCATGGACGCATACTGCTGAGGAGTGCGAATTAACATGAAACAGATGTTCAATAACCACAGATTTTCAGTGATTCTTAGCATGAAAATTATTTATTTATTTTCGAGATTGACTGATCTATGCAGTGCATGATATTAACAAAGAAACATGGTCACCACAAATTTATTCATTTAAGAAAGTATATCAGATATTAAATTTATTACCGCAAACAGTGTTGATAGCTATCAGCTTGGTAACCAGATAGTTCATGTACCAATGACGTTTACCAGAAACATATTTTTCCGCTCGTTTAAGGCTGAAATATGTATGTCAGTTGATAGGAAATGAAAGTGTTCATAAGATATTCAAATACTGCTCTAGACGATTTCAATTTCGCCGATGATGATTTATGTCTTACATCTCGTTGCACAGGTGAAAATTGACAAGTTGACGGAAGAGACAGGGCAGCGAAGGAAGACAGGACTTCCTTCGAGTGAACGTGGAAAAGACAGTGAGGATGAAAATACCCAACCACCACCAACAACAACAACAAACACCAATCAACATCAACAGCAGAAATATAAACGATGTCGTCTCTTTCACCTACCCATCTATCTAGGAAGCATTGTTCCAACTACACACACCACAGGCACACATGACGATGTCAAAGCAACCAGGCTCGTCAAGACAACAAGACAGGCCTCCCTACATCAATCTGAAATAATCAGTGTGGAGATCTACTGCACTCAGAATAAAGTGTGAACAACATCCCAATTTTCAACACTAATTCAGTCAAGTCAGTGAGTGAGTGAGTGAGTGCTTCTATGTGATAGTTGAGACACTTGGCGTGTCACGAAAAGCAATTCCAACAAACTACAGACACTCATCAACAGCTGCCACCTACTCTCACTCGATACTGAGGATCATATGACCAGAAGGAATAAGCAATAAGGAAATCACTCTGACCTGCTAACGAACCAATCAAGAACCTATCACCCAACAAATATGTAGCAGAAGGCGGTGGAGATGGATTGGGCATACATTGAGAAGACCGATTGGGAACATCACGCACCAGGCCAGACCATCTCCTCGAGTGGGATCCAATGTGGGAACGATGAGTTGGGCATCCGAGTCGTTGGTGACATGGAGTAGATGATGTGAGGAAGGAATGAAAGCTTGTGGTCAGTGGTTGAGTGAGGTTCAAGTGACTGCAGAGAAGAGAGTGGAATTGAGGCGTGTTAGTGAAGCTGTATACTCCACTAGGAACCCAACGGAAAATAATAAAATAATAATAACCGAAATCTGTCTACTACTCTTAGTTAAGTTGCAATAAATGATTTTACAGTTCATTAGATTTCGTATATAAGGGAAAAGATATTATCCATAAACTATGTTAAATTCATGTTAATGAAATCAATGGGACATACTCTCCATATAACACAAAAGTCATCTATACTGAAAGCAGTGCCTATATGCTATTAAATAATGAGGACCAAAGTTACAAAGTGATTAGTGTTCATAAACTTATGCAGGTGATATTAACAAGCCTGTCAACTAATGCACAATTACATAATAATTATTTTTTTTAAATCAAACCAATATAAATTACAATTTACTGGCTATCCATACATCACATACCAAAAAAACCAATATTTAGCTATAAGTGGTTTCTTGCATTTTGTGTCAGTCTTGCGCCAATCATTTTACAGGTTGCATGCACGGAAAAGCTTTATACAGCTATTTAGCTTCATCCTTTATATACAATCAGTAACTATAAGGAAATAAACAGAATAGAAATCTCCAAAGTACTGAAGTAATAAAAAAATATTTTTTTTAGTTTTAAAACATTTTAAATTATGAGAATTAATAAAGAAGAAGACATTCTCTTAGATCCAACAAGATCACTGGCACCATCGTTAATCACTTCGATGTGGTTCCCAAATATTGTTTCATGTTCACTTTGAAACAGGTTTTGGTCCTGGAGAAGTGTAGCAGAAATTTCTCCAACTATTGAATCCATGAATACGGTCAGGATTTCAGGTTCATGATGGAGTAAAGAAGTCAGGTGCATGTCTTTACGGGAAACAAAATTTCCTCATGGGTCTAAAGGATGATGGAACTGCATTCGACATCTCCCATCTGCACATTAATGCCCAAGAAGTGGTAGTACCACGTCTACTAGCTATCACATATCGTACAGTCGGCGACAAATTAGACTTCTTCATATTCACTGGACTGAAACCACCAATTCCTTTGTACTGGTCACTGCAGACAAAGTATGGAAAGTTTGGATGAAGTGAAAGCACTGGTGAAACACAGCTCAGATGCTGGGATCCCAACAGACGCCCAGTGGTTTGACATTGACTGTATGGATGCATATAAGATCCATACAATGAAGGCATGAGACTTGGTATCTTCATCAACAGCAATTAAGCTGGGGTTGCGGTTCTAGACACTGTTTGGCCTGGTGAGACTGTGTTTGCAGACTTCTCTTATCCCACTGCTTTGGATTGGAAGCAGGAGTCTACAGTTGATTTTCATTAGGTGACCATCTTCAATAGTTTGTTGATGGATATGAATGAGCCTGTGAGTTTCAACGATGAGTCAATTACTGGTTGTCCTTCATGGAACAAACTGGAGAATCCTCCGTATGTCCCTTAATCCTGCGAAATTCATCATATAACAAAACAATATGCCAATCGGTCTTACACTATAACAAAACGCACTACAATATGAAAAACGTGTATGGTTAAGATGAAGTACAAGTTACTTTCATAAAGACTCCCTCAAGTTTAGCCGGATCCAAACTGTATGCAGCTCACTCAATAAGAGATGTGGTGTTCACCTGGGATAGTTTGAAGACATCTGTCACACCAATAATCATCTCCACCATGTTTGGTATCCTAGTAGGGTCGGCGTCTATACATGTATATTTGTAGAGAACACTACTGAGGAACTGTGCATTCGATGCAGCCATCCGGGTGCTTTTGATCCGTTTTATAGGAACCATAATGAAGTTGATGCAAACGATTAGGATCCAGCCTATTGCACTAAAGAAGCAGTGAAGGCGACTAAGCAAGCTACCGGTCATACTTGAACAGGACAACTCTGGGTGCGTGCACTAGCCTTTGAATTTCTTGAAGATCTAGCTACACCAGTAACCAATGCACTATTCATGCTTAAATCATGCATTCCAGTCACTCCAGTGGTTGATGAAGAAAGTACAGACGCGGAGGGTTATATTCCATAAGGGGAATTAATCAACCTATCAAGCAGTAAACAGTATCTCAGTCAACGTTACTGGGTGTATTTTGATACTGCACTGAATATTATTCTGATTTCAGTCCTATATGGTTGCTTCATTCCCATCCAGATAGCAGCTTATCCAACAGATAATGCTTGTAAAAAAGGCTTTGGTTTACTTTTGTCGTTGTTTTCAGTCGATAACGGTAGTTATGACGCGAATGGACAAATCACAACATCTGGTGAGTTATTTTGGAATAAGTGAGTTGATGCTAAAGTGAACTATGCGCATATGAGGCTTGAAATGCGTAACAGCATATCGTCAGTGACCTTGATATTTTCAATTCCTCTTTTGCCAAACTCGCGATTAATTCACATGATTTTATCTGTCAGCTTAGAATTTTAAGTGAAAAAGATCCTTATGATAATTATTTTGTATTACGCTGTCATTTTATTACGAATTGGTTGTCTTATGAAGTTTTATAAAGTTATGATTAATTATTTTGTTGTCAAACAACTTTAATTTATTTAAACTGTTTGGTTTCGAGACGTTGTATCTCCCAATTATTTATTTGTCAATGAAAATATTCAAAGTTCACCTTGATACAGTTTTCTGACTACATTTTTGGCGTTTCTTATGTAATAAGCAACTAATTTCTAAGCATATATAACTCATATCATCTGCCAATCAAGTCAGTTATGTTTCGGCTAGTGATTGGTTTAATATGTAACAAAAATGACGATGAATTTAATATCTACAATTTACCTACCTGAATATCCAAGTGAAAACTCACCAAAGTTGTCTATCAGTCGGTTGTGTTTTGTAGACAAAGCAGAAACTTTCTACAAAGAAGTTTGTGCTACATTCAAAAAATATCACCAAATTGCCCGAGATTATTTATTCGCTGAATATGCAGTTAACATCGTTTCAATATATCAATAATCATTGCTTTTGAAAGTTAGACTAGATACTAATAAAGATAATTTTTGCCATTTAAACAAAGTTATTCAGATTGTACAATGGACTAAGATAGATGTTAGTTAGATGGTAGGCCTGTCCTATCAAGATTTCGCGCTTCTTGGTACTCGTAAGCGGAGGCGTCTCTGGAATTTGAACGCAACTTATGTCCTACTTGAGACTCGAACACGTGGAACTCAATAACGCAGTCCGAGTTGTCACCACTAAGCCATTTGGTCCTCAGTTGGCCTTTTGTAGGACTGGATTAAGAAATTCTATCACTGCAATACTGTGTGGTTTAGATTTGCATCTCAGGTAGAGCATCATTTCTGTCGAGGTTGCCGATGCAGTTTACTGACGAGTGCCAAAAAGCACGAAAACTAGGTCGACCACTGCCTTGATCCAAATGACGTCTATCGTAGATAATTTAAATCTTCTTATCAGTGAAAACAACGAAGAATAGATGAAAAAAAATATATACCTTGTTTTGAAAGTTGCTCGATTACTTTGATATGATTATGATCAATAACATATGCTCAAACGTTATGATGTAAGCATCATTGTGCATTCTATCAAATAAGCGATCCTGCTTAAAGGGAAATGATGAAAGTTAAGATATAACAAAACTCGTAACAAGATTCAAATTACCAATGTCTAGGTAACTAGTCCTATGGTTTAATGACTCAGCAATGAGACTCATCTTGTGATCAGATTCGATTTTCACTTTTTTGGGCTTCTGTTTTGTATAGTTATCAGTTGTGAATCGTTCAGCTGAATCTTAACCCAATTCTCCTAATTACTTCAACCATTCTTCTGTAACAATATGATAAGTAAACCGAACCACAGCTATCTCAGATATTCGTAGTAGAAGTTCATTTCAGCTACCAAAACTACGGTCATTGAGTTCGCTGTATAAATTCTACTTAGCGGATTATTGTTTATGAAGGACATCTTTTTATGTAATTACCAATTAACTTTATTTAACCATCTACATACTCAATGGAATATTCGGTACCATGATTTTTTAAGTTTATATCAAACTAGACAGTAAATGATGAATTGTAATCTGAAAAGTAACTCAGAGTGCAATTAAAGTCCGTTATATATATATATATATATATATATATATATATATATATATATATATATATATATATATATAAAATCTAATAAGCTTACTTTTGGGTTTAATATTTTGACCAAGATGATTGTTTAAAAGTATTTAAGATATTGCATCCTACACTTAACCAGTCACTGATTAGTGTGATAACAAAAGCGATAGAGAACCTTAATCAGAGACAGTTTTTGTGGTAATGACGGTTAATGGCTAGCAGTAGAACCCAGAATGCGCATTTCGTCCTATTTAGGACTCGTCAGCTGGATGTGTCTTTCTCCAGTGAGTGATGCTGTTCCCACAGAGGCTCGAACTCGGGACCGATCACTTCAAACGCCTGAGCGGTCCAATCAATACTAAACTATAGCTGTCACACAGGAAGTGGCTATCGTAGCTCAGTAGTGTAGTGTATAACGGTTTGGCGTTTGAAGCCACCGGCCCGGAGTCGAGTCACAGTTGGAACAGCATCACTCACTAGGAAGCAGGTACATCCAGCTGACGAGTCCCAAATAGGAAGAAATATGCATCCTGGATTCCACTGCTAACCACTGTCTGTCATTACTATATATAATTAAGATACAAGCAATATCGAGGTATCCGCACGGAAACCTATATTCCAATAGAGACCGATCAATTCGGTCCTATAAACGACAGTGTAATACGAGCAAATTACAAGAAACAATTTTTGTTTTGCAGATTAAATACCACAAGCATTATCGTAATAAATAACCTTTCATTTGAGTGCAGATATGAATTAATATAGCTATATCTCGGCCTATAGCTAAAACTTCTCTACTTTAGTATTTCATCGTTTCCCATTCCAGTACTACTCCACTACACTCCATGCTCTGGCCTGGCACGTGATGTCACCAAACCGTCTTCTCAGTTGATGTCCAATCCAATACATCTCCACTTTCTGCCAATACATATTTGTTGTTCTATGGGTTCTTGGTTCGTTGCCAGCCAGCCAATCAGCCAGAGTTCCTTGCCGCTCATTCTTGTTATTCCAGACATCTGACCGATCTTCAGTATCGAGTGAGAGTAGGTGGCAGCTATTCATGTGTGTCTGCAGTTTATTGCAAGTGATTTTTATGACGCGCCAAGTCTCTCAACCATCACATAGAAGCACTCGCTCGCTCACTCACTCACTCACTGACTTGACTGAATTAGTTTTGAAAATTGGGATGTTGTTCACACTTTATGCTGAGTGCAATAGATCTCCACACTGATTATTTCAGATTATTGTAGGAAAGCCTGTCTTGTTGTCTTGACGAGCCTGGTTGCTTTGACATCGTCATGTGTGCCTGTGGTGTGTGTAGTTGAAACGATGCTTCCTAGATAGATGGGTAGATGAAAGAGACGACATCGTTTATATTTCTCCTGTTGATGGTGATTGGTGTTTGTTGTTGTAGTAGTTGGTAGTTGGGTATTTTCATCCCCTCCTTCCCTACGTTCACCTAAAGTTTCTTCTTAGCTGTTCTACCTCTTCTACCAACTTATTTGTTTTCCTGTTATCAGTTTGTAGAGTCCGCTTCCATTCCATCTGCTCTTGCAGATTCTTAGATCTTTTGTGCCATATCTTTTCATTTCTTTCTGAATCTAATTAGCCTTGCTAGCTCGAAACACTGTGCGGATATTCCATGTTCTTATGCTTACTTTTGCTTTCATCGAGAGAAGGGAAGACACATCTGTCAATTGGCTTCCCAAAGGTTTTCATCAAGCGGCGTCATTTCATCCCTCCGATTCCAAAGAGCTTTGAAGTTTTTTTAGCGATTGGTTTGGTTTTCTGGTTAGGGTTGCTAGCCCTGTGCCCAACCTTCCCTCTGTCTCTGGGCATAGGACAGCCTAGTAACTAGTGAACTAGTTTATTAGTCAAAGTTTTCAAAACCTATTAGAGATTATAAAAGTGAAAAGTGATATTTTTTTCCATTCAGAAGATAGTTCACTGACTGCATCACTTGTTATTTAAGGAGTGATTCTCATAAAATAACTAACTTTTCTAAGCCACATGTCCAAATGTAAGAAAATCAATTTCCAATACTTCGCATACTTCCATTTATCTTATTTATTACGCATAAGTATCTGTTAAAGTGGCGTCTTAACTGATAGTGTTATAAAACTGTAGTGAAATGACTTTCTAAGAAGTAAAATTCATTCTCCGTGAAATATATTGTTATTTTAAATTATTGATGCATTGTTAGTCAACTAAATACTGTTCTCTATCAGCCATTAGGAAGGTATTCACCATAATAATAAATCTTCTTATGTACAATTTAATGATTTTTGATGCATTTCATAAGATATAACAAATAAAACTATCAGAATGTTGTATAATTTAAGATTTCGCTACAAGGTATTCATCATCAGCTATTATACAGCCTTATATCTAGATCGCATTCTTATTGGCGCAACTATCAGCAAGTTTTATTTACATTTATGTAGGAAAGTAATATTCTGTTAAATATTCAAATGTTCATAGATTAACCGTGAAGTCAGATAATTTAGCATAATTTAGTATTTATGATCATATAAATTCACTGTAGAAATCCATTATGTATGTGAAATGAATGATCTTATGACGATAATCTATGTAGTCATCAAATCTTATCTCATCAAGTGTACAATATAATTACAAAGATAAATGACAAGGCACTATAGTACTCTTTGCTCAATCTTAGATATTTTCAATCAAATAATTAAAATATTTATATCATAGACATTTATACTAGTTACCTTTCAATAACCAAATCATTTAAAACAAAAGAAAATTTCAAGAAATAAGACAATCTGAGTAAAGTAATACTTTTATCAATATAACAATTGTATTTTGACAAGTTTACTGATAAGTGTAAAGTTTTAATAACTGTCAGCTTGATTCATCTGATTATTCACTATGGAAACAAATATACAAATGGAAATCTTTTTCGAAAAGCTGCTTCAGTTTTGTGAATATATTTAACACAACAAACTAAACTTCATTATCTTCTATTATAACTTACTCAGTGATATTTATCAATTACTATCAGAGAGCAATATGGTATAATATTAATTTATTATTTTCCGTTGGGTTCCTAGTGGAGCATACAGCTTCACTAACACGCCTCAATTCCACTCTCTTCTCTGCAGTCACTTGAACCTCACTCAACCACTGACCACAAGCTTTCATTCCTTCCTCACATCATCTACTCCATGTCACCACGACTCGATGCCCAACTCATCATTCCCACATTGGATCCCACTCGAGGAGATGGCCTGGCCTGGTGCGTGATGTTCCTAATCGGTCTTCTCAATGTATGCCCAATCCATCTCCACCGCCTTCTGCTACATATTTGTTGGGTGATAGGTTCTTGATTGGTTCGTTGGCAGGTCAGAGTGATTTCCTTGTTGCTTATTCCTTCTGGTCATATGATCCTCAGTATCGAGAGAGAGGGTAGGTGGCAGCTGTTGATGAGTGTCTGTAGTTTGTTGGAATTGCTTTTCGTGACACGCCAAGTGTCTCAACCATCACATAGAAGCACTCACTCACTCACTCACTGACTTGACTGAATTAGTGTTGAAAATTGGGATGTTGTTCACACTTTATTCTGAGTGCAGTAGATCTCCACACTGATTATTTCAGATTGATGTAGGGAGGCCTGTCTTGTTGTCTTGACGAGCCTGGTTTCTTTGACATCCTCATGTGTGCCTGTGGTGTGTATATTTGAAACGATGCTTCCTAGATAGATGGGTAGATGAAAGAGACGACATTGTTTATATTTCTCCTGTTGATGTGATTGGTGTTTGTTGTTGTTGTTGGTGGTTGGGTATTTTCATCCTCACTGTCTTTTCCACGTTCACCCGAAGGAAGTCCCTTCTTCCTTCGCTGCCCTGTCTCTTGCGTCAGCTAGTTAGTTTTCACCTGTGCAACGAGATGTAAGACATAAATCATCATCGGCGAAATCCAAATCTTCTGGAATCCTTTCATCTGTCCATGCAGCCTATACGCGTCTTCTCCCTCCTTTTGGTTTGTTGCGTGATCCAGTCCACCACAATCAGGAAGATCATCGGTGATATTAGGCAGCCTTGTCTTACTTCTGTCTTCACTTCAATGGCGTCACTCAACTTATCATTGTTGATCACTTGGCATGTGTCGTTTTCATATGGCTGCTGAATGAGGTTGATAAAGATTTTCGTCAATAAAAGCGTAGTGTTGAAGCAGCAGCTGCCAAATTACTTCTCGGTCGACGCTGTTGAGCGCCTTTTCAAAGTCAATGAAGTTGGGGTAGAGACTTTATTGCCATTCTATACCCTGTCCTACGATGATGCAATGCGTCACAATTTGATGCGCACATGATTTGTTTTTCTTGAAGCCAGCCAGCCTTTTACGGTTGTAATTTTGAATCCAACACATCCATATGATGTTTTATAGAGAAAATAATTAAATTACTGTTCTTGTACTACAATTAATGCTGCTTTCAAAGAGGAATACTATAGATTACACCTTAAGTAACTTTGAAATTCTGCTTTCTTGAGAAAACTAAACTCAGAACAACTATAAACTTGAAAACTTGAAAAGATTACCCATGTGATAAAGCCAACTAGTATTTTACTACTGTGATTTTTCTTAAGACTTTACTGAGGCAAACTGTTTTTGTTTCAGTTAGTTATTCTTCAATGAAGGAAATAAATCATTCAGACGAAAACAAATGTTTAAAATTTCCATGGTCAAAATAAGAAGACAATATATAAGCGAACAATATTGCTTTCAAATAGCTCTCATCAGGTTCCATTCTAATATGCATAAATTTTCTCATTTATATGAAAATGAAATCAATCATGGCGGATTCTTCAGGCCGTGGTACCAAGGAAATGAACCAAGCGAATAGTAGATATCTAGATAATAATTATCATCTTGACTATCTGAGATAGCCGTAGTTTGGCAGACTATTATTTATACTGCGCGATGATTGAAGGTGAAATGAGAGCTTGAACAGCTACCAGATTCGAACCAGCCACCACCGGGTTTCCATCCTGATGCTCTATCAACTGAACTACAAGGTCCGACTGCTGACCAGACTTTTATTTCACTTGAATCAACAAGGTTTGGCATGTGAATTTAAGATGTGTTATTATCACTCACACACACACACACTCGTAGCTCAGTTGGTAGAGCATCAAGCCGGAAACCCGATGGTTCCTGGTCCAAATCTGGCCGCAGTTCAAATTTTTGTTTCCCCTTCAACCATCATCCAGTATCAGTACTAATCTGCCAAAACACGGGTATCTCAGATAGCCAAAACGGTAATCAGTATGATTTTTCCTCTACCTAATTCAGTTACTTTTGAATTGGGATGAGAAGTGCTGACTAGGCAGCCAGTGAGAGTACGATCAAGCGATAGTAACGCATCATTAATTCACATATTAGTCGGGCAAAATGCGTCTTAGTGACTGAAGTTAAATAAAAACCTGGGGACCAGTCGGACCTCATAGCTGAATTGGTAAAGCATCCGGCTGGTAACTCAGTGGGGGCTGGTTCGAACCCCTCCACGGTCCAAATTTTCACTTCACCTCCAGTCATCACCCAGTATTAATAATAACAATATCAACAATAATAGCTATCTCAATGATAATTAGAATAGTGGGACTAGCATGGTACTTTAGACATTTCAACAATCAGTGTAGGTCAAAAATTTAGAAAACAAAAGTTACATATTACTAAGGGACAGAATGTGTAAATAATCAAAGTTTGAGCAAATAGGTATATGTGAAAAAGGGTAGGGGATATAAACCGAATCTATTCCTAAAGTAATTAATTAAGTTTTCTTAGGCCAAGGGAGAGATAAGAGATGCAAAAAGGTTTTCTGTGCACAAAGACTAGAGGTATTTTCTCTAATTCTCATAGCCTCAGATATACGTAATATAAGAGTGTGAATTTCAATGGGAAGATTTTGCGGAAGATGATAAATGATTTCAAACACTTTGGCCTTACCCACTGAGTGATCGCTATTGACCAACTGAGACATAATTGAACTTCGTGTTGACTTCATTGTCCTCTTTCCTAGCCATAATGGTAGATGCTCAGTAACACATTTGTTAAGCTACTTAGCTGTAAGCCTAGTGCAACTTTTTTCACAGGAGCAGCTGAATTGATAAATACACATAGAACTGATGAAACTGTATCATAAGAACGTGAGTACAACTACTTATTATTACTGTGATTTAGAAAGCAGGTTGTGACATGCACCTATATATATGTTTATACTTCATGCTAGTCTTCTACAATTTTGGTTTACAATAAATAAACAGTCCATATAAAGTGGATACAGCGAAAACTGCTCTAATTTCTTAAATCTCTACTTTTTAGTATGTTCTTATTTAACTGGTATATGCAGAAATTATTCATAGGGACACTTCAACATTTATATACTGTCAGTAACAAAAAATTGAGTGAATAATAATCTTGACAAGTAATATGTAAACAGAAAAGAGATGCTTTGAAAAATGACCTAGAAAATAATAATGTTAGGAAAAGGAACGAAAATAATTTATTTCGATAAAATAATAATTTTGAGAGAGTTGTGGAGATTTGGAAATATTTCAAGTTGTTATTCGTCGTAGACACCAGTACTCTCAGGTTTCCTTTGATCCTCCAACTGATGTCAGTCTACGATGAATAACAACTTGAAAATAATAATTTTCTGGCTGATAATTTTATTTTAGGAGATAAAGAAATTAATCTTTATATTGTGAAAAAATTAAATCATAATAATATACTATCTGATTCTGTGTCACAAGTTTGTATGAAATGTTATTCTTCTGGATATCGGAGGTCTTAACACTAGCCTGTGCATTAAAGTATATCTTGTATTCATTACACTTGACATAGCTAATGTTACCTATCAACAGGTAAGTGGCAATGAGTATTTGATTTTGACTTGAAAAACTTAGTGTTTTCACGACTGAAATCCCTCATAAAATGCTTGAAAATCTAAGAAACACTATTTCTCCTATTTCTCCTAACTTAGAAACCTGAAAGGCAGATTTACGATGTTTTCTCGGTTTTAGAATTGTCTATGAAAGATCATTTTTAATTGTAATCACCGAACAGTGGAAGTTATGATATTCCGAGGCAAAAATGATTTATTGAATATAATCCAACTGAGTACTGTTAAATACTATTTTGGAACATTGAAACTCAAAGGCTGACTGCTCTAGTTTAAATATTTTTTTGAAATGCACCCATAAGTAGGAGAGGAAAATAACAGGTGTAAGAGTGAGTATAGATAGATTACTTTTAAGATAGTATTCATCGCAGACTGACATCATTTGTAGAACCAGTGAAAAACTGGAACCATTGGGCATCTTCGTCGTCCTAGTAAGCGACTTCTCAGCAGTCCACATTTTACAACCCCACCGCATCAGGGATCCAACTTCAGACCTTCATGTATTACAGTGTACACATAAGCCCTCTAGCTCATGGGTCAGAGTTCAGCGGTTCACAGTTTCCTACTTATGTCATTTCGCTATGAAGCACAATTTAAAGTCTTTAATGGTCATATCCTTCGTTTCTAATCGGTTGACCCCACAGGTCATAACTTCTGATCAGTAACTAATTTTAAATAAAAATAAATAAATTTTCAAAGGTAAACCATCCTTCAACTGATCATCTTTATTGGTTTTTAATTTTTCATTAGATGAAAATGTGTAATTCGACGGTGTGCAAGATAAACTGTAATAAAGTCTTATCAATCACTGTAGTCTAATTAAGTGTACGCCATAATTCAAATAAAAATGTTTTTCTTGCTAGTGTTTCTGTTTTTCTACTGCACGGTGAAACAATCAACTTTCAGTTATAACCTTAACTTGTGTATAAATATAAACACTAGGTGGCGAAACTGAGTGAATCAACTTGGGGATTCATTATCACCAAACGGTAACTATTCTCAGAGCCCGACTGAATGAATGATAGGAAAAAACTACTCACCATCTGAATGCATATATATGTAAGGTAAATAATTTTGAACAGTATTATCAAACTACCAAGATTCCACTTCTTATCATTACAGAAAATATCGAAAACTATGAATATTTTTCATTATTTCAGCATGCAGCTTTTCTAGTACTATAGCATACTTTATTGTTCCACTAATTAATATGTAAATCAGATGACAGAAGCAAGCGTTTCCTGAACATTCATTCATAATTTGAGGGAGTTGTGCAGATCTGGAAATATTTCAAATTGTTATTCATCGTAGACTGACATCAGTTGGAGGAACAAAGGAAACCTGAGAGCACTGGACGGCTGTTTCGTTCAAGTATGGGACTCCTCAGCACTGCGCACCCACGACCCCGCCAGGGGTCGAACCTGCGACCTTCAGGTCCCGTGGTCAGCACGTTACCATTGAGCCACTGGGTTGGAATCCAGTGGTCCATATTTCCAGTTTGTGTTAGCTGACGATATAGCTGGCCATGGAACCTAAAGGTCGCGGGTTCGAACCGTGGCGGGGTGGTGGGTGCGCACTGCTGAGCAGTCTCATACTAAGACGAAACAGCTGTCCAGTGCTCCCAGGCTTCATTTGTTCTTCCAACTGATATCAGTTTACGATGAATAACAACTTGAAAGATTTATCTATCTGCCAAATGAATCATCTGATTTACTAGTCTAATGACACGTTGTTACTTACTAGATGTCAATCAGCAATGATTAATCGCCTGTACTACGATGCATTTCAATGTATTAACAGAATACATGAAAGTAAGTAGTGATTAGTCATATAAAAATCGAAGTGAGAAGTTGCCAGCAAAAACAGTAGAAATAAAATATTAATCAGCAGAATCATTCACAATTACTTTGCGTACATAGAAAACTTTGTATAAAATAATTACAAGAACTATAATGTTGATAAAATCTGCTGGAATAAAACAACAGAATATATTAGTGTTTATTTAGCCAATGAAGAGAGAAAATAAATAACATCATCTTCCATTGAAACATAATTTAGCTGTCAGATGAGATGAGCACTTTTGTGAGTTGATAATCATTGTTATCATCATCAAAGATGAAAACTTTCCAAGGGACTTTAGTGTCTGCTTGTCCTTGGCTTCATAACTGCACAATGTTGAAAGACCACTTAAATAATGGAATTTCAGGTCGGGATTTATGATCAGTGTTGCCTACTAATAAGCGTGCTTGTGTACAATAACTAGGTGAAATGTTAAGATTTGATGAAATCTTCCTCATTCTTCCTTTCTTCCTCCTGGATTTCTCAAGTTTTTTTCGTTCCCAGACTCCAGCTAGTCATGTATCTAGAGACTATGGTAGAATAGCTGCTTACAGACTATGTTAATCAAGTGACTGGATCGAATGAACTGCTCAACATTTTGATAAATTTTCTGTGGATTATATGTGCTAGCTGAAGCCTATCCAATTAACCCTGATCATCATCCTTAAAAGATTCTGAAAACAAGCTATCACATATTACTACTTTTATTCATTCTGAAATTAAAACAACCTTTCCAAATCTGATGACAGGTGGAGAACTAATGTCTACGTCCCATGTAACCTGACTGTCAAAACAGCTGAAATATTCTTTCAGAAGTAACAGCCAGTTACCAAAATTGCCCTTCACACTTTTGGATTACAGCTAGTGCCTGTGCGTATACTAACTACCAATAGATATCAATTAGTGTGACTGTTCTTATCAGTTTAGGCAAATTCGTTGAAGCGAACAACATAAGCATGACTGTTAACTGTTCTCGAAATGAGGAGCAAGGTTTGCATTCTAGAAGTCAATTTCATCAACATATGATAGTATTAATGGGAAGTAGTCACCTAACCCCTAACGAACACAAAACATTCATACAGTTGTCAAGTGATGTTGATTGCGTAACTATACAGCTATTCTGTGACACGTCAGAAACACAATATTCATCCATACCCCGGGATATCACAGTCTTGATTACTAAAGCATGTTTTGCAATACGACAGTGGGTTACTTATTTAAAAGCGTACGTGCTTTGGAAAGTTGGGAATGGTGTTTCTGACACTTAAATTAGTGACAACAGTCGCTGACTGACAAGTCTCGGAAACTGTTAACAGTAGAATCCTAGTGATATACGTAGGCAATAAAAGGTATGAAACTACGATGAAGCAAGTTGGTCATGCCTAGAACAGAGTTGTATGAAGCTCCAAGTGTGTAATTGCTATCTATCAACTATCTACGTAGTAGGAGTTGATGTCTGCTAATGGTTGCTGGAAGGAGAACCGTATTGTCTCTGCTCGACTTCATAGTTTTAAAGACTCCTGCATAAAGCCCTCAAGTATAGGATTTGCAACGGACTGGAAAGTTGGAGAGTTGAATGAGTTATCCAGATGACCTTACCGACGCTTATTGAAAGCCATAGACAGAAGCTGAAAACAAACTTTAAGGGTTCAGCTTTTATAACTCTTCTTTTCCATACGTTGAAGGTACTGTGGATGGAAAGGCTTGTCACTGGATTAAATCTTCCAACTTTAGCCATATTCTTATTCAGCTAAAAGAATGACTTCTCCCTAAAACTCTCATCGAAAGCATGACTAACTATTCACCCAATATTTCCGCAGTTGTAAGAACCCATGGGCAGCCATTCGAGCTAGGATAGTTAGTTGGGTTATCGTAAGATGCAAGCCAGAATAACACATCTAGATAACAGTTGCTAGTTGGTCAAAGCAGTCTCCTAAGGTAACATTTTGATTTATGACCGAAATGCGCTTAGCTAAAATATGATTCCTCTTCAACAACGTTATCACCAATCGTTTTAATGTAGAAAGGATGCAGCTGATTCTAACGCACAACACAGATTTGGATGACATCCCATCCTTGCTAGTAGATATTAACTAAGAATTGAATGTAGAATCTTTGTTGATCTTTATAATCCAAAATAATTACCAGATGGCCTCTATGATCATCCAACTTGAAAAGATTGAATTTTGAATAATAATTTCGTATAACCTTTGCCCTACTCTTATATTACTACCATCGAATGAGTGTTTGTTAATTATGTGTAGTTAGCAATCTATACAAGCCTGTAATCAATACACGCATGAATTTAGTTTTTATTAATAAAATATATGACGGAAAATGAGATGAAAAGTTTATTATGGTGTTTGTTTCGTATCCGATGTGTCTGAGCACAAGATTAACTAAATATCTTATTGGGAGTTTTTCTAACTCGTAAAAATTGTTTTATAGGTCAAAAACCTTTCAGGTGAAATATCTAGTACCTGAATGTATCTTATCATTGAGGTGAAATTTAGTTCTTATCTGAAAGACTAATCAGTTTTAAAAGTACTCCGTTTCGAGGAAGTAACTCCTATAAAAAACTTCCATCTGGACCTCTGTATACAGATAAAGAATATGGTCGATCTCTCACTTATATGCTGAATTCGATTTCTCCTTGTTACATGTCAATTACGTAATTTCAACATGGACTGACATCAGTTGGGGAACCACTGAAAACCTGGGAGCACTGGACAGTCGTTTCATCCTAGTATGGAACTCAGCGGTATGGACCCACGACCCGGCTAGGGATCGAACTCAGGACCTTCAGGTTTCACGGTGAACGCGCTAACCATTCGGAAACTGGGTCGGTTCCCAGTGGTTCACAGTTTCCAACTTGTGTCAATTCACGACACAGCGCGACTATCACCCAAGGTCTTCAGTTAGCATCCACTTCATTTCCGACTGGTTGACCCCACGAGTCACGGCTTTTCATTAGAGCTTCGTGATATCCATCTGGAAGCAATTCACTAATGAGCACTATACAGTAATGTATTTTTGAGATGAATGGGGATTTTTCATTTTAGAAGTAGTATTCATCATGGACTAACATAATAATTCTTTATTTTACTCACCTATTGATTGCCCGTCACAGAGTTATGGATGCCATTTCTCTGGGCGCTACGTAATCTCCTAGCTAGTATTAATTATTCATTTTGTTATATTTTCTGCTCTCTATACACAATTTATTAACTTCCATAGAATATTATATAAATTAGAAATGATTTTGAAATACAAATTAAGATCATGGAATTTCCAATTTTAGATTACCTTATGTACGAATAACTACTGTACTTTTAGAGTATAACTGAAATAAAATGATATCATATTGATCTTGGTGACTAGCAGAGGAATCGAGGACGTCCGTTTCGTCCTGTTTAGGGTTCGTCAGCTGGGTGTGCCTACACCCCAGTGAATGATGTTGTTCCCACCAAAGCAACATCATGAATATCCGGAAGTATCAAGGTATCCTCATAGGAGCCCATCTACCAACAGAGGTCAAGCAGTTCGGCCCTGTATAGCAACGGGAAATTACAAGTATCATTTCAATAAAGTGATGTCACTTTATTCTGTAAATTTAGATCGCCTGGATTTGTTCAAACTTATCAAGGGATCCAAATGACCCATTTTAAGTGTTGATAGCTAAAATTTTGATCTGTTAAAACTTTCATAATTTTGATACTAGTTTATAGAGCAGTGAAATGTACTTCAATTTTCTCTTGCATTTCGACACACCAGACAATATGCTACATATCTACATTTAATTTGACTGTTATAATGCACTAAATGATGTGAGGTTATGCTGAACTCACCAGTACTACTGTCAGCTTTTGAGTTCGACCTAGGAAATACGATTCATTGATGCGGGGATTTGACTGTCAGTCAGTCAGTCATTGGTGAAAATTCCTGTTTGTTCTGAGTGCATACGCATTCACTTGACTTAAACAATCATAATCGAGTGTACGCGATCCTGCATGATATTCTTAGATGTTTTGCATTTTAATAGGCAGTATCCTATGGTTGTCTTACATATATGAAGAACTTCAAGCTATTAATTCCCTCATATTTATTACCAACATCCGGTATTTCAGCAACTGACTATGAAATTGCCAGGCATCACTAAACAATAATCTTTGATTTGCATGGCTGAAAAGTAAAGTTTTAACATGTTGATGACCTGAATACATTTGGCAAGTAAAAATATTTGTAATACAGTTGGCAGCCATATGCACTTTTATATATCAGACAACGAGCTACACTTGCTGTATGAATTGTATTGGGAACACCTGACTACTGATACCCTAATAGATTGAATTGTGACCCGATGACAAGCCTCTTGAAAGTCAGGTGTCTAGACTAACCTGAATATTTTGGCATATTCATAACAATAATGTTTTGAATACTGTGTACCACACATGATCATATCATTTTCATGTCACAGCAGGTCGAAATATAACATTTCGTTGCATTACATCTGAAAGGTCCATGAAGCAGAACCTATGATGTTTCTTCAGTAGGTATTCTGTCTTATAATACCCAAAATTTGAAACATGAATCGCAAGCCGCGCATAACCTGCTTGTAGAAACCCTCAAACAGCAGTGCACAAAGAATACGAATAACTCATTTCCTACATTTACCCCAAGCTTAGCTTATTCATACTGGCTCTTACAAATACTGACTGATGCACACATTGCGTTTCTGTCACCGTCCTCAACCATGGGATTAGTAGAATATTTTATGAAATGCAGATTTGACGGGATTTTATTGATCCTTTTTTACTTTCTGATTGAATTCATCTAATCCCATGGTTTCAAAGTGAATACTCATTTTCTTCTATTTAGAAAGACGATGAAAGCTTTACAATTAAACAACCCACCTCAGAGAATACAATACAACCAAGACCATCCCCCTAAGTTACAAATATTCTCAACATTTTATTAGTGTTGAAACACTTGTCACGTCTTTAAATCCGTATCAAGTTTAACCTTTAAATATTCCCGGCGAAATACATATATTCAAACATTTAATCGCTTATTTCTTCGTGAGTACTTTCGTTCAGTCTCTCTCTAAAGTTTCAACTATATTTCTAAATTATTCAATATTTGTTCCTTAAAGGAAAAGTGGTCTATTGAAATCGATATCTGAGAAAGCTATCATAGTTCGATGATATAATGTCAACGTATTTTCTCTGTGGCCAACATCCCTATGGCAGAACAAAGCTTGTGATTGGAAATTAAGTATTGGCTTTGTTTTTTCTACACATTATAGGCAATAACAAAGTATTCCATATGTTTATGTATCACGATTTTAGAAAAGTTGTATATCCGGAAGCTCATACTGTTGACCAAGGAGTCAGACAATCGGAAATATTTCATTGACATTCAGTTGAGTGTTCTGAATTTACATTTGACTGGGTTGTCCTGTAATGGTAACTGTAAAGGTTGTATAAATCCAATAACATTTTGTAGGAGGTATCCTTTGCTGTAAAAAATCTAGATCGTTGGGTTCCATACTGACAACAATGCTTAAAATACATCTTGAAATGTGTGTAAAGTAACGTTTAAAGGATAAATCGTGAATGAAAATGTATCAGTGAAAATGACCATAGTATTGTAGAAAAGCTATTTCATGAATGTAATCAATTCATATAAGCTATATTCAAGTATTTAGCAGTATAAACTGAGAAAACACAAAAAGAGAAGTTCAGTGTTATAGTGCCAACTGTTGGTTTCTTGATTTCATTAGGACATAGGATAAGTCATACCAGGTCACGATTTTCAGTTTTACAACAATAAGGTAAGAACGGATTTCGTTTGCTTCAGTATTTAGTCAAAGAACAACATTTTCAATGAATGACTGAGAAGTCGCTTGATTTCGCTTCGTTTATAAACTCATTTGAGAGTAATCGAAGTCTTTCAACAAAGATTCTGCAATATATAAAATTGTATTTATTTTTTCATTTTCAGATAATTTAATATATCACTGTTCTTACATATTTCGAAGTTCACAAAGAAGAGGTATAAAATAAGAACACACAATCGATTTGTAGCATAGAATTTCATCATTACCTGACTCAAGAACTCTAACTTTACACCTGGTGGATATCGTTTTACTATTGATTGCCAATGTACAGTTACTTCTCAAAATATTGTTACAGATGCTGTTTTAATATGTAAATTATGATTACGGGGCAGGAAAGTAACCTTCCCCTTGAAATTAAAAGCCACACATCAAGCTTCTATCAGTCGACGCGATCATTCAACATCTTAATATGGCGTGCACAATAATGCTACACAGTTCACAAATTCACACTTTGATTTTTAAGTTAAACTGAAATAAAAGGTGACATCAATTACTAGAAAATAGTTTTCATGGATATAGGATCTGTTTCACAGCCACAAGCGATCTCGAGTATGGTTCGCTCATTATCTACCAGTTTGAAGAATTTTGTAAGGAGGTTTCTCATTAAAATAGTCTAATTATCTCCTCATGGCTCTAATACAGAATTCACGTCTGCATAATATCCAGTTCACGTCAATCTAGAACCATTTTGAAGAGTAACGCATTATTATTTCAGATGTCAAATACCACGATCCAGAAGATTTTGAATGATTGATAACCAACGGCTTGATTAGACGCTTTTTGTCATCAATGCACATAGAATTCAAGCCGACACAAGGGTATGGAGGGAAATATAAAGCCTGAATAAGCTGAAGTAAACACCATAGAGCTTGTGAACAATTGTGTTATGTCTTTGGAAAGTGTTACTGAAAGTAAACACTAAAATCTGATGTAATCACAAGTAACCCCGTGAAGTGACAAGGTAAATGACTTAATCTCCTTTATCTTCTGAATGTTTTCTTTTCTAAACACTTTGTATGTCGTACATTCACTTCACTTATATTGACCTGATCAACTGAATTCTCCCTTTTCGTTTATTGTCCACTTATTAAAGCATTTTCATCTTCGAATTCTCCACTGTTTGCTGACAGATGTTCTTTCGTTTACGTAAAGTATTCATGAGTATTTTTTTCATTATATCACCTTTATAGTGATTTTGAAAAAACTAAACGACCGTAGAACCAGTTGTTCCTCATGCCTAAGACATTGATTTTTATGCAGTAATCTTACTTGTTATCATGCATCTTAAATGAATTAAATGCAACCTTATCGATGTGGTTGGTATTCACATTGTATTTATTCTCAAGACGGAACTGCAAATACACTTGACTGAAAGCTCAACAAATAATAATTTCATTGAACTCAAATCTGTCATATTGGCCGAAAAATTGCAGACTTTTATTCAAGTTAGGCATGATCGATCTACCTCATTCGAGAGCTTTATGATGACGTCACATGCCAAGTGACTCACTAAGCAAAGCCTATTGACACCTTTGAAGAGAAGACAGGAGAAATACAAGGCTGCGTGCTATCATCGATCATTTTCCTGATTGTGGTCGACTGGACAGGATGGATAATGCAACAAGCTGTTAGGAGCCCTGAGAAGATGGCTATACGCTGTTTGACTGATAAAAAGAGCTTAGAAGATTAAGATTTCGCCAACGATAGTGATTTATGTCTAAACTTTTGTTGCACAAAATCGAAGATCTACTGACAAAAACAACAAGTTGACAGAAGAAGTAGGGCAACGAAGGAAGACGGGACTTTCTTCAGGTGAACATAGAGAAGATAGATAAGATGAAGATAACCAACCAACAACAACAAGCATCAATCATTACCAACGGTAGAAATTAGAAGAAACTAGTCGATTTCATCTACCTAGGCAGCATCGTTTCAGCTGCACACGGCACGGGCACAGATGAGGATGTCAAAGAAGCCAAGATTGGAAAGACAACAAGACAAGCGTTCATTATTCTGAAATAATCAGTGTAGAGATCTACCACACTCAGCATAAAGTGTGAACAACATCAGGATTTTCAACACCAATGTCGAGTCAGTGAGTGCTTCCATGTGATGGTTGAGAGACTTGGCGTGTTATGAAAAGCATTTCCAACAAACTGCAGATGTGCATGAACAGCTTCCACCTACTCTCACTCGATACTGAAGATCGATCAGATGGTTGGAATAACAAGAATGAGAAGCAAGAAACTCTGGTTGACTGGCTGGCTGGCAACGAACCAAGAACCCATCACCTAACAAATATGTATTGGAAGAAAGTGGAGATGGATTGGATTGAACACACAATGAAAAGATCATTTGGGGACATCACACGACAGGACACGCCAGACTAGGGCAGGCCGTGGAGTGGAAGCCAAGTGGAAACAACGAGTTGGGAGTCCGAGGTAAGTGTTACATGGTCTAGATTGTGTGAGGAGGAAATGAAAGCTTGTAGGGAGTTGTGGAGCCAGGTTGAAAAGACTGTAGAGAAGAGAGTGGGATGACGACGTGCTATTGAAGCCCTATATTCCACTAGGAACCCAACTGACAAATAAATAAATGAAATAATAATCGATCTTGTTTTTGTATTTAAATTTAAAGATGTTCTACTTATAGCTTCTGTTTTGCTTCAGATTCGCACCGAAACCTCACAACTTTCTGTATGACTGATAGTTTTAAATTATTGGTTGTTGGTTCGAACTCGTTGCCAAAATGATTGGTGTAAGTGAAAGGTATCGATATGTTGTAGGCTATATTTACTTTTTAGGAAGTATATCCTCCTTCTTTGGGACGTTTCTTGGATGTGACATCAACGTAATGTATAATTTTAGTTCATTTCTATTAGTTAGAGGGATTCGGTTAATCACATTTCTTGGTTGTTTTACCTTCTCGTGTTCTCGTCGATCTGCATGAAGTATAATTGAATATGGTCGGTTTCATTCATCCGGAACCCTGAAATTTCTAAATAAACTTTGATGCAAACAGAGAGTCAAAACTTTGCGAGCACAAATTTCTAGATAAGTGGATTTACTTTCAATAACTCCAAATTTCAATGATACTTGTAACCTACTATTTAAATTTTGAGTCACCAATTGAAAACAGAATAAAAGACACATTTAACGCTGTGTCTGAATTTTCTTTTCAGTTTGTTAGTTTTTAAAATATTATGATAATAATGGTGATAATAATAAGGAAAAGTATTCTCTTCAGCTTTTCCGTCTTGTTTTGTTGAGAGAAAGACATTAAAAGTGTTCAGTATCTATGCACACACTGATTATCCAGTTCATCAGCTACTGTGTCGAAATAAACAAGATTCCTTTGAAACGTCGACAACATACGCAGATTTCTCATACAATAACCACTATGTAGCAGGTGTCGACAAAAACGTATCTATCTTGTTAAGTAACAACGACTAAAATATACCGAGTTGCAAGTGACACATTTACAGTCAGAATATCTAAGAATAAGATGAAGGTCTGTTTAGATTGACTTCCTTAATCTGAAATAATCAGTGTAGAGATCTACCACACTCAGCATAAAGTGTGAACAACATCAGGATTTTCAACACCAATGTCGAGTCAGTGAGTGCTTCCATGTGATGGTTGAGAGACTTGGCGTGTTATGAAAAGCATTTCCAACAAACTGCAGATATACATGAACAGCTTCCACCTACTCTCATCTCGATACTGAAGATCGATCAGATGGTTGGAATAACAAGAATGAGCGGCAAGGAACTCTGGCTGGCTGGCTAGCTGGCTGGCTGGCTGGCTGGCTGGCTGGCTGACTGGCTGGCTGGCTGGCTGGCTGGCTGGCTTGCTGGCTGGCTGGCTGGCTGGCTGGCTGGCTGGCTGGCTGGCTGGCTGGCTGGCTGGCTGGCTGGCTGGCTGGCTGGCTGGCTGGCTGGCTGGCTGGCTGGCTGGCTGGCTGGCTGGCTGGCTGGCTGGCTGGCTGGCTGGCTGGCTGGCTGGCTGGCTGGCTGGCTGGCTGGCTGGCTGGCTGGCTGGCTGGCTGGCTGGCTGGCTGGCTGGCTGGCTGGCTGGCTGGCTGGCTGGCTGGCAACGAACCAATGAACCAACGAACCAAGAACCCACCGCCCAACATATATGCATTGGAAGAAAGTGGAGATGGATTGGATTGAACACACAATGAAAAGATCATTTGGGGACATCACACGACAGGACACGCCAGACTAGGGCAGGCCGTGGAGTGGAAGCCAAGTGGAAACAACGAGTTGGGAGTCCGAGGTAAGTGTTACATGGTCTAGATTGTGTGAGGAGGAAATGAAAGCTTGTAGGGAGTTGTGGAGCCAGGTTGAAAAGACTGTAGAGAAGAGAGTGGGATGACGATGTGCCATTGAAGCCCTATACTCCACTAAGAACCCAAGGGTCAAGTAATAATAATATGGCGATAATAATAAGCAGAACCTCGGAGATGTTGAATACGCAATTGTTTGCACGACATGAGCAATAACATGTTTGCACAATGGCTGTGTTATCTCCAACTAATTTAGATTGAAGTATGCCATAAAGGGCAAAGGAATGCCCATCATCAGTCTTTTAGTTTAAAGAATATAGAGAAGACCGCAGGAAAACTTATTTTCTTTTTTGATCGATAAGTCACTTGTGACCTCGACACCTGACAACTGAACTGAGTCAACTGATGAGGATAAAAGCTGCCAAGAAGATGCTCTGCTCAGTGTATTCACTCACAGTTTTCACAGTCACATACAGTCTACAGTGAATTTCGACTATTTTACCATACCTAGTACACATTTGACAGGTTATGATAATAAGTTAGTCATCCGCACAGGAGCCCATATGCCAACAGAGACTGATCAATTCGGTCTATTCAACGACGGTGTAATACAAGCAATTACACTATTACAAAACAATTAAAAGGAATATTTTCGTCAGCGGAAAATTTCCAATTCGAACATCATCAGACATAAAAACGGTAATATCAACTTATTATACTTTCAAGTTGAAGACAACTGCTGGTTGAAATACACTACTGAGTGTGTGTGGCTCATAAATGTCTTCTTTAAATCGTTGAAATTCTTTGAATAACTTCAATTAATCGCCACAAAATGAACACTTGGAAGCAATTAGATTGTCTAATAACTTCATCCTTCATAGTTGCTGACTTCTTCCTTCCTTCCTTCCTTCCATCATCTACATAACAGTTAGCTTAAAATTGATGAATTAAAACATCACACTACAAAACTAATCATCATATACGTTTAATTTTTGAAAAAAACATCTCTTGCAAAAGTAAACTTTATTATGCTGAGCATTTTGGTTTATCGCTAACTGTGAATTTGGACGGTAGTTCATTGAAAGGAATGTTTATGGTCAATATATGTTTACTGATATATGGAATCACGAAGACTAAGTTTTGAAACATTTGATCAGTCAAACAGGACCTAGAATACAGATTATTGGCAAAAGTATGAGAATTTTACACGAAAATAGATTCATCGGCAACCATATTTTCTTACATATATATATATATATATATATATATATATATATATATATATATATATGTGAGTCTGCTAATAACATTTACCTGTGACATACAGTCCGAACGTAAAATTTAGGCAGAAAAATTTGATGTTCAGTGTCCAATGGTGGGAAAGTCTTATTTCACTAGCAATAACGTAAACCGGAAAAGAAAATTGACCACTGTAGTGAATTTTTTGCATTTCAGTTACTTAATGGAGTTCAACACATATAGGAAGACTGCTGCTTACTGGACAACGTGTGGAATGCAACATGTTGTTTGAAAACCTACTAACACAACTTTTCAACGATATAATCTGCCTCATATAGTTTTGGTTGCTTTCTGGCTTGTAACATAGTGTACAGAAAGTCTTCGCCTAAAAGTATATCTCAGTGTAAGCGCTGACATGCACTCATATTCTAGTCCGACAGATAAATCAACGCAGAACCTAGTACACAAGTGCATCGGTTCAAACTGCCATACCTCACATTGGCATACAATGAACAAGTGCATAGAAAAGGGCTGATATAAGAGGAGACAAAGGTATATAAGAGAATAAAGAATCTGAAGACAAAGGTTAGTGCAAATATTCAAGCTTGAGAACACATCAAAGAGTGAATATATCTACGCAATTGTGACTGATTCTCATCCACATCACCAAGAGTCAGTCCTTAACCACTGATTCTCATCATCTTAAGGATCCCAGACGGGCAGGTAGTCGACATCTCCCCACATGGCTTAGACTTTATCGACTAGTGCCACATTTTGTTTTCATCTCTTATTCAGATTTATACATAGAAGTACTGTGAGCACTGTGAACTAAGTTTACCCCCATAATTGCAGGTATCACATTTATCTCAATTATTGTAACAGAGTTAACCAACCCAGTGTGATTCCACTTTTCCTGATTGCTAGAAAGCCTGATCAAATGTTTTCATAAGAAAATGTTTACACTTACCGAAAAAATATTCTGCCGGTTTTATTCAACCTGGTGTCGACACTAAGAGGATTCCTTTTCGGAAAATCATAAGAACGAACCGGACTTCTATGCCAAGTTAAGGAACTAATTTGCTTCAAACGCCCCATCATGCCCACAAGTATAACCGTTATGATATATTATTACCACTTTTATCATGTGGATAGGACTTTTGTTGATATTCGGAGTAAAATAACTGGTTTCCCGATATTCGCTTAGACTAATAGTCCCGGGAAATTATCAGTTGATATTCTTCCACCTAGTACTTTTCAGATTACCACGATTTGCATCACTGTGACGCAGTAATCATCCACAATCTTATCGGTTTTAAAGTTAGGTGATCAAAAAATTCATGCCTATTGAGAGCATACTGCAATTTAACATGATATGGGTGCCGCAATTTTCGAGGTTTCACGAACTTCAACTTTATTCGAAATAGGAAGGGACTTTAAACAAACAGCTGCGGATAAGTACGTATTCAAGTTGCAGATTCAAGGTGAAGATGGGAGGGGGGGTTGACAACTATTGTAAATATAGCTGTTTTCCACTTCTTTGGCTGCGTATATCACTCTGAGAAACACCATTGATTAGGAGATAATATTTCATGGATAGTTTACCATTCCCAGTCATATGAAGTCTACGGAAAAACTTGAACACTCCAGTTTTAAGTTTTAGTATTAACTATACGCTGCTTGATTCTTTGTCAAATTTCTGACAAAAATGAATTTATTGCTGAATCCTGTAGATGATATGTGTTGGTTGCTAACTGAATAATCGGAGTTAGATTTCATACCTCTTGGCTGGCATTTCACAAACTTATTTCGAATGAAATAGTCACCTTATCAAATTTTATCGCAAGATTATTTGTGGCAGCATAAGTTGCAGTGGTTCAGACCATTTCCAGGTTTCTATTCTCGCTACACTTTGAAGTGTCACAGTGGACTGAGGCTCAACATTTCAGTTGCCTGATCGTCGAAAATGGTGAGTACGACTTCGATGTTTGTCATTCCACTAATACCGCATTCCAAATAAATTAGTTTCACACGTTCAGTAGGATCGTTTGATAACATATGCTGACTATGGGGAATGATTTATTTAGGCGTTTAGATGACTTTTCTTTAGATGAGAATAACGCTAAACTCTTACACTCTCTTCCGCGTAGTCTACTCAATATCATCATTCTCTCGGTTGTTTCTGTCTTCAATACCATGTTGACGGCATTAGTGTACCACTTCAAACGGTTTAGGAAGGAAGCAGAACGGTGTTACACCTCCTTTATCTCTCATCTAGCAATACAAATTCTCTCTTAACTACTGGACATTATACCCGTTTTCATCTCTAATACCGTTTTGCCGTCGTAAATATACCGGTTATAGTCAACTGGGCTGACCTGAAGTGCGACATCCAAATAGAGTGCATGGGTATTCTGCATTATCCAGCATCTAAACACCCAACATTGCCTTCGTTTAATTCTATATCAGAAGTAATCTTGTCATCTTATCTAATTGTCTGTAGAATTGCATCACTGAGAGGGTTTATGTTTGAAAGAAGCTGTTTAATAAATCCCTAAAACCAGTAGTGTGGAAAGAGGATGTTGAGAAATAAACTACAAAATTGAAATGAGTGAATCGCTGTTGCATAGGGAAGTGCAGAGTAATAGGCTCACGTTTTGTGCCAGGCATTCGTTCAGTAAACGCAAGAAACTTGAGCAGATAAATGTTAGTGTGTAGTACATGATCTGATGATTCATCTGTTTTTGGATTATGGTAGGAAAACACCGTTGAAATGTCAATATGAATAAAATGAACATACAGTTAGGTAACGCGGGTTGATATGATAGACTGACCATACACTGGGTGACTGAAGTGAGATTAGTATCTCAGTGAGCAGTTAACAGCCATAAGTTTCAGTCTCAATTGACTCGACTCATCCTCACATAGAACTTACGATTGTTCTTCTAACATGAGCACTTTATTTTGCGTCATGAAATCTGATGAGCTAATATTTGAAGAAAATTTGACAGATTGTTGCTATAAGATCTACATATGCTGAAGGTCATTTGAGTTTATAAGAAAAGACTAACTTTTTCATATAGTAGTTTTCTGTAATCCTTCAAACATGTGAAGTAGTTGTACAAGGAACTCATTATAACTCTCTAACTGACTCCAGAATTCGACTACAAAGCTAGTAGGACTGAATTACTATACAGTGACTACTCAAAGTGAATGTTTGATATAATGACAAACACTTTTATGTTGTTTTACAAATAAGTTTTCAGAATGTGTATTTCCTTTTCAAATCCTCTCAGTTACTCAGAAGAGAAGTTTAGTTGATTATAAGTTCTGCGTTGTTATGTGTGTAACACATTCAGAGATCAACCTCTGTGTTTTTGAATTTAATAGCTTTCAGTTGTTATATTTCTGCTTAGTAATATTAACTCTTTGAACCATATGATTACGTGATCAGTTTGAATGTGATTCCTTTCTCTCTTTTACGACTTTCCACTGATTGTAAACGATTTTCCGATCTTCATCTTATTACTTTGTCACTTGATGTGCTGATATATGAGGTATGGCAACCTGAACCGCTAAGCATTAATCGCTGGTCATGTGTTAATATTAGTGATGAAAATCGTCGAAATGGCGCAGATACATTCATTCCTTGATATCTTCTAAAGCTTGAACATTTGCTCTACCCTTTATCTGCAAATAGTTTATTCTCTCACTAAACGTTGTCTACTTTTATATCACTCTTTTCCTACCCACTTATTCATTGTATACTACTGTGAAGTGTGGCAACTTCAATCAAAGAACTTGTGTACGAAGTTTTACGCTGATTTTATCCGTTTATCCTTTTAGAGTTTACTTAAAACTGTTATTTACCCATATTACAAGAGGCTTGAAAAAAGCACTTTTATTGCTATAATTAAATCAACTAAACATTATGTACAAAAATAATAAAAACGAAAGGAAATAAGCAGTGTTAAGATAGGAATAATGTCTGAATTTAGTCTTCAAGGCAAGAAAACGACTTATACTGGGTGATGATTGAGGGTGAAATGAAAATTTGAACGGCAGCTGAATTTGAATCAGCAACTACTGACTAGGCAACCAGTGTGAATATGATCAAGCAGTAGTGACACATTACGCATTCACATGGTAGTCAGGCAAAACATTTGGTGATTGAAATAAAAAATAAAAATGTGGTCAGTAGTCAGACCTCTTAGCTCAGTTGGTAGAGCATCGATCGGCTCAGTAACTCGATGGTCACTGGTTCGAATCCGGTCGCAGTCCAAATTATCATCTCACCTTCAATCACCACCAAGTATAAATACTAGTCTGCCAAACTACGGCTATTTCAGATAGTCAAAATGATGAAATTGACGATCAAACTAAGAAATTGTCAACATTAAACGCAACTTTGTTTTATATATTGACAGAAGAAAAAGAAACAGTTGAAATGAAAATATACTACTTATGATAATCAACAGTAAACAAAATCTATTTTCCCCTAGAATTTACAATAGTCGACTGAATTAAATCAGTGATAACATCTTTATAATCACAAGACATAAAATCTCTACAAAGATGGTAAAATTGTTTATGAATAGTTTCAACAGTTGATAACTTATCATAATTTAAATGTACTTGATTTTCGCAATCTGTAGGAATATTTGTCTTTCGATTTAAATTTGTATACTTTAAATTAATAATTCCTATAAAATAATTAATTTTAGCTTGTAAATATTCTTCAAGACCAAAATGAATATTTTTTGCATAAATTTCACTGGATAAAATCTTTTCAGGCAATTGTATATCTTGACTATTTTCAAGTAATCGCGTTGAATTTAATATACTCATCATATGCGCTGGTTCAAATAGATTCAACTGTTCTTCAATAACTGATGCATTGAAATAAACAGGGAGATCAGATATGAAGAGAGATAAGAAGTTTCTTTACAGAATAAACATATAAAGCTTAGTAGAACAACTAATGATATTACTGAAATACCAGTTTGAATATATTCCTCTGTTAAATTTTCAAGTGAATCACAAATACCGGATACATTAGTCAAGTCTCGTTTCAACAGTATATCAAATCCATGCAAGCAATCTGGTAAATTATTTTTCGTTCTCTCTATAATTTCCATTTGAATATCGTGGAAATGTCTAGTTTGTATAGTAAGTTTAGCCATTTCGTTAATTAACTGAACACGTTTCTCCATATGATTAACTAGATAGACATACAATTGGTCGAAGAATGGTTCAATTTGCAAAGCATACTCATAGAATAAAGACGTCGTTCTTCTTGGAACACGATCACTCTTGTTTTTACCTCCTTATTCTTGCATAATACCATGTGGAGATGGTTATCACCAAGAAAGCATTATTATTATTAATGTTGCCTTTTTTAAGTTCGGTTATAAGATTATTGTAGAAAACAAGTTCTTGTAAAATTGGCCAGAAAGTTTCAGGATAATTACTTTTTAGCTTAAGCTGACATTTCTGTAATTTTATTGAAATGTATATGCATTGAACACTACGTTCCACTATTCCTTTTGATTTGCAAAATGATACGCAAATTGTCGAATCTTGTTGTTTATTACTTATACTACTATCATTTAAACCAGTAGTATAATTCTGAGGCCATAAATTTGGAAATAAATTTGATAAATGTAAATTATCTTTTAAATTATTCAACCTTGATAATAATCGAAAAGTTAACGCGAATTTTCCTTCAATTTCATCTTTACTTACAATGGTACTCGATGTAAATAAGCATAATGGGATTTTTATGCACTTTTTTATACACTTTGTAGTAGAATGATTTAAAGGGGATGATGAAATATTATTGTTGGAGTTCACTTGTGAAAAAGTATAGTAAAGCATTAAAATCACAATCGTATCTAATGGAGGTTGATTACTGTGTAATGGAGTTCTTACATTTTGTCCAATGTCATCATCGTTATCATTGTTCATAATCCCGCTACATGTCAACGTGCAGGAATATATGTACGGAATCGTATGATTCTTTAAATTAATATCATGATTGTTCAGTTGATTTGAAGAAATATAAATATAATTTGGATTGATCATAGTTGGTGGGCAAGAATGAGTTAGAAGGTAAACAGAAGTAAATTGTTCTCTAGGGTATTTTTTCGGAAATTCAACTTTGACATCAATAAAACAAACTTGACTACCGATTTCATTGGATTGTTTGAAACTATCACGACGAATGTTTGTTTTAAGTTTTAACAAGGGAATATTCTTAAATTGTTTGTGTTTATCATAGTTACCATTGAGTAATAAAGATGAATAATTGTCTTTGAGTTGATCAATACGTTTATTTAATTGTTGCATATCTCGATTAAAGCTTTCAGTGTTCAATTGATTCAATTGTGCATCATTAGTAGTATTTGAAATTGTTTCAAAAATATTTATTGAAGCAACTAATTCAGATGGATCAGTACCAAGATATGATAAAGTTATTCTCCATTTGAATTGAGGAGAACAATTAAACCAGGCGGAAAATGTTCTCCAATTACTGGAAGTGTTTTACTGTCACATCGATTAGATGGCGGTGTGTTGATTGGCATGGAAAGACGATACTGATAAAATGGTAGTAATGCTGACCACAAGAGTTCTGTACCCTGAAGGAGAAAAAAAAATTGGCTCCTTTTTAAAAAGTATTGAGCACATTACCAATTATTTTTAATCGAAGAAAGTTTACATATGAGTTCCAGATAAAACTACTGAGAAAACTGATATGACAAGCAGTAGAATATCATAATCCATATTAGATTTGTTTATTTGATTTATAACATACAGTGATCTAGTATTATTTACTTGATGAAGACGTTTCCAGCATAAATCATCACTGCTAATAATCATATCAATGTAGTCACACCACTTTCAACAGGTTATATTGTTAGTTTCTATTGGTAGCATAGTTTTCTATATCTCTGGTATAGGTGTTGCATCATTTCTATTACATGTGTTGAATGTTGATTCGATGAACAAAGATTCAGTAGTCAATCTCTTTCTCCCCCTCATTATATTTGACTTAAGTACAGTGGCTTTATCCCACCCTATTGTGTGGTTGTGTGTTAATGCGTGCATTGCAACAGCCGAGTTTTTTTTTCTAGATTATTGATCTTATTTGAGTCTGTCATTCTATATTTAGCTAAATTACTATGTTCCGCGAACCTAACTGACATCGACCGGCTCGTTTGACCTATTGTACTTGACCTCGCAATCATTAGATGGAATTCGATAGATTAAATTGTTTTGGCTGATTGGTTCTATCGGATCCTCAAGCCGACAAAGTTTATTTCCGAGTGAGTTTGTAGATTTAAATGCCATCCTAATTCCAGCTTTGTTAAGGATCCTACGTAAAGTTTCTGAAGTACCCTCCTTATAGGGTAACACAACGCATGCTTTGAACTCCTTTCTACTTGTGTTGTCGTTATTATTCGTACTCGTGTGAATGTTATTTTTTCGTTTCTTGTGTGTCCGTAAGAATTTCTGCGGAGGATAATTATCAACCATTAGTTAATAATTAACTATTACAGTTTTAAGGTGAATGGGGATTATTAATTTAGAGGTATTTATCATCCGCTGACATCAGTTGAGGGACCATTGGAAATCTAAGAGCACTGGACAGCTGTTTCGTCCTAGTATGGGACTCCTCAGTAGTACGCCCATTAGTGACTTGCTTCCAGATGGATATCACGAAGCTCTAATGAGAAGCCATGACTCGTGGTGTCAGCCAATCGGAAGTAAAGCGGATGTCAACTGAAGACCTTGGGTGATAGTCACGCTACATCGCGAATTGAGAGAAGTTAGAAATTGTGAACTAATGGGACACGACCCAATGGCCAAATGGTTAACGCGTTCGCCGTGAGATCTGAAAGTCGTGAGTTCCATCCCTAGCCGGGTCGTGGGTGCATACCGCTGAGTTCCATACCAGGAAGAAACAACTGTCCAGTGCCCCCAGGTCTTCAATGGTTCCCCAACTGATGTCAGTCCATGATGAATACTATTTCTATATTAATTATTAGTTAATAGGATTCAAATCTAGTAAGGCCTGGGAATAGACAAGGTCATTGCATATATATATGATTACTTGTCCCTTGGGTTCCTAGTGGGACATAGGGCTTCAATAGCACGTCACCATTTCACTCTCTTAGCTGCAGTTTTTCAACCTGGCTCCACCACTGTCCACAGGCTTTCATTTCCTCCTCACACCATCTCCTCCATGTCACACTGCCCTCAGACGCCCAAATCGTCGTTCCCCATTACCATTTCGGTTCCACTTGACGGCCTGTCCTGTCGCGTGATACCCCCAAACCGTCTTCTCAGTGTATGTCCAATCCAATCCATCTCCACTTTCTTCAAATGCATATTTGTTGGGTGATAAGTTCTTGGTTGGTTCATTGCAGAGTAAGTTTCTTATCGCTTATTCTTATTATTCTGCCCGTCTAATCGATCTCCAGTATCAAATGAGCGTAGGTGGCAGCTGTTGATGTATGTCTGCAGTTTGTTGCAAATGCTTTTCGTAATGCGCCAAATTTCTGAACCATACAGAAGAACTGACTTAACACTGATGTTGATAATCCGGATCTTGTTCTTTATGCTGAGTGCAGTGCAGTAGATATCCACATTGATTTCAGATTAGTGAAGGAAGGACTGTCTTGCTGTCTCTCCGATCCTGGTCTCGACATCCTCATCTGTGCCTATCTCACCTGTAGTTGAAACGATGCTGCCTAGGTAGGTAGGTAGGTGAGAGAGACCACTTCCTTTAGATTTTCCCGCCGAAGGTGATTGGTGCTGGTTACTGATGCTATTGTTGGTTCAGTATCTTCATCACCTCCGTCTTCTCTACGTTCACCTGAGGTACCATTTTCGCTGCCCTGCCTCTTCTGCCAACTTGTTAGTTTTCGCCTGTAGATTTTCGAGTTTGTGTGACAAGACATTAGACATAAATTATCATCGCTGGCGAAATCCAAATCTTCTAGGCTCTTTTCATCGGTCAAACAGCGTATGCCCATCTTCTCACAGATTTTCACAGTTGCTGGTTGCATGATCCATTCCTGTCCAGTCGACCACAATCAGGAAGACCATCGGTGATAGTATGCGACCTTGTCCTACCTGTCAACCTGTCTTCACTTCAAAGCCACTGCTGAGCTTTCCATTGTGAATCATTTGACATCTAGCATCATCACATAACTGTTGAATGAGGTTGATGAATGCCTCGGTACTACCTGAATATTCATGATGTTGTAGTGTACTAGGTCGACATCAGGACGCGTGCTTCATCCTATTTGGAAATCGTCAGCTGAATTTAACTACGAACCAGGGAGTGATAGTGTCATGATTGAAACTTTAAACCAATAGCCACTGCTTCAAAAGTCAAAGCTTTCTTCACTAGACCATAGAGGAAATGATGACCACCTACTGTGAAAAGCGTATCAGTTGTTATTTTTTCATATTTGAAATCACCCGCTGATGTACTAGATCAAACTAAATAACATGTCACATGAGTTTGCTAGACATCAGTGAAAAGATGTTTTTCTTTGATATATAATGTCAAAAAAAATCGTTAACATACGACAAAAAAAGGAACGTTAGGTAACGATGGACGTCTTGAATAGCGTGTCTGATACAAAGAATGCTACAAAGTCTTTTCACTCGTCATCAACCTCCTAAAAGATGCAGAGTGTTCTACACACTTAATGTAACAATTAAAAATGTTTGCGATCCGTTCCTAACCACTCAATTACAAGTTTTTGTGCCACGACTGATGTTCAGTGGTGCCGTGACTAAAAATACACAGTGAAGTGATTGACTGCGTTGACCACTTGACTCATCTGGGAAGTCAGATCAGAAGTGGTGGGTCAGTGGTCGACGAAATCTCTGCAAGCATACAAAAGGCTCGATTAACTTTCGCCAACTCAAGCCATTTGTCGCGCCGCAGGCCTAGTCACCGTCTGCCTCATCGCGTTGTTAGCTGAAATAGTCTGAGGTTGGAAAAAGGCTGATGGTGGCCAGCTTCAAACAGGGCATCAGTGCATGGAGTCTGTGGAGCTATGGTTTAGGGGTTTAAGGAGATAGCTATCAACCACTGTCTCACAGGTTCGGAACCCGCTCCACCTACCAACGTTTGGCCAACCAGGGAGTATCACTAGCCCTCACACAATTGGTGTAGCTGACTGCTTACCGTACGGATGTGCACAAAGTGACTGAGTACATTCCTTCTCTTTCGTTTCTGCATGGAGTCCTTGAATATTGGTTTGAGCCATGTTTGGAGATGTAAACTATCCGATTGGGGTCCGCGTGGTAAGAACAATCAGTGGTTGGAGACCTTAGGCCGTATAGCCGGGGATCGCCGTTAGTGGCAATGTTTGCACACTTCATATTCATATTCATGCTATGCTGAAATCAGTATTATCTGATGCTTTCTTCCTCTCTATTACTGCATTCTACCGCTTTTGATCGAGTTCTCTTTCTTGCTCTATTTTTCATCTTACTGACTTTGTTATTTGTTGTGCTGATGTATGAGGTATGGCAACTTGAACCATTTTGCAGTAATGCATGGTTCTATATTGATATCGACGATGATGATGACTATGCTCATTGTGCTATCAAAAGTTGACCTGTCAGATCTTCCACTCGAGAAATTCTTCTTGGAAAATGGCTACCTATTGAATTATATTGAGAAATATATGAAAAGTTGCATTAACACAGTTTCGAAGAAGACATTATTCATAGACTGAAAAGTCAAAGAAAACAAGTCACCGACAGTATAGCACAATAGAAAAGTCATGGTAGTTAATATCATTGTGCGGTATTACTCATCTTTTCACTATCTTGATAAAATAGCTTCATTTAACAGTTGAATTCACAGTGTTCAACTACAAATTCCCTAGATGGGCAAGAAAATCACATCATAAAGGATTGACAACAAAAAGTAAGGAGACATTGGAAATCTGAGAGCACTGGACAACTGTTTCATCCTAGTATAGGACTCGTCAGCAGTGCGTACCCATGACTCCCCCTACCACGGATGAACCCAGGGTCTTAAAGTCCCGCTGCTAAGGAAAAAATTATCACTAAGTCACTGGTTTCAATCCAGTGGCCCATATTTTTCTCCTTCTTTCGGTTCACGACAAAGCGCTACCTCCATCCTATGCCTTCGTTGAGTGCCCCCCAGGTTTCTAATGTTTCTCCAACTGATGTCAGTCCATGATGAATGCCAACCTGAAATTAATAAATAAATCCCCACAAAACTCTAAAATGGGGAGAAGAAATAAATAAAACTATTTCTACTTCGTGTGGTAAAACATCATTACAGTTATTCTTCCAAAACACAGATTTATAATGCTGAATGTCAAGTGGAGAAAATCAACTATTTTTAAAAAGATACACTATTACATGAACTTCTTCTGAAAGGCTATAAAATGGAAGGATATGTCACAGATTCCTATTGCGTTACGTTGCCATTCTTCCATCATTATTCTTCTCATTGACTAATTCATTTCTACTTTGGTGGGGAAGTCAACAACAGGAGAATTGGCCAGACTACACCTATCTCAATATGGAGTAATAGCAACACTATCGAATTTTACAGGTGATATTTTGTAACTTATGAAGTTGTGGCTGACTGGTTCAGAGAGTTAGCTCTGAAGCAATAGGTCACAAGTTTTAACAACGCTCCACCTACTGTGGTTTAGGCAACCAGGTAGTGGTATCATTAGCCCACATACAATAGGTTTAACTTATGGTTTACTATACGAATATACACAAGGTTGCTAAGTGGATTTCAATTTCGCAAAGTAGATTGTTTATGATAAGAAAATAGCAGTATTTTACAGTTCCCAGCTTGAATGACTGGGGAGTTTATACCACTGAGTTATTTCATCTGATAGCTTTTACTTTAGCGAAAGTCTCAAAAGTAATGTGTTCCATTTTGAGATAATAATCTGAGAAGTAAGATGAATGTCGCCAGATGATAGAAATGGATGTGTAAGTGATAAAGTATTATAATTTAACAAATCCAGGGCAAAGGTAGCATATGTATTACTTTAAATACAAGTAGTTGGTTCTTCTCTGTCGTGACCAGATAACGTGGCTGCCAAGTGAGCATGCATTGCATATTACTTCCTGAGCAGTCTTCTTTAGCAATAAGTGGATCTACTTCTGCATATCCATACATACATAAGTGTTTTGGTGAAGCATCAATCCGTCGAGTAGACAATAGTGAACCAGTTTCTGAGATGAGAAAAACTCTTCTCCTACCCAGTGCAATTATATACGATAACGGAGAGTGTCTACTAGTCGCCGTATATATTGAATCAATTTTCTGCATGTTAAATATTGGTTCTTCAAAAAGTAAAGACCAATCTAATGAGATATTTTTATTCTCATCATATAGAATGCGCGAGTGTTCTGTACTTGAATACATGAAACTGAAGCAATATAACTTTCTTGAGTCACTGGTTAGTAGCGACTGTGTAGAATTGAGAAAAACTATAGGACCCGGTATAAGAATATTTCCTAGAGTTATCTCAAATAATGCTCCATATAAATTGAAAAAGCAAAGGGATGCATCGATACTCTGTACAAGGATAATATCAGTTTGAGTATGTGTAAAATATCTTTCAACAGACATGTTAAACGAAGGTTTTTTAAAGTCATGCTTAAACAAGCTAGTCAGTCTCCATGAATCAAATGAAAAAGTTTCACAATCCCCTTCTTGAATTGAATCCTCCGATTTTGTAAAACTGTACACAGATACCATTTGTGGATGGAGTACTGCTATTTGTTGATACTGACATAACTCTACATTAAGGCTACCACAATCGATAGATAATATAGGCTCGTCCATATTGTATTCAAGACATAAATCATTATAGTGTTGTGATGGATAACCGAAATCGTCAGCATTAGTATAATCACCAGCTCGAGGTAGAAAGATAGACAACATACCAGAGGAGGTTCCAACTAGAATAAAATGCTGTAATGCATTTAGTTTATAAAGTGGGCTTAATTTCAGACAAAACTCATCATGTGACGAATTGACTTTATTCACCTGAGTTGACCAAATATCACGAATTTTGAATAATGACATAGGCGTTTAATTCAATATCTGGAAGACGATATGAACATAATTTGCCATCTAAATTCGACGTTGAAAAACACTTTATATTAGATATACTGCTGAAACTTTGAAAGAAGAAAAGTTGATGAGTTGACTAGTTGACAGATGTAATTTTTTCAAAAAAAAGGTTATTTCGAACAGGAATTTGTCCATTCAACTAGGAAAACCTGAAAGAAAGGTATATTTAGATTTAGTGAATGTATTTAAACATTATGACATAACTATTAATGAATGGTAATTTGTGTCTCCAATTAAATCTTGATCAAAGTTGATACTTTCGCATCTCTTCCGCAATTCATATTAAAAGTAATTGTATTTATGTTATTTATTGATGTGTAATTTCCTGTTGCTATAGTGGATCGAATTACTCGATGTCTGTTGGCAGATAGCCTCTTATGCGGATGCCTCGATACTGCCGGGTATTCATCATGTCCATGTATTCATCTTGATGACTTACAATGGTATCCACTATACATACTTTCTCCTATTTAAAGTCTCAGTGGTCTAGCAGATAACGCTTGGATGTTTGAAATGATGGGTACTACGTTCCAGTTTCACTGGAAGATCAGGATGCAGTAACAGGCTAGGAACCAACACAATTGTCCTTAATCTTACATATCTTCACACATTAGCTTTGTATTTCAGTAGCACAGAGAATGGACAGCACAAATGGATGACGATCGCCAACTGGTTTAAATGACTTGTATGTATGCTGCCGGATAAAACTGTTTGCATACTGAATGTTGGAAAGCCTCCCTGTTGATAGCAGATCAAAACTTCAACTATATTGTTATTCTGAAACACCACGAACAATCGAGCCAGATCCATTGTTAACTACCTGACTTCGAACTTCTGGGATTATTGTTATTGCAAGAACTCGACCTGGAACAGGCTTTCATTTGCTAGGCTGCTACTTATTGTAGTGGTCGGATTTGCAAATCACAATGACACTATCAAGCTAGGCTGGTGGGACGCTTGTTCCCTTCAGATCCTACACCACCAGAAAGGTCATTTGGGTAGTGGTTAGACAAAAAGAAGTTACTGTCTTAGCGTAAATTACAAGGCTTATGATGAAGGTCTAAGGGCGAAGTTACACTGCTAACTGGATGGGTGTGTGACACTAGTCCCATACAGATGTCATTTTCTCTATGGGAGGGTAGGTTAGAAAAGGTTGGTCATAAAAATAGCGCACTCTCTACTACCCCATGGAATACCAGTGTCAAAGATATGGGTTTATAGTCAAATTCCAGTCTAAGAAACTTCAGACTTCTAAAAAGGCTATATATGATCAGTCTCAAGCAGATATTCCTTGGTCTTTGAGGTCATTCTCCACCATTAATAACCCAACGTCATAGCCAGGTGCCTCAAGAAAATTTGGCTTTCCACGGTGTGGGCAGCCACGAACAGCACTCCAGTTTCCTCAGATTATACCAATCTTGCGCATCTTTACAGTCTAGTCTTATTCCACATATCTTGATCAACCTTCCTAAATCTTTAATCTCTTCCAGTTCTGAAGCTCTTTATAACAATTTTATTTAACGGAACAGTTTCTTAAAACTGCATTCCGAACAACATATTGGAACTTCCAACGTTTGTACCCTCCGAAAAATCAGATAATAAAATTTGTTAGCTAGAACTTTAGCACCTAGGACTATGGACGTGTGGTGTATTTGTCAGGCACATGCGGCTATTCACTCAACCTCAGTCGACTAATACGGTGAATTTGCAAAATTCACACTTCAAGTTTCTGGAGATTCGATGGCTAGTTCTTGCAGTTTTGCAAGTGTAGAGATAGCATTAAGTGCTAAGGCAGAAAGTTCAGTGCTTGATTAAGTCCCAGTTGACAGTCGTCTATGCGTTGTTCCACTGGATAGCAGAGTGAGGACTAAAATGAGTAGTAAAACCCACGGTTGTTTCTTTGTAATCTTTGCTCATGCACCCACTGACTGTAGTTCGGAAGAAGTGAAGGATGAGTTCTACCAAAAACTGTATAACCTCTTATTGAGAGTCAACCTTTCAGATATGGTTGTCTTAGCAGGTGATTGCAATGCACAACTGAATGGGCTAAGTTAGGCAGAAAAGCACTTAGTTGGCTATGTCAGGTTCCCAGTCGAACGAATTGAAAACGGACATCGCTTGTTACAATTGTGTACACAGAGCTATTTATTTACGGTAACCATAAACTTCAGATGTAAAGGGAGGTATTATCTGACATGGTGTCCACCCATCTCAAAACAGCTATGGTAGCAGATGAACTAAATTACTACCAGTTATCACTGAAGACTGTCGACGGAAGGTTTCCGCTTCTTTTAGAGCACGTGTTTGGATGGCAATCATGCGTTTATTTGCGCCTTAACGGTCATGGGAAAACTACGCCAGCAAGATCACTGAGTGCTGCTTCACGATGAAAATACTAAGGCTACTTTCAGCGAGCAACTGGGTAGACAGTTATTGGTAAAAAAAAAACACACTAGTCTAAAAGAGGCCATTTCTAGTATGATGTAAAAAAGCGTTGAAGACCATGGCTGATTCTCAGAAAGTGGTTGGAAAGCACCAGCGACTCACAGCAACTTCTGAATTAAGTGATGCACGTGAACGCATCCCTGCTGGTTCGGAGCTCAATGAGGCTCAACTCAAATTTAAACTGATAAGAAGTCTACCCAATGACCACAAACAGTGACGGGTAGTGAAGGCTAAAGAGATGGAGAACACTGCGGCGATAGTTAATGGTAGACAGTTAGCCAGATTTATCAAAGAAACTGGGGTGAAAAGGTCAGTGGTTGAGGAGATTATGCCGGATACGGATAGGTCAGTGATTCACTCACAGATAAAACGACTGAAATGATGGGCGAAACACTGAGGAACAGTGCAGCTGGTGTCCATCTACTATTCCTGTGTCCTTATCTAATCCGACCGTCCACAGAACACCGAGATAGGGCCCCTAACAATTGCAAAAGTTGTGAGTAATCTGAAACGATGGACGGCAGCAGAGCCAGACGCCCTAGTACCGGAGTTATTTAACGACAGTGGAGGATGATTAATGAACTTCATTATCATCGCCGAGATCAACATAGGACCAGGGATTACTGTGTAACGATTCGAGTTGCCACAATCTATATCAGCCCTTTAAGTAACAAGGCAATAAAATGGAAGATGAAGAAGGAAAGAAAAATCGATCAAAAGGAGTAGAAAGTAATAAAAGAGAGGAGGGAGGCATAGAAAATGATGTGATTACGTATGGCGGTTAAGATGAGAATAATGTGTGTATAGATCTGCGCCAATGACATCTGTTCTGAGTCTCCAACCACTGGTTTCCTTTATCACGTGGACCCCACTCGACTAGTCTGCATCGCCCTACATGGTTAAAACGAATAGTCAAGGACTTCATGCAGTGAAGCTATGTTTTAGTCTGAGCCTTTTGCTAGCCTGAACCTACCTCGACCGACATTGCGCGTTGAGTCAGGCGGTGCTACTAGGCATGCTCAACGTATGTCGCAGCCATCTCAATCAATGAAAATTTCATAACCTTATCGACTGTCTTACCTCTCCTCGATAAAACTCTACGCCTGACTTCTGTGTTACGTAGTGACATCACGAAACACGGACTATGTTACGAAGGCAGCAGTGGTTAAACACCATAAGCTTTCTCATATCTTTTACCTTTAATGACGATTTTTCACAGTCAGAGTAGAAATAGGAGGACTGCAACACAGTACACTCGACCTTTAATAGATATTGCGGTGGTGCCACAGATGGTGTAAGTCGGTGAAAATGGATAGGGCTTTTTGTGTCCATGAAGAAACTTTGTCGGATACTGACCCACCAGGGTTGGTCCGACTTCTCAACTAATGAGGTATCAAGCGCATGCAACCACTTCACTCTCTACTGTTACCCGGGACACAGCTAAAGGTCAGTCCTGGAGCAACAGTTCGAATTCGGGTGGCGAAAAACGGATCCCAAATATTCTCAAATTGTCACTCAAAGTGTCCAGAAGACTGTTCTTGCCTGCGCCTTTCCCTAACAGAACTATATCATCTGCATATTCTAGGTCTGCCGAAAATTTTCCTGTGATTAGGTCAATCCATGTAGTCAAATGACGAAAGGGAGACCTCCACAAAAACATCTATGATAAGGTTGAATAAGAATGGAGAGAGTGAACATCCTTGATGTTTACAGATCACGCGACATCTCGTCACAGGCCGTAACATGCCCACAGGCATTCGAGTAAGGAGACTCCGAGTTCCAGAAGTTTGAGATTGTTTCGGAAATCCTCTTCGCTGGGTTGCAGTGGTAATGGACAGTGAAAGAAGGAAAATATACTAAGTGATAGTTCTGGAGCAACAAGTTATCTAAACTGATACTTGAAATGATCTACTCGGTGATCTAACCACCTCTGGGGACTGTCAAACGGTACACCGTTAACTTCAGATACTTATTTCACTAACACTAGTCTATTGGTGACTGATACAGTTTGCATCAGCTTACATTCCTTGTGTAAGAGACTTACACAAATCAATGTGCTTGCTATTTGTTAATGAGAGGGTAGATGTCTGACCTGTAGCCAGTAGTCTTTATTAACCGTTTAAAAACTCACCTCATACTAAACAAATTATGTGCACATTTCTATCTACAGACATAATCTGGGCATGTGAAGCAGATTGGTTCAGGTCCTTTAATTAGCGGCAGTACTCGCTTTTAGTCAAACCTTAATCATCAAAAGGTTTCTCCTCCCATGCACCTTTATCTACCTCGATATCAGTCTTTTTCTACCCACTTGTTATTTCCATGCTACTGTAAAGTGTGACAACTTAAACAGATGCAATTCCATAAGAGGTTATACTCTGGTTTTTTCAGTCTAAGTTAAATCCAGGTTGTTGGAGGATGTGCAAAGGCAAAGCAAGGATGTCACGAAGCTTTACCGTCATCCCAAACTCAAACTGAACCATCTGGCAAAACGAACAACTGTTAACAGGAGTTTAGTAATGCTGCACAGCCTGGTGCGATATGAGCAGAAGATGCAAGCATCATACTATTAGCAAGAATGGACATGGAACATACTTCTGAAATCACGGATACCGAATTTATCAGCAACATTTCATTAAGACATCATATGCGAGTCTTTGAAATGCAGTGCGCACCAACTATTGCAATAAAATACAAATGTTGGGAGTGGTTAGCTTAAACAGTAGGAAAGGTTCCAGGACAACTGAATGAAACTGCATTGCTGGACGGTTTTAGGAAGGCCAGTGTTTCGTGATGCAAAACGATACAGCCAAACTGAAAGTTTAAATAACAGCAGGTAGCTAAGTGAAATACAATGACAGCAGAGTTAAAATTCTTGAGAAATAACTCGGTTTAGTTTGCATGTAAACACACCAACAACAACAAGATGGACGAATATATATGCACTTCGAGATGTATGGCTTACTATATTAGGCAGTTGACTTTAAAGCAATGAGAGCTGGGTTCAACCTGCATGTCACCTACTTTGTCCCAGGTAACAAGGCAGTATCATAAGCCCTTACATATTGATTGTGGCTCTAAGCCATGCACAAATTTAAAATGAGTCACTGAGTTGAATCATGCCTTGCAAGTGATATCATCTAAGACTGCATGCAGCAATCATTTCTTTTAAAATACTTCTCAAACGCCTGGAATTGTCGAAATAAGCTCCAGTTTTTTTATGCTTCTGCAGTCAGCCCAAATTGCATCAGATGGAAACATTTTTCGTACTTATTTTCTAATTAGTGAAGGCTTATATTACCAATACCTAAGATCTTACACTAAGTTTGTATTCGCAAAACGAATCTCGGAACTGACCTTACGTAAAACAGATGGCACATAATGCCCTCTCTTAAACCGTACATTCACAATAACCACAACTTCCCTCACTTTTGTTTTTGTGATGGTCAACATCGTCATGCATTTGATTTAAACACAAATTATGAAAAAAGGTCATCAATAACAGACTAATGTTGAATGAAAAAGATAATTTTATATCACGATTTATGTCATACTTGTTCAATTTTTAAGACCAGAGAGATATAAAAAATTCTAAGAAAGTCACAACCATACAACAACTATGATTTTAATGGTCATAATATTTTTGCAAACTGCATTCAACTTGCAAAATTGTTCAAGGTTCAGACCCTGAACACGATGGATAAATGTCAGGGGAACTTGCTTAACTGTAGTATCAAAAGCTTATCTTCACTATAGGATTTACCTTATTTAGCTTGGCAAAAGTGTCAACTGAATTTACTTTATCATTCAGTCTCATTCGTTCAAATCATTTGAAATATGTGGCAGTATATGCAGGAATTTGTTAGTTTGTCTGACCACTCAGAATGATATCATAAAACAAGAGTCCATAGTGAATAAACGAGGTATCCTTGATATTTTTCCTTAAATAGATGCAGTTAACACAGAATTTAAGCTCGAAATAGGTTTTTCAGTTTTCGCTCACAAGTTAAGCGTATGTGGGGTATGGTTTGAACTAGAAAAGTTACTGGAAAGTGCAGTTTATAAGTCAGCTGAGCTTTCAACCATTTATTCCAAAAAATATACCGAACCAACTAGGAAAACTAAACTGAAAGGAAAATCCCTATTGCAACTTTTGTTACAACCATGTGGTACAAAACCAGACGATTTTGTAGCACTACTGCCATGCTTGTCTTAGTTAATCCATTCTGTTCTACTATTTGTGTGTTTTCTACCCCATAATTTGCCTCATGTCTTCATAATTCCTTCAGATTTTCTCATGAAATCGTCACTCTGTCCTCTGCATCTGTGGTCACCACAACACATGAGGTTCATATTTGAAACCGAAATGGAACTTAGCCATTTCGTGTTAATCTAAGATTATGTACCTTTTCACCAATTTTATGACGTTGTTTTGGGGGAAGCGACGAAGTTTTCGATAAAATAACTGCATGTTTTGTAATCCCAACCTTAATAAGTATCTGTAAATCAGTATTCTGAAAATACTGCGGAAACTAAGTGTGTAGAGATAAGAGACCAATCAACTAGATTCAGTTCACTACACAATGCAAAATCCTTGCAATTATTTCTCAATATCAAGAAAACAGACCTAAGATTGACCTGCTTTATTTGAAATGACATAATAAGTATTAGCTAATGCAATGACAGTCTAACTCCACCAAAAACAATTGGCGCATGAGTTTGAGAATCAAGCTTAAAAGATCAAATGACTTATGTTAATCCTTGAGATGGTTAGTGCTCCAATATCCGACATCTTCTACACGAATATAGCAAGCCAGCAGGCTTAGATTGAACTCAAGTTTAAGTTAGTATTGCTGATAAATTATGATAAACAGTACAAGGATTTTCTTAAATAAACTCACAACAAAAACAAGGATATGTAAGTTGGTCAGTTGTCCCCATGGAAAGAATTAAAGTATTTCTCAAAGTTTGAAATAGTGCCGTAGATAAAGTTTGAATACACGCCAATGTATTATTTGTTTCTACTCGAATTCAGCAATGAAATCTCTTAGTTGAAGCTGAGTATCTATGTTTTACGCAAGAATATTTATTCCCGTGAAATTTGTTTGTTTACACCACATAAAGGCGTTTGTTGATTCTATCTTAGCAACGTAAACTGAGGGGCGTTAAATGTCCTTACGGAATAATATACAAAACATTGAATTCAATTATCTATCACAGCTGGCAGCGTTAATCTGATGTAATGAAGGTGGGTTTTTATATGAGTCAATTCTGGTTCATGATACTGACATATGTAGTTAGAATAACTTTGATATGTATGACATTCGCATCACTGATATCTTTGATATTGATTTTCACAATGTTTTGTGACACAGTGAGTCCTTTTTGGAAGAAAAGATTCACATAAATCGAAACAATTGTGAAACAATCAACTGAGCTGCTTATACCACCTAGGTTTTTCTGAACTTTGAAAAAGAACTTAGAGGATTATTTAATTCCAACTCACCTAGTGGATTCATATAGTTCCTTTCAGCGAAGAATATTTCTGTGGATACTTAAAATTATGACCACAAAGTTAAGCAGACAATACGACAGAACTTGAGTAATAGGCCAGTGCATCCTTTTAGTTAGCAAGTCTTTGTTTACACAACAGATTATAACTCTTCTTTCAAGTGGTCTCTGATCCAGCGTTTTAAATAAAGTATATAATGCATGCATTTGAATCCAAGTAATGTTTTAATCTCCTTTTAATTTGAGTGCTTCATGGATTTCAGTGTGCTGAATTGTCTTCTGAAGTATTTCAACCTAACTCATAAAAATAAGATAGATCAGGCCCAAAGTCATATGTTAAAATTCTGTATAACACATTTAAGTGCCGCTACTCCCTTTGATGTACGAAGGAGATGTGGAAATTTTCAAGTCACAGACCCTAGTTTAAATTGCTATCTAATAGTTCATACAAGTTGATGTCATCTGAGCTCTTCTTAGAATATCTAAGTAACCTTTAAAGTAAATGTTTACCGCTCTTGCACATCTTTCACGTTCGAATCTAACTGAAGCCATGTTAGAGGTGGTGAATATGCCACTGCCAGATTTAGTAAAGGTCCCACTTATTGTCTAAGTGTTCTGAAACCCCAAGTAGCAAATAACTGAGGTTAATATGATCTTCAGATCATGGTGAGCTATGTTCCTCAGGTAACTATTAGTTATATCTATGAGTAGAGGATTTCTGTTCATATGGTGAGCTCGGTAATTTGCATGTTTAATGTTTGCGGCTACATGCTCACCTGAATTAGAAAGCGTCAACCTTTTTCCTCGACAAAGCGACAGTCAATTTTGTCCAAAACTTTATTTAGTAAATGACACTGTTTCGCTGTGTGACATTTCTAATATACAGACTGGAACAGGATATTGACATAGCGCTTACGTTTATCTGAAGTTTGCATATTGTCTCCGTACTTTAGTTCCTACCGAAATTCCACAGAAGAAATAGAAGCGCTGGAGATTTTTCTTCCTCCCTAGTAAGTCATTAATGCATGGGGAAAAGGTGCCTGATAATACAGTTTGCGTTGCCGAGCCTTGCACTAACCTCCAGGGGAAAGTTCAGAGTTTATCTTTATTATCTGTCTCCTACCAATAAGAAGCCATCTTTGACCAGAGATTTTAAAACCTCTAAGATTCTTACTCAGCTTGAACGAAAGTACTTTGTCAAATTCTATGTTAAAGTATATGAAAATAACGTCAGCATCCGTCCTGTTATCCTTAGATTTTACCCAAACTTATCTTGTCATGAAAAGGGTTGCAAACTAAAGGAAACTTTAAAAAAGGCAAAATACCAAATGGGGAAGACTGAGTTGCCTGATGGATGCTGCACAGAGCCTTCCTTATAGATAGACGTGGCTACAGCATCTTCCAGTCACGCAGTAGCTTGCCTTGCCTAAAAGATAGTCTAAACATGGTTATTAACGGACTAACTGTGTAAGTTACAAGTCCTGAAAGTGGCTCTAGCTGATCCTTATCTGTTTTAGTTGGTTTTCTCACAATCCAGGCTGCTTGGAGTTCTAAGTAAGTCAACAACTGATGTTCATAAATAAATAATTGTTCTGAACTAGTGTCTATACTGCTAAATTTGAGTTTTGTGGTGGTTTGTGAGTAAAGACCTCCATAAACGTCACTCTGTAGCATTAAAATTTTCCTATCTCTGCAAATCAGTCGTAGTATCTCTGTCTCGCCCATAAAAGCTGAGAATGCATGAAATATTTAACTTCTGCTGGCCACACTGAAGAAAAGCTTCTTGGGGCATTGTAAAGAGACCTGAACCAGGTTTATTTTGTTGTGTATTTTAAACCGTTTGATTGCGACGATACAAGAATTTCGTGAAACCCAGAGAATGCCTTGAAAAACTCTCCGTTTTTTGTAACTTAGTGAAGACATTTCGTATATGTATTTTGAGCTGTTATGTATTTTCCTATGTCAAATGTACCAGAGTTAACTACAAGGTTCAAGCAATTTTCCTTCTGTGTTAATAAAACCTGTAAGTCTCGATATATCCACAGAAACAGTGTTTACGCCCCTTAATGTTAGTTCACAAAATAAATCACCGGGTCATCTCGGAGTATAACTGCTTGAAGAAGCACCATACTACTTCAACTTGGGCATCTGATTTAACATTTAGGTTATCTGAGAAGGTTGTCAGGGTGATGACTTTTATCCCAGCCCTCCAAAAATTGAGCTGAGCCATAGTGTTAACTTGGCACGACAGCTTCAAGACTGAAGATGGTCACTCTGTGGTGGAAGGTGCTGAATGAAATTTAAAACATCTCATTGGGTTGAAATCAAGTCAAAAACTGAGCAGATGTGTTGACAGTCATACTGGTTTGCTCGTACAATGTGCTGTACAAAGACCAAAAACCGACTTTACAACAACTTGTAATCAGCAAATTTGATTGATAAACTTGTCACAGTCAACTGATAGTGGGTTGGAGTTTCAAATAACACACTAGTTGTCCAGAAGCTTAAGTTGTCAAACAGAATTAATCTGTTATACTACAACTAAGTCAATCCATATTTCCACTTCATTTAGAGTAAAAATGTTTGCATGACTTACTATCATAACTGATTATCCTCATATCTAGTGTAAAAGGTTTCATTTAACCGTACGTTGGCAGTACCACCCACGCGAACTGTTTCTCATATATGGGGATGAATGCCCTTTGGACAAAACTCATTTTCACTAATCTCAGGCTTAGCCGTAATTTCAAGAGTTTTAGAGTTAGCTACCTTATTATGCTCACTCCACTTGTGTAATAAATGGCAAACATTAGTGTAGTAGATGTTCAGTTCAAATCAATAGCCCTGCACTCCACTCGTATTGGTTTTGATATTACATGACCTTGGACTTGCACGACTTCAAGGCTCTCAACAACTAGATTCTTCTATCTCCAAATAGGCATTCCCTTGGTTTTCACCTAGTAGACTGCTTTTTGGAACGCCCTTGAGGATAGGAGTTTGTTCGGATGCAGATGCCTGATCTGTCAGCCTTTGTATGGCAATTATTTTTAAGTTTCTTTCTCATCTTGTAGCCACAGCTAAGTTAAAGTGCAGTCTAGACTGCTGGATTAAAATATCAGCTCTTTAATTAATTCGGAATAGGTTATAGACAGTTACGCTAGCCAATTTTACCGAGAATAATTTGTGCTACAGACTTACTACTGAGAATATTGTATTTTGTCCAGTTTTCTGATCTTGATTAACTGAAATTTTCCCTCTGGGGAAGATGAGTTAGGTTTGAAAATTCCAGCTTCAGCGCGTTCGACTTTCATCTCTAAAAATGAAGCTTTGGCTTCTAATGCGAATGAGATTCTAGTTGTTTATGTCTTCTTTCGTTTCTTCCTAGTGGTCATTTTTCACTATCTGTACGTTCTTCATTTCTATTCTGTTGCCTCGTTACCTCTCGTATAGGTTATGGCTAACCCTTCGGCCTAGACTCAATGCCACATATATGGTATTGGTTTATGCAGTGCCTTTCAGTTAACACTTTAAACCTTTTTTAAATCTCTCCTTAACTGAGGTGTTAAAAAATGTAGTGAGGATCCCACCTTCTATGTAAATGAATAGGGGGTGGCGCTACTAAGGTTTAATTTACATTCTGATTAACCTTTAGTTAGATTATAATAAAAAGTAAAGCAGTTTTGAACGCTAGTAGTTGCTTTGTCTTCAGGATATCTATTTTCAGAATAAACCAATTGCTTATACAATAACATTCTGAAGGCTGAGGAATCAAATTTTATTAATTTAGATCTGGAATTATTAGTTTGTACACAAGTGAACGTGATTCTAAAAATGTAAGCATCAACAAGGGAGTAAATAAAATGGCTATTAAAATGTCAGAGCTACTCATAGGGCCAGTGAATGACTGACTGAAGTTAACGTTTCATTTTTTCCAGAATCAAAATGAAATCCACTTCCGAGTGAACATCTCAGGTCTTTGTAGATCAATTAGCAAATGAGTCACAAAGTGTACGGTCCATGTTAACATTTCTTACAGTTGGTTAGTTTTTCAACTGAACAACTGTGGTGTCAACAAAATTTCCGCTGAAAACCACAAGGTGTGACCTCTGACATAAACGTGTCATGAACTGGCTAAAGATACTATTACTAAACAATTTGAGTAGTTGGAAAACACTTAGTCTGATCAGGAGTACTTCACCAGCCAGATCAAAGTGATCTGAACATCGAATGGCCATTTCACTCCTTTGGGGCCAAGCTCATCAGCGGTGTATTTGCACCAATTCAGCTCATAGAACCGAATAAATTAAGATCACTTGAATCTGGCTAGCTGACCACTACTACTGCTACTACTACTACTATTGCTACTACTAATACAGATTAGTCTTAGTGGTTCCTAAGTACCCAAGTTGTTCCATAATAGTATCTCTGTTGATCACTTAAAGGATTTGTTTATCTTCCAGACGCTATGGTTACTAAAATCAGTCTTTATATTAGCTCACTATAGGATCCGTAAGGTGGGTAGTGCTCGCCCAAGCAAGAGATTACTTTACTTTTTGATATGGGTCATTAATTTTAGAGCTGGTGAAGTCAAATTGTGATAAGCAACGATTTCCTAGCAAATCAGCTTGACTAGTGACGAGCAGATATCTCGTAAAAACTCTAGGTAGTTAAAGCTGATCGAGATAGCTAATTGCAAGAGGCCATTATCGGCTAGACTTCCCAATATCTGTGACTGAATCACCTAATTCAACTGATGTTGCGATCCCAGCACTAGTTTAATGCAATAATGTCATCCAAAAGAAGTCTGAAAACTGATTGCTGTTGGAGACTATTTTACTTTTTGTTGGCATCAGATACTATTGTCTTTTTTATATCGCTTCACAGAGAGTTAGGGCGTAATACTGATTTTATGGACAAAGGAGGTGATGGGATGATGATCAATTTAAAAGGAGAATCGAGTACCATACCGTGCAGTGTGATCCAACGATACGTGCTTATGAGAACGAAATTGTCAGTTAGCTGGCTGCACTCAACCCATGATTATCCTCAAACCGAAAATAACTAATGTTCAGGAAGACCCACGAATCTCATATGGTATTCTTTGTTAAATCGTATCACAAAGTGTATCACTCAATCAAATAAAAATTTGCTTATCTTCAATGAGCGAAGCCCAAAATAACAGAAATAGAAACCATAAAGCTAAAAATGTGCAGCTATGAATCGGCAAAAGAAGACATAAGACAATAAATGATTTCTTATTAACTTGTGTGAAACTATCTTAGTGTCCACGAAACCAGTAACACATAAGTGTTGTTATCAAGTTAATGCTACTCCTAAAAGATGAGTGAATGAAAGTGAACGTTTCCTTGTTCCTAAGCTTTCCTTCTTTAAAATTATTGTTGAACGATGAAGTGATGTAAAAGTCAAATGGTATACTTATAAATCTGGAGACCAATACTTGCAAAATTATTCAGTTAAATTTTGATTAAAACTTATACCAACTGTTATATTCATCTTGGTGACTAGCATAAGAATCCAGCGTTCATGTTTTGTCTGGTTTGCGACTCGTCAGTCGAATGTATTTGCACCTCAATTAGTGATATTGCTCCCATCAAGACTCGAACCCAGTACCCATAGCTCCAAACGCCAAAGCGCGTTATCCACTAAGCCACTGGAGGATGATAGCTGCCTCCTGTGCAACGGGTATCAGTTTTTGTTATGACACTTGTAATTTACCGTTTGTATAAACGGGCAAATCGCTCAACCTCTGTTGGCAGATGGGCTCCTATACAGATTATCCATATGATTTTCATACAAACAAAACTTGTCTACGTAATATTGAAAGGAAAGTTTAATTTTACTCTGATGTTCACCTTTGATTTTCAATTAACCAATATGCAATATATAATAATTCTTTGTCTTGTGGACCTTATAGTCACTTCACAGTGCTATACTGAAACATCTCACAAGAAAACATCACTATTGGAGACTGTTAAATCAGAAAATGCTAACAACAATTCATCGTCTGTGTCACCAAACATTCAGTCTTCTCGTTAACGTATATCCTGGATATATATTTATCATTATTATTTATTATTTGTCCTTCGGGTTCCTAGTGGAACATTAGGGCTTCACTAGCACGTCACCATTTCACTCTCTTCTCTGCAATCCTTTTCTTCAACATCCCTTCACAACTCCCAAGAAGTTTCCATCTCCTCTTCACACCACCAACACCACCAACCATGTCACACTCACATCGCACACCCATATGGGTTCCCTCCATGGCATGGTCTCATGCGTGATGTCCACAAACAGTCTTCTCAGTGCATGCCCAATTCAATCCAATCCAATCCATCTCCACTTTCTTCAACATATTTCTTGGGCGATACGTCCTTACTTCGTTAGTTCGTTGCCAGGTCATAGTGACTTCCTCGTTGCTTATTCTTGTTATTCTCGCCATCTGATCGATCTTCAGTATCGAGTTAGTGTAGATGGCAGCTGTTCATGTGATGTATGTGTGTGTAGTTTTTGGATATGCTTTTGTAATGCTCTAAGTCTCTCAACCATCACATAGAAGCACTGACTTGACTGACATTATAGTTGAAAATCCAGATCTTATTCACACTTTATGCTGAGTGCAGTGCAGTAGATATCCACACTGATCATTTCAGATTGATGCAGGAAGACCTATCTTGCTGTCTTTCCCATCCTGGCTTCGACGTCCTCATCTATGCCTGTGACACCTGTAGTCGAGACGGTGCTACCTGGGTAGGTGAGAGAGACAACTTCCTTTAGATTTCTCCTGTTGATGGTGACTGGTGCTTGCTATTATTGTTGTTGGTTGTGTATCTTTATCACCGCTGTCTTTTCTACATTCACCTGAGGGAAGTCTCGTCTTCACTACCCCGCCTCTTCTGCCAACTTGTTGGTTTTCCCCTGTAGATCTTCGAGTCCTTGCAACAAGACACCTTTGTTAGAGTTTGATGGCTTCATTAAGAGTAAAACTTGAACATTGCTGCAGAGTCTTGGTTATGTTGTGTTCTCTGAGCTGGTTGGTTTAATCTTGAAGCTTTCATCATCTTTCTAGACAACATCATCAACACTAATTTCAATGTAGTTTATGTATATATATGCATCCTCTCGGAAGTTTAAAAAATATTTGATATCAATTGAAGTACCATTGAAAACCCAGGCTGAAACATCTGTCCAGTATTTCTAAGTTTTCAATAGTTCTCCAAATGATGTCAGTTTGTGGTGAATACTACCTTAGTGAGATGATCTGAATCATGTTAAATAGTTCAATCAGAATCTCTTAAGCATATATATATATATATATATATATATATATATATATGTTCGCCCTAGTTCTCTTGAGTATTTCTAATATCATATTTGTAGAGTACAACTGAGTTTGAGATCATACATGAACTGTTGAAACAAGATAAGCTTAAATGCTTTTTCACCCACCATTATTTATCAGAATTCATTAACTGCTTTGTTAAAGATAACTAGATTGATATCAGAACCTATTCTCAAATAAAAATTGGAGCTTACAGAGTTATCAAACTATAAGAATACTCTAGTTTTGTGTTGCTCACAAAATATGTTCATGAGATAAGTGGGAATTTTTAATTTAGAGGTAGTATTCATCATGAACTGACATCAGTTGGGAAACCATTAAAATCTGCGAGCATTGGACAGAAGTTAGGATCTGTGAACCACTGAAAACCGCCTCAGTGGCCGAATGATTAACGTATTCGCCGTGTAACCTAAAGGTTTTGAGTTCGATCCCTAGCAGGGTTGTGGATGCATACTGTCAAGGAGCCTTATACTAGGAGGAAACAGCTGTCCATTGCTCCCAGATTTTCAACGGTTCCATAACTGGTGTCAGTCCATGATGAATACTACCTTTATATATATATATATATATATATATATATATATATATATATATATATATACATGCTAAAATAGGTGTCCGGAGATAACTAGACAAAACAGACAATGTATATACTACTTGAAAATAAACAAATTATACAACAGAAAATTTTTTTATTCTCCTTTTTTCAAACCAATTTATTTTTACACTCAGACTGATGGTTTGTATCATTTAAGCAAAGTGTTAAGTAATAAGTGATAAAAAAAAAGAGTTTATGGATATTTTTATTATGTTATCTGAAAGTTTAATTATCCAGTTATGGTATAATTCAGCATTTCCGTCTTTCTTAATGAAATGAAGTTATCCTTGTAGACGTAAACTATTTCTCAGTGTATAATTCATAATCTAACTCTGTGTATATAAATTAATACCGTTTCAAGATTTTGAATCATTCAAGGTCATGTACAACATATTGTTTCTACAGATAATAAATTGTATGCAAATAAGTAATCTGAAGGTAGATGACAATATGGGTAAGTACAGTGAAGCCTGAATCATTTTCTTGAAAATCGACACTGTTACAGAAACAGCTGGTTGTAGACATGTAGTAACATGTTTGAAAATCATTCCATGAGGTGCCGGTGCATCGACACATTATCTTTATCATGATCAGCATAACATATGTCCTTATTTGTTGTACATCCTTTTCCTCTCGTCTAATGATACTTCAAAATTCATGATTACACTTTTTCCCCCAATTTGTCTATCCATCATCCTGATGCGCTGATGTAAAGTGTGGCGGATTGGATCGCTGCACAGTAATACCACTAGATGGCATGTTTACATAGACGGAACTTGACTTCCTGACTGATGTGGATTAATATGCATTAGAGTGACAGTGTTGATATGATGTACATTAAAAGAGACAAATTATCACGTCTATCAAATTATTACTTTAATAAGCTTGATAACTGAACAAGTACATAGAATTTAAGCTAAAATCCCCCAATAATTACTCGTAAATGGGGTTTCAGGATACCCTATTATATCAGGGCAATCACCAAGCTATCAATATAGCACAGAACTGGCCATTATGCTTTAGTCACCTACTTTTGTGTAGCTAACCCTTTTAAATATTAATTTCTTTTGTTTGATATAGATATATATCCTTGTTAATATTGTTGTGACAGTGTTCATAATCTGTACAAATAAACAATTCAAGAATAGTCAACGTCATGCTAACCAGTTTTCAGCACCGATATTCTTCCAACTACCATGTTTGTAAGAACCGTTCAGTGTATCACGATTAAAGGTATCCAATAGAGGACTAGTATATGAGGTCCACCATGAAGAGTAAATCTTAGAATTTATAATCTGTGTTTTATTTTGCCTTTCTTCTCATCTTTTTTCAAGACTATCTACCTATGATTTTAGCTCTATTCCACTGTCTTTAATTTTATCAAGGTCTCCTTCGGTGTGTAGGTGATAATTATGACGACTTGATTTGTGTGAAGTTTCATCATGTTGCATGCTGTTTATGTATATAATATGACACTTAATCATTTAGGATTATGGTCATGTGTTAAACTTCTCAAAAAGAATCCAGTCAGTGTGAAATACTAGACAATAGATCAGATTCATTTCACTGACAACATAATGGTTTATTCTACACGATCCTAAGAAGAAGAGTAGGTCTAAATGGCGTAACTTTGTGGTAATACCGCTGACTGTGACTCTAAGACAATGGATTCAACTCTGTAAGAGTGTCTGATTTGTCTCCTGATGAGGATTAAAGCTGTCTATCAATACCATAACCCACTTAAATGTGAATTAATTTTTTCATTTCATTTTCCACTATACTGACTAGTATTTCAGTAATATATTACAAAACGTAATCCAGTTGACTAGGTCACCAGGTCAAATTCTGCTATGATTAAAGGGACTTTTGAATCCTCATCTTTGAACTTCTGTTATACCTAATGATAATTATTGATGAAATAATTTACTTCCCTACCTTGTAGAATAAATAATTTACTGTCCAGTTTAACAGCCACACCCATTCTTTATAGATAATTCCATTAATCACTGTTCTAAAATTTTGTTATTCCTATTCACAATTCTTCCCATGACTCCAAATTCAAAATCTTTCTACCCGCCTATCTATGTGTATGTTCATCTAGCAATAACAGAACAAATCTATCTAGATGGTAAGTATGGTTGAAAATTACTAGAAAACAGCAATATAGTAAAAACATTAACTACTAAATAAATAAACAACCTATTGTGTACTTTTTCCTGGTTCACTACATAAACAAATCGATAAACAGGAGAAAATAAATTGATTTCTATGCTGAACATAAAAAAATATCGATCAATAAGTTAATTAAACAAAATCTTTTGCAGTGTATGCAATAAAATGTAATCTAATGTTTTAGTGTAAATTTGAGTACTTTCAACAGGAATTTCATTATAAAAGAATATCAACCAGTGAATTATTATAAAGAAACTGGAACACTGTTTAACAGTTTTATCCTAGTTTAGGGGGAGGGATGGACTCCTCCGCAGTGCACACAACCTCTATCAACAATATAGAGATTTACAAGCTACAACATTAAAACATGTAAATAGCCATGAAATAATGATGAAAGAGAGTGTTTCACTTTATTCTAAGCATAGATGCACCATAGCACCATAGACTTTTATTTGATTCATATATATATATATATACCTCTTTTTATTGTTATCCATCTGTCAGGATACGTTATTATTAAACATATTCCTCAAAACCATAAAAAGCATAGAATTCAAAGAATGTGGTTAAATATAATTCCATAATAAATTAGTATATGGCGAAAACTAACACGTTGATAGAAGAGTCAGCGCAGCGAAAACGGGTCTTCAAGTGAATGTAGAGAAGATGGTGGTGATGAAGATACTCAACCAACAACAGCATCAACAACAAGCTCCAATCACCATCAACATGAGAAACCTAAAGGAAGTTGTCTGCTTCACCCACCTACCTAGGCAGCATCATTTCAACTACAGGCGGAGGCACAGACGACAGTGTCGAAACCAGGATCGGAAACACAGCAAGATAGGCTTTCACTAATCTGAAATCAGTGTAGAGATCTACTGCACTCAGAACAAAGCGTGAACAACACCCAGATTTTCAACACAAACGTCAGGTCAGTTCTGCTATATGGTTCAGAAACTTGGCGTTTCATGAAAAGCATTTCCAACAAACTACAGACCTTCATCAACAGCTGCCACCTACGCTCACTCGATAATGAAGATCAGATGGCCAGAAAGAATAAGCAACAAGGAACTCTGGCAATGAACCAACCAAAAACCTGTCACGCAACAAATATGCAGAAGAAGAGAGTGGAGATGGATTGGGCATACACTGAGAAGGCCGACTGAGGAAATCACGCACCAGGCCAGGCCAGCCCCTCGAGTGGAATCCAGAGCGGAAACGACGAGTTGGGCGTCCGAAGCGTGGGTGACATGGAGGAGATCATGCGAGGAAGAAATGAAAGCTCGTGGGCAGTGGTGGAGTGAGGTTCAAGTGACTGCAGAGAAGAGAGTGGAATAGAAGATTATTAGTGAAGCCATATGTTCCACTAGAAACCAAACGGAAAAGAAAATATGACATCCAGCAATAAAAGATTATCTACTGTGTGACACTTCGCGAACAATTGACTCTTCGTAATCATAACACAACCTCATGATTTCGTCAATGTTTTATAGTTCTACTGATTTTATTTGCCTGATTTCATCGGTTGATCTAATAAATACCTAAACGGGGCAGTAGGAATTCCTATGGAAAATCTTCCTACCAACAAAATTCATAAATTTTATGAAATCTTTTCTATTCAATCACTGAAATGTTAGGTTTCCGTGTTCCTTTAAACTTCATGATAAACTGAAAGGAGTCACTTTAGTATAGTAGTATTATTTATCATTTTTTATCCTTTGGGTACTTAGTGGAACATAGGGCTTCACTAGCACGTCACCATTTCACTCTCTTCTCTGCAATCCTTTTCTTCAACATCCCTTCACCACTCCCAAGAAGTTTCCATCTCCTCCTCACACCACCAACACCCACCACCACCAACCATGTCACACTCACATCGCACACCCATATGGGTTCCCTCCATGGCATGGTCTCATGCGTGATGTCCACAAACAGTCTTCTCAGTGCATGCCCAATCCAATCCATCTCCACTTTCTTCTACATATTTCTTGGGCGATACGTCCTTACTTCGTTAGTTCGTTGCCAGGCCATAGTGACTTCCTCGTTGCTTATTCTTATTATTCTCGCCATCTGATCGATCTTCAGTATCGAGTTAGCGAAGATGGCAGCTGTTCATGTGATGTATGTGTGTAGTTTGTTGGATATGCTTTTGTAATGCTCTAAGTCTCTCAACCATCACATAGAAGCACTGAAGTATAGTAGTATAGAATAGACTGATGGTTACTTGGATTCCTGTAATATTTTATTCTTTTTATCTTACATGTATTAAAACTAACAAAACTGATTTAAATAGGCTTGTGTAGGTGTACTGGTAACCTATATGTTGACAACCAGATCACCTTTCCTTTATGCTTCTGGTCCTGACAGTACATCCTAGTGTGCTTTTGTATTAAGATCCTATTAGGATCCCGCATTAGATATGACAATTATACTAAGAAATTATTCATTATTTAACATTGCCTCTCCATCTTTTGATCATGGTAAGGAATAAAACCTATTACTGTTCTTTCGATTAACATTCAGTATTGGTAGGTAGTTTTGTGTATGTAGTACATGTTACATTTCATTTTGTTCAAATTTGGTCCATTATACGCTAAGAATAATCATCCTGTCGCAAAGATCAAAGAATTTTACGCTTGTATAATCAACACACTGAGTAAACTAATTTCTTTTTTTCTCTAATCCTTATTTCTAATTTAAAATGAATACTGTTTAATATAATTATTTATATAAAAAAATAAATACCTGTTACTTAAAAAGTCATATTCAGATAGAGATGAACTTTTCTGAAATAGTATTCAGCACATCAATTAGTATGTTATCAAAAGGTCTTCAGTTTTAAGAAACGTATCGTATTTTAGTTTTAAAGTTTGTGGAGATTTATTCATTAACTACAGATTGGTATTCACTACTGTGAACTAAGGACCGTTGGAGAACTGTTTCATCCTAGTATAAGATTTGTCAAAAGTGCACATTCATGACCCGGCACCGGCAGAAATCGAAGCCATAACCTTCAGATTCCGCTGAGACAATGGGTTGGAATTTAACCGTACATATGTTTCTACTTCAGTTAGCCTACAATATATGGTGACCCCCATCCAACGCCGTCGTTGAGTATCTGTTTACATATCTGTCTTGGTTGGCCCCACTGGTCACAAATTCTCATTAAAACTTTGGGAATCACCTCTCGAAGCAAGTTGCTTATGCACATTACTAAGAATTCCCATGATGGGATGGAAAAGTGTCCACAGGTTTTCGGTGGTTCCCCAACTGGTGTCATTCTGTGATGAATACTACGTCAAAATTAAAATCCCTACTAACCTCAAAATATATTACTCTACAGTTCTCACAGGCGACATGCTTCCAAATGGATATCACGAAGTTCTAATATGAAGCCATGACTTGTGGAGTCAGTCAGTCCGTAAGGGAGTGAATACCAACTGAAGACCTTGAGTGATAGTTGTGCTATATCATGAATCGACAAAAGTCGGAAAATGAACCACTGAAATCTAATCCTGCGGCTGATTGGTAAACGCGTTCGCGGTGAAACCTGAAGGTTCAAAGCTCGACCCGTAGTTGAGTCGTGATTGCGTACTGCCGAGGATTCCCATACCAAGACGAAACAGCTGTCCAGTGCTGCTAGGTTTTGCTGTAGTTCTCTAAGTGGTGTCAGTCCATGATGAATACCAATTTTAAGAGTATCGTAGAACAGGTGACGTCAAAAGGTAAATTTGTTGTATTCTATTTCAAAAAGTATTCATTGTAAATTACTAAGGTAGTAACAACATAACTCAACAAATTAATTGCGGATCCACATACTAAACTTTAAACTACAACTAGTATATAATGCCTCATACTTCTGAGAACCACAGTCTCATGTTTCATAATTAGTGATTGTAATAATGACAGATTAAATGTTTTAACAATATCATCGGTTGCATTAGAATTTAAATATTCCCATTGTGATGATTAGAGGACACAGTTTGAAGTGAATACGTATTTTCATGAAATTCTCGTCAGGCTTTACATTTACATTTACAAATTATTCATCATCGTCTTCATTTGATATCAACATATTTAAATTAATTCGGGTTATATGAATTAGAAGATAACAGTGAAGGTGATAACAACAAAACAAATCCTCGGAAATAGTATAGTTGCTTGTATTATACTAATACTATATCCGTCGCACAAGAAGTGGCTGTCGTGGCTCGATGGTGTAGTGGATAACGCTCTGATGTTAGATGTGATTACTCCAGAGTCCAAATCCCGGTGGGACTAACATCACTCACTAGGAGGCAGGTACATCTAGCTGACGAGTCTTAAATAGGACGAAATGCGTATCCTGGATTCCAGTGCTAGCCACTATGCATCATAATAATCTTAGGGAGTTTATATATTCTCAGTAGTCAATCCTTGTAGGTATGTCGGTGAATTGTGTGCGTGCAGGGACTGAGGGTAATAAAATTATTGTCGCATAGCGATGAGACAATAAAATGTTAAAATTCTTAATCAATTATCAAACTAAAGACGAAAAATAAAACGATAAGAGTACAAACAGAGATAATATTTACATTTATTTGGGTGACCGAGGAGAAAATTGTTTTAATTGTATCTGAGTTGAAGTTCAGAGCCATAGGAGGGAAATGAAAAGAACAAATATCTTCTGAACATATAAATTAGGTTTGAGAATTTTAACTATTATGGCTTCTGCTATGCTTAGCAATCCAAGGTGCACAAACTTGGAGTATTGTAATCGGACTTTGTAAATAACAGTAAATGCTGAGGCTTTATCAATCTGATGCTCAGTATCTACTAGGTGGGCGAGTATTGAGCTTTTGATGGATTTCGCTGTTCCTTTGCCTAACAACGCTGGACAATCCTCAATGAAGCGATTGTGAACTTACCGAGTCGTTCTGCCTATGTAACTATCTCCATAGGAGCATATAAATTTATAAATCCACATAGATCTGGCCAGATTCGGAAGCCTATCCTTCAACTATATTGGTATCATATAATTAGTAGTAAATTTCAAATATAGTGTGGTGGCAAAGAAAGCTTTTTGTATCAGATTTCTGAGTTTCATTGTCGATGTTTCTGCATCTCGTTTAAACGCTAAGGTTAGATACAGTCGTTTCTTTCGCAATATTTGAAGGAGCTTTTCTCCATCTGTTTTCTTTGTTACAGTCCTTACGAACTTTTCAGGATAGCCGTTCTCATATAAGCAGTTCTCTATTATTCTAAATTCATCGTTCAAAGTATCAGAAAGTGCAAATCTTACAGGCTCGAAATCTCAGTGTACGGATTAAATTCCGTTCGTACGTAAGAGGGACAGATAATCGGAAATGTGTATACTGACCAATCCATAAATACTGCGTCTGACACTGCTATCTGTTCATTTAGATAGCAAAACATTTAGAAACGGCAGACATCCATATTTCTCTGTTTCAAATGTGAACTTGATTTCTGGATGAGCACTATCGAATGAACCGAGAAGAATGTCAGGATTAGTATCAGTTTCGTACCGAATGAAAGTGTCATCCATATATCTAAAATAGAAAGACAGTTTATCTATCGTGCTACGCAGTGGTCCACTTTCCAATTTCGGCATAAACTTGTCGGCTAGAAGAGGACCTAATGGGGAACTCATTGCCACACCTTCTACTGAAGGTAAATTTCTTTGTTAAACTGGAATTGAACATTCATTGTATAACGAAGGAGTAAGTCTCTTAGGGTTGTAAATGGTATACCTACCTCCATCTTGTTATCTAGCAGTGAACCACAAATGAAATCAATTGTTTCTAGAGGAAGAACATCGGTAAATAGGGAAGTAACATCCATAGAAATCATCGTTTCCCTCGACTTTTGAAATAAATTCGAAAATGTCGTTTAAGCTATATTTAGCTACTTTTTGTTGTAGTGGAATTAGAATTGTTTTCACTTTTATCGGATTTAAGATTCCCCTGCCGATGTTGTCTAAGCATTAAGATAATTTAATTTCTGGTTATTATAACGATACATCATTTAGAGGATTGGTTTTGACACATGTGAAGGTTCATCCGATTTCATTCAAACAAGCTATTGAAATTCAGTTAGTTTGAACAAGTCAAATCTATCAGCTGAATTCCACCAGGTAATCTACCGATAAGTTCAATTCCTAGCGAGTGAAACAGCCGTCTAGTGTTTAAATTATCCAGATCTACCTGACAAAACTTACAGACTAACATGAATAGTTCTTAATTATTCATTTGGTTTAGTAGTATATTTCATAGGCTTCATTATCACTGTTAATGCATTTTCAACATTTATTTGAGAGATACTGAATACAACAGATTAGAACTTCAAGGTTATTCAGTTGAAGAACATTTTATAGGCAAAATTAATGTTTTTGAAAGATATTTTAAACAAGATTTATGAAATTCAAATAGAATAGTGATGCGGTTAATTTAAACAACACAATATTCACGAATACTTTGAAAAATGTTTATTCATTCACTTAACTAGGTGTTGTTAAATAGTAAATTCAAATAAACAAGTCTTGAATGGTTTGAAAAGACATTGAACAGTTTAATGGTTTATTAAACCCATACTATATACTTCGTCCAGAAATACCACCTACAGCCGCTGAACTACAAGTGAACATAAATCCTCCAACAAAAATGGAAGTCCTGAACGCCATAAAGCTACTGAAATGTGGGAAAGCAGCAAGACTAGACGGGATCCCGCCAGAAGCACTGAGAACAGACGCAGAGACAACAACAGACATGCTCACACCACTATTGCAGAAGGTGTGGAAGGAAGAGAAGGTGCCTGCCCATTGATTGGAAGAAGGGTTACCTTGTCAAAACCCAAAGAAGGGAGACCTCAGTGTTTGCAAGAACTGGCGCGGAATCACTCTCCTGTCCACCCAGAGCAAGCGAAATATTAAGCCGCATCATCCTGGAGAGACTAAAGGATGCACTGGATTCAAAACTACGACCGGAACAGGCTGGCTGGCTGGATTCAGGAAGTACAAATCATGTGCAGACCAAATTGCAACGCTTCGCATCATCATAGAACAGAGTATAGAATGGCAATCAGCTCTCTACCTCAACTTTATCGACTTTGAGAAGGCCTTTGACAGCGTCGACCGAGAAGTAATTTGGAAACTGCTTCAATACTACGGAGTACCGCAAACCTTTATCCGCCTCATTCAACAACTATATGAAGATGCCACATGCCAAGTAATCCACAATGGGAAGCTCAGTGATGCTTTTGAAGTGAAGACAGGAGTGAAACAAGGTTGCCTACTATCCCCCATGATATTCCTGATTGTGGTGGACTGGGTCATGCAGCAAACAGTGGGGAGCGAGAAGAGGGGCATACGCTGGATGGCTGGACTGCGGAAAAGAACCTAGAAGATCTGGATTTCGCCAGTGATGACTTGTGCCCTATGTCACATAAACTTGAAGATCTACAGGCGAAAACTAACAAGTTGACAGAAGAGGCAGCGAAGACGGGACTTCAGGTGAATATAGAGAAGACAGAAGTGATGAAGATACCGCACCAACAACAACAACAAACTCCAATCACCATCAACGGGAGAAACTTAAAGGAAGTAACCTCCTTCACCTATCTAGGCAGCACTGTTTCAACTACAGGTGGCACAGGCACAGACGAGGATGTCAAAGTCAGAATCGGGAAAGCAAGACAGGCGTTCATTAGCCTGAAACTAGTGTGGAGATCTTCTGCACTCAGCATGCCGTACAAGATACGGATTTTCAACACCAATGTCAGTCAAGTCACTGCTTCTATATGGTTCAGAGACTTGGCGCGTCACGAAACGGATTTCCAATAAACTACAGACATTCATCAACAACTGCTTACACTCGCTTCTGAAGATCAGATGGCCAGAAAGAATAAGCAACAAGGAACTCTGGCCTGGCAACGAACCAACCAAGAACCTATCGCTCAACAAATATGCACTGGAAGGAAGTGGAGATGGATTGGGCATACAGTGAGAAGACCGATTTGGGGGCATCACGTGCCAGGCCAATTACTCGAGTGGAATCCCCATGGGAAGCGACGAGTTGGACGTCCCAGCTGAGGGTGACATGGAGGAGATCGTGCAAGGAGGAAATGTGAGCTTCTGGGCTGTCGTGGAGCCAGATTCAAAAGATTTCGGAGAACAGAGTTCACTGGAGACGTGCTAGTGAAGCCCCGTGTTCCATTAGGAACCCAAGGGACTAATAATAATAATATAATAAATATGGAGGAGAACAGTCGTATTACTTATACCCAGTTTAAGTATCTCGTTGCCTTATTACTCGTTCCTTTTATTATTAGAACCCACGTCCTATTCCAAAGCAGATACGTCAAAGATGATATACTACAAAGCTGTAAAGATCTCTACTTCTAGTTTCTTCTGTTAGCCTTATTTAGACCTGAAGGTCCTGAGTTCGATCCCTGGCAAGGTCGTAGGTGCATACTGCGGAGGAGTCCCATACTAAGACAAAATGGGTGTTCGGTGCTCCCAGATTCTCAACAGTTTGATGTCAGTCTATGATGAATAGTACCGTAATTTTGTTAAATGTTTTAGAAACTATGTTAGTATTGTTAGATGAAAAATTAGCTAACTAATCAGTCAGAAATAATATGAGTTTGTTATGAGTTGAATGGAGAAAAAATTTTAATAGAAGTTGGAAGTACTTTGTACAAATTGATATGAATTTATAAATCAGTGTCAGGTAGTTGGAAAAACTGGTAAATATGCCTATCAATCTTCGTAATGTTGTGCTTCATCTTAAATGCGTACTACCTTTATTCAGTTTATACATTTAGAATATTCTACATTGACAACTCAGTCCACCAATAATCTTTCTCATTTCCATCAATTTACTTAATAAATTCAGGAGAGCGAAATGAATTTTTTTTTAACCTAAATTAGCATGCTAGATGGTTGGTTAGAACTAAAAGTTGGTATTAGCTTGCTTATTACTGGGTTAGTTCTTAGTGTCAATCTAGATAAAGTTAAACATAGTCAAGATGATCCTCCAGATTTGAGTTGATTATCTTTTAGTTGTCGTCAACAAGGTATACCTAAGATTTTGCACAAACACTTACTCATGTCTAGAATTAATCTTAAAGGTTAAATTAATTTCATGTACTCAAGAAGTGTCACTGAGAATTTGATGTATAACGAAATATCGAAGACTATATCCATAAAATATCAAGCCTGAAAAGCAATCAAATAGCTAGAATATACATATCTGATGCTTTTGAATAGCTACCGTGAAACTAAACAGTCTTCTAAGTGAAGATTTTCTGAATGATCTAAAATATTATGGTGGCAGTATTATGTCGGACAGTTATATACGAATAAAACATTTTTGGCGGTAATTCGGGTAAGTATTCCCAAACATTCAAGATCTATATTTTGGCCAAAAGGAGGAAAATTTTGATGTTATATTGATCTCAATGACTAGCAGAGAAATCCGATAGGCTCGCTTCATCCTATTTGAGATTCATTATCCAGCTGGATGTACCTGCATCCCGGTGAGTAATGTTGTTCTCAATGAGGCTCCAACCCAGTACCCTTCGCCTCAAACCCCAGAGTTGTATCCACTGGGCCACGATAGCCACATTTTGTGCAACCAGTATCAGTTGTCGTTAGCAATGAGAAATTAAAATATCATGTCCCGGTGGCCTAGTGGATACCGCTCTGGCGTTTGAGGTCGAGCAATTCCGCCCTGTATGGAAGGAGGAAATTACAAGTATCAATAAAAAACAAATGAAACCAGTTAAGCAAGTAGTGGCTGTTACGCTCCAGTAGCGTAGTGAATAACACTGGTATTTAAAGTGACAGGTGTCGGATTTGAGTCTCAATGGGAACAACATCACTCAGTGGAGTCCAGGACGAAACGAACGTTCTTGATGTCATTGCTAGTCATCAAGATGAATATACTTTGGCTCAGTTTTAAACTCAATGGTAACTTTAACCCTAATCTATCAACTTAGAGTCACCAGTGTCTTCCTCCGAAGCATCGTCAAACTGTGCTACCAACTTGTACTGTGTAATGACTAACTGATATAGCGAAAAGAACAGGATTTATGTTTTTGGTGTAATTTTTTGCCACTGAAGGGACTGACTCAAGTTACAGTTAATAGGATACTAGAAATTTATCATAATTTTTAGATACACTTTACTGGTGCACTCCACTAATTATGGAACCTTGTTCCATAACCTTTGTGAGTATTGTTTCAATGAATTCACATGTAAAGATATTTAAACAGTTTTAATCAGTAAACCAAAATGAGTTGGAAAAACACTGAAAGTCAAATATATTGGATTTTAAGTTGTAATTTTGCTTAAAATTTTACAATAACAAATTGTTAAGGGAATAAATTCATCAACGAGAAAAAAGAAAACATTTTCCTATCAATATAGTATGATGCAGTTGCAGTGAAGGTTGTCTCAAGGTTAAAATGTCTGGCAATGAAGGATTATTCGGTAGGTCAAGGCAAATATCAGGAATGTAATATATAGCACTGCAGAGTAAAATACAAATATACAGAAGATATTGGTTGATTTGCAACTTCACTTGATGTCAGCCTTTGATGAGAAACACATCTAAACTAATCATTCTTCTTACAAAACCACAAACTTGAAGATCTGTTTTTTATTTGAATATTAAACCATTTTCTTAAACTCAGTATCCCTAGTCTGTCTAAGGTGATTAACCAACTTTGTTTTTTTTCAAATGCATTCAGTAACCTTGTTGACATTCCTGCATTAGGCAATGAACCATACCTATTGTGTGAGAGCCAATTATATAACTCCCTATCTACCCAAACCTCCACAGGTAAGGCAGGGTTCGAACTCGTGGCCAACTGGTTGAAAGGCAACTAACTAAGTCAGTTATCCCTAGCTACATTCATTTTATATTAACGTAGTGAAAATAGGCGAAAAAATGTTAAAGAGAAATTTACTAGTCAAAAAGATGAAAGAATATTATTGCACAGGTAACAGATTGTAAACTGTCTCATTGGTAAACGGACAAAAACATTTTTCGGAAGCTTATCTTGTATATGTTTATGTTTATCTTTCATGATGGCACTTAATATTGTATCCATTAGGGAACAATTTATTGATAATATTGTACACTTAAAAAAGTGTAAAGCAATTAGTAGCCAATTACATTTGATTGGATAACATTTTAGAAATTTAGGCTAGTTACTCAGCATGTTACCTTTTTAATTTTTTTTTATTTTACATGTTGAATTTTAGTGGTTTCAGTATCTAGATAAGATCGATTAAAATCAGTCTATTTGATAAAGCCTATTATGTACTTAGAGGCAATCGCCACAAAGCCCACTTCGATCTCTGTTTCGTGTTTGTTAGCACTCATCAGCAAAGAGTATCTACAACCTCAAGAAAAATATTCCTCCCCCTTCTTAGACTTGAACACACATCATCCAGTGTTGCAGCCAGTGACTTGACTGATGAGCTACTCGGTAACGCCAATGATCACAGTACTGGGTAATGCAGTTTCGGAATATCAGTCCCAATTAACATTCATCATCCAAAATCCACCATATTGGTAAGCATGCTAGCTTGGTGACCATAAACTGTAGAATAATCAATCGAATTCTATCAGTACTTAGGACTAGACAACATGAAATTTGTTACCCTTTGATAACCAATCAATATACACATTATGTGTAGTATGTAATTATTCCAAGATGAACTTGGTTACATGTCAGAAACTACTGAACAGAATTAAACTGTTTTGCAAATTTTCAATATAAAATCATATTTTCAGCTTCATTACAATGAAGAAAGTCTTACTATATAAAGGCATATCGTCAAATAAATTTTTAAAACTAATATAGTTCAACAATTCAATTTGCGGGATTGTGGGGATATACTGATGTCAAGTTGGTACTCATCACAGACTGACATCAGTTAGAGAAACAATGGAAATCTGAGGACACTAGAGAGCCGTTTCGTTCTAGTATGGAACTCCTCAGCAGTGCGCACCCATGGCCCCTCCCCTAGACATCCAGCGCAGGACTTTCAGACTCCGCGGGCAGCATGTTTAACAACTGCCTGAAAATTGCATCTATTAAATACGAATCTGACACCCCATGTTGATATACCTCAAACTGTAGTATGTGATACAAGACATGCGAGTGTCATTAGCCAATTGTTTAATTCTTATACTTCAGTTCACTAAACGAAAATAATTAAGAAATATTATTAGGCTGAAATGGATCTTTTCACCTATAGCATTGGTGAATTTACTAATCATCCACTTGATATGTTGATGGTATGAATCCTATCACTATCCAAGCTTTTTGTTAACTCTAATCAGCATATTTGTATGTTAATATCAGGCTATCAAACTGAGGCTTTTTCGGATAGTTTGGTAGAAAATATTACATCACTGCTTATTATATATCAACTAGCCATCTCACTTCTCTATTTAACTGGTTAATTCTAATATGAAATAAAGTAATCAATAAATTCTACTCAAGACATACTCAATTATTAAACACGTTTATTCTTAGTAATTTATATGAAATATGTAGGCGTGCCAAAACGTTTATTTAGTCCACTAGATATTATTATTTATGAAAACTAACATGTTTTTCTGTCACTAACTATTCACTTTTGATATATTATCTTGTAATTCCTTGGTCGTTGATTCAGCCCAATTGATTAGCCACTAGTGGTATATGAGCTTATGTGCGAATGCCTCAATATCGTCATTATTCTCAATTTCTGACATGAATAATAGATAGCGGTTGGCAGTAGAATCCAGTAGGAGGCAGATATATGAAGGTAACAAGCCCTGAATAAGACAAAACGTGAGTTTTGGCTTCCACTGCTAGCTACTATCCATTATTTACCATTTACTTGTCACATTGATAAATATTGTGTAATCCATTTCTTTCTTTAGTATTACTACTTATTAAGCTAATATCTGACGAAAAATATCTTTTTATAATAAATTAAAGTGAATTTTTCTAACTTTCAGTCCTTATTAAGGTCAGTAGATGTAATCTGTTTTCAGAAACAAGAATGGAAAAATACTTAATGGATTTATTCTGTATTGAATGAGGCAGCATTTCCTATTATTTTAGTCTTTTCTCAACCATTAGTGAAGACCTTAGATAGTATCGACTTCCCTTGATAAGTGATTCTGTGCATTCTCTAAGTTACCAGTATGTGTGTGTGTGAGTGAGTGAGTGAGTGAGTGAGTGAGTGAGTGAGTGAGTGAGTGAGTGAGTGAGTGAGTGAGTGAGTGAGTGAGTGAGTGAGTGAGTGAGTGAGTGAGTGAGTGAGTGAGTGAGTGAGTGAGTGAGTGAGTGAGTGAGTGAGTGAGTGAGTGAGTGGAAAATGAGCAAAATTAGACTTAGTGTGGCCGTCTGTGTACAACATCATTAGGTAATCTTTTTCATTAGTTTATTTATTATACAGACCAACAGACCATTTAACTGGAAGAAAAAGTGTAAGTAGACATACAATAAAGTTAATCAAACTGTTAATATTTTCTCTGAATATTACTTCCCAATCATTTAGTGTTAATAAGCTGGGAGAAAAATATCTTCAGTTATTTGCAAACAAACAACTTTCTAGTTAATGTGGTTATTATTTATGTAAAAGCTTATAGATGATCTTAGTTGTGTATTTAATCATCTACATAGTGGGTATCCACCTATTTTACGCAAAATTAAGGTATGTCTGTCGATTAGGTCATCTAGAATAACCTTGATTTTCAGAAGTGAAGGTGTTTGACCTTGTCATTTAGACATTCAACTTTACGAAATACATTGGGTTACAAATTAAAGTTGGAAAAAAAAATCGAAATTCACTTCGCAGCAACCACATGCAGGTTTGTGTAGTAAGTAATAAGCCACACCTACTTTGTGATACTGACTAACTGCTCATATCTCTGTAGATGGAGATGGAGGCAAACCTGTGATACATTGGTTGAAACTAAACTTACCTAAACCAATGAACCATAAGTTCCACTCCAATTCAGTTAAAGTAAAGAATTTCGATAGCGTAGTTAGAAGACGAAGTTTATCTGAACAATGTAGTGTATTTACGCAATACATTTAGAACAATCTGCTCGATCATACATTTATTTGTCAAATCAATTTATATTAAACTAAGGAATGGATGGGGACACAATAGGGGATTAAAATTAAGAAAGATGAAAACAAACAGGAAGTGACCTAATTGATGCTAATCTTGGTAAAAAAAAATAAAGTTTACCAAGGTAGGTGTAGTGTAAGAATAAATTGTTTTGTACACATAAAGGTGGTTTCAATTTGTGTATGGCTATAGCTTCCTCAAATGTCACAATACATCCCTGACTGTTTCTATATAAAACTTTGAAAGCTGTTTGAACATTAACTTTGCAACCTATTTCTATGATATCTTAAGCTATGGATGAAGAGGGTCGTCTCTCATCAGCGTTTATTACTGTTTCGCACTCCATTTGTTTTTGAAGCCACTCAGTTACATGTTCTCCCACCCTCAGCTGCATGACTCGATTACTCCTCCCAATGTATGTGTGACCACATACACATGTAAACTGATAAACACAATGGAATGTGACATAATCATTGATGCAGTGTTTAGATTTTTATTGAAACATTTGTTTTGTTTTTTCCACAGTGACAAGATTAGCCGCGTAATATGTTTTCTTAACGGATGATGTTAGCCAACGTCTGAAAATGGTACTATTCAACTCCCCTCTGTATGGTAGAGTGATATGGACGCTTTTCTTAGGAACAGTGTATACAGTTGGCTTTGGTGCTACTTGATCTCTAGAACGGTTTTTAAACTTCATCGGATATCCATTTTCCATAAGTGTTTTAGCTAGTAATTTGATGTCTTCATCCGTCATATCTGGTGTACTGATAAGTTAGATCCTAATAAACAGGTATTTTATGAAACCTCGCTTGCATTGAATTGGACAAAAACTAAAAATTCAGGTATTGTCCCCTCCATGTAGGCTTTCTGTAAACTGACCGTTTTACTGAACCGTATTTTCATCGACTCAGGGGTATATCTAGGAATGACAAGTGTCATCATATTGTTCGAAACGTGTTTTGCGTAAATACATCACATTGTTCAGATAAACTTCATCTTCTAATTACGCTATCGAAATTTATAAAAGAAACTAACTGTTCCAAACTAAAGTAGAATAAAATGATTACATCATTTTATTTCAAGAATATTCATCAACTGCATACAGTTGAAAAGTCGAATGGTTATTAGTGCATAAGATATTTGAAAATCAGGAAGTCATTAATCTTAAGTTGTACAACGAAATCATTGATAAATCATATAAGATGCAAGAGAATTAATTGTAAAGGGTTAGAAATGTTAGATCTCCAGTGTGGAGATCTTCTGCACTCAGCATGCCGTACAAGATACGGATTTTCAACACCAATGTCAGTCAAGTCACTGCTTCTATATGGTTCAGAGACTTGGCGCGTCACGAAACGGATTTCCAATAAACTACAGACATTCATCAACAACTGCTTACACTCGCTTCTGAAGATCAGATGGCCAGAAAGAATAAGCAACAAGGAACTCTGGCCTGGCAACGAACCAACCAAGAACCTATCGCTCAACAAATATGCACTGGAAGGAAGTGGAGATGGATTGGGCATACAGTGAGAAGACCGATTTGGGGGCATCACGTGCCAGGCCAATTACTCGAGTGGAATCCCCATGGGAAGCGACGAGTTGGACGTCCCAGCTGAGGGTGACATGGAGGAGATCGTGCAAGGAGGAAATGAGAGCTTCTGGGCTGTCGTGGAACCAGGTTCAAAAGATCTCAGAGAACAGAGTTCACTGGAGACGTGCTACTGAAGCCCTATGTTCCACTAGGAACCCAAGGGACTAATAATAAAATAAAAAATTAATAAATAATGAGTTATATCACTGGAATGAAAATGAAAGAGAATGAAATCATGTTCACCAAGGAAGTGATAGTCTAACCAAATTCTCCTTCTACATGCAAAGGTTAGGTTAAAAGTGTTTTATTGAAATCGCTTCCACGAAATGCAATACTTCAGACATTCTCTGTACGTTAGTTATTTTAAAAACACTTGATTTTTTGAACTTTATGTCCTGTGTCTGACGATTAGGATGGTTTAAATTTTAATTCCTTTCAAGCACAGATTCTTGAGGATATGTTTGGAGAATTGAATGGATGTTATCCATTCAGTCTTTTCAATGTACTTGCCACAACAAGTTTATATGAATTCATAAGTATAGCTGTAGGGGATATGAAAAGGGTAATTATCCAGTTTTGATTGGTTCTGTGAGCCAGTTTTATCATATGCTGCAGGAAAACTGCTTCTCGGTGCTTCTTGATTTTTGTGCCTATTAGATTGGATACTGCATCTCTCTTGAATGTGAAATGTATAAAAACTTTTTTCCTTAGTTAGGTGTTTATTGCTGTCAATCTGTTTCTTTCCATACCTCATAATAAATCGGTTAGCATATTCATTCTCTCTACAGTTAATTTTCTTACAATACTGTATGGATTACCAGTGACTTCATTATAAACTTAAAATTTTTGATTTATGAGTTTTGAAATACCTTATGTCCTGATAACTATTGGACTTTCAGACTGTATGCAAGTGAAGAGTATTCGTAAAATAAAATGATGATATCACTTTATTCTGTGAATTTCTTCCCTCTTGCTTTATCCAAATCTGAACAAGACATATAAGCGAACAATATTGCTTTCAAATAATTAAACCAGTCATGTGGATTTGTCGGTTGATATGATAAATATGTTTAAAATAACGATGGAGATAATAATACAAATAATAATAATGATGATGATAGAGTTATAACGTTGACTAAAGCCCATGCAATACAGATGATGATGATGATGATGATAAGAACCAAGAAGGCAGTATAAAAATGTAGACATTCCGATGATCAAAATGGGTCAAAAGCTTGTGAAAACAAAAGTTACGTAATAGTGAAGGGCGAAGTAAGTGATAAAAACAAAGCCTAGACAAATATAGTAAGTAACGAAAGTGGTGAAGAATAAGAAAAGGGATAGAAAAAAAACAATAAAACTGAATGTTAAAGTTATTAACTAAGTATTCTTTGGCCAAATGAGAGATAAGGGATGTACAATCTTCTTCCGCATACAAAGGCTGGGATTATTATCTCGAATTTCCACAGCTTCAGCTATGTGTAATAGACGGGTTTGAATACCTTTTAAAAGATGAGATGGTATGCGGTGTATAATCATGAAAGCAATGCTCTTATCTACCGAGTGACTACTATCAACGAGGTGAGATAAAACTGAGCTTCTAATGGATTTTATCTGTCCCTTTCCCAACCATGAAGGTAGAGGCTCAGCAACACGTTTGTTAAATTGTCTAGTAGTACGCCCTATATGGCTTTCTCCACAGGAGAAGCTAAACTTGTAAATACACATAGAAATGGCAAAACTAGATAACTTATCTTTTGTCTCAGCAGTAACAAATGGTCAACTGGAAAATGACAGACAAAGTTGTACGGCGTAGAAGGTCCTTTTAATGGCTGTACAGAGTCTCTGGTATAAAACTTGTCCGGCCACATCCCCATTAGATTGCAATTTCATAAACAAAGGTTTCTTTTGTATGATAATCGTACCAGGTTTGTTCCCCCTGGCTTTGTTTATGTGTCTTTTTATGAAACTGTTAGGGTGGCCCATTTCAAGCAATAAGTTACAGATATGATCTAACTCCTTCAGTATGTGATCATCCGAACATATTTTCGTGCTCTGTTAGTGGGGCTTTTGACCAGGTTTGCTTGGCACCGAATTGGTACATGACTAATAAAATGTGTATACTGACTTATAGATGTGGTCTTCCTATAAACACATCTACTGAGTGAACCATCTTTTCTTCTGCTAAGCAAGACATCCAAAAAGTGTAGTTTACTGGCATTTTCTTCTTCACAAGTGAAAGTGAGTGAAGGGTGCATCAAATCTCCATGATTGGTTTAATTTTATATATATATATATATATATATATATATATATATATATATATATATATATATATAAAGCTATTTGTGTTAGAGTAAAGCCTGAAGAGGATCTAATTGGAAACAATATTGTTCGCTTATATGTCTTGTTCTGATTTACATGATGGGAATTTTTATCCAAATTTGTCATTCGCTAGGCTACTGAGGCGAGAGTATTCTCTGTTTCAATAGTTATGAAATGTTATCGTTTGTAGATACTTTTACTTTCCTTTTGGTTCACTGGATAGATCTCCGTTGACATATGGGCTCCTATATGGATGCCTCCATATTGCCTGAAGATTCGTTGTAATTTACTTTGCTGGGTGATGTCTAGTAGTGGAATCCAGGGCTTACGTTCCTTCCGATTTGATTTGTAAGTAATTGTAAAATTGTGACATCAATTTAGTGAACCAGGTAGGATCTCACAGTTTAGTTACTAGGGTCACGCTAATCACTGGTCTCAATTAATATACGATCCACACATGTTTCAAACTTCAATACCAATATCTGTACAAGGTTGATCAAAGTGTTACCTGGCATTATTTCACAACCATTCAAGTTGCCATATCTTATATAATCACATGAAGATATACTAACGGAAGCTAGTGAGTTAAAATATCTAAGGCATAAAAGCAGGCTTAAGGGGATTTTATCTCATCAAAACGACTTAAGTTTAATTGGCATCTTATTTTTTTAAAGTGTATTATATACTGAAGTTTTTTGGTCTGCAGAACTCCATCAGACGATGATGGGGACAACTTTATTATAGGATTACTGATGATCATATTGTCAGATTACTCCCTCCTATTGGTGATAACTATTATTTTTATGTCCGATGAGAGCAGATAAAAGCAAAGTGGAACCTTGCATACAAGTCCATCGGTTCGGTCGTTACACTTCACAGTAGCATACATAGATACCAAAAGAGATAAAAGCGTATGAGTGGAGATAAAATTTAAAATGTAAGGTTTGGTAAAGCATTCAAGCTTCAGAAGATGTCAAAGAGTGGATATATCTACGCGGTTGTGACTGATTTTCATGCATCTCACTAAGAGTCAAGCCTGCCTGATTCTGTCACTTCTATGTGCATTTATCAATTCAACTGCTCCTGTGGAGCGAATTACATTGGGCGTACAATGAGGCAGTTCCATCGTCAAATTTCTGAGCACCACCCATCATGGTTGAACAAGGGACAAATTAGAACTATAAAGAGCTCCATACTTGCACATTTAGTTGACACAGTACATCAAGCGCTTACTGGAAAAGCCTTCAAAATTATCCATCAGATTCCAATTAATTTACCTCATGGATTACACACTCGGTTACTTCACGTAGCAGAGGCGATTGCAATCCACCTTTACAAACCTAGCCTTTGTATCCGAAAGAAGTTTGTTCGACCACTTTCATTACCGTGGCCGTCAACATGATGTAACTTCTAGGTTTACTTTGTGCACCTCTTCCCCTTCTTGTTTCTATCAATACTCATATTTCCTATTTTAGTAACTCTATTGATTATCCACATCATTATTTCCGAAATACCACGTGATTGGTAATTTGATTAGATTGTAAACTTACATAATAGTGTAGAGCCCAAGATGAAGACCTAGTTGAAAAGAAATATATTTCTTCGCTTAATCAGTCTGATTCTTATCATCTTAGAGATCCAAACAAGGCAGTCTATACTTGCCTGGACTGCTCAGTTCACCAGCCAGGAACTTCATGAGTTGGTATCACGTCTTGATCCGGTCACCATAAACACTTCTAAACTAATCCAACTTCATCTAGCAATACATGTCAAGGTAGGTGGTGGCTAGACATGCGCAGCAAACATCCAACCCACCGCAGTCGATTGAAGTCCATGACCTCGCCAACCGACTTCCCTAGTACCCTTCACCTGACTTCAACATTGCTACCACGCTGATTCCACCAAGCCCGAGCAATGCTTAGAAGACACCTGTGAGCAAACCCTTGTAACCGCTTCAAATCTTCTTTTAACGGCCATGTCTCAAAGCCACATATCAGAACAGAACGAAGTCCAACACAGTATGCTCATCCTCTCGTAGGTAGGTGGACACCTCTCTAGTCGACGTCAACGATGATGTAAGCTGGGGAATACCAGATGAGCCTTCAATACACTTCTATAGCCGACCCGTTCGAGCTCACGCAACTTCCCATCAGTTGTATGTGTTTTACAACAACATTTACAGCCATACTTATCTAACTGTTGGGCACAACTTATCAGATGGTGGAGTAATCTTCATTCAAGTGACACAATATCAAAATCACTTTTTCCTTTTTATATAACGTGCGCTGTAAAGACAGTAGACTAATATGATAATCATTTGAACTATCTGATATAGCCTTGGTTTGATAGACTAGTAACAATACTGGGGAATGATTGAAGGTTGAAGTGGAAATCTAAACCGTGGTCGCATTCGAACCGGTATCCACTGCCTTCCCAGCCCAGTGACCCACCAACTGAGCTACGGGCCTGACTTCTGACCAGATTTTTATTTCGCTTGAATCACAAAGAGTTTCGCTCGACTACCGTGTGAATTCGTGACGTGTTACTACCACTTGATAGTTCTCATACCGGCTGCCCAGTCAGGCCTTCTCAACTTAGTCGAAATCTAACTGAATTAGACAGTCGGGGCACCATACTGATTATAATTTTGACTATCTAAGAAAATCGTGGTTTCGCTGGTTGGAATCCCGCCCGGGTCCAAACTTTCATTTCCACTTCACTCATCACCTAGTATAAATATGATAATGTAAATACTCACTATATCTATCGCTTGGTGACTTGTTTTTCTTACTTTATACAGAAGTATAGCTTACACCTTATTATGATTTTTATACTTTACCCTGCACTATATAGAAATTATTCATTTTCCCATTTTACACAGGTCACTTTTTACGTTGTCTTTTTCCTACATCACATTCTCCAATGGCATGTTATACAGAGTCATTAACCACTACGTGGGACCTAACCATTGATATAATTTCAATGCAATAAATCATTACACTCTAATATTTCTAAGGGTTGTGCATATCTGTTGACAAGGAATGAATGTTTATGGTGGAACTTTGTTGCGTAATTGTAAACCCATCTTCAAGTATTTACGAGCATAATTTATATTTTCTCCAGTTATCTGATCTATACATTTCAGTGAATTTCTTTAATTTCTCATCGAAAACATGATAATTTTACACAAACTAATTAGGTGATGTGAGTGATAGTAGCTCATCAGTACATCCCAAAAATCAATGGATGAGAACTAGGCGCCAGTAGGTTAGTGTTAGCCTTTGGTCTTAAGTGGTGACCAGGAGACCAAGTATGAAAATAATCAATTTCAGTTTGCTTAATTAGCGTCAACTTACATAAGTTTCATAGTCACTGGGACTCATCAATAAGTCACATTTTGTAGTCTTCAGAAAGCGTACATTCTCTTAAAAAATTTGATTCTATCTCATTTAATACTAAACCGTCTACTTGTAAACTGCTCACTTCTTGAAATATTTCTTATAAACAAGCGCAAATTATATATACATATTTACCATGAAGTGCTAACTTCATAAAATTTTAGCTATTAGTTCTTACCAATAGAAACCCTGGAAAGAGGGTTTCACGCTTATTAGACCTATGTAGACAGACGGAAATAAAATCAACAAAGAACCTTGCACACAAATACATCACATCAAGTTGCCACACTTCATAGGATTCCACAAAAATCAGGTGGATAAAAAATGAGTGAATCCAAGGTAGACAAAGTTGTAAGAGAGAACAAACAATTCGGAAATAACGGTTAGAGAGAATTCTCAAGCTTTAGATGTCTATGAGTGAATACATCTGCAGTATTGTTGTCGATTATCAGCCATCTCACCAACAGTTAAGTCTCAACAATTGATTCCCATCATCTCGACGACTCTAGTTAGATAGTCTACACCTCTCCACATAGCTCAGATCAACAGTCAGGGATTTGATCAACTCGTGACACCCCTTCATATGGATACACTGGACCCTCTTCCAACCTAACCAAACTTCCTCTACCATTGCACGTCGAGGTAGACGGTGGATCGACATGCACAACACATGAAGATTCGTAACCTCATCAATCGATTTGCCTATCTTCCTTAGTACTCTTCGCCCGACCTTAACATTGCTACTACACTGATTCCAACAAACGTGAGCGCTCCTACGAACAAACCTATGATCAAAACCTTATAATCCCTTCATATCTTCTACTTTTAACGGTCATGTCTCACAGCCGTATGACAGAAAAGAACGAAGTGCAGCGGCGTAAACTCGTTCTTTGATAGATAGATAGATGGATATCTCTCCATTTGGCGCCACAGGTGATGCAAGTTGGTACATGACAAATGGGCTTTCTGTATCCAATTTGAAATTTCGTCAGCTGGGTGATGTAATTTCTGAAATGAGTGAAGTGGTTGACATATTCTACCACTTCATGGGAGTGAAATAGCTTAGTACAACAGGAACACTTGATCAACATATAATACCAAGTTAGACAGTGTGCTAGGACTAGAAATTCACTCAATTAGCGCACAATCTTACCTTTACTTCGTGTGATAAGAAAATTACTTAGTTCATAACATTCTTAACTATAGCGAAATATCCCTCGCCAGTTGAAAATACTATTTAACCATCTGACTGTAAAATATGAGACACCTGCTAGTGCCATGATATATATATATATATATATATATATATATATATATATATATATATATATATATATATATATATATGACCCCGATTGGTGAAAGCCTTTGGGAAGCCAGTCGGCCGATGTGTCTTCTCTTCTCTCGATGAAAGCGAAAGTAAGCATGCAGACATGGAATATCCGCACCATGTATAAACCTAGCAAGGCTAACAATATTGCAAAAGAGATTAGCAAATATGGCATGGAAGTGCTTGGAATCTGCGAAAGCAGAAGGGATGGAGGTGGACTCTCCAAAATGTCAACTGTATAATCAACAATCTACTCCGGCTACCCAGACGACAACCATGAGCAAACGGAGTAGTGGCTATACTGATGTCTCCAAAAACACCAAAGGCTCTCATACAGTGGAAACCAGTGTCCACCAGAATCATGACAGCAAGAATCAGCTCAAAAGGAAGGAAAGTCGCAATCATTCAATGCTACGCGCCAACAAATAATGCAGACCAAGAGAAGAATGAGGAATTCTATAGACAACTGCAATCACTACTAGATAAGACTCTAGATGGCGACATCAAAATTCTAATGCACGACACGAATGCCAAACTGGGAGCGAACAACACAGGTAGAGAACTGATCACGGGTCGAGAAGCACTCGGTGAAATGAATAAGAACGGAGAACTGTTTGCAGCAAACAGTGAGGAGCAAGAAGATGAGCATACGATAGGCCGATGAAAAGAGCCTTGAAAATTTTGATTTCACCGATGACTTGTGTCTAATGTCACACAAACTTGAATATCTACAGGCGAAAACTAACAAGTTGACAGAAAAGGCAGGGCAGCGAAGATGGGACTTCCACTCAACGTAGAGAAGCTAGAGGTGATGAAGATACCCAATCAACAACAAACACCAATCACCATCAACGGGAGAAACCTAAAGGAAGTTGTCTGCTTCACCCACCTACCTAGGCAGCACTGTCTCAACTACAGGGCAGAGGCACAGATGACGATGTCAAAATCAGGATCGGAAAAGCAAGCTAGGCTTTCATTAACCTGAAACCAGTGTGGAGATCTTCTGCACTCAGCATAAAGTGTGAACAACATCCGGATTTTCAACACCAACGTAAAGTCAGTGCTTCTATGTGATGGTTGAGAGACTTGGCGCGTTACGAAAGGGATTTCCAACAAACTACAGACATTCATCAACAACTGCCACCTACGCTCACTCCGTACTGAAGCTGAGATGGCCAGAAAGTATAAGCAACAAGAGACTCTGGTGGGGAACTAACCAACGAAGAACCTATCACCCAACAAATATCCAGAAGAAGAGAGTGGAGATGGATTGGATTGGATTGGACATACACTAAGAAGACCATTCAAGGACATCACTTGCGGATCAGGCACTCGAGTGGAACCCAGATGGGAAACGACGAGTTAGGGGTGTGAGCTGAGGGTGACATGGAGGAGATTGTGTGAGGAAGAAATGAGAGCTTCTGGGCAGTGGTGGAGCCAGGTTCAAAAGTTTGCAGAGAAGAGAGTGGAATGGAGACGTGGTAGTGAAGCCCTATGTTTCACCCACTAGGAACCCAAAGGAAAAATAATAATAATTTATATCACAAGCAGCCACTAGATATTGAGCGTGAGAAATAATACATTAGCCACGGTTTCCTCAAAATGTAGATTTCAATTAACTGTTCTAGGGAAAAAATATCTTGCGTCGATTCCCCTGGTACATACTTGATCAACATTAAACTGATCAATAAACTATGAATTTAACTATTTGTGTTCAACTTGTCTATAAAACTGACTTTTTAGTACTATGATGATGATGATTGAAGGTGGACGAGAAAAGAATTCGATACCACAGTCTGTAGATCACCAGATAGAATTCCATCTTGATAAACATTTCCCAAAGTTGAAAGATATATGAAGTGAATAATCTTATTTCACTAGTGAGGAGCTTTATATGAAAGTATGATAGAAATGTTTGCATTAAAGAGTAGTTGACTGTGAAGAATAAATGGTATAAGCTGATTTGTAGATTTCTAAATGGATATAAATATATATTTTTGCAACGGTGACACAAAGACAAATGAAAACGATGTATTTTGGGCGGCCACTTTTCTTTTATGACCAGATAGTTTTCAGGTAATCATGTTTCAGCCTTTTTTTCTAAGCGTATAAATTTTAACCAGAGTCAAGTGTTCCATATATTCAACTATCTATCGAAGACTAGGTGGCCAGGGATTAGAAGTCAGTAACCCCTGGTTTTCATACAATGAGTATGGCTCATAGCTAGATATAAACTTCTGGAAAACGGTTACTGAATTCATAAGCGACGATCTGTAGAATAGATGCCACTTTAATTTGAAATTGAGTTAAGAAATAGTACTTCTACTTAATTATCTATAAATTGGCATAAAAATAGTAATAATTTATACAAAGAAGAAAATTGGTCTAAGAAATAAATCACCCTGTTCACATGTGCATATAGGTCATTATACAAAAACGTGACTATGACGTATTCTTGATAGAATAAGTATTAGTATACATCATAAGCAGTTTTTTTTCTTCTCAATGTGATTATCGTTATGACTAGAGAATAAAAAATATCTTCGATAAATAAGTTTTAAAATGTTCAGAGTAAGTTGTTCTATGATCGAAAAAATGCTCACCACAAGGTTTAGAATCCATTCAACTATCCAAGCTAAAAGATACTAGATATTTAAAGGATTATTATGATTGCTTGTATTATACATCACTCACTGGAAGACAAGTACACCCAGCTAACGGGTCCCAAAGAGGACGAAATGTGCAGCCTAGATTCCACTGCTGACCACTATCCGTAATTACTAGGATTATTATTATTATTACTATTATTATTAGAAAGTGATATTCGACTGGATTTTATCTAAAGCTATTTTAATTTATTCTAATCATTGCATAATTTCTTACGAATGTAAATCAGTGAGTAGAAAGTCATAACTTATCTGTTTTATTATCAGTTTAACTATTTAAGATAGCTAGGGTTTGGCAGATTTGTGTACTAATTGGGTAGCAGCCAGTATGAATACAATGAACGGATATTAATGCATCATGAATTCATATGGCAATCAAGTAAAACTCTTGGTGAATAAAGTGAAATTAAGATTTGCTTAGCAGGTGAGTTCATAGCTTAACTGGTTGAGCATTGGGCTGGTAACCCGAAGGCTGTTGGTTCAAATCTTAGGGAGATTCAGATTTTCATTTCACTTTCAATCAACATTCATTTACCAGTTTATGATATCCAATAGTGAGTTTCAATACAACGATGCATACCATTAAAATACTTGAAAGAAAAACAACATTTCAAATTGTAAACTATTTTAGGTTATTGTAGTCTTTTTGATGGCTGGTAGTGAAATCCAGGACGTGTTTCGTTCTATTTCAGACTCATCAGGTGAGCGACGTCGTTCCCACTAAGACTCGAACCCAGGACGAATCACTTTGAGTGCCGAGCGTTTATCCTCTAGCCACTGAGTCACGGTATCCACTCCTTTTGCGACGCGTACAGTTTTATGTTATTCCTGGTAATTTACTGTCGTTGATTAAAATACATTGACGAATCTCTATTGCCAAGTGATCTTTTGTATGGATGCCTCGATATTACCTATAGTTTCAATTTGGCAGTAACCATGGATAATTTGATAGTCAATACCATTAGGAAGCTTGTAACCAGGTGAAATATATTTCAAACCCGTTAAAAAAACTGGTTGGAAACTGAATACTTAAAACCGATTACTGGCAGCTTTATTTTAAACTGATGATAGAATATAGACACCAATTGAAATCAATAATTATTACTTAGTAAATTATTATTATTTTTTTTATCATTACATTTTCAACTTATTTTTTATTTACTATATAACTAACTACTTAAAATAATATCAAAACGTAGATATACCTAAGAAGTAGATAAAACATTGTACCACAATCTGAATTTATGAAAGAAAAACAAACACTCAATTATTGCCTTAAATATGTATATAGGCGCCAAATAGAAAGTCATTATGCTGCATACGTAGACGTGTGCAAGAGAAAGAATAAAAACATTCAGTACCATAGAAACACACGCACAAAACAAACCAACTCCTTCGAAGGAAAAAAAGTAACACCCCGTGATACTTGCTTGTTACATTACTATAGCCTATTGTGAAGTTATAACTCTTTTTGAGAAATATATTTTAACTTTATGCCGTGAAATGAAAATCAACAACGGGAAATTACAAACAATAACGTTACAACTACAGATGTTGCACAAGTGGTGGCTTTTGTCCTCCAATGGTCTAATGGATAACGCTCTCGTGTTTGAAGCGACCAGTCAAATACTCGAGTCTTAGTGGACAGAATATCACTCACTGGAGTGTAGGTACATCCAGCTGACTAGTGTGTCCTAAATAAAACGAAAAGTGCATCCTTGATTCCACTGCTAGCTAGTATCCATTATTACTATTATTAAATTATCTAGAGTTTCTAGGATAGTTGTCTTCAAAAATATATCTTGCTGTGAAATATTTTATTCAAAACTCCCTTAAGCACACATCGCCCTGTCAAGTAAACAAAATTATCATTATTATTTATCCCTCGGGTTCCTAGTGGATGGAACATAGGGCTTCACTAGCACGTCTCCATTCCACTCTCTTCTCTGCAAACTTTTGAACCTGGCTCCACCACTGCCCAGAAGCTCTCATTTCTTCCTCACACAATCTCCTCCATGTCACCCTCAGCTCACACCCCTAACTCGTCGTTTCCCATCTGGGTTCCACTCGAGTGCCTGATCCGGCAAGTGATGTCCTTGAATGGTCTTCTTAGTGTATGTCCAATCCAATCCATCTCCACTCTCTTCTTCTGGATATTTGTTGGGTGATAGGTTCTTCGTTGGTTAGTTCCCCACCAGAGTCCCTTGTTGCTTATACTTTCTGGCCATCTCAGCTTCAGTACGGAGTGAGCGTAGGTGGCAGTTGTTGATGAATGTCTGTAGTTTGTTGGAAATCCCTTTCGTAACGCGCCAAGTCTCTGATTATTGATTCTCCAGTTGACAGTTTGGAGGGTCCACTTCCATTCCATCTGCTATCGCAAATTCCTAACACTTCAATGTGATACCTTCTCATCTCCTTTGCAATCTGGGCACCCTTGGTAGGTTCAAACATTGTTTGGACATTCCATGTCCCCGCGTTTACTTTCGCTTTCATCGAGAGAAGAGAAGACACATCGGCCAATTGACTTCCCGAAGGCTTTCACCAACTGGCGTCATTTCGCCTCTCCGATTCCAGAGAGGAATAATTTTGTTTTTATTTTTTATATTTTGTTTGTACTTTGAAGTTTCTTTAGCGGTTGGATTGGTTTTACCGGGTAAGGTTGCTAACCCTACGCCCAACCTTCCCTCTTCACCCGGGCTTAGGACCGGCTAGTAACTAGTGAATTAACTAACTAGGCGCGGTTAAGAGCTAGATTAGTGATAGGAAATTATGAGTGACTTAATCTAATTTACGTTCACATATAACCAACTACTTACATATTTTTATGTACTTTTATTCATACTTAGGTTATCTAATGAGTACAAAAATATTGGATACTGAGAACATTCTACATTTAGTTTATTAATGGGGAAAACAACAATAGAAGAGCCATTATTTCAGAAAAACGAAAATTTGAAATACCCAGTGGATTCAATCTAAACAAACAATTTTCCAATTCAAAAGATGATGATGACTACTTTCTCATAGGTCCTTCCGATGGAAAATTTAACAATTCAATCGCCTATAGAAATAAAATGAACGAAATACTCGAAGTGTTTCCCCACCAGTAAGAAAAAAAGAAATTTCTGATCAAAAATTGAGTCGACCATCTATACAAGCATGTAAACAACCACAAAAATTTTCATCTCTGCATAAATCTCGACGGGATGAAGCTATTCAAACAGATAGTCCACATAAAGCTTTAGAAGCAGAAATACGACGCATTCGAGCTGAAATTGACAATAGAAAGAGAATTTTACGCGAAAGAGAAGAAATCAAAGGAAACACAAAACATGTAAAAGTTGAAAGTGAACTTAATCAACAATCAAATACAAATTATTCAAACCCAGTAGAAATTAATTATTCAACTAACACTATCAGTACTCCTGTTGCACCACGCCAACATAAAAGTAACAAATCCCCACTACAAAAATATTCTCAAGACCAAAAGACAGAAGTTCTAAAAGTTATACAGCATAATTTTGAAAAGAAGCGCCTTTCAGAATATCAGAGCGCATATAAACCACCACAAACAAACTATAAACTTGATCCAATTAAATCGATTAGACCATCATCATGTAAACTAGATAAATTTCAATATCGTGCAATTCCTTACGATACAGAGTACAGGCATGAATATAAACCTTTCAAGTATGTTTCAATTGATCAATTGAAGTCAACTGATATAACAAAAGAGAAAAATGTGAATATTATCCCATTAAAACGCCCAGTATCAGCTTATGGGATTAGAGAAATAAAAAATAATGATAGAAATATAAATAACAATCGAGTTCGAGCTTTGACGCCACCTTCACAATTATATAACAAAAAAACTAGCCATAAAAATAACTACATCAGTGAATACAATGCAAAATATCGTAATTATTCAAATGTATTAAGCATTTCACAAAACCAACCAAAATTAACAGATAAAAAGTTCCAATATGATTGGTATCAAGAAATACTAAAGTTACGCGAGAAAGCTGATGAATACCGAAAGCGTGACAGAGAATCACATTTCTCACGTGAACATTTAGCTCAACTAGACTCTAACTCCGTTGGTTACTGGGACCCATCAAGTACTGAAAGTTATGCAGAAAATATAGAGAAATATAAAGAAGTTTTACAAATGCCTCGAGCTGGGAAACCATCCACAGATTTAGTTTTAGATCCGTACAATGAACCACCAGTTAGCCAAAGAATGAAAGCAATGTTCGACAGTCAAAATATTGCAAAAATAATGGATCAGGATGACTGTTCTGATACAGATATAGATCAAGATCCAGAGTATAACTGCAAGCAATCATTTACTTGCCCACATTCAGAATATACGAGTAATATAAAACATATTGGAGACACCTATGCAGGAATGTTACCAAATACTAAACAACGTTTCCAAAGTGATGCATCACATTATAAAACTGATAATGATCTACATGAAATAACAAATCTCGAAGACAACAATAGAATAAATAATCCACATATTGAAGAATGGGAAAACTATCCAAATAATCATCGAATTAGAAATCAAAATCAATGGGATCAGAATTCATATAAAAAAAATCAAAGATCATTAGATGAAACAGAGTCAATAACTAGTTGTAGTTCATTATCTGAGAAATCAATGGAATTAAGTTCACGCTTAGCATATGAAACACTTGAACGAGCACAAAAACAACATGAACGTGTACTACGGGAAAAACAGCAATATGATGAAAGCAAATATACTTCAAATGCCTACTCTGACTACAAATCTATACAATGACCGGTTGTTACAAATCATTATACACAAATTGACTACTTTTAATCTGCAGGAAATTTATATATATATATATATATATATATATATATATATATAAACCGAATCTTATAATAATAAGCATTACCCTGATTATCAACGGGTAGCAGTTTTAATTCACAGTTTCAAAGAAAATTCATAGGGATTCAATTAGTTCACTGATAATAGGTCTGAGTTACAAAGAGTTAGAGAGCAAGTTCTGTTATTAATAAGGATATGCATCAATGGAGTGTCAACAGGCATATTCAAATGTCACCGAATCCTATAACCTAGATTTATGAAATTCGCTTTACCTGATCCCCTTATAACCAACTAAAGGTTGCAGAGTAAAAGTAATACTTGCATGTTTGAGATATCTTGGATATATTCATAATAAGGTAAAAAGTCATATATATTAGAGTAGTCTACACGTGTGGCACTAGATTTACAATATGAATAAAAATAGAAGGAAACAATATCAAATATAATCCAATGAGTATTAAAATGTAATCCAATTTATTACATGCATTTTATGTCATAAAGCAGGAAATTTTTTTACAAAATATAGATAAACGAAACAAGAACTAGGGTGATCATATACATACAGAAATATTATTGTAGTAAAAAAAAAAAAAGAAAAGTAATATTAATGATAAATGGTGGCTAGTAGTGGGATCTATGGGGCGCATTTCGTCCTACTTAGGACTTGTCAGCTGGATGTACGTGCCTCCCAGTGAGTAATGTTGTTCCCAGTAAGACGCAAACTTGGGACTCATCGCCTCAAACACCAGAGTGTTATCCACTCTAGGCCACTGAGTTACAACAGCCACTTCCTATGGAATAATATAAAATGTAAACGATTTTTCCGGTAGTATGAGGTGTAGTAGACATTAAGTTAAAATAACTGCATAGTCACCGGCCAATCAAAACTTGAGAGGAGAACATTAAAAGGACTAGAGAAAAGTAAATCACTTCCTCAAAAATACACAAAAAAGAAAGAATTAAGTCCTTTTAAAAGCATGTTTGAATGCATAATCATACACTAATAATCATGCTTACTTACATAAATACATTTATTACTATTACAAAATATACAAGTGACTAGAACAAGAATTATGATGTTAGGCAATTACAGTCTCATAAATGGGTTTTCCATTTCTATTGAGTGATATTAACAAAAGAATAGCCCAATGAAATTGTGGGAAGTTAAAAACAAGTCTCAAGAAGTTACATAAAAATTAAGAATTAATACATAATAATCGACGCCAACCTTTTTTACTAAACGTTTTACATTTGTTGTTATTCTCTGTCACAGTATGATGAGGTTGACTGGTGACAACTGCATGATTATTAGTAATAATATTATTGTGCATAGAAGCTTCTATACAATCTCCATTGTATGGTAGTGATTCGTTTGACTTCAGTTCAGGTAATAGTATAGGACCGCCAGAGTCAGCTACTTTCAGACCACACCAAATAGCTAGATCAAAAACAGTTTTAAGATTTTTTTGAGTCAATGCAGAACATTCAACATAAGCTTCAGCACCTAATTCAACAGCTAAGCATTCAGCCTTTTCTTTATCCACTGGTTCTTCGCCTATTTTAGAAAGTTCTAATAAACGACCAATATCATTACGTAGATCACATGCACAACCAATAAGAAGAAATGTAGGACCTGGTATTAAATTAGTTTCAGGAACAACACTTTTTAATCTACGATTAGGGCATATAGGAGATTTCGACTTGATGAGCATTGTTGGTGGACAGTGAGCAAGATTTGTTTTTGAATATAATGATGATGAAGTGGATATACCGAATAGTTTTGAAGCAGTTTGTTCAGCAGCACTGTTAAGAATGATAGGCGCAGATGCTAGTTCTTTTAACCAAACAGTTTTTAAAGATCTAAAAGAATCTGGTCGAACAACAGAAAAGCATAGCAAAATAACATGTGCATCCAAATACGATAGATGTCGTAAAGAGGCGACTTCTTCCTAAAATATGTTGAAAGAAGAATACATGGAATACATGACATTCTCAAATCAAAGAATTGAATGGGATAAATACAACTAAAACTGAATTTTTTTTGTTAGCTTTCTCTAAATTGTTTTCTTCATCACAGACTTCACTTCTATGAGAGAATATGGACAGTAAACAACAGTATGTAGAACGCCTATGAAAACAGTTAGTCAACAATATAGCACACAAATAGATCATGACATAAAGTATGTTTTATTTTGACTTACTACTCGCTTTATCAAGAATGAGTAATAAACATCCAAAACCAATTCTATGTATTTTCTAATTGTAAGTCTTTTCCATTCTGCCTAATATATAATCATACTCATCTTTGTACATTTGCTCATTAATGAGCGAAACAATATGTGTAGATGATGGAATGACTGTATAAGATTTCTCAGTGATATCTTTCGACATCTTATCAACGATATCTTAGTTACAAATGAACTTGTTTTTTTTTACGTCAAAAGGTATCTGATGATTCAGATTTCAATTTTTCTTGACAAATCTTTGGATTTGGACATCTTGTAACTCCTTATTCCAACCAACATACACTTTGAAATGTAACTACTATCTTTCCAGTATTTTTTTTTTGCAAATGATTTCTAATACTAGAGGTTAAGTTTTAAAATGCAGGAGGTAGATTCGTTCTATGGATTCTGTGAGTGGATATCCTGAAAGATTGCATTTGGTTGAAAATATCCTAGATATCTGAATAGCTAGTTGTGGAATTCAAAGTAACTAACTTATTTGTAATCAAAGAATCTTTTACTCTTGTTCTTGGTTGTCTCAGTACTCTTAGCTGGGTGCTTAATGGTAAAGGTTTCATTGTCCTTGTAGACAACATTGTCATCACTAACTTCAAGATGAGTAACCTCAATTTCTTCATGAATGATTCAGTAGCTTGCATTAACAAAGTGGTTTGCGATTGTTAGTCTCTTTTGACTGTTTTGTCACTGACTGCATAGGTTTTTCTACTGACCGTTTGTCTGTTTGGCCTCTTATTAGATGATAAATTGGGTCTATGTCTATATATTTATTGGTTGACAATTGACTCGAATGCCAAGCTTCTAGGGATTCTATGAAAGTCTTAGTATTTCCTGTATATAAGATCTCTATATTTTTAAAATTGAACTCATATCTTACGCTTAAAACAAATTTCATACTACTCTTAAGCAGGGTGATAGAAGAAAAGGCGACTGATAAACCACATTGACTTATGACAACACCTTTTCAAAGTTCGTAAAATATCGTCGTCCCTTGTTAAGTAAGAAAAACGAATATCCTCCTATATATCAGCATCATCGAAACAACTGAATAAAAGAGAAATATATTGAGATGATTGATCATAGCAAGTACTTGGGTGTGTCCTGTTTACAGAAGTACATTATGTCAAGCCTGATGACAGTCAACATTATTATTATTCCCTTGGGTTCCTAGTGGAATACAGAGCTTCAGTAGCATGTCACCACTTCACTCTCTTCTCTACAGTCTTTTCAACCTAGCTCCACCACTGCCCAGAAGCTCTCATTTCTTCCTTACACCGTCTCCTCTATTTTAACCTCGCCTCGAACGCCCAACCCGTCGTCTCCCTTTTGGGATTCACCCGAGGGCCTGGCCTGGCGCGTGATGTCCCCAGATGGTTTTCTCAGTGAGCGTCCCATCCAATCAATCTCCACTTAATGCTGCATATTTGTTGGGCGATGGATTTCTGGTTGGTTCGTTGCCAGAATGAGTTTCCTGTTACTTATTCTTGCTATTCTGGCCATCCGATCTTCAGTGTCGAGTGAGCGTAGGTGGCAGCTGTTCATGTATGTCTGGAGTTTGTTGGAAATGCTTTTCGTAACACGCCAAGTCTCTCAACCATCACATGGAAGCACAGACTTGACGTTACTGTTGAAAATCTGGATCTTTTTCCTTATGCTGAGTTCATTAGATCTACACATTGATTTCAGATTAATAAAGGTCTGTCTTGCTTTTCCAATCCCAGCTTTGACATGCTCATCTGTGCCACCGCCTCTAGTTAAGACGATGCTGTCTAGGTAGATGAAAGAGACAACTTCTTTTCGATTTCTCCTGCTGATGGTGCTTGTGGTTGTTGTTGGTTGGGTATCTTCATCACCTCTGTCTCCTCTACGTTCACCTGAAGGAAGTCCCATCTTCGTTGCCCTGCCTCTTCTGTCAACTTGTTAGTTTTCGCCTGTAGATCTTCGAGTTTGTGCGACATTAGACATAAATCATCATCGTTGGTGAAATCCATAATTTTCCAGGGTCTTTCCATCGGTCAAACAGCGTAAACCTACCTTCTCGTTCCTCATCACAGTTTGTTGCATGATCCAGTCCGGTTCAGTTGACCATTAATGATAGTAGGCAATCCTATCTTACTCCTGTCTTGACTTCAAAGGCATCACTGAGCTTCCCATTGTGAATCACTTCGCATGTAGCATCATAATCATCATAAAGCTGTTGAATGAGGTTGATAAAGGTTTGTGGCACTAAAACCGTAGTGTTGAAGCAGCTGCCAACCAAATTACTCCTTGATCAACGCCTAGATAGAAAGCCTTTTCAAAGTCAATGAAGTTGAGGTAAAGAGTTGACTGCCATTTTATCCTCTATTCTATGATGATGCGTAGAGTAACGTTGCAATTTGATCCGCACATGATTTTCTTTTCCTGAAGCTAGTTTGTTCCAGTCACCAACCACCTAGCATTTCGAAGTCATACGGTGAACGAAATTTCACTTTTTCTTAACTTTAAATATGAATTTCTATATTCGAAATGTTTCATTAAAGTATATAAATAAATGGAATAATGAATTATTGTAACAGTCAAGAATAACTTAATTGAACAACTAAATGGATATCTAACGAAATTAAATTACAATATACATTCACAAGACTACAGCTCCAGTACAGTCACATCATGGAGGGATACATGCCTAAAATTTACAAAAGATACCGCTCTATAAACTATTAGAGAAAATTTACTGTAAATCAGACACGAGCTTAAATCACAGCTGATGTTAGAGTATCACAGTAATAGTTTACCAATCATAAGGCTAGTAGTGTATATAATATCACGTCTTTTGTGTGAATGCTGATGAAACTAACTGATCGTTTATGATAAAATGAATAACAGCATCTTTTAAATATATACACAAACTACTGAACTACAAAACCCTTGTGGAACAACAAGTCACTGTTAATCAAGATGTTATCGCACAAAGCTTGAACGAATTAAATATGAGTCTGTGAAAAGTGTGATAACTGAAAAGAACAATAACTTAAGTATGTAAATCGAAGTTAGTAAATTTAAAAAAAGGTAACTAGTAATTATTATCAGGAAAGAAAAACAATTGTAAACACAAGGAACATCTATAGGCACTTATGAGATGCCCATTCTGCATATCTGATCACAATCAGTATTCCCAAATCTAAGTCAATAAAAACTATCAATCAGAATAAAGTGGCTATATATATTTACAAATTATTAAAAAATAAGTTAGGAATGGCATATAACAATTGTAAATCAACGGCTTAGGTATGAGATTTTCAACGGATCAGTCATGAGTTCCAACTCAACTCCACTTTCCATTTACTGAGCATTGAGTCGCCTATGCAATATCATAAGTCATTACACAATAAGTGTTTTTCATAGATTTATGCATAAATCTGTATGGGGAGTTGCTGAATTGCAATACCTTTGGTAAGTTTATAATAGATTTCACATCCTAGAATGAGGAAAGCGAAAAAGGTTATACTATTGAACCATAACTTCTCATTGATACGATATGGACAGTGTTTAGTTCATAAAATACCATAATTATCTGCTGTTGCAGTTCCAAGAATAACAAGAAAATTTACGGAACATCAGACAGTTGATCATTTTCTCAAGTCACCAAGTTCCTTAACCTCGAAGACCCATTCAGGGGTCTACATATGCCAAATAGACAAAAATATAAATAAAGCAAGAAGAACAATAGTATCAGAATTACCATGCATGTATTTCATAGATTCTCCTCACTGCTTTACAACTTATGGAACATAATGTTCATGATGAACAATATGCTATATAACGTACTTATAAAAATCAACAAAAATTCTGACGAATTGAGACATACGTGGACAAGATAACGTCAATCCACGATGATTCATCGAGACATGAATGAGTCAGCAGAAAGACAAGAGAGTTGCAACAACTTTCCAAGAGGAAGTTAATAGACATACTAACCTACAATGACCTTAAACCTCGTAGATCTCGGTTACCATATTTGTATGACCTGCTGAAAGTGCATAAAGCTAATGTCCCGATGAGACCAATACTATTCATAGTCAACTCACCGTTTTACAAGCTTTCCCAGTGGCTGGCAAAACATTTAGAACCCTTCCGTATAAAACTGGCCATTCTCAGTCTTACAATACATTTATTGTGTGCAATAATGGTCAACATGCCTTTCATTTATTGAGTATTTTTATTGAATCGCACTTCAATATAACATTCACGATGGAAACTGAACATGACAACGAATATCACTTCCTATAACTTGGCCTACAGCGTCATACAAATGGAAAGACTCATGGATACATTTATCGGAAAAACACGGAGTGAAATTGATTTAAACTTCCACAGCTTTTGCCCAATCAGTCCAAAAAATGTCTAGTAAGAACACTTTTCAACCGTACGCATAAACTGTGCTCTGGAGAAAATATTGAGGAAGAACTGACCTTTGGCAAAAATCGCCTATGTGGAAATGATCACCTATAAAAGTTCATTGACAAGCCCACCAGGACAGGAGAGAAAGAATTAAGTGCAGTACATCATCATCATCATCAATATCAACATCGAACCAGGCACTACTGCGTAACGGTCCGAGTTGCCACAGTTCATAGCACTACATCAAGTAAAAACGCAGTAAAGTGGAAGGTAAGGATAAGAAAACTCAGTCAAAAGAAATATAAAGTACGAGAAGAAAGAAAGTAAGAATGACAAAATGGTGAGAATCGGTATAATGTTAAGATGAGGATAATGTGTGCATAAATCTGCGCCACTGACATAGGTTCTGGGCCATATCCCCAAGTCTCCAGCCACTGGTTCTTCTTGTCCCGCGGATCTCAACCACCTGGGCTGCATAGCCCCATATGGCTCAAACTAACAATCGAACAGTTCATACATTGATGCCATGCTCTAGTTGCATTTCCCAGTGGACGTAAAACAATAAAAAGTTTCTTTTGAGCATAAATTATTGCTCATAATCATATCAATGTAATCACACTACTTCCGATATTTGATTTTGATAGTTACGTCTCTTTATATGAGTTGTTTTTATTGGTAGCAAATTTTTCCATATCTCTGGTATACGTGTTGCGTCATTTATATTACATGTGTTGAGTGTTGATTCGATGAACAAAGATTCAGTAATCAATCTCTCTCTCCACTTAATTATATTGGACTTAAGTACAGTGGCTTTATCCCACCCTATTGTGTGGTTGTTTGTTAATGCATGCATAGCAATAGCCGAGTTTTTTCTAGATTATTGATCTTATTGGGGTCTGTTATTCTATATTTAGCTAAATCCTTATGTTAGGCTATTCTAACTGACCCCGACCGACTAGTTTGACCTATGTACTTGACCTCACAGTCATTTCAGTACATGGAATTTGATAGATTATATTATTTTGCTTAATTGGTTCTATCAGATCCTTAGGCCGACAAAGTTTATCTCTGAGTGAGTTTGTAGGTTTAAGTACCACCCTAATTCCAGCTTTGTTGACGATCTTACGTAAAGCTTCTGATGTACCTTCCACAAAATGGAGGCTGTGAACTCTTTTTTACTCATGTTGTCGTTATTAGTCGCACTCGTGTGACTTATTTTTTCGTTTTTTGTGTCCGTAGGAATTTCTTCATAAACTGCGGAGGATAACTATTAACTATTAGCGCTTCTTTTACGTGTTTCAATTACTTGTTTAGGTTCTTGCTCTGACTAGTCAGTTTTCTAGCTCTATCATTTAGACACTTGACTAATCCTGCCTTAACTGACATTGGATGGGATGATCTGAAGTCTAGATACCTGTTGGAATGTGTTGGTTTTCTGTAGACAGTAGTATCCAAGCCACTGTCTGTTTTTCGTTTTATTCCACAATCCAATATAGGTAATTCTCCTTGTTCATTTTTTACCCCGTAAGTGAATTGGATTGCGTTTACTACTGAGTTTATATGTGTGAGGAAATTGTCGATATGTTCCGATTTCAACACAGTAAATGTGTCATCCACATACTGCCACCATATTTTTGGTGTAGGATTAAAAGTTTGTAAAGCTATGTTTTCCCAACTATCCATAAATATATCTGCTAAGATTGGGGATATTGGCGATCCTATTGCTACTCCTGTCTGTCTGTATATTTTGTCCTGAAACTTGAAGAATGTGGAGGTCAGGCATAACTGTATGCTTAATATAATCTTATCAATCGATATCTTAGTTCTGTGAGTAAGTTCCGAGTCAATATTTAGTTGACTTCTGACTGCATCCAGTGCCATATTGATTGGTATTTTAGTATACAAACTAGTTATATCGAAGCTAATCATTTTTTTCATCCTCTTCTATGTGTAGGTCATTAAGCCTAAATTTTAACTCGTAACAGTTTATTACTAGTCTGGAATTCAAACGGTTCCTAATAGGGTTAGGGTTAGATGACAATAGATCATCTAAAACCAGAAGATGTCATACCTAGCATAGAAGTAGCGTTAAGCTCGGTGGATACAACAACAAATATGCATTGCCCGAAGATTCCAAGATGTGATTTATCATATAATGAAATTCAGCAACTAACTACAGATTCAATGTCCTGAGAGGCATAGACGTTTACGACACTGTTCAGTTTCCTGGTTGGGAGTGCATTAGATTTCGAAGCTGGAATGAACTAGTTTAAATCCAAGTGCTTATGTTCCTGAATCACATACCTTCCAGACAGGAAGAAACAGGGGAACCACATACGGTATTTCTTAACTAATAACTCACGATTGAAAATGCGAATATGGGAAACAAATCCAAAAGTTAACAAACGTATTCCCCAATATCATAAAGTTACACATTTTCAACCGACAATCCGCTTCTAAACCTGAAAGGCCGTGATTTAGACCAGTCAGAGGGGATCGTATTTGATTCCCATATACTGGTTAACACTTCCGTCAACCTGACTAAGAGCACCCTACCACCATCCTTGTATACCTCAGGAGTTAGTCCTTTCATCCTGCCGCCCTTCCTCGTTTCAGGTTACCTACAGCCTTCTCGACTTCTCCTAGTGTTGGGGGGCCCATCTTAATGTTTCATTCAGGATCCGACCGGATAGCGGGCAACGCAATGGTAGCTGGAGGCCAGTTAAGCTGTTCCTCGAAGTGTTCTGCCCATTGTCCCAGTCGTCTCCCCTGCGAGTGAATCGCAGACCCGTCCTTCTCCGCTATAGCCTCACAAACTGTTGTTGACCTCTTCCCCCAAGTCTCCTTAATAAGTCTAAATAACTGTCTACTGCTAACAATCGCCGCTGCCTTTCCCACCTCTTTAGCCTTCGCTGACCACCATTGTTCGCGATCGTCGCGCAGACTTTTCATCAGTCTACTTTTAAGTTGCGCTCGCTCTTCATTGTACTCAGAGCCTGCAGGCAGGGATGCATTCACGTACATCCTTTAGTTCGGAAGAAACTGCTGATATCCACTGGCTCTCTTTAGCCACTATTTTGGAGTCAGTTACAGTATTCAGTGCTGCTTTTACAGCAGACTGAAGAAGGCCCCAAGCTTCTTCTGGATGAGTGACAGTATTTTGTTCCGATAACTGCCTAGCCAACTTCTCACTGAACACTGCTTTGGTGTTTTCGTTGTCCAGCAGCACTCGCAGCGGTTTTGTTGCCAAACCTTTCTTACGTCTATTGAGACGCAGGCATATACGTGCTCGGACCAACGCGTGATTACTGTCCAAATACGTACTCCAGAAGGAGCGGCACTCTTCCACCGATCCTCTCCAGAGATGACTAATAGCAAGGTGGTTTATCTATGTCCATCGCTGAGTTGAGCTCGGTGGACGCCACCTCAGACAGTGTCTTTCTTTATATCTGAAATTTGTGCTAGCTAAAAATAGGCGGTTATCTGAGCACAGTTGTAGTAGGCGATCACCGTTATCCGTAAGTCCAGCTGGGACTCCGAAAATGCCACCTAAATGTATTTCTGCCTCACTCAGTCTACCCACCTGTGCGTTGAGGTCACCTGCAACAACCACCACGTCCGAACGTTCGGCTTTCGAGAGGAGGTTAGACAGTTTATGGTGGAACTCGTCCTTCACTTCATCCGAGCTGCAGTCAGTGGGTGCGTAAGCAGAGATTACAAAGAGACAACGGTGAGTCTCACTATTCCTTTTGGTTTTCACTGTGCCATTCAGCCGGATAGCGCAGAGGCGACTATCAACTGGGATCCAGTCCAGTAGTGAGTTTTCTGCCCTAGTGCTTAATGCTATGCTTACACTTGCAAGACCGCGAGAGCTAGCTATCGAATCTCCAGAAACTCGAAGGGTGAATTTTGCGGACTCACCAGATTGGTCGGGAGAGGTTAGTTCAATAACCGCACTTGGGTCCTGTGTGTGTGTCTCACAAACACAGCCAACGAAACGTGGCAACCAATTTGACGTAGGATGAGGACATTGAAGGCCCCAATGCGTAATTTGGATCGCAGTTTAAGGAGACCAAGGATGTTGTTCTGTGGATTCAGATCGTTGTCGAAGGTTGCAGAGTTAGGAGAAATTGAAGATGATGAAGTATCGTTAGTTGAGAGACGTGAAGGAAAATTAGAAGGTAATGATGGGAGAGGTGGATAGCAGTCTGAAGAAACTTAAGTGCTGACAAAGTTGTGAGGGCAGTTGACACTTCCCGGCTGCCCACACCGTGGAAAGCTATTTCTTCTTAAGATACCTGAAAGAGATTTGTGTGTCCACAGAGCCCATCGGACATCTGCTTGAGGCCCATCACACAGCCTTTTGAGTATGGTTGTTCTAAACTTTTGTTGTTTTGGGGCCGGATAGTCGAGAAGAAACGAAAAACGAACCAATATCGCCGGCCCGGCAGACCGTGGGGTATGGTGGAGTGTTATTTTTGGGGCCCACCTTTTCTAACCCCCACTCCTGCTGAGAAGGCAGCATCAGCATAGCACTGCTGGTCATCCAAGGGAAACACCTTACTGCTGTCACACCCCATCCAGCTAGCAGCCGAACGACTTCGCTCTCAGACCCCCATTATACTGTAGCAATTCACACCATAACGGTAACTGCTTTTCGTCTTACCACTATCCAACAGACCTTTCTGGTATGGTAGGACCTCGAGGGAACAAGCGTTCCACCAGCATAGCTCGTCGGACCATTGTGATATGCAAGCCCGACCACCACAAGGTAGCAGCTATCGGTCGGGTAGGTGCAGTACAGTTGACAAGATCCCCGTCTATCTACACCTCACCTTCAAAAGGGGTGAAATCGCGTCAACGATGGGTCATAGACTGAGTGCTGCAGTAAAAATCACCTATCCACCCGCCAAGTTAGTCTACATGTATCAGACCAAATGCTGATTAAAATAGTCCAAGGTGGGCAAATCCCCAACTCTTGTTACCTCCATCTGTATCTACCAATTCACATGTAAGTCCCAAAGCACATACACTGAAAGTACAGAGAGAAGGGTTCTTGTACGCATTTCTGAACATATTCCGAAGAATTTGAGTCTTAAGGGTTCCCCAGGGTTTAAAAAGTGCAATCGCCTACCATTTGCTTGATACTGGACATAAAGTCGACGTATAAATGTCATTCAAAGTGATCAATAAACAACGGAAACCCACTCTTCTGCGGTTTGCTGAAGCAGTTTTCAATTAAAAGACTCAAACCCGATCTATGTATTCAGAAAGATACTGTTGTCAATCTTCATTACGTTAGTAATTTTAATCTCCTAAGTTTGTAAGTACAAGATTACATAACCTTATGACCCTTAGTTTTTTCGAACTTAACTTTTCAATCTATCTCAAAACCTACTCTTACTTTCTGAGTTGTATTCATTTTATTTCTCAATATAATGACAACCTGTCGCCCTTATACTACGTTTACTTAACCATGACGTTCTTTTTACTAATTCTGGAATAACATCGGCACAACCTCCTCCCATTTATATGTGTATATATTATACATAACTTTTTTCGAATCTCTCGAATGTTCATTTTATCACTGTAAAAATAGTTAACCTTTAGACTAGTCTTAACAAATTCATCAATGTCGGTCAATCTACATATTTGATACCTACCTTCTCAGTTCGTTAACACTCTGTCAATTTATTAAAGTACGTTGTATAACATAATATTCACCATAAACGTTACATTTCATAGGTTGTAAAGCAGCTGAAGAGAACCCACGAAACATATGGTATTTCTACTACTATTGTTCTTGCTTTATTCAAATTTATCAAAGGGAAGAATTGTATGAACAAAAATATTCCATGGCATCACGTCATGCACTGAACATCGCTTCTTCAAGCCAGTCCCAGGGAGAGCGGCGGTGAGTAATGTGGAAGCCACTAAGATGACATAACATCATACATGTCCAAACAACCGAAGCTATTGTTTTAAGATGACCACAGTCAATGAGTGACGATTCCCAATGTGCCCAAACCCACATCGCCTCACCTCAGAATTACCCACATGGCGTTATCACCGGAGAGTATTCTTGCGCAGACAAACGTGATCGACATTGCCAACTGTACGAATATGCACAAGGTTGCTGAGTGCATTTCGACCCGACTAGCTCAGACTAAACGGTGTCGATATTCTTGTGGGAGTATACCTTAAAAACGTTTCTGTAGTTATTACTGTGTATACAACCGTACCACTGCCAAACCGTGTGTCTGACTAAAGTACTTTTAAGAGTTTGAAAGAACAGAAACCAGAGATCAAATTAACTATTCTCGTAGGTGGTGGTAAAAGAAAACTGATTTTAATTTCCTAAATTAAAAAAGGAACAGTAACAACATGAAACATTGGCTAAAGCGAAATATAATTGGTTCAACTTACTTTTCCTCCCGCATCGCAGATATGCAGATTTACGGGGCGTGTGTCAGCACAAACTTCAACTGGAAAAAAAACACAAGAAACGAAATTACATCTAACAACTACTAGTATAATGACACGCTAAGCTATACGATATATATCACGTAGGATTATTCATGTTGCTCAGTGAAAAGTTCGACAATATAACCCACTGCAACTTAAAATTTTAGGATAGGCTTTCATCTAGGGCAATTCCTGTTCCTTTCCAATTTCTATATCAATCTGTTTTCTAAGATTATTCTCGCTAGTTAAAACCTTTCAAAGATTTCTTATATGGTTCAATGGTTGGTTTAATTAAGATTATCTGGTCTTACTAAGTTGGTTTAACCTTGGAAATGTATCCCCATGAAAATTCAATGAAGGTAACATCATGACAGTTTTTATGACATCATATGAATTACAATGGTAGATTGTGAACTGATGCTACAGAATATAGCAAAGACTGGTCAGTTTGACGCGTAATCTAGTATCTCATACTTCAACTGTCTACATTACGAATGATTGTGTTTGATAGGTTTATATATAATATTATATTATTATTATATATAATCTTCACAGTTTATTCTCTTTTCCACTGTTATGAAGAGGCGTGACATTTATAACACTGACAAAATACAACTTCGTCCCGTACAATAAAATCTGACTTCAAAACATATGTGGTAGTCAACTTCGTGGAAATTAACATCGAAATAAGACCAATAACAACACCAATCACGGTTTGGGAGGGAACCACTTGACATCAAGGATGATCATTCTGCATCAACATAGTTTCAGTTTATGACAACGGTTCATATGAACTCGCTATCTATCTCAAAGGAGCTCAAAACTTTGAAAAGCACGATCTTATACACTCATTTCCAGTTCGTTTTGCATATTCGTTAATTATATAATCCCTCTTGTTCGTTTTCCTCCAATGTGCTGCTGAATTAGAGGAATGCGAACTGTGCTCAATTTTTAGAAACAGCCACACAAACGCAAATAACACAAAACCTACCATAAATCCTTTTAACTTTCCTATCAAACCTCATCATAACACAGAAAAAGAAGTCTAGAGAGATGATGATGACCTTTTTACGAGGATAGCAGAATAGAATCATCCACTAATCAAACCCTACTTCTGCAACTCTATGGTCTCATAAAGGAGTTTGGGGGGGGGGAGTATGAGTAGTTAAACGCAAATTGATGTAAGTCCCAGATACATGATGGCTATGGAGTCACACTTTAAATTTCAGGCTGGAAAAATTTATCATGAACATTCTAATATTGCTCCTTATATGACTGCATTTTGTCAGCATTTTCACTGCATGAACATTTCATTCTTGTATTATAAATTAATTAAGAAGCACTCAAGAATGAGTTTAGGATGAGTCCATGGAAGAAACTGCTGTAACTTGAAGTATGTACATTCTTAATTGGAACAGATGGTTGATATTTAAGTCTTCACATCAAAACATATCTCAGTGTAAGCACTGACATGAACTCACAAATCGACGCACAACCTAGTACACAAGTGCATCGGTTCAAACTGCCATACTTCACATTGGCATGCAATGAACAAGTGCATAGAAAAAGGCTGATATAAGAGGAAACAAAGGTATATAAGAAAACAAACAATCTGAAGATAAGGTTAGTGTAAATATCCAAGCTGGAGAAGACCTCAAAGAGTAAATATATCTACGCAATTGTGACTGATTTTCAGCCATGTCACCAAGAGTCAGTCCTCAACCCCTGGTTCCCATCATCTCGCGGACCCCAGACGGGCAGGTAGTCTACATCTCCCCACACGGCTCAGACCAACAGTAGGAGACTCCATCATGTTTTGGTCTGGCCACTATGAACCCTGAATCTTGTTCCAAACTAATCCAACTTCACCCAGCGTTTCAGGTCACAGTACGAGGAGGCTCGGGATGCACAACACATGTTCCAGCTATCTCAGCCGATAAAGGTTCACAACCTCATTAATTGACTTGTCCAATTTGCCTAGTAACCTTCGCCTAACTTCAACATTGCTACCACGTTGATCCCACCAAACGTAAGCAGTGGTTTGAAGACACCTGTGATCAAAACCTTGTAGCGACTTCATATCTTTTCCTTTTAACGACCATGTCTCACAGCTACATAATAGAACAGAACGGACTCCAGCACACTATACTTGTTCTTTAATAAATAGTGGAATATCTTGCCAGTCTGTGCCACAGACAACGTAAGTTGGCAAGTGCTAAACGGACCTTTTGTATCCGAGCTGAGATTTCTTCAGCGACCAGCACATTTGGACTGATGTAACTTCCCAAATAAGTGAAGCTGTCGACCCATTCGACGACCTCACTCCTTATCCTTAGGCAAGAAATCGTTGCAGACCAGTCCTATAAGCATTGTTTTAAATCTGACGCAAGTCAAACATGGACAGATTTCTGCTCAACGCGTACAGAAGACCTCGAATTTCGTCAGTGTCTTCAACTAGTAGGACTATGTCATCTGCGTACTCCAAGTCAGCAAGATGCTCTTCAAGGAGTAGATCAATATCTGTGAAATTAGATGTGCCTAACGTTATGTGCATTACTACATCTATAACGAGGTTGAACAAGAATGGTGACAGTGGGCATCCCTGGCGAAAACCACCAGTTGTCATTAATCCTGATGACAACTACCAATACGCCCTTACACGCTGTGATTTCGAGTAGACAGCTTTGATTAGCGTTACATACTTGGTCGGTACTCTCTTTACAGTGAGACTACCAGGAAAATTCTCGGTTTGTGAAGTCAAATGCTACCTTTAATTAAAGAAAAATGGCAAGTGTTAGGCGTCGGAAAGTATCCTTGGGTTTCAGAATCTGTCGGAGGGTGAAAATATGATCGATGCACTTTCGTCCAGGTTCTAAACCTGTTTGCTTTTCTTCATTTTGCTTTTCATGATCTCCAGCTGGGCAGCGAACAACCTGCAACCCGGGGTCTTGGACTCAATATTAGTCAAACTCATTCCCCTATAGTTGCCACAATAAAATTTCTCTCCCTTCTTATAGACTAGAATGGTCAATAAAGTGAACAAGTCTGACGGGACCACCTCTAATTACTATACACTGTCTAGTACTTCCGTTACTCTTATCAGCGATTTCCTACTCTTATCTTTAAAAACATCAGGTGGCACGACTTAACCCACGGACTCCCCCTCCTCCCGCAACTAACATGAAGCCATCATCTGAGAGGAGCAATTTAAAAAGCTCAAAATCGATCGCATCAGTTGAGTTCTAAACCTAATTTGCGTCCGGTTCCCAATGATTCTACAAGCGATCCCAGTCGACGATGAATATCAGCCTGAAATCAATTAATAAACCCCTATAAAATTCCAAAACCTGGATTACTCTAATGCTCATTGGTGACTCACCTTGAGATGAGATACCCAAATTTTCAATGAGAAGTAGTGACCGAACTACGGCAATTGATGGAGGTCACACTATTTTGTGAACCGACAGAAGTAGGTTATATGAACCACTAGATCCCAACCCAGTAGCTCAATGGTAACCTGTTGGCCACGGAACTAGAAGCTCTTGGGCTACATCCATGGCAGGCGATTATGGGTGCGCACTAATGAGGAGTCCCACACTAGGAAGAAACAGTTGTCCAGTGCTCCCAGGTTTCTAGTGCCTCTTCAACTAATGTCAATCCATGATGAATACCAACCTGAAACCAATAAATATATCCCCACAAACCTCAATATTTTATTGATGAGTTACTTTCGATTATTCGTTTTTTTTATTCATCCCAATATCAGCCCGTTTTTTCTTTATTATCTGCTGTTAAGAAATATAATGGCTAGGAACTAGGAACATTTGTATGAATTTCTACATTATTTCCTTACTCATATAAACGCATTGTTAAATTCGGTGATCAACAAAACAAATGTAAATGACAAGGAACATTGCAGCTGAAAATAGGATCATATTACATCGGTTAGAAATATTTTAAGTACACAAGTCACTCTTTAAATAAAATTCTAGGCAGATATGCTGTCTGACACACACTACGTGGCTGACAAGAATCGATTTCAACATTTTCAAGTTTAACATCCAAGGAAATCAAAACGAATGATACTCCACAGAAGTCTTTCAATCTAATATTAGTTGAATTATTTTACAATAAGAAACACCGGGAGGCATAGTTCAGGGTAGAACTATTGGCCACATATTTTGAAAAGGGAATGACTTTTCCATGTTCAGTTAAATCTTTGGTGTTGTTAGTGCTTATACATCGAAGCCCATTGTGCTTTTCTGCTTTAATTGAAATAATTTTCAACTAAAGTAGGCAGGAAACACTCTAAGTGAATTTCTCATAGTCACCTATAAGTCTAAACAGTTTTCGATGGACTTTTGCTGATGTTTTCCAAAAAAACTTTATTTCGTTTTCCTTACCAATGTTAAAATGATTGTTAATAACTGCTATCTGATAAAAAGTGCGGCTCTCTTCTGGGACCAGTGATAGAGAAACACAATTAAAAGGATTCGTTCCTTTTCGAAATGAGATTAGCACATAAAGGTAGTGGCATCATCTTTTACGTTAAAAATACGTTGGCTGTAAGTGCTGTATAAATGGTAACACATGAAAGTGGGGGTTATGTGGAGTGGTACGTTGCCGGCAGAAATGCAAGGAATAGGAAGTTAACCTAGTCCTAGTATATAGTAGCTCTGAATAGGAGGTGGAAGACTTCTCCTTGAACAAACTGACGCTGTGGACAGATCAATGTAGATGTCTAGTTTCAAGAAACTTCAAAGTACTATCAGTTTCCTCAAACAGCCTAACAAAAGAGCCATTAAGAAATCCCGTTGGCCACAGGTTAACTGATAAATAAATTTCCTTGGCTCTTCTACAGCGTATCAAAGTACCAACCCGATACGATTATCCCATCTCATTACTTCCATCCTCTCACGTAGATGATGTACTCCTTATCCAGCACCTTGTACTCCTTGTTAAAAGTGGTCATGCTGTAATCAGATTAAGATTCACAGCAACCGTCCTGTGCTAGGTCGCCACTCCAACTGTGCCTAATGAGTGGAAGGCGAAAATAAGTTATTGAATCGGAAGCATATCTCGAAGAACTTACAGCCAATCTCAAATCCCTGTACGATGCTCCTTCACACAGTTGTCAGTTGGAGTGACAACCATTCATCCCATGGAATGGCATGAAGGGATGTGAACGATCCTTGCTAGATAAATCGTGAAATTCGAAGTCTCCTTACGACAAAAGAAAACTTTTTGGACTTTTGTCACTAACCTTGGTAAACCGAAGGAGAAGAAACAGGGCAAAAAAGCCTAGAATAGATGTTTCACCGCTATACATCAGTTCCGAAAATGCACTGAAATATGTTTCGCCCAGGCTGCAATAGAACATCCAAAGATGCTATTTTCTGATATGAACAATAGCAATAAAACATACTGTGGTATCTCCACCTTAATCGAAGAAACAAAAACCAACCAGTTAGTTGAAGACTACAAAAATAAAGCAGAGGCTGTTGTCGGATGTTTTTCGGTCTTTAATTAGGAAGCTCTAATGGATACAGCATCCCTAAAGAAATACACAGCGACCTTGTGTGCATTTTTGCAGCAGGCAATGAGCCACACCTATAGTGTGAGGGCTAATGATACTACCTGACTGCTCAGACCTCGGTAGGTGGAGCGGGGTTCAAAGTCGTGAGCCATTGTTTCGAAGTCGACAGCTTAGACCAATGGGCCACATCTCCATATGACTTCACCAGCAGAACCCTTGACATCCGGCAGTACAACATCTGTGGATATCGATCACAATGATGTCTTTAGGACAGCAAATACTCTGGATAAGCATAAAGCAAAGGGACCTTATAAGCTGCATCCAAGGCCGCTTAGAGATTTCGCACCCTGTAGCTGGCTTACTGCCTGATACATTTGAACTGTCAGTCAAGGCATGCTCCCGTACGACTGGAAGGATGCTATGGTCACATACATCCATAGACCAGCTTTCAGGCAACACCCATCAAGTTACAGATCGAAAAGCCTGACTAGCATTGTAGTTAAAACCCGAGGAGGAATCAAGAAAGCTATTACGTTCACCTAGAAAAAAACACCCTATTTCCACATTCGCGACATGGCTTTCACAAAAGTTTCTCACATTTGACAAATCTCAGTCATAGGAAGTTGGGTCACTTTCACGGATGACAGGTAACCTGTAGATATCGCCTTCTTAGACTCCAGTAAGGCGTTTGATAAGGTAACCTACTCCAGGTTGTTCATGAAGGAGGAAGGTCACGAAATCACTAACAATTCAATTGTATGAAGAGTTCCCTGTTGGTAGGAGACAAGGAGTAGGAATTAATTTCCAATTCCTCTTAGAAGTTGGCAGTTATGAGTCCCTTACTATTCTTCATGACGAGTTTGTCGGAATCTCCGATGTTTCTCTACGCTGATTTAAGACTGGCGGGAAATTAAGGATGACGAAGACGTATGTACACTTTAGACAAATATAAACAGTTTGTTAAACTGGTCAGAGAAATGGCTAATCCCTATCAACAGTTGAGTGTGCAACCATCCAGAGAAAACGTGCAAATAGTAATATCTAAGATGTTAATGGGACTCCTCTATCCTCAGTAATAACTCACACTTACCTGAGAATCATATTAAGTCATGATTTGAAGACTACAGTACACTGCCGGATGATTGAAGTGTGGAGTTTTAGGAAACTAAGCACTACGAAGACATTTTATGAGGATAAGGGGCGATATGTTCACCACCTTACACATGTCCTTATATCAAAGCCAGACTCCACAAGCTGCAAATCCTTGCTTGACTCAGACCTTCGGCAAAGAGTTCAGAGGTCAGAAACTCGTATGAGCACTTTGATGGCTAGCTTGACTTATGAAAAACAACTCCAATAGCTCGACCTCTTCTCTTTACTACACCAAAGAGAGGGGAAATTTAATGTTATACAGGATTTAGGAATTAATTTGTACCTGATCTATTTTCCCTTTTCCTTCTCACTAGGTTGGAACACTCAGTAGAACACACCAAGAGAGTATAAAAGCCAAGGACCAACATCATCTTCAAAGAGTATAGGTTTTCATGTTGAGTAATCAAATTTTGAAACCACCTGAAAAAATTATCCTCATAGCCAATTGACTCATTCTAGAGAAGACTTGGCAGACACAAAGATCCACTGGAAAAGGATTAATACAGGCTTACGGCTTTCTATTCCTAAACAACAAATCTGAAAACATACTTCATGTTTTGTAAAAGGGAGTGACTTTTTCAACACTAGATAAATCTGTTGTGGTTATCATATTAAAAGCTTTCTGGTAAACTTTAACCTGAAACGGTTCAGTTAATGTTCCATATCCTATTTTTGAGTTTCTTGTCATCAAAATCTTGTCACTTTTCGGCATATTTTTACGCACGACCACTCACTGGTGTTACTCAGTCTTGTGTAATAACGTAAAATCACTTACTTTTATTGGTATTCATTCATTAGTTGACTGAAAATAATGGTTATTTCTCCACACCATAGTAAGGAAAGAGAGTATTTCTTCCATACGTATGACGTTATGCAGTGTGATGATTGCGAAAAAAGATACCACAAAATGTGTACCAACCTAAGACCATCGATTATAAAAAGAGCAGCAATATAAATTTAGGCTGCATATGCAAGATGTGGTTCATCCAAGTTATATAAAATAAAAGCTATGTAATCGTTAACCACAGCTTTAACACTCCCGAATGTAGTGGACAGGAAGGTAGACTGTAATGACTAATTCAGACCAACACGAAATGCCTAGTGACATTGAATGTCCGACTGAGTTCCACAATGAAGTAAACAAGCCATGTTCCAAGATGGCTCACTGTCCTGTTGAATCAATGAGATGTTCTAAGAGCATAAATGGGAAACTGGATTCAGTTGATTGGAAAGACAATATCATTCTTGCAAATATACACTCAATAGTCATTTAGGTCGAACTACAGAATCTTGCCGTCTTTGTGTGACTATTAGAGGACCTTAAACTGGTAATTCAAGCTACAGGGTATCTCTATGAGGCTAGTCAACTGAGCTTTAGATCACTGGAAGGATTTCGTTAATTAGACAGGTTTATGCGCAATTCTGATGATGCCAATTGGTAGAACGATGGGATCTTGTCTTCTAGCGACTACCAAGTGGCTTGCAGTAAATTAATAAAGGAATGGATGGAAATTTACAGTAAATATGGTTTCTCAACTATGACCAGTAACTTATCTATTTCTGATTGCTTTTTCTGTTTAAAGTACGTATGGTAGAGATCTTCTTTTAGTCGACTACAAAATCTTAAACCACATGAACTCTGACATCGACAGAAATAAGTCTCACTGGCCCCCTATCACCTGTAAGTTATTAGCATGAACCCGTGAAGAATTATTTAAGTAGGGTTTTAAGCTTTCAAAAAGACATTAGGTTCACGACACTGGATAGTAGGTGATCTATAGATTTTAGATTACAAAGCTTGAAAATGCCCCACAGAAAAGCACCGGCACTGAAGAGATTGTAGTCACTGTGTTTTTTACTTTGTGACATAATCCATACTGCGAGGCTACTTGGAATTAGGTGCTATGGTTCACTAAGTTGAAATCAGAGATGTAATTAGGTTTTAGAGTGTGCAACCAAATACCAGAGTATACTTCAATGGGGAATTATGTTCTATAGAATTATCCTCTATATGAAACGCAGTCACATGAGAAATAATTCCCTTCGATTCAGTCGAAATTATCATCACAATAATTGTGCACAAACCTAAGTATAACCAACGAAGTCTTTTTAATAATTCACACCTCCTCAGATCGGCAACACAAAAACTTAGCAACATGATGTGTGAGTTCAATGTCCTTCGCTAGACTGCAAGATTTTATGGTGCTGTCACTACATATGTTGTTTGTCAACATGTTCCTAAAAATTATACATCTCCTTTCAAAATGGATTATAACGGAAGCAATATAACCTCTTTGTTTTTTTGACGTAGCTGAGATTTTCGTGGGTCACATTTCATTCGGAATGTGACAGGTTACTGGTAAGTTCAAGAAAACTGCAAATATATCATATATGATGTGCACCAAATTTTTGAAGCAACGATTCGTTATCCTGCACACAAACTGTAAGACATCACAAACAAGACCAATGACAAGAATATACTTTTTGTTTCAAAGACCTTAGATCAGTAACAGAAAAAACGTATTATAGACAACGTAAGCTCACCACAATATGTATCCAAAGTAGACGGCTTGTATTCCGCTGGATAATCATTGGAAGTGTAGCTAACAACTAGACTGGTTTTTCCAACCTGTTTGTCACCGATTAGAATGCATTTTACGGTAGTAGGAGATTCATGTATAGAGGTATTAATAGATTGAGGAGCATGGATTTCGTTTAAGCACTGCAACTGAGGTGAACATCCACCATCAGAAGACCTCATCATTACATATTAGCACGAAAGTTGTTTATTTCACATGTGAACCTCATCAACTCACTCACTACTCAGGAAACCACATGTAACCTTGCAATCACAAAAAGAAACCAATGAAGCCGCCAGTTCCGAATAAGTTGCACATTCTTCCTTTGCAGAATAAAAACAATAATATCCAATATCTGTTTAAAGAGCTTGTATAAGCCATTCAATTTCTTCGTGCTCACTTATAGGTCTTGCGGAACGGTTCCACGTCTTTGTCGGATTCTGGTGCAGAAAACCTAACCACTGGTCTGCTATAGCTTTGGTAAGCCCAACAAGTAATTGGGTGCTGGTTAGTTTACCTGGGACTACGAAGCAGTTCGTTTCTTCGAATATCGAGTTGCCAGACCGTTGTTCGGACCAGTCGGAAGACAGAGTTAGGGATAGTGAAGAGATAGCCCGAGAAGACAAATGTGTGTGAGTAAAAGACAAAGAGAAGTAAGATGAAGGAGTTATCTACGTACACGCAAGTAAGGCGACAGGGATAAAAAGATATGCGGAACTTGGGTAGGTGAAGCCAAATCATGACGAGAAAGAAGAATGGAAGGGACTTAAGTGAGTAGAGTAGAAAAAGAAGTGGTGTAGAGGTAAAAGCAGTGGAATGGTGAGACAGGAGTTAGCTTCTTAGATCTAGTTCGTATTCCAGCTAGATGAGCGCAAACCGTGAGTCACTACATAACTGTCTTGCCTTTCCTTAAAGCAATTGATAGCCAGGGTAGAGACTACCCCCTCTGAAAGAGAGGAGCGTTCTTCATTATCGATAATGTTAAACTTCATGAGCAACTGCAGCGGCAATTAATCCCCCAAAATCGACAGACTCAAGTCTGACGAGGTTCATCATTGATGCCGACCCTCATAGCTTTAACAGACTGGCTAAGGTGACAGCATATAGTCAAGCATTTATGCCGTTTGACAGGCTGCCATGTTGCATTTTGTAGCAGGTACGTGATCCTTCAGCCAGCCAATCAAAGCAAATCGGTATTTTGGTGCTGCCGCTGCAGGTGTGTGTTGGAGCCTGATGGCATAAATCCTTCCATTCGAATACCCCAGCTCTGGCAAATCCGCAGAGTAGTTGTGTGTTAGTTAAATTTTTTGGGAGGTCCTGGAACTGCGTAGCAGATGGGATCCTTAAATGAAATATCGCGAGATAGTTATTCAAACTGGCCGTAAGAGGAAGATGAGGGAAACGAAAAGATAACCGAGGAAAACAAGGGAGAAACGAAGTTGAGGGAAGGAAAATAGAAGGAAAAGAGAAATTCAGGCAAGCCCAGGAAAGCTGGGAAGGAAAACAGTTATATGGCCGAGCCCAATAGATGGGGTGACGTCATGGAGAGTTACGGGAGGGAAAGAGGATTATGGGGACATAAATGCTGGTGATATTACCAGTGGTATGTTAACTGGAGAGGTAAGGTGTTTGATAGGGTAGTAAAAGGTTAAATCGGGCTAGTTATGAAAGTAGCAGTGCAAAGGATTAGGTACGGAGGTGTATCGGAACAATGCGGGGTCGGCTGGTCGTTTCGACCCTGTCCGTATCCCAAATGAAGGGGCGGATGTTATGTAACGCTGCATACCTGTTTCAACTTCTATCCAGGCTTGGGAATATACTGTTCGTACCTGTCTGCCCTACTGTATTCTTTTCTGGTTCGGCGCTCCAAGGTTTTCTACAAGAACGAAGGACTAGCGACTGGCATCCGAGTTAAGGTAGCTCGCATGAAGAAAGCTCTTGAAACAGCAAATCCACTCCTTTCCGTTCCTGTGAAGGTTTGTCCCCACACTGACAGCTCTTATTGCACAACAGTCTTTCATACCCATGTCTGATCGGACTCACAAGCTTTCTCACATTAAGGCGATGGCTCACTCAAACCAGCTCGCGCCATTCTGGCCGGACGACGCCGAAATATGCTTCCTTTACGGTGACTCTGATTTCCGAGAATAGGGTGTCACAGACCCTTATTCTAGATTTTTGCGATCACATGATCGTCACCAGGGAAATTAAACATACAATTTATGGCACGTCTATTCAACACGAAGGCAAGTGAACTCTATGGACTCCTCAGAGTAGCTCTTCTGAGGAAAAGTTATCCCGCAGCTCCTCAACCTGAGTCACTGCTCAACATCAGGCCCAGGAAAAATTTAGCTAATTACGGGCTCGCACGAACTCGAGAAGTCGTCGTACACCAAAAGCTTTTTATGGCCTTTTCCGCCGATGTTTTCTTTTGAAGGTACCACATCCAGCGCAAATCATGCTTCTGACACTTCGGCTGGTTGGTGTTGATGACCTGCCTGCTGCGGCTTATGAAACGTTGGAGATCTCGAGCAGCCTGTCTTCAACGTGCATTCTGTCAGTGAAAAACCAAAGGTAGGAACTCGAAAATGACGTATCCACGCAACTCTTTCGGCGATTCACCTGCCTGTGCAAGGGTGAAGTCTTGTAGGACGGTGAGCATTAAATGGTATCGGTTTCCTGAAGCCTATGGCGAGGAAGCGGGAAATCGTCGAAAGCCGCACACTTCCAACGAAAACTGTCTGAAATCGGAAAACTGCCCCACCAACACTTGGTAGGAGCCATCGAATAGGAAGGAAAAACTATCCGTTTTAAGTCCTAGATGTGAAAGCAAAGGTCCGTTAACCCGTCAACACTGTTGCAGAGTTCAGCTTTCTACCCGCAACAACGATCAAGGGTCATCGTGACCCATCCTTCAACAGCAACCGGGAGTAAAGTAGTCGCGGTTTTTGAAGAAGAGTATGCTTATCGCAACTTAAGTTTACACAGACCTATTCACTGAGTTTTCTGTTTAGTTGACATTTTCATCCCCATCACTGCTATAGATTTGCTGAACCATCACCGGCTGCTCTTAGGTGCTGGTCGACGGCGACTGGTAGAGAGTGATACGAAGTTATTTACTAACGGAACCACCCACCTTAGTTGGAATTTGGCCATCGTAGGAAGTGAACACCCAGTCGACTCCTTCCATCGGATCTTTTGAAAAACACTCAAAATCGAGCCAGCGGAGACAGACCCTAAGTTGCGCAGCCGGCAGTGCCGTGCGTCGCATCACAACCACAGGTCCAAAGCACAACACATCCCTTAATAAACTCAGAGTGGCCAAACGCAAATTTGACCATGTGCCTGAGCTCGGCACTATCGAACCGTCAAGTGGGCTTTTGGGCATCGCCAACACATGTGGTTCATGGTAGGCACGGCAACGGTTGGCGTCTGACCGGGGATTACCGACGACTTAAGCTTAAAAAACCCTGCTACCGCTTGACGGCTACCCCACGCGGAACGAACGTATTTTCGAAGATCGATCTAGTTTAAGTTTACAATCGGATAGCTATGACTGTAGAAAACATCCTAAAAGCAGTCTTTATTGCATCTTTTGAACTGTTTGGATTAATGCACGTGTTTCGTATTCTTTCGAATGAAGTTAAAACATTTCAACGCTATATGTATGATCTTTTCTGTAATTTGGATCTTTTCCACTTTTACGTCGAAGACTGTCCCACTGCGAGTCCGAACAAGGAAACTCACCACTAGCACCCGTATCTCGCACTCAGCAGACTGCAGAAGGATGGTATGATGGTGGAAATCCAGAAATGTGAAACTGGAGCCAAATTGTTCGATTCCTCTGGGCATGCTATCTACCACAAAGGCAGATACCCAGTGATGGATAAACCGATGGTCATTCACACACTCAGAGACCTGGTAGGCTGTTGCCTAGGGATATTTCTCAACTATGCCTCTCCCATGAGATCCCAGCTGATCATCTCCGATGAAACCCAAAATGTGTGGCTCAGGACAGCCTGGTCACACTCACTTTTTCTGTGGTCAAGAAAGCCACCACAAATGCAGCCAAGCCTGTTCATCATGATTCGAGTTCTTTCTTAAGCATTACCGTAGATGCATCTGGTACAAACGTCGAAGCGATTTGGCAGTAGCTAGCCGACACCTAGTGGCGGCGGAAAGCCCTTTACTCGAGGTGGCTGCAGGGCGCGAGACAACGCGTAGCATAGTCGGCAGGGAAGTCCCACCTGTGTGCTGTTCTAAGAGCCATGTTCAACACCGGGTTGAACTTTACTGTTGTGTCCAAGATTGCTGTTTAGCCCATAAAAAAAATATGAATTCCAGGGGTGCAAAAATTGAAGTCAAAACCGTTCCAATTAAAAACGCTGGATTGTCGAACAAGCAAAGTGTACTTAAACTGTGAAGTAACCGTGTCAGACTTCTTCTTTACAGCAAAACATGCTCACAGAATTTAATTACAGGCCTTCAATTTTCAGGTAGTACGGTTTCCGGCCGGAACAAAACATGATAGTGTGGCCAATAGAGACAAGAACCTTAATATAGTCATGTAAACAAACTGGGTTAAGCCAGACAAGCAAATGTTTTTAAAATACATTCTGAGGATAAAGCCAGAACACACGCAACAGTCCTGATTTCTTCATTTTTGCAGGTGAAAAATCACCAATCGTCCATCCTGGCTCAGCATGCGACAAGTAATCTCCACGTGAGTCGTGACTACCGGATCGCATTATACAGTGCAGTTCGGATATCCGCCAAATATCTTAGGCAGCTGGCCACATTACCGGCACGTTGTCTGGTGTACCCTCAGTAAACCGCATCGAGGGTATTAACCCTGTTGGATTGGCCTGGCTTTTAAAAGAAGATCAGGGGCCGGATTGAGTTGTCACTTACTACTGTCGGGCTACAACTGTGTTCAGTAGGATTTGGCAAACATGCCATTTCACACTCTGTGTCCACCAGGCAACCACTTCCAAGATAAATACGTTGCATAATCACTTCATCCAGGTGTGCAGGCAATCATCAGGCCCGTTACAAGACCCTTCTGCCGTGTTGGGAGGGCGGAGAAGTTACAGAGTAGGCTGATCAGACCCTACCTGTCAAAAGTGTCCAGTTACAAGCCAGACGAAGATTCATTCGGTTCTTTCTTTGCACCGAAAGCTCATTTTTACCACATTCATATGAATATCGTGGAGGACCAACCAGAACCTTGCGGACACACTCGTTGCGAACCCGCATGGTTAGTTCCTCGAAGTGGCCAAAAGCAGTACCAATTGAAGATACCACTTCTGAAATGGTCTCACCTGTTCTCGCCAAAAGATGGGCAGCTAACTCTTGGCGCAGATCTTATGTACCAGCTAACGGTGGGCGTCAGTTCGATTGTGGCTCATTTCAGACTTTAACCAAGCCTTTAGTTTCTACCTGGATTCAAACGAGAGCCCAGCATAAATCGGAAAATTTTGTGATAGGAAGTCTACATCGACAGCCGAAAGGTGCCAGTTCACTTGCAAAAACACGAATCAGTGAACCAAGACACTTCCTCTGATCCTACTGGGTGTTCTGAGCGTGCCAGGGCTGCTGCTGGACAAATCTGCGTGCCTTATTTCTTCATGACAACACTTTTACTGAGAATGTAAAACTTTTCCTACCGTTTAATCATAATGATAGAACTTTCGTGCTACCGGGTTGTCAGGATCAAAACAATACGGAGCGAAACCAGGTGTTGAGATTTTCTATCGATGGTTGCTGCATGCAAAATTCATATCCGAAAGTTTTAAGCCATTTCGGATTTATCGAAACAAGAAAAAGACATGCATCAGGGAGGAAAAATGCTCTTTGACGACTTCATTATTATTCGAAATATATTGTTATTATCAATCTGTAGAGTCATACTTATGCTCGGTAAAATGGCGGATGATTTCACCAAAAGGGGGCTCAATCAAGATACAAAATATACAATAAATGTCGATGGTGGTATTTGTTTGGGTGGAAGAAACGAAAAACGGATCACTGAATAAGGAACTAGTTGATAACAGAGATAAGCGATTAAATAGCCTGACTTTTGAACCGAACCATCACCCCCTTCTCTTCGACATTACTTCTAGAAGGTGGAACGTTGAATTTAGTTCTTCCCCTACAGTAAATTTGATGGACGGGTGATACCCATTGAAAAGCCTTGGCAGCTGGTCCACCGAACATGTTCCGTCGCAAATAAGAAAAGCGTCGTCAACATACTTTTTGTACAAATAAAACCCCGAGATTACCTCTTTAAGTTGCCCGATTTCAAGCTTTGCCACAAGGATATGAGCCATGACAGGGAGTATTCCAGACCCCATTGCGACTGCATCCGTTTCACTATTAATCATATCAAGAAATCTCAACTGTACATCCCGAAGACGAATCAAACATGTCGACCGCTTGTAACGGAAATTTGGAATTTTACGTGACCTTGGTGCCACCACTGGTGATAAAAGGAAGTATGACCAACAACGGTCCGAACCCCAATGCTATGTATATGCCGAAAATCGGTATTTTCTTGTTCATTTCACAGCTTGTGGAATCTCCTGATGTCTTTAATCGAATATACTGACCTCCCTTCCATGCCATAAGAGGTCCCGTACATCTTGTGCATTTTCCAACAAATATCAATATGATGCCTGTAAACTAGCGTCTCATGCTAAATTGTTAATATGAGAATAAATTTTTTTATTTATCTGATAAAGGCACACTTTAATATTGGCTCTTTAGGTGGCTCGTTGGTAGTCCAAGCCACTTAAAAGCACTTTTTTGTCCATACCGCCGTACTTTTCCCGGTTGTGACAGTACTATGGTCTGGCCATGGATACACAGAAACTGCATAGTTAACATTCAGGAATTAATTCAGCGGCAACAACACGAGGTGAAGATGGTGTGATTTACCTAGCGAAAGTAACTGAGAATTCTTTGCGAGAAGTCTGAGAGTTTCATGCCATATCCGTTTGAACTTCGCTTGCATGTCATGTCAATTAATAATACTTACCTTTTCAGAATAAAACATGCCAACCACCTCAACCACCAGTTTGTCTGACAGATGTTAAGTGTGCCAGCCAAATTTCAAGTATTTTGGTCGAGAACTTGGGAAGAATTCACACTCACTCAGATGGAACCACTAAGGCTTACCTTTAGAGACATCCTAAGCACCCCTAATTCACTAGCATCGGAGATGCTGCAGTTCCTACATCATATGCATGACGAGAGTACCGCAACTCCAATAATTCGGCTCTCTTCAATAAATGGCCGTTCTTTTATAGATTACTGATTACAAAGCAACGAGGACGGTTAGACACGAGGTATGTACTCTCCATAAATGCCTAATAGTCTTGAGCAGGATGTAGTAAGACGAAAAGATAAATACTGGAATGCAGATCGCAGTGATATGGAATTCGGTATACTACTGGCATTGTTTCCGAGGCAGCTAACTTAATCCAGTTCAGAAAGTGCATGTATCTCGATGAAATACTTTCTTCACATCGACAGAAAGTAAAAGCAAATATCATACCAAGAACACGAATATCGTCTGTGTGGTTGCAGCCGATATACTAAATGGATTTTTTTTAAATTTGCATTTGAACGTTCTTGGAACATGGGTCGGGCGTCTTTCTTATTCAAGTATCCCCAAGTATCTCCACTTAATTCACCCAAGCAACAATGGGACACTAAAAAGGTGAAAATGATCACAGTAATTCCGAATGGAATAAAATTTGTATGCCTGTCCGCTAGGTTTCTATATGGACGCTCTTAGGATGCTGATATGTCCTTGCATCTTCGTTGATATTGATGACGGGTGGTGGCCAGCAGTGGAATCCAGGATGCGTTTTATGCCCTATTTGGGACTCGACAGCTGTGTACCTGCCTCGTAGTAAGTGATGTGGTTACCACCGAGACCGAAACGTAGAACCGCTAGCTTCAAATATCTTAACTGAGAAAATCTCGACACTTGCACTCCTACGTCCTGATGGCATCAGCGTCTGCAGCGTCATAATTTGAGGGAAATTCTCCCAACTACAACCCCAGCGCAGCATATTATGGGCTAGACCAGGCCTTAATATCGGGAAATGCAAGCTAATTCACACTCGAAACTCAGGGGCTAGGATAAGTGAATGCAAACTGAATGACGATGTCCCGATGGAAGTCCCCACCAAAAAGTACTAAAGGCGATTCCATCTCTCATTTAAGAAACGCGTTTCCCACGCACAGCTCCTGGTCATTCACCGTAGCGTTATTCTTCCCTCACTCATATGGCACTTATATCCTGCACTGGCTAGCACTCGCGAAGAGCCCGTGTGGTCTTCAAGCACATGATGTCGCGTCATAGGGTTGGTGGCAGGATGTTCATTTGGATGTGGACATACCGTTTTGTTCGGTGATTCCAACATTTCCCGGCATCCATGGAACCTGGCGATATTGTCAAAAGGCACAGGAACCAATCTGTCTACTTGCGGTCAATCCTTCTTAGTCACGGCTGCTGTCGTTGGAGACCAGCTACCAAATCTCCCACTGAGCAGCCTTTGAGACGACCACTTTAGCCATGAGAGCGTCAGTGACTCTAGGGAATCTCACTTTCCGGGTAGTGTTTCCTGGGTCCTGGGTGGTCTCAAAGCATTTTGAATATCCAATAACCTGCGAAACGGCCACCGGTAATTTATACCAACAGGAATAAAACTTGACTGCCACACATGGGCCTAAATGGCCTCATCTTGCATGAGCCACCCTTACAACCTTACTTAACTACAAGATACTATCACCTACACGTCACCCATCCTCTTTAGTGGGTGATGCCTAGTGTGCATGTTTCAAGCATCATGAATCTCTTCCAAAGCAGTTTTCGAGCAGATCTCTTTTGCTAGATTCTCTAGATGCTATATCAACGGCGTTCTGAAAAGATGAAAACTGACCTAATTGAGACACATTATTGCATATGGATTAGAAATATTATATTCGCTACGAAGCAGGCACGCCACATCCTCGGTACATGCACGGTGTGCTACTATAAAAAAACTTGTCAGGAAAGCAACAAGGTTCAAGTAATTCGCCTCTTCTCACATCTGTACAGTGACTGGGGTAGCACTAAGTTATGACCTCGGTATGAAAGCAGCTTTTGTAGTTGGAACCGTTGATTTCTTATTTACTAACCCAATACCGAATATAACTTCTACGGCGGATTACACGTTGATGTCAGCTCCTTATCTAACTTTGGTAGCGTGTGCAGACTTATAGCTGGGCTAATAATTCTTTGGTTGGGTTATCCAACTACCAACTCTTTTTGTGTTCACGATGAAGTGTATGTTCAATACCCGGGAGGAAAGGTGCAAGAGGATGCCAAGGATCAAACGGCGATGACACTGTCATCAGCACTCTTCCAAAAGCTACAAATCTCCTCTCTTTGCCCAGGTCCAAATCAAAGGTATCAACATCGATATTTCACAGTAACCTTACCATATTCTCAATGGACCGCGTATCGAGTGGCAAGTCTCTTACCATGGAAGCACGGATGTCCGGATTACCATCATGTTATGCTTCCGGTCTGTTCTGCATCTATTCTTTGCCCGTTTACCAGATTTGGCTGCTACTGGTCGGACATCCAAAACGACGTCCGGTAGCAGAGCAGTCCAGTCGGAAGGATGCTAAACAGTCATCTGCCCCAAAGCAATTATTTACGAAGTCTTGTACTAACAAGTCCTGAGGACAGAAAGTAACTGGCACTTTACTCACAGCTAACTTGGCAAAAAAAGGAAGGTTTCAGGCCCCAAATGGTCGCACGGTCATTCTGTACCCCAGCGCCTTACCCTTTCGACGATCTTTTAACCACAGTTGTTTTGGATAACATAATTAAGAAACAATGGTTATCTGAAAAATGCGATACATCTGTGTGACACAATTACAGCCATCAGATTACACGTTTGCTTATTAAAGCTTTTTACATGAGGACTGGAGGTGGAGGGAGGATAAATATGACAAAACAGTTTGAAAGTTAGAAAAACGATGGGAGGAGGACTACATGACTTGAAGACAGCCTTAGTGAACTGGCAATGTAAACACTATCGGGGCACATTTAGGACAAGTATAAACGGCTAGCGAACACATAACGAGGGCTTAAACTTGCGTATAGCTAGCGCCTCAAAAAGCACGGGCGTACGACTGCCAGTTTCTATATAACAGTGCAAACGGCGTTTCAATATCAGTTCTATGACCTTTATCAACGGTATGCTTTTTAACGAACCATGGTAGCTGCTTGTCACCTGCCCTTATCGATGTTTGGGGATAATAATAAAAGCAGCGGTGAGAGTGTTTATTCCTGAATATACTGGAACACACCATTTTTACAGGCACGAATGAGTGTCCGCATAACTGCTTTTGCGGCCATTTCTCCGTATATTCCCCCACCCACAAGTACATATCTTGACCAGACCTCCCCAGTTACGTGTCCATACATGCATGAAAATTGATGAACTCAGTGGGCCGTGACGCAGCCGTTTATACGACGTAGTTGTCCGTGTTGCAACACGTGCATGGTCCTCTCAACTACGATAAACCTGGCCACATAGTATGCCTCGCCAACGGCAAAACTTGGCCTTCTGTTTTGGAATGACACTGTAAGATTTCCCCCTGTATGGTGAAGCAATGATGAATGAATGAGTGTTTTATTCTAGCGTTAAAAAAAGATTTTAACATGAAAGAAGCCAGTTTACAGGCTTCATAACAATATCGGTGCACTTCTTCAGAATGCCGGTGTATTTCTGCAACTTCAATAGACGTCAACTCTCCCCCAATGTTAGCATTTTGACGTCATCCTCCGCGCAGTCTTCTATACAGATTTGTCGGATCCTTGTAAACAGGCACATTACCAAACCTCACCCATTTGAATTGGACGAAAGTCATGGGAGCTTAAATACCGATTTGTTCATGGCCACACCATCTGTCCGCCGAAACTTTTCCCCATCAAATGTGAAACGAGCTTTACCAGACACAATTATAGGACCTCTTTCAAACACCCTAGCATCAAAAACATCAACCCCATTGCTTTGTAGTCAGTACCATCTATATAATCAACAAGTTCAGAAGCATCTTTCAAGAAAAAATCACATTATTTATTTCTAATGGGGTTAAAAGTTTCACCAGCCATTTCGCTAATTAACTTCTAGGCGAAAGACACGTGAACAGTATAGGGCGTAAGGGACTGACAGTTTTATCGACTTTGGGCAATCCATAAAGCTCAGGCCGCATGGTTTGAAGGCATTGAGTTCCCCCTCGTTCATAAAATTCGTATTCACAAGTTTAACCAGATTAGATGCTACCTTATACTCTAGTTTGCTGAGACTACCCGCCTGAACGGCCATAAATTTACTTTCTTCACTAACGACGGACATCATATCGCCTTTGTATTCACATTCTTTCATCAAAACCACACCCGACTCCTTATTCGGCTTAGGAATGATTACATCAGATCTATTTCGAGGCCTCTTTAAGGCTCTGAAATGCTGTGAAGTTAGAATGCTTTTCTGTCTTGGATCTGAACCATGCGTCTGAGAAGCAATGCCCGCTAGCTTAGACCTCAACCAACTTTGGTTGTCTGAGGAGGTAGGAACAAGAAGAGATAACTGGTCATAAAGACGTCGGGATTAGAATGCTTTTCAGTTTCACCGAACAGAACATCATATAATGACTTCTGATGGTGTTCCGCAGTACGATCGGATACAATGCGCAGTTACCTAGGCTTTCTTGTTATGAAGGATGGATGGTTTGATAGATATCGCCTCACTACTTTAAAAACCCCTTTTACCGTAACTTTCCATCACATTTTTGTGGATAAATTTCCCGCATTGTCCTTAGAGGTCACAGAGGAAAACAAACACCTTCTCTTGGTTCATAAGGCTTTTAAAAGCCACCTCTCTGCAGCTCGCAAATAGGGTACTTTTAACCTGCCAAAGTGGGGTTAAGTTTCCATTCCCCCGCAAGTCAAGACTCCTCTGGCCTCAACATATCTCGCTTGACAGGAAGTACACAGCTTACTAATTCCAATTAGGTCCCTGCTCAACCTGCGTAGTTTTCTGAGTTCACATCACACTCCTAAGTAAGATAGGAAACGCAGTTTCGCGGTTGGCGACATTTTCCCGTCCAACAAGGTAGTATCTTCTGAGTACATGAATCTCCCTTACCTCTATATCTTCGTTCGACCACCGAATGAGCCTGTAGCACATTACAATCAATGAGCAACTTGACCCTTTATCACTGTGTGATCAATGTGATGATGCCCGTAAACTGGCTTTTCTCACGTTAAATTACTAAATTACTAATATTATTTTTACCATTACAATCTAAGCAATGGCACGACATGCAGGCTTAACTTGATCCGAGGCTGCTGTCCGCAGACGAATATGCTTTCTCAACCCCAGCAATCCCTGTAATTCATCCAGGACTCGAGGTGGACTCCAGTAAGAGTCAGTCAATAAGAAGTACGATAAATGGCATATATCGCAGGGAACTGAATAGAATTTTCAGTCTCGTTCATTGCCGCCAAGGTTATCTACAAAAGTAGGGACTTTGCTACTGGGTTTAAACGTGGATCTGAGTTTAACAGGTTTTGCTACTTCGTGGTTATCTCAGCACTGGGTAAACCGAAAGGCCATGCACCTCTGGCCCTCAAGCGTCAGCAAAACGTACAGCAGAAAGAAATCTAACAGTGTTCACTTCTTTCAGATACCGCCACTTCTTCCGGCACGGTATCTCGTTACAAACCACCTACTCCACAGTGGATTATTGAATCCAGAGTTAACTCATTTCCATAAGCCACAGAGAAGGATTGATTTCGAAGTCTCATCACAAAAATTGGTGCGGTGGGCCTACTTCTTGGCCCTTCCACGTACATCAATGAAGCAACCTGAAGTCACTTAGTATTCCTCATGCTGATTATATAAAATTTGGTGCGACGATAACCTACGTGCAAACTAGATAGAATGGAACAGCTTGTTGGCCTGACTGCAAGAATGACGGATGCCTATCGACAAAGATTGGCGTGGAATGATGTATATGGATCCTAAAAGCACCACTGTTTACAGTTTTGATGGGCCTGTCCAGCACCCTCCCCCTGCCCAAAATGACCCAGAAGCCCCATAGATTGGTAACTCAAAGATTGAGGTGCACAAATAGACAGTTGGAGCTTGGAGGTAAGATGCGCTAGTTGTGCAACCCTCACTCAGATAAGTGGTGGCATTTTCAAGAGCCTCATAGAAGGCTTTGCTGTGGCTCTAATGATTGCCCCGGCAACGGCGCCATGAGTAACCTTTCGGTTGTACCCACATTTGAACGGCAGTTGCCGTATTTTTCGTAAGTATTTCTAATAAATGAAGCATACTTTAAGGTCATTTTCAATGTAGAGTTATTTTTGAACAAACTTGCCGTGCGAGCATGGGTTTCGTAGCATCCGCGATTTGTTGGTTTTTATGTCGCTCGAGTGATTAGGCATTATATGCGATCCCAAAGCTGTTTAAGTCGGCAGAAGACGTATCATAGCAGCAGGTATTAATATCTCGTCATGTTACGCTTGGTTTTGGGCATGACGAACCCTGTAAACTCTGCTGCCGGAGAAGTGAAGCGATAAACTGCACAACGATTAAAGGCTGGTTAGTATATTAAACGTATTGTGGAGGCCCAAAGAGAAATCATGTGCATTACATTGCAGCTGAAAGCGATTTTGTATGCATAAGCACTCATGGAATTGAAAAAGTGATGGCAGCTAAAAAAAAGTGGAGAAGTGAACACATTTTTCGACTGGGGAGCTACGCCTCAGCATAGCCGAGATCAGAGCAGTGCGTTTACCCGGTTGCGAAGACAGTGGTCAGCTAAGGTAATAACAATAATATTTATTCCCGAGTATGTAGACACACACCACTTTTACAGGTATGAATAAGCTGCTATATAAATTACGTATATCCTCAGAATGAATGTCAGGTTTACACGAATTTTCCACTATGCCAGTGACTTCGAGTTTCCATAGGGTGACTTAGTGTTTCTTGCATATTGTCTTTATTTGTGTCGAACTACCTTGTGGGGAATAAATTCGCGTCGTTCGATCTCGAATGCGAATCTGCAGCAAAACTGGCAAATCAGCTTAGTGGCCATACGGCTTCCTGATAAATGCATTCAGATTATTGAGAAGTTTGAAAATTTCATCCCAGTTTCTGATAGGGCATCACAATATTCCTATGTGTAAAATGTTCGCTTCATACGATGACATGATCATTTGTGGTTTAGACCATACCTACTTATCTGCGAGGACAAATATTACAGTTACAATTATTACTTTCGATGCCCTTCCACCATAGCTTGTCATTGATAAAATAGGCAATTCTTGTGGGGCTGTCATCCCATTTGCACTCAATTTCTTTTTCCGCCCATGTTTGCTTACCCATTGACGCTATAAATTGCTCTACATTCGCCTATATTCGAGTTTCTTTTTCTCTCTGTCAGACTTTCTTCTACATGAATACTCCATGACTATCGTTTTGGCAATACACACAAAATTTATAGCTTCACTTGAAATTCTATCTGGAAATGCCGGCGTTTGCATCCAGACATGCCTGTTCTTGGCATACTGACAACGGCTCACCTCGTCGTGGTAAAAACTGAAACTCACTGCATGCGAGGTGCCAAATGTGGAGGCATACTGAATGTATCATCGGCAGCAAAACAACAGCGGTTGCTACAGCGGGTCGCGCCATTAGCTTAATTCGCACAGTACTGGACAAAAATTTTCCCCTTTACCCACCCCAGCATTTAAAACCAGTTTTGCTTATTATCCACGGATAGCACAAGCTGATTAAATAGTCGCATGTTTTCAGCTCCGTTTATGCCCAATATCTGATGTGTTACTTGTGTCAAATGAAGATTGGAGGCTGGTCACTATTGCCAAACCGTTGTATGCACCAAATAATGATGCCCGTATCACTATTTACTTCTGCCGTATAGCGAAATTGCTTTTCACCTAAAATAAGTGGACGGTAGCGTCAAAATAACCACATACTCTAAGAGATTATGTATTTTGTGATGCTCTATACTTTTTCAATCTCTTGGCTTCACTGAGAACGTAACACCCAGATATTGTCTGCGAAACGGCATCCGTTCGTATAACCCATTATTCTAAGGAAATTTTCACCAATGTTGTTTGTCAGAATCAGTTACTTCCGTGGATCGACATACCCACCTCCATATAAAAGGGAAGAATGCCTATGTTGTAGGATGCAGATGAGCCCTTTTAACCCGATAAGTTACTAATTGTATCCATGAAAAACTTGTGCATTGTGGGAGGAACCATAAGAAGTGAAGCAGAACAGGCTGCAGGCGGGAGAGACCTGACAACATTGTATCAAATAACAGGTTACTGACTATCAGGGAAAGAAGAGATCAACACAGATGAGACCAAAAAAAGATGATGAAGGGAGTCTAATTGCCAAAGAAGAGAGACAAAGGAAATAATCGGCTGACCACTCTGAAAAGCTCCCTAATCGACCGCCACATGCACTTCGTCCGGAAATACCACCTGCAGCCCAGGCACAGAACTACTAGTGAACACAAGCCCCCCGACGAACGTCGAAGTCTTGAGCTCCATAAAGCTACTGAAGTGCGGGAAAGCAGCAGGGCCAGAAGGAATTCCGCCAGAAGAACTGAAAACAGACGCAGAGACAAGAGCGGACATGTTCACGCCACTATTGCAGAAGGTGTGGAAAGGAAGGAAGGTACCTGGTGATTGGAAGAAGGACTACCTGGTCAAACTGTGGAAGAAGGGCGACCTAAGTCTTTGCAGGAACTGGCGCGGAACCAAGCTCCTATCCACCCGAAGCAAAATATTATGCCGCATCATCCTGGAGAGACCAAAGGATGCGCTTAATTCGAAACTACGACCGGAACAGGCTGACTGGATTCAGGAAGCACAATTCATGTGTCGACCAAATTGCAACGCTACGCTACTCATCATCATAGAACAGAGTATAGGATGGCAATCAAATCTTTACCTCGACTTCATCGATTTCGAAAAGGCTCCACTTCGACAGCGTCGACCAAGAAGTAATATGGCAGGCAGTTGCTTCAACACCACGGAATACCACAAACCTTTATCAACGTCATTCAGCACCTATATGGAGACACCACATGCCAGGTGACTGACAGCGGAACACCCGGTGATGCAGTCTGCTATCACCCATGATCTTCCTGATTGTGGTGGACTAGATCATGCAAGAAACTGTGGGGAGCGAGAAGAGGGGGATACGCCGGACCGCGGAAGTGAATTTAGGAGATTTGGATTTCACCGATGACTTGTGTCTAATGTCACGCAAACTCGAGGATCCACAGGCGAAAACCAACAAGTTGACAGAAGAGGCGGTGCACGGCAGCGAAGACAGGACTTCAAGTGAACGCAGAGAAAACAGTGGTGATGAAGATACCCAACCAATAACAAGGTCCAATCTCCATCACCCGGAGGAACCTGAAGAAAGTAGCCTCCTTCACCCACATAGGCAGCATCATTTCAACTGCAGGCGGCGGCACAGACGAGGACGTCAAAGCCAGCCAGGATCGGAAAAGCAAGACGGGCCTTGCTGCAGTGACCTTAAACCAGTGTGGAGATCTACTGCGCCGCACTCAGCACAAAGAACAAGATCCGATTTTCAACACCAACGTCAAATCAGTGCTTCCATATGCTTCAGAAACCTGGCGCGTTACGAGAGGCGTTTCCAACAAACCACAAAATTCATCAACAACTGCCTACGCTGGCTCCTTACTGAAGATCAGATGGCCAGAATAGCAAGATTAAGCGACAAAGAACTCTGGCAATGAAGCAACCAAGGACCTATCGCTCAACATGTATGCAGAAGGAAAGGGAGGTGGATTGGCCGTTGGGGGACATCACACGCCAGACCCTCGAATGAAACCTAGATGGGAAGCGACGAGTTGGGCATCCGCGGTGAAGGTTACATGGAGGAGACGGTGTGGAGAAGAAATGAGAGCTTGTGGGCAGTCGTGGCGACAGGTTCAAAAGATTTCAGAGAGCAGAGTGCGCTGGAGACGTGCTACTGAAGCCCTATGTTCCACAAGGAACCCGAGGGATAAATAATAATAATAAGATGCGTGCACGTATAACCAGTAAGTTGCTGTTATAGAAACTGTACTTAGTTGAAGTGAATTTTTGCAAAAGCATTGACAGGCTCAGTACCTGTGATTTCATTGGAGAGACCACTTTGCCGTTACTATACAATGGAAACTCTCAAAGGCACAACTTGTAGCAACAGTTCAAAACAACTTCATTGCGACAAATGTCCGGTATTAGCTGGTAAACATCGGGCTTAAGCCCCACAGACTCCGATCAGTGAGGTTGCCAGCATGCCTAGATCCCATATTATGGGGTTTTAAATATATTGCGAAGGGCATCTGGCGCTTGATTGTGCGGCATATCAGGAGCGACTGAGATAGTTTCTGGAATGTACATCAAACACCAGGAACGTGCCCCTCGCTATCTATCAATAAGATTCACAGCAAATGTTTTCATGCTATTTTTCAAAGCTTTGGTCACACTCCAGTGGTCCAGTATATTCCATCGTACCGGTGTTAATGTCATTACTAAAACCGCTGCGGATACGCTTACCTCAAGTGCATGCATTTACTGACCTCCATTTCTAACTTAAATTTCAAAGTATAATCAGTGCAGTTGTTGACAAGGCCAGTATGCCACAAGCGAGCAGAGTAAATTTTCAAGAGAAGACAGCTGTATCTGCTGCTGTTTTAGTCACTGTAGTGTGGTAGTCGGACCTGCGTAAACTTTCATCCAATTCATATTTTCCCGGATTATGACTGGATCTACCAATAATTCATTCAGTTACTCGAAATATCAGCTTTAGTGACGCAAATTTTAGAAGTTTGCCTTTAGAAAATAGGTCCCTAAAGATCATCACTTGTTTCACTTTTTTGGCGAAATCAGCTCGATACGGTGAGCCAGACCAAAATGTGTAACCAAGAATGGATAATGGCACAGGGAAGGGAACTCCCGCTGCAGTTCACGTTTTTGGGGACTTGATGTTCTACGACTTGGTCTACGAATTAACTCGTAGTTGGATTTCTTTTCCCTAATAATCCTGGAGACCATAAATGGGGTTCTATAAGAAATCACGATGGGCGTGTTCCTGTTCTGGTAGGGAATAAGTAAAGCGCCGGCTATACTTGATATGAGGTGTTGTACCACAAATGATAGTCTAATATTCAGTCATCCTGTTGCTGTTGAGCAAAGGTTGAAGCTACAGTGACTGAAAAGCAGATTGCTTGCAGCAATATAAATATTTTTGTGAAATTATTCACCTTCGCGTTGCCTACGACGGTGGACCGATATCTGACTTTAGGGCATTGGGATAGGAAGTCGTTGCGGTGCAACGAAGGCCTTACCTTACCTTCGATGTTTTCCAAGTGTAAGTTTTTCGACGTGACTACCGCGTGGCCAACACTTACTCACTGGAAAAGCAAAGACAATGCACCATGCAAACTGCATATTTATTCAGTGGTCGTGGAACACACGGTTAATTATCATTCCTACAACTTCTCGAAAACTCCGTGGCATTTCTTACAGCATAAACACGGAACCATGAGTTGCTGTGAATGTCATGTTGAAACCTGAGCGCCCAGTCTGATCTACTCAACATAAAAGTGAGTTTTAATGCAACCCTAAACTGTTTAAAAAATCAAGAACCTTTCGCAGTGTAGGCCGTAGCTCCTTAAATACTTCACAAAATGTTCACTGTTTCTACATCGCCGAAATCGTTTCGCGGTCTAAGCATCCCCATATTGTCCTGCCTGTGAGTCTGTGTTTATTCTCTAAATGGTCTTAGCATTACTTGATCATTTGGTGCTGCACCTGCAGGTGTAGCATCTCCCCAACGTCAATACTACTGCATATTTTCGACCACAACTTAGGTCATCACCTTATAGAAAATAACGTACCAGTGAACAGAAGGAACTGTAAGTGTGACAGGGTTATGAGTCTGAATAGCAGTCTTTTGGCGGCGGATTTAGTAGACAAACGCGCACCAGTCACGAATCTAACTTGCTGTGAAATTCCACGAGGGTGCCGCGCGGGCAATTAAACTGGTTGAAAACGGTAAGTGCTGCCAATGGAGTAGTTAGGCTAAGAAGAGTCGTCAACTCACTGCAGTAACGGCGCCCGCCACTTCCAGCTACTGTAACTTCCAGGCCTCGTCGACAAGCATGAACAACTCATTAAAATACCACGCATATGCGTTTTTGAATGTCGTTATTCTCGTCCAAATACAGTCTCCGCTACCATTATAAACTTTTGGACACAGCTGTGTGCTTTGTTGCCAGAAGCAACCACCCCTCGTGTGAACGATGTTCGCACCTTCATTGCCAACTATTTCTGTCTCCGGAAAGCCAGTATAGCACTAGTCGGTGTGTTTATTTGGAACAAATGCCGATTGGATCTGAATGATTCTTGCAATGTTTTGCTCTCCAAACGGCCCATCTTCGTAATTCGACAAGGGTAACTTTTTATAATGGGATTACGAGGTTAAGGTTTCATATTGCGGCACAACATTGAGCCTCATCTTCCCGTTGCGTGCTCCCCTATTCCGAGACACACACAATTCGATCTTGGCGTTTCTGTGCAAAGTGTTTGCTGGTGACATTTCTGAATAAGCGCAGTCCATAACAAGCTCTTCTGTGATGGAAACCTTCTGCATTATGGACTTGAACTTCTCCCAAACCCCCAAATTAATCATCTGTTGTTTCTGATCTTATCCGTAGGAGCAAAAACAGGTCGGTCGTGACCGAAATTATTAGCTGCTTCCAAAGGAAAAAGACATTTCCCGTAGATAATCGATCTGTGTGAAATAAATTTTTCACCTCTTTTGTGAGTAAGAGAAATAAATGTCAATGACCTCACCATAATGCTAGTGCAGTAAGACTAGTAATGCAGAAGCACTAGTGAGACTGATGAAAACCCGGACAAGCAGCCCCAGAAATAGTACTCCTAGTTTATTCATAGACAACCGGATCCTCTACGACGACCCACTACAATTCTGCTGGCTGTTCAGTCACGTCTGCTAGCTGCTTTACACACGAGGGCAAAACGTCATTGCTGCGCTGTCAGAATCGACTCGCTCGATAAGTACCGTGCTCTTCAATCAACAAAACATTTCTCCGGCTACAGCATCACTTTGAACCTCACACGGTGCTGGACCTGATAGAATTCCAATCATCTTGCTAAAAAGAGCTGATTCTCTTGAAGCCCTTTAATACGTCCCTCTGCGGTGGCAAATACCCTGAGAACTGGAAACCATCATACATATGTCCCAAGCACAATTGTGGACCAGCATCCAATACAGAAAACTACCTACCCATGGACATCAGGTCAGTAGTGTCCGGGACCATGGAAAAGGTGATCGTGAAAGTTGTCGACTACATGACGACAAACCAATTGCTCTCATTAGCACAACATGGATTCTTGAAAAGCCGGTCATGCACTACCAGCTGTCCTGACTGTCTAGAAGACGTTACAAGCAGGTGTGACCAAGGCCTATTTGTAACCACCCTTTTCTTGGAGTTCGGACAAGCATTGGATGAGGTGCCTCAGAAACGCCTGGTCACTAAGTTGCAATCACATGGTTTAAAAGACCCGTTACTGTCGTGGCTTGGAACATCTTTAGAGAGTCGCTTCCAATTAGTAAATTTCAGCAATTGCTACTCCTCCCCTTAACATATACAAAGTGGTGTCGTCCAGGGTAGTGTGCTAGGGTGGGTTTTTTCCCAATCTATGTAAACGACATCTGTAGCGTCATCCGAAATGGCATACCTTACCTTTTCGCAGACGACCTGAAGATAGCCTACGGCTTTCCTCGCGCAGCACTGGCACAAAGTTTCTCTCGAATGCAAGAAGATCCGAAGAGAATATTTACATGGAGCGTGACCTGGCAGCTCCCCCTAAATCCAAATAAAACTGGCATCCTCTGTAGCAGCCAAAACCAAATAACCTTGGCCTGAAAGCGGGAAATAAGTGGGTGGTGCCAACTAAAGTGAATCCAGCTACTTCCTGCATTCTACTGCATAGCTTCCTAACTTCCGCGGGTGACGCACAGTCAAAGGTGGGATCAAAATGTCAAAACACGGCTTGTAGTAATCCGGTAGTAGATTCGCGACAAAATCTGTAGTACTATCAAAGCAACCATAAGTCATATCAAAACTACAAAAATACCTAAGCAGTGCGTTGGGTAACTTTGCAGTCCAAGCTCTCTTGGGTGCAAAAACATACTGTGCGGTAAAAACCGGTTGAACAAATACAACTGTTAAGTACCTCACAGTAAGTGAGAGTGTTCCCGACGGAAGGAATCAAAACTCTGTCCACCAGAATCAAATCAACAAATAGAGGTTTCCGGCAGACAGTCAAAAGACAAGCAGTCAAATCACGGTACAACAGTAAGTTGAACCTAAAAATGCCGCAGGCAGAAAAACAACATCAAATTGTCAACAGTCTGGCGTCGCATAATAGGAAGGCGAAACATTCACGATAAGTCTCAATCATACAAAGGCAAATACTGAGTACAAAGTCAAAGGAGACAGTCAAACAACCAAACAACACTACACCGGCTAGGGTCAAAGGTACACCATCCGTAACTAAGGTAAAAATATTCAAATGAAGGTCAATACCATCAAAAAGGGTGATCAGGAGGGATTTTCAGGTCATTTTCCCGTTACATCCTTTATTTAAATAAACCTCACCCAGATGTAACACTACACTTGGGTTACATCGCACTGCAGATATACAGCACCGTGAAAAGCCTCGGAATCACTTACTCCAGGAGTTTGACTTTTGCGGAGTATGCAGATTCAACAGTTTCCAAAGGCAGAAGACTCATAGGTCTTCCACACAGAAACATACTCACATCTGAGGCAAAACTTATACTATACAAAGTCATAGTTCACCCAATATTGGAGTATTGCACGGTTATCCATGGTAACATGAAAGTATCCGTAAGAATTCTAGCAGTGAACATCCATTGAAATTCCACTCGGCTCCTACCTATACAAAACGAAGGACTTCCCTACAAAGCAAGGTGCAAAAAACCTGAACTAGAATCACTGTGACTGAGACGCCTGAAGCTCCACCTGGACTTTCTTTTTCGTCCTTTCTCTGGAAACTCTAGAACAAACTGTGCTATTACCTTGAGGTCGACACCACATATAGTCTGCATAATAGCGAGCGCACCATCCCAGCAAGTAAGTATCACTCAAACCTTCGATGTAGGTCTTTCACAAGGGGATACAGTAGGTTGTGGAACAAACTTTCCGCTCCTATACGAGCATGTCAATCTCTCGGCCAGTTTCAACGACTACTTAGTGATTCCTCCCGCCCAAAGATTCTCATCACTTCATTGACGGCCAAATCACAAACGGTAATACCATGTACAATGGTGCTACTGATGCCTAGACTCAATGGAGACTAACGGTAATGACAAAAGTATACAGTACCGAAAACTAAACGCGTAGGTGAAGACAAAATCTAATTTAAAAAAGAAAACTGACCAAAGGTGGACAGGAAACGGAGTGCGATACTATTTGCAACAGTGGACTCTGTAGCCACTCTGACGTAGCCTCCATTTCTTCGTAACATAACCGATCTCTTGACTTAACACCTATTTCTTAAAATTCTCCCCTCAAAGTAACCTCTTTACTCCTGTTTGATAAATTAACAGTTTACTGGTGGATCTTTTTAGCATGTAACATGACTTTTTATTTGCCCTTTGTTATCAGTACTTACATGCAAGTACTCTGCACCACCATATCGTTTCAGTAACCCTGATATAGTGACACTCAATGGGCAACACCGTGATCATCCCTCTCGCATGACTGTATAAAGCGCGGTTACCATTACAGCGAAAAGCATGAGTTTAATTTAAATATTTATAACTTCATTCAACTTTTGTACATAGGTATACAACAAGTGAATACCTGGTCTAAAATCCTGTAATCTCTCCATTTCATAGTGATATCGTCGGCTTCAGATTAGTTTCCACTAGTTTCGTGCGCACCTTCATCTTCCTCTCCATAAGCTTACCTCTAGACAGTTGGTTTTGGACACTTCTTCAAGTAACATTTTTGGTCAGTACAAAGAACTCATCCAGATGTATCATGGTTGATTTACGCCTGCGTAGTATTTTTGTGCTCCTGTTTTGAATTTCGCCTGCCTCTTGCTTCTGTGATTCATTTTTCAGGTCCACCTGACGGGTCCTACATCCATATGGAATCCTAGCGATTGCAATCGTCAGTGTGCACCATGCCATCAAAACTTTATGACAAAAGTACACGACCCAAGGCCATGACGGTACAACCTGCCTTACCTTCAGAAATATTAGAAGATTCAAACAAAAGCCGAATAATTCCTAATTTCAAACTGAGCTCACTTCAGTATGCTGAACAGTTGTTCTGCGAAGCATTAACGTTCTTTCTCCAGATGCACCTCTTATGTGCCATAAATAACGGTATCTAATGTATAGCTTGACACTGTACACAATAGTCATTTATTAATAATGGTAATAATAATTTATTCCCGAATTTACAGGTGCATATCATTTTTACAGATACGGTTATAACAGTTATTGGTGGAACGTCTCCGGCAGTATTTTCTTTTACAAAAAATTTTTATCGTCTCTTCATTTAGGGTGGTGTAAATCCCCAGTCTGAAGAAAAAAGAAAATTTTGTTTGTTCATGCTAAATTGGAAATATGTCCACAGTAGCCCTCATGTTGCTCTGCCTTGTGCTTAATAGACCGATGAATATTTTCCACATTCCCCCTAGTTTCAAGGTTGATTGGAAGAATCCGTTTCTGTAGATGAAGCTGCAGGTAATTTTCTGCATTTTTGTATGCTGCTTACAGCTGCAATGGACGAGACGGCGCCAGTCAGTGAAACAGTGGATTAATGAATGTCAAAGGGCTTCAAGGAAGTATCTGCCTGCGACACCATAAAGATGTTCATCACCGGTCTCACGATTGCATAGGAGTTGCTTGAAGACAGACGCAATGATATTTAAGAAAAGTACTGATGAAATGTCGTAATTCCGATCTAGTTGCAGGTTTCCAAGATTCTATTTACAACAAGAAAAGAGAAAACAGGGGGCGGGGTACCAAGGCACGAGGAACTTATTTATATGTATTATATATATAAATATATGTGTACATATACATACGTATATGTAAATTTTAACTTGTGTACATGGTGTCATGCCTACTATTAAGTGTATAATCCAAAATTTCATGTTTATACCAACTCGCGGTACGTTCGAAACTGTGTTACATTTCTACGTGATTTCTGTCGTTTGCTCTGAATCGGTTATTCTGTGTACTGCAGTGTCTAGTACTATCTAAAAATGGTAGTACACAAGTATATCATATTTGGTTGGCGAATTCGTTCAGCTTTAAGCGTTTAATAACCTCCCGTTGACGCAACAGAGGAAAAACCAAAAGGCATAACTTGAATATGGGAAGAAATGAAGCTCAGCGCTCGAAAACAGAATGTTTAAACGATGATTCCAGAACGAGTACTTCAGGATCCGTCTCTAAATGCAATGAAATAGATGTCTCAACCTGTAGTTTAGATGCGGGAGAGACTATTTTACCCACACCGGTCATCAGAGCCCTAGACATTGCCTCCGGAATGGATGCAAGACTCGAGAAAAACCAAAATGACATTACCGATATTAGGATTATCTTAGATGATATTCAAGGGACGCTGGTGAGATTATCCCCGTTGGCTTGTCTGTTTGGCCAAACTAACACCCTATCAAGTGAAGACTTACAGAAGGCCGACAGTTTAGTAGATTTTATTGCTACTGAGGTAATAAAGCGGTTATCATCATCTCAGCAAGCCATAGTGCACAATGTACCTGAAAAAGTGCACTAAGAAACAGCTAAGATGAAGATCCTGCGAGCTTGCGGTATGGTAAATACACCCTGTGAGTGTAAACGTTTACGCAAGAAACTTTCACAGTGCAGTTGCCCCATCATCTTCAAGTTTCTAACGCCGTTTGACGCTAGAAAACTTAGTAAGCAGCAGAACACCATTTGAGCTAACTGTAATTTCAAAGAAATTATTATTATGCAAGATAGAACACCTTGTCAAAGTAGAAAGCAGTTTGAGAATGATTTAGCCTTTCCTTCTACAATTTCAGACGCACCTGAAAGCATGGAAGGGACACACGACAGCAAAAAAGTGTGTAGTTATCCTCCAGCATCACCTGGGAAGCAGGCAATTGTGGACCCTGATGCGACTCCTCCACTAAACTTGGCAGTTCCTGAGAATCCCACTCCCAAGACTAACCACTGTGGTCAAAGTATAGTGAGCATCCCATCAAAGGATAGAATTAGGACCAGGAAGCCCTCAGGTAAAACTCAGGGACCTAAACCCAGTACTGACATTGAACAGAGCAATTTTAAGCGCATTTTGCCTAAAAACGGTGAAGAATATTTCGTTGTCAAAAGGGCCTCAACACAAATACGCACTACCAAGCAACATAAACCACTGCCTTGAAACAAAAAGCTCCTGACTCATTTCCATGGTCACAACTCGGATTTTGATGGCGGGTATTGTGCTACCGCTAATCGCTTCGACCAGCCGGTGAACCGCGACATGCCAACATCCAGCATTGGAACTTGTCCTGTGGGGTCCAGTCATTCCCACCAGAGCGAGTGACCAGGGTGCGACCCGTGTGATCATGACCCTAGGACTAGGTACATCACCCCACCTGCCAACTACGTTAACATACCTGGACCCCGTGATTTTTTAGGGTCACCAGACGTCATGTACGACCTTTGGTATCCAGCTCATAATTCACAGGCCCAAAGGTCGTATCGCTCAAACTGGTACCCACCGACAACGAACTTCAACTGCGATATCAGTAGGGAGCACAGACATGTTGATAGGCGAGATGTCCCACCAGTAGACTTAGATGTCTCAAACCCTCCCACTGTCTTATCAACACAGGCCAATGGGGAGTCTCGGTTCGCTTCCAACACACACACACACACACCACCTATAGGCATACTACATGGAAATGAACGTAATGAGACAGGTATAACTGATATTGTGGGTAAGTTCATCAGTCACAGAAACCTATTTATATTGTTACTCATTGACGCACGCCCCTTACCCGAGAAAATATCTGCCCTTAGAACAACGGTTCTAATCGCTAAACTGGCGACAATACCCATAACTTAATCATAGTGTCCACCTTGCACCCTGGATGCAGACATATCCATGGATGGATACACCCTCTATCGCACTAGTCGGGATCATAAGCGTGGAGGTAGCTGTCTGATTTATATATGTAACCAAGTTACGGCAAATAAGGTTGGAGACAATATACCAAATGCAGTACCTGACTTACTGTGAGTCACCGTACATAGTGACAAATACGAAGCGCTCACAGGTAGCGTATATCGAGCGCCATGCTCAACAGAGGAAAAGGATAAACTCATAGCCAAATCATTTGCTCATGCTTCCTCATATAGTGCCAATTTTACACTGATCGCTGGTGACTTCAGTCTTCCCAAAATTAACTGTATAGCTGGTTGCTGTCCGCAGCTGAGATACTTGCCGTAATAGATCTCTATGGTTGGAAGCAACATGTCCACGCACCTCTCGTGGTGACAACATGTTGGACTTGGTATCTTGCAATGACATCACCCCAGTAACTACCTATATTAGTGGAGAATTCTCCAACAGCGATCACAGAATGGTATACTGTTGTCTAACTATCCGGACACCAAATGCGAGTGGTAAGCCAGCCTTACGAGTTATTCAATATCGCAGCTATAAAGGTAAGGACTGGAAACTGCTCACAGAGCTTCTTAGGGTTATCTCTCCAGGAAGAGTATCTTGCCACTGAACTGTAGCATCACACACTTCCCCAAAATCAATAGCCTAGGGTTTGACGACTTTCAACATCGATGCTGACCTTGATAGTTTAGCTGGACTCGCTAAGCTGAAGGCACCCGGTCAAGCTTCCTCGCCATTTGGCACGCTGTCGTGTTACGTTGCACTGCTCGTATTCGACTCTCTAGCCAGTTAGTTGGAACGCATCGGTATTTTGGCATAACCATCCAAATATACTATTCCATCCGAGTACGCTATCGTGTTCTTCCTTGGTCTCGTATTCGTGGGTATAAAACAAGTTCGAATAATTAGTGATTGGTCTTTGCGTCTGTCAAGTTCGCACCAGGACAAATCCTAAAGACTCACTAACAAGCATGGTATCCCTTTTTTCAGGGATGTTAAGTGGTGTCTGGATATTGCTTCTCCTGTGAAGGCGGCGAAACTATATCGCCACTCAGAATACATTCCACCCATACACCGCAGAAACTCAGGCTACTGTCAAATCTGTACCACTCCACTAAGGATTTCTCCTCGCTGCACGCAATCCACGATGCCCTGGGATCACTATTCGAAAAGTTAAACGCGTTAGGTATTAGCAACTCCTTGCTAAGCTGGCTAAAATCATTTCTCAGTGATCGCACCCAAATAACAAAAATCAATTCAGCTCTGTCTACTCCAAAATACATCACAAGTAGAATTGTGCAAGGTAGCGTTCTCGGGTCCCTTTTGTTTATTATCTACATTAACAGCGTTTGTAACCGCTTTGCCACGGGTAACTTCTTTCTATCTGCCAACGACTTAAAAGTCGTTTACTCTTGTTATAGCCATGGGTTAGGTGACGCTACGACCACCATTCGACATAAACTAGAAAAGCTTTCTTCATGATGTGCTGATACCTTTCTACAGTTCAACATCAGCAGATGCAGATGGATATGTATTGGCAACACTAACCCTGACCTGATATTTGAAGTATCTGGACAACAGTTACGAAAACTCAGTTTTGTCTCAGACCTAGGGCTCAGATATTCCAGTGACTTGAATTCCTCTGAGCTGGCAGCGTACAGCGAAACTAAGTCACACAGACTCCTAGGATGCATCACCCGTAACTTCTACAGTACCGAATCAAGGGTCCTACACTACAAAGTATGTATCAATCCAATTCTAGAATACTGCTCATTTGTCATAAGCAGCTTTCGAATAGACGATGAACCAAAAATCGAAGGGGTACAACGCCACTTTACATTAAGAACGCTAGGAGCTGACTACAACCTTGACTACATCTGAGATGCAACATGCTAGGACCAGAACCTCTCTGGAAGAGGCGACTTCGGATGAATCTTGTACTTTGTTATAAACTACTTCGTGAGCAAATGCACTCATGTGGCCCAGGAATTAAAGTAGTTGTATCATCTATTTGCAGTATACGTAATCACGAACAATTACCTAAAACTGAATGTTGTAAGACCATTGTGCAAGGTAACTTCTTCCTCAGTAAGTTCTCTCACATCTGGAATAGACTTCCTCAGGAAATACGTACTACGGGTTCATTATCTGCCTTTCGTTTCTCACTTAGTAGGCTCCTCACAGATGATGAGTCTATCACTCGTTTGGTCACTATATATACGTTCTGGGTCAATGAAAACATGCTAGGCCCCCTAAAAGTGTTAAGCAAAACTACCATCCATCCCAAGCATTTTTCTTAATGGGCCCTAACATTATTGCACGGGGCCATTCCACTAGCTTAGGTTGTGTAGTCAGTAAGGTACACATTGGTAAAGTATATATCACCTTGATGTTGAGTCAGTTTTACCCGCGCGTCTACAAATAAACACGGTATACCCAAAAACTTGTGCGTGTTCTACGTAGGATGACCACAAGAGTCATGTTTATATGCATAAATTAAAGTGTACATATGGCTCGAGCGTCTCAAAGATGGGAACTTCTTTCTTCCCAATTTCGTCTTGTGTGGCATATCATTCTCCGGTTTCTGTTCGTGCTTTCCTTTTCTCCTTCCCTTTTCAACTTAAGTTTGAAGAGAAAACCTCGAGCATAATTTCAGCCAAAATTGTCAACCCACTGAATATACTGCTTCATACATGATGTCAGAAGTTATTGGAAGAATACTTCATCTGGTCTTCCCCTAATTATTTTTAACTTTCTGAAACGTTCTGCAACAGCCTAGATGCAACTATGCAGGGAAACCCTACTACAATGAATGATCTAAGGCTTCTGGACGGTCATAATGGCAGCGAAAGTCTGGACAAAGAACTAAATCTAAGAAATAAACTCACCTAGTGACTCAGACACTTCACCCCCATTTGACTCCTTTTTGTGGAAGACAATTAACAGTCAATATACCTCCTTGACAATGCTGTATGCTTCAATGTGAATTCCGTGTGCAAAACTCCATCACCATTAGATAACAGTCTTTCTGATATTTATCTTTTTGTACAGCAACAACTAAATCTGATGGATAACGTCTTTATTGCTGAGCAAGGTCACACTGCTAGTGGGAAATGCAAAAACTTATATACTCATGTGGATTACATGGTTATGCTGACACTTACTGTTGCCTGAAATCGGTGAAGTGAGTTTTCGTTGGCCAAAGACGCTATAAACATGTTAACTGATGTCAAAATAAACGTTTATCTGAAGGAACAAGGAACTATACCGCCAGGTTAACCATCTGGGCCACATGTAACGCAAACGTCAAATACTGAACGGTTTTTGTGTAACAAGAATGGTGAGTGGAGACAAACGAAGCTCACAGACGATCTGAATGTATTGTGAAGTGATATTTTTCTGTTCTTTTCATAACCTGTAGTCACTTTTATTATTATGATAAACCCTGAAGCGATACCTTCTGTATCATTTATCATCACCTTTTCCATAATCCTTAAGATGACCGGGGTTACGTTAATTGGTCTGTAATTGCTAACGCTGGTCTTGGCTCCTGACTTATGTTTTGGCAGCATATAAGTGGTTTTCCACTTGTCAGGATATATTACAGAATCCAACGAGTGGGTAAATATTTTCAGTAATAAAACTGCTATATCCATGCCAGCCTTTCTGTAAATTATTGACGATATCTCGTCTGTCCTGCAGCTGACATCTGCCTTTGGGATTTTAATCGTATCGTTAATGTTGCTCACGCTGAATTTTGTGCAACCCATTGTACTATTACTTGCAATGGTCATCTCGGTTTCTTGAGCTAGGGGCATGCTAGTACTATTAAGAAACCACTCACTGAGAAGTTCGCAAATCACCCGTGGATCATGGTAATCAATACCTTTATGCTCTAGATGATTTGTTATGGAGTCTTTTGTATTTTTTCGCTGTCGTAGGATGCTGCAAAGGTTTTGTGTTTTGGACGAACTATCAAGGGTTCTACGCTCTTCTGCGAGGGCTTTCATTCGGCGTCTTTCTTGAAGTGAAAGGAATGTTGTATGTATCTGATTCAGTACATGAAATCCTTTCAAAATAAGGCACTTTTTTCTTAGCCTTCTTAGTTTATGTCGAGTTTTCCCATCTATATATAAAGTTGTTTTCTGGCCGAGCTTGGTGGGTGCAATCGTTTCCCGAGCGGAACTAATAATCCTGCAAAGTCCGTCGAGGGTTTGAGACAGATTACAGCTAGCAAAGAAGCCTTCCCAATCGGAGCATCTTATAGGTGTCTGGAGGAGCTCCCAGCCAGCATCCTTGATGTCCTTGTATAGGTAGTATTTTGGTGTTGCTTCGTGTACACCCTCGCCAGCTACTAGAAGTGGCAGAGTGCAAAGCCATGTTCTATGATCTCTGCTTGAAAATTTTTCTCCCACCTCTGTGTCGCAGTTTAAGCGCCTTATCAACTTGCTTTTGGGTTCATATGATATCTGCGGTCTGTTTGTAGATAGATGCCCTTCAACAGAGGCACTCAGAGATGGCTATGTAGGACCCTAGTGTCTTCAAGGTAGTGAAGTTTATAGTAACTTAAGAATAAATGCAGGTGGGATCTGTCTCTATGGTCTATTCAATAAATTAAATAGCTCTTAATTTGGAACGGTGAGGACAGTGTGTGTCAGGCAGTTCCCCCTCCGTTGTGTAGCCGGTACCATCGTATTAAGTTGGTCCACATGGTAAACAGGATACTCATCTGACTGAAAACGACGTCCAAATCCATTCAGTTGTACCACCGAAAAGTCTGTTCTCAGAATTCCTCACAAATGTCCATACATCATATTGTGTTACTTTCTACACACTATGACTCCCACTAATTCACTTCTTCAAGCCGAAACTTCGTATTCAAAGGCCTCTGCATACGCCCGTATGCATGGCGACCACTTTTTCCTTGTTTCTTAAATTCCCAACTAGACGTCTCGACTGATATGTTTCGCCGCCCAGACAAATAGTCCCAGCGCTATACTTTGTAATTATCGTGCATAAAAGTCACTGACTTTTATCCCGCCATAGTTTATTACAGAAAAGACAGATAATTGTCGTGCAACAGCTCTTAAATCTACATTTGACCTCTCTTTTTTTGGTTATTGTGTTCATATTCTTGTTTCTCATTGACTTAGGCATGCAGTAAATTGTTCCATACCCATGTTTCTTTTTCTTTCCCATAGGTAGATTCACAATGAAACCGCTGCATACTCATTAATTTGACGGTTCACCTCAAATTTGTGGCTCCAGTCGGGATTGTTCCTAGAAATGTTGACGTCACATGCTGTTTGTATCCGAACAAGCAGGCTCTCTGACTAATAGCACCCACTCACGTCACAGAGAAGAGAACCGAAACTGACCTCTCGTGAAGCGTCAACCTTGAAGACATTTTGAGTGGTTTAATGATGAGACGTTAAGCTTCGTGGGCTGCAGAATGAGAACGGTTTCTGGACAGAGTCATAACCTTAGCTTAATTTGTCCCCTTGAATTTGTTTCCAATGCACTGAACCAAACAGTCACTACATGCTGCATGATACCAAGTGACACCAGTTTCAGGCTATGTCATCGGTCCATACCATGGTTTGAACCTAGTTTTACGTGCTCTCTATGAACAGCAATAACTTATTGGTTGTCCGCAACTTTTTAAGCCCTACTATTGTTCGGCTTTTGATATTCAATGTACGTTTACCGATTATTAATTGAAGGGTAGAGGCCTAATAGTAGGTGCCTGCTTAAAGCTCGTGCTGGGTGATAAAGCCTGTGCTATTATTCACTGCTGTTACATGGCGAAAGGGTTAGTAACTAATATGTTTGGCCAGCAACAGTTGAATAACTGCATCCTGGCAGACTGTGTATGGTGTACCAGTGTGTCCTTTCTTACTTTTCTCAGACTCCCAAACAACAATAACATTCAGATGTTGCCTGTACGAATGGCATGTGTTCGCATAATTTATTATTCGAAATATATCATTATTATTATTGTGGACAGTGGCTCAATGTTGTGACGAAGTACCAGGTCAACGGTGTTATTGTTTCAAGTGGTGGAGTGCACGTATTGCCGCCAACCGTTTGTGTCGGTGGCTGCTAGGAGCCTGTTATGGTTTTTGAGGCCTGTGCACACGTTGCAGTTCACACCAGAGGGGTTGAGATCACCGCAGATCATCTTAGAATTCAAGTCTAGAGTGGTGGTGTGCTCGATTATTTCGTAGATGATCTCACTAACTGCTGTGGAAGTGTTTGGTGCCCTATATGGACATCCGATGAGGAGCTGGTGTTTACTGATGATTGCACTTGTCCATGCACACTCCGGAGTTTTATCTAGTTCAGGATTTGGGTAGGTGTCGGTAATAATAGAGCTTAGCGCACAGATGAGACATCCCCTTTTTTATGGACTTGGTCCTGTCTGTATACTCTGTATCCACCGACTGTAATGTGTGCTTCTGATAAATCTGGAGCTAGTCAGGTCTGTGTAACCAGAACCAGTGTCTGTTGTTTTAGGATTGTTGGGGCTCGAAGGGCTGATATTTTACTTACTATGGATCTTGCGTTAATGACCAGTGTTGTTAGATATAAAGGGTATCGGGAGAGTGAAGTGAGGTTATTACTTGCAACTGCTTCGTCAGTGTGCTGATATATATCGTAGTTTTCCCTACCCCATTTCAAGCTATGCTGCGCATGAGTAGTAGGTGTTCTGCTTGTTGCTGTCACTAGTAAATATATCAAGGGAAGGTGGTGCCGTTCGGCACGTATCTTGGTAATACTCGACAGGCAACACCATGAACATCCCCCGTCCGTGACCAGATAAAGGGTGGCTACCGTCTTACAAAAAGCCATGAATTTCACTTAAATGCTTATAACTCCATCAAACGTTTGTACACAGGTATATAAGAAGTGAATATCTGGTCCAAAGTCCTCTAATCTCTCTATTTGGTAGTGATATCTTCGGCTTCAGACTAATTTTCATTAACATCTTGAGTACCCTCATCCTTTTCCACCTAAGCTTGCCTCTAAACAGTTGGTTCTGGATACTCCTTGAAGTAAGTTTTGCGGTCAGTACAAAGAGCTTGCCCAAATTTTTGGTGGTTGATCTAATCCTGCCTATTTTTGTGCTCCTGTTTCGAATTTCGCCTGCTGCTCGCTTTTGTTATTCACTTTTCAGGTTTGCCTGACCACTCCTGCATTTAAATGGAAACCTAGAAATCGCATTTGTCATTGGGAACCTTGCCATCAAACCCTTATGGCGAACACGCACACCTCAAGGTCATGACTGTGATGCGGCCCAACCTTCAAGAACATCGGAAGATTCAAGCGATAGCCGAATAATCCCTAAATTCGAACTGAGCCTGCTTCAGCACACCTCTTATATCCCATAAACAATGGTGTCCAATGTATAGCTTGACATTGTACATAATAGTCATTTCTCATTACCAAAATGATCAAACCTGCAAACTGGTTTGTATTCATGTAACCTTTATTGTATGAAATATATTATCATTATTCCAGGCTTCGCTACCGGTTGTGATGCCATTATGGATGCAGTAAATGGGTTCGGCGATAGGAGAGGTCGGTAGTGGAAGAAACTGGGCTGCATATTTGTGCTATCAAGGATGTAGTAATTTTGAGACCAAGTACGGCTCATCTGTGAGTTGTACCGCTCTTCACCTACCAGGCGAGTTCGTTTCCCCCTCAACTTTCAAACACGTTCTTGACGGAACATCTTACGTCACCAGGCTTAAAAACGCAGTGCGTTCAGTTAGGCCTACTCCTATTAGACCTCAAACGGCTGATGTTTTCGTTCACCCCGTTTTACAAAAGACGTCACACGTGCTCATTCGCCACGATGCAGTTCCTCAATCACTTGAACCACCTGACGATGAACCGTTCAAAGCGATGAAGCCTCACTAGAAATTCTACATAGTCGAGTGAAACGGATGTGAAGATACTACTAGTACTGACCATTTGAAACCAGCTTTTTCCGAAGACAACCCCACCATAAGTGACATTTCAGCTCACTACAGCTGGCCGGCGGATAGCCCAATTAACGAAATCCTTGACGATATGCCTGGTAAGACACGGTAACAACAACCGCCGGTGCAACAAAAAACACGATCAAGTCGAATCGTTAGGTTCCCAAAATATCCAAAGACATATTCAACTGCGTAGTGTGAGTTAAAATATGCCAACCATTTTTGAATTCAGATTTCCTTAGAAGGCCATTTTATTACTGGAATTGACAAAATTCTCCCACATTTTCACCTTTCGTACCATTTTTTACTACCACGTAATCGTACTCTTTCAAAAAACGAAATGGAAATAAGCGTAAAATCTGTTTCTGACGTATTTATTTATCAGTGTTTCCCATTTTAGGGAACGTTTTCGTGGCATTAAAGGCTTTTCTTTCTATTACAGGTGCAACAAGCCGAAAATTGCACCTTATACCCATCAGTTTCATCCCGTGAATCTGCCATGGTTTCGCCTTCACTTCCGTTCCGCTTTCCTTCACCATTCTGTTTTTCTTTTTTCTCACTTCCTCTCCCTTGATTTCACTTGAAATCTTTTCTATTCTCTTTTTACAACCAGTCTGACCAACTCTCTGATGGCTAGACACTTGATGGTCACATCTGCACTACAGTTCTTAGAAAAAGTATACAATCACTATAAACACACAACCACTTGTCGGGCTAACCAGAGCTACAACAGGCGAGTGGGCAGATTTACTCAAAGGAATTCACCAAAGACCTGAAGCTGTTGCGTAAGACGCGAAGTAGCTAACTGATTGACACTAGCTCGTAAAATGGACATTGGATATTGGATGCACAAAGATAAAGACATGACCTTATAGAAACAACCACTTACTTCAATCTCTAGGTCATCACGTTATGTCTGTTGACCGTGCTTTTCTGGATATATTTTGGGAATTATCAGTTGAAGATGCAGATAAAAGACTCCATGCGGTTGATAAGCTGATAAAAGCACTTGGCGATAAGACAGATGACGTAGGTTACTCCCTCAGAATTTAACAATTCAGGTGAAATCAACATACTTCACGTATGCTAGACAAAGACTTGTGAAGGGCCTTAGGTCCTTCGAAGAGTCTTCAAGAGCCGGTTTTGAGAGTGGTCTCATCCGTCTCCTTAAGGATTTTCCATCCGAAACGTCTACAGACATTCTTTTGCAGTCCATGCGAGTCCAAGTGTACTGTTCGGAACCTTCTACTAAAAATGTATGTAGTCTTTCAATATAATAATCATCAAAAATAGGAGCGTTCATCGGTGAAGTCAGCACACTTGGCTTGTGCGCGAGTGCTTTGCGCGACGAAAAGAATACGTGAGGTATGTGACCTACTATGTTAAAGCGTCGTAATTCACAGATTGATGATGAATTTGTAAATCTCATGCTCCCACCTGTTCTGTCTTTAACGAAATCCACACATCACAGGGACACTGCATGCTTGGCAATTTCGGAACTTAGTCTTCAGGTAACTTGTTTGAAACTCACAACGTTATATTTCATCACTAGGCACCGAAACATATTTTTGGCACATCTTTAGATAAGTTTTTAAAAGAAATATGGCATGATATGATGTCTACAAACTCAGAATTCACAGGTAGTTTCCTGCTGGTTGTACTTTCATTTCAACACCGGTTTCAGGTAATAAATTTACTAATCTAAGTTAACGCTCTCAGAAACGTCTTCAAAAGTTGGGTATTCCTTTATTGGATTTTTCTGAAAGAAAATACCTCAGGAAGCTTCAATTTGGAACTCTTGTAAGAAGTGTTTACTTTGTTTTTATTTAGTCAGCACTCTCGTGATGATATCGTTATGCGATTAATTGATGAAGTTGTGAGGCTGAACGCGCTGACTACTGTTTGGGCCTCCTTAAAAGGTAGGTACTTTTGTTAGTTGATGTTATTTCGCTTGGGAGTTGGTTCACTGATCAAATATACTAACTATGTAGTCGTATCTACTTGTATCTTTAAATTCTATAACTAGAGTAACATTCGTGTGCTGATATACTTTTCAATTTTTCTATTGTTTGCAACCGACGCTAAGTATTCTGCTGTCCATTTCAGTCTAGCTACCTGAGTTAAATCTTTTCAGTTTGTGACCTTGTGCTCTGTGATTCAGCATTACAGTATTTGGCTGATTAAGGAATCGACATTAAATTTCAAGTCTTGTGTACTCCAATCTTTAATTCAAAACCACTATTTTGCTAATTTGAATGTTGATGCTTTATCTGAAGGATGTAGATGGGTTTGTTTCGTGTAGCACTTATAGAACCAACAAACTAGTTCTTTTTGTGGTCTTACCGATTTATGTGGGGTGCGAAAGTAATCATAGCCGTAAGATAACTCGTAACGTATTTTTGAGTGATTTACAAGTACTAACGTGCTATTGGTTTATCTAGCAGCTTCCATGTAGTTCCAGAAAAGTAGCTGCTACATCCATGGTGGCTAAACCTGCATATCACTGATCCAACGAGCTATGCTGGTTGAAACAGCTGTTCTGCGATGTCCCACCATGCCTTGATGGTCTATTTTTTAGTGATGAAACCAAAGGCAGTTACCAGCGTATTTGAATTAGCTTACACTGTAGAGGATGTCCGACGTCGAAGTCTTACTACTGGCTGTATGGGATAACGGGAGTAGGGCATTTCTCACAGGTAACTAGCATTTCATACCAAAATGACCAACACTATAAAATGTCCACTTCCTGTCCTCTGGCCTTCCGGTGAGTTTTTCTAGTCTGGATAAAACGTTATCAATTACAAATCTAAAGTTCCCACTTAGCTGTCTGACCAACCTTAAGCAGATGTTCTTCGAACTTTCTAATCACGCATCTAGGTTGTTAAAACCACCCATGTTAATCTACTTTCATTTTCAGGTAGTTCAGGAAATATGGGTAGCCCAGGAAATATCAGTCACTCATACTTTTGTGAATATTCATATCCCTTCTGAAAATCATCACTTTTCCAGTCCATCATCTACTAATTCTTCACTTTTCTCTATTAATACTTCGATATTTTAAAGTTATCACAGTTTTGTAGCCCATGATCACGATTAGAGTTTGCGAAACAGTATCCAAACTTCTTGTTATAGCCTTCAGTGTCCACTAGGTTTCACTGACCGTGTACTCTTTGTGAGACGTCAAGGGCTAGATGTGGTTATTCACTGAACCTCAATGTGATGAATTTGCGAAATTTACCCTACGAGTTTCCAGATTATTGTTTGACTGGATGGTGCGGTAAAGAATAAGAGGAATAGTGACGCATGTCGTTGTTTCTTTATAATTTCAGGTTTAGCATCCGCTGACTGCAATTCAGATAATATGAAAGACGAACTCTAACGAAAATCGTCTAACCTAAAAAGGAAGTAGAAATGCACTCAGCGACCATATTCACTTTCGTGCAGTAGGCAACGAGCCACATATTGTGTGTGCTAATGATACTATCTGTCTGCTCACACCTCGGTAGGTGCAACGGAATTTGAAAGTGACCCATTGGCTGGAAATCGGGTTCCTAAACTAATAAGCCACAGCTCAACTATTGTCTAATCTATTATAAGTCAAACATTATTATTATTATTATTATTATTATTATTATTATTATTATTATTATTATTATTATTATTAGTCCCTTGGGTTCCTAGTGGAACATAGGGCTTCAGTAAGTCAAACATTAAGACATGTTTTTTGTTATCTACATCAATAATGCACAACTAAGAGGTCTCAGCCAATCAGAAAGATACTAAGGTGGTACTTTTCGGGATGCTGAACAATCAAATAGACTTCTGCGAAACTTCAGATTTCCATCAAACATTTATTTTTTATACATTCTTAAATTACCGTTTCTGGGCTTTCTCTACGCCATGGCCAGTAGTTCTTTCCACACCCTTTACCAAGGTAACTCGCTGATTGGTTAACGCTGGCTTTTAATATGTTTATGTTCCAAATTATGGAGAAGGTTAAGTGGCATGTGTGTATACACACTTTTCGGGCTACAATCTTTTCAGAGACAAACTCTCCCTTCGAGACCAGTCTTTGTCTCTAATTTCCATCTCGAGTTTTAGAGTCTGTGGTATCTGATGTACGAGTTAGCTGTTGGTTAAAAGCATGCGTACTATCGAATACTAAGGAACGTAGCATAAATATTGGCAATCACCTCCAAGTTTTGTGCCCAAGTGCTCACCCATTTCTAGCTAGCACGTACGACAGAAATGAAGACCTTTATGAATATGTTATTTACTGACCTCACCTATGAACCCACCAGATCAAATCACACTAAACTAAGCTGTGTACATCCGTTCACTTGGCAACGAACCTCACCTTTTTTGTGAGTGCTAATGATAATGACCGGTTGCTGAAACCTCGGTAATCGGAGCTGGCTTCAAACCTGTAACCCACTGGTTGCAAGGTACCTCCCTAAACCAGAGCCACAACCCGTCAACCACTTCCGTAGTAGTTCAGTACTCCTGTAAAACGGGCGGTAATTATGATGTGGTTTGGGCACACGTAAACAGGCGTATAAAGTCTTCGATTAGAAAATCTTTCCAAGTTTATCTCCACAAGAAAGACTGGCTGCTTTCAGAAAGAAACTGGCTAGACAGCCATTGAGAAACTACAATATCATATTACTCGTCCTGAAAAAGCTTGGTGACGTCTTCAGTCTATCGTAAAAGCAGCTTTAACTACGGTAAGTAACCCTCAGAAAAGAGTTTCATAGGACCAATAGATCTCAGTACTTTCTGGATTAATGAATGTATGTTAACGCATTCCTATAGCCTGTGATCCCTTTGAGGAGAGGAAGACACACAAATGCAGATTAACAATGAGACTGCACAATGGTTGTAATCAGGAATGCCCAGCGGAGTTTGAAAGTAGCGAAAAAGTAGTAACGACAAGCCACAGTAGATAATTAATTGCAAGAAAAAAGCAGTAATGGTTTGATCATACGTTGATTTGATAGTTTCCTGCTAACCTATCATCTTCCTGTTTTTGTTTATAGAGTCTCTGTGTTCCAAAGTCAATAACGCTAAACACACCTTTCGATTTTTACAAATTGTTGTCCACATTATTTGTAATCTTGATGCATCATCTGCTGAATTAATCTTATCCAAAGAAGTTCTGGAGGGTTTCAGCAAACAGTTATCAGATCCAAAGTACAAGTACTTTCCTCAAGTTTCACATTTGTTAAAAATAATGATGAACAAGGTTGTTGGCTCTATAAATATGAATGATGAAATTGCCAATGACTCATCAGTTTCCAAACCTCCAAACTGGCTATTAAGACTAATCGCTTCAAATTTCCCTTTATTTGACCTCTATTGTGATACAAGTTGTACAAAACCGTGCCAGGTTAGCAAACTTTACATTACCTTGATATTCTATGCTTCGATGTGTACTTTGATGACTGTTTTTTTCACGTTTTGGTCATATCATAGTACATAGCTGTTGTAAGTAGATTCAGTGGTGAATCTTTACGTCGTTCTGTAAGGGTTAAGTGATAATGTCAGGACTTCGGAAGTATTACCAGTGAGATATCATTTGTTCATTCACCGCTCGCCATCCCAGCCAGTGATTCAGTAAGGTTGTGGATTTTATTAGTGAAGACGCCATACAACATGGATTTCACTGATGTTTATTCGTCTTCAAGAGCAACGTAGGTTTTGAAATACTGATTAAGACCAGACTACGTCATTTAATTTGTTTCAGTGCTTGGCCATTTTAGTATTCAAGTGAGTGTAAATTTCTTTTAGGGCCAACTATCTTGTTAACCTGAACAACTGTTGGTCCTCGAATGAATGAAGAGATCTTGGACTAATAATAATACGGGAAAGACAGCTGAAACTGATTAGCTGACGTTACAAATAGCATCCTTCTTACTAAATATTCGATGTGTAGTTCAGTATTATGTTTGGTATTCATACGTATTATATCTAGAGGTGTTTTTAAACTTGCTTTTACCAGTTAAAAGCTAATGCTAAGTTAAGACAGATGGTTTGTAACCAAGCGGGATTACATGTTTAGAGTTACTATTAACTGGTAGTATTCTGAGTACTATCAATCACTAACCAGCATTGCATCAGATTAACGAATTGTGCAAAGAATAAACTGCATAAATCTTTAGACTTGTAGAGGTGAGATCCTCAGGATAGTAGTTTTTTCTAACTAAAGTTGATTTAGAATATAGCGGAAACTACAAGCTGTTGCAAATTAACTTTGGGGTTGTGGCATGGTAGTTGTAAATATGAATTGTATATTTAAGTATTATCAAGTGTATGGATTTTTTTCATCGACAGATTATTTTGGACTCTGCACCATTATCAGTAACATTGGATACTCTTCAACTGTATGTTAGACAGTTAATGGACGCTTTCACTAATTCTGAAGTTCAAGATTTGAATCATAAACCTGATGAAGAGGATACTGAACAATTTCAGTCAGTCGATTCACGTTCTGATGGTGTTCGAGTTTTTGTCATCAAATATTTACAAATGGTTATGAATGCAATAATAAAATCCAAGCACATGGGTTCTTCAAAGTTTCTCGATGAAATCTTAGAGTTTTTATTGACTATTGGTTTGACTTCTACTCTGAAGATTGGTAAATTCAATTTAAAAACACATGTCTCAGCAAATGTTGCTAAGTGCAGCTGGGCAGCGTTATTTGGTACATTAGATTACTTGATTCTTCAAACAGTTAGCAGCAACAAACTATCCGATGTTCAGACTTCGAAGAATCTTTCCAATTTGGATGTAATTAAACACTTTACAACTCTCATCAGAAATGGAATTACACTGTGTTCAAAGTTCACGAACACTGACAGTCCTGATGCTCGCATTGATCTTTGTCTAGGCTCGTTAAAACGATGCCTTAAATTGCTTCAAAAAGCAGATTCTCAGGATCAATTAGATCAGTTTATTTTAATTTTGTGTGGAGCTTGTTCTATCTTCTCTCTTTCAATGCCACTTGAAGGTAATGTTTGCCATTAGAGAATCTGGTAGTTTAATACTGAAGTACAAATCTGGTGACTACTTATTCAATAATATATGTTGATTTCTTTTCTTTTTTTCGTGTACATTCTAGCACCTAGTGTTAGTGTCTTCGTTTTTAAATCCCCTTAGTTTTCTTTTTTTCATGCATCGCTGAGTTGCTGTGAAAGACATTTTGAGTACTATTTTTCAGAATAAATAAGTTAGTATACTTTCGTGTTGGACAACTGAATTAAAAACCATTGTTCGTGATGTAAGCAATATGGGCATTAGATTATGTCTGCAGCGTTATACAGTAAATAAAAGAGTGACTTTAAAGGTTATCCTAACAACTATTAAGATGACCAACTACGTTCTTCTATTTTATGAAGAACTACCCTCTCAGTCGAAATTCTGAAATCTGACTGGTTATCTCAGCAGTTGCTACAGTGCACCTTAAAGTCACTCAAATAACACAATCACTGTGTGATGTGTTTAGTGAATCAACTAAAGTTGGATTACATTCTTCCACAGTATTTTACTCTACCCAGCACAAAAATTGTAACTGTTGCAGTGTACCGCGTTCACGTGAAATCCAAAACCTAAGGAGCTCAGTTAGCGCAGTCACAGTTAATTACAAGTACACAAAATGCACACAGAGTTCACTTGTTAGTCACTGAAACACATACAAAGATAATCGACTGAGTTGTAGTGGTTGATCTAACTTTGAAATACCTCACTGAATCATTAGTAGAAACTTTACGGAGCACACAGGCTTGCCTTAGAAGTTTTATGCTGTTTGTCTGATATTATGATGAGTTCATCATGCGCAAAGAAATCTAATACATCATGCTTAATTTTCAGTTTGTGTAAACAGAAAAGTCGGTAAAATAATATATGAACGAAGTGTTGATAACGTAGCTTGACTCATTGCCCCTAAATAATTGGGAGTGCATCAATTAACAGTATCCCATCAATTATTCCTCTTATCAAATTTTAGTAGGTCTGGTTGAGAATAGAAGGACCTGTTTAGATAAGAAGTGGGATTAGTTTTGCACTTGTTATAAGTGCTTATTTGTAGCTAGCAGTGGAATCCAGGACGCGCGTTTCGTCCCATTTGGGACTCATTAGTTAGATGGATGTACCTACACCCCAGTGAATGATGTTGTTCCCACTGAGACTCAAACCTCATACTCTTCGCTTCAAATACCAGAGCGTTATCCACTGGAGCACGTTAGCCATAGTTTTTATACTGAGTATTAGTTATTATTATATGTTGGTACTTGTAGTAGTTCTCCATTGTTATACTGGATCGAGTTGATGGACTTCTGTTGGCATATGGTCTCTTATGAGGATGCCTCGATATTATGTGAATGTTTATTATTATGACAATAAATATTCAGACAATATCGAAGCATCCACGTAAAAGCCCAAATGCCAACAGAGATCGACCAGTTCGATCCAGAATAACGGAGAATTACAAGTACCAACAAATAATAGAAGTGTGCATTGCAATTTTTTCACTGACACAACATTTGATTCGCATGAAGAATCTGATGGAACCTAGGGGTGGTCATTTTAAGACCGCTTTATTATTTGTCTTTTGATGCGGCGCTATGGTTCATTAGTCCAAGCATTAGACTTCCAACTGGTTGGTCACAGGTTGATTGATTGTTTACCCCTGACGCAACAGTTGTGGCTGGTTTCCCTGTATACGAGCCTATATATGGTTGTTGAGTTATATACACTCTTGAATGTACTTACTTTTTACAGATTAGTATTGAGATGTCTATTTTCAACCAATATATGCTAATGTTTCTAATCTCATCTTTGTTATTTTTGTTCATTCATCATGCAGACACTGTTGGCCTCCTCGATGACTTGGTGGAATGCAGAAAAAGACGTTTATCAAATGTTGTAGAAGAAGGCGATCCTCATTGGTCAGAAGTTCTGACAGATGTGATCTTAAGTGCCATTTCCTATCCTGTTCGTATGTTGCGCTCTGCTAGCCGGCTGACTTTTAAAAAGATGGTTACAGAGAAAGTATTCTTAACTACAAATGTTTCAGGTGGAGAATATCCATCTTGCTTGAAACTGATTGGTGATATACTGAAAACACGACCAACAAAACAGACCAACAGTACGAAACATGATGATGATTCCGGGGAATCAGAAACTGAGGATTTGATTCAGTTCTCAATAACTCATTCAAATAATGTAGTACAGTCAAAACAGGAGATGTTAGTGCAAAACGGTGATTCAGAGGAAGTCAACGATGGAGAAGAATTTGATCAGAAAACAAATTCCGATGACAGTTAGTTTCATTGCATGTCGTTTTGATATTTTTACTTGATTTGTTTTGTTTACATTCACAATATTATAATTCATCCAAACTATCTGCAATCATAAGTTTCTTTAATTCGTTTCGCGTGTGTCAAACACAAGGTGATGCTCCACGACTGGTCTGCTGCAAGTACTCCCAATGTCATGATAGGGAGTAAAGTGGTGGGATAGATTGACCACTTCACTTAATTGGAGAGTCGCATCGACCTGAACAGGCTAGTCGCTGACGAAATCTGAGCCCTGATACAGAAGGCCCGTAAGGCATTTACCAACTGGTATCATCTTTGGCTCCGACTGTCTATCAAAGGACGGGTATACTGCACTAAAGTCCGTTCTGCCGTGTTATAACGTCGTGACATGACCGCTGAAAGCAGAAGACGTAAAGCGGCTACAGGTTTCTATCGTCGGTGTATTGCTCGCGTTTGGTGAAATCACCGTATGAGCAACGTTGAGGTCAGACGAAGGGTACTAGGCAAGATAGCCTAATCGATGAATGAGGTTATGAACCTTCATCGACTGAAATGGCTTGGACATGTATTGTGCAAGCTGATCCACTACCTACCTCAACGTGCAGTGCAAGGAGAACTTGGATTAGGTTGGACGAGGATTCACAGTAACCAGACCAAAACTTACCACCTGTCGATAAAGTCTCTTACCGTTGGTATGAGCCGTGTTGGGAGATGCAGACTGCGTATTTAGGATCACTGAAACGTTAGGAATCAGTAGTTGGAGACTGACCCTTGGTGACACGGCTGAAATCTGTCACAGTGACGCAGATGTATCTACTCTTTGACGTCGTCTAATGCTTGAATATTCGTGCTAATTGTCTAATCTCTCACATAACTTTGCCTACTTTGATATTGCTCTTTACTATGCACTTGTTCATTGTAAGCTACTGTGAATCGTGCCAGACTGAACCGATGCACTTCTTTGCGAGGTTCTACGTTGATTTTGTTAGTCTGTTTCAATTCTGGACCAGTTTAACTCTCGGAAAATTTTCATGATCAATAGTAGACAGAAAACTAGTTCGAGACAATATTAAAGTCTCATCAGGTTCAACCTGTAAATGTGAAATCCAGATATAATAATAGCATACACTTAGAGTGTCCATAGATAATTATTAGGTATGCGTATAGAAAAACTGATGTTGCAGGTGATGTTACATAGTTGGTTACCTTAAGAGTAGTATAAAGCAAAATAATAACTGATTAACATGGGATTCGACAATCAAACAATAGGTATTCAACCAAACAGGAATTAATTGTGGTAAGAATGATAAGTTACACATTCTGCATGACAACCGGGACCAGTTGTTAAAGAGTCTAGGTGATATGGTTCAGAATCGATGTCAATGGTGGATATGAATCCACATATCATTCATTTTCTTCTGAATCGCCATATTGAATTTCAATACTGTCTCATTGTTCTTTGCTCAATTTTAGTGACTTACTATCACTTCTGATTGCTTTTTTTATTTCTTGATCTTTCATCTGAGTGAATTCTCACTTGATGTACTGATATGAAGTGTGCTAACTTGAACTAATACGCAGTAATGCTAGGTTCTATGTTGATTTTGTCTGTTTTTCTACTTCTGAAAAGGTAAATTTTTTTTAAGCCCCTAATTTACTATAAGTTTTTAGTATTCTTAGAAAAAAACCTCATTATTATTACTCTAACAGGTTCAGATGATTCTGACTCTGATGCACTTGAAGAGGAGATCGATATTGACGAGAATGAACTAAATCAGATTAAAAATAGTGTACGTGCTGCTCTTGGTCCAGCTGCATTGGATTGCGAAGACAATGATAGTAATAATAATGATTGTAAAGATTTTACAGATGCTGAAATGTTTGCACGTAATGAAGCATTGGCAGCTGCTTTCCGTGTTCACATGCGAACACCTCAACGAATAGTCGCAGATCAAGCCCGCACACTTGGCCAATTAAAAATGAGGTAATCTTATGACTGGGTTTTTACACAATATAAACTAAAATTGTTATGATACTTGTAATTGCCCGTTGCTATTCAGGGCTGAATTGCCCGACCTCTGTTGGCAGATGAGCTCCTATGCGGATGCCTCTATACTGCTAAATATTCATGATGTTATATCGATCTAGGTGACTAGCAAAGGAATTCAGGATGCGCTTCTCGTCCTATTTGGGACTCATTAGTCAGCTGGATGTACCTGCACCCCAGTGAGCAGTGTTGTTCCCTCTATGGCTCGAACCCAGTACTCTTCGCTTCAAACACCAGAGCGTTATCCACTGGGGTACGACAGCCACCTCTTTTAAATGGGTATCAATTGTTGATACAACATCACTCACTTGGGTGCAGGTACATCCAGCTGACGAGTCCAAAATAGGATGAAACGCACTTCCTGGATTCCTCTGCTAGTCACCACGATCAATATAACAAAATGTAAAGTGTTACTTCACTTTGTGACAGTCATGTTGTTTTGAAAAACTGAATGATACTATTTTAAATATTTTTTTCTTTAAGCGGTGGAATACACCCACTTGATCATAGGAAAAAACAGACGGTTGCAGTGAAGATAGAAATGTTTCTTCCCGACGAAGTCATTTAATAAGCTGTTCATTCGTCAATTTATCACAAAGATTAAAACATTCGAGAATTATTTCCAGTCAGGGTTCAAAATATATCCAGCTAAGAAAGCGAGTTACTTAATACAAATGGAAGTCTAAAGTAGGGAAATAAACGAGGAATTAAGAATATAAATGTGATTATATAGTACGGGGACAGTCGAAGCTTTATGATGTCCGTGGCTAAGACTAAAGTTCGACATACTTTTTTAGACACAGCGCTGGTCTGAACTTCCGGATGGCTTGCGCATCAGCTGTACCGAAATGCTTAATCGAACCTTTTAGAAGACTTTAAAAGAGTTTTCAAAAGTAGCTAAGTGGTCTGAAGTCTTAAGGTGTTCTGTTATTCAGCTGAAGATGGATTTCTGCTTTTTGCTTAGCTAGGCTAGTGTTTTCGAGTGTGTTTCACAAGCGGGCGCATGGTATGACCGATGTACTCAGCTTCAAAGGACCAGGAAAACTGGTATACCTTCATTCTCTCTGTTATTCCATAATTTGTGTATACTCTAAATAGTCTATTCCATTTTTCATATTATAGATGCTTTGATTTGATCGAATGTATTCTACAGTATTGTTCAGAGCCTCAACTTTTGTTGGTAAGTCTCTAGTAGTGTATGACATACTGTTCACATCCAATTATTAAACTACATATCGTTAATTTAGCCTTGATTGTTTATTCTTCATAGTAGTATATTCATATGTAATCCGGAAGTCGGAGAAGGACTAGTATGATATAATAAGGAAGAGAATGAAAGATGAAAAGATAAGATAAAGTAATACGATAAAATAAGCATTACCAAAGTAGGCTTAGCGTAGGAACAAACTGTTTTTGCACACACACACAATGAGGGGTTAAATTTATTTATGGCTAGCGCCTCAACAAACTTAAGTATACGCCCTGACAGTTTCTATACAAAATTGTAAAGGCTGTTTTAATATCAATCCTGTAACCCTTATCAATATTATTTTGCAATAGATGATGATGGTCGTCTGCCACCTGCGTTTATCGATGTTTGTGAATCCAGATGCTTTTGTAGCCGTTTTGGAACATGTTTCCCTACTCTCAAGTGCATATCACGATTAGTCCTCCCTAATGTATGTTTTTCCACATACACATATGTAAATTTATAAACGCAGTGGGATGTGACGCAATCGTTTATACAGCGTTGAGGTCTATGTTGCAGCAGGTGTTTGGTATTCTCAACTACGATAAGCTTAGCTGCATAGTACGCTTCGCTAACAGCATACCTTAACCTTCGTTTTAATATTATGGTGTTAGATTCTTCCGTGTGGTAAAGCGATGTAAACGCATTTCTTCGAAACAGAGTACAGATTAGATTTCGATCCTGGCTGATTTTTGTAGTGGTTTATGAACTTCAATGGATATCCATTTTCCATTAATGTTTCCGTTAGTATTTTGATATCATCATTTTTGCTAGGTGATATTTACATGTCACACATTGAAGGCTTGACCGGCCACCTCATCAGTAAAGTTACTCTCTATAACAGATATGTTGACGATATAATCGTGATATGTGATAAGCATGAAGATGCTACCATCATTTCTACGACCTAGGAGTATATCTAAGAACAGCAGAAGGTTTTCTTTATCTTCTTCACATGTTAGCTTATGTTGTTTTGTACGGTATCAAGTCTTTCTAACAAACATTTAGCATCTTCATGCTTATCACATATCACGATTATATCGTCAACATATCTGTTATAGAGAGTAACTTTACTGATGAGGTGGCCGGTCAAGCCTTCAATGTGTGACATGTAAATATCACCTAGCAAAAATGATGATATCAAAATACTAACGGAAACATTAATGGAAAATGGATATCCATTGAAGTTCATAAACCACTACAAAAATCAGCCAGGATCGAAATCTAATCTGTACTCTGTTTCGAAGAAATGCGTTTACATCGCTTTACCACACGGAAGAATCTAACACCATAATATTAAAACGAAGGTTAAGGTATGCTGTTAGCGAAGCGTACTATGCAGCTAAGCTTATCGTAGTTGAGAATACCAAACACCTGCTGCAACATAGACCTCAACGCTGTATAAACGATTGCGTCATATCCCACTGCGTTTATAAATTTACATATGTGTATGTGGAAAAACATACATTAGGGAGGACTAATCGTGATATGCACTTGAGAGTAGGGAAACATGTTCCAAAACGGCTACAAAAGCATCTGGATTCACAAACATCGATAAACACAGGTGGCAGACGACCATCATCATCCATTACAAAATAATATCATTGATAAGGGTTACAGGATTGATATTAAAACAGCCTTTACAATTTTGTATAGAAACTGTCAGGGGCGTATACTTAAGTTTGTTGAGGCGCTAGCCATAAATAAATTTAACCCCTCATTGTGTGTGTGTGTGTGTGTGTGTGTGTGTGTGTGTGTGTGTGTGTGTGCAAAAACAGTTTGTTCCTACGCTAAGCCTACTTTGGTAATGCTTATTTTATCATATTACTTTATCTTATCACCTTTCATTCTCTTTCTTATTATTATATCACACTTATCCTTCCCCCACTTCCAATTTTCGTACATGATGAGATTGTTCGAAGTGTATAGCGCAAATACATCACATTTTTTTCAGATCATCTACGTCTTCTAATTACATTATTGAAATTCATAAAAAGAGGACTAATTGTTTTTCAAATCCTTATAATCATTCATGCACTGACAGTTCGTGCATCGACAAGTTGCATTATTTTTATACGGAAAAACACTATTCATTGATTTATTTCATATTACATTCATTAGCAGATATAAATACAAAAGTAATGATAGACAGTGGCTAGCAGTGGAATCCAGGATGCACAGGCAATATCAAGGCATCCGCACAGGAGCCCATATGCCAACAGAGACTGATCAATTCGGTCCAATCAACGATGGTTTAATACAAGCAATAACACTAAAGTAATGAGTTGGAAAAAAAACACGCTACATTATCTCTTTTTTTCATTCTACTTTACTACAGCACACTCTTCAACTTGTCATCGATATAGGCAAAGGGTCTATTGAATATGAAATGGCTAAATCACGAAGTGTTTCAGGTTCAGATAAACTGATTGTTAATCAGAAGGAAAAGAGGAAAACACGTTTTATTGCTCACTACGGTGATGTTCCTCCATTGTCTCGTATTGTTCATACAGTAAAAAAGTGTCATTTCAGGTCACAAAGAACTCAATCTGAATTTATTGAATCGCTTAAATCTACTGATCAACAAGCACATCTTCAAAAGATTATGAAGTCATTTGTAGATGATACAAAAATGAGTAAGTATCATCTTGTTATTTTATTAGAATTTTATCCAAAATTGTTATTCATGACATACTTGTCACTTATGAAAGTGCTTGTATTTCACCTACAAGCACTTCTTGGGGGACTGACTACTGGAGGGCTAACCTGCCGAATAATCAGATAACATCATTAGTCTTCATATATTTTGTATAAAATGCGTTGTGGAACAGAAATGTAGCATCGTGGGATGAAGAGTAGTTGCATCAGGTTAGCATCTGTTGGTACATTACGACTCCTTGGATTGAGGTCCAAGAGATCACTCAACTCAGTAGCTTGAAACGGTATCAGATATGGCTCAGAATCGAGACCAGTGAGCGGTTATGCTATAGCTTCCTTGTTTTGTTCTGAATGTATCACATTGAACTGCCTTTCTGATTATTCTATTCTTATTGTGTTTTTCTCTTTTTATCCCCTTCCCTTCGCTTTATGTCTTCATAATGTTGTTATATTATTTTGTGTAACGCATTTTTTTTTGGTGCCTTGTTCCTTGGTACTATGTCTGTGTTCTAATAATAACAAATTCTAATGAGCCACTCCTACTATCTCACTGCTCAAACCTCGGTAAATGAAACGGGGTTTGGACCTGTGACCCATTAGTTGAATGTCGACTATCTAGACGATTAAACCACAGCTGCACTGTTTATAACCCAGTATGCAATTATTCACTATATCTTTGTATATCTTTTAGTTGTTAATTGTCTTAATTATCTCTGCATAGTTGGTATTTTTGACTGTTCATTAACTTATCTCATTATTCCAACCATTGATTTTTAGTGAATGCACCTTCTCAATATATTGAACTATTATCGAATATTGTGGAGTTTATTGTAAGTCTTTTAAGTCTTTTTTGAGTTTTAATATCCTTCTTTTTTCTTATTCTTTTGTAAAACTGATTTTTCTTCTTATTCTTAATCTGTATAGTATCGAAGTATTACACCGTTGAAAACAGACTATCCTGATTTGGAGTCAACTGTATCTGAATATTTATTAGAGCGACTTCATGAAGTTCTGTGTAAACACAATGCTCAACCTACGCTTTTCTTTAATCTAATCAATCATTGTCAGGTGAGTAGTTAGTTAGTTGACTACAGTTAATGGTCCCCCTTTTTTGTGTAATTGAAGAGACAAACACAAACTACCTCTATAATATGTTTAAGAAATTAAAACACTTTCGCTTTTTTGTCGCCTTAATACAGTACTCCTGGTTGTAAATAAATTATAACATCGTTTGTTTTATCGTTGTACTGCCCATGCCGAACCATCGCCTACTACCTCAATGTATCATGCTAGGAGAAGTTGGATTAGGTTGGAAAAAGATTCACAGTGGCCATACCTAGACTTACCACCTGTCGATAAAGTCTCTTACTGTTGATCTGAGCTGTGGTTGACATCCCCTATGTTCAATGAATCAGTGTTTGAAGATTGACTTTGGTGACATTGTTGAAAATCTGTCGCAGTGACGCAGATGTATTCACTTCTTGACATCTTCTAAAGCCTGAATATTTGTACTAACCGCTGTCTCCAGATTGTTTATTCTTTCACACTACTTTATCTTCTTTGATATCACTCCTTTTACTACCCCATATGTTCTTCGTGAAGCATGGCAACTCGAGTCAATGCACCTGTGTGCGAGGTTCTACGTTGAGTTAGTCAGTCAAGATTTCAATATATTATTAGGTTATTTTGTTGTTATGAAATAGATTATTTAGAAGTAGTATTCATCATGGACTGCCCGGGTCGTGAGTGCGCACTGCTGAGAAGTCCCATACTAGGACGAAACAGCTGTCCAGTGCTCCTAGATTTTCAATGGTTCCTCAACTGATGTCAGTTCATGATGAATACTACTTCTAAATTAAAAATCCCCATTCATCTCAAAAATAAATAGATTATTATCGCATTCATTCCGTAAATCTGCTGCATATTCGTTGCTACAATATAATCTTATCTTTCATGATTGTCGAGAAACTATCTACTAACATATCTTCAATCTACATTTATAAAGTGTGATGAATAGACGGGAACGTTTTCTTTGAATTTGTTCCTCTCTCATCACTTTATTAAACAAGCTAAGAATTATTTCAAAGTAGTTCTCATCATAGTTGAAGAACCATTCCAAACCTGACAGCACTGGACAGCTGTTCCGTCTTAGTATGAGATGGCAGTAGAGAACTGCGAGCCATTGAACACCAATACAGTGGATGAATAATTTACGCGTTCACCGGGAGATCTGAAAGTCCTGAGTTCGACTCCTGGCAGGGCCGTGTGTTCTGCTGAGGAGCCGCATACTGGGATAAAACAGCTGTCCAAATTTTTGATGGCCCCTATGACTGATGTTATTCCATGACGAATACTACTTTGGTATATATATATATATATATATATATATATATATATATATATATATATATATATATTATTATTATTATTATTATTATTATTATTAGTCCCTTGGGTTCCTAGTGGAACATAGGGCTTCAGCAGCACGCCTCCAGTGACCTCTGTTCTCTGAGATCTTTTGAACCTGGTCCCACGACAGCCCAGAAGCTCTCATTTCCTGCTCGCACGACCTCCTCCATGTCACCCTCGGACGTCCAACTCGTCGCTTCCCATGGGGATTCCACTCGAGGGCCTGACGCGTGATGTCCTCCGTCGGCCTTCTCAGTGCATGGCCAATCCATCTCCACTTCTTCCTGCATATTTGTTGCGTGATAGGTTCTTGGTTGGTTCGTTCCCAGAGTTCCTTGTTGCTTATTCTTTCTGGCCATCTGATCTTCAGCAGCGAGCGTAAGCAGTTGTTGATGAATGTCTGTAGTTTATTGGAAATACCTTTCGTGATGCGCCAAGTCTCTGAGCCATACAAGAGCACTGACTTGACGTTGGTGTTGAAAATCCGTATCTTGTTCCGCATGCTGAGTGCAGAAGATCTCCACACTGGTTTCAGGCTAATGAACGCCTGTCTTGCTTTCCCGATTCTGACTTTGACGTCCTCGTCCGTCCCGCCTGTAGTTGAAACAGTGCTTCCTAGATAAGTGAAGGAGGTTACTTCCTTTAAGTTTCTCCCGTTGACGGTGATTGGAGTTTGTTGTTGTTGTTGTTGATGGTGGTGGTGCGGTATCTTCATCACTTCTGTCTTCTCTATATTCACCTGAAGTCCCGTCTTCGCTGCCTCTTCTATCAACTTGTTAGTTTTTGCCTGCAGATCTTCAAGTTTATGTGACATTAGGCATAAGTCATCGGCGAAATCCAAGTCTTCTAGGTTCTTTTCCGTCGTCCAGTGTATCCCCCTCTTCTCGCTGCCTACTGTTTGCTGCATGATCCAGTCCACCACAATAAGGAATATCATGGGGGATAGTAGGCAACCTTGTTTCACTCCTGTCTTCACTTCAAAGGCATCACTGAGCTTCCCATTGTGGATTACTTGGCATGTGGCATCTTCATATAGTTGTTGAATGAGGCGGATAAAGGTTTGCGGTACTCCGTAGTATTGAAGTAGTTTCCAAATTACTTCTCGGTCGACGCTGTCAAAGGCCTTCTCAAAGTCGATGAAGTTGAGGTATAGAGCTGATTGCCATTCTATGCTCTGTTCTATGATGATACGAAGCGTTGCAATTTGGTCTGCACATGATTTGTACTTCCTGAAGCCTGCCTGTTCCGGTCGTAGTTTTGAATCCAGTGCATCCCTTAGCCTCTCCAGGATGATGCGGCTTAATATTTTACTTGGGGTGGACAGTAGAGTGATTCCGCGCCAGTTCTTGCAAGCACTGAGGTCTCCCTTCTTCGGCAGTTTGACAAGGTAACCCTTCTTCCAATCGTCAGGTACCTTCTCTTCCTTCCACACCTTCTGCAATAGTGGTGTGAGCATGGCCGCTGTTGTCTCTGCATCTGTTTTCAGTGCTTCTGGCGGTATTCCATCTGGTCCTGCATATATATATATATATATATATATATATATATATATATATATATATATAATTACTTTACTTAAAATCTCGTACGTTTATTGATAACAATGCTCTTTTTGAAATGTTTAGGCGTTTACAGTTATGGCTTCAAAATTGTTGATCAAAACTACAATAAAAGCCTGCAAAAAAATTATCAAAGGAGTGGAAGATATACAAAAGATTAAAATTGGCGCCTTTGAAAACTGTAACCTTCTTAATTTGTTTAAAATGGTTATTCACGTGATTAAATCACCAATGTGTGATTTAGAGACTGTGAATATGTTTAAAGATCTAAGCATCAAACTAGCTGAACTGTTACAAGAAACAATAAAGATTAACCAATGTTCAATTGACAGTAATATTTGGTACAATCAGCCTAATATAACCTTACCCTTATTTGAATTAATGATGTGCCTTGTAAAGGTTGATAAGGATACTTTACCTATAGTAAGTTGATATGCTGTTCTTTATGCATAGTGGAAACTTATTCGCGAATAATTTCACATATTGATACCTCATATTTTTCTAATTATTTGGATTTCAAGATTCCTAGATTCTACCATTACAAGAATTATTTTAAGCTGCTGAAAGTGTTTTGATATTCGTCTTACTAAGCCTGAATATGTGTAGAGTGCAATATTACTTCTTTGAATGACTTGCAAATTCTGGATCAAATTATTGAATAGAAAAGTAAATTGGTTTGATCTTGGAGTGAAATCGACAAGCGTACTGCTCGATTTTAAAAGTACCGCTCTCATTATTACTGTGGGTACTCAGTACATATTCAAGATATGAATTAACTATGAAGGATAAAAGAAAGTTCTTAGAAATAGACAAGTGTCGCTGATTTCTTTTCTTCTGTTAAGCTTCAAATCAAGGGAATATTTTCACAATATATTGTGTGTCCATCTATCCATTCAAATCAACATAGGACCAGGCATTACTGCGTAACGACCCACAGCTCATATCGGTACATCAAGTAACAAGGCAGTCAAGTGGAAGATGAAGGAACAAAAATTCAGTCAGAATAAATATAAAGTACTAAGAGAGAGAAAAGAAGAATTAGAAAATGGTGAGATTCACTATAACATTAAGATAAGGGTAATGTGTGTATACATCTGAGCCACTGACATCGGTTCTAAACCATATCGCCTGGAGTCTCCAACCACTGGTTCCTCTTGTTCCGTGGACCCCAACCGGCTAGTCTGCATCGCCACACATGGCTCAAACCAACAGTCAAACACTTCATACACTGGTCCTGTGTTTTAGTCTGGCCATCTCGGACCTTTTTCCAGCCTGAACCTACTTCGGCCAACATTGTGTGACGAGATAGACGGTAGTTTGGCTTACATAACACATGCCCCAACCATCTCAGTCAATGAAGGTTCACAACCATGTCAACTGACTTACCGTCTCAGTATATTGTACTGTATATTGTATATTGTATTGAATGTGTTACATTGAGTTTGTAGATTATTACATCGTACATTAAGTTATCAGCCGAAAAATGTGCTCTTTCAGTCAGATTAAACATCATCTATTGAAGTTCACCCCAGTGCATGTTCAGCTCTGTAAAAAAGTTCATGTTGGTGTTGTAAAGTTTACCTAATCCATTGAAATATCTATCCGTTTGTTCTGTTAGCTGCACTACACTTTTACTATGTTTTCTACATAATTGACAATAATCTAACCAGACCTAAGTTATTTACAATCGTAGAAAAGAAATATTACGGGAGATAAACGAATTACCACCAATTCCGAAATGTTTCTTTACTACGAACAACTATTTTGAGTATATAGAGTCATGCATCCTATTGGATAAAATAATTCTTGGTTATATTGTTTTGGTAAAGGGGAGAGTACTTTTGATGTACACTCACAATCTTTTAGTTTCGACCATACTACTTTTTATTCGTGGTTCTGATATATATTCATGTACTGCGTTTACTTATTGTATTCAAAATATTATATCAGTTTAACTAAGGGAGATAACTGTGGTTTGATAGGTTTGTATTATTGATACTGGTTGATGATTGAAGGTAAGATGAAAATGTGAGCCGCAGGAGGATTCGAACCAGCAGCCTCCGGATTACTGACCTATAACTCTATCAACTAAAACAACTGCTGACCAGACTTTAATCTTGTTTAAATCACCAAGTGCAGTGTGCGACTACCATTTGAATTCGTAGCTAGGTTGGTAGAGCATCGAACCGGTAACCCTGGAGGCCATTGGTTCCAATTCTGTCGTGACCCATACTTTCAATTCACCTTCAACCATCGCCTAATATCGAAATTATTATAATTTACTGTATACGTTAACATTTTAAGTCTATGGAGCGATAGCTCGAGATTCTGGTTATTGGTTTATTACGTCTAAGCGTTGGTGGTAGGCTTTCATCCAGACCTACAGGTAAATTTTTGTGAAAGAAGAAGGGATGCATAAAAGATGTTATGTATAACCCAGTCGGTAGTGTTTCTTTCAGTCGAAACAAAAATTTAAATCACAAAAAGAAATAGGGACTAAAATAGCACATGGAATATATGCCTGCTTCAAATGATAACATTAGTTACATCAGTACACAAGACCATACACCAAACTTAGTGTACATGAAAGTCTTTTTGTCGATGAATTAAAGAATACTTGTTATCTTTTCTTTTTTCTTAGTTTTTCCAAGAAAATATTGTGAAACTCCTTGAGAAATTTCCATCAACACAAAAATGTATCAGGTTTTCCGCTCGACGCTTTTTAAATTTATTACGCGAAAATGGTCGTAAGTTTGGGTAAGTTTCATATATACTTGTGTTGTTTTCACTCTGAATTAGTTAAATAGTTCTTACTATTTATTCTAGTTTATTTCTCTATACATCTAAGAACTCGACTTAACCGGTTGCTAAACTTTACCCTCATACAATATGCGCACTTGTTATCGCTATACTGAATCGTGTTGATTATTTCACATTCTCGAGGATACTTCTCTCTTAGACCATCTTGTTTAGATCTAACGTCTTGTGTTCTCTGAGCTGGGTTGTTTAATCGTGAAGCTTTCATTGTCTTTCTAGACGACATCATCAGCACTAACTTGAGTATGAAGTGAGCTGTCAACAGCTCTCCGTGAGTGGTTCATTAGCTTGCCCTGACGAACTGGTTTGTGATTAGTTGTTTCTAATCACAAACTAGTTCGTCAGGGCAAGCTAATGAACCACTCACGGAGAGCTGTTGACAGCTCACTTCATACTCAAGTTAGTGCTGATGATGTCGTCTAGAAAGACAATGAAAGCTTCACGATTAAGCAACCCAGCTAAGAGAACACAATGAAAACCAAGACTGTCCATTTGAGCTAAAAATATTCTCCGCCATTTCACATTCAATGTCACTTGAATAATTTTTCCTCATAACTTTCAACTCTTTCATTTGTGTCACCATCATTAATAGTTATATAAATATATTGCATTTAATTCTGTGTTATAGATTATTGTCGCTGTCTGAAAGTCGTGAAGAAAAGCTTCATCTAAAAAGGGAATTAAAGAGACAACGTCAACAAAAGCGAAGAGAAAAGGCTTTAATGAAACAAAACTTGAAAAACAATATAACTGAATCTGTGCCTAACGAAAAGAGTAAGCCAAAGCAGAAAAATAAGAAGACATCTCGTCAGAATGGACTTAATAATAAGCCTAAACACAATGTCAAGACACCACCTTTGCCAAAAAGTAGCACCAAGAAAATACTTATTGGCAAACGGAAAAGACAACCAGTTGTTAAAGATGATAATAAACGAAGAAAAATTCTTGTTGAATAATAAAAAGGTTTTAAATATGCAAAGATTGTAAATATATAATTTTCCAGCACATAAGGTAGTTATCTTTTGTTGTAATCCATTTTACTATTTCTACGTGAGATTTTCTAAAATCCTAATGCTCCACTTCAGCGTAATGATCAAAATTTTTACGGGGAATAAGTTAGTAGATAAGAGTCTGCAAATGCACCGTATAGGGTCAGAAAAGTTTTGTCTCATCGGTGTGAATTAGGATGAAAAGCTTTATGGCATTGTTTATTTGATTACTGTTAAACTGGCGTGCCATCGATATAGAAAACCTGTCGCTAACAGCTGTTCCCAACATCATCACCAACCAGTAGACAATGGGCTATTCATACAAATAAAGTTGTTAAAACTTGTAAAAATTGCTTACCAACGATGAATTTACTGGCTAGTTTGGAACTAGGCTTCATATATTGAATCACTGGGAGGCTGTTCATCATACTAGGCATTTGGTATGTCCTCAGTATGACCTTCCTAGGACTGCATTTTCATAGTCCCGTCACCTTCGTGAACTTTACTGTTTGCATGACCTACATGAATCATTCGAATTTATCGGAGGGTTATTCTTGTAAATGTTATCAAACACGGTTGTTAGAAAGTCAGCCGCTAGTGATTACCAACCTGCTTAGCCGACCAGTTCTGAATAACCTTGAGGCCACAGAACTGCTCGGATCAAACTAGTCAGAGGTTCGTATATTTAAAGAAGCTTAATTTTGAAAACTAAATATCCTGACCAACTTGAATCTAGTAAAAGACGTTTGAACAGGCTGTGTTTTGATCTATCTAAATTGGATGGCTGCGAGGACAAATTTGGGAAGATTTATCAGTATTTTTAGGCGTTGTAAGATCTTTCATGCAGTTTGAAGTTACCAAGAGTACCTCTAAAGTGACATGCCAAGTAACCATATCCACTATTGTGTTTTGTAAATGTAAGGTGTTTCAGTAAGATAACATATACAGTTCTTGTTTGACGATCCATCTAACATAGTTTGGTAGTATTAACCTCACGTGGGCCATAATTCCTATCACTGAAATGCAAATTGTGCATCTTATTCAGGAAATCGATATCTCAACAGGTGTTACTTTTGAGGGAAAGTTTTAAAATGTTCCTATATTGTTAACTTTAAGCAGAAATTCGGAACACATATCTCGTTACGATACCTTCAGAAAGAGTTATCACCGTCTTCCACAGTTTAGTAAAGTGACTCGTATATTCTTTAAAGAGTCAAAGAAATCAGGCGTTAAGTGTGGACCGCATAACAAATCACGGTTGTGGTACTGTGCATTAGGTTGTGAACTTCCATCGGCTTAGATGGCTGGGACGTATTGTTATGCCTGCCTAGTCACCCTCTGCCTCACCGCGCAATATTAGCTGAATTCGGTTTAGACTGGAAAAAGGTTCAGAGCAATCAGACTAAGACATAGTATTACTACATGAAGTCCTTAACTGTAGGTCTAAGCCGTGTACGGAATTGTAGACCTCCCGGTTGGGGTCCACGTGACAACAGAAACCACTGGTTGGAGACTAGGTGATTTGGCCCAGAATCGACCTAAGTATCCGCACTTTGTCTTAGCCGCTACACTGAGTTTAGTATTTTCTTATTCCTCCTTACTCTTCTCTACTGCTTTTCGTCATTTCTCTATTTCCTTGTTTTTCATCTTATTGCTAGATGTGCTGATATGAGGTGTGGCAATTTGGATTGTCGTGCAATAATGCCTGGTCTTATGTTGATATCGATGACGAGTATGCATGCTGATTATTTAATGATCAAGTATCTGAGTAGACCAGATAAGTGTCATCTGTAGTTAAAATGAGTTCCAAATGAAATTGATTGAGAAGTGTGTATGGATCGATCCGGGCAGTATCATTATCCCCACAAAATAGGTATGGCTTACTGCTGAATGCACTAGCGTGGAGGTGGTTGCAACTCTCTTACTTTTTTCGTAGTGTTCTGTTCATAGTTTTTGGCAGAAATTGACTATCTTTTCTTCTTAAAAAGCTTGGTTGTTTTTAAGTAGACATATTACTGCAGAAAGACTGGTAGCATTTGCCCTGGAGCATGTGTAGTCAGACAACATCTACTGAAAGTCAATTATAGCTGGGTGTTGAGTAGCATATATGCGAAACTAATGTAGGATACGACCTGTAAAGTGTTGATATTATTTTTAATAACTTGCCGTTTTGGTGTGCCTCAAGCAGATAAGTGACACCAATATTAGGCTACTTACAACTCACTCTGCAACCGTTGCCAACGACCAAAGCCATTCCTAGTCTTCTAAAACCCTGCTGTTGGTTTCACTTGATCAATGCAGTTAAATTCAATGGCCAGCTTTCATGAACTCGCCGGTGTAGATAGGATAAAATTCTCGATTAGATATTAAATAACAACTATCTGTGGGCTGTTCGACTGAATGGATCTGAAAAAAGTAGGAAGGATCGTGATGCCAACCGATGTCTATTTATGATCGTTTACACGCCCACCGGCTGCAGTTCGAATAGCGCAGAGGATGAATTCTGTCACAAGTCAGTTTTGCTACACAAATCAAAAATTTGAGGGAGTTGTGGAGATTCGGAAACATTTCAAGTTGTTATTCATCGTAGACTGACATCAGTTGGAGGAACAAAAGAAACGTAGGAGCACTGGACAGCTGTTTCGTCCTAGTATGGGACTCCTCAGCAGTGCGTACCCGCGACCTTCAGGTTCCGCGGCCAGCGCGTGGAGTCAAAGCCTGATGGTCGTGAGGACAGTTACTCAACGATGACATTGGGTGGCGGTTGCGCTATATCGTGAGCTAACAGAAGTTGGAAATATGGACCATTGGATTCTGACTCAGTGACTCAATTGTAACGCGCTGGCCGCGGAACCTGAAGATCGCGGGTTCGATCATTGGCGGGTGGGGTCGTGGGTGCGCACTGCTGAGGAGTCCCACACTAGGACGAAACAGCTGTCCAGTGCTCCCACGTTCCCTTTGTTCCTCCAACTGATGTCAGTCTACGACGAATAACAACTTGAAACAAATCAAAATGTTCAGATGTAATCATAATCACAGGTGACTTCAATGCTCGAGTAGGAAAGTTGAGCCAATCGGAAAGGTACCCACACTACCCATGCCAACGAACTGACAACGGTAGTCGTCTCTTGTGATTTTGTACTGACAATTACTTGTTTTTGGCTAACACTATCTCATTTAACGTCCGATGCACTTTTTTTCGGAGTTCTACGTTGATTTTATCTTTCTATCTGTCATTGCGAACGGTTATTCGGATCAAACGCGTACGCGTTGGCTAGTTAGAACTTTCAATACCGTCATAAACAAGTGCTTATTGATATTGTTCTACTAACGATAAGAAGCAGACAAAATTATATTAACTGTGGTTATATCAGATCCTTTGTGTTTCGAAAGAAATAACCATTCGTTGACTTAACAGTACACAGCTTCCACTGCTGAAATACAATCATGGTAAGTAAGTAAGTAACAAGAGTTGATCCTATAGTGAAATCTATACACACTATACGGCATGTCTTGATGATGATGGTGAACTTATATACTATCAAGCTTAGCTTAACTGAAAGGCCACATGCTATTATCTGCACGAAATGCAACTTTCCCACTGAAAGGCTGTAGGATATGATCTCATATTTGAAACAAAAACAATGTGAAGATCATCATTGAAAGTTTAAATATACAATATTCAAAATCTATAACGACATTTATATGAAAACACAGATCAAAAAAAGAAGAGAAATTAAACGTATATATTTATGATTTGATTTTTTTCATTGGAATAATGTTAATTCTTTAACCAGATTCCAAAGCCACTACTGCACCCTCTGTATGTACAACACCCCATAAGCCTTCTTTCAAGTAAATCTTTATATCTTTTATCTGTTCACTATTGATTAGATTCTGATACAACTTGTAGTCATGACTACTCCATACTTGATATGTTTTCAGTATATTGTTGATAATATCCAGTTTAGCTTGCATAAGTTGTATTTTATTATCTGAAAGACCAAGTTCTGTTTGACGATTGAGTAAATATTCAAGAAATCCAGGTTGTTGTATTATCTGTCGAACTCCCCAAGGCTGTTGATAGAATAAGAAGGAAAAGTTGATGAGACAGGTTAAACGATACATTATGTATATGACTCTATCATCCATCAATCGTATGTATGGTAGACTTATAACAAAAACAGATTTTTTTGTCACGGAAAATCAAGAATATGAAACAAATAGTCCTTTCCATGAACTAAAGTAATTAGAAGATGTAGTACATCTGATCATCCATTTACTTATTTTATGAACGATGGAAATCGGAGAAGGATAAACATGACATAAGAGATGTTATATTCATCTTGATTAGTAGCAGGGAAATCCAGGACATGCGTTTCGTACCATTTGAGACTTAAGCTGAATGTACCTGCGCCCCAGTGAGTGGTGTTCACACTAGTACTCGAACCCCATCGCTTAGAACACCAAAGCATTATCCACTGGGACACCATAGCCACCTCTTGTGCAACGGCTATCAGTTGATGTCTATCGTGCCCCAGTGGATAACGCTTTGGCGTTTCAAGCGATGAGTACTGGGGTTCGAGTACTAATGTGAACGACACTTACTTGGGTGCAGGTACATTCAGCTGACTGGTGAGTCCCAAAAAGGACAAAACATACATCCTAGATTCCACTCCTAGTCACCAAGGTGAATATACACTATGAACTGCCGGTAGGATCACGTTATCTCCACAGCAGCCCATCTGCCAACAGAAGTTGAGCAATTCAGCCATGTATAGCAACAGCAAATTACAAGTATCAAAATGATATAAAGAAATTTAATAATAAGTATACCCCAAACCAAGTCAGGATTTGATGATTTTAATAAATACGAACATCAGGTAAATTGTATTATTCGTTAATTTGTTACTTGTATTTCCTATTGAATGTCAAACAAATTTGTTTTACATTTACTGAGAAATACAAATATTAAAAAATAATAAGAAAAGTAATTAAGTGAGCATGATAAGTTTTGAAGACATCAGCTTTGGTAAATTTATGCGTGGACATACATACATAGGTGTAGGACTAGTCGAGAAATCCACTCGAGAGTTGTAGAACATGTAAAAAAAAAAGCGGCTGAATTCACAAACATCGATAATCGCAGGTGGCAGATAGACGTCGTTATTCGCTGCAAAACATATAATCGACAAAAATTATAGGATTGATATTAAAACATCTTTTAGGATGTTGTATAGAAACTGTCAGAGGTGTATGCTAAGACATATTGAAGCGCTGGCTATACACAAATTAAAGCACACCCCTCCCCCTTATGTGTTCCAAAACAGTTTCTCTTTGCCCTAAAACTACCCTGATAATATTTATTGTATTATCAAGGTTGTCTTTAAAAAGTTATCATTCTACTTTAATTAACTTTGTTATCATGAAATTCTTTTTTGTTATGTTTATCCTTCTCCAATGTTCATTATTCACATAAAATCCCTTAATTAGTAAATGTATCATCTGATGGTTTGAAATCATACATCACAGTTTTCAAATAAACTACATCTTTTAATTACATCACCCAAAATCGAGAATAATCTTAAAACACTGTTTGAGTGACTTAAAATAAGATTATTTACATAACTTTAAACAGGCAAATATAAAACTTCTTATATAACATATATTGTAATAAACGGTGATATCTATTGCCTTAATGTTTTTTCGATAATCAATAAGATAACCTCATAGTGCCATATAAGTTAATATACAAAACGTTTTTTTTTAAAAGATTTTACATTAATGGGGCAAGTCTAACTCCATTAAACACGTGTAAAAGTTGCTTTTTACATGTAAGAAAAAAAAATACATCTTGGAAATAACTGTAAAAAAAGCGTACGTACAGATGTAACTCAGAGTAAAATGGAGGTATGACTTAATGGTTTAGGGATATGACTTTCAGCTAATGGGTCACGATTTCGTACCCCCACTGAGGTTTGGACAGCCAGATAGTATCATCAATAGCCGTCATATAATAGGAATGGTTCATTGCCTACTGCACGAATGTGCACAAAGTTGCTGAGTACATCTAGTTATACATCCCAGTAACACTAGGACCGTATACTACTAAGTTGTTAATAGTAGCTATTGTATTCAAAAATTAACCTAATCGCTATGTGCGGGCATGAAATTCTGGTGTTTAAGACAGATTGTTAGATAACAAGCAATTTTGCGTTAGTTACTTAAACAAATTTTTCAACGATAACAGTTGAATAATGGTACAAGCTGTTCATTGCTCCGACTGTCATTACACAGAAAATAGTCAGTACAGGTATTGAAAGAGTTAAATCCAGATTTCATATATTCTGGCATTCATCACAGTAAGGTTTACCTACAACTTTCATATAACTGATGCTTTTTCGATTTCGGAAACCCAGCCACTACCACCACATAGAGACATGACAAATATCATTCGAGGATAACAATTTACGTTTGTTTATCCATTTTCAAGCTGACTATGAAGTAGAACAAAAACGATTAGATTTTCAACCCGTTAGTTCCCCTGGCTGTAAAACACATTTATAATCCCCATCTCCACTTGTTATATCCTTGTAGGGACTGCCGTATATGTGGACGCTTGGGCAATAACCTTAAGATTTCACTCATAGCTGACCACTCAGTTTCTCGATAAATGGAAAAGGTAGCAAGATAACCAAGACCTTCTCTATTTCCAGGTCTTTCTAAGTTTGAATGTCCTATTAATTTCCATACATATGCTTCCTCTCGAAACTTCGATGTAACATGACTGGTTGTAGAAAGCTACAGGAATTTATGGCTTTTTATGAAGATTATGGCAAACTTATCCCACAATACAAAAGGCATTTTCGAGTTATCATGGTGACGCTTATTAGCATTATCTTACTGTAGCTTACTAGGGTCTATTGTAGCAGCTACACTATAATTCTTCGATCGACGTTATCCAATAAATCCCGATCGGAAATTCACAACCAGAAATCCAATGAAATCTCTTCTCCAGCTGGATATTCGTATACAGATAAAATACTTGAAATGCTCACGTATGTCAACAAATACAGACGACTAATGAAGACAATACATCTTTGAAACGTACCTGTGTTGCGATGGCATCAATCGCCTTGAATACAGCTGCACGCACCTCGAAAAATGGTTGAGTTCCTAGTGAATAAAGACGTTTCAATAGTGGAACAACTAAAGCTTCTTTCTCTTCTATTGAATTCATTTTTGTTAGATCAGTATTTTTCTGGCAGGAATATATTGCCCAATTAAGAGAAAGCATTGCATCATCAAGTAAATCATTGGAATTTAACCCATCTGGTCGGCGTAGAAGAAAACTATAACATTCAACTGCTCGAGTGCATATCTCAGTCGGTGAATTAGATATTAAAAGAAAAAGTTTTCCCAAAACACTATGCAATGGACCATTTTTAGCTAAAATCAAAATAAGAAAGATAACACTGAATAATGGAATATGGATCCATACAAGTGATGGTATCTAGGTAACAGAGTTACAAATAGATAGAATCACTTGATCTTACAGTAATGTTCATCCGAGCTCCTTAAATCTAAAAAAAATGTAAAGATGAGTCATAGGATTCATTTCTGTACATCTATTACATTTGTTGCACATATACCATTCCACCTCTTCACTGTCATCCAACAAAACTTTAGCTATGAGGATATTTACACAAACAGCTTATCATCAAATTAAACCTTTCTCGATCAATTGGGTCTCAAAAACAAAGTGTATCTAAATTGTTCAAATGTACTGCATAAATGAATTATATGACTCATCAAATAAACTGTCCTCTTATTGCTCCATTGAGACTGTACAAACAAATTAGTATAATATACACTAAATAACTCAAATTAATTAATGTTGACGCTTGGCATTCTGGTGTTTGAAGCGATAGATCCCGAGTTTAAGTCCTAGTGGGAAAAATATCGCTAATTGGAAGGCAGGTATATCCAGCTGATGAGTCTTAAATAAGACGAAATGCACATCTTCAATTCCGCTGCTAACCAACCGCTATCTGTTATTAATATATAACTCAAATTATTTGTTGATTCAATTGTAAAATTTCTTATTATAACCTATTTACATACATCATTCCAAACAAAAGTTAAAAAGAATTTATAAATTAGTGGCATATGTTGATCTGAAGCTACTCAGACGTTCACCACTCCCTAGCTAGTAATCATCAAAACTACACATTTTGATATTGATAAAGACTGATAGTGGACAAACAAGTAATAGTAGGTAATATTAAATTTAAGTTTTTAACCTGGTGGATTGATATTCGTATTGTTCACCTAGAATCAGATAATCAAACCTTGGATAAATAACCTGAACAAAGCACCGAAGATACTCGCAGTCCAGTTTCACTGACTGGATGAAACGTAGTGAGCATGTGAATATCTTATTGGCATTACTGATGTTCTAAGTCACCGAATACTAGCTGACATTGGTGGTAATTCTATCAGAAAGAATTGTCATTGGATCTTATTTAAGTGCGACGTTTATTGAGGAAAAGAAGTAGCAGCACCGAAGGAAGCGATTATTTAACTTATATTGCTACAGGTTGTAAGTAAGTGACCAATTGATTTAGTAAACTAAGTTTTTTCCTATCCCTAGTGTTTCATTTAAAACGAAGCAGTTGGTACAGTAAAGTGCCATATCCAACAGCCAAACATGGAAATAAGTCAAAAAGACAACCTTTCAAACACACTGTTATATATATATATATATATATATATATATATATATATATATATATATATATAATGCTCAGTAGAAAAGAAAAACATATCCTTACCGAATAGTTTATTTAAAGTAATTCGACCAGTCGAATTACTTGCTATGTATCCAACAGTTTCAATTGCCATCATAGAAATAATAATGTTCTTATTTTCTACTGCATTGGCTAAAATATTTCTGAATCTTTCATCGTTTGAATCTAGCCAATAATTAGAATTCTGTTTGGCTAGATTACCAAAAAAGGTAATATATCCTTAAAGGGGGAAAAAGAAGCAAATAATACACATTGGTGTGATTTGTTTTTCAGTAAACAACAGCAACCACAAACTTTTAAAATATTACATTTATAAATCGATGAGGATAAGGTATACACTTTAGTAAATTATGATCAAAAACGTCTCCAGGTAAACTGAAGAGCTTTATCGGCTGTGTACTATAAATTCTAATAAAAAATAATTCAGATAATCTATCCGATCTATTTTGGTGTACCTAGGACTATGAGTTACACTTAGTATGTTAAAACTTATAATGCTATCCATTAGCTAGGGATGATGTAGGTGGTGGGGAATTTTGAACCCCGGACCTGTAGGTTAAAACTTGATTCTTCAATCCATAGCTGTTACTGCAGTCTAATTCGATGAACAAGATCAGATTGAGTTGCTTTGGAGTGGGTTGGACTTTAGTGTTGGCTTACCGAAAAAACTTATACTAAGTCTAGGCAAATGAATGAAGCATTTCTTTTCCTGGATATTTGGAACAAAATATTATATACAAGACACAAAAATCACGACAAAGTTGAAAACCAAGAGAAGGATAGACTAAAATCTGATTATCTTACATCAAAAATGAAAACTTAAAGTATGGTAGTGAATATTTGTAGTTCAGGTGGATCGTCTTGGTTGTATTGTGTTCTCTGAGCTAGGTTGTCTAATCGTGGAGCTTCCATCGTCTTCAGTACGAAGTAAGTGCTGAAGATGTCGTCTAGAAAGACGATGAAAGCTCCACGATGAAACGACCCAGCTCAGAGAACACAACCAAAACTTAAAGTATATATTTCAGTGATTAAAGTTTGCTACTAAATGTGTGTTACCTTACCTGAACATTGTAAAACAGGTTTTTAGAACCCCAGTTACCAAGATTTGATGTGTTTCACCAAATTCTAAACTATTAATGGGGGTAGTGGCTAGCAATGAAATTCAGAACGCGCGTCTCATTCTGCTTGGGAATCATCAGCTGAATGTGCCTGCCTCCCAGTGAGTGATAGTGTTCCCATTAAGACTAGTGGACAACGCTCCGGCATTTGAGGCAATCGATCTCGGGAACAACACCGCTCTCTGAGAGGCAGGTACATCCAGCTGACGAGGTTCAAGTAAAACGAAACTCACGTCCTCGATTCCACTGCTAGCCACTATCCAACAATTATATATAGGTGAAACACAGGCCATATCTAGGCATCTGCGCAGGAGCCCATATGCCAAGAGACCGATCAATTTGGTCCAATCAGTGACGAGATAATACAAGTAACGACATAAATTCCACACTAACTTGTAAATGTCTCATATTATGAGACCGTTAGGAAATGTTAAAATATTTCCTCTTTTAAGAAACCTTATACACGGCTAAAGCAAACACAAGAATATGAGAAGGGATATAATATGCCTGAAAATCTTTGCTTTTGATTACTAAACACACAAAAGAGCAGAATGTCAATAGTTAACATTCTCCCAGTCCTAGTCAATACAGTGTGCAGTCGAATAGATGATAACCTTACTGTAAGAATACGTGACACGTATTCACTTAGTGATTCTTGTGCAATATATATATATATATATATATATATATATATATATATATATATATATATGTAAACACAACTCAGCTCTTGCCTTATATACATCATCATTATATCGCTTCACCTGCTGCGGTTCCCGGCAGCCAGATCCAATCGTTAGTACTCGCACAATAGATGTGCATCATTGTCTACTGAATAAAAGTGCAAAACGTTGCTGAGTGTATTTCGATTTCGTAGTTGATATCCGATATACTTCGAGTAAACAGATGGTATTGTCCAGCCAGGAGAAGATGCGTTCAGGGAAAGCTGATTACATTTAGCGTGCGTCTCACACATACCAAATGTAAGATAACCCTTCACAATTGGTCTGCAACTACTCCCACTTCTGTAATAAAGAGTGAAGTGGTGGAATGCATTGACCACTTCAATCACTTGCGGAGTTGCATCAGTCCAAACACGTTGGTTGCTGACGAAATCACAGCTCATTCGGCACTTACTTACTTGCATCCTCTGTCGCGCGGACTAGCGACATATCCGACTATCCATTAAAGAATCAGTGTACTGCACTGCAGTCTGTTCTGACCTGTTATAATGTCGTGACATGGCCGTTGAAAGTAGAAAACATGAAGTGAGGACAGGGTTTTGATCATAGGTGTCTTCGTAGCATTGCTCGTGTTTGGTGGAATCACCTACGTTGAGGTCAGGCAAAGGGTAATAGACAAGATGGCTAAGTCAATTGATGAAGTTATGAACCTTCATCTGCTGAGATGGCAAGAACATGTATTGTGCATGTCGATTCACCGCCTACCTTCACGTACCATGCTAAGTGAAGTTGGATTAGGTTGGGATTATTCAGAGTGGCCAGATCAAGAAGTAACATCAGTCGATGAAGTCCCTGACTGTTGATCTGAGCTGTGTGGGGAGATTTAGACTGCCTAGCTGGGGTGACGCGATAAGAACTAGTGGTTTAGAACTCTTGGTGATGTGGCTGAAAATCGGTCACAATGGTGCAGATATTTTCACTCTTTGACGCTTTCTACAGCTTGAATATCCACAATAAGCTTTATCATCAAATTATTTACTCTCTAAAGCAACTTTTTCTGCTTTGAGATCAGTCTTTTTCTGTCCACTTGTTCTTTGTATACTACTGTGAAGTGTGTCAACGTGAACCGATTCACTTCTGTGCGAGATTCTACATTGATTTTGTCTTTCTGTTTGTCATTCGTTATACTTTAGTTTTATTATCTGAATAAAATGGTACCGTTAAGAACTTCTTTGAGCATCTGTTCACATGCTTTAAACATTAACTTTCGTAAGTACAAAATAATTTACCATAAATAATTGCAAACAGTGAGATGTGACAATGAAATATTGGAACTTAGATTATGCATGTAATTCGCAATAAACAAAATAATTAAACTCACCAGGGAGTAATAAATCAGCTAATGAATTCGAACTAAATGACTGCAAATCATCCAGAAGTCTAGAGAAGATATTCTGTTCATTGAGAAAGAGATATCCAGCTTCCGAATTACTCAACGTTTTGGCTAATTCTAACCAGTTCAAACATACTAGTGGATCACTTGAACCCAAACCATCCACAATAGGTTGAAATAAACCAGATTTTTTAACATCTTCAAACACTTCAGGACGTGTGGAAACCAAATGTACAGCAAACTTAGTAAATTAATAAAAAGTTTTGTTGACAAATTACTTCAGAAACTCTTATTGAATGCTCTGGTGTGGAACATAACGATTTCAATGTGCTCGCTACAGGAGTATCCAAAACTTTTTTTAAACCCAATGGACATTTTGCGGCTGGAGATTATAATTCATATGGCTAACTATATTTTGTATTACCTAGAGTTATCAGGAAATTTTGTGCTTCCGTAGATACCGAAAGTTTTTCATGAAGAACTAATCGAGCTGCAGCCTCCAGAATGCGATCTGGCAAATTTTCTGTTGAACCGTCAGCTTCAGCCGCACTAGCCCTTAACTCCATGCTTAGAACAATGGTAATTTTATATAGTTACCCTTTTAAGAATGAATTCGATTAAGTCAAATTTAGTTGATTCAAGTATCAAAAGTAATTCATCTTGATGAGATTGAACAAAGTTGAACAATGATACGAGAGAAAATATGATGGAAGCTAATTTCATTGCAATATGGGAAGATTGCCTAACAATAAGAGATAATAAGTAGAAAATGATTTCACAAACTTGTCATGTAAATTAATAGACATCAAGGCCTTTAAAATATCGCATCGTTGGAAAACAGAATGCAATTCTGTTGTTGAGAGATTGGAAAGAATCAAACAAATACGTTCATAATCTTCAATGCTGCCATTTTCAGATGAAACCTTTGAGATGAGACTGAATAATTCATCAGGAATAGTCATTCTGTAATTGATTATTTTTCCTGAAAGAACAAAATTAGCGCGATAATATGACAATTTGTTTCTTTGCCGAGATAAGAAAACAATAGCCAGTTTTAAAAGTGTGAAAAAATGCAAACAAATTAGAGAGCCTGTAGCAACCTTGTCCACATCCGTGCAGTAGGCAGTGGACACACCTATCGTGTGAGGGCCAATGATACAACCTGGCCGCCCAAACCTCGGTGTTCAACCCCGCTACCCACCGGCTGAAAATCATCACCCTAAACCAATGAGCCTGTAGAAACTAAATGAAATGATATAACCAATACTGACTAATACACACATACACTGGAAGGATGTTACATTATCCCGAAAAACTTTGTTTTAAATGTTAGTTATACAACCAAATTAACCTCGCCTGGTTAACTAGTTTACTAGTTACTAGCCGGTCCTAAGCCCGGGTATACAGGGAAGGTTGGGCATAGGGCTAGCAACCCTACCCCGTAAAACAAATCTAACCGCTAAAGAAACTTCAATGCACAAACAAAATATAAAAAATGAAAACAAACTTATTCCCCGCTGGAATCGGAGAGGCGAAATGACGCCAGTTGGTGAAAGCCTGCCTTCGGGAAGCCAATTGGCCGATGTGTCTTCTCTCCCTCGATGAAAGCGAAAGTAAACGTGGGGACATGGAATGTCCGCACGATGTTTGAACCCAGTAAGGCAGCCCAGATTGCAAAGGAGATGAGAAGGTATAACATCGAAGTGCTTGGGATTTGCGAAAGCAGATGGAATGGGAGTGGACTCTCCAAACTGTCAACTGGAGAATCAATAATCTACTCCGGTCACCCAGACGACAACCACGAGCACACTGAGTTATGGAGTGGCTACCATGATGTCCTCAAGAGCATCGAAGGCTCTCATGCAGTGGGAACCAATCTCCTCCAGGATCATGACAGCAAGATTCAACTCAAAAGGAAGAAAGGTCACAATCATACAATGTTATGCACCTACAAAGAATGCAGAGCAAGAGAAAAAGGAGGAATTCTACAGACAACTTCAATCAACACTGGACAAGACTTCAGTTGGCGATATCAAAATTCTAATGGGCGACATGAATGCCAAACTGGGAGGGGACAACATGGGAAGAGAACTAACCATGGGTCGAGAGGCGCTAGGTGAAATGAATGAGAATGGAGAATTGTTTGCAGAATTCTGTGCATTCAACGATTTGGTGATTGGAGGCAGTGTGTTCAGGCACAAGGATATCCACAAAGCGACATGGATTTCACCAGATGGACACACTAAAAATCAAATCGACTTTATCTCAATCTCAAGAAAATGGAGACGCAGTCTACTTAACACAAGGTCAAGAAGAGGAGCAGATGTAGGCTCAGACCACTACCTAGTGCAAGGAACCTTCCAAATCAAGTTGAAAGCCTTCCAGGAAGCTGGTGATAGATCTCAATTCAAGTACAACACTCGCAAACTGAAGGATGAAACTACAAAGGAGATCTTCAAGGCAGCCATCAAGACAAAATGGGAGACATCGAGCAACATCCCTGAAGAAACCTGTGTGGAAGAACACTGGAAGTCTTTGAAAGCTATGTGGAAAGAAACCTGCACAACAGTATTAGGAAGGAAGAAGAAAGAAGACAAGGAATGGATCTCGACGGATACCTGGAAGCTGATAGAGGAGAGGAGGATGGTGAAGCAGAAGATAAACCAGTGCAAGGATGCTCAACGACAAGAGGAACTGAGCACAATGTATAAAACACTGGACAAAGAAGTGAAGAAGAGTGCACGCAAAGACAAAAGACACTTCTACGAAACACTGGCAAGTGAAGCAGAACAGGCTGCACGTAAGAGAGACCTGACGACATTGTATCAAATAACCAGGTTGCTATCAGGGAAGAGACCAACACAGATGAAACCAATAAAAGATGAAGAAGGAAATTTAATTACGAAAGAAGAGAAGCAAAGGAAACAATGGGCCGACCACTTCAAGAAGCTCTTGAATCGACCACCACCTGCACTTCGTCCAGAAATACCACCTGCAGCCGCTGAATTACAAGTGAACATTAATCCCCCAACGAAAATGGAAGTCCTGATCGCCATAAAGCTACTGAAATGCGGGAAAGCAGCAGGACCAGATGGAATACCGCCAGAAGCACTGAGAACAGAGGCAGAGACAACAGCGGACATGCTCACACCACTATTGCAGAAGGTGTGGAAGGAAGAGAAGGTACCGGACGATTGGAAGAAGGGTTACCTTGTCAAACTGCCGAAGAAGGGAGACCTCAGTGCTTGCAAGAACTGGCGCGGAATTACTCTCCTGTCCACCCCAAGTAAAATATTGAGCCGCATCATCCTGGAGAGGCTTAAAGATGCACTGGATTCAAAACTGCGACCGGAACAGGCAGGCTTCAGGAAGTACAAATCATGTGCAGACCAAATTGCAACGCTTCGTATCATCATAGAACAGAGCATAGAATGGCAATCAGCTCTATACCTCAACTTCATCGACTTTGAGAAGGCCTTTGACAGCGTCGACCGAGAAGTAATTTGGAAACTGCTTCAATACTACGGAGTACCGCAAACCTTTATCCGCCTCATTCAACAACTATATGAAGATGCCACATGCCAAGTAATCCATAATGGGAAGCTCAGTGATGCCTTTGAAGTGAAGACAGGAGTGAAACAAGGTTGCCTACTATCCCCCATGATATTCCTTATTGTGGTGGACTGGATCATGCAGCAAACAGTAGGCAGCGAGAAGAGGGGGATACACTGGACGACGGAAAAGAACCTAGAAGACTTGGATTTCGCCGATGACTTATGCCTAATGTCACATAAACTTGAAGATCTGCAGGCAAAAACTAACAAGTTGATAGAAGAGGCAGCTAAGACGGGACTCCAGGTGAATATAGAGAAGACAGAAGTGATGAAGATACCGCACCACCACCATCAACAACAACAACAAACTCCAATCACCGTCAACGGGAGGAACTTAAAGGAAGTAACCTCCTTCACTTATCTAGGAAGCACTGTTTCAACTACAGGCGGGACGGACGAGGACGTCAAAGTCAGAATCGGAAAAGCAAGACAGGCGTTCATTAGCCTGAAACCAGTGTGGAGATCTTCTGTACTCAGCATGCGGAACAAGATACGGATTTTCAACACCAACGTCAAGTCAGTGCTCTTGTATGGCTCAGAGACTTGGCGCGTCACGAAAGGCATTTCCAATAAACTACAGACATTCATCAACAACTGCTTACGCTGGCTCGCTACTGAAGATCAGATGGCCAGAAAAAATAAACAACAAGGAACTCTGGGAACGAACCAACCAAGAACCTATCACCCAACAAATATGCAGGAAGAAGTGGAGATGGATTGGCCATGCACTGAGAAGGCCGACTGAAGACATCACGCGTCAGGCCAGTTGCTCGAGTGGAATCCCCATGGGAAGCGACGAGTTGGACGTCCAAGGGTGACATGGAGGAGGTCATGCGAGGAGGAAATGAGAGCTTCTGGGCTGTCGTGGAACCAGGTTCAAAAGATCTCAGAGAACAGAGGTCACTGGAGGCGTGCTATTGAAGCCCTATGTTCCACTAGGAACTCAGGGGACTAATAATAATAATAATAATAATAATAATAATAATAATAATAATAATAATAATAATAATAATATACAACCAAATTAAGTCATACTTCGTTTTTCTACGTTCTAAAAGTAGTCCTACTAGCAAGTTAGTTCAGATTTATTTCTAAGAGACGTATATAAAACGAAACCTAGTAACAAGTTAATCTAAAATTAACTACTTTTATATTAATTGACTTAGCTGCACAAATAAATTTGACTGTGGATTTTGAAACACAACGTATATCCTAACATTTCATGGCATTATCTCATAAACAATAAGAAAATAAAAGGAGTGGATGATCGAGTCATAATAACGAACAGATATCCAAACCAAATTGAGATTTAATGGCTTCAAAGAATTTATGCAATTGGCTAATGATATTTATTATTTCAGTATTTATATTTCCTAACGAACATAAAATAGAACAAAGATGTTTTAAATAACAATCCAAAGTATACATGTGATAATCTGATTTGAATTATCATGCATAAAGTGCAGCGTCTTCTGGATACGGTGAGCGGAAATCTGAGTATATTTGGCATGCGTCTCACACATACCAAATGTAAGATAACCCTTCACAATTGGTCTGCAACTACTCCCACTTCTGTAATAAAGAGTGAAGTGGTGGAATGCATTGACCACTTCAATCACTTGCGGAGTTGCATCAGTCCAAACACGTTGGTTGCTGACGAAATCACAGCTCATTCGGCACTTACTTACTTGCATCCTCTGTCGCGCGGACTAGCGACATATCCGACTATCCATTAAAGAATCAGTGTACTGCACTGCAGTCTGTTCTGACCTGTTATAATGTCGTGACATGGCCGTTGAAAGTAGAAAACATGAAGTGAGGACAGGGTTTTGATCATAGGTGTCTTCGTAGCATTGCTCGTGTTTGGTGGAATCACCTACGTTGAGGTCAGGCAAAGGGTAATAGACAAGATGGCTAAGTCAATTGATGAAGTTATGAACCTTCATCTGCTGAGATGGCAAGGACATGTATTGCGCATACCGATCCACCCCTCTATCTGGACACATCACGCTTGGAAAATCTAGATTCGGCCGAGATAGGGTTCAGGGTGTCCAGACTAAGGGGTGACACTAGTCAATGAAGTCCCTGACTGTTGATCTGAGCTTTGTCGCGAGATGTGGACTACCTGACTAGGGTCCCCGAGATGACTGGGGTTAGTAGTTGAGATCTTTTGTTGATATGGCTGAAAGTTGGTGACAGTGGTGCAGATGTATTCACTCTTTGAGGCTTTCTAAAGCTTGAATATTCATACTAGTCTTTATCTTCAAATTGTGTTTTGTCACGCAACTTTGTCCACTTTGACATCACTCTTATTCTATCCAGCTGTCTTTGTATACTGGAGGTAACTTGAATGTAGAGTAATAAGACGCCAATAAAGTGACCGTGCGTAGTCACAAATATCAAATTCGAAGAGATGGGTAAGGTACGGGCTAAAGGCAAAAGGTTGCTTAGATTTACAAAGACCGGTAAAATAGCTAGAGTCAAGTAAAATTACAGTTGAAGTTGATTGAATGCTACAAGCACAGTAAGAGCGGCTATAACGATTGACAAAACAATCTGAGGAACAACTCAACTGGTCTTTAGTTGATCTTAACTGAGTAGGTTTCCTGGATGAAGGAAGATGTATTGAACAAAAGGTTTGAACCCCACGAATATGGCTAAAAGTCAATCACAGTGGAGCAGACAAACCCTACTTTCTTTAAAATCATAAGAGAAAAAAATATATTATTACTCATGAACGTACGTCTTTAACCAAGACTTGATTGAAAAAGAAAGGACTTTATCATGTATTCATTTGTCTGAAGACAGAACTTAACCCCACTGGTAAAAACCTTTCCTGCAAGTGTCCATTGCTACGGCGAATGTTGAATAGATATCAACTGTTTACATGCTATAAATAAATTTGTTGCAAGCAGCTTATAAAGACAGTCCATCAGTTCCTTAGTGGTTAGGCTTACGTATCAGAATTTCATACTGCATTTTTTATCACGCCATTGAGTTGCGTTTCCATTAATTTTTTCTACAGTGAAGGTAACTGTTAACATATTTATTTGAGTTGATGACAAACGTATTTCTTCCTCCCATAACTCACTTTGATTACATTTTTCCAGCAGGTTTCCATTATGGTATACCTTCAGCTGACTTAAAATGTTAGAACAACGCTTAACTATTACATTAGACGGTAAATTTATTCGTTTGCCGTCGGGCTTGTGGAGACTAAGTCAATACTTTCTTTTTATCAATCCTTATATTGGAAATTATGTTTCTTCGTGTCGCTTTCTACGTTTTCGTTGATACATGTAAAAACAAGCGATTGTTTACCTGTAATGACCAATTTCCTACAAATGCATTTTCAGTTCGGGTGTCGCTTCCGTGAAAGTGTACGTTAACCAACTACGCTGTTTTCGTCTACTTTGAGCCTCTGCCCAAGATCGGTACTAATATTGTTCTTCATAAAAATTTCACAGAAAACCCATCACCTACTTCCAAACGCAATCATAGTCAGTTCTACGGCAGTATTTCACAAGCTTTGTCGTCATTGCATTCTTCAATTAATCAAATCGCGTTGCTAGGGCTAAATTTGTGGTAAATTGGATTTACTGAGAATTTATTAAAGTAAATTTATTTTGAATAAATTTACGGTACACATTGGCCTTTCTACTACACTTTTATTTCGGTACGAATCTTTGTTGCTTTCTAAATTACTGTTAGTAGTTACAGATAACAAGAAATTAGTTTTTGTGTTGATTGTTTCTCAGTCCATTACAGATTCACCAGTGGAGTACCCGGACAATTTCAACTCAGAGAGATGAATTGTTCAGATCTGCTGAATTTAGCTAGCTGACTTGAATGAGTCGGTATGCCACTAACTGGATGATTGATGTGAAAATTATTTACGAGTTGCACTGTCTATGCTGACATTTTGTAAAGCTGAATACTTTATCGACTACCCACCCAAATGTGGTATCAACAGGGTTTGCACTTGAAGCCACTCAGAAAAGATCACAAGTTTGACCTCTAACATAAGTGTCCTTAACTAACGAAATCTGTGACTGAACAACAAGATGTGAATCGACGGCTTAGGAACCTAACCTTCAAGTAATAAGTCCTGGGTTCGAACCCGGCCCCACTCTCTTTGGCTTGGGCAACCGGGTGTTATCATAAACTTCCACACAGTGTGAACGACTGGACAATTCTTCACCAATTTGAAAAGTGGTGATTCAAGACAGTCATATGTTTGTGTGTGTGATAAGCTGAAAGATAAAAATGGCTGCTAAGTAAATTTTACCAATTTCATCCTGATATCAATTTTGAGATCAGAAACGAACGTTGGAGCACATTTAGTTTCATGAATTAAACAAATGGGTAAATATCTTATTTACAAACCTAGTTTCATTATTCTTAGTCTGTCACGCGTTTACCATAGTAAAGGTGATTTTTGAGAAAACAAAGTTATTCATGGAGAACAGATACCTACAATAAAAGATGAACTGAAGTAAGACCGCCAGAATGATTTCTGTTGATCACAATAGCTTAGTCTAAACTAATCAAACTTCACTATCCTAAAGGTCACAAATTACGCCGTCAATAATCAACATTGAAAAAGAAGACGAACAACGAAGCTATACACCACTGGGCAATGAATAGCTGTAGTAAAGAATATAGTAACCACACTACTTACAGAAATGACAAAAAGCGACTACCATGGTTTCAATTAATGTAATTAGTGATAAATTATTTTCCAGGATTTCAGAATGCAATTACTTGGTGATAGGATTTGAGAAAATAATCGTATTTCCTGACACGAAAGGTACTATATCACTTCGATGTATATTTTTCCACTTGTTACGGATAAATAAGAAGAATAAACACTTTATTCCGAGAGATGTCCGGAAATTTATCTCAAGAACAAAACTCTTCATTACTAGTGTAGTTGAAACATGCAACCGCAACGTACTCGTTTCCAGAAACTACCGTGTTGTTATTATCATACAACTTTTGGACAGACAGATACACAGTAAAGGCATCTAATCCACCCCTATCTGTAGCTGTTGGTTATTCTTAGTGCATTATTTTCACAAATAATGATTTGAAAATGGAAGAAAACGGAAGTTATCTCAATATAGCACTCCTAATACCTATATGTATGTATGACAACAGCTGGCAACTTATCCAATTCTTTCTTTCTAAAACTTACGTTAGATTACATACACATTACTAATCAGTTCATCTAATTTACACAGTTTTAATTTTCGACATTCTCCAAACAATTATCCACTTAGCCGCTACAATGAAGTAATACATTCCTGAAGGTATTTTAGTTGCTGCATGTCATTACTATAACGTAAAGCACGTCTCAAACTTAAATATACTTTCCTATTTCAATGTGGGAAAAAACTAAGCTGTGAGATGCCTCACCCTTTTAACCTACCTTCGTTGAAAAAATTACTTCGGACAAACGTTCACATATGCCAGCGCGAAAACTCATCCCCACTGTTTGCAGATACCAACTTACTTTGCTTACCGATAGGGCCCTAAACTCTTCAACCATATAATCGACAATCCAAGTCACATGACTTATGTGGATGAACGAGACAATCAATTTACGACAAGAGCACTTATGGATGATAGGGCCTAATCCTCACGCTAACTCATGATAAGGCTACAATATGATACATACACAAATAAATATCCTTAAGGGAACCCGAAATTAATAACATCCAGTCCCGCGGCTTAATAGTCTCAAAAAATCCACCAAAATGCATTTGATGGATTGTTTTCACCTCTAGATAAGATCATACTTATAACGACGTAAGAATGATGCGTAACTGTAAGTCAATCACGGGTAATTTCCAACATATACCTAGAATGAATAAGCAGCATACGCTTATATATATTGTGTAACGATCTAATTGAAGAAGTGCGGTATCCAATATATCCAATATTGATAGTGCGAGCGTAGAAAACTGGTAGTTTTTGATCTCTCGCGTCTAGTTCTTAGGGCTTGGTTCCAGTTGTTCGGTTTACTCCTGCAGTGGACGAGGAAATACCCTCTGCTTTCTTGCTTTTAGCTTCGGTGAGGTGGATGTTTTGTGGGTTAGTAGGTTGTAATTTGTAGAGTGATTAGGGAGCTACGGGTTGCTGGGAAGTTTAGAGAACTGCCGTGACTCCTGTCTGTGTAGGTACCTGAAAGATGATAGTAAGGTAGTGGTAAAGGAATGAAGAGAGAATAAAGAAGAGAGTGAAGTAGCACCATAGAGACTCTGGGAGCTGGGTTAAGGCCGTATCGCTAACCATCCTTGCCTTTAAACAGGAGTTTACGTAGATAGCCACTCCCCCTCCTGCTCTATGTTCCCTGTCCCTGCGGAAGAGTTCCATGCCAGCAACACGCATCTCTTCGTCGGAGATGTCTGGCGAGAGCCAGGATTCGGTGATGAATATGATGTCGTAGTGCTGATGTTCACGCAGCGTCCTCATTTTGCTACCTTCCCTCTTAGCCCCCTAACGTTGCTGTACATACATATTAGAGTGTGCCTGATGAGAGGGGAGGTCTGGATGTGTATTTTCGCGGGATGAGCGCTTACGTGGTTGTTTTAGCCTCGCCAGTCCTCATAGGACTGGCATTGTTCCGTTTTTTTGTGTTTTGTTCTTAACTTGGGTGGGGGCTGTAGCAGTGGTGGCTTCTTTACTTGATGTATCTAACTCACTGGTCAGCGCCTGTGTGACGACCACTGACTCCAGAGGTCTTGGTGGTTGCCGTCTCTCCTCTTGCCTTGTGGGTCTAGGCTTACTTTCACATATACGTATTGAGCCACCCATGCGATCCTTCGCATTATACCATGCGTGCAGAACGTCTGTGAGGGAGGCATATGAGTCGAACTGGACGGCAAGTAGTCTGGGATTGGGTATGGTCTTCAGGTGCGCTGGCCTTGGCAGTCTACTGACGCTGTTGGCCGGTATACTGTTGAGACCAACTTTGGTTGAGAGCCATTGCCATTGTTGGACGTCGTGAAAGTACCGATCTTTGACCGAGCTGTCACTTGGCAATTCTGGAATCCCATGTACAACTATAGTGTTGTTTCTGTTGGGATTTCCAACCGCTGACTTTCTCTCCTCCTCTCTTAATGACCATGGCTTGTCAGGCCTGGCCCGAATTTTACAGGCATTAACAACGTCCGGTTGTCGCGAGAGAGGAGTGTGTCTTCAGCCTCTTTGGCGGTATTTAGGGACACACGTAAAGGGGGTGGCTTATCTCGGGGTGCATGGCTTCCTCGAGAAAGGCGACATAAAGTTGCAGGGAGGGGAGGGAGTCCCAGCATCTGACAGTAGTCGGTCCACATTCGGCTGTCAAATTGTTCCCTCTCGACCAACAATGAGTCTGTCGATACATCGACGTTGAACAAAATGATCGAGTTGGTCCTCCTGTGACCTGGGTTCGTTGTGGGTGGCACGCCCGACTTCCCAATGGGTTTGAGTAATTCCACTGGTTGTTTCTCAGTCACGGTGTGTGGGGTGTTCGGAATGGGTTTCGTAGAGGCTTCGGCGGTCGATGTCTTTGGCCATGCGCTTGACGTCCCCTGGGGCCGGGTAGGGGGTATGGAGACTTGACCTAATATGGTCCCCACGCGAGGTGGCGTGCCCACAGCTGGAGCTCTAGGTCTGTTTCCAGGTCTCTCTGTGTTATCCTTTGGTGTTAACCCTACTTTATTCGAGGATGCTGGTAGCTTTTGCGTGGCGGAGAGCATCTCCTTCAGGCTTTCTGTGCGGAGTGCGGGCATTTTCCTGCACTCTGGACAGATGTACCAGAACCACTTGCATGGTTGTCTCTTCATCAGCTTATAGTATTGTCGGGGGACTTTGGTATCGCAGTGGCAATGCACCCATCGTTGACATAGGTTGCATGCAAATGCCTCATCGACTACCGAAACAACTTTGGTGCAAACACTGCAGCCATCGGGTGTCGTAATACAGCCTTCCTTCCATGAATAAGGTGCTACGGATTGTGGCGAACTGCTTGTGGCTGCCTTGTTCTGAAGCCTTTTACGTCGTCTTCTATTTCAGGCATGGTATGATCCTTGCTCAAGATAGGACTAGTTTGTGACGGGCTAGTGCTACTCTGTGTCACCTGTCTGATGGCGACTGGAATTCTAGAAACATGGGTTGGCCACTTTTTAGAAGTTCGGTGTTCTGCCCTACCTCTGTTTGTCTTCTAGTACAGACTAGTGTGTTGTTTAGGGTGTTACTGGCCGTTTTGTGCACGACCGCGTTATCCGTGTCAAAGCTTCAGACCTAGCGTTTTGGGCAGACATGTCGCTATGATATAAACTTCTTGGGAAAACAAGTAGTTAACAACAATAAGAGGGTTGAAGACTGAATGCAGGAAAAGGACAGAATAGAAAAGGGAAGATAATTTATGTTGGCTCACCTTCAGACACTTGTCACTTGATCCTCTGCTCTTGACCAACGAGTTTAACCGTAAGCTCCAGATGCGTATGTATAACCAGGAAAGATATTTCCTGGGGAATGACCTCCGAGGAGAACCGAGAGCTAAGGCAGTTTGGCAGTTGAAACGCCCAAGAACCACTGACAGGAGGTAGACCGGTTGGTTCAAAGGAATAATAATGCCAATTTTCAACTGTTGAGGAGTGAGCTGACGAATGCGCAGGGGTGAGGTGCGTGGACGGACAGAAGTGCTGCAAACGTTCGATGTTTTTAGATTGAGTATTGCAAGTGGGAGTTTTTCATTGTGGAAAAATCCAAAAGCTGAGAGACGAGCGAAACACGTCGCTACCCAAGGAGCGCGCCAACGGTTTGGTTTGGTATGATCAAGCCACTAACATTAAGTCAGGCTCGTCTCTCAGCTTTTGATTGTTCCACATTGGGAAACTCCCAATCGGAATACTTGGTCTATGAAAACCGAACTTTTACAGTAATCCTATTCCTGCACGCACTTCACCGCTGCGTATTCGTCAACTCACTTCTCAACAGTTGAAAATTATCATTATTGTTAACATTATTATTATTTCTTTGAACCGACCAATCTATCTCTAAACTGCGTTAGCTCTTGGTTCTCTTCGGAGGCCATTCCCCAGGATACATCTTTCTTGGTTTTACATACACATCTGGAGACTACGGATAAACTCGTTAATCAAGAGCAGAGGAGCAAGTAACAAGTGTCTGAAGGTAAGCCAAGGTAAATTGTCTTCTTTTAAATATTCTGTCCTTTTACTACATTCAGTCTTCAACCTCCCTATTACTGTTAAATGTTTGTTTTCCCAAGAAGTTTACATAATAATTCCGTAAAATTTATGTCCTACGGTTTAGTGATATTTAACGCTGGTGCCAAACTTCACAATTTCAAGAGGCTTGCTTGTCTGAAGGCAAGTAACCAATAAGTAGACGTCTCAAGTGACTGTGGTCAACCGATCACTTGTCTGAAATGCATGACGAAAGCAAAAACCTATTTTTAAACATGACTCACCAGTCTCACACCTCAACAAAAACGAACACGTAACCTGTGGCCGTAAATTCAATATACACAAGATTGTACGGCATTTTAAAACAAGTTCGTCTGGAAGAATTTCATTTCTCGAACCTCTTGTCCTTTGATCTGTGTATCTATTAGTGACAAATGCTATCTAGTGTTTAATGGTGACTTTTTTAGTGGTTCGATTTTCTGCTAGTCAAGTGGTTCAATTGGTGATGTTTCAATGATAAAAGAGAGAAGCATTTGCAAGAAAATATCTTAAAATAGTCCAAGAGCCAGTCAAAAAGCACACCATAATGTCGAAACAGTCATACTAAGATAAAAACGTTTCGTGCAATATAAGTGATTTCTTTGAAACCCATAGGATAGAGGTTGCTAGCATATATAAGTATTTAGAGTTTCTCCGGAAATCAGCATCTCTTTCCACTCATGTTTGTGCAGTGAAATTGTGGATCACTGGCTGAGGTTGTATTTCACTCTTGTAAAGATTCGAAGAGAGCTTCGGAGAGAGGGCAACTAGTTAGTCACGAAGATATGTAGTACAGTTTCTAAGATTTGTAAAAGGTAGGGCGTATTTCAGCCAGAATGAAGATCCATGCTACCTGTCTTCGCTTTCGAACCTTAAGTGTATGTAAGTGTACGTAAATTGTGTCGCAGCTCTTCCCTGGCACTTACGAAAAGAGGTTCTTTATCAGCATACTTCCCAGTGCCACAGATGAGGTATACTCTTAAATTTCACCGCCTCCTAACAGAGACCAATGGTTTATATGTCAAGAAGGGAAAGTTCGTAAAAAACGAATTCCGAGAAACATCCATTGGTAATTTTTGGAAATAATGTTTCCATTTGCAATTGGACATTGGTAAGTGCCGCGTTGTCCCTGAAGTATTCGTCACGCGCGCTCCTTGGATAGGGTTGTTCTTTCGCTCGTCTCTCAGCTTTTGGATTCTTACACATCGAAAAACTCCCACTTGGAATACTCAGTCTATAAAAAATCGAACGTTTGCAGCACTCCTATTCCTGTACACACTCCATCGCTGCGTATTCATCAACTCACTTCTCAACAGTTGAAAATTGGCAATATTATATCTTTGAACCGACCAATCTGCCTCCTGTCAGTGGTTCTTGGGTGTTTAAACTGCCAAACTGCCTTGGCTCTCGTTTCTCTTCGGAGGTCATTCCCCAGGATACATCTTTCTTGGTTTTACATACACATCTGGAGACTACGGATAAACTCGTTAATCAAGAGCAGAGGAGCAAGTAACAAGTGTCTGAAGGTAAGCCAAGGTAAATTGTCTTCTTTTAAATATTCTGTCCTTTTACTACATTCAGTCTTCAACCTCCTATTACTGTTAAATGTTTGTTTTCCCAAGAAGTTTACATAATAGTGACATGTCTGCCCAAAACGCTAGGTCTGAAGCTTTAACACGGATGACGCGGTCGTGCACAACGAGGGACAATAAAGCCCGAAGCAACACTAGTCTTTACCCATAGTGAAACGGAAGTAGGGCATAACACCGAACCCTAATGAAGCTGCCAACTTATGTTTCTAGAATTCCAGTCGCCATCAAACAGGTGACAGAGTAGCACGTAACAAGCTAGTCCTATCTCGGTCAAGGATCAGACCATTCCTATAAAGAGGAGATGGCGTATAAGGCTTAAGAATAAGGCAGCCACAAGCAGTTTGCCACATTCTGTAGCACTTTCCTCATGGAAAGAAGGCTGCGTTATGACACCCGATGGCTGCAGTGTTTGCACTAAAGTTGTTTCGGTAGTCAATGAAGCATTTGCATGCAACATGTCACCGATGGGTGCATTGCCACTGCGACACTAAAGTACCTCAATAATACTATAAACTAATGAAGAGAACCATGCAAATGGTTCTGGTACATTTGTCCAGAGTGCAGGAAGCTGCCCGAACTCCTCACGGAAAGCCTGAAAGAGATGCTCTCCGCCATGCAAAAGCTACCAACATCCTTAAATAAAGTAGGGATAACATTACAGGACAACACAAAGGGATCTGAAAACAAAGCTAGATCCCTAGCTGTGCGCACGCCACCACGCATGGGGACCACAGTAAGTGGTGTCTCCGCACCTACTACCTGACCCTAGAGAACATCGAGCTCATGGCTAGGGACACCGACCGCTAAGTTCTCTACGAAGCCCACCCCAAATATCCCACCCACTGTAACTGAGAAACAATTAGTAGGAATACACAACAAACTCATTGGGAAGTCAGGCGTGTCACCCACAACAAACCCGTCTCAGGAGGGCTAACTCGATCATCTTGTTCAACGTCAATGTGTCGACAGAGAGCGGCTTGACAGCCGAATGTGGACCGACTACTGTCAGATGCTGGGACTCCCTTCGCTCCCTGTAACGCTGTGTCACCTATCTTGCGTAAGCCGGGCACCCCGAGATAAGTCACCCCTTTACGTGTGTCCCTGAACACTGCCAAAGAGGCCGAAGACACCCTCCTTCTCTCGCGACAACCGGGCATTGTTAATACCTGCAAAATTCGGGCCAGGCCTGACAAGCCATGGTTATTAAGAGAGGAGGAAAGAAAATCAGCGACTGGAAATCCAAACAGAAACAACACTGTAGTTGTACATGGGATTCCAGAACTGCCTATTGACCGCTCGGCTAAAGATCGGTACTTCCATGACGTCCAACAGTGGCAATAGCTCTCAACCAAAGTTGGTCTCTACAGTATGCTGGCTAACAGCGTCAGTAGACTACTGAGACAAGCGCATCCGAAGTCCATATCCACTCCCAGACTGCTCGCCATCCGATTTGACTCACATGCCTCCCTCACAGACGTTCTACACGCATGGTATGGTGCAAAAGATCTCATAGGTAGCGCAATACGCATATGTAGAAGTAAGCCTAGACTCACGAGGCAAGAGGAGAGACGGCAACCACCAAGAACTCTGGAGTCAGTGGTTATCACACAGGTACTGACCAGTGAGTCAGATACATCGAATAAAGGAGCTCCCACTGCCACAGCCCCTACCCTAGTTGAAAACAAAACTCAAAAATAACGGAACGATGCCAGTCCTGTGAGGACTGGTGACGCTAGACCTAACCACGTAAGCGCTCCTCTCATGAAAATACACAACCAGCCCTCCCCTCTCACCAGGCACACTCTAGCATGTATGTACAACAACGTTAGGGGAATAAGAGGGCAAGTAGAAGGGATAAGGACGCTACGTGAACGTCAGCACTCTGACATCATATTTATCACCGAATCCTGGTTCTCGCTGGACATCTCCGACAAAGAGGTGCATGGAACCCTTCCGTATGGACAGAGCTCAGAGCAGGGGGAGTGGCTCTCTACGTTAGCTCTCGTTTAAAGGCAAGGATGGTTAGTGAGACGGCCTTAACCCAGCTCCCAGAATCTCTATGGTACTAGTTCACTCTCCACTGTACCAAATACCTACTTTGAGTCACATGTATATCCCCCACCAGCTCCCCTACACATAAGGAAATGGTCATCAAGGCAACCTTAACGACTTCTGCAAATTACGATTCCGTAATCATTGCCGGTGACTTCAACACCCTGTCGATCCTCTTCGAGACGGAAGAGGGACACATTAGATCCTTGAATCAGAAGCTGAAGAATGCAATTAAGACTGCTGGCCTCTCAGAGAAGGTGGGTGATGCCACACACTTGGGACCTAACGGAAACACATCGCGCCTTGACTACGTTCTGACGAACGATGAACTCCTCATTGAGGATGTATGCATCCAACCTCCTCTTGGCTCAGTGACCACACGGTAATAACCTTCATGATTACTAGGAAGGCCCTGCAGCCGGAGACGCCCAACACCTTCCCTTGCTACAACAAGGCCAACTGCGAGACCATGAGGGACTATCTGATGAATGCATCGTGGCCGGTAGACTGGACTCATCTCACAGTAGATGAACACTGGTTACAGATGAAGGAAATAATCGCTGGGGCCATCAGTCACAGTGTACCATAGGTAACACAGACTGTCAGTGAGAACCTTGTGGCTAAAGCGTGGGACAGAGAGAGGCTTGTCCAGAGCAGGAAGTAGGCTTGGTTCAAGTGGCATTCATCTAGCAGGGAGTCTGGCTTTTTGAACTACAAAAGGATTCGCAACCGCTGCAACATTAGAGTGCGTAGCGACAGATTCTCCCAGCAAACAAACCTGGTGGAGAGGTTACAAAGCAATCCCCAAAACCTGCACCGCTTCATGTCGAGAAGGAAGTCGACCATTAAGGGAGTGAATCTTATCACAGATCATGATGAGAGTGTACTGAGCAGTCCAAAGATTGCCGAGCTTTGAGCTCACACTTCCAAGCCCAACTTAGTATCAACACTAAATCCACACCGACTCGTTACGACACCAACCAGGTCATAAATAACGATCTCAATCATAGAGAAAAAAGGGTTCGAGAAACTATCTAGGCTACGTTCAGGCAAGTCCCTTGGCTGCGATGACCTGAAACCGGTGGTCCTAGAGAACTGCGCCAAGGTGCTTGCAAAACCGATCTGCAGCCTCTTTAAGCACTCAATATAGAGTCGTGCAAACTCCCGGGATAATGGTAGATCACCATCTTGTCACCCATCTTCAAGGGAGGAGGCAGAAAAAGCCCTTGCAGCTACAGGCCAATCGCTTTAATCCCTATTGTGTCGGAAGTGTTGGGAAGCCTGGTAGCTGACACTATCTGGAAATCCTCCAATGGGGAAAACACAGTGCACACTGCTCAGCATGGTTTTCGGAGTGGTCGCTCATTTGCCACCAACTTACTAACCGTCTTGGACGACTGGACACTCAGTTGGGACAACAGAGAACCGATACATGTTTTTCTCGACCTAGCCAAAGTATTAACAGTGTCCCACCCACAGTCCTACTTCACAAGATCACTTCAGCCAGCATAAGTGAACCCCTACCCTCTTGGTTCGAGGAGTACCTTGAAGGGAGGCAGTTCTGCACCAAAGTAAACAGAATAAGGTCAGAGTGGAGACCATCGACGTCAGCAGTATCCCAAGGAGCAATCCTAGGACCACTTCTGTTCCTCCTGTTTGTCAACGATCTGCCAGACAATATCCTCATCCATCCCCCTCTTCGCTGACGACATTAAGATTTGGAGGGTGATAAGCGAAGAAGCTGACTGTACAGCACTACAGAAGGACTTGCGACAACTCGAACTCTGGTTGTCCTAAAATGGCCTGAGCTTCAACCTGGGAAAGTGCAAAGTATTGCACATCAGTAAATATGAAGCAAGTACGACCGACTTCCAGTATATGTTGAGCAACCGTGCTATCAAGAACAAGACATTCAGCGAAGAGACTCTTTTCAACGAACTTATTTTCAAGCTGTACAATCGTGTATATATATGTGATATTTGAAAAAATTATACCCCACGGGGAAAACTAAACACCATGGTGATGACAATAATAATAGAGCGTATGATGGCATTTGTCATTATAACAACAACTGAAGTGCGAATGGTAACCATTAGATTATGTAGTATATGGAATGGTACATAGAGAGTATATAACTCAGAAGGGGGTGAAAAAATTGTTGAAAATGGTAAATAAATTAAGTATTACGTAATGTCATTAGACAAGTTGGACAAGATGAAGTCAGTGTTTTCTGAAATGATTAAGACAATTAGGTGAAATAACACCGGAAGCTAATTAAGATGAGGGCGATTATAATAACAGTAATAGTGGTAAAGGAAGGATACAAAGGTTAAAGTAACAAAGGGGGAGGGGGAGGTGATGGATTGGGAAAGTGTTATGGACACGATAAAGACAGTGACCGCACATACTTCTCTTGTACAGGTCTTAGTTCATGAATAGCCAAAGCCTCCGCTGTTTTAAGCAGTTGAAAACGAAGAGAACGTGGGAGGTTTGGGCGAACTTGATAAATAATTTCAAAGCCATCGCCCATCACCAGAGTGTCCATGGAGAAAGATTTGGGGCTCAACTTCTCTGACACCTTGAACACTAGCTCCAACTACAAAGGTACGACAACCAGAGCGGACGCCATTCTGCCTTTTTAGCGTAGACAGCTTGGCGCCCTCACTCCCGAACTCCTCATCGTTTTCAAATCCTACATGCGACCGCATCTAGAGGTTTTCAACACGGTGGCCCCTTCCCCCAACACTCAAGAGAGACTTTGATCTCCTCAAAAAGATACAAAGAACCGCAAGAAATTCAGTTGTGGGGCCAAGGGGAAAGACATATCCTGAAAGACTTGAACACCTAAGCCTATTTATATTGGATTATCGTAGGGAGAGGGGTGACCTTATTATGGCAAACAAGATCACCCATCAGGCAGATCACGCAAACAAATCAATTTTGCTTGCAACTCAGCAGTCTTCACGGGGAAACCCCATTGATGTATCACATCAGAGAGCCAGCACCATACTCAGATCCATTTTTTTCTCTCTGAGAGTACGTGCTTTATGGAATGCCTTACTGCGACATATCGTTATGGCTCCCTCAGTCGACTCATTCAAGAGACGGTTAGACAGTTGTGTCACCTCGCATAGTCTACCAAGGACGTACTCAGGGAGTCGCCAACCTCTCTAGCCTACCCTCACCTCCCTCCTACCTACCACTCATTATCTCCCTCCATAATACACCCACATTACCTACTAATTCTTCTGTAGGAACTAAACCCACGCTATCTATTTCTACCGTTCGGACAATTCCCACATAATTTTATCTCTCTTTTATTTATCTTCTTCGCCCCTCCTTTTCTTCTCTTCTTTTCCCCCTCTCCCTCCCTTTTTCTCTTCACCTAGTTTCCTTTTTCATTCTTTTCATTTTTTACCACTACCTTACTATTCTCCTTCAGGTACTTACACAGACAGGAGTCGACAATCTCCTAGCCTTTCCAGCAACCCGTAGCTCCCCAATCACTCTACAAATTGCAACTTACAACTTAATAAGTAGTGTGAGAGCACAGAGCTGGAGAGAAGCGAAGGAAGAAGTAAGAGTATAGGACGGGTTATGTGAATAAAGATAGTACTGCTACTAGTGGGGGGTGGCAGCTGAAGGAAATGTCCGTGGGGGAGTATAAGATCAGGCCAATTTAGCGATGACGGCGACGGTACAAGGGATTCGGTATGAGGTCAAATGAGCTGGGTTTTACAAGCCTAGTCCGTATCCCAACTGAGGGGAAGCAAGCCGTGCTTCGCTTTATAACCATCCGACCTCTTCTTGAAGCTGTCAGCAAGCGGGGTAGTGGCAACTTTGGCTGGCAATGCGTTCCGATGGCAGCGAATTCGTCCTTTGGTGAGAGATCCTTCTTAAGTTACCACGAGGGTCTCCACAGTGGCTGTTCGGCGGGATGCCATCGTTCGAATGACTCGGATTACCTGGTATTTTATATGATGTCATTAAGTCACCACGCAGCCTGCGTAATCAAAGGCGGCGAATCCATAGGCTTTCTAGCCTGTCCTCGTAGAGTTTTGTCTCATTCCCACAACACCCTTTTTCGCTCACCTCTTGAATTTCTCTTAGCGGTCCACATCTCTTTTCAGCTACACTGGTGCAATGGCACTGTGAAACTCCAAGAAAAGTCGTGCATGGGTCTTGTACAGCTGCAGGAAGAGTTCCAGAGTGGGGACACCTGGTTGTCTCAGCATGAAGTGCAGTGCTGTGTAGGCTCTGAAGGTACCTCCTGGATAACTGGAGCCCGGGTTTAGCTTGTCAGTCAGTATCAGGCCCAGGTCTTTCCCCATGGTGGTGTGGGAAAGTTGCGTTTCGCGGAAAGTAAAATAATTTCATAAAGTCAGGGGTGCTGAGACAAATGGTTCGACATTTTTCCGGATAGGGTGCTAGTCCGTTATTAGCCATCCACTCTGCAAGCAGTCTGAGATCATTTTGCACCACGCTTGATCCTCCTTCGGATGTCATAATTCGGCGTAACCTAACACCGTCAGCATAGAGTAGAATTAGAGGCCTGAGGTTTAATGAAAGGTTGTTCACAAAGAGAAGGAATCGCGGCGGGCTAAGAATCGCTCCTATTGACACACCAGATGATGCTGTCCTCGGAGTCGGGTAGAAACCCTGCTGGATATTTTGCAGACTTCTTTACCATCTAAATAGTCCTGCAACCAGGAGAGACCACAGATACCCAACCTTGATACTTCCTGAATGAGGATGGTGTGTAGGACGTGCCAAAGGCTTAGGCGAAACCCAGGAAAACTCCATGAACAGGAATTTAGGGGTTTCAACACTGTCCGACCAGGCCAGGCCGCCAGAAGGTTTGAGGTGCAGGATCTACCCTTTAACATGCTACTTTGGACATCACTCAGTGCTCCCATCTTGTCCAGGCACCGTGCAATATGGTTGCCTTGCACGTTCTCCATCACTTTCAACAGTAGTGGTAGAAGTGCCATGGGCTGATGGCATTTCGCGTTCTGCCTGCCTTCTTTTTTGAAGATGGGAGATGGAACAGCACGTTTCCACTCTTCCGGGAGTGCTAGTTCGTCTAAGGAGTGTTGAAACAGATCACGGAGTGAGCCGCATGAAGAGCTGGCAGGCTGTTTCAACACAGGCGGCCGGATATCGCCATATCCCTGAGATTTTCTGTGACCATGGCAGCGGCCACGTTTATTCCATGCAACTCTACTGCACTTGGCAGTCCTGAAGGTTTTTCGGGCAGCTGACAATTTCGGTTAGGTGGTGGCATGTTCAGTTGTGTCGAAAGCGACGACAAATGTTTCAGCGATCTTTAGTCCAGAGAAGTTCTCCCCGTCTGTGCCCTTCATAACGCTAGGGACCGCTTGGTTTCCAACATCATAAACTGGATAGGAATGGATGGATAGTGAGAAAAGGTATGTAGGAATTGCCCGAAGGGTAAAAGTGGAGAGTATAGGTTAGAAGGGAAGAGAAGAGAATAGTGAGCGAGTAATGCATGTGTATCAACAAGGGAGGTAGTGAGTGGTAAGTAGAAAGGAAGTAATGGTTGGCTACCGACGCTGGTAATTCACTGAAGTACGTCCGTGGCAAACCGTGGGAAATGATGAAACCGACTGAACGAGTTTACCGATGGGATAGTGACAACATCCAGCGCTAAGGTCTTCCATATGGCACATACTCCACGAAGAATTTATGCGTGGGCCGGGTGTTGGCTTTCTGCCGTGCTATCCCAACAGGGTTTCCCCGTGATAACCGCCGTGTTGCAGGTAAGCCTGGTTTATTTGCGCTGTTTACCCGATGGATAATTTTGTAGGCCGTTATAAGGTCACCTCTGTTTCCGCGATAGACTATGGTGAATAAATTTAGGCGTTCCGGTCCTTCATGATGTACCTCCCCCTCAGCCTGGCAACCGACATTTTTGCAGACCCTTGTGTTTTCAAGCAAATGTAGTCTCTATTTGGTGTTGGAGGTACCACTGTATTGAGGACCTCTAATGCCACGTACGTAGGATTTTAAAAGTGTGAGAAACGCTCTATGGGCACGAGCACCGAATCGCTTATCCGGAAAGCAAAAGGTGGCTTTCACTTTGTCCTCCAGTCCTTTGTAGTTGGAACAGTTATTCAGGGTTCCCGAGAAGTTGAGCCCAAAATCTTCTGGCGATACTTTGATGACAGGATGGTTTCTCAACCCGCATTAGAGTTTAGCCGTTTTTGCTTCATATGCATTGATAGGCACCACCCTGCATCTTTCCGGGTTGAGGCTCAGGCCGTTTTCCGATGACCAGAGTTCAAGAAGCTTGAGGTTGCTCTGGAGCTCTGTACAATCGGCTTCTTCTTATACGGCCCCCCACATTTTCATGTCAGCAAAGAGGAAGATGGATGGGTGGATTTTGTGTGACAGATTGTTGACGGAGCAACAGAAGTGATCTCGAAGTTGCTCCCTAGGATCCTGCCGATGTCGATGGCTCCCACTCCTACCCTATTCTGTTTACCCTTGTGCAGAGCTGCTTGCATTGTAATTACGCCTTAAGCTAGGAGAGTAGGTGTTTACAAGTACCTGCTGACACAATATTTTGAAACAGGAGCGTGCGGGAAACACCGTCAAACGCCACAGGCAAGTCAAGAAAAACAGTATGTGCCGGTTTTCTGTTGTCCCAGACGAAAGTCCGGTCGTCCTAGGCAGCCAGCAAGTTGGTGGTACATAAGGGCCACTTAAAAGCCCCTCGCGAGTAGTATGGACTGTGTTTCCCCTGTTAAGGAATTCCAAAACCCATTTGGCCACAGGGCGTTTGAATATTTTGGACAGCGTGAGGAGTAGAGCAGTCGGTCTGCGGCCGCCACCACCTTTTCTTTCTCGTTCTTTGAGGATGGGGGACAAGGTCGCGTACTTCCATTGTTTTGGGAGTTTGCACGACTCCTGCTAGCACCTGAAGAGGTCGGGTATTGGTTTCAAGGAAGTCTCGGTGCAGCTTCTTAGGATTACCTGTTCTGGGTTAGCGTGACCAGGGAGCCTGCCTAAGCGGAGTCTGGACAGTTTTTCCGACGCTTTTTCTCTGATATTGGGATATGGCAGGTGGATCCATCAGTTATAGTTCAACCAGTGCCTCGTCGAACTGGTGCAGATCCAGCACTAGTAGCAAGCTGCCCCTGGAAGTATGAGGTGATATATCCATTTATCTCTAGACTCCTTGGTGCATCCCACTAGCACCTTTGATAAGGTCTACCCCTTACTAGCCGACTTCCTTTTCAACATGAAGCGGTACAGGCCTCTGTAGCTACTTTGTAACCAGTTCGTCAGGGCTAGCTACTAAATCACTCACGGAGAGATATTGAAGGCCCACTTCATACTGGAGTTAGTGCCGAGGATTTCGCCTGGAAAGACAATGAAAGCTCTCCGATTAAACATCCTCTGAGATCTTCTGCACTCAGCATAAAGCGTGAGCAAGATCCATATTTTCAACACCAATGTCAAGTCGGTGGTTCTGTTTGGCTCAGAGGCTTGGCGCATCATGAAAGGCATTTCCAACAAACCACAGACATTCATCGACCACTGCCTACGCTGGCTCGCTGCTGAAGATCAGATGGCCAGAATAATGAGAATAAGCAACAAGAAACTCACTCGGACAAATAACCAACCAAGAACCTATCGCTGAACAAGTACGCAGAAGAAAGTGGAGATGGATTGGGCATGCACTGAAAAGACCATTCAGGGATATCGCGCACCAGGCCTTCGAGTGGAACCCAGACGGGAAGCGACGAGTCGTGCGTCCGAGGGTGACGTGGAGGAGAACGTGTGAGGAGAAAATGAAGGCTTGTAGGGAGTTGTGGAACCATGTTCAAAAGATTTCAGGGAACAGAGTGCACTGGAGACGTGCTACTGAAGCCCTGTGTTCCACTAGGAACCCAAGGGACAAATAATAACACATCAACCGCCACAGACTCGTGTGTTGCAGCGGTTGCAATTTTTTGGTTCAAGAAGTCTGGCTCCCTGCGTGATAAACTTATCCAAACCAAACCGGCTTCTCAATCTGAAGTAGCCCCTTTGTCTCAAGCGTTAGCCATGAAGTTCCCACTGGTGGTCGGTGTGCTACCTCTAGCACACTGTAACTGATGGCCTTAATGATTGTTTTCCTCACCTGTGTCCGATGTTCATCTATTGCGAAACGAGTTCAGTACGCGGGCCATGATGCATTCATGAGGTAATCCCTGACGGTCTCACAGCTGACCCTGTTGTGGGACGGGAAGGTGTTGGGTGTCTCCGGTTGCAAGGCCTCCTTGGTAATCATGGAGAAAGTTACTACTTCACGGTGAATGGGACCAACAGGCAGTTAGATACACATGTCTTCAACGGGAAGATAACTGTTCCCCAGAGCGTAGTCCAGGCTGGGTGCATTTCCGTTGGCCCTCAGTATGTGAAATCCCCCACCTTCGCCAGGAGACCAGAGGTCTCAACTGCATTCTACAGCTTCTGATTGAAGGATCGGGTGCGCCCCTCTTTCATCCCGAAGATGGACACGGCATTGAAGTTGTCGGCGATGATTGCAGGGTCCTGATCCTTAGGCGAGATCCTTGAAATTGCCTAGATTACCAGCTCCCTATTGGTAGAGCAGCCGATGTGAGGCCGGCCTGCGACCTCGAGCAGGTACTTAACACGATGAGGGATGACGCACCACCACGAGGGCTCCAGGACCTAGAACAGGGTCACGGCATTGAAAGCTGTTAAACGACAGCCCAAGTGGAGAGCCACTCCTCCTCCTGCCCCGAGTCCTGTGTCCCTACGGAAGTGTTCCGGGCCAGTAACGTGCTCCTCTCTGTCGAAATTGTTTGGCGAGAGCCAGGATTCTGTGATCTGTGTGATATCCGAGAGCATATGTTCGCGGAGCCTTCTGATCTCTGCTACCCTCCCTCTCAGTCCCCTAGCATTCCTATGCTTGCGTATCAGGGTATGTATGACTGGGGGAAGGAATGGTTGCATGTTTCTGTGAAGGAAGCCCTCACCTGGTCGGACCTATGATAGCCAGTCCCCGTGGGCCTGGAATGACCATGTGTCCTGGCGCTTCGCTTGCATCTTGTAAAGGGGACTGCAGTGGCAGCAGCTTCAGCACTCGGCCTACCTGACTCGCTGACTTGCGACTGCATGACAGACACTGACTCCAGAGGCTTTGGTAACTGCCTTCTCTTCTCTTACCTGGTGGGTTTTGGCTTGCCATCACGCGTGCCTGTTTGGCCACTCGTGCTGTCTTTCACGTTATACCATGCGTGTGGAATGTCTATGGGGGAGGCATGTGGGTCAGGTTGGATGGTGATTAGCCTGGGAGTGGGGGTGGACTTAAGGTGTGTTGGCCTCCTCGGTCTACAGACGCCGCTGGTGGGTACGTTATCGAGGCCAAGTTTATTCGAAAGCCATTGGCACTGTTAGACGCCGCTTGGCAGTTCTAGGATCCCACGTACAACCATAGCGACGCTTCTGTTTAAATTCTCAACTGATGGTTTTCTCTGCTCCTCTCTCAATGATCGTGGTTTGTCAGACTTGCCTATGACTTCGCAGGTGCTGACAATGCCCGGTTGGTGTGAGAGAAGTAGGGTACGCTCACAGGGGTGACGGTTCGTCTTGGGATCCCCAAGGACGGTAGTGCAGATATGTTCCCTAAGTGTCGTGCCTCTCAGCATCCGTCTGGGATAGCCGTAAAAAAGGTATGAAGGAAGAAAAGATGTGCGGTGGAATCAAGGGAGAGCAAGTGTAAAAATCAAGGTTAAAGGATGTGATATCATCGCAGAATGTCCTGCACGCGATTTTCAGTGATGCTTGGTGTTTCTTCCCTTTTATACAAGAAAAGATTTTCAGCAACTTCATTGGACTTCAAGCGCCGTTTGAAGTGAAGTCTACACCTTTGCCTCATGCACTTGGTATCGCTGATCGTCATGATAAAAGGTCAGTAACAAGTAAGGGGGACAGACCAAGTTTCTCCTATATGTTGCGTCAGTATGTTTAACTCGACGGTAGTTTCCTTTTAATGCTGTTGGCGGTCTGAGTTTGTCTGGTGCCCTTCTTTGGAAAACGTTAGTGAGGGAAACAACTTTATTTTCACCAGAGATTTCGTTTTTATACATTTGAAACAGCAGGAGAGTGGATGAAATTCATAGTTCAGCACCAACCAAAGAAAAACAAAATACAAAGCGTTCATGAGTTCATTCATGAACCTTTTGTGGCTAGTGATTAAAGAAAAAGGACAAGCATAACAATGAGGTACTTACTCCGAGCTTTATTCTCCTCTAGGCAATGGATCTGATGCCTCTTTCCCAATCCTGGCTGGAAGTTTAGGCAAATAATCTTCCTAATTTCAGTTCACAGGGACGACTGGCAAACTATCATAGTAAGCACTTACCATCTCTGTTTGCATCTGAAATCATCGATGTATCATCTAAGTGAAGCAGGCACTGGTCATCTCCCCCCTGTCATTATTATTAAGTTATGGATGACTCTGTGGAGTCACACACTTCCCCGAAATCAATAGCCTAGGGTTTGATGACATTCAACACTGATGCTGACCTTGATAATTTAACTGGACTCGCTAAGCTGAAGGCACCCGGTCAAGCATCCTCACCTTTTGGCACGCTGTCGTGTTACGTTGCACTGCTCGTATTTGACTCTCTAGCCAGTTAGTTGGAATGCATCGCTATCTTGGTGCAACCACCCAAATATACTATTCTGTCCGACTACGCTATCGTGTTCTTCCTTGGTCTCGTATTCGTGGGTATATAGCAAGTCCGAATAATTAGTGATTGGTCTTTGCGTCTGTCAAGTTCACACCAGGACAAATCCTAAGACTCTACACGCACTACTGATCTCCGCATCTTGTGAATTCTACTTGTTGCTATTACCAGTGTTCACTCACAAAAGTGTAATAACATAACCATGTTGCTGTGGTGCCCAACGACCTTAAATAAAATCAAAATTATTCTATGGGTAAACTCTGCAATGAAGTAATTCGCAACTGCATTTCCAATGCTTTAACACACACTGCATGATTTGTAATGTGCTTGAATAGTTCACAACACGAAAACGTCCTCGGGAGATTTCGTTTTTTGTTCCACTTTGGTGCCCAGTGTTATCGGACTCGGAGTAGGGTGAGTGGGTTACTGCACACCCTCCAGCTTTAGCCTACTTCATGGTGAAGGGCGTGGTTTTAAAAATGACAGGCCTTTTCATGTAACGAGTAAGGTCGGAGGTTCGGAATAATGCACCCCCGACTGCTAATGCCAAGAACACAAAAATTGCGTATGGAGGACGATACAGTTGAGCAACCATAGCGAATTTTGTTGATGCAGTGATGAGCTAAGAACTTGCTAGAATGAGTCTTTTGTGATAGCAGTTTGTTAAGACTTTACAAGTTATGAACAAACGAACTGAGAGAATTTGAAGAAATTCACTCCCAGGGTAATTAGGTTTCTTCAGCTTGATGTTCTATGTGGCTTATGATACTGGGATGATAACGGGTCAATTGAACATTGTACATTAAAGGCGTCATTGCTTGGTTCAAGGAAAGGACTTTTGGGTACTAACTCACCCCAATTCTAGGAACATCAAACATTTGAGACGTTCACCTGTTATTTTTACCCTTTAACATGGAAATACTTTACTGTTAATCTGGAGAATGAATTTACCTGACAGTGTTACAGATTTCCATTTCAGGTTATCGAAAGAAATGATGTCACTTATCAGACCTTCAAGACAGTCTGCCGGGATATGGCACTCATGGTCTTGCCATACAGGAATCATAGTTATTCGATTGTCTTGAAAGCCAAAAAGCAGTAGCACATTTGATCAACTGGAAATGCGTAGTACTTCTGTCAAGGTTTAATGTGTTTCACCCACTTATGACTTAATAAATTGATTCCTTTATCCATACAAACCGAGCTACAACCTGATAAAAATACCTTCGAATAGGCAATTACTATCTCCTGAGCAATAAGCGGGAAAAACATAAGGACTTCTGTGACCACCGAAAGAGGATAACCGAACAAAACGAGGAGGAGCGGAAGCCAGAGGTCAAAACCTACAAGTTTTTTCTGCCCGCATATTTGATGCTGATGTTTTGATGTTGAGATAACTTCTCTTTTCTGGGAATGGTTAGTTTTGTGTCTGACAGATGACTCGGTTAGGTACTTGATGGCATGAGCAAAGTTTTCACGGCTAAAATGCTTGCCAACTGTGTGGTTTCATGTGTACCAAATCTAAAGTTTATTGTGATCAATTTTTTCCACTTCATCCAATAGTGAGGATTGTATTCTCAATAATGCCTTGGCGAGATTTCGAAAGATCACTTCCTCGACCTTGAGATTTGTTGTAGATGAATGGCGTCTTTTACATATGAACCACTCACTCGCAGTCCTACTAAAAAGCTAAGGTCATCAGAAACCTTAGAGAATTCGCCAATAGTCATTGATAATGGTTAGTTTTCTTATCGTATACTGATGTGTAAAACAGGTACTTTTGAATGTCGTGCCGGTTATGCACATCATAAAAATCCTTATATGATTTTCCCTAATGTGGTGTATCGTCCACGCATGTCAAAAGTAACTTTTATTTATTATATACGAAAGTTGTCAGGGTGTTCTTGTCGGTAACGACATTCAAGATCTGGAGTCTGTTCGTCATAGTCTGAAGTCTCCGTTTATGGATAGTCTTGTCACTAACTTAGAAATTCAAGAACAAGTCTTCAACCATATTTTCGACAAACTCAATGTTTCGGATCCATTTTCAAACCCTGTGGTTGTTAATGAAGCTCTTTGCAACCCTGGTGTATGCCGATCTCGCAAGTCACTATTTTGTACTCTAATTCTTTGTAGAGCTAACAGAGCTTCTGTTCGAAACATACCGCATCCCTAAATTGCTGTTTTACGTTGACTGTCTTGCCTCTTACTATGAATTTCAGCGATCCAGGGATTTGGGTATGTTTGATCTTAGTTTTACTATCTTTTTTCAACGCATTTTATATGTGATTTTGTTTAATTAACTTAAACCTAGTTCTGGTACATATGAACTTTATAGGTAATATAGACATCGATATTCTGTTTGTGGCATTCACAATTCAGTGTGACAGTATCAGCCGTCACTACCGAACGTGTAACTGAAGGGTTATATATCAGGTTTTTCATAGGTTTCACACTTTCAGTGTGAAGCTTAGGTGCGGCTTGCAACTGATTTGAAAAGAATATGCATTGACATATGAGTAAAGCTTGAATTTTCGCCAGAATAAAAGTTTTGTCTACTAGGTTACATATTGGACAATTTTTGTCCATAGACATATAAAAACCTTGATCTTGATGTAACTATGGGCAATAAATTGTCCGGAACGTAGTCCACTAAATAAAACTCACTGTTTGATACATCTGATAAACCGACTAAAGTGGGATGACTCCACATCACCATTCGAACGAGTGAGATACACTCAGAAACCCTGTGCACGTCCTCGCAGTAAATGATAAGCCACATCTATTATATGAGAACTAACGACACTACGTAGCTGCCCAATCCTCGGCAAGTGGTGCAGAATTCGAACTGTCGACCCACCGATTGTAAATTAACTGCCGAAACAAATGAACCACAGCTTTATATCCACATAGTTTCACAAAATTAGTTCCCTTGAATAAATATTCTCAGAGAAAGGACAAAAAACTACGTGGAATGTGTCGAATTCATTTCGTTTACCGTAGATCTTCCACATACCCAGTAAGTTTTAAATTGTATATAGTAAACTGTCAGTACTTAGTACAAGTCATTTAATACATTTCAATGGTAAAAATTAATTCTAAATACATCTTTTACACTTATACATCAATGTATATGGAAGCAGAAGTGAACGACAAAGTTCTAAACCTAACCAACCAATACAAAAAACAAGTAAAATAATACATTAGACTATAAAATCGACCATTAAACACATAGTTTTGTTAAGTACTTACTTTGATGATAAAACTTATGTAGTTATCGATGGTCAAGATTGATCGCTGTTTCTGTAATCTAAGTAAAATTCATTACTGGAGGCAGTGAATGAAACCTTGCTATAATTTCAGGCAGTCTTGTCAACTTTCCATTTCAACTGATTTGCAAGTAAGTGTTCAAGTAATTATTTAAGATCATGTTTATTTAGCCCTACAAAATATGCGACTGATTCCCACTAAAAAACAATTTTACATTCGATGCATCTTTAGTGATATTAATACTGAAGTAGTCTAGGATGACGTTTGTGGCGCAGATCGTTATACTAACAATCATGTCTTCACTTAAAGTCTAGATAAAGATAATAGGTGTCAATAGATCCGTTCACATTGATTTGTCACTGGAAGGTGACTTATTAATCTTGTTTAGTTGTAAGTGCTGACTGAATCATCAGTCATTTTGTAATATGGTCATCAGGCTAAAAGATTCAGCATCACACCACATTTTGATAGTTGGAGGCAGTTGGCAGTGATTCCTGAACCTAGGTCTCGCGCTTGCTGGCACTCAACATTAAGGCATATCTGCGAGTTCCGTAAGATGTGGGTTCAAGTTTCTTAGAGGATATCAACTCCCTCGAGATTGGTAATACACTGTGCTGACAAGTACCAGTAAGCATGAAACCTAGGTGAAAGGCTTCTTGTCGATTGCTTCCAATTATCTAACAGATTCTTTCAAAATATCAAATAGTAGTGACTTGCTGCAAAAGGTTTGGATCATAGTAGAAGCTAGGGAAAACACAAACCAAGGTTGACTTAACGCTCTATACAACCACAGACTGGTTATTGGAAAGGGTCAACAAGACTCAGTAGACACTACGAACCGAAAACTAACGTTGTTGTGAAATTATTCAAGAGAATGACCCGAGATGATTGCTTTTGTAATGCTATTAGAAAGCTGATTGGTAAGTAAAACAAATAATTTCATTTCTGACGTTATGAGATTGGGGAAATAATAATGGCTGGGTAACTGCATGAATTCTTTTGTACAAGGCAGTCAATTACGTTTTCCCAGGCTACAGTAGGCATAACCACTTTTTAATCTGCGTTGAAGTACTTTCTTTATCATTTTTTGACGAGATCGTTAATTTCTATCTGGGGTTGAAGGAATTTAAATAAACTAAGTTGAAACGCTCACCTTCCTTTGTACCATAATCCTCTAATTTCTAGATGCAGCAGGTGCATTTATAGTTTACTTAACTCTGGTTTGCAGATAAGGTAGGCTTCACTGGCTTGGTTTTGGTTTTCCGCTTCTTTGTTTATAGGCATCAAATAGTCTTGATAACTCTGTGTGAGTTAAACTGACCACTGACACCTTGAAAATCCCAGGTCTGATGGTGATAACACTTCTGTTTGATTCCCAGGGATCAGACAACTAGAAAACTTTACATATGTGTTAAAAACAGTGTTCCTAGAAGGGCTGTATTGATCGGTATAAAAACACCTAGGTGTTGGCTGACTGACTTATTTAGTAGTGTGCATTATTGGATGAAAGCTGTATCCGTATTCTCTTGTGGGTCCTTGGAAATAGATAGTGGGTTCAAGGAGAATCATATCGCTGGACATCACAATATGTACGGTCCCTAGCGTTCTACGCATAATTGCACACTGTTACTGAACTGCATTATCGTTAACATCATCAACTAGCACGAGGAGTTTTACACAGGCATAGACACATCATAAGAAACTTCGTCCGGGGATTTTTTCTAGCATGATTTGAACCTGCCTATAATTGGATTTATGTGGTCGGCTCATGTCTTATAGCTTTTGCACTCATATCTTACAGCCACAGAGTAGGACAGAGTAGACTCCAAGTACATTCTCTTTTTGATGGGGATTCCAGTCTTTGAAGGTCAGACAAGTGATATAGATTATTCAGACACACCATATGTCGACGGATTTTGGTGGACATCTACCCGTCATGACTTTTCAACCCCCTAGACAAGTGAAGCGGCTGAAGTCCTTTGCACTTTAGTCCCTTAGTTAGGTCTGGTCCCTAAACTAGTCTTCGGCACAAACTTATCATGGGGCATCACTCCAAACCGCATAGTGCGAGGTAGACACTAAACGTTTTAGATTTTATTTCGTGTAATAAAAAGACTGTGTGGTGGGTATCATCGCCTAACATGATTATGTTCTCCTAAGATATTAAAGCCACTATTGAATTTTAAGGCAATATACCAGCTTCCGAGAAACCAGACGTAGGATGAGAAGCTTATCAGTCACCTTAGGGCTCTTTACTGCTACTGAAGTAATTTATATGCACCGTTTATGGGAAAACGTAGCATACAGTTTTATAGACCACTAACAAATTTCATGAAATAGCTTCCGTTGATTGTTGTACGGCCTCACGATCTATATACTAAACCAATGTTCTCGTCAGTTATTTCTTGTGTCGGCTTCTTGAAGAATTTTTCTTGATGCCCTTTCCCTCGTTTTCAGAATCGATTTGTTGGTGATGGCATTTATTATTCACTTCTAAGCGGTTGTATTTAGAAGGTTTATTGTTCATTTAGCTAGTTTCAAAATAATTTTTGAGTATTTGGTATTGTATTCAAAACAATGAACACAACTAGTGATATCTTGCAAATTTAAGCAGTTTTAAGATTATCTTTATGGCCTGAATAGTTATCGTAAATATAATGTCTTTCTTCTGAATTAGGTCAGACCTCCAACTGCTTGTTGATATCCTTTGGTTATCAGAGAACTCATATTGTCCCTATAATCCCAATGCATATTCAAGGGAAATTGTCATCCACCTTTAAACCACTGGTACAATCTGCGCGTCGCCTTCATACAGGAGGTGCTCATGCCAGCTGGATGATTCAACGTCTTTTGCAGCTGAAATATCCTTGTCATTCAGAGCGTATTACTGGAGGCCTGGCTGAGGTATGTAGTACGCTGTTCATTACAAAGATGCTGATTTTTCGTAAACTTACAGTGTCGTATTAGGTTCAGAGTTCTATTCCAGGAATTTCACTAAATAATAACTTATTTTAGAAGTCATATGAATACCGTCCCTAAAACAATACTTTCAAGTTGTGTAAATGGTTAGTTTTATCAATGCAGTGTTGTTAATCTGGGTGCGCTTTGTTTGTAACTCAAGATGGTTTGAGCATACCTTCCTGAAAACTACTAAATTACTTCCTAGTCTAAGTTAATCAATAATTAATACAGTAGTCAAGTCCAGCCAAACCGTATAAAGTAAATTCAAACAGGTCACTTTTTGTATGTAAATATGAAAAAAACAAGAAACATTATTTGCAACCCAACGTTATAATCACTTCGAAGAATAGGATGACATTTGTACTTATCAGGTACCAGAAGTGTTTTAGTTTTGATCATAGTGATTTGTTTAGCCTTATTTTTTTTATTTACCGTTAAGCAAAGTGGTCTTTTTCACTACTAAAAAGATGACTGGTTAGTCCGAAGGCATTGCTGATTTTAGCAATTGAAGTGTGATCAGTTAGTGGATTTCAAAATCAAATCTACGTAAAACAAGTATTCCAACTCAAAAGTTTTTTCTCATATTGTACTAAAAATATATTAGAACCGTGTGAAATTAATGGTTGGTTAGGTCTACAAGTTTGCTAACTTAAGTTATTACTCATTCAATTAAGTTTCATCAATTCGATTATTTACGGTTTTTGTAAGGATAAACTTTTTCTTATCTCTTGAATTACTGCTATACGTGTTCAAGTAACAATTGAAAACTTAGCAATCACTTTACGATAATGGTTTGTTTGGAGTAGTCGAGATAGTGATTTGTATAAGTACTGTGTTTTATTTATCGCTTAGCAGTTACTTCAACTCTCTGTGTATTTCTGAGATTTTTTTTGAAGATGCAACTGTTTCTTCAGTATAACTGGATTGGAATGAAAATGTCTATGTTTCTCTTGCTTCATATTTAGATGCTTGTATAGTAAACTTGCTTCAAGACCTCCTAAGAAATATGTAGGTAAGGTTTGAAGCATTAGGACTTGAAGTGGCACTTTATTGTTTCAAATGAATGTTATCAATATGTTTTATTACTGAGATTTGTGAGTAATTCATCCTCAAGTCTTTATAGGAGAAATATCATATGAGAGTTCAAATATGTGGTAACTTATGGCTGCGTTTATAGATATCCAAACCAAGTTGGGATTTGATGGTTTGAGAAAATTTGGGCATTGGGTAAATGATGATATTCATAATTTTGTATTTGTATTTCCCAATGAATGTAAAACAAAATAAATTTGTCTTAACTAACGTTTCTTTATTTAGTGCGACTAATAGCTTTATCAAAGTTATAGTAAACCGGAGTTTACAATATCTAATATTTGATAGCTTGAGGAGTGTTCTTCTGCATTAATGATTCTGTGTTGTCGTAATTGTTGAATAAAGATGATAGGCCTATGTAGTGTGTCGTGTGCGAAGAGTATATGAATTAACGATTGAGATTTGTATGTACACATGTGTTGATAGTTCTTATCGTAGGTATGTTGGTTGTGCCAGTATGTGGGGGTGGGTTGAGACCAGGTCAAACTGCATTTTACTCCTTCATTCTTATCTAGACAATTATAATTCCTGACGAAATATACCCATTTATTCATTAACAAGAACAAGGCATGTATCAGCGAAGAAATATTTCTTCGCTGATACATGCACACTACACACGACACACGCAACACTACATATGCCTATCATCTTTATTCAACAATTACGACAACACAGAATCATTAATGCAGAAGAACACTCCACAAGTTATCATATATTAGATATTGTAAACTCCGGTTTACTATAACTTTGATAAAGCTATTAGTCGCACTAAATAAAGAAACGTTAGTTGAGTCAAATTTATTTTTGAGATGAATGGGGATTTTTAATTTAGAATTAGTATTCATCATGGACTGACATCAGTTGGGGAACCATTGGAAATCTGGGGTCAACCAGTCGGAAGTGAAGTGGATGCTAACTGAAGACCTTGGGTGACAGTCGCGCTATGTCGTGAATTGACAGAAGTTGGAAATTGTGAACCACTGGAAACCGACCCAGTGGCTGAATGGTTAACACGTTCGCCGTGAAACCTGAGGGTCCTGAGTTCCACCCCTAGTCGGGTCGTGGGTGCGTACTGCTGAGGAGTCCCATACTAGGACGAAACAGCTGTCCAGTGCTCCCAGATTTTCAATGGTTCCCCAACTGATGTCAGTCCATGGTGAATACTAATTCTAAACAAATTTATTTTGTTTTACATTCATTGGGAAGTACAAATGCCAAAATAGTGATTGTGGCTGCGTTGTTTTACTGATCGTATGTTTATTACTTCTTTTTAACCGGTGTAGAACTCATTTACATCGAATATACTCAGCAACCTTATGTACATCGGGGTAGTAGGCAATGAGCCACCTACCCTATTGTGTGAGGGTTGATGATACTACCTGACTACCCAAACCTCGGTAGATGGAGTGGTGTTCAAACCCGTGACCCACTCGTTAGAAGTAAGTTACGTAAACCAATGAGCCATAACTCAATACATAGGTTGGTGATACTACATTTCATAACAAATAAGGTTGAATACAACCAGAATAACATAAGTTTTAGATTCTGAAGGAGGATGAAAAGTTAACGCGTTTACATCACTCGAGCCAACTTCCAGTCGTTTCATTAAAGGCTTTTAATCAATTGTTTTCATTGCTCAGTGAGCTCCAAGATGGAAGTTTACATTTCCGTCATGAGTATTAGTAATCAATAAAACCATGAATTATGTACTGATGTGACCTATTGGTTTGAGCTTTTGACTATTTAATCATTAGGTTGTCTTCTGAAATACATCGTATCTACTTTGATTTCGGTTGTCGTAAATAAAGTGTAGCCCGGATCCTAGTGAGTAACCTGGTATCAAGTGTTTGAATAAAGCTATTAATAAAATCACAAATCTTTGCCAACTATTGGCTTCATCTCTTCTAATGCCTTCCCCAACCATCTCTATCGATTTAATTTCACAACCATATCAGACAATTTATCTTCATTATTTAACATCTCATACGTGACTTCAGTATCACTTATCTGATGATACAGTCATTGGCCGAAAACCTTCAAAATATTGTTGACGAATGTTATGGTGGAGTCGGTGAGTAAACAGGAAGTCTTCTAATAGGTGGCTAGTGTTCACAGACAGAACGACAGAGGGAATTTCAAGATAGTTCTGTCAAGGGCAATCAATATTCACAAAGACTGTTACACTCATATTGACTGGACATTGTTCCTCACAGTATCACCAGTGTCAGAAGTTTTCTACTTCCCAAATGTTATAAAACTGTTATGTTAAGTGAATACTTTATATCAAAAGTTCTAAATGTGTCCAATCACTCTTAGGATGTCTACCAGTGTCTAACTTCATCCAAAACTTTTGCCTTAAAGATCACTGTAATCTTTTAACACACCAAGTACTTTCTTATACCCTTCTTATAATACATAAAGAAACTTGTGTCATTGCTTGTATCATCCTGTCGTTTACTGGACCGAATTGATCTGTCTTTCTCTCGCACGGACGCCTCGATATTACCTGTCTTTTAATTTTAGTGGTGATGGATAGTGGCTAGCAGTGGAATCCAGGACACGCATTTCGTCCTATTTGGGACTTGTCAACTGGATGTAATTGCCTCAGGGTGAGTGATATTGTTCCCAATGGGACTTGAACTCGGGACCAGTAGCTTCAAACGTCAAAGCGTTATCCATCATTAATACCTATAATGAAAATACAGGGAATATCGAGGCAGGAGCCCATATGCTAATAGAGACCAATCATTTCAGCCCAATCAACGACGGTATAATGCAATCAATGACACTGAAACCATGTCCGTTGCACAAGAAGTGGCCATCGTGGCTCAGTGGTCTAGTAGATAACGCCGCGACGTTTGAAGCAATCGGTTCCGAGCTCGAGTCCCATTGGGAACAACACCACTCACTGGGAAGAGCAGGCACATCCAGCTGACTGGTGAGTCCCAAATAGGATGAAACGCGCGTCTTGGATCCAACCTCTAGCCACTATCCATCATTAATACATAAAGAAATTGTTTAGATTTTATTACACTAATTATTTTGCGCTGTTTTACAACTGAAATGTAGTAAGATTATTATTGTTGTTTGGTGTTTGTAATCTCCCGTTGCTGTACTGGGTCACTTTGCTCAATCTATGTTGATAGGTGGATTCCAATCAGGATGTCTCGATACTGCCTGACTACTTATTGTGTTGTTATCTGCTTGTTGACTAGCAGTGGAGTCCAGGATTCGCGTTTTGTCCTATTTGGGACCCTATTGAGTGATATTGTCCCCACTGACTCGAACGCACTGCCAATCGCTTCAAACACCAAAGCGTTACCCATTAGGCCACTGGAGCACAAGAACCAACTCTTGTACAACGAATGTCAGTTATTGTTTGATACTTTTAATTTCCTATTGCTATACTGAGTCGATTATGTTGAATTTTCTTGATTTTCGGCATAAAATTCTTGATAACCTAAAGATAAGTTAGTTATGAAACTATCAAATTGTTTGCTATTGTCTTAATAATGCTGTTATACATTTATTTATCTATTGGATAGAAATTAGCTCATTCCTACTGTCATCTTGCTTCCAACTATCGACATGAAATGGTCCAATGGAAATCTGATGAATTTCGTCGTAGTCATACAATGAAAGTACAACTTCCATTTAACAAGGTGTGTTTGTCATTTCAATTTCTATCTTGTATGGATTTTCCATTATACTTTTGGTCAATATAAAATATTCGTAAGTGAGTCTCTAACACCATTTGTAGCACTCAATGTTAAACATGATTCTTTTTTAGAATTTCGCAAGGATAACTTCCAAAGCTATGGAAGTGGATGGAAGTCAACTAATATGGATCACTGAACTCCGACCCAGTGGTAACGTGCTGGTCGTGAAAGGCCCTGGTTTCTATCTCTGATGGGATCATGGGTGCGCAATGCTGAGGGGTTACATATTAGGACGAAACAGCTGTCCAATCCTCCAAGGTTTCTCCAACTGATTTCAGTCCATGATAATTATCAACTAGAAAATGTATAGTGGGCATACACATCGTTCAGTTTTCCTAGTTGTATCTATGCACTTAGTCTTCTTTCTCCCGACCGATAGCTGCTATCTTGACGTAGTGGTCGGGCTTGCATATCACAATGACCCAACGAGCTATACTGGTGGAACACTTGTTCCCTCGAGGTCCTACCATACTAGAAAGGTCTGGTGGATAGTGGTTAAATGAAAAGCAGTTACCATTGTGGTATAAATTACTACACTACGATGGGGATCTGAGGTTGAAGTCATACTACTGCTAGCTGGATGGGGTGTGACAGCGGTAAGGTGTTTCCCTTAGATGATCTGCAGTGCCATGCTGATGCTGCCTTCTCAGTGGAAGGGGAGAGGGTTGGAAAAGGTCGGCCCCCAAAATAACACATTCCACCATACCGGGCCGGACCTTCCATAGTGTGGGCACCCGGGAAGTGTCATCCGCCTTCACAGCTTTGTCAGCACTTATTTCTAGTTAGTTAAGCGCTTATCGAAACCAGAGAAAGAAATATACATTTAGTTTAAGATAAAATTCTAATTGTGTGAGTCTTCTTTTCACCTACATTTCTATTCTTAAACAAAAAGGGGTATCTGGATGAGATCCTTGACTTAGAAATCGTCAGCTGTTAACAATGCTACTAGTTGATAGCATGGATATAGGCTTGTTTTGTGTTAGGTGATGAGAAGTGTATCACTGTTGCTACCTTTCTTCTTTGATCAGATTACAGAAGAAAGAAATAACTGGATGTCCACCAGTATGACTTGGTTGTAACTTGAGTGGATTACTGATTCTTCTCACTTTTCCGGATGAGATATATATAAATGGAATTGTGTATTTCCATATAGAAATAGTTCATCGAGACTGTCTATAGGACAATCGTTTGGAATATCTATGAGAGTAGGTGAATAAGCCATGATGAATACTATATGTAGTAAAGAAGTAGCATTTTATAAACAAGGAAGTATGGCATTTCATGAAATGGAATTAGTTACGATTTCTTTATCGAAAGGCGTATCATTTTCTACATCCCATCCTTCAATATTATTTCATTTTTATGCTAATTAAGATGTTTCTTGCTTGTGAGCCACTTCATCACTTGATAGGATGGTAATTATTGAAGTTGAAAGAAGGCTTATTTCTCAGGGTCAGGGTTCAAACCCACAACACCATTCAGCCACTGGGTTGGAATTCAAGGGTTCACAGTTTCCAGCTTCTGTGAATTCGCTACATAGCACGACTATCGCTCAAGGTGTTCAGTTGACGTCCACTCCCCTTCCGACTGGATAACCCCACAAGTCATGCACAGCTTCTGATTAGAACTTCGGGATATCTATCCCGAAGCATATCACTAATGAGCACTGTAAAGTATTGTGTTTTAAGGTTAATGAGGATTTGACTTATTTCAAGTTAGTATTCATTACGGACTGATATCAGTCGCTGGAGATCTTGGTAGATAGTTGCGCTATATTGTGAATTGATAGAAAGAGGGGACTGTGTACCAGTGAACTCCAACTCATTGATTGAATGGCTAACGCACTGGTCACGAGACCTTATGGTTCTGGGTTTGATGCCAGTCGTCATTCTGTGATGAATACTACCTTAACATTAAAATCCTCACTAACCTCAACACAAAATAATAATAATAGTAACAGTAACAATACTAATAATAATAGTGTTGACATAGGTGGAAACTGAATCAGTTGATAGTATATTATTTCCCTACGCGAAATCTACATGACTCTTTCAACTGCACTACAATCCAAATCCAGATTTAGTTGTGTGATCTATCTCTAACCCATTCAGTTTTGAACATCCACTCCTACCTTCGGCATTACTGTTTAGCTTTTAAAAGCTATTCATTTCTATGCTATTACACCTAAATGGATGTCTTAGTCCACGTTGTATACGTTATACGTTATAAGTATGTACATTTCTTTAGTTGTTTTAAACTATTTTAGCCATCTGATGAAGACTTAAAAGCATTGGCTGATCGAAAACGTGCTCAAACAGAACGTTTGCTTACCGTGCATAGAAAACGTCAACAACAACAAGTAAGTTGTAAAACATATATATCTTCAGAGTATCAATAGTTTCATCAACTTTACTGAACAACCCACTTCCATCATCTTTTTTGAAGACGAGGTTGTAAGGATTTACTTACTAATTTCAGGTTGATATGCATCGCAGACTGACATCAGTTAGAGAAACATTGAAAACCTGAGTGCACTGGACATCTGTTTCTTCCTAGTGCGTTGTGCATACTGCTGAGGAGTCCCATACCAAGACGAAACAGCTTTCCAGTCCTCCCAGCTTTCCATTGCTTCCCCAACTGATGTCAGTATATGAAGAACACCAATTGTTATTGCCCAGACGGAGGCTACGCTACCTGGCTTTAGCATTTTTGTGTGTATTTACAAGTTTAGCTGCTGGTGTGGAGAAGGCTATGTAAGACGTACTGCCAGGAAACTTAATAGACGTGTCGGGAAAGAGGCAGATAAAATCCATCAGATGTTCTGTGTTATCACATCTCGTTGAGATAGTGGTCACTTGGTAGATGAGAGTGATGCATACCACCTAATCTTTCGGTTAGTATTCGAACTCATCTTTTACACATATTGAAACCTAAGGGAATACGAACTAATAATTCAAGTCCTTGTATCCAGAAGAAGTTTGTGCATCTTTTAACATTGAAATCTTTCTATCCCTTCTTTATTTTTCACTACTTTCATATACATAGTATACTTCTTTAGACTTCGTTTATCCACTTACTGCGTCTCTTAGTCTTAAGCAACTTTTATTTTTTCCAAGTTTTTGACCCACTTTTATTGTCTGAGTGTCGACATTATCATGCTGGTTTCTTGATTCTCATTATTATCATCATCTCTATTACCAGTTCTTCAGTCAACACTTTTATTAAGACTGTCAACGTTATTATTATATCATTAATATCACTGGACATTATAATAACTTGTAGGTTACTTCTCATCTTGACTATCTGAGATAACCGTGGTTTAGCAGATTAGTATTGTTACTGGATCATGATTGAAGGTGAAATGGAAATCTGGATCTCGTAGCTCAGTTGGTAAAGCATCGGGTGAAAAACCCAACGGTCGCTGGTTCGAGTCCGGCCGCGGCCCAAATCTTCATCTCACCTTCAACCATCACCCAGTATGAATATGTATTCCCCCCTAGTGATTCAAAGTCTACAGCATATAAGTGTATAGGTCATAGACAATAAATGTAAAGGATATTAAAACAGTAATAGACCATCATGTAACAGTTTTTATAGAAAGTAATTTGATAGCGAGACATTAAGGAAATCTAAGAATTTATTATTTAGTACTTTCAATTTCCAGTTGTTGTACTGGACCGAATTGGTGGACCTCTGTTGACACATGGGCTCCTATGCGAATGCTTAGATATGGCCTAAATATTCATTGTCATAATTCACTTGGTGAATACACCAAAAGAGGTCGATCAATTCGATCCAATATAACAACAGAGAATTACAATAATAACCGTTATACAAGAGGTGGCTATCATACCTCACTGGCCTAGTGGATAACACTCTGACGTTCAAAGCGATGAGTTCATGGTTCGAGTCTGAATGAGAACAATATCACTCACTGGGAGCCAGGTATATTCAACTGACAACTCCCAAATAGAACGAAACGCCCGTTCCTGATTCCATTGCTATTCGCTGTAACGTGAATTATAACCCATAACTTTATTACTTCGTTAAGTGTGACCAAGCTTTGCTTTATATTTCATTGTTAAAACCATAGTATTTAAACCTGTGAAATAAAACTCCATGAATTATTTTGTGAACAGTTGTAGTTTATATCCGTATAGTTGTCGAGATTTATAGCCCAATATCTTCAAGTACTTGGGGTATTAGATTTATATCGGTTATTAACAGGCGTTAATTTCATTAGGCTTAGGTATTTAAAAAGAAATATCATATGGGGTCATGTATCTTCACACAGTAACTTTAGTAGAAGCCAGATGTGGCTCATTGGTTTAGCCAGTCAACTTTCCACCAACAGGTCATGAGTCCGGGCTCTGATCTGCCTAAAGTGGTCTGTGGAACCAGGTATTATCATCATCATCCCTCATACAATATGTGTAATGTTTGAAGGCTCCATATTTGCATAAAACATTGTTTATTCATCTAAACATTTTTAAATTGTCGTTTTCACTCCATTTTTACGGCATGACCGGTAGTTCATTTTTCCCGCTTCCATTTTCAAGGTTATCCACTGAATAATTAATGCTTGTTTGTACTATGTTAACGTTTCAAATTCTGATTAATTGACTAGTCTTCTCGGAGGAATAAACTCTGCCATTCAGTCCAGTATTCTTCTCTATTTCGTCCGCGGTTTAAGTCTGTGAATCTTGCATACAAGGTTATCTATCAGTCGAGTGTGCGTATTTAAATCCTTTCAGTAATGTAAAATGTGGTTCATTGTCTACTGCACAAATGTATATATGGTTACCTAATTCATATATTTTAAATTTCATCTCTCACTTTTAAACAATAAATTATCCTTCAATTTCGTCTTATTGTTATAATTAAAGCTTGAATCAGCTCAACATCGCTTTGATGAACTTTCAAAAGCTGAGAAATTAATGAAACAAGGCAATTCACCTATTGTTAAGGTAACTAATTTTCTTCGAGAAAGATTGATTTTAATTATCTTAATTAATAAACTATTCATTGTAAAACATGTTATCATTTTGATGTAATTTTTTAAAAGATTTACTATTCTTGTTGTAAACAATTCTAGTTATGAAGAGATCATTTTAATCAGGTTATTTTCTAACACATGAGAGGTAATAGAAACTATCAATACTTCTTCCTTCTCCATAGATTGTTTAATTTGACTCTTTATCATTTTGATATTAAGGTTGGCTAGCGACTAGCTGTAGAATCGAAGAGACGAATTTCGCTTTATTTATTACTCATCAGTTGAATATATCTGCCTTCCTGTCCACTTTGAAACTGGGTCTAGGAACCAACGTTTAGAATCCTAAAGCGTTATTCACTAGGTTATTGAGTTAAGAAAGTTATTTCTTGTGCAATATGGATATACCTTGATATCTTAATTCGGTCCATATCAATTGATAACAAGAAATGAGAAGTTCTTGTTTCAGGTTCTATATTCAGTTGATGATATGTTAACTCCTTAATCTACAATATCCTAATAAAGAAGTCATCATATTTTCACCGTTGATGGAGAAGAAGAAGATGTTTAGATACTATAAAATTAAACATTCATTGCGTATTGTGTTGACAAAGTTTACATCAAGTATGCATTGATTATTATGACTATTGAATTGATGAAGTTATTCTGAAATTCTTTTTAGAGACATTCCGTTTAGAAGATCAACTTTATCTATGAACATTATGTCATTAGGATGTAGTTATCAAGCGATTCATTTACTAAATACCATCAATTCTCTTTTTATGATAATTGAATTCCAAGATTAATTTTTTATTACTATAAGATAGCGAAGTCATTTAGACAATTTACAGGAGCTTAAAACTGATTCAATACAAATCAACACGATACATATGTCTACTTACTAGGTTATGAGCTAAGCTTATTGTATAAGAGCTAACTATACTACTCAGTTGACTAGTCCAAAATAGACGGGACTGGTTTTGAACGCTAGACTTATTGGGAAGGAAGGGTTGATCGCACGAAACACTGTTGTTATTATTATTATTAATCTCTTAGGTTCCTAGTGGAACCTACGGTTTCAGTTACACGTCGCCATTTCATTCTCTTCTCTGCACTCTTTTCAATCTAACTCCACCAATGCCCACAAGCTTTCATTTCTTCCTCACACCTTCTCCTCCATGTCACCCTCGCCTCCGACGCCCAATTCGTCGTTCCCCATTCCGGTTCTACTCGAGAGCCTAACGCACGATGTTCCCAAATGATCTTCTCAGTCTATGTTCATTCCAATCCAATCCATCTGGACTTTCTTCCTCTGCATATTTGTTGAGCGATAACTTCTTGGTTGGTTGGTTCGTTGCCTGCCAGCCAGCCAGCCAGCCAACCAGAGTTCCTTGTTACTTATTCTTTTTATTCTGGCCATCTGACTGATATTCAGTGTCGAGTGAGCGTAGGCCTAGGCGTAGGCGGCAGCTGTTCATGTGATGTATGTGTGTAGTTTGTTGGAAATGCTTTTCGTGACACGCCGCCAAGTCTGTCAACCATCACATAGAAGCAGTCACTCAGTCAGTGGACTTGACTGAATTAGTGTTGAAAATCCGGATGTTGTTCACTCTTTATGCTGAGTGGAGTGGGGTGGAGTGCACACTAATTTCAGATTGTTGAATGAAGGCGTGTCTTGCTGTCTTTCCGATCCCGTCTGGCTTTGACATCGTCATATGTGCGTGTGCCACCTGTAGTTGAGACGATGGTGCCTATGTAGGTGGGTGGGTGAGAGAGAGAGAGAATTTCGTTTAGATTTCTCCCATTGATGGTGATTGGTGCTTGTTGTTGTTGTTGTTGTTTGTTGGGCATCTTCATCATCTGTTTCTTCTTTACGTTCACCTGAAGGAAGTCCCGTCTTCGCTGCCTTGCCTTGCCTCGCCTTGTTAGTTTTCGCCTGTAGATCTTCGAGTTTGTGCGACAAGACATTAGACATAAATCATCATCGTTGGCGAAATCCATCGGTCAAACAGCGTATACCCCTCTGCTCGCTCTTCACAGTTTGTTGCATGATCCAGTCCAGTTCAGTTGACCACAATCAGGAAGACCATCAATGATAGTAGGCAACCCCATCTTACTCCTGTCTTCACTTCGAAGGCGTCACTGAGTTTTCTATTGTGAATCACTTAGCATGTAGCATCATAATCATCGTATGGCTGTTGAAGCGGCTGCCTGCCAAATTACTTCTCGGTCGACACTGTCGAAGCAAAGACTTTTCAAAGTCGATGAAGTTGAGGTAGAGAGTTGACTGCCATTCTACGCTCTGTTCTATGATGATGCGTAGCGTTGCAACTTGGTCCTCACATGATTTGTACTTTGTGAAGCCAGCCAGCCTGTTCCGGTCGTAATTTTGAGTGCAGAACAGCTTTTATTCTCTCCAGAATGATGCGGCCTAATATTTTGTTTGGAGTGGACAGAGATGGAGCATGATTCTGCCCCAGTTCTTGCAAAGACTTAGGTCTCCCTTCTTTGAGAGTTTGACAAGGTAGCCTTTCTTCCAATCAATGGGCAGGTACCTTTCCTTCCTTACAAACGTTCTGCAATAGTGGTGTGAGCATATCTGCTGTTGTCTCTGCGTCTGCATATAGGAGAAAATAAAAAATGGTTAGTTTTGATGTAACAAATCTTAATACTAAAATACCAATCAGTATGGCACTGGAAGCAGTCAGAAATCGACTGAATACTAACTCAAAACTTATTCATAGAACTAAGATATCAGTTGATGAAATCATATTAGGCATACAGTTGTGCCTGACCTCCATAGCCTGCAAGTTTCAGGATAAAATATATAAACAAACAGAAGGAGTAGCAATGGGACCACCAGTATCCCCATCCATAGCGGAGATATTTATGGATAGTAAAGAAAACATAGCTTTAAGAACGTTTCATCCTACACCCAAGATGTGGCGGCGATACGTGGACAACACACTTACTGTGTTGAAATCGGAACATATTGACAGTTTTCTCACACATAAACCTAATCGAACTCACTTACGAGGTAGAAAATGAACAAGGAGAATTACCTATGTTGGATTCCAGAATAAAACGAAGGATAGACGGACCAATACATTCTAACAGGTATCTAAACTTCAAGTCATCTCATCCAATGTCAGTTAAGGCGGGTAGGTGGTGCTAAAAAAACTCATCAGTCATTGTAGGGACATGTAATAAGAATGACACAACACATGTACCGGAGATATGAAAAAGTATGCTGTCAATCGAAACAAAGAATATGAGGTATGACATGACTACCTCAGATGTCGAAATTAGTATGGACTACATTAATATGATTATGAGCAGTGATAATTTATGCTGGAAACGTCGTCATCGAGTAAATAATACTGTATCACACTGTGTGTTATAAATCCAATAAACAAATCTAATATGGAATTACATCCTACCATCATGCTTAAGTTTTATACTTATATTAATAGACTTCTTTCCTGTCTAATCTTTCTTCAGGGGACGTGAAGTTGTAAGTACATTTTCACAGCCAAATCCTACAAAGTGTCATCAGTTTTGTACTAATCTCATTAATATTTTATTCACTTGGTCAAGTATGTAAATCTATACTAATAGAAATTCTTTAGGTATTAATTGAACCAGAAATCTTATATCATATTTATCCAATTATTGATATTCTTTTTCAGCAAATCATTTCTAATTTAGGATTATCAAATACTGTCGATTTAAGTCAAGAGATTCATGCTTGTCGTAGAATTATTGATAAGTTACAAACTCAACTTACTGTTAATCGATCTGGAACCATGTCATCTACAATAAAAAATGAAACAGAACATATTGATGAAGAGGAGTCAATGGATTATGATATAATTGAAGGAAGTCAACATGATATGAAATCAAAATACTCCTCTTATGCATATCTACTTGATATGCTGAACACTGTATACACAAATACATTCAATACTGTGAGTAATGAATTAACTGGTCGATATAAACGTGCCGCTGAATTCTTAATTTCACAATCATTACCGTCTGCTGTACAATCACAAATGACTGTTAATACAAACATGAATGATTTCAAGTTTACGGAAGCTAAATTACGACATGTAAGTGGATTATAGCTCTATATATATATATATATATATATATATATATATATATATATATATATATATATATATATATATATATATATATATATATATATATAGCTGTGCAGCCAGTCTGAATACGATCAAGCGGTAGTAACACATCAAGAATTCACATGGTAATCGGACAAAACCGTTGGTGACTGAAGTGAAATAAAAATCTGGTCAACAGTCGGACCTCGTAGCTCAGTTGGTAGAGCATCTGGCCGGAAACCCGGTAGTCGTTGCTTCGAATCTAACCATGGTTTAGATTTTCATCTCACCTTCAATCATCACCCAGTATAAATACTAGTCTGGTAAACTACGGCTATCTCAGATAGTCAAATGATATATGTTGAAACGGCTGATGAAAGCCTTAATGTTGTGATTGACAAGATAACTAGTTAACCGAATGAAGGTCATTGATTGACTGACCGACTGCACTTCACTTATAGTTTGAGTAAACAAAGTAACTGCCTAACTTACCAAATCTATATCCACTCAACAACCTTGTGCACATTCGTGTTGTAGGCAATTAGCTATATCTGTTAAATGAGAGCCAATGATACTACTACTACTTGGCTACCCAAACCATCTCAGTAGGTGGAGCGGTGTTCGAACCCATGACTCATTAGTTGAAAGTCATCTCCCTAAACCTTTAGACCACAGCCTTACGCTCACTAAATTACATATTGATGATATAGAATAAACATTGGTACTCAAAAGATACAAAATAAGGCAATATATAATTGAGAATTATTTGTCTCAATTAGTCACTTTTTCTTTGTATCTACAACTACGGCTTTCTTCTCTATCTTTTTGTGCTCTTTAGTGAGATGCTTAGGCACTTTTTATTCTTCCATCATGAATGCATGGATGATACAATTGCGGATGCATGTATGACAGTATAAGCCATCATACAGTCTGTTACTCATCTTCAACCTTTTGTTCATTGATTTTCCTTCGTCAGGTCTCGATGGTTTGATACTGAAAAGTTTTGCTTTTAAAGCCGCCACAGTTATTCAAACTGATAAACAATAGAGTGTTCCCCTTTTCTAATTCAAGTTGACGTAGATACGATGAATGGATAGTAACACATCGTGGAATCACGTGGCAGTCGGACAAAACCCTTGATGATTGAAGTGAAGTGAAATTAAGATCTAACCACCAACTGAGTCTCGTAGCACTCAGTTGGTATAGCCCTGGGCTGGTAACTCCTTGAGGTCGATTGTTTGAATCCTGCCTCAGCCCAGATTCTCATTTCACCTTCAATCATCATCCAGTACAATAATACAAGTCTGTCAAACCACAGTTATCTTAGAAAGTCAAGCTGTTAGTTATTTGTCAGTTAATAAAGCGTTAATCAAGACGTATAAAATAAATTACCGGATGATTGAGAGATTTCATTTTCCCGCCTACCTTATGTACTCATGTCAATCACTAACTGGTATGAACAGTTGATTGAGTTACAATGTCACATCTATAATGAGACATAGAAATTATTATATTTAGCTGTTTTAATGCCTTTATGTGTTACTATAGGGAATTACTGTATTCTTCTGTAATATCTTGTCAATTTACAGCGTATAGAAATGGCACAGGACTTGGAGTTCAAAGATGGTGATTTGTTGTAAGTCAACTAACATATATTCTAAAGTCTTGATATTTAATATTGTAAGATGTCTACTCTAACTCTGCCTTTATTTATCGACAATCAAATAGTCAGATAATTTCCCATATGGATAGTATTTCGTTTCTATATCACATGGTTTCATCAGACACAACGATGAAGGTTGTCACATATTAGACTGCACACTAACTAGTTTATTTAAATCTTAGTGCTAGTTATAATTTACCTGATAATGGTTAAGAGTGAAATTCAACACACGCACTTCGTCCTATTTGGGACTCGTCAGCTGCATGTACATGCATCGCAGTGAGTGATGATGTCCTTACTAGGACTCGAACCCTGCACCCTTCACTTCAAACGTTAAGGCCTTATCCACTGGGCCACAGCTTGCAAGCATCAATAAATGGTTTTAATGCCGGTTGTTGCGATCAAAATGAGGATTTTATATATATATATATATATATATATATATATATATATATATATATATATATATATCAGGTAATATTCACCACTAACTGACATCATTTGGAGAACCACTGAAAAACTGGAAGGGCTGGATAGATGTTTCTTCCCAGTGTGGGACTCAGTAGTACCCACCCACCACCCTTTTAGAGATCAAACCTGGACCTTCAGGTTTCACGGTGAACGTACTAACTATTCACCCACTTAGTTAGAGTCTAATGATGAACAGCTTTCTACTTCTGTCAATTATCGATATAGTGTGACTGTCCACTAAGGTCTTCAGTTGACATCGGCTTTACTTTCGTCTGGCTAACCGCACACATGGCTACTAGTTGATGAAATGAGACTGCCGGAATGGAGCAGATCAACTGCGAATCCACATACAGGTCACACCATGTGTGCATTGTTGTTTAGAAGTGAAAACGTCGGTTTTCGAAGCATCTTATTGATATGGTGCGGATGTTAAGAACTCAAATATGTTGCGATTAACCTTTGTTATATCTTCGTAACTGATGCTAAATGCACAGGGTGAGGCAAATTTTTCAAATCAACATTGTCAACTGATTTTTTGTCGTAGCAACAGCCTCTTCACTGATCTATAATTCACACGGAATTTTATGAATTCACAAATAAGGCTATTCCACGTAACTGGTTATTCTCATGAAATTCATAAACACAGTTTCACTGATCAACTAAAATCTTATTGCAAGACGAAGACAATAACATTACAGTTACTTTATTCAGTTACAGTTACGACTGTTCCAAGTTTTTACATGAGGCTAGAGTAGACTGCCTCAAGTAACACTTTATTTTCATTCTATGAGTAAAGTTTAGATAGATGACTACCATGATTAATTTGATTGGTAAATAAAGTGAACTGGAAAATAATTCACTCGGCTGTAGCTAGCAAAGGAATCCAGGACGCGCGTTTCGTTCTATTTGAGACTGGTCGACTGAATGTACCTGCACCCCATTGCGGAGTGTTGTTCCCACTGAGACTTGAACCTCGTGACCATCGCTTCAAGTGCTAAGGAGTTATGCACTACGCTACTGACGCCCGTTAACCATCTCTTGTACAACGAGTATCAGTTGTTGCTTTGATACTTGTAATTTCCCGTTGCTATTCAGGGACGAATTGCTCGACCCTGGATTTGAGACTCCTCAAAAGTACGCACCCATCACTCTATATTTTGGAACATAGACGTATCTAGGAAATCCTAGAAAAAGGAAATAGTTTTATTCAAAAGAACGAAGAAGTCATTCAGATCACATTTGTGATGGCCCTGAGAAGGGCTTTTTTCGTTCTCTTCCCGTTTTGAAGGATAAATTCACTTATTCTGAAGTTTGTTTCCATCTGAAATGTGAAAGTGAAGTGGGCACAGCTGTGGGGTATAAAGATACAAAGTATCTGTTCTAGCGAAAGTTCCTCTAATGCTCTATTGCATTTACTGACACTAACCTTTTTATATTCTTTGTGTACAACATCTGAAAGAAGTACTGCAACACCTCCGGTTGTGATCTCTGCAAACATCAAGATTTTCTAAACAGTTTGGTATACAGGCTTACCCTTTTGATCACTTTGCGAATGATACGCACAAGACACAGGAGGTGAAGTGAATGGGGGAAAACTTGGCATAACGCAGGCGTAATTGCAGGATGGTCATCTGTCATGAAAGCATCCACTGTACGGCTTCCAGTAACATTTCTAACAAAGCGCAGAAATGCACCAATCAATTTTGCTGTCTCACTGACTATGAAAGCGTAAGCCTTTGGAATAGCCATGAAGTTGATGTCGATGGCTACGAACTTTTAGACAAAAAGATTCTCATTATCCATCTTATAGGTAATGTTGATACCCAGAAGACAAAGACAGTTTTCAGAAAATTTCATCTGGTCCACTGTGATGAAGAAAAAGTGTTTCAGATCTCCAACTTCAGTGATGAAGAAGGATGCCAATCCACCTTGATTGATTATGTGCTCGTGCAATTTTTCATAACTGCCTACAACAAAATGGTTTCAAGAGAAAATTAACATACCGGTCAAATTGTACTAAGCGAAGAGGCGATGACATATCTTGATTATTCAGACGTCTGCCACATTGTGCACAAATGAAATCAACAACATTAAATGTAGGCGTACCAGATATTAGCAACGGTCTTATGCTGTTCATTTCAAATCCCGTCAACTTCCTGTCCCAAGCAGAGAATTGGAGCAACGATTGTGAGTTGAAAACCAACGAGTTACTGTCTAGAAACCTTCTGAAAACGGAAAGAACTGACTTTCTTTTCACTGCACCATTTATTGACTAGCGTCTACTAGCCTTTCAACAAACAAACTTGACATACGCCCTTCGGTTACGTTGCAAATGTGAATCTCGCACAATGTAGTACCTGTATGTCTGCTTCTCATACTCCATTAAGGTGTCCTTCAAAAATTCTAAAGATGGAAACGCGGCGAGACAAAAATGCTCCATAAAAATTGATTCATTTTCCGTTACAACACTTAAGATGGTATCGTCTCTCGTGATAGAAATGAGGTAACCCTAACCCAGTTTGGTGTGTTTTATAGTACTTTCCGATTTCATGCAACCACTTAATTGGCCTGATTCATCATCCATTCTGATTTAACGATAAGTGATATAGGTAGTGGTGGGGGAGGGGATAGATAGGTGTAGAAAATGACACCTAAAAAGGATTATTGGCTTTGGTCCAAATGTATTTTCACACTAACGACCTCCAACTTGGTGTAGAATATTCTGAGTTGATATCAGACGTGAAAGAGAGAGCAAGAGTTCCAAGAGAACTGAATTATACAGTGAAGTATAACACTTCCATACCATACAAAATATATATTTATGTGACTGAGATTTTTTTTCAAATGAACCTGTATGACAGTTACATGTCCATTCAGTTTAGGCATACAAGTTTTTTTTAAAACTATTTCAGAGAATTATATGTTAGCAATTAAAAAAGAATTTTTCTTCTTGAATGTAATAAAAGTAAATTCTGTATTCATGTTAACAGCTTTGGTTAACTTCGTTAAGAGATCGTCGTGTGTACATTTCAAAAAAACGAATACAACGTCAAAGTCGTGTAGATTTAGCAACACAAATTGGTTTACATGCTAATGATCAATTTGATGTTGGATTGGATTCTAGTAATTTCTCTCCACAGTTAAAATCTTCACTTACAACACAAACATCAACTTGTTCTAATACTGTTGGACGTAATGGTGATTCTACACATTCTGGGTAATAACTTATTTTTATCATTCTCCATATGCATTTTATATTTTCGATGAATGAATACTAGTTTCAGTTAACTAGTTTTCATTATTCGTTATAAGTTCATGTGATAAAGAATTCTTCTTCTTCTTCCTATGAATGCATTACTTCACATGAAATTGTTTACATTAAGACTTATAGCTGTTTATTGAAGTCTCATCTTCTAACAGTTTTGTATTATATAGCGTTTCTATTCTCATTTGTCCACTACTGATTTTACTGAGCGTTTCAACGGTTCTCTAAAATACTTCCTTATCTCAATGTTACCCATTAAAGAAGTAAAATGAGAATCAACATTTTAAGCCATTAGCCAATGAGGGAGAAGTTTTTTAAGTTTCAATGCTACTGTATGACAAGGACAAATTTTATTGAACAATTTCATATCTTAGGGAGCCAATCAGGACAAGTTATCCTATCTTTGACCTAGAACATTCATATTTTTATGAAAACTATTTATGTGATGTATTTTTGTCGGTCATAGCCCAGTCTATATCTTCTAATATTTTTTCACTGAGTAAAAAGCTGTTAGTGCATTCACTCCAAGTGTTCACTATCGTCATGACCTCAATGTCTTATTCCACTCGGTCATTTCAAGAATACCAAGCGACCTTTGCAATATACACCTCTTTTTGTTTGCTTTTGTAATTCTTTTCTTTGTGCAGAAGAAACAGCTGAACAACCAACTTGCAGGTTCATCCAACCGGCGATAAACCACATCACCTATCATATGAATGACAGCTTATAGTACCACCTGGTTACGTAAGCTTTGGCGGAGCTGAGGTGCACTTCAACTCGTGATACACAAACTATATAAAATCATAGCCAAGAAAGCAGTTATTTATTCTAACGTTTAACATAAATTAATTTCAGATAACTACTGATCTCACATATAGTTATGTCGCAGTATGGAGTTTGACATAATCTGATATTTATTGTTGTTTCGATACTTGTGATTTTCCGTTGCTATACAAGGCCGAATTGGGCGACCTCTCTTAGCAGATGGGCTCCTATGTAGATACCTTGATTCTGCCGGGTATTTATGGTGTTATATTTGTCTTGGTGACTAGCACTGGAATCCGAGATGCTCGTTTCGTCCTATTCAGGACTCGTTAGCTGGATATACCTACACCCCAGCGAGTTATGTTGTTCCCACCGAAACTCGAACCCAGTATCTGTCGCTTCGAACACCAAAGCGTTATCCACTAGGCCACTTAGGTACGATAGCCACCTCTTGCGTAACGAGTGTCAGTTATTGTATTGATACTTGTAAATTCCGGCTGATGAAACCCAAATAGGACGAACCACGTCTCTTGGATTCCTCTGCTAGTCACCAAGGTAAATATAACATCCAATACTTCTGATGAAGTGATGAAATTTATTGGAAACCGAAGCTGGTTTTCCTGGCTTAAAAATGTTTCCTCTTGCACTAATAAAGGCTTTATGTACTAATATATGAGCCAAACGTAGCATATTCCCCAGGTTATAGTCAATAGTATCTGTCTGACCACAATAAACAATAGCTGATAATCGAACGTGTAGACACATGAGTCACAGTCCTACAAATAACTCAAGTAGTCTCAACAGCATAAATCATTATGAGATCAGGTTGGTATTCATCATGGACTGCTAACATCAGTTGTAAAAACGTTGGAAACCTAGGAGCGCTGGACAGAAGTAAAAAAATTGAACCATTGGATTGCAACCCACTGGCTCAATGGTAACATGGTGGCCGCTGGACCTGTAGTTCCTGGGTTTGACCTCTAGCTAAGTCAAGGATGCACACTGTTGAGGAGTCCCATACCAGGACGAAATAGCCGTCTAGTGCTACCAGGTTTCCAATGTTTCTCTAACTGATGTCAGCAGTCCATGATGTATACCAACGTGAAATCAATAAATAAATGCCCATAAACCTGCACATTGTACTGTGGAATCCATGAGATTAAAATAAAACATGTCAGTTGGTGAGGTTGAGTACCTTAATAGGCTAAGATGACTGGGACATGTGTTGCGCATACCTAGTCCCTGTCTGTGCGACCGCACAAAGTTGTTAGCTGAAGTAGGTTCAGGCTGGACAAAAGGTTTAAGGCGTTGAGGTTGAAACGTGACATCAGTTCATGAAATCTCTTAGTTATCATTTGACTATCTGAGATAGCCATAGCCGTACAAATCTCTTACTGTTGGTGTGATCTCTATATGCGGAACTGCAAAGTTCTTGTTTGGCGTTCGTGTAACACTAAAAACCAGTGGTTGGTGACTCCAAACGGTATAGCTGAGAATCAATCCCAGTACTGCAGATACATTTACACATTAATATTTTAATCATCATGTTTTCTTGACTACTTTCTCTCTTAGATCCTCTCTTTTTCATCCGTCTCCATTCTATCTCGATATGCTGATAAGAGGTGTGGCAACTGAGACCGTTGTCCAGTAGTGCCAGGCTAGCTGTTGATTCTAACCAACCAGGTGAAAATGAGTTCCCATTTATTGTGCATTGGAAACTCTCAAATCGCATTAAGTCGTTACATTTCTTTCCTGTGATAGATTAGGAATTCGAACGTAGACTACGATTTTCGTTGATAACGAAACTGTTATTATCGCTATGATTTTATTTTTTTTCCCTTGGATTCCTAGTGGAGCATGGCTTCAGTAGAACATCGCCATTTTACTCTCTTCTCTGCACTCTTTTCAATCTAACTCCACCAATGTCCACAAACTTTCATTTCTTCCTCACACCTTCTCCTCCATGTCACCCTCGCCTCCGACGCCCAACTCGTCGTTCCCCATTCCGGTTCTACTCGAGAGCCTAACGCACGATGTTCCCAAATGATCTTCTCAGTCTATGTCCATTCCAATCCAATCCAGTTCATCTCCACTTTCTTCCTCTGCATATTTGTTGAGCGATAACTTCTTGGTTGGTTGGTTCGTTGCCAGCCAGCCAGAGTTCCTTGTTACTTATTCTTTTTATTCTGGCCATCTGACCGATACTCAGTGTCGAGTGAGCGTAGGCCTAGGCGTAGGCGGCAGCTGTTCATGTGGTGTATGTGTGTAGTTTGTTGGAAATGCTTTTCGTGACACGCCGCCAAGTCTGTCAACCACCACATAGAAGCAGTCACTCAGTCAGTGGACTTGACTGAATTGGTGTTGAAAATCCGGATGTTGTTCACGCTTTATGCTGAGTGGAGTGGGGTAGAGTGGAGTGCACACTAATTTCAGATTATTGAATGAAGGTGTGTCTTGCTGTCTTTCCGATCCCGTCTGGCTTTGACATCGTCATATGTGCGTGTGCCAGCTGTAGTTGAGACGATGGTGCCTATGTAGGTGGGTTGGTGAGAGAGAGAGAGAGAGAGAGAGACAATTTCGTTTAGATTTCTCCCATTGATGGTGATTGGTGCTTGTTGTTGTTGTTGTTTGTTGGGTATCTTCATCACCTGTGTCTTGTTTACGTTCACCTGAAGGAAGTCCCGTCTTCGCTGCCTCATAACTAAACTTAGTAGTTGGATTTTATTTGTAGTCTACCTCACTGACGATAATACTTAGCATACATCATATTTTATGGCGAATTTCTTATGGAATTTTTACCAGTATGTATAGAATGGGATATAAGAGACAGTAAGAGCACTTTTTCGCTTACCATATCATTTATATTTTTATAAAAGTGTAAACATTTTTTTCATTTATATGTTACAAAGACCTGGTGAAGATGAATACGAAGATTCGAAAAAAGTTTTGACAGAACGGCGTCGTATGCAATTGGAAAAAATACGTGCTATGGCAGCTGAACTGAAACCATCAAGAGGTCGTGGTCGAGGTAAAGAAAGACGTATTCAACCTGGCATATCTCGTGGTTCATTAAAATCCCGTGGTCGTGGTCGAGGTTCACGTGTAGAGGTGGGTATCTTTTAACAGTATATATAAATATAATTACTTTGTATATGATTCATATTTGACTCTTAGTCACAAGGATTTACTCTGTGAACAGTTGGGACTACTGGATATATACATAAATTTTCTTCAATGACCAAACTTTTTTATGAATAACAATTTATCTTATTGCTTTTATTGTTTTGATTCTCTCTTTTTAATCCTTCGTATGTTTCTTCTTCTTCTTCTCCTACTTTCTCATCTTTATTAGTCTGACAGCCGTATTTCAATTCCTGAAACGAATCCCGATTTAGAAGAGAATGATCCATTAGGTGATGATAATTCTGATCTCTTTGGTTTAGATGATCCAATAGAAATAGAACAAGTCACCGGTTCAGTAGGTTTAAATCGTTTATGGGATCCAGATGCTGATGACAATACAAATGAAGATTCGAATGCTTCTAGTTCTGTAAAAAAGACCATTACAACTTCAGATTATCGAATAGATGCAGGTGATGAGAGTGAAAATGAACGAGATCAGTTGGCTGTTATGGACAGTTTATTAGCACTTTATGATCCAGAAACTTCTAAGTAAGATATTTCCACTTATTTTTATCTCTGATATATATATTTTTTGACATTGTCGACTTCTTATAATTACGTAAGCGTTCATACAATTGTGGCTAATTGGTTTAAATATTCGGATAACGCCTCAGTTATGCATATACGAACAGACACTTGAACGATTACCTTCAGATTTCATTTTTGATGGGTCGCTCAGTTCTTCGGTAAATAGAAAAAGCGGTAGGATAACAGGTGTATACCAGTGTCAAACTATGTACAACTTCAATGACCTTGACTATTTGTAAAGCTTTCTAAAAAGACATAACCTATTGATTTTGCCTCTTCAACATTTGCATGTAGGTTCACGTGCTTTTTCTCAAAACTCTGTAGCAATATGATTGGCTGCGATAGGTTTCAGGGATTTTTGGCTTCCTGTGCTGTTCTATGTAATCTAACTACACACTATAATATATTCGACTTTCGATCAACGAGTCGTGAGTTCAAAAGCTATCAAGCTCTTAATGGCTAGGTAGATTGGGTAACCCTCATAAAGTGAGTGGTTCGATGGCATTGTTGATAATATTCTAAGCTGATAAGATTAAATAACGATAAATTATATCTAGTATATATTAGGGTAGTATTCGAAAGTTCATCAGACAATTAAAACTACACACCTGATACGATGGACTTTAGTTTTATCTCTATTTCTAGTTGAGACTGAATACAGTAACTATTACATATGTCATCATTTGGAGAATCATTGAAAACCTGGAAGTACTAGACAGATGTTTCGTTATAGAATGGGACTCCTCACCGGTATGCACTCATGACCCACCAGGCATCGAGCTCAAGACATGCTTCGACATGAGTATCTCGAAATTCTAATTAGAAGCCGTGACCAATTTGAGGTGAAGCGGATACCAACTAAAGACACTTGTAGATAGTCGCGCTACATTGCGAATTCACAGACACAGGAAACTGTGGACCAGTGAACTCTGACCTAGTGGTTGAGTAGAATGGTTATAGCGTTCACCATAAAGCCTGGAGGTCGTGAATTTGATCCCTAGCGATGTCACGTGTGTGCACTGCTGAGGCGTTCCTTACTTAGACGAAACAGCTGTCCAGTGCTCCCAGGTTTTCAATGATTCTCCAACTAATATCAGTTCATGATGAATACTAACTTGAAATTCTTTATAAAGTTCAAACTACATTATTGTATATCACTTTTTCATATAAAGAAATAGTATTTTACGAGTATATAACTTTTCATACATTAATATACGCATTACTTTTATTTATTAACTTTCAGAGACTTGGGTATCACAGACTTAAAGGTTGGATTAAACCAGTTTTACCAAATCCATGTAGATACAGAATTAATGCGGTAAGTATTACTTTTATATGAAATTGTGAGATTACTCTTTTGTTTTCATATTAATAATAGCTAGTAAGGAAATCCAGCTTGAGGCGCGATTCTGCCTACTTTGGACCGGTTAATCGTTCATATCTCTCTCCCATTGAGTGATATTGTTCCCCACCAAAACTCAAACCTAGCGAAAATCGTTTCAAACCTTACAGCGTTTGAACTAATCTTACATTTCAAATGTAAAAGTAGTGGAATATTTTGGTACTAATTCCTTGAGTTCTTTCTTTGAAAACATACACGAAATTATTATTTTAAGAAAATATTCCGGAATGCTATTTAGTCAAACTTAATAATCGACTACAGGCTGTTTATTATTCTGACTATCTGAGATAGCCGTGGTATAAGAGACCAGTATTAATACTGGATGATGATTGAAGGTGAAATGAAAATTTGGGTCACAGCAGGATTCGAATCAGCGACCACCGGGTTTCCGGCATAGTTCTCTACCAAGTCAGCTTCGAGACCCGACTCCTGACCAATTTTTATTTCACTTCAATCACCAAGGGCTTTTCCCAACTGACATATGAATTCATGACGCGTTATTATCCCTTGATCATACTCACATTGGCTGGCCAGTCAGAACTTCTCATCCCAATCTAAACTTACTTTAGTTAGAGAGGGGGACGTAGTGACCAAGTGGAATAAGACGTAGGTAATAACGATACTGAACGCCGCGGTGGGATTCAAACTGGTGAGATGGTCGCTGGTTTGAATTTCGCTGTGGCCCAAATTTTCATTTCACCTTCAATCACCACCCAGTATCAGCTGTGTATCGGTCAAAGTTGTTATTAGTTGGCTATCCGAACCTCGGTAAGTGGTGTGGAGTTCAAACTGATGACTCAGTGGTTACAAGTAATCTCCTTAAACCAAGGAGCTACAGCTTCATACTAAGTGAAAGGAATTTAGCTAAACTTGAAGAGAAATTCAAATGTAGTATTAAATTTGCAATCAATAGATTTAAATTAACGTTTGAGGGTTTGTTTGTACTCAGAACTAGAGAAACCTTATGAAATTATGCGATTGAATGCGTTTATCATTCCGTCTACTCGAGTAATTACGTGAATTCTAATAGCATGATTACTGGTAAAATTTTCGCGCGTAAATCGAGATTTCATCGAATAACCATAGTTTATTATACTGTTTTCAACATTCAACTACAGAGTAATATATTTAAAGCACTATCTATTTACTAAGTGTTAAAGTGTTAAGGAATATTATTTAACTTTCATGCAATAAATGTATGCTTCTAAGCATAGTGATCAAATATTAGCCTGGCTACCAAGTCGTTAATTCATTTACCTGTCTCAAACACGCTTGATTAGTTACTTTTCGTTATAAGTGATATGTTAACAAGATAGTTTTATGAATTTAATGTCAAATCTGAACTGTTTTCATGAATTTCTTTGTGGAACATTGTTTAAAAGCTGCAGACATTATAAACTGTTTTCAGCAGATTGAATTGACCAACTTTTATCAATCAAATAAGTCGGTTTTTGTTCAGTTGGAAACTCTTAGCGTAAAACTCGAAAACGAACATATTGTGCTGTGATGGACGACGATAAAAGACGTAGGGTAGCCCTGATAAATAACTTTATACTCTGTGATATATCCTGCTCATGTATATATATATATATACTCCACTCCACTCAGCATAAAGAGTGAACAACATCCGGATTTTCAACACTAATTCAGTCAAGTCCACTGACTGAGTGACTGCTTCTATGTGGTGGTTGACAGACTTGGCGGCGTGTCACGAAAAGCATTTCCAACAAACTACACACATACACCACATGAACAGCTGCCGCCTACGCCTAGGCCTACGCTCACTCGACACTGAGTATCGGTCAGATGGCCAGAATAAAAAGAATAAGTAACAAGGAACTCTGGCTGGCTGGCAACGAACCAACCAACCAAGAAGTTATCGCTCAACAAATGTGCAGAGGAAGAAAGTGGAGATGAACTGGATTGGATTGGAATGGACATAGACTGAGAAGATCATTTGGGAACATCGTGCGTTAGGCTCTCGAGTAGAACCGGAATGGGGAACGACGAGTTGGGCGTCGGAGGCGAGGGTGACATGGAGGAGAAGGTGTGAGGAAGAAATGAAAGTTTGTGGACATTGGTGGAGTTAGATTGAAAAGAGTGCAGAGAAGAGAGTAAAATGGCGATGTTCTACTGAAGCCATGCTCCACTAGCAACCCAAGAGCAGAATTTTGAAGAATAATTTCAGGCTTCACACTTGAGGGTCGCTTGGTTCCTGGAAAACAGAAGAGAAGTGACAAAAGGACCAGAGATGCGCACTGCTAATGAGTCCCGTACTAGGTCAAAGCAGTTGTCTAGTGCTGACAAGTTTTCAGTATTTCTACAACTGGTATCAGTTCATGATGAATACCAACCTAAAATCAATCAATAAATTCCCATGAACCTACAAATTGAATAATTGTAGCGCGCATTAGCGACTTGCTTCAATTACATGTAGCATCAGTTGGACAGAAACTGTTTTTATGTATAGATAATGCAATGAAGTATATATATATATATATATATATATATATATATATATATATATATATATATATATATATATATATATCAGAGAATATTCACTCAATCTACAACTTTTTTAAAATGCAGAGTTAACTTAGGTAGACAATCGCATTAGCTACTGGATTCATTATAGATAAATTACAGCAAGCTGTAAAATATTTAATTAGTTTGCTTTAAAAAACTAAAACTGATTAGTTAGTTGATTCAGACAATTCCCTCCTCGCACAGGTTATGAGGTAAATAAGGTATGGTAGAGTTTTATGTTTTACAGTACGTGCATAAAGCCCTATATACTTGCTCCTGATCTTGCTTGACGACCGACAGCTTTGAGTGAAGAGGATTCTGATCATCTGATAAAATAATTCCTGCTAGATGTCTCAATGAGTTACGATGGCTTCTCGTAACAGTTTCGTCGAGAAGGTTCAGAGGAACACCAATAATTCTACTGACAATCTTCAATGTTCGACGCACTACACCATCGTCTTTTTATAGCGACTTAAGATGCAGGAGTTTACAAAACAAAATTTTTTGAGATGAATGGGGATTTTAATTTAGAAGCAGTATTCATCATGGACTGATATCATTTGGGGAACCATTGAAAATCTGGGAGGATTGGACAGCTGTTTCGTCTTAGTACCAGACACCTTGGCAGTACCCAGTCGTGGATGCATATTGCTGAGGAGTCCCGTACTAGGACGAAACAGCTGTCCAGTGCTCCCAGATTTTCAATGGTCCCCAACTGATATTAGTCCATAATGAATACAGCTTCTAAATAAAAATTTCTGTAGAAAAAAGTGGGTTATTTTTCAAATATTTTTGTTCATTAAATCAGAATTTACTTCGTAATCTAATCGATTCTAATCTGTAATTTTTTTCTTCATAGACAATCACTTTACTCACTAACTGATCAGTAATATAAAAACGTTTGCTAAAATGTTGTAATGGTATATTGTTTTCAGTTGTGCTAATTGACTTCTGTTTGAATCTCGTGTCTACAATTACTCTATTTATCGCTTACTACACATCTTTTAGGCAGATATTAAGGAAAATTTGATAATCGTTGTTCTATATTTTGTAAGCATATATTTTAAAGTGAAAACTTGGATCGTAAATCCTTTTTTTTGCTGCAATTTGAAGGCTCAGTTACTTACTTTGATTTGTGATCATCATTCTTCATAATTGAATGTACTCACATCCCAACTAAGAGGTGGAAGTGCAATAAATACCTTTACACATGAATAAATAGCATGAGACATGATTCAATGACAGATGGCGTTTTAGAAACTATACATATAGGTAAAAAATATACATACAGCATACAGAAAATTCTCACTCTCCTGTCCACCCAAGTAAAATATTAAGCCGCATCATCCTGGAGAGGCTTAAAGACGCACTGGATTCAAAACTGCGACCGGAACAGGCAGGCTTCAGGAAGTACAAATCATGTGCAGACCAAATTGCAACGCTTCGTATCATCATAGAACAGAGTATAGAATGGCAATCAGCTCTATACCTCAACTTCATCGACTTTGAGAAGGCCTTTGACAGCGTCGACCGAGAAGTAATTTGGAAACTGCTTCAATACTACGGAGTACCGCAAACCTTTATCCGCCTCATTCAACAACTATATGAAGATGCCACATGCCAAGTAATCCACAATGGGAAGCTCAGTGATGCCTTTGAAGTGAAGACAGGAGTGAAACAAGGTTGCCCACTATCCCCCATGATATTCCTGATTGTGGTCGACTGGATCATGCAGCAAACAGTAGGCAGCGAGAAGAGGGGGATACACTGGACGACGGAAAAGAACCTAGAAGACTTGGATTTCGCCGATGACTTATGCCTAATGTCACATAAACTTGAAGATCTGCAGGCAAAAACTAACAAGTTGACAGAAGAGGCAGCTAAGACGGGACTTCAGGTGAATATAGAGAAGACAGATGTGATGAAGATACCGCACCACCACCATCAACAACAACAACAACAAACTCCAATCACAGTCAACGGGAGAAACTTGAAGGAAGTAACCTCCTTCACTTATCTAGGAAGCACTGTTTCAACTACAGGCGGGACGGACGAGGACGTCGAAGTCAGAATCGGAAAAGCAAGACAGGCGTTCATTAGCCTGAAACCAGTGTGGAGATCTTCTGTACTCAGCATGCGGAACAAGATACGGATTTTCAACACCAACGTCAAGTCAGTGCTCTTGTATGCTCAGAGACTTGGCGCGTCACGAAAGGCATTTCCAATAAACTACAGACATTCATCAACAACTGCTTACGCTCGCTGCTGAAGATCAGATGGCCAGAAAGAATAAGCAACAAGGAGCTCTGGGAACGAACCAACCAAGAACCTATCACGCAACAAATATGCAGGAAGAAGTGGAGATGGATTGGCCATGCACTGAGAAGGCCGACTGAGGACATCACGCGTTAGGCCAGTTGCTCGAGTGGAATCCCCATGGGAAGCGACGAGTTGGACGTCCGAGGGTGACATGGAGGAGGTCATGCGAGGAGGAAATGAGAGCTTCTGGGCTGTCGTGGGACCAGTTCAAAAGATCTCAGAGAACAGAGGTCACTGGAGGCGTGCTACTGAAGCCCTATGTTCCACTAGAACCCAAGGGACTAATAAAAAAAATAAAATACAGAAAATTCATGAATTTGTGTAGAAAAAACACTATATCCCATAACAAGCGTTGATTACACATTTCGATAACTTTTAGTCTCACCCTCATTCAGGGGAGTTTATCGTTCAACTTTAGATTTGTTTATAGCTATTTCACTGAAAGAAAGGCGAACAGTCATTAAGAACTATTTCGAATTCATGATTTTCTGTTTTATTGAACGGAACTAACCCCGTCTTTGTTAGCATGTTCGATAACCGTATGGTTTCACTGTTATTTGTTTTTTGGTGGCTAGCGGGAGAAGTTAGTTACCTGCGTCCCATTTAATGTGGAATTCATCGGTTGAAATTATAATGTGAATTGAAGGAGATTCTCTTCATGTGCCTGTATCACTATCATTTTCTGGTGTGTAATTATACTACCAACGTGAATACGATCAAGCGATAGTAACGCGTCACGAATTCGCATGGCAGTTGGGAGAAGCCCTGGTAATTGAAGTGAAATTAAAATCTAGCCAACAGCCAGATCTCGTAACTGGCTTGGCAGAGCAGTAATCGCTGGTATAAATCCTTCAGTGGCCCAGACTGATTTATCCTTCTTGGCCACAGTTTCTTTGTCTCTTTTCTGTTTGCATATTGCAACCACATAATGTGTAGATAGTCGATTTACGGTTGATAGTCGTACTATCTTCCTGGATTGTTTATAAGTCTTTTCAATGCTCTAAAACCTGTTCTCGGCTGTTTATACTTACTAGTAATGTTTCTGTTCCTGTAAGGCGCACAGATATCACTATCGTTTGTTTGTTTGCTTTTTTTCTCCTTTCAAATTAGATCTCATGAAGTTCTATTTCAGCCAAGTTTTATGGGTATCTCAGAGGTTGGACTTTCAGAATGCTTAGAGTATGTCCTTCGAGATACATCACGACTACTTGATGAATCGATTAACACGACTTGGCCTGAGAGAATATTTCTCACTGGTGGCGTTGCCGCCTTACCTGGGCTTGTCGAAAGAATTCGATGTGATATTCGACCATTATTACCGGTTGGGACTAAATGGGATAATATTGAAATTGTTGTAGCCTGTAAGTTTTGATACAAATGTCTTTACTAATGAAAGCCACACATTGTTACCGTAATAACTATTATTATTATCACCATCACAGGTTTTCCTTTTGTTTATCCTAGCAGTTGTGTACAATAATCTAACAAAGTTCCAAGTTTACGCAAGATTAGAAATTATTACATACAAAAGAAGTTTATGATTCAGTTTCATCAAGACGACTTTTCTCCAGTCACTAACTATGATGAGTAAAAACTGATATGGTCGTACTCATAGGCGAATTAAAAATATGATAAATTCAATTTTGGGGTTTGTGGGGATTTATTGCGCTGATTTCAGGTTGGTATTCATCATGGACTGACATCAGTTGGAGAAACACTGGAAACCTGGAAGAACTGGATGGCTGTTTCGTCCTATTATAGGACTCCTGAGAAGTGCGTTCTCATGACCCCGCCAGGATCGAACCCAGGGCCTTCAGGTTCCATGGCTAGCACGTTACTGTTGAGCTCATTGGTGATTTGCTTCGAGAGGTGATTCCTGAAGTTACAATGAGAAGTTGTAATCGGTGGGGACAACCAAGTCGAACTCAACGACACCATTAAATAGAGGTCGCCCTATATCTTGAAGTGACAGAAGTAGGAAACACAAACCATTGGATTCTAACCCAGTGGCTCAATGTTAGCGTGTTGGTCACGTAACCTGAAGGCCTTAGGTTTGATCGCTCATGGAATGGGGTCATGGGTGCACACTGCTGAGAAGTCCCACACTAGGACGAAACAGTTGTCCAGTGCTCTCAGGTTTCCAATGTCTCTCTAACTGATGTCAGCAGTCCGTGATGAATATCAACCTGAAATATGGTAAAGATAAGTTATTTTACAGCTTTGGTCATTATGAATTCAGTCCTTAGATCACCTTTAGCTGGACGTACTAATTTCTTGTATCGTATCACAACGACCTGCGGGCAATTCTATGCGGACAAGGGTGGTGATTAGGCTCAGAGAAGCAGTGAACAGTCTTAAGTCAAGAGCGGCAGATCCAATCGGCCTAAAGCACAGATGTTTTGAGCAAAAAAATGTCTTGCATGAAATTTCTATTCATTTTTAATAATTCGCAAAGTATAACAGCCAATATTTTGAGCATGAATGGCTATGCATAGAATTCCTAATGGAACACTTAGTCTGCCATACCTTTTCGAAGACACATCAAGTTAACTCGCTAACTAAAGTCCTGCAGCATCCTTGAGAAGAGTTCAGAGTAGATCATCTAAATTGAGTGCTTTACGGCATTTTATTTCTTTTAGTCACTCCTCGACATATCCTTCTTTAGTTAGATCAGTGCTGTATGGATGGGGCTGAATTCGATGCTGCTGGCCGCAGTCTTCTGGGCCGATTTTGACGACAGCTACCTGGTATTTTAGCTGCTTGATGGACGTTACTACTGAAAAGTTTTATTTGTGTGTGCAACTCAGATATGTTACAATAGCTCTCAACAATTGCCAGTTTCATCCGCTGCCTCCACCTTGGTTGGGTATCCTATTTGTCACACTCCTTGTTCAGTCCTTTGCGTAATTTAAAAACGCAATTTATTTCGCACGTTATCCTTCGTAATGAACATACGGGTGTCAAGACGTAGAAAGGATTCCGTAGAGACCAAGTGTCTGCTAGTAGGACATTATTCAATACTGTGTTAACTTTCATGGCCTTTTGTAAACGCAGTCGATTATTTCTCTGCCTTTCCTGGTAGCTTAGTTTTGCCTGGATGCAACCAGTTTGCTTTGATCTATTTGCTTAAGAAAGTGGTTTTGATGACTGTAAAAGGCAGGATAAACTTCGCAAATATAATAGTAGGGTCAGAGTTTTAACCAGTACTCAAAAAGAGAGATAGGTCTGTATCCTGCTCCCATACTGTCGTCATTTAATCCCACAATGATCTATTCGAGTACTGGCTTCACTGGTGAACAAAAGATACCAGGCGTCATATCGATGATGGTTATGCTGGGAGTTGGCGCTGATGTGACTTGAGTTGTGTTGTACGTCAGAACTCTATGGTAAAATAGTTCATTTTGATTAATTTTCTCCCCTTCGGTATAACTTACAACGTCGCAGAACAACATCAACAGTCGCATTCTCATGGTTATCTACGGCCAGAATATGTCGATATATGCTAATTGTTTGATTCTAAAGCCATATTGATCACTGAGTGCCAGTCCATTTTTCATGTCTCCTAAGTGAACCCTTCGTATCCGTCGGCCTAGAAGTGACCGCATTTCCTCCTTTTCACTCTTACGAGGAGACTCCCCACCAATTACGCATGGGGGGTCTTTCTTGACACAGGCTATAAACAGCTGTGGTCTTCTACGAGCATTTCTGGTGGACTTATTTTACGAATGTATTTTCTTTGTGATGCCACTGCAAAACAATAGTGTTTAATTCCCAATACATTGTAGTGTACAAAATTAGATAGGAAGAACCATACCCCTGTACCTAATTCTAGCCTGTCTCATTGTTATATATTCCGAACGGGTATAATACTTAACTGACAGCTAACTTCGTATGCAAGAGCTACCGACTGCAATCCAGGACGAATAGAGAAGACCGAAGCTGGATCGGAGAGTTTATTCCTCCGGGATTAATAATCAACTAATTAATTCAAAGGCACATGACTATGTACACACATGATATATGACCGTGTTCGGAAGCTGAGAGACATTGTGACATAGTAAGAGTAAAGATTAACTAATCAGCGAATTACATTACAATGGGGGCAGAAAATGAAACTACTAGTCATACGTAAAATGGTGAAGGCCAAGTTAAAAATATTCAGATCAATAACAATGTTTTATGCAAAACTTGGAACCTTACAACACTGACTATTTGTCATATTTTGTGTATCACAGACAACTTAAGAATTTGAACATTTCTGCTATTACACGTGTTTTTTTTAGCTGATCCTCAGTTGGATGCATGGCATGGAGCTCGTCATTTCACATATTCTCCCTGGTGTGAGAAGAGTTATGTAACTGTTAAAATGTATGAAGAATATGGTCCATACTATTTTAAAGATCATCCTATAGGTAATCATTGTTGGATAAATAAGAGTTGAAGAAAATTAAATTAAAAATCGATGATCTGTAGATATATGACCCGTGTTAGTGTACTTTTTCTCCCGTCGTTCTGTACACTTATTGTCCCTGTTTTATTCTTCCTGTCATGTATCTTATGTATCCTATTATGTAATCGATCAAAGAGATAAAGTTGAGCGATGATTTTGTGTTTAGTGTGCTTCAATTTGTAATGGTGTTTACTGCTCTCTTAGTTTCAAACAACGCAGAATCTAACAAAATGAATGTACAAGTTCAGTTTGTTTCACATCACACCAACACAATAAGAATGAAACAAAAAAGAAGCCTGAAAGTGTTCATATCATTGATTGGGAATAACTAAGGCAGTTAGATAAAGAGGAAAGTCAGGAGTGAAAAACGGATATAAAAGAAGATAAGATGTACAGCATATACCTGTGCCATTGTTGGTTGGTTGTGAGTTATACCGCCTAGTCTCCAACTGTTGACGTCGGTCCCCTGACAGGTCCTGTTTACGAAATCTTCACAGCTAAGACTAACAACCAAAGATTTCATGTTGAAATACTATTTCTCATTTCAAACACTATGAGGTTACTTCCATGTTGATCCATCTAAATATGTAGGTTGAGGTAGACAATGTTTAGGCACCTAATATATGCACCAATCACCCAAGCTGATTATTATTTTATTATTTGTCCCTTGGGTTCCTAATGGAACATAGGGCTTCAGTAGCACGTCTCCAATGCGCTCTGTTCTCTGAAATCTTTTGAACCCGGCTCCACGACTGCCCAGAAGCTCTCATTTCCTCCTCGCACGATCTCCTCCATGTCACCCTCGGACGCCCAGCTCGTCGCTTCCTATCGGGGTTCCACTCCAGGACCTGACGCGTGATGTCCACAGTCGGCCTTCTCAGTGTATGTGCGATCCATCTCCACTTCCTTCTGCATATTTATTGAGCGATAGATTCTTGGTTGGTTCGTCGCCAGCCAGAGTTCCTTGTTGCTTATTCTTACTATTCTGGCCATCTGAGCTTTAGTAACGGGCCAGCGTAGGCAGTTGTTGATGAATGTCTGTAGTTTGTTGGAAATCCCTTTCGTAACGCGCCAAGTCTCTGAACCATACAGAAGCACTGACTTAATGTTAGTGTTGAAAATCTGGATCTTGTTCCACATGCTGAGTGCAGTAGATCTCCACCCTGGTTTCAGTCTAATGAACGCCCGTCTTGCTTTTCCGATCCTGACTTTGACGTCCTCGTCTTTGCCGCCTGTAGTTGAGACAGTGCTGCCTAGGTAGGTGGAGGCTACTTGCTTTAGGTTTCTCCCGTTGATGGTGATTGGAGTTTTTGTTGTTGGTGGTGCGGTATCTTCATCATCTCTGTCTTCTCTATATTCACCCAAGCTGATAAAGTTAATAACTCCATCTGCTTGGTATTGTACAGTTCTTCTCAATGCTATTGGTGATGTTTGAATAAATGTAACCTTTCGAATACCTTCATCTTTAACGCCTGTATGTCACAGTCATGTAATAGAACGAATGATATTGTTCTGGTACATCTTTTGCATTTCTGTCTAGATTTCATCAGATCCTGACTTCTCAGGGTTGGTGTAACTTGATTAGACGAATACGCTTAATCACTCCCTAGTATCAAACTTAGCATCAACGAGGGACTTCGCATTACTGCATAACGGTTCATATTGCCATACATCATATCAGCACAAGGTGGAAAATAGAGAAATAAAGAAGACAATAGTCAAAAGTGGTAGAAAGTCGTACGAAGAGAACAGAAAAGAACGAAGTTCAGTATGATGATTACGATGAAAACAAAGCATGGATACTTCTGCGGCACTGGTATCCATATCACCTAGAGTCTCCAACCACGTGGACGCCAACTGGCTAGTCTGCATCTCCTTATGATGCCTCGGACCAACATTCAATGACTTCATTCAATGATGCTGTTTTAGTCTGACTACCTTTAACCTTTTTCCAGTCTAAACCTAATTCAACCAACATTGCACAATTGGGCAGATAGTGACTAGGTATGCGTAACACACGTCCTAGACATTTGAGTCGATGAAGGTTCCTAACCTCATCGACTAATTTACCTTTTATTTCTAAAACACCACGCCTCACTTCCACATTACTGATTAGTGCCGAACTAGACAAACATGTTGATCTTTCCCAATAAAATATCTAGTTATGAATTTTGTTGGTGTTTGTCACACTTGCGCAGGTGTGAGACAAACTTACCATGTCTCTTTCTCAACAGTTTTTGAATCCTCTCCATGTTTAACAGTGTTACCCTCTTCTTTGGACTTACAAGTATCAGAAAGTGGTGGTCCCTAGCTTTTCTTACAGAACTCAGCATAATGTTTACAAATATTTGTTGTCAATACGAGGAAAATCGTTCTAATTTATTTGAAACCTGCTGTTTTATCACTTTCAAATGGAATGATAGTTGCATCGGCTCAAATCGCTACACTTCATAGTAATGCAAAAAAGTGATATCAAAGTAGACAAATTTGTTAGAGCGAATAAACAATCTGAGGATAATGGTTAGTGCAAATATTCAAGCTTTAGATGTTAGGTAGTGAATACATTTGCGTCATTGTGACCCATTTTCAGCCATGTCGTCAAGAGTTGGTCCTCAACCACTGGTTTCTTTCATCTCGAAAACCCCAATCAGGTAGTCTACATCTCCCAACACAGCTCAGACCAATAGTCAGGGACTGGTGTCACCTCTTGATCTGCCCACCCTGAACCCTCTTCCAATCTAATTCAACTTCCCCTAGCATGGCACGTCGACACAGGCGGTGGATCGACCTGCACAGTACATATCTAAGCTATCTTAGTTGACTAAGGACCGTATAATCGCTTTATGTCATCTTTCAATGACGATGTCTCACAGCCGTATAACAGGATAGAATGGACTACAGTACAGTGTACTCGTCCTTTGATTGATAATCGGATATCTCGCCAGTTGGCGTCACAGATGACGCAAAATGGTAAGTCCAGAACGGGTCTTCTGTATCCGAGGTGAGATTTCGTCACCAACCAGCCTGTTCGAGCTGATGCAACTCCTCGTGTAAGAGAATTGATTGACACATACCACCACTTCGCTTTCTATCTTTAACCTGGGAGTGGTTGCAGTAGGTCAGTCCTGGAGCAGCCTCATCTTTCATTTGACAGGTGTCAGCGAAATGCATACCAAACAAACTCAGATTTCTGTTAAACACTGGCAAGACCCTGCATTTTGTCAGCGTCTTCACTTAACAGGATAATGTCATCTCCATACTCCACAAATCAACCAGATGCCCTTAAGGGAGTAGGCCAATCCCTGTACAGTCACAAGTCCCTAAGATTGTTATGTCCATTAGATGTCTGTAATGAATCTAAATAGAAGCGGTGACAGTGGGCAGCCTTGGTGAACACCACCAGTTGTCGTCAGTTCACATGACATCTCTCCATAAGCCTTACACGACTGCGTGAGTTCGAGTAGAAAGCTTTGATTAGCATTATATGCTTTCTCGCACTTTTTCACAGTCAGACACTGCTAAAACACATCACGGTCGACGGAGTAAAAGGCCACCGCCTTCGGGTCAAGAAATATGGCAAGTGTCGGTAGATATGCCTGTGTTCCTGATATGGGGATAGAGAGAAGAACCTAATCTGTAAAGGAAATTAATGTATTTTATGTTATCACTACTATAGTTATATGGGGATAGTCAAAATAACAATCAGTATGATGATCCCCCTCTCTAATTCAGTTAGATTTAGTTTGGGATGAGAAGTCCTGACTACGCAGCCAGTGTGAATACGGCCAAGGGGTAGCAACGCATCACAAATTCGCACGCCAGTTGCGAAAAGCCCTTGATCAGTGAAATGAAACAAAATTCTGGTCAGTTGGTAGAGCATTGGGCCAGAAATCTGGTGGTTCGAATCCGGTCTAAATTTTTGTTTCACCTTCAATCATCACCCAGTATCAACAGAAAGAAGCCTAGTCTGGAGAGGGACCAATGAGAATGTATCTTATGTTATCACTTCTAGAGTTAGACAGACAGATGATGTTTCAGCCAATCGATAGTATTATTTTAAACAGCGAATCATTTATATATTAGATATATTTCCCTTTTTCGTGCCTTCAGTCTTTCAACACCAGTACACGTTTCTACACGTCCATCGTGTCTTCTCCATTCATTAGTCGGATCGGGAATTCGTTGAATGTTGGTGGCTGACACTCGACATCCCTGCATTGTTAGCGGCCATAGGAGTTTTCGAATCATAAAAGTTCCGGGACCTGCTGGAGGGGGGAAATATGATCGATTTACCCTCGTCCAGGTCTGAAGCCTGCCTGGTTTACTAGAGTTTGCAGTTCTCGACTTCCAATTAAGTGTCGGCAACTATGGACGCTAGGATCTTGGACACTATACTGGTCAAACCAATTCTTCTATGACTGTCACAAGAAGACTTCTACCCCTTCTTATAGACTGCGATGATCAGTCTGACGGCAATACCTCTGATTTCCATACCCTACCTAGTGCCTCCGTCACTTCACGTGGCGGGTCAGGTCCTGCTGCTTTCCATCTCTTCAGGTTAGATACACCATTCTCAACTTCACGGAGAGTCGGAGGACTGACATTTATGTCCATTCAAGCTGGCTGTTGGGCAACTGAAACGTTGCTGAGGACCAGTTGACTGTGCTTCAAAGCGTTCTGGCCACCTGTCCTGGGAGGTTATCAGCGTCCCATCCTTTTCAGTGATGGTTTCACTGACCATCGTCTTCTTGCTGCCGGCATCCTTAATAGACCCAAGTAGTTGTCAAGTGCTACCCAACGCTGACACCTCCTCCATCTCTCTCAGTTTCTTTACCCACCACTGCTCGCGGTCATTGTGAACTCTTGTTCAGCCTACTTTTAAGTTGCTTTCGCTCTTCTTTGTGGTCAGAGCAGCTTGAATCAGTCTTCTCGCATCAATCAGTTCGGATGATGTCGCGGAAATCCAATGACGTTTGCTAACCTTGAGGTGTAGGTTACCAAATGTCGTTATCGCAGTTTCTTCAGTAGACCTATCACCCCAGCTTTCATCAGGATGAGCATTGGTATCATGTTCATATAAATTCTTAGCTAACTCTATTCTGAGTGTGTACTTGGCGCTTTCATCTACCAATCGAGCACAGATGAGTCTCACTGACTCCTGTGGCCAGTAAGGCGCAGATATACATGACCTCGTACCAGCGCATGATCGGAGTCGAAACTGCCACTCCAGAAAGTGGCAATCCTTCATCGATGGCTTATAGCAATGTCACCTATGTGTCCATCGCTGGTTTGATGTTGGCGGACGCCATGTCAGACAGTGTGTCTCCTCATACCTAAAGTTAGTGCTGGCCGAAAATAAGTGATTGCCAGAGCAAAACTGCAACAGACGATCACCGTTGTCGGTTCATTGGGATGAGATTCCGTCAGTACCTCCAAAATGCCGTTTTGATTGGCCCATATGCCCTACTCGGGCGTTGAAGTCACCTCTTATTATGACTACGTTTGAACGTTTTGCTTTCTGTAGCAAAATTGACAGCCTCTCATAGGATTCATCCTATGCGTCATCCAAGCTACAGTTGATGGGCGCGTAGGCGGAGATTACAAATAAACATCTAGTTTCTTGATCCTTTCTAGTCCTTACAGATCCATTCAGTCGAACAGCACACAGAAAGTGTTGACTGATATCAGTTGAGAAACGCACTTTCTGCTCTACAACTCAATAATATGCATACGCCAGAAAGTCCACAAGAGCTGGCCATTAGGTTTCCCGACACTCGTAAGGTGAGTTTCGAAGATTCACTACTTTGGTCGAGTGTGGTCAATTTAACAACCACACTCGGGTCTTATAGGCTTGTCTCAGAGATACAACATGCATGCATGGCTAGAGACTCCAGATATTTAGCAACTGATGTTTGCTGCCTGACTTAGCATAAAGTTCAGACGTTGAAAGCTCCTACATGAAATCGATGGAGAGAGGTTTTAGGAGACCAGGAATGAGGTTTCGATGGCTTTGGTCGGATGCAGAGCGACACGTTGGTTGAGGCGTAAGAGGCTTAATATTGGTATCAGGAGTTGAAGGGGATAGGTTTGTTTGATTGTGTGTAGGTCAAGCCTATGGGCTGTTGACACTTCCGAACTGCCCACACCGTCGAAGCCTAGTTCCCCTTGAATTGCGTGAATATAAGAGATGGCCTGACTGCACAGCCCATGGAACATCTACTTGAGGCCGGTCACACACAGTCTTCTGTGGTTTGTTTTGAGGTTTGGTTGTTTTAATGTCGGACAGAGAGAACACACCGCCGGCACCGGAAGACCGTGGGACATGGTAGTGTGTTATTTATGGGGCGGGCGTTTTCTAGCCCCCCGCCTTCGCATTGGGAAGTCACTGTCAGCATGGCACTGCTGCAACTATTAAATCAATCCGATGAGAAGAAAATGTAACTTTCGACATCAGTGTCTGTATATTTCTTACACTGCTCCTATCTGCACATAATAATTATAGTTTAATGCTGTTCTATTGCTTAGGTTAACAGTCTTCTCATCATGCAACCAATAACCGTAAAAAGGAGTTTGAAATAAGTTCTAAGCAAAAATCTGTCATTCGAAGGCGAAACAGCGTTACGAATTAATGTGCTATTGAATTCGCCAAAATACTGATGAGGTTATCAATGGTGTGTGTTGCAACTGTAAGGATTCTTTTCTATTGCCTTGCAGCTCACTGTATACAGGTAGGGATAAATAATATTATTCACAAATATACTCATCGTTTAAGAACAGTAATGTTAGCAAAACGTACTATGCAGCTAAGCTTATCATAGTTGAGAAGACCAAACACCTGCTGCTACCTAGACCTCAACGCTGTATAAACGATTGTGTCACATCCCATTGCGTTTATAAATTTACATGTGTGTGTGGACAAACATACATAGGGAGGACGAATCGTGATATGCACTTGAGGGTAGGGGAACATGTTCCAAAGTGGCTACGAAAGCAGCTGGATTCACAAACATTGATAAGCGCAGATGGCAGACAACCATCATCATCCATTGCGAAACATATCATTGATAAGAGTCACAGAATTGATATCAAGACAGCCTTTACAATTTTGTACCGAAACTGTCAGGGGCGTATACTTAAGTTTGTTGAGGCGCTAGCCATAAATAAATTTAACCCCCCATTGTGTGTGCAAAAACAGTTTGTCCTTACATTAAGCCTACCTTGGTAATGCTTATTTTATCGTATTACCAAGATTGTCTTCAAGTCTTATCTTTTATTCCTCTCATTATCTTTCTTATTATTGAATTCCTTTATGTCATATGTGTCCTTCCCCCACTTCCAGTTTTCATATATAAATTGCCTTAACAAGTAAATGTGTGATCAGATTGTTCGAAATGTATAGCGCTAATACATCACATTTTTCAGATAATCTACGTCTTCTAATTACATTATCCAAATTCATAAAAGGGACTAATTGTTTCAAATTCTTGAAAAGAAGGCTCCCGCCAAACACTATCAAAAGGTTAAATGAACTTGTTAGCCTCAAGTGTAAAATAGCATCTGAAAAGGTGAAGTTGGAGTTCTACAAATCTTGTATTTCAAGTCACACTTTCCCCAGACATTTTTATAAAACCTTACGTTTCACAAAATTGCAACCAAATATCTCAAACCTCGTTCGACTCGCTAGATCTCATATTGATAGTTGCAGTGAGAAGTTAAATGGATTAGTCGAACTTCATGTTCATTCTTCATGTGTACTATCTGATATTTCATTAATTTGTCATATCAAGTTCGTCAATTTTTGTAGTTCTGTCATCATTAAATCGAAGGAGAAGACAAAACAGAAGCTGTCAAAATCTTGTACTAATGAGTCTCATGTTATCTCATTCCCAATTAATCCAGATAAATATGTGACTAATGTATCGTCTATTCAACTTTCGACGTGTGAGAAGGAGGCGCTTTCCCTTGGATTCAGTTTTTCGGTTCCCCACACGAAAGTTTCGGATTTGGCTATTGATGCCCAATTTGAAAGTCTTTATGATCAGTTATTTCCCCTTGTTCCAACCTCCTCAGATAATCAGAGTTGGTTTAAGGCTAAGCTGGTGGATATTGCCCATCAGTTCCATAGTTCAGGCCCAAGACAGCGAAGTATCCTAACTTCACAACATTTCAAAGCCCTAAAAGGACTTCGAAATAGATCTGATATTATCATTCTCAAACCCGATAAAGGGTCCGGTGTGGTTGTGATGGACAAATGTGATTACAAAAACAAGATGATGTCCATCCTTAGCGATGAAAGTAAATTTATGGCTGATGTTCCATCAGACGACCTTAGAAAATTAGAATGCAAAGTAACATCTAGTCTAGTAAAACTCCTGAATATCAATGTTATCAACAAGGAAGAATTTGCTTCCCTCAAACCGATGGGGTCTGAGCTACCTAATCTGTATGGATTGCCTAAAATTCATAAAACAGATAATCCTTTACGTCCTATACTCTCCATGTTCCGTTCACCTACACATAAAGTGGCGAAATGGTTAGCAAAAACTCTAATTCCTATTCGAAATGATTTATGTAAGTTTTCTTTAAAAGATACTTTTGAACTTGTTAATTATGTCAGTGATATTAATATCAAAGATAAGAGATTGTATTCATTTGATGTCAACTCCTTATTTACTAATGTACCCCTAATTAAAACCATTGACATTCTTTGTGACCATATATCTTCCAGTAATCCTTCTTTCCCTATCCCCTCAACGTGTTTGAGAGAGCTGTTATTATTGTGTACCGATAAAGTTCATTTCACATTTGAAGGTGAACATTTTCGACAAATAGATGGTGTGGCTATGGGAAGTCCTTTAGGACCATTGCTAGCTGATATTTACATGTCACACATTGAGAGCTTGACCGGCGATCTCATCAATAAAGTTACTCTCTATAAAAGATATGTCGATGATATAATCGTCATATGTGATAAGCATGAAGATGCAACATGTTTGTTAGAAAGACTTAACAACGTACAAAACAACATAAGCCTGACAAGTGAAGAAGAAAAAGAAAACCGTCTGCCATTCTTGGATATACTCCTAAGTCGTAGAAATGATGGTTCAATAAAACGGTCGATCTACAGGAAACCTACTTGGACAGGTCAGTATTTAAGTTTCCATAGCTTTTGTCCAACCCAATACAAGCGAGGTTTGGTAATTTGTCTATTTAAAAGGATCGAACGTATTTGTACGGAGGACTCAATGGATGATGATATCAAAATACTAACGGAAACATTAGTGGAAAATGGATATCCATTGAAGTTCATAAACCGCTGCAAAAATCAGCGAGGATTCAAACCTGATCTGTGCTCTGTTTCGAAGAAATGCGTTTACATCGCGTTACCATACAGAGGAGAAGCTAATAGCATAATATTAAAACGAAGGTTAAGGTCTGCTGTTAGCAAAACGTACTATGCAGCTAAGCTTATCATAGTTGAGAAGACCAAACACCTGCTGCTACCTAGACCTCAACGCTGTATAAACGATTGTGTCACATCCCATTGCGTTTATAAATTTACATGTGTGTGTGGACAAACATACATAGGGAGGACGAATCGTGATATGCACTTGAGGGTAGGGGAACATGTTCCAAAGTGGCTACGAAAGCAGCTGGATTCACAAACATTGATAAGCGCAGATGGCAGACAACCATCATCATCCATTGCGAAACATATCATTGATAAGAGTCACAGAATTGATATCAAGACAGCCTTTACAATTTTGTACCGAAACTGTCAGGGGCGTATACTTAAGTTTGTTGAGGCGCTAGCCATAAATAAATTTAACCCCCCATTGTGTGTGCAAAAACAGTTTGTCCTTACATTAAGCCTACCTTGGTAATGCTTATTTTATCGTATTACCAAGATTGTCTTCAAGTCTTATCTTTTATTCCTCTCATTATCTTTCTTATTATTGAATTCCTTTATGTCATATGTGTCCTTCCCCCACTTCCAGTTTTCATATATAAATTGCCTTAACAAGTAAATGTGTGATCAGATTGTTCGAAATGTATAGCGCTAATACATCACATTTTTCAGATAATCTACGTCTTCTAATTACATTATCCAAATTCATAAAAGGGACTAATTGTTTCAAAGTAATTCTTCACATACTTCTCGGTGAGGCTGTGACTGATTAGCCTAGGTGCTTGACTTTCAAATGACGTACCACAGGTTCGAACCCAGTTTCACGTTATTAAGGTTTGAGCAACTAAGCAGCAGCATTAACTCATGCACAATGGGCTTGGCTCATTGCTTACTGCACGGACGCGCATAAGGCGGCTAAGTGCATTTCGATATACTATTCACACTTCCAACAACCTTCATTCATTTCCAGGATGCATCAAGTGTAAGAATTTCATGCTCATACTTCACCTCGCTCCTAACTATTCCGACCTGTCTTCCTTACCAATGATTCAGACTTTTTTACTTGCAACCAAATGACCAAGCAAACCAAAATTTAATCCGTCATTTATCAAGAATTACACTTACAGTGTACAATTCATCGGCAGTATTTACTAATTAATACATTCCGCCTATCAATTACTTTTCTTTGTTGGAGGTATTTTACAAGTTAACTGTGACTGTTGCATCAACTTGATATCTTCGACTTTTAGTAGGTAAATTTCCTTTCTTGTTTGTTGTTGAATGACGGTAGAATACAATACATAAAATTTATTTTATTTTAAAGTTAACCTATTAACACGACTACTCTCTACTTTTGAATTTACTAGTATCAGTGCTAATATTAGCTGGTAAGTGGACAGGTCAACATGGGGGGGGGGGGGGGTAAAAATAGTAAGAGTGGCATGAAACCCATCGACGTCGCAGATATGCCTTGATGACGAGTGCCAACAAGTATGAAATCTAGGTTAACGGCTTCTTGCTGATCGCCTCCAACCAATTGCCATCCCATCAAAGTGCATTGTAGTGGTGAGCCTCCCTAGCATGATGGCCACATATCAAGATAAACCATAAAATTCGGTCAGCACTCAGGACTAGACAACACGAAATTAGTTGTTCCCCAATGATCAATCAGTGTATTTAATGCCGTCCTACAGGAGGTCAATCGCGGCCTGAATAGCTCAGTGGTAACGTTACTGACTGCAACATTGAGTGACGCGGGTTGGAATCTCATGGGGGACATCAGTTTCCTTGAGGTTGCAGATACGCCTTGCTAACGAATGACAACAAGCACGAAACCCATGCCAACCAGGGACCCCTGCCTCCAACCAACAATTAATAAACTGACATCAATTGGAGAACCGTTGAAAACCTGACAGCACTGGGTACCTGTTTATTCCTAGCATGAGACTCCTCAGCAGTAAGCACCCACGACACCACCCAACCAGGAATTGAACTCATGACCTTCAGGTTTCACGGCGAACGCGTTAACTATCCAACCACTGGGTCAGAGTTCAATGGTTCACCGTTTCCAACTTTTGTCAATTCGCGATACAGAGCGACTATCAACCAAGGTCTTCCAGTTGGCATCCGCTTCACTTCCGACTTTCACAGGTAACGGTTTCTCACTAGAACATTGGAATATCCATCTCGAACCATATCACTAATGAACAATATAGAGTAATGTATTTAATTAAAATTCTCATTCACCTCACAATAATAAACTGTCAATGTAGTACACACTGATTAATTCAGTGATGGCTAACGTAATGCCAACCTTACCTCTGTAATACTGATCTTTATAACCACAAAAATCCATAAATATACTTTGGAAATTTATACAAACATTATTTACATTATGCGTAGAAAGCATGACATTTAATCGTCAACATCAAGTGACTCAATTAGTGCATGATAAGATTTCTTGTCATCATTCTTTCCATTTCGAATTATATTACGCCAATTTGGACCAGCCGATTTATTGTGATGATTAGTATTACCAGTGAAATCTTCAATATCATGAATTCTTTGTACTAATTCAATTGATATCTGATTCCAAAGTTTTGGTAGAACAATTAGTTGCCAGTGTCTAGCCACTTCATTGTTTTGATCAAGGCAAGATCGAAGAAAAACAAGTTTATGATGTGCATTTCTAGCTCTTACTTGAATATCATCAGTTATGCTAGCTGAGTTTTTATGTATCACTTTTCTAAACTTCACCAATAGTTTGTGAGTATCTTCTAAGGCACGAGTACAATAGGCAATATTATCTAGTAAATGACTAATATCTTCAAGTAAAAGTATCATAATTGATGGATGACAAGGTAGATTTAATTCCATAAGTTTATATTGTAATACACCAAGAATATCAGCTATGGAATTATATATTTGCTTTGTAGAATTTGTGTTGCGTCGAATTATTCTTGTTTTCTTCTGATACTCTGAGGGATCAATATCACTTTTATTTGATGGTAATAGTGATGGTGTTTTAGATTTTGATTGGGCAAATGATGTAATTATACTACATAGAAGAGTTCCTGCATCATCGATCAATTGCATACAGTCACCATTGTAAAACCTGTAATATTAAAAATGAAGAATGAAAGTATTAAGCTCAGAAACAATAAGTATGAAAGCATAATCTACATAACTTTAAAAAATGTGTTCTTCGTAACAGCAAACATAGACTAGATCGCCTTGACAGAAATTAAATTCAATTTTGAGGTTTATGGGATTTATTGATTGACTTCATCATAGATTGACATCAGTTGGAGAAACATTGAAAACCTGAGAGTATTAGACAGCTGTTTCGTCCTAGTAAAGGTCTCCTCGGGAGTCCAGTGGGGGAAATAAGAACAGTTACTCAACGACAACATTTGATAAAGATCGTGAACTGAAAGAAGTGGGAAATATGAACAACTGGATCCTCACCCAGTGCTCAATGGTAATGTTGTGAATACCACCGTGAAATCAAGAAATTGGACTGTTCATTTCCTAGCACTACCTTTTTTGACCTTGAGTAAATGATAATACATAACTTAAGCATAAACGTAGGGCAGTGACTTTTACCTTACTTAATGAAATGAAGAAAGAATGAGACTTTCGAAAATTGTTCACCGAATGACTTTCGGCTAATTTTGATTAACAAACCACTTAAATTCTCGTGCACATATCAAGCACCTACATGAAACTGCATTGAGTGATTATGATTGCTTGCAATTGAAGCAAACATTAAAACGATTAGTGAATTTACTCCTATTCTTTTCATTTAGCAATAAATGATGTGCTTCAATTGCTACGTTATACGTCTGGTTAAACTGCATCTGAAACGAATTCATCTTGTCAACACTCATAGGAGTGAGAAGATTTTGCCCTTCGTTTAACTGCGAATCAACCAGTAATCGGTTGACGTTAGAGCTACACATTATTAATCGGACATAATTATTACCAACTGTATCTAAAATAGGTGATCTGTCACATGAGTACTTAATGTATTACACGATAAATAAAACGAATAAAATCAAGATATAGACATATTTAATACGAATACATGACCTCATTGGCAATCCATTACTGTGTATCACAGGACACTGCACCAGAACACATGCAACAACAGTAAAAGCAATCCTTCTGTATGGGCATCTATCTTGGATTCTTTCTGAAGCTCTCTGAAGAGATCTCTTGCCACTGGTTTTCAACCACTTACTGTCTCTCCCGTACTAGCTTCTTATTTGACGGCCTATACCGATCTGTGGTCGCTATATAAATAAAATATCTATTCATATTATGATTTGGTTGAATTTATGTCTATTCAGTTAGTCTCCTTGGATTCCAGCCTTGTTTAGCTGAGTGGTAACATTCTCGCCGCGAGACCTAAGTTCGACCGCTCATGGAGAATTATGGATATGCACTTGTGAGACATCTTACATTCGGATATAACAGCTATCCACTGCCCCAGGTTTTTTATGGTTCTCTAACTGGTATAAATCGGTGGTAAACACAACCTTGAAACTGATCAATCCCTAAAAACCATCAAGGGAATTGTCATTCGCTAGTTAACTTATAGTAAGTATGCTTTTGAAACTTTTAGATTTTCCGATTCATTACTGATCAGTGTTGTGCATCTCAACATCCTGTACCTTAACTACAGATGCCATCCAAAATCACAGCGTATAAATTAAATTAAAAATATGATCAAACATTTCGTGCTTGAGTGCTGACAGAGTTGTGAGGGCGGTTGACACTTCCCGGCTGCCCACGCCATGGAAGACTATTTCTTAAGGCACATGAAAGAGATTTGTGGGACCGCAGAGCCCATTGGATATCTGGTTGAGGCTTGTCACACCCACCCTTTTGTGTATGGTTGTTTTGGGGCCGGATAGTCGAAAAGAAACGAAAAATAAACCAACATCGCCGGCCCGGTAGACTGTAGGGCATGGTGGAGTATGTTATTTTGGAGGCGACCTTTTCTAAGCCCCTCCTTCCACTGAGAAGGCAGCATCAGCACGGCACTGCTGGTCATCCAAGGGAAACTTCTTATTGCTGTCACATCCCATCCAGCTAGCAGCAGTACGACTTCGCCCTCAGACCCCTATCATAGTGTAGTAATTTACACCACAACGGCAACTGATTTTCATCTAACCACTATCCACCAGACCTTTTTAGTATGGTAGAACCTCGAAGGAACAAGTGTTCCACCAGCATAGCTCGTTGGGTCATTGTGATATGCAAGCCCGTTTACCATGTTAAGGTTACCATGTTACCAGCCATCGGTCAAGATACGCATCAATATATTGACAGTGGTAGGTTGTAGTTAGCAACAGAATTTAGAGTGCACATTACGTTCTACTTAGGACTTATTAGTTGAACGTATGTTCCTGTTGAAACTAGGACCTAACGTCCATCGCTTCAAATGTTACAGCTATCAGACTACAGATTCACTGATGAATTCGAAATAGGATGGAACACAGTTCTGGATTACGATGTCAACGCTCACTATTAATACTAAACTAAGATTAAAAGCAATACAGAGATGTAGGTATTAAGACCTCATACACCAGCAGTGATCTATCTACTTGGTCTAAACAAATCAGAGATAAGAGAGAGATGACAAGCAATAATATGCCTATCGACAGTTAATTGAATATGGTAAAGTCCAAATGACCAGCAGAATGAAGTTTTCTTTCCTGACACAAAAATATTGTGCAAGCAAAATCGAGTAAAACGTTCAGAACAATTCCTACAAGAATAACCAATTTCAGAACCATTAAATACTATGATTCATTTGGCATAAAATACATATACCTTTGTCTTTCTGTCACATAGTCTGTTGTTTTGCACTATAAACAGCAATAAACCTCAAACGCTCTTCGCTTTTCACCCTATTTATTCATTCAGTGTTACTTACAAAGTAGAATATCGTAGAATTCAGTCTACAGAGGTCTTGCAATAACACAGCAGATTGACTGATTTTCTCTTCTACACTCAGAAGACTGAGACGATTTTACAAGAATAGTAATCACTAATTAACTGCATCAATGACGACAAGGCTATTGCACTATGACACTTGAAACATTTACACTACGATAGCAGTGAAATTAAAACGGTGTTACGCAAAGTATTCAGTGGTCGAAGATTCGATGTACTAACAAGACTGTCGTTAAGCGTGGGGTGATTTTGCAACCAGTTACTCTATTCTGTTGCTTTTCGAACTAAGAGAACCATTTTTATAAACTATGATCAAGATGTGATCGTGTATTATGGCAAATATTGGGCGCTGAGTAAAAGGTTGACATTATTTGATTTCAAACCCGCTGTGACTTACACACATACAATCTATATCTAAGAGAACCATATTTAAGAATGGCAATTAAGCGTAAGAATGGGTGATGAGATGTTTAACTTGGAAAACATTGTTTGCTTTCACCACATGTATTTAAAATCAAAAATATCACGGAGTCTAGATTACGATGGCGAAATGAAACTGAGGGAGTTGGAGACATTTACAGAAACTATACAATTACTTCGTGTTATTTCATTATAGCAGAAGAAAATTTATTCTAACATCTTGACTAGATGGGAATTTATCTAGCACACTGGGAGACGATAACTGTAATTGATAGAAAACCTAGAGTATAGCACAATTTAAACCATCATTTTGTGAATTAAATGTTGACAGTTTACCTTTACCGTCAACTTTAATGGAAGACGCTGAAACATAAAGATCACTACCAGCCCAATAATGGGATTTTAGTCTATGCACTATGGAGGTAATAATAATACGATTAACTCGACCCAGGATATATGTAGTAGGCTGTAGACCACACTGTTTACGTGAGGGCTTATGATAGTACCCGGCTGCCAAGGTTGCGGTAAATGGAGTAGTTTCAGAACTCGAGACCCATCACAGGGAAGTCGAGTTCCTAAACTAATGAGTCATACACCAGCCAAAAATATATATCTAGCCTTCGTCTACAACAGAATTAGGAAGACAAATAAACTTATTAATTGAAAGTTATTTAATATTTATCTCACCTCATGATAAATGTATATCCTAATAAGACATCTGCCAAAACGAATCCAACTGAATGATGAGGTGATATTCCAGATGGTAAGAGTTGGTTTAGCGATTTGAAGGCTGGCAGATCACGTGATTCATTAACTTGACTATTTTGTTGATTAATCTCCACTATTACTGATTTCTTTTCTAACCACCAAGGAGTCCACGTTGGTATGAAATGGATTATGTTATTTGACGTGATGAATCGGTTAAAATCTCGTTTTTCTTTTAGCGTTAATCGAGACCAGATTTCATCAGCGCTTATATCTTCATTATCTAGATTTAAATCTTTAAAACTGAAATAAAATGAAGATTTTCAGTTTTATTACACAGCATCAATAATTTTAATCATCACAACCAGAAACTGACATAATCCTGACAAAACGGAATACTATATTTCAACTGAATATAACCTGCGAATGTATATACGCATTATAGTTCAACTAGTTCAAATATTGGAAATCCTATCAATATCGAAATAGTATGAAGTTCTATGCACCCAATAAAACAATGCCATTTAAGTAAGGTGTATTTGTTTCACTTATTCATGGATAAACTAATTTCCAGTTTTTTGTTGTATTCACCAGGAGTAATAGAAGTAGTCAGAAATTTGAATAAACAATAATAAAAGTAACAGTTACTATTGATTGTGCAAAAAAATACCTGAAGAATAATATGTGTAGAGTTACTTTAAGGAAATCTCTTCATAATAACTGATTGAATACTAACCGAGTAACAGTATGACGTCAATGAAGAGTTCTCTTTTGACACTTGCTAATTTTATCATAAGTAGAGAAAGATTGCAAGTATTTTTGTAAGTGTGAATTAAAACAATTAACAATCACAACCCATTACATAGACTGCATTGACTTAGAGATAATGGATACTTTAATCTGACATTTTAGTTTGCAAAAGTTTAATCCCTAAATACTTGAACTTAGTCGGCTATATTTTACGAGCCATAATGATAGATACTGAATTTCTATAACCATTAAGTGTAAATAGTTAAGAAATATACATATGTGAATCGTGTTGCTTGAGATCTGCTATGGTTCAGGGTGCGAATAGTGACATCTGAGTACCTATCATAGACTTAAACAATGTAACCAACATTCATGGGTCTTCATATACCGAATATTCATTCTACAGAACAGAAATGAACTAACAACGACAACAACCCTTAAAATAATTGAAAAGCAGTTACATTAGTATGAGAAAGTTTCTGGGAATTCTTACCGAACCTGTAAATCATCACCAGAGTCTTCGTTTTCGTCACTAATCTCCTCATGGTTTTCTTGGGAATTCAGGTCCATGATGTGAGAGTCTTCAGATAATGCATTTGATTCTCGCTTCAGTATTTCTTTCATACGTGACTTTTCTGACTGACTGGAAACAGTACAGCGTAGAGATTCAATACAACAGTCCCGATAAAATGATTCCGAACAGTTTTTGTGCTTTTCATTACGATAACAGTTTAACGAACAGTAGTTGATTCCACAACGAGGGCAAACATACATAGACTTATGCGTGCACAAACCACAGATCATAGGTCGGGTAATATCGTTAGTCAAAGAGTCAGTCATTTTCTCAAAACATTAAGACAGGAAAGAGTCCGTTTCTAAAAATCAAAGACAATCCAAAATGTTAATGTTGTTTTACTGGTAAACACTAATATTTTGATTCAGAAAGAGAGTAGAAACTAAGAGTCACTTGTACAATTAAAAATTTAGTACACCCCTAAGTAAAACATTATAATAGACAAACCTCAGGTCCAATGAAATGGAATGTCGGTCGACTAATGCCCATAGATGGTAATAATTCCATAGACACAAAGCCGCTGGTTGAAATATCACCAACCAACAGAAAAAAAGATACATAGTCTGTTTCCAATTCAGTAATTCTGGATTGATAATGTTTTGCTACTTAGTTATTCCTATTATTTATTTCGGTAATTCGCTGCAATGTGTCATTAGTAAATCACAGACCAACAAACAGGTAAAATAACGAAGAACCTGACACAGTTCGTCTGTTGAAGTCTCCACATTTAACAGCGGAATGCAAACAATTACACAAAAGGGTAATAGGAAAAGGTAGGATACAGAAATGAAGGTCAGTAAGAATGCTAAGTCTCTGAAAATAACAGAAAAAACACATTCATACCATTACAACTGATCTTGAACCATGCCACCAAGAATTTCCGGTCACTGGGTTTGGTAATTTTGAAGACCCAAGTCAAGCAACCCACATCTGCACATATGGTCCAAACTGAAAGTCAGAAACTTCATGCATTAGAGTTACATCCTCTTCTAGTCATCTTAAGCTTCTTTAAAGCATGTAGCTCATTACTTTAGGCACTTCATTTCTAACTGGCGTGAACCCAATTAGAACCCCACCCCACCCACTTTGACTTGGGTGGCTAGGTGATATAATAAACATTCACACAGAGTGTGATTTAAGCCAAGTACATAAGCATGTGCCGAGTTGAGTCCCAATAACCAAATACACTAAATCTTCAAACTAGTCCAGTTCCAACTAACATCGTGCGTCAAACTGGTTGGTGACTGAAAATACTTAGTACATTCCCAATGCTTACCTACCTGCTAGTTGAAAAAGCCGTTACCAATCATCGACAGATGAAGAAAAGCGATGAAAATTTATTTTGTAGATGGAAACACTTCAGTATTTCTAAATCTTAAGGTGGCCTAAAGCCATTTCTCATCTCAATAGGGAGACAACGATGGACTGTTTCACAAACGCATATCTAGCAACCAAATGGTATGAAAATCGTTCAGTAAAATGAACATAGAAGGATTTTTAGCATTGTTTAATTTTTTCGGTGAAGTTAAGGAATAGCAACCACAGTCAGTGGGTGCAAAAATGACAAGCAATTTTAAGTTTACAAAGTGCATACAATAATTTAAAAAAGAATGACGGGACATGAAAACACTTTGCAGAAACTTGTTTCAGTTTCTCACTCGTGTTTATGGATGAACTAGGCCAACTTCCATACATAAACTCGTTACAATTGATGTCGATTATTTCATCCTGAGAGCTTACACTTGAAGTAATTGGCTTAGAACAGACTTAGATTTACGAATAATCACCACGAAAAAGTCCTCTTTCATGAGAAACAGTATGCTGTATTACATACTTAGCAATAGCTTCTCTGTGTTTGTGTAGTTATTTTCCTCCCTCATCAACAGTCTTTACCTCGCTATACGCCCGTGGTGCACACAGTACTGTAAAACAGATCCAACAAGTGGTTATCAGCTCATGAACTGTAAACCAACCAGTACTAATAGTTTGTTTCGTAGGCTAGTGATTTTGTTGGTTGACTACGGTCGTCTAAGCGATCTTTAATTGTGATGCCATACTTCAGTTTCATCTGCCTTCCGTCGATACCCCGAGTTTAAAAGCCGAACATGTTTTCGAACGAAGTCAAGTGTTGAAGTTAATCTTTGAGTCCACCAAAAAAATTAGCTAAACTTAAACTATGGAATCTCACTTGCATAACTAAAGTGCTAATTGCATTACAGATGTTTCAGTTACAAGGATAGTAAGCCAGTTGGCCTGTGTAAATCCTTGCAGAAGATATCTCTGCGATTATCTAGTTTCTCCTTGAACGCGTTGACAGAAGATGCTGATACTACTTGCAGAGGTAAGGAGTTCCAATCGTTGATTACACGATGGGAAAAACACAGATTCAAGCTAAATTGATTCGATCACGGTTTTTGAATTTTCTTGTGATGTCCTCGGAGATAGTCAGTCCTAGCAGAAGAGAAAAGATAGGATATACCAGCACCGAAGTCATTATTAGGAATACGAAATGCCAGTAAGAGATCACCCCGTTTCTTAAGGTAAGATAATGGGAATAAGTTTAGCTGACCTAGTCGTTCCTCATAGGACAGATTCGAAAGGTCTGCCACAAGCTTAATACCCATCCTTTGAACACGCTCGAGTACGTCAGCATCCTTTTTTAGGTATGGGCTGGGCGCCTGAACGCAGTATTCTGAGTGAGGCCTAACGTAAGTAGAATAGAATATTCTGAACATGTCCTGATCAGAACTTTTGAAAGCTCTGCGGATGGACCATAATACGCGGAAGCCCTTTGCTGCACCTGCATTACAGTTTGCCGAGGTTTTCAAATCATGACTAATGATGACACCCAAGTCTTTCAGTTCAAAGACTGGGAGTAGTGGTGTACCACCAACGCAATACTGGGAACAATTGCTATGACCAATGTCCGTTATTGCACTTTTGTTAGAGTTGATTTCCAGGCACCAACGTTTGGACCAACCTACTAGTTCATCTAAATTCGCCTGAAGTGCATATTTATCTGCATCACTGCGGATGGATCTCTAAATCTTGACATCGTCGACGGATAGCAGTACCGAAGAGTTGAGCATTTTTGGTAATTCGTTAATATATAACAAGAAAAGTAGTGAACCTAGGATTGCTTATTGAGGAACTCCATTCACCACAGGTTTCCAACCGGACAGTATCCCATTTACCCTCACTCTCTGCCCTCTATCGTACAAAAAGTCCCTAATCCAGGCTTGCAATGGAGCACCAAACCAGGAGGAGAGCCTTCCTAGTAATTTCATATGCGACAATTTGTCGAATGCCTTACTGAAGTCTATAAACATGGCATCTATTGGCAGCTTGAAATCACGGAATGCAACACATTCCTCTCTTGCGACAAGGAGGTTAGTTAAACAAGGGTGTTCAGTACGAAAACCGTGTTGCTGTGGTGCCAAAAGATTGGTTGATTCAACATGTTTCAGTAACTTGTCACGAATTATTTTTTCTAAAATCTTAATAACTATGCTCGTTAGATTCACAGGGCGATAGACACCAACTGGCGACTACCCGCCTTACAAACTGGACTGATTATGGCATCTTTCCAGTCTCTAGGGAGGTGAGTCTGAGTAAGAGACATATTGAAAAAGTCCGTGACTGGTTTAACGGTAATCTCTGCTAGCGAAGATAGCAGTCTAGGATGTAACTCATCGAGACCAGAGGATTTTCCAGGTGTAAGATTAATGAGCAACTATAAGACTCTTTCCTTTGTTTCTGCAGCCCAGAAAGCATTTACTTCGGGCGCCAAAGCTTTTACTTCCAGTTGAAGTGGGGAGACACACGATATTCTTCGAAACTGTCAAAAGTTCCAAAGACCCAAAATATCACGATTGACATTCTCTTATCAGACGTAACTAACTTTAATAACTCAGTTTCTAACACTTCACCTCGCTTTCAACTACTAGAGAGTTGTCAATGTGTGTAACTTCCTGCCCATTTCAAAACAACGTTATCACGTGATGATTATATATTACCACCACTGAATATATTCAGTCCTCTCAGCAATGATAACAGAAGAAACAGTTCAAGAAAGCCAAAGCGTATTAAGTACTTGGTTTACGTCTGAATATTGTTTCATGATCGGTGGCTATTTTCGAAATATGTCTACAAATAACCTACCATCCACTAGTCTGTAGCGACCCTTATGAGTTGCAGACACACAGACTCATAGCAAACACAGGCAGGTCGAATGAGGAAAAGCAATTACTTAGTACCATCTTTATTTGGGTCACAGCTAAACTCATCGCGTACAAAACGACTCTCAGTCCAGACAGAGTTTTATATGTCTTCGTCAATGTCAAGTCTACGCATTCGCTGTTCCGCTTCTCCTAACCCTTTCGCTGTGTTGTACTCTGAAAGGGAAGGGAAACAAACATGATTAGTGTTATCAATAAGGTTTCGAATATGTTACAGACGATACTATGTAGTTCCTGTTCTTCATCGACCTGCCTGTGTTTGCTATGTGTGTGTCTACAACTCATAAGGGTCGCTACATAATTGGTGTCGGAAGAAAAAAATACGCAGGTTGAAGACAATGAAGCCAACCACTGACGGTGAACCTCCCGCCCTCATAACCAAACCCTGCAACTCTCCTCGGGAACCGCATGCCACCTTATGCAAGTCTCCCATCTTCGAAATATCCCCCAAACTACCAGATGCGGAAGCCGCGTATGCAATCATTCCTCAATTATTTCCCTCCAGCCGCCCACTATGACCACATCTTAGCGTCGCTCAGTGAGGAAGCAGCTCGAAGGACATTGGCTGCCGGGTTCTTCGCCGCCAACTCCCCATCCATCAATAGGGAAACTTTTTGGATGAATGTTTCGGTCCCCAGTTGAGGCCGCAACAATACACGGTGAAATTGATCTCACGGAGACAACTGCCGGCGCAGTCACCTATAGACTACTGGTACACACTGCAGTGCCTCGCCGTCCACGCACTACTAGATATGGATACAGCAGCACGTGAAACATTAGTCTGCTCTCGTTTTGTGAAAGGACTCTTACCGGGCGAACTACGAAACCACTTCCTCCGCCTACCACCGAATTCGGACCCGGGAAATCAAAACCACATGCCTACGCTTCATGGACTTTGAATCCTAAACTTAAGCAGCACCGAGCGTGAACATGATTAGTGTTATCAATAAGGTTTAGAATACGTTATAGTCCTCAGGGTCCAATATCCAATATTGATAGTGCGAGCGTAGAAAACTGATAGGTTCTGATCTCTCGCGTCTAGTCCTTAGGGCTTGGTTCGAGTTGTTCGGTTCACTCCTGCAACAGACGAGGAAATCCCCCCTGCTTTCTTGCTTTCAGCCTCGGTGAGGTGGATGTTTTATGGGTCGGTAAGTTGTAATTTGTAGAGTGATTGGGGAGCTACGGGTTGCTGTAAAGGCTAGGGGACTGTCATGACTTCTGTCTGTGTAAGTACCTGAAGGAGAGTAGTAAGGTAGTGGTAAAAAATGAAAAGAATGAAAAAGGAACTAGGTGAAGAGAAAAAGGGAAGGAGAGGGGGAAAAGAAGAGAAGAAAAGGAGGGGTGAAGAAGATAAATAAAAGAGAGACAAAATTATGTGGGAATTGTCCGAATGGTAGAAATAGATAGCGTGGGTTTAGTTCCTACAGAAGAATTAGGTAATGTGGGTGTATTATGGAGAGAGATAGTGAGTGGTAGGTAGGAGGGAGGTGAGGGTAGGCTAGAGAGGTTGGTGACTCCCCGAGTACGTCCTTGGTAGACTATGCGAGGTGACACAACTGTCTAACCGTCTCTTGAATGAGTCGACTGAGGGAGCTATAACGATATGTCGCAGTAAGGCATTCCATAAAGCACGTACTCTCAGGGAGAAAAAATGGATCTGAGTATGGTGCTGGCTCTCTGATGTGATACATCAATGGGGTTTCCTCGTGAAGACCGCTGAGTTGCAAGCAAAATTGATTTGTTTGTGTGATCTGCCTGATGGGTGATCTTGTTTGCCACAATAAGGTCACCCCTCTACCTACGATAATCCAATATAAATAGGCTTAGGTGTTCAAGTCTTTCAGAATGTGTCTTTCCCCTTAGCCCCACAACTGATTTTCTTGCGGTTCTTTGTATCTTTTTGAGGAGATCAGAGTCTCTCCTGAGTGTTGGGGGAAGGGGCCACCGTGTTGAAAACCTCTAGATGCGGTCGCACGTAGGATTTGAAAACGGTGAGGAGTTCGGGAGTGAGGGCGCCAAGCTGTCTACGCTAAAAAGGCAGAATGGCGTCCGCTCTGGTTGTCGTACCTTTGTAGTTGGAGCTAGTGTTCAAGGTGTCAGAGAAGTTGAGCCCCAAATCTTTCTCCATGGACACTCTGGTGATAGGCGATGGCTTTGAAATTATTTATCAAGTTCGCCCAAACCTCCCACGTTCTCTTCGTTTTCACTCTTAAAACAGCGGAGGCTTTGGCTATTCATGAACTAAGACCTGTACAAAGTATGTGCGGTCACTGTCTTTATCGTGTCCATAACATTTCCCAATCCATCCTCCCCCTCCCCCTTTGTTTAACCTTTGTATCCTTCCTTACCACTATTATGTTATTATAATCGCCCTCTTAATTAGCTTCCGGTGTTATTTCACCTAATTGTCTTAATTTTCAGAAAACACTGATTCATCTTGTCCAACTTGTAATGACATTAATACTTAATTTATTTACCATTTTCAACAATTTTTCACCCCCTTCTGAGTTATATACTCTCTATGTACCATTCCATATACTACATAATCTAATGGTTACCATTCGCACTTCAGTTGTTTATAATGACAAATGCCATCATACGCTCTATTATTATTGTCATCACCATGTTTTGTTTCCCCGTGGGGTATAATTTTTTCAAATATCAATATATAACGATTGTACAGCTTGAAAATAAGTTCGTTGAAAAGAGTCTCTTCGCTGAATGTCTTGTTCTTGATAGCACGGTTGCTCAACATGTACTGGAAGTCGGTCGTACTTGCTTCATATTTACTGATGTGCATTACTTTGCACTTTCCCAGGTTGAAGCTCAGGCCATTTTAGGACAACCAGAGTTCGAGTTGTCGCAAGTCCTTTTGTAGTGCTGTACAGTCAGCTTCTTCGCTTATCACCCTCCAAATCTTAATGTCGTCAGCGAAGAGGGGGATGGATGAGGATATTGTCTGGCAGATCGTTGACAAACAGGAGGAACAGAAGTGGTCCTAGGATTGCTCCTTGGGATACTGCTGACGTCGATGGTTTCCACTCTGACCTTATTCTGTTTACTTTGGTGCAGAACTGCCTCCCTTCCAGGTACTCCTTGAACCAAGAGGGTAGGGGTTCACTTATGCTGGCTGAAGTGATCTTGTGAAGTAGGACTGTGGGTGGGACACTGTTAATACTTTGGCTAGGTCGAGAAAAACATGTATCGGTTCTCTGTTGTCCCAACTGAGTGTCCAGTCGTCCAAGACGGTTAGTAAGTTGGTGGCAAATGAGCGACCACTCCGAAAACCATGCTGAGCAGTGTGCACTGTGTTTTCCCTATTGGGAGATTTCCAGATAGTGTCAGCTACCAGGCTTCCCAACACTTCCGACACAATAGGGATTAAAGCGATTGGCCTGTAGCTGCAAGGGCTTTTTCTGCCTCCTCCCTTGAAGATGGGTGACAAGATGGTGATCTACCATTATCCAGGGAGTTTGCACGACTCTATATTGAGTGCTTAAAGAGGCTGCAGATTGGTTTTGCAAGCACCTTGGCGCAGTTCTCTAGGACCACCGGTTTCAGGTCATCGCAGCCAAGGGACTTGCCTGAACGTAGCCTAGATAGTTTCTCGAACCCTTTTTTCTCTATGATTGAGATCGTTATTTATGACCTGGTTGGTGTCGTAACGAGTCGGTGTGGATTTAGTGTTGATACTAAGTTGGGCTTGGAAGTGTGAGCTCAAAAGCTCGGCAATCTTTGGACTGCTCAGTACACTCTCATCATGATCTGTGATAAGATTCACTCCCTTAATGGTCGACTTCCTTCTCGACATGAAGCGGTGCAGGTTTTGGGGATTGCTTTGTAACCTCTCCACCAGGTTTGTTTGCTGGGAGAATCTGTCGCTACGCACTCTAATGTTGCAGCGGTTGCGAATCCTTTTGTAGTTCAAAAAGCCAGACTCCCTGCTAGATGAATGCCACTTGAACCAAGCCTACTTCCTGCTCTGGACAAGCCTCTCTCTGTCCCACGCTTTAGCCACGAGGTTCTCACTGACAGTCTGTGTTACCTATGGTACACTGTGACTGATGGCCCCAGCGATTATTTCCTTCATCTGTAACCAGTGTTCATCTACTGTGAGATGAGTCCAGTCTACCGGCCACGATGCATTCATCAGATAGTCCCTCATGGTCTCGCAGTTGGCCTTGTTGTAGCAAGGGAAGGTGTTGGGCGTCTCCGGCTGCAGGGCCTTCCTAGTAATCATGGAGGTTATTACCGTGTGGTCACTGAGCCAAGGGAGGTTGGATGCATACATCCTCAATGAGGAGTTCATCGTTCGTCAGAACGTAGTCAAGGCGCGATGTGTTTCCGTTAGGTCCCAAGTGTGTGGCATCACCCACTTTCTCTGAGAGGCCAGCAGTCTTAATTGCATTCTTCAGCTTCTGATTCAAGGATCTAATGTGTCCCTCTTCCGTCTCGAAGAGGATCGACAGGGTGTTGAAGTCACCGGCAATGATTACGGAATCGTAATTTGCAGAAGTCGTTAAGGTTGCCTTGATGACCATTTCCTTATGTGTAGTGGGGGATATACATGTGACTCAAAGTAGGTATTTGGTACAGTGGAGAGTGAACTAGTACCATAGAGATTCTGGAGCTGGGTTAAGGCCGTCTCACTAACCATCCTTGCCTTTAAACGAGAGCTAACGTAGAGAGCCACTCCCCCTGCTCTGAGCTCTGTCCATACGGAAGGGTTCCATGCACCTCTTTGTCGGAGATGTCCAGCGAGAACCAGGATTCGGTGATAAATATGATGTCAGAGTGCTGACGTTCACGTAGCGTCCTTATCCCTTCTACTTGCCCTCTTATTCCCCTAACGTTGTTGTACATACATGCTAGAGTGTGCCTGGTGAGAGGGGAGGGCTGGTTGTGTATTTTCATGAGAGGAGCGCTTACGTGGTTAGGTCTAGCGTCACCAGTCCTCACAGGACTGGCATCGTTCCGTTATTTTTGAGTTTTGTTTTCAACTAGGGTAGGGGCTGTGGCAGTGGGAGCTCCTTTATTCGATGTATCTGACTCACTGGTCAGTACCTGTGTGATAACCACTGACTCCAGAGTTCTTGGTGGTTGCCGTCTCTCCTCTTGCCTCGTGAGTCTAGGCTTACTTCTACATATGCGTATTGCGCTACCTATGAGATCTTTTGCACCATACCATGCGTGTAGAACGTCTGTGAGGAGGCATGTGAGTCAAATCGGATGGCGAGCAGTCTGGGAGTGGATATGGACTTCGGATGCGCTTGTCTCAGTAGTCTACTGACGCTGTTAGCCAGCATACTGTAGAGACCAACTTTGGTTGAGAGCTATTGCCACTGTTGGACGTCATGGAAGTACCGATCTTTAGCCGAGCGGTCAATAGGCAGTTCTGGAATCCCATGTACAACTACAGTGTTGTTTCTGTTTGGATTTCCAGTCGCTGATTTTCTTTCCTCCTCTCTTAATAACCATGGCTTGTCAGGCCTGGCCCGAATTTTGCAGGTATTAACAATGCCCGGTTGTCGCGAGAGAAGGAGGGTGTCTTCGGCCTCTCTGGCAGTGTTCAGGGACACACGTAAAGGGGTGCCCGGCTTACGCAAGATAGGTGACACAGCGTTACAGGGAGCGAAGGGAGTCCCAGCATCTGACAGTAGTCGGTCCCATTCGGCTGTCAAGCCGCTCTCTGTCGACACATTGACGTTGAACAAGATGATCGAGTTAGCCCTCCTGAGACGGGTTTGTTGTGGGTGACACGCCTGACTTCCCAATGAGTTTGTTGTGTATTCCTACTAATTGTTTCTCAGTTACAGTGGGTGGGATATTTGGGGTGGGCTTCGTAGAGAACTTAGCGGTCGGTGTCCCTAGCCATGAGCTCGATGTTCTCTGGGGTCAGGTAGTAGGTGCGGAGACCCCACTTACTGTGGTCCCCATGCGTGGTGGCGTGCGCACAGCTAGGGATCTAGCTTGTTTTCAGATCCCTTTGTGTTGTCCTGTAATGTTATCCCTACTTTATTTAAGGATGTTGGTAGCTTTTGCATGGCGGAGAGCATCTCTTTCAGGCTTTCCGTGAGGAGTTCGGGCAGCTTCCTGCACTCTGGACAAATGTACCAGAACCATTTGCATGGTTCTCTTCATTAGTTTATAGTATTATTGAGGCACTTTAGTGTCGCAGTGGCAATGCGCCCATCGGTGACATGGTTGCATGCAAATGCTTCATTGACTACCGAAACAACTTTAGTACAAACACTGCAGCCATCGGGTGTCATAACGCAGTCTTCTTTCCATGAGGAAAGTGCTACAGAATGTGGCAAACTGCTTGTGGCTGCCTTATTCTTAAGCCTTATACGCCATCTCCTCTTTATAAGAATGGTCTGATCCTTGACCGAGATAGGGCTAACTTGTTACGTGCTACTCTCACCTGTTTGATGGCGACTGGAATTCTAGAAACATAAGTTGGCAGCTTCATTAGGTTCGGTGTTCTGCTCAACCCCCGTTTGTCTGTGGGTAAGACTAGTGTTGTTTCGGGTGTTATTGTCCCTCGTTGTGCACGACCGCGTCATCCGTGTTAAAGCTTCAGACCTAGCGTTTTGGGCAGACATGTCACTATTATGTAAACTTCTTGGGAAAACAAACATTTAACAGTAATAAGGAGGTTGAAGACTGAATGTAGTAAAAGGACAGAATATATAAAAGAAGACAATTTATCTTGGCTTACCTTCAGACACTTGTTACTTGCTCCTCTGCTCTTGATTAACGAGTTTATCCGTAGTCTCCAGATGTGTATGTAAAACCAAGAAAGATGTATCCTGGGAATGACCTCCGAAGAGAAACGAGAGCTAAGGCAGTTTGGCAGTTTAAACACCCAAGAACCACTGACAGGAGGCAGATTGGTCGGTTCAAAGATATAATATTGCCAATTTTCAACTGTTGAGAAGTGAGTTGACGAATACGCAGCGATGGAGTGTGTACAGGAATAGGAGTGCTGCAAACGTTCGATTTTTTATAGACTGAGTATTCCAAGTGGGAGTTTTTCGATGTGTAAGAATCCAAAAGCTGAGAGACGAGCGAAAGACAACCCTATCCAAGGAGCGCGCGTGACGAATACTTCAGGGACAACGCGGCACTTACCAATGTCCAATTGCAAATGGAAACATTGTTTCCAAAAATTACCAATGGATGTTTCTCGGAATTCGTTTTTTACGAACTTTCCCTTCTTGACATATAAACCATTAGTCTCTGTTAGGAGGCGGTGAAATTTAAGAGTATACCTCATCTGTGGCACTGGGAAGTATGCTGATAAACAACCTCTTTTCGTAAGTGCCAGGGAAAAGCTGCACACAGTTTACGTGATTATTTCATACACTTAAGGTTCGAAAGCGAAGACAGGTAGCATGGATCTTCATTCTGGCTGAAATACGCCCTACCTTTTACAAATCTTAGAAACTGTACTACATATCTTCGTGACTAACTAGTTGCCCTCTCTCCGAAGCTCTCTTCGAAGCTTTACAAGAGTGAAATACAACCTCAGCCAGTGATCCACAATTTCACTGCACAAACATGAGTGAAAAGAGACGCTGATTTCCGGAGAAACTCTAAATACTTATATATGCTAGCAACCTCTATCCTATGGGTTTTAAAGAAATCACTTATATTGCACGAAACGTTTTTATCTTAGTATGACTGTTTCGACATTATGGTGTGCTTTTTGACTGGCTCTTGGACTATTTTAAGGCATTTTCTTGCAAATGCTTCTCTCTTTTATCATTGAAACATCACCAATTGAACCACTTGACTAGCAGAAAATCGAACCACTAAAAAAGTCACCATTAAACACTAGATAGCATTTGTCACTAATAGATATACAGATCAAAGGACAAGAGGTTCGAGAAATGAAATTCTCCAGACGAACTTGTTTTAAAATGCCGTACAATCTTGTGTATATTGAATTTACGGCCACTGGTTACGTGTTCGTTTTTGTTGAGGTGTGAGACTGGTGAGTCATGTTTAAAAATAGGTTTTTGCTTTCGTCATGCATTTCAGACAAGTGATCGGTTGACCACAGTCACTCGAGAGGTCTACTTATTGGTTACTTTCCTTCAGACAAGCAAGCCTTTGAAATTGTGAAGCTTGGCACCAGCGTTAAATATCACTAAACCCTAGGACATAAACTTTACGGAATTATTTTCGTTGCATCTTAGAAGATGCTACTGACCGAATCCTAACAGATGCGCGTTAGGCTATAAAGTATCAAGAGAAATATAGTGCACTCCATGTGATTTGTCCATTTTGTAAGAGGTGAAGTTGTAGACCATTAGCAAAATCAAACTTCGATTCACAATACAGTCTAATCACATCTCTAGTAGCTCTCTTTGGTGCCCTTTGTAAAACGACGTCTTTCAATTAGAAGGAAACAGTAAACGAATTCTTTTTCGGGTTCAGATGTATGTCACGTGGTCTACACACAATAAATTGACCGGGATTTAATGATACAAATACGAAACGCCAGAAATAGTTGCGTTTATCACCGCGAGATGATAATCGACAAAGCTCGAGGAGTTTCACAAAGGGTGATCCTAAAACCCTTTTCAATTATGGAGGGAAAAATATCTCCAGTGTAATTTCACGAGTTGGCCTTGGTTTTCGCAATCGTTAATTCTCCCTGGATACTGGGAAATAGAACTGGGCGTGTTCCTGTTTGTAGCTACTGTCCCACAGTTTTCCGAGTCAAAGAGAAGCAGTTTATCGGCTGCCCGATTTCGAATTCTGGTCAGGCTCACCAGAAGGACAGAGGTGTTCTCTATCCACTGTGTTCCCTTGCAAAACGGCAAATTCTGAGGTCGGGTGGGTCATTTTTGAACACTGTGGAATGGAGGGTGGGGATCGAAACCCAGATGCACTCAACCAATCATGGGGAATCAAATGGGCCGGTAGGGATCATCTCTAACCTATCGCAACCAGTTATCACAATAATCGCCAAACCAATCGAGCAACTTCACAGATAGGCCCATGATTTGATGTTTCTGGAGGAAAAGAGATTGACAGGCTTTGCCGACTAAACGAAACAGCTGAAATGGCTGAGTATAACTGGTCCTCCCCCTACAGGCCGATTTTATGGGAACGACCAGGTTAAAGTCCATAAATAGAGCTGGTTCCGTCTGAATTCTTGGGGAAACACCGATGGAATGACTCGTCTGCTACTCGTTCCATCGCTTTCGAAACCGAGACTAGGGAAACCAGCCAGTGGTTGAAGGCTCCAAGTTTATTACCCCCCTTTAAACACCAGAACGGTTGCCTTTTATCTTCAGTTAGAAGACGACGTACGTCCCAAGGACGAACATGTGGAGGAGTTCGCCTGCCGGATACCCGCTCTTCGCGTATTCGCCGATGAACTCTGCCGAGTCCGGTAGATTTATAAGGACGCGCCTCATAAAGTCCCTCTCACTCATCCCAGCAATCTGGATTTAGTGCTGCTCCAAGGCTGTCACCCCGGACCGATCGGAGGTATTTCGGAATTCATATGCTAATACATTGGCTGATTCAATTTTCTAGTATTCAGCATCCGTTCTACAGGAAGGTCTAAGTCATTTGATTTCTTCGTGCTTACTTGCAGGTCTTGTGGAAAGCTTCTGCGTTTTGGGTCGATTCGATGCATTAGACATAGCCGTTCGCTCACTTTATATGATATAAATCCGGCATATAGTTTTGCCACGGTTCGTTTTATACTGAGATGCCTGATTTGCCTTGAAACTACGGTGCCAATGGGATCCCCATGCATCACTTCACTAGAATTTTTCGTGCTGTCCACAAAAGAAAGATAGCAGAATTCGTGGTCTAACAAATAGAAACAAAGAGGGAGAAACGCGGGATAAATGGAAGTGAAACGAAAAGTTCAGGTGTGTTTAGAAACGATATGGTATGAAGGATACATGAACCAACAGAATCCTGCATGATGAGTAGAAGTTTCTTTGCCTGTCTCTGTAACAGCCCAAATCCAATGATTTCGGCCTGAAAGCGGGAAAGAACTAGGCGGTGCCAACTAACGCCAATCTGACTAGTTCATGCGTTCCGCTGTATAGTTTCCCAACTTATGCGAGTGATGCACAGTCAAAGGTTAGATCAATAATGTCAATAACACGGTTGGTAGTAAATCAGTGGGAGGCTCGTAACAAAATATGTAGTACTATCAAAGCAGCAATAAGTTATATCAAAATTACAAAAATACCTTGACAGTGCCGTTGAGTAACCATGCAGTTCAAACGTTCTCGGGCACAAATATGAGCTATACAGCAAAATTGGCCAAACAAATACACCTTCTAAGTGCCTGACAGTCAATAAGAATACTCCCGGCAAAAGGGGATCAGAAACTACCTACCAAAATCAAACCAACAAATAAACGTTTCCAGTGGCCATTTAAGAGTTAAGCAGTTAAAACACAGTGCAGTCGCAAGCTGGACCGAAGCAAAACGTCGGGCGCAGTGAAACGACGTCACGCTGTCAATAGCCCAGCTTCACATGATAGGAAAGTGAAGCTTTCATGATAAGTCTCAATCATACAAAGACAAATAATGAGTGCAAAGCCAAAGAAGACAGTCAAATGACCAAATAATGCTACATAGGCTTGGGTCAATGGCACAATATCTGTAACGAGGGTAAAAATATCCAAATAAATGTCGATACTGTCAAATAGACTGATCAGGAGGGATTTTCAGGTCAGTTCTTCGGCTATACCATCATACATGCCGTTAGTAACTCTCCACTAGTTCAAACCTGACTACTTCTGTTTCATAAGCTTGTGTGTGCTAGGTTTGGGGCGAAAACAATATGTCTTCCTGCCTCACTTTTTCAGACTCATATGCCAGGTTTACTGAGGTTCGTCGCTGTGGTGGTTCAGTGGCAGATGACTTAGATACTGGGGTAAGTAAGCTCGTGGCCACTGCATCCAAATGAAGTCGCATTCTTCAATGGTCTAATTTATATGAAAATATTTGAGCCCAAAAGTATGACCATATAGCCATCAGTGAGTACGCTAGGGTACTTTCGGCCGAGTATTGACTATGCAATTATCATCGGAATCTCCGAACGACTACAAATTAGGTAGCAGTGGGGAAGAAACGAAAGGGATTGGAACTCATCCGATATATGGACGTGAAAGAGATACGAATCCGTTGCCTTTTAAATGAACTGCATTAAGTTTATATCAGCAGTTGTATCAGCCTCTGGCTGATGGCATGAAAAACAAGCTCGACAGAGTTCTTTGTAACTTTTCAGGTCGCACTACAGTACATTTTTGTGTTGATTTCAAGGGAGGGAATCCCACAGGACCTTAGTGAACGACAGTTCTGATTCTTCTCAGTTCATCCACTAGAGTTAGGTGAAGGGAATTTCAGCCTCAATTACTTGTATCAGTCACATCTGACACACGGATACCACGCTAGGATGCTCCTGTTTAACAACTACCTTTACCCCAGAAATCAGACTGCACACCCCATACATAGTCTTGGATAAGGCTAACGACAGCAATGAGGCCCTAAATTCTGACAGTCATCGGCTCAGTTGATCACGGTTTTTACTAGGTTGTAATGGATAGGCTTTGTCAATTAATGAGCATCCTCAGTTTAAAATGTTTCATTTTTCAAAACTGCAAGCCTGAAAGCCAAGAGGGGTTGCCTGGTTTGCGGGGATGACAGGAAAGAACTCCTATCTATTATCCTTCATCCTCTCGATCAACCGACAGAACGTTAGAATACGCATGTGCCTGAATTTTCCTTCAGCCTTCGATAGTCCCTCAGGTTTACATTTATCTATTTTAATATCCCTGGAGAATGCATCTGATTTATCGTGCCTAGTCTCAAGGATTGTTTTGGCCATATTTAAGGAGTCAGTAGCAAATTAAAACAGCCCAAGTGTAGGCCAAATTAAGAGACAGCAATACATAAGTAGGGAAAGTAGCGTAGGAGTCTAGGATGGAAGTAACGCGGAGTACAATCAAACTACGAAACTTGGTAGTAGTAGTAGCCGTAGAGACGAGTAAGTTGACTAATAAAAAGGAAAACAAACAGGAATGAAGGACTTTTGCGTTGCTGTTTCACTTCCTCACTTCGATCAAACATTTTGCGCATTCCGTGTGTCATAGGAAAACCTCAAGACTATTCCTGAAGGTGTTGAGAGATTGAAGAACACATTCAGAACTTTTCTCAGTTAAGCTTCATAGACCAGTTTCTCTAGCGTTCTAACGACATCCATTAGCATGCATCTGTCCTTCTTACTCATCTCCATAGATTGACCTCTGGTGCAATAAATGAAGTTGTTAAGAGAAAAATATCAAATAAAGCCATTGTCTTTTGATGAATATGAATGACTTGATGATATGTTACCATATTTACGAGACGGAAGTTATTAAAGCAGTGGGGTGGTTGTCCTTGACTTTTCAGTCTAAATTACCACAAATGCTGTCAAACTTAAAATAAATGTTCCGACGACTACTTCCAGTGAGATGCTTTGACTGGACTGTTTGTCACCGGTTCGAAACAAGGAGTACTTTCCCTTGCAAATTTCCTTGGAAATAGAATGGTATATGCACCAATTATAAAGCTGGCACTAAAGAGCACTAGGTAATAAGAAGCACTCTAGACCCCAATGGGGCCCAGAGCCCTAACTGTAGTGGTGAGAAATTTCGCATTACAGACAAAACAAAACCTCCTTTTGTATGTATAATGGAAAGCAAAAAAGGTTAGCAAAGTGAAAGAACAGCACTCAATATTTGACCTAAAGATCAACGAGGAAATGTTTGCGCAGTCTCCAATGTTGTTGGTAGCATAAAGAAAGACTAGGTAGCTCAGACTGCATGAGAGTTCGCTAACAAAGAGTGAAAAAATGAGATCCCAAAGTGGCTCATTGAGAAGCTCCAGCATTGTGTACTGTGGATGTTTAATTGGGCAGGCTGACCTCGAAGAAAATTTCGCTACCTTCAAGACTATTTTCTAACCATGGAAACAGTAGAATAATAATGTATATTGAACTATTTCTGACATGAAGTGTTCAAATGGAGTAGTGTAGAATACCCTGGTGAAGTTCGGAAAAATTAAGTGGACGGAGATCTTAAGTCCCTTACAGCTGGTTAGTTTTTCTGTCAATGAAAAAAACCGGAGAAAATTGACGACAATCACCTCAAAACATAGTTGTATTGTAACAAATGGTAAATATTTTTGGCAAAAGTCAGTTAATACCAATTTCCTGTGGACTAATTGAAACATCATAAAGTGGAACTGAAATATGCATAGTTGCAGCCTTGTTTAGGCTCACAATGTCAGCTTATCTTGACTGTAACACAGATTTTAAGCTTTGATAGTTCCTTTTGAAGCGAACCATGTAGCAGTATACAAACACCATGTCCAAGCATCCGACGTTATTCACGTTTCTTTCTAGATAGTGAGGAGACTCTTCACGAGTGGATTTGTTTTTGCACCTGTGCATCAGTTGATTTGTCCGCCCTTCTTTGGGTCTGTTTTCTTGCCGATCTCTTGAACAGCTGATATGCACAGTGTGAAAATAAGTGACAGTCGGATGTAGAAAATGGGAGGGAGTCCATCAGTTAACTTCCCTACTAAGTTGTGACCATCATAATACTTGTATTTTAGGATTTGTCCTGGTGTGAAGTTGACGGACGCAATGACCAATCACTAATTATCCGGACTTGCTGTATACCCACGAATGCGAGACCAAGGAAGAACACGATAGTGTAGTCGGATAGAATAGCATATTTGGGTGGTTGTGCCAAGATAGCGATGCATTCCAACTAACTGGCTAGAGAGTAGAATACTAGCAGTGCAACGTAACACGACAGCGTGCCAAAAGGCGAGGATGCCTGACCGGGTGCCCTTAGCTTAGCGAGTCCAGTTAAACCATCAAGGTCAGCATCAATGTTGAATGTCGTCGAACCCTAGGCTATTGATTTTGGGGGAGCGTGTGACGCCACAGTATTTTGTTTGAACTACGAAGTACAATGAACAGTCGGCTTCAGCACAACCCCATCAGGAAAATTTAGCGCATGGGCCATTTACAAAACAATATCCTGTCTTAGTAGTACACCACAAGACACATGGAGGGATACGTCTGTATATGAAGTGTAAGAAAACGTTAATACTAATGTCACATGGAATCTAGGATTTCGTCCGGAAATTTCCTGTTCTAGTGAAATACTCTCGACTAAATTTGAAATTGTTTTATATTTTTGAACTCATAAGCTACGGAGTGACAAAAGTTTTATTAGGTGAATGAAAATCATGGTATTAGGAGATTTAAGCTCAATATATAACAAGTAGTTTCCACTATGCAAGATCTCTTGCAGAGTGCTTCAATAACTTACCAGGAGGAAACAGATGAGCAATGAAGACTGCTTTCGTACCTGTAACAAAAGTAGCTATGTCAACAAGCTGATGATATTGTCAAGTTCAGCAAAACGTTACCACGAATAATATCAATTACTGAAGTATAGAATCTTCGCAAATCGATTTCGCACGAACTTGAGAGACTTAAAGGTCAACCACTAGTTTTCCTTACTCGTTGTGCACCGACGAGTGTAAGACTAAGACTGAACACAACAAAGTAGCTAAGTAATATCCCATGAAGAATGCCTATGCCTCCCAATTAACTGGCTGAAAATCACCTAAGAGCAACGAAACATAGTGCAAAAAGTATAAGAACATGAAAAACAAGTCTAACAGCTTTTGCAAAAGAGAAGGAGTTTAAAAGCCGGTTTTGTGAGTTATCTTGCTCACTGTAGAGTCTATAGGCGACGACTAGAATTATGTACTGACTGATCACTGCAGATTGACCAATCTTATGTTGCCTAATCTTGATTTTTGACTGAATTCTATCGGTCATTCTGCAATCCCGCCATCAGGGTAGGAGGCTCACCATCGCAGTTCACTTCGATGCATGCTAGGTGGTTGGAGGCAATCGGCAGGAAGCCCTGCGCCTAGGTTTCGTGTTTCTTGACACTGGCCAGCAAGGTCAAGAAAATAGATGTTCTCTGTTGTTTCGAATCCGCATCACTCTGTTGCTCTCAGCGATGTTAACACTCGCCATTTGGGCTGTGACTGACCTCTTGCAGGACTGAATTACGTGCAACGATTGATCACCGTAGAGCAACCAATCGAATATGATCCCACTCATAAGACTTCAGTCGTCTGGTAGAAAATGAAGTCTAATTAATGTGATCAAAACGAGTGAACGACCAGAAGCGGTCAAGGAGAAAATATGAAACTGCAACCTAAGGAAATGGATAGAACATGAATCAAAGGTTGATGAATGTGGGTGTAATAAAAGGATTTTATCTCACATGGAATCCTTATGAATGCCTTAGTAACAGCTAAGCGTTTACTCCTTAATAAAACATTTAGTATTATTTTACAAACCACTTTAATGAGGGTATTGTATACGGTCAGAGGAACAATCTTTATAAACTCTTCCTCACTTATATCTTGAGAGTGGCTCTTGTGGGAATTTAGTACACACCTGTTCACCAGTCACAGACATGTGAAATCGCATACCACTGATGTACTACTCCCTCAGTCTTTTTGGTCTTTATTTCCATTCTTCATATGCTTCAACCGGAAGAATGAACTTGAGCCGATCCAATTTCAAATGGAAGTCATCCATAACAGGAAGCTGATATAAAGTTGGTACTTATTTAATAATCATGAAAAATAAATGGAATATGTCAACAGTGTATCCAACCCTTTACAGAAATTAGGATGAAGTAACTGGCCCGCAGAACCAACTTAAAAGTTTCCAGCTATTGGAGATTAATCACAACTTAAATAATTACATTAAAAGCAAATTCTCAGCAGGTCAGACAAATCAGAATTGAAATAAGACATTCGGATAGTGACTAGTAGAGAAAGTTAGGGAGGAACTCCACCCTGGCCACCAGGCTTTTTCCCCTTTATTCTACATACAGACAATTTACTTCTGTTGAAAGCTGATTTACTTTGAGGTCTCCTTTGTAACAAAATAAAGACGTCCCATTAACACCACAGTGGTCGTCTCTAAATACGTCGAGTTTGTCTGTTTACTAAAGCATCTTCAAGCAGCCCTTATTACCAAGTGTCGTGATTACATATTCATATCAACTTCGTGTTCAATATATCTTACCCTTCACATAGTCGTCATGCGGATCTGAACTGCAGTTCACACACATTGAGCGGTTACCTAACTCTATTCTTTTTCTAGGCAAGTTGGAAATTCAGCCCGATCGCTGAAGGTGCGGATACCTTGTGGTGTTCTTTGTTTTCTGTATTTAGCTAAAGTGGATAAAATGACAGAAGCTATCTGCTCAAGAGGAATACATCTAACGAACTACTTGATTTTAATGTTCATGTTTGAAATTCTGAGACTCAAAACCATGATGTGACGGTTGGCAGTTAATTTAAGAGGTATGACTGACAACTGGTTTATAATGACGTTCATTACAGGCTTAATGATTGAAGGCAGTAGAATTGATACAGAGAAAAGTAATGTTAATAATAACATGGTATTGATGTAAATGTGGGTTCCATGTCTTCATTACAGAACATTAAAAAGAAAACAGGACTTAAGTTAGAAACCTTGTCGATAACCTTTTCAGAACATGATTGTTCTGCTATAAGACTGAAGTATGGACACTATTTTGCCACCGGACTATATCAAGTGATACTTTCAAGTTCTCGGTACTGAATGTCAATCAATGTTTATCCATCAAGTATACTACACAGGAAATGAACTAAGTGACACAACACTGAGTTACACGGTGTTTGATGTTAGATACCACAAAATCTAAGTCCAGGATTTCATATCGAATGATGTGTAAGTACCTACACCAAATTATCGTACTTCAGATGTCACACAACTTAGCTTGGAAGCTATACTACAAAATTAATCGATTGTCTTTGAACAGAATTCACATTTTATCTGGCAGTTCATTTGTGTATTTTAACACTCTAAAGAATGCACACATGGTGTACAGATTCGTCAATGACATACATAATTTTTATATTTGGATTCATGGCTGACGTCAGAGACTTTCAGCATGCACATCGGTAGTTGAATGTAGTAACTGGTCAAACTTTTTATTCACATAAATCCAGTACTCTTTCAAAATCTACAACATTGAAAGCATTGATCTCAATCACTCTCTGCATTTTATCGATGTATGCACTAATTCACACTAGTTAGGACTGTAATTTTCTTGGATGATGGATTTTTACGGATGAAATTCATACGCAGTCACTTTTAGCTTCCAAGAAACTTATCAGTTTGGCTATGTGAGATAGGCATGGGTTGGCAGAGTTGTACTACTGATAATGGGTGATGATTGAAGGTAAAGTGAAAATGTGGGTAGCGACGGGGCTCAAACCAGCGACCTATGAGTTATCGGCCCGGTGAGCTAAGAGGAAGATGTCTTCCTTAGCTTTCCATAATTATCGTTTGAAAGACAACTATGTCTGAAGTCTTGCGATACTCTAATAAATCAATATTTATATGGAAAAGAGATGTTAGAATACTACATTGTACCTAAAATTGGTCAGTATACATTAAATGAAGTGATCAAGTTGATTTTAGATGACCTAATTGTATTAATCAACCATTTCTTATAGCCAATTATTTCAAATATTTCCAAAGTATGCGTATCAATGTAAAACTGTAAGGAGACATGCACTTCAGATATGAATGACGATACAGCTGGTAAAATATGTACAGATCGATTGCCACATAAATAACGGTGTACTGGTGTGATTGCAAAGAATTTGAGTAGTGAAAGAATGAAAATAGCAGTACAGTAACGTCAGTTCATATTCCTTGGTGAAATCTCACCAGTTGCTTTCAACCAAAACGGTGTGAGAGTGTATATGCCACAAGAGAAAAAACATCCTTATCAAGCCAATGCTGCAGAAACAATGGGCTCAGTGGATTCAGAACTATACAAACCAGAGGACTTCCAAAACAGGATGATTAGATAAATTATTATTGGAGAAATCAACAACTGCATCCTTCTGAATGTATTGACTGGATTTTAACCTTTTTTCCGATAATGGCCACAAAATACACAATAAGTTTGAATTCTTCTGATTGATGATTATTTTGAAGACCTAAAATCATCTACATCATGTTCATCATGGAGCGACTGACGAGTAATGGCCATGTTAACTGCTTGTGAACCCCTTGGGTACAGATTCTTGAGAGTAGGGTCAGAAATCCAGTCACAAAACCTCTGTTCTGTAAGTACATTTACAAGTAAATGTTAGTTGATGTTAACATGGAAGGTGATGTAAAATGGAGCTACCAAAATGACTATCACAATGAGCAATTTGTCTAACACAAACCTAACATCTCAGTCCCATTAAAAATTCCTTTTTCTTTTAAATTAACATTTGCTTTGCACTTTATCTGTGAGACAATTTCATCACCTCTCAAGGTAATTCTTCTCAACATCGCACTTCACTCATTTCGACCTCGGTCTTCGAGACCAATCAGTAAATCTCTGTATATAAACATCATCTCGCAAACACTTCTGAAGTAGTTCTGACTCTTCCTAAACTTTCACCTTTGACCATAGTTTTCTTATGCGACTGAAAAATGTTCCCTGTGGTTTGTCAGACAAAAGTTACTGGACACTGGATAAATTCCACTTCATATCTTCTTGAGATGAGTGCATCACTAAATCTTGCCATCTGGTTTGTGCTTAGTTCAGAGACGTAGAAAATGAAATTTACTCCCATGCTCATGGTTCATTTAAAAATCCACATTCAGATAATACACTTTAGTCAGTTGGAGTCAATCGACAGAAATCTGTGCCAAACCTAGATTTCATATTTGTTGGCACTCATTGGCGGGGCATATCTGCAGCCTCAAGGAAATCAGTGTCCCGCCTGAGACTCGAACTCACGTCACCTAGTCACAGACGTCACCGCTGAGCTATTCAGGCTGCGATTAACCGCTTTTAGGATTTGATTAGATAAGTTGCTCGGCCACTGGAGGAAAACCAGCCTTACCTTGTCTAGTCCTGAGGGATGACGGAATCCTATCGATCAGTTTGCAATGTGTCCACCAAATTAGGAAGCTCACTATCATTGTGCACTTTGATGAATGTTAGTTAGGGGATATTTACTGCACAGTGGCGCTGCAAATAACCACTACATCATCTTCCGTAAAATATTAACCCACCAACAGCTGATTTCATTATCTGCGCACTGGATTGACCAAGCCGTAACAAAATCTAAGGCGCATATGACAATTGGTGGGGACCGTAGTACACTAGGCAAGTGAATTATTATTATTATTATTATTAGTCCCTTGGGTTCCTAGTGGAACATAGGGCTTCAGCAGCACGCCTCCAGTGACCTCTGTTCTCTGAGATCTTTTGAACGTGGTCCCACGACAGCCCAGAAGCTCTCATTTCCTGCTCGCACGACCTCCTCCATGTCACCCTTGGACGTCCGACTCGTCGTTTCCCATGGGGATTCCACTCGAGGACCTGACGCGTGATGTCCTCAGTCGGCCTTCTTAGTGCATGGCCAATCCATCTCCACTTCTTCCTGCATATTTGTTGCGTGATAGGTTCTTGGTTGGTTCGTTCCCAGAGCTCCTTGTTGCTTATTCTTTCTGGCCATCTGATCTTCAGTAGCGAGCGTAAGCAGTTGTTGATGAATGTCTATAGTTTATTGGAAATGCCTTTCGTGACGCGCCAAGTCTCTGAACCATACAAGAGCACTGACTTGACGTTGGTGTTGAAAATCCGTATCTTGTTCCGCATGCTGAGTGCAGAAGATCTCCACACTGGTTTCAGGCTAATGAACGCCTGTCTTGCTTTTCCGATTCTGACTTTGACGTCCTCGTCCGTCCCGCCTGTAGTTGAAACAGTGCTTCCTAGATAGATGAAGGAGGTTACTTTCTTTAAGTTTCTCCCGTTGACGGTGATTGGAGTTTGTTGTTGTTGGTGGTGCGGTATCTTCATCACCTCTGTCTTCTCTATATTCACCTGAAGTCCCGTCTTAGCTGCCTCTTCTATCAACTGGTTAGTTTTTGCCTGCAGATCTTCAAGTTTATGTGACATTAGGCACAAGTCATCGGCGAAATCCAAGTCTTCTAGGTTCTTTTCCGCAGTCCAGTTTATCCCCCTCTTCTCGCTGCCTACTGTTTGCTGCATGATCCAGTCCACCACAATAAGGAATATCATGGGGGATAGTAGGCAATCTTGTTTCACTCCTGTCTTCACTTCAAAGGCATCACTGAGCTTCCCATTGTGAATTACCTGGCATGTGGCGTCTTCATATAGTTGTTGGATGAGGCGGATAAAGGTTTGCGGTACTCCGTAGTAATGAAGCAGTTTCCAAATTACTCCTCGGTCGACGCTGTCAGAGGCCTTCTCAAAGTCGATAAAGTTGAGGTAGAGAGCTGATTTCCATTCTATGCTCTGTTCTATGATGATGCGTAGCGTTGCAATTTGGTCGGCACATGATTTGTACCCCCTGAAGCCTGCCTGTTTGGTCATAGTTTTGAATCCAGTGCATCTTTAAGCCTCTCCAGGATGATGCGGCTTAATATTTTACTTGGGGTGGACAGGAGAGTGATTCCGCGCCAGTTCTTGCAAGCACTGAGGTCTCCTTTCTTCGGCAGTTTGACAAGGTAACCCTTCTTCCAATCGTCAGGTACCTTCTCTTCCTTCCACACCTTCTGCAATAGTGGTGTGAGCATGTCTGCTGTTGTCTCTGCATCTGTTCTCAGTGCTTCTGGCGGTATCCCATCTGGTCCTGCTGCTTACCCGCATTTCAGTAGCTTTATGGCGTTCAGGACTTCCATTTTCGTTGGAGGATTTTTGTTCACTTGTAGTTCAGCGGCTGCAGGTGATATTTCTGGACGAAGTGCAGGTGGTGGTCGATTCAAGAGCTTTTTGAAGTGGTCGGCCCATTGTTTCCTGTGTCTCTTCTTTTGTAATTCATCTTTTATTGGTTTCATCTGTGTTGGTCTCTTCCTGATAGCAACCTGGTTATTTGATACAATGTCGTCAGGTCTCTCCTACCAGCAGCCTGTTCTGCTTCACTTGCCAGTGTTTCGTAGAAGTGTCTTTTGTCTTTGCGTGCACTCTTCTTCACTTCTTTGTTCAGTGTTTTATACATTGTGCTCAGTTCCTCTTGTCGTTGAGCATCCATGCACTGGTTTATCTTCTGCTTCACCATCCTCCTCTCCTCTATCAGCTTCCAGGTATCCGTCGAGATCCATTCCTTGTCTTCTTTCTCTTCCTTCCTAATACTGTTGTGCAGGTTTCTTTCCATATAGCTTTCAAAGACTTCCAGTGTTCTTCACACAGGTTTCTTCACGATGTTCCTCGATATCTCCATTTTGTCTTGATGTCTGCTTGAAGATCTCCTTTGTAGTTTCATCCTTCAGTTTCCGAGTGTTGTACTTGAACTGAGGTCTATCACCAGCTTCCTTGAAGGCTTTTAACTTGATTTGTAGGTTCCTTGCACTAGAAGTGAGTGGTGAACCTACATCTGCTCCTCTTCTTGACCTTGTGTGGGTAGACTGCGTCTCCCTTTTCTTGAGATTGAGATAAAGTCGATTTGATTTTTAGTGTGTCCATCCGTGAATCCATGTTACTTTGTGGATATCCTTGTGCCTGAATACACTGCCTTCAATCACCAAATCGTTGAATGCACAGAATTCTGCAAACAATTCCATTCTCATTCATTTCACCTAGCGCCTCTCGACCCATGGTTAGTTCCTTCCTGTGTTGTCCCCTCCCAGTTTGGCATTCATGTCGCCCATTAGAATTTTGATATCGCCAACTGAGGTCTTGTCCAGTGTTGATTGAAGTTGTCTGTAGAAATCCTCCTTTCTCTTGCTCTGCATTATTTGTAGGTGCATAAGATTGTATGATTGTGACCTTTCTTCCTTTGAGTTGAATCTTGCTGTCATGATCCTGGAGGAGACTGGTTGCCAGTGCATGAGAGCCTCCGATGCTGGGGACATCATGATAGCCACTCCCTCAGTGTGCTCGGTTGTCGTGGGTGACCGAGTAGATTATTGATTCTCCAGTTGACAGTTGGAGACTCCACTCCCATTCCATCTGCTTCCGCAAATTCCTAACACTTCGATGTGATACCTTCTCATCTCCTTTGCAATCTGGGCTGCTTTACGGGTTCAACATCGTACGGACATTCCATGTTCCCACGTTTACTTCGCTTTCATCGAGGAGAGAAGACACATGGCCAATTGGCTTCCCGAAGGCTTTCACCAACTGGCGTCATTTCGCCTCTCCGATTCCAGGGGAATAAGTTTGTTTTCATTTTTTATTTTGTTGCTTTGAAGTTTCTTTAGCGGTTAGATTTCTTTTACGGGGTAGGGTTGCTAGCCCTATGCCCAACCTTCCCTGTTACCCGGCTTAGGACGGCTAGTAACTAGTGAACTAGTTAACCAGGCGAGGTTAGGCAAGTGAATATCATTTTAAAATTCTTGTTTTTAGTTTCGATGGAAGATTCAACGCTTACTGATATACAGATACATTAGACTAGTGAGACTTGAAAAAAACAAATTAGGCTTCTTTAATCCCATCAACCTCACCTAGGTAACTAGTTCACTAGTTAACTAGCCAGTCCTAAACTCGGATAAAGAGGGAAGGTTGGGCATAGAGACAGCAACCCTACCCCGGAAAACCAATCAAATCACTAAAGAAACTTCAAACCACAAAGAAAATAATAAAAATAAAACAAACTTACCCCTTACTAGAAAAGGGGAGACGAAATGAAGCCAGTTGGTGAAAGCCTTCGGAAAGCCAACTGGTCGATGTGTAAACATGGGGACATGGAGTGTCCAAACAATGTTTGAAGCTGGCTGGCTGGCTGGCAAGGCTGCCCAGATTGCAAAAGAGATGAGAAGATATGGCATAGAAGTGTTACGAATCTACAACACCAGATGGGATGGAAGTGGAGTCTCCAGACTGTCAATTCGAGATGAGTCAGTAGTCTACTGCGATATTGTCACCCAGACGACAACCAACAGCACACTGAGTTACCGAGTGGCTATCATGATATCCCCCTCCCAACACCATCGAAGGTTCTCATGCAGTAGGAGCCAATCTCCTCCTCCAGGATCAGGATAATGACAACAAGGCTCAACTCAAAAGGAACGAATGTCACAATCATACAATGCTACACACTACACTACACTACACTGCGCACCTACAAATAATGTAGATGAAGAGAAGAAGGAGGAATTCTACTGACAACTCCAATCAGTAATAGACAAGACACCACCCCAGTTGGCAACATCAAAATTCATTCTAATGAGTGGGGTGACATGAATGCCAAACTGTGAGGAACATACAACACAGGAAGAGAACTCATCGTGTGTTTAGAACCACTCGGTGAAATGACGAACGAGAATGGAGAAGTGTTTGCAGACTTCTGTGCATTCAACGATTTGGTGAGTGGAGGCAGTGTGTACAAACAGAAGGATATTCACAAGACAGCGACATGGACAAACTACACTGAAAATCAGATCGACTGTGAAGAAAGTTGAGATGGAGAGGCAGTCAGCCTACTGGACACAAGATGAAGAAGGGGAGTAAATGTAGGTAGGTTCACACCACTCACACCACCATTTAGAGCAGGGAACCCACCTTCAAAATCTAGTTGAAAGCCTTCACAGAAGTTGGTGATAGACAACCACAGTTCAAGTTGAACACCCTGAACAGAAACTGTACTCAAGCATGAAACTACAAAAGTACATCTTCACATCAGCCACCAGGAAAACATGGGAGACATTGAGCAACATCACTGAAGCATCGGGTGTGGAACAACACTGGAACTCATTGAAAACTATATGGGAAGAGACCTACATAACTGTATTAGGAAGGAAGGAAGAAGAAGAAGAAGCAAGACAAGGAATGGATCTCGACGGACACGTGGGAGCTGATAGAGGAGGGAGAGGGAGAGGGAGAGGAAGAGGAAGATGGTTATGTTGAAGCAGAAGGTGAACCAGTGCAGTGCAGTGCAATGCAAGGGTGAACAACGAAAGGAAGAACTGAGTACAACGTATACAACACTACACTACAACACACTACACCACAGTACAGTACAGTACACTGGACAAAGAAGTGAAGAAGAGTACATGGAAAGACAAAAGACTCTTCTGCAAGACATTGGCAAGTGAAGCATAACAGGCTGCAGGTAGAAGAAACAGAGACCTGACAACACTATATCGAGGGAAGGAATAGATCAACACAGATGAAACCAATGAAAGGTGGTGAAGGAAACTCAGTTAGCAAGGAGGAGAGACAAAGGAAACGATGAGCTGACCACTTCAGAAAACTCTTCAGTCGACCACCACCACACCACCTGCAACTCGTCCAGAAATACTACCAGCAGCTCAGACACAGAATTACTAGTGAACAGAAGCCCTCTGACAAAAGCAGAAGTAAAGTCCTGAATGCCATAAAACTGCTGAAATTCGGGAAAGCAGTAAGACCAGACGGATACCCACAGGGAACATTCAAAGCAGACACAGAGACAACAGCGAACATGTTCACATCACTATTGCAGAAGGTTTGTAGGAAATGAAGGAATGGTACCTGCTTATTGATTGGAAGAAGGGCTACCTGGTCAAACTCCCAAAGAAGGGAGACCTAAGTCTTTGCAAAACTGGTGCCGAATCATATCCCACCACTGCCCACCCAACGCAAGCAAACTGTTAAACTGCATCATCGTGGAGAGACTAAATGATGCGTTGGATTCAAAACTACCACCGAAACAGGCTGGCTTCAGGAAGTACAAATCATGTAGGGACGAAATCGCAACGCTTCACATCATCATAGAACAGAGTATAGAATGGCAGTTAACTCTCTACCTTACCTCAACCTCACCGACTTTGAAAAGTCTTTGCTTCGAAAGCGTCGACCGAGAAGTAGTTTGGCAGGCAGCTGCTTCGACATTATGGTTTTAGTGCCACAAATCTTTATCAAACTCATTCAACAACTATATGAAGACGCCACATACCAAGTAACTCACAATGGGAAGCTCAGTGATGCCTTCGAAGTGAAGACAGGAGTAAGACAAGGCTGCCGCCCACTATCACCCATGATATTCCCGATCGTGGTGGACTGGATCATGCAAGAAACAGTGAGGAGTGAGAAGAGGGGGATACGCTGAACTGGGGAAAAGATCATAGAAGATTTGGATTTCGCCAATGACTTGTGTCTGATGTCACACAAACTTGAAGATCTACATGCGAAAACTAACAAGTTGACAGAAGAGGTGGGGCAGCGAAGACAGGACTTCAAGTGAATGTAGAGGAGACATGGGTGATGAAGATACCAACACAACAACAACAAACACCAATCACCATCAACGAAGGAACTTAAATCAAGTAGTCTCTTTCACCTACCTAGGCAGGCAGCATCGTTTCAACTACAGGCGGTGGCACAGACCAGACGTCAAAGCCACGGTCGGGAAAGCAAGATAGGCGTTGATTAACTGAAACCAGTGTGGAGATCTGCACTCAGTATAAAGCGTGAACAACATCTGGATTTTCAACACTAATTCAGTCAAGTCCACTGACTGAGTCAGTGCTTCTATGTGATAGTTGAGAGACTTGGCGGCGTGTCACGAAAAGCATTTCCAACAAACTACACACATACATCACATGAACAGCTGCTGTCTACGCCTACGCTCACTCAATACTGAATATCGATCAGATGGCCAGAACAATGAGAATAAGTAACGAGGAACTCTGGCTGGCTGACAACGAACCAACCAACCAAGAAGCTGTCACCCAACAAATATGCAGAGGAAGAAAGTGGAGACAGACTGGATTGGATTGGATTGTACAAGCACTGAGAAGACCGTTTGGGGACATCACGCGCCAGCTCTTTGAGTGGAATCTAAAGGGGAAACGACGAGTTAGGCGTCTGAGGGTGACAAGGAGATGGTGTGAGGAAGAAATGAAAGCTTGCTGGTATTGGTGGAGCCAGGTTTAAAAGACTGTAGAGAAAAGAATGCAATGGAGGCGTGCTACTGAAGCCCTATATTCCACTAAGAACCCAAAGGACAAATAATAATAATCACTTGTTACCGTAAAATAACAATTATGACAAGTTCGTGTGACCGATTCCAATCGACGTATGAAGTTTGTAACTAAGTCCAAATGAATCTTCTGCGATACTATTCAGGCTACTTTTACAATAATTCAATAGTTGAAAGATTAACTATACACTTAATAAATTTGTACCATTGAAATACTGTCGACAGTTAAGTCACATAATTGTAGTGATTTCATATTGTTCAATAAACGAAATGTCGGTTTAAAAACATTTTAAATATATTTTTATGTACTTCAGGAAACTGAATTTTTAACAGTATGCTTAGCAATATAATTTTCTGCTGGTAGTTTTCCATCCTGACGACATTCAATGGCATACTTAGCAGTTTTGTTTGAAAATTTGGAGACTGGACCGACATGAATGATAAATCTACAATAAAGTCGAACATAATCAGGGAAATTTATCATTCTCAGTTTCCCTTTATATCGCTGTTGTACATGACGCTAAGTGATTGTGAGGAGCTTGGCCAAACGACTAAACTGACTTTGGTATTCATCATGTGCTGACATCAGTTGGCGGAGCATTTGAAACCTGGAAGCACTCGGCAGCTGTTTCATCCTATTATGGGGCTCTTCAGTGGTGCAAATCCATGACCCAACCAGTGGTTGAACCTAGGATCTTCAGATTCCATGGCCAGCACGTTACCATTGAGCCTCTAAGTCAAAATCCAATGCTCCATATTTCCAACTTCTGACAGTGGCCGTGAGGACGAATACTCAACAACGACATAGGTTGATGTTGGCGCTATGTCATGAACTGACAGAGGTTGGAAATATGGATCACTGGATTCTGATCCGGTGGCTCAAGGGTAACGTACGGGCCATGGAATCTGAAGATCCTATGTGCGAACACTGGTGGGGTTGTGGGTGCGCACTACTGAGAAGTCCCATACTAAGAAGAAACAGAAGCCCAGTGCTCCTAGGTTTCCGATGTTTCTCAAGACGACGTCAGTCCATGATGAAAACCAAATTGAAAAATCACTAACTCCCAACAAACCCCCAAATTAAGCTGACTTTATTCAGGGGTTTACAAAACGAAATAGGACTTGAGGACAAATTCTCAACAACGGCAGTGAATGAAAGTTTTGTTATATCACTAACTGACAGAAGTAGTAAGATGTGGACCATTGGATTCAAACTCAGTCGCTCAATGGTAACATGCAACCTAGAAGTACTAGGTTCGATTCCCGGCTGGGTCATGAGTGGGTGCTGCTGAAGGGTCTCATATTAAGATGCAACACCTGTCCAGTGCTCTCACTTTTCCAGTGGTTCTTCAAATTATTTCACTGTGGGATGAATACCAATTTCAGATCAATAAATTTGACGGATATTTGGGTTTTAAGTGCAATTTCAAGCAGGTATCAGGGTCCAATAAAGACTTGTGTAAATATAGAATATCACTTTCACTGCATCGTAGACAAGTTGTATCACCGGTATAACGTGGACAGATTGATTTTCAAAAATCTGGTCGCATGAAGTTTCCTAGGTGAGAAAATAACTCACTCCTAGAAACTTTGGACAAAAGTTATATACTAAAAAAATCGATGTATTATTCACTTCCTGTAGTCAGACAGTCATTTTTCAATGGATACTAAATAATTGGCTTGATTTTTATAGTTCTATTGGTATACTTTACTGAAAACCTGGACCACGAAACGGTGAAACAAATGTTCAATGTCTTGGTAGTTTTAAACTAAGTGGAGGGACCAGGCGGTATATACAGATAATAGTGAACTGTTTATACTGCACAGTGGCATCCTGCTGGTCGGTTATACGCTTATCATCAATAACTAACCAATATTAATCACAATGAAGTGAAGCTTTTGCTAAGTTTCAACACAGTTTCCTATCGCATATGATATAATTTCATTATTTGTCCCTTAGGTTCCTAGTGGAACATAGGGTTTCAGTAGCAAGTCTCCGCAAATTTTTGAATCTGGCTCCACAACAGTCCACAAGCTCTTTTTCCTCACACCATTTCCTCCATGTCACCCTCACCTCCGACGCCCAACTCGTCGCTTCCCATCGGGGTTCCACTCGAGGACCTGGCACGTAATGTCCCCAGTCGGCCTTCTCAGCGTATGCCCAATCCATTTCCACTTCCTTCCAGTGCTGGGTGATAGGTTCTTAGTTGATTCGTTCCCACAGTTCCTTGTTGCTTATTCTTATCATTCTGGCAATCTGATCTTCAGTAACAAGCGTTTGCAGTTGTTGATGAATGTCTGTAGTTTGTTGGAAATGCTTTTCGTGACACGCCGCCAAGCCTCTGAGCCATACAGAAGCACTAACTTAACGTTGGTGTTGAAAACATGGATCTTGTTCACGTTTTATGCTGAGTGCAGAAGATCTCCACACTGGTTTCAGATTAATGCAGGAAGGCCTGCCTTGCTGTCTTTCCGATCGTGGCGCTTTGATGTCTCGTCTGTGTCGCTGCCTGTAGTTGAAACGATGCTACCTGCCTAGGTAGGTGAAAGAGACTACTTCCTTTAGGTTTCTCCGTTGATGGTGATTGGTGTTTGTTGTTGTTGGTTGAGTATCTTCATCACCCATTTCTCCTCTACGTTCACTTGAAGTCCTGTCTTCGCTGCCTGCCTCTTCTGTCAACTTGTTAGTTTTCGCATGTAGATCTTCAAGTTTGTGTGACATCAGACACAAGTCATTGGCGAAATCCAAATCTTCTATGATCTTTTCCTCGGTTCAGCATATCCCCCTCTTCTCTCTCCTCACTGTTTCTTGCATGATCCAGTCCACCACGATCGGGAATATCATGGGTGATAGTGGGCGGCAGCCTTGTCTTACTCCTGTCTTCACTTGAAAGGCATCACTGAGCTTCCCACTGTGAATTACTTGGCATATAGTATCATAAAGCATATAGCTGCTGTTGAATGAGTTTGATAAATATTTGTGGCACTAAAACCATAATGTTGAAGCAGCTGCCTGCCAAACTACTTCTCGGTCGACGCTTTCGAAGCAAAGACTTTTCAAAGTCGGTGAGGTTGAGGTAACGTATAGAGTTAACTGCCATTCTATACTCTGTTCTATGATGATGTGAAGCGTTGCGATTTCGTCCCTACATGATTTGTTCTTCCTGAAGCCAGTCTGTTTCGGTCGTAGTTTTGAATCCAACTCATCCTTTAGTCTCTCCACGATGATGCAGTTTAACAGTTTGCTTGCGTTGGGTGGGCAGTGGTGGGATATGATTCGGCGCCAGTTCTTGCAAAGACTTAGGTCTCCCTTCTTCGGGAGTTTGACAAGGTAGCCCTTCCAATGGATCCCCCCCCTCTAAGCTCTGCCATCTGGCAATCAGAATTTTTAAAAATAAAAAAAAAATCAACCCCGTTATTTCACTTTTGCCGCAAATCATCTTTATGTCTCAATGGTCTAGTGGATAACGCTTTGGCATATAAGGTGATAGTTGTTGGGTTCAACTCTCTGTGGAATAATATCACTGATTGGGATCCATTTGCATCATGCTAACTAGTCCATGATAGGATAAAACATAAGTTCTAAATCCCAATATAAGTACTGTCAAGCAACATTTATAAAGTCTGTTTTAAAAAGACAAGTAATATACTATAATTTGTTTTAATTTGAAATCAATAAAAATTTGAAAATAATTTGGCGCATTTATAAGCATTTAAATTGCATGGAAATATAATAATATGTAAACCAATTGATCCAGGTTAGAAATTATCTCTATCATAATGAGAATACAGATTAAAACAAACAAAACAATAATAATCGTAGGCAATTTCACTAGCTGCTATAGACTAAACTATCTAAATTACAATAATAATCATTAGCTTCAACAGAACACTATGCGTATTCAATGTATTTATCATCTTGAATAATCTTATCAATATTTTCTCTCCTTCTTAATTTAAACTTTTAATTTTTCATAAGAATTATTTAAATATGATGATTCCATAAACATTGATTCTTTATTATCTCTAAATGATGTCATATCTACGCCAAACCAATAGGTTTCATCATTTTGTTGATATGGTCCAGTTCGTAATGTAATTGATGATGTATTTTGTAGGGTATGTCGATCACTCCAATTATCTACACCATGCTGACCAATATAAGAATCTCGATATAAAGTATTTGGAATACTTTCCTGTTTTCCATCATAACTACTCAATAGATTATCTTCTTTAATAGCTGAATAACAAGCCTTTTGACTACGATTTCTACAATTTTTCAATGAATCTTCAGAATAATTAATAAAATTTAAACGATATACAGAATTAGATTCGATTGGTTCATGTTTACTAGGATCTTCTGGGAGATAAACAGCAGGTTTTGGTTTCCAATTATAACCAACTCGTTGTATAATTTCATTATTCATAGAAGGCTTAATCCATGAATGATAATTTTCACGATAATCAGTTGAATCATCTTGATTTCTAGAATCAATATTTGGAAGTGTATCGTATTGAACATCTTGAAAAATGTGTTCATTGAAATCTGTCCTATATGTGGAATCATTTGTGCAAGGATAAATTTGTTTGTAAATATCACTGTCAATTTCAATTAAATCTTTTGATTTCAATAAGCTTCTAGCTCTTTGTTGAGTTGTCTCAAGGCCATTTATACCTTCATCACGTGGCTGAACTCTAATTGCAGGTGCTATACAGATAAACAAATAAAAATCAAAAATTCTTTTTTAGTCATATAATACATAGATGGCTATGACATTGCTTATCATCACTTGGAGATGGTATCATTTTATATACTGCCTCACTAGGCAGTATTCATTACGAACTGAAATCAGCTGGTGATCTATTGAAAACCTTGGAGCACTGGACAACTATTTCCTTCTACTCACTAGTACGCACCCACAACCCCACCAGGGATCAAACCCAGGACCTTCAGGTTTACTGGTGAACGGTTTAAGCCTTCAGCTCTAAGTTCCTGAGTTCGTCCACTGACGATATCATGGAAGCGTACGGCTGAGGAGTTCCAAACTAGGACGAAACAACTGTCCAGTACTCTCAGGTTTTCAACTGATATCAGTCCATAGTGAATACTACGTTAAGAATAAAAATGAAGTCCATATGAACCTCAAACTACATTTCTTATATACCATTCACTCTAGTAGCAAAACATTCTGACATGTTACAGTCATTGTTGTGTAATTAAGTGTAGTTGTTTTGTGTTTACTCAAGTATTGATGAATAGGACTCCTACAGGCAGTCATGAATAAAATGTCCTGCCTCAGTGTTTCTGTACAATATGCTGTCTATCGTTAGATAGATACTGACCATCCCATCATAAGCAGAAAGGTACTTAAACAAATCTTGATGATAAGTATTCAGAATTTGTGAAATATCTCCAACAGTCACTAAATAGTGTGGGACTATTTTAACATTCTTCAATCACTGAAATGTAAATCTGTAATACAAATACTATTTAGAATTTAAACAGTGTAATAAGAAGAGGAAGATTATCTGAAACATGTGATCTGTTAGCGCTGTACATTTCGAACAATCTAACTTGTTGATGTATTTGTAATTCTCCGTTGTTATACTGGATGGAGTTGTTCGACATCTGTTAGCAGATGGACTGCTATGCAGATGCATCGAATACAGGACGGGGGGTTCATCCTATTTGGGGCTCATCAGCTGAATGTACCTGCAGCTTAGAGTGATGTTGTCCCGCGGAGTCTCGAACCATGTACGCATCGCTTCAAATGTCACAGTATTATCCACTGGGCCACTGAGGCACGACAGTCACCTCTTGTACAACGGGCATCAGTTATAACTTTTCGTTGATATACTTGTAATTCTCTGTTGTTGTACTAGATCGAATTGTTCGACCTTTGTTGGCATACGGGCTCTTATTCAGATACCTCGATATTGCCTGAATATATTGGTAATTAATTCAATAGAAAACATTGGAATAGGAAGGGCAAAGAAAAAAAAAAATCCTAGTCATATCACTTTGGTATGAAAATTAAAGTCACTATTACCAAGGTAGGTTCAATCTGTGTGCAAAATGTTTTTGTTTACGCAGAGGGGGTGTGAATTTATGGATGGCAAGAGCCTCAATAAATGTAAATACTTGGATCTGACCACTTTAAAATATGTTTTCATGTCTACCCAAACGTTAGTTACTGGTATGAGTTTAGCAATACATGAAGATGGAAGTTTGTCACCTGCACTTATTGGCTCTTTGAGGTCATTTGTTTTTGTAGCCACTTAGGTACGTGTTCAGTCAACCTTAACTACATATCACAATTGCTCCTTCCCATGTATGTGTGGACACACATACATGTAAATTGATAAACACACTGGGGTGCGATGTAATCGTTTATATTGTCTGAACCGTGTAGTGTATTTGCGTAACACATTTCGAACTATCTGATCACACACGTACTTGTCATAGGTATTTATATAAAAACTCATGAAGATAAGGGGTGAGAAAATAAAAAGGGGGTCAGGTAGGAAGGCTGACTCAAAGGCCGAATAACAGTGAAAATCAATAGGGCGAAAAAATAATAGTACATCGAACTTGGTTTTTCAATAGTTGAATTTACCAAGGAAGGTTTAATGTGACAACAAATTGTTTATGAATACATAAAGGTGGTTTAAACTTCCTAATAGCTAAGGCTTCAACAAATTTCAGGACCCCTCCCCAACATGTTTTGTAGATAGGTGTAAAGGAAGTAGCCAAAAAAAAAATGTGACCTGTCTCAACGATATGTTTAGCGATCGAAGAGCTTGGACGTTTGCTACCAACATTTATAGGTTCAGGTGATTTGATTTGCTTCTGAAGCCACTATGGAATATGTTCCGAGGCCCTTACTTGCATGGATCTATTAGTCCTCCCTATGTATGTGTCACCACACGTACATTTGAATTGGTAGATACAATGGGATGTGACATTATCGTTCACATGCTGTAGGGGTTTGGGGGAATATAACGGCTTCGTGGTTTCGATTACTCGAACCCTGGCTGCATAATAAGTCCTTCTAACAGCAGCGTTGAGTCTCTGCTTAAGGATTGCACTCTGAGAGTCACCTTTGTACGGAAGGCTGATGAAGACATCCTTCTTTGGGACTGACTGCAGTTCTAGTTTTGACGCTCTACTGATTTTGTTCTGCCTGATAAATGTTGATGGATAGTTATTTTCCAACAAAATATCGGTCAGTGTTCTTCTTTCATCTTCTAAAGTATCCTCGGTGCATATTCGTTGAATTCTGCTGAATAAGCACCTTACTAACGTTCGCTTGTACTGAACTGGGCAAAAGCTATGGTAATTCAGATATTGCCCTGTCCATGTGGGTTTTCTGTAGATAGATCGTTTTATGGATCCATCCTGCCTTCGACTAATTTATATATATATATATATATATATATATATATATATATATATATATATATATATACCTATGACAAGTACGTGTGTGATCAGATAGTTCGAAATGTGTTGCGCAAATACATTACACGGTTCAGACAATTTACGTCTTCTTATTGTTTTGTCGAAGTTTATCAAGGGAACTAATTGTTTTAAAATCGTTTATATGTTGTTTTGGTTCGTGTTGTAATATGATGACCTCGGCTGCATAATATGTTTTACTGGTGGCTGATCTAAACCTTTTTCTCACAATAAAGTTATATGGACGCCTCTAAAGAGTAACGAAATATAAAAATTTATCTTAGCAAAGGAGCATTGCATACTTTTTAATACAACATAAATTTTGCACCTGTTGATAAATTTCAACCGATAGCCATTCTGTATCAGTGTTGTCGTCAATAAATTGGCTTTGTTCCTTCTTCTTATTATCTTATAAATAGTTTGACAAGTCCATGTATGATCAAATTCTTCGAAATGTCTATCACTAATGTATCACGTGTTTTAGATAATCTTCGTCTTCTCACTATGCTGTTTAAACTACCTAAAATTTAAATTTTGAGGGGATTGTGAATTTCACCCCTATTTATCTGGTAGGCTATTAAACCAAGAATGAAAAGCAAGCTTTATTTATACTACTAATTAAACTACTTATTTAACATCATTACAAAGTTAACAAGTACTACGTTAATCTGAACGATAGAAATACAAGGATAAATATGAAACGAAATATTAGTAGAATTTCTCCTTCTCTTTATCTGAAAGATGTTTTTTTTCATGTCACTGTATTTGAGAGGAATATCTTGGTTTGTATTTGTCAAGAACTAAGAGAAATCGTTTTTTTTCCACCAAATAAAGTTTGTTATCCTGTAACTTTTTCCGATGACTACTGAATAAACTGAAGGTCACACTTAACTGTCTGTAGAAACCAGCTACAAAATGTGTCACTGTGTCCTCTCCACTGAGGCTGTTATGGATGAGTATTTCAGTTTCACCTAAGTTATCGGTATTAGCACAAATTGTAATTCCTGGTGAAAGTTTGTACTGTTGTAAAGTTGTACTGAAGCTAACAGAATACTTTCATAATAACACTGAAATGCTAAGCTACTAAAGTTTTACCCCAAGGAGAGGTTATCATTTATCAGTAGGCTAGTTGATAACTCTCTGTCGCTTGAAGTGATCGGTTCTGGGTTCGAGTCTCAGTAGGGACAAAATTATATAGTAGGAGGCAAGTACATCCAGCTAACAAGATAAAATACATGTTGTGGATTCCACTACTGGCCAGTATCCATTAATATTATGAAGCTAGAATGAACGTCAAAAGTACGGCATTCACTTAGGAACTCATAGGTATAGGTAATAAATCGGTTCTGTCCAACCAACGACCGTAAATTAAAAGTTATAAAATCAATGTTTTACTCTATTTATGCAATCTAATGTCATCTGTTGTTTTCATAACTCAAAGGCTATTGTGTTCACATAAGAAACAGAACTTACCACACATTCTCCCAGTATATGTGGACCGATATAATGACTTATCTTCAGGTAGCATATTTGACGGTGCAGCTTGAATGGCATCTTTTCTACGTAACAGTTGACGCGGTCTACGTGCAAATGATGATCTATAATCCTGTGAAACAGTTTGATAATCTACTGGTATGTCATATCTTAAATTCGGTGCACTTGGTGTTCTATGATGGTCAATGTAATCATTAGTTCCTGGATAACAGTTGTTTCCACATGTACGAAGTCGGACTGAAGTTGCAGCTGGCGTAAGCTTCCTATTTGGATATCGACTGTAACTGCATGTTTAAAAAAGAAAAAGTGAGTTTAAAAATTCGGTTTATATAAATTCAGCCAAAATGGAAACTGACTTACAGTCATGAGATAAGGTGAACAGACTGCATCTTAAGCAGTGTCAGTAAATGGCTTCGAACCCGATATCTATGTGTCAATATGTTTTCCATGAAACCGGAAGTTCCTGGATATGTATGTTCCAATATAAAACCGACAGCATTCACATTTATTGACTTTGAAGCTACAACGAAGAGGAACAACTGCTTTTTATTCCTTTCCCTTTTCAACTGTTACCCGGAGATGAAAGTCAGCTGTAAGCTAATTAGGCGGTTCAAGCATCAGTTTCTTAAAAGTAATACAGTATAAACAATGATTGAAGTGGAACCTTACTTTGGCAATTCTAATTAGCTGATCACCGAATGCAACAGTTTTAATGTTAAACATCAACTTTTGTCAACTTCCCCAGAGAAAAGTGATTGATATAAGACATGCGCTGCCACAATATTGTCGAGCCTATAGACTTTGAATAAAATAAGTTGGAAATCTGCCTGGAAGGTTATTAATTCATAGGATAGATGGATGAATGTCCCGAAAATTAAAAAAAGCCTTTCAATCACCATTCCAACTCTTTGCTTCAGTATCTACGGGTTCGATGAAGTTATTTATATCAGTACATCTCCCCTATCAGTCGTTTTTTCTATGGGAACTCAATACAAAATATGTAAATATACTTAGATACTTGACATGAAAATTGCTGCATTTGGCAATTAAATGGTTAGGAGAAAAAGTGTTTACACTATCCTGCTGCAGCTGTTGTTCCTTCTTCGTTCAAGTTCTTAAAGCAAACTGCTTTTAAAAAAGACGATACAGTTGAAGTACACGTAGAAAACAACACTGTTAAGGATTAGTACAATACGACACAAGACTCATATGAAGTCAGATAACCAAAAAGGTTAAAGTATGTCTAGAATGTTAAACTGAACTACTTACCATTCAGTCATAAACTATTTGATTGTGTTTATGAGAATAATGGATGTTTAATTGCACAAACAATTCAAGTCAGTAAAACTAATCCAATTGTTGTTTAACTAACTATTTATCCACTAAAATCGTAATTCCACTCTGTGATAATGGAGAATATTTATAGCTTAGGAGGATGATTTTGATAGTGTTGTGTTCTCTGAGCTTGACTGTTTAATCGTGAGGCTTTCAGCGTCCTTCTAGACAACATCATCAACAAAAACTTCAGAAAGAAGTGAGCTATGTGGTTCTCTCCACAAGTAGTTCAGTAGCTTGTTCAGGTGACCTTGCCTGTGATTGGTTGTTTCGGCAAAATCTTATCATTATCGTCATATTTATTTCGATCGATTGTTCTGCTGACATGAACTTTGACTGTCTTGTTGTTTCTTTTGTTTCTTATTGGTTGAAAGATTGGGTCAGTGTCAATATGTCTATTGATCACGGACTAACCTGAATACCAAGTTTTTAAAATTTCTCTGACATTCGTTATATTCTCTCTGTCCGGAATTTCCACATTTTCCCAGTCAAATTCATATCCACCGTTGACCCATGTGGCCGAAGATATTTCATGATGCTTCACTGCTAGTTAATGTTCATGTAGACGTATACACTAAGAAGGTAACCACTCTGTTCCATGTAGTGTTTTACATAGTCTCTGAAGTTCACTTTGTGGATAGTGTTTGGTTTGTCTTCTTTCACTAATGCATCTTTTGGCCTGCATAACCGAGAGTGAAGAGATTTTGTGGGCTTTTGAACTTCAGTGATTCCAAAAGGCTTCAATAATCTAGTCATGATGTCGGAGACTTTCTTCATGTAGTGTAAGACAATCCGTTTATTGGTTCCCGAGGCTAACTTCTTGGTTGACGACCAATTAGGCAAGGATCTTTTGATGAGATCGCGTGGATACCCGTTCTCGTAGAAAACAGTCACAAAATAGTTTTCTTTTTTGAGTCTAGTGTTCTAGGCAAGAGCTCGGATTATAGTAATGATGGATAGTGGCTAGCAGTGGAATCTAGGGCGCGCAGTTCGTCTTATTTGGGACTCGTCAGCTGTGTGTACCTGCCTCCCAGTGAGTGATGTTGTTCCCACCAGGATTAAAACTCGGGAGCGATCGCTTCAAGCGCCAAAATGTTGTCCACTCCCGAGTCCGAATCCCGACAGGAACAACATCACTCACTGGGAGATAGGTACACACAGCTGACGAGTCCCAAATAGACGAAATGCGCGCCCTAAATTCCACTGCTAGCCACTATCCATCATTACTATAGTCCGAGCTCTTGCCTAGAACACTAGACTCAAAAATCTTTACTCATGGGTGTCGAGAATCACTGATCTCTGACAGCTTTATCTGTCACAGCTATATATAGCACTACAATGCTTGTTGCGTTCTCCTAAACTTAATTTTTAATGAGCGAATACGTATACCGTTGGCAAACATTTGAAAAACTCTTCTTAATCCTATTAATGTCTTGTAAGCGCTCATCAAGCCAAGACGAGTAAAACTATAGGATGGAATAAATTATAGTCTGACGCAAGGAATCACCTTATCCCCCTAAGTGAGTCATAATGATTAACTAAACTGCTATAATGAGTACAGTTAAAACGGGACAGTCAGAACATAAGTATAATGCAACCATTGCCAAAGGAAACTAGGTATTAAAGTGGTGTGCATAAACATGCCAGTAGATTGTCCTCATCACCATTGTAAATTTTCTGATACCATCTTCAAAGACTTAACTACTCTGCATAAATAGAATCCCGTCAAATGTATATGAGTATGAGAAAGTATTTTAAAAGACTACCCCAATGGCACAAGATGCATATCTAACACCAAACACAAGTTCATCTGACTGGTGAAAAGGGTTATAGGTGCCTGTTTCATTCAGCATATTTAGTCTCTAGGGTTGGTGGTAGCCGGTAGTGGAATCCATGAGATGCACTTCATCCCATATGGGACTCGTCAACTGGTCGTATCTGCACCCGAATGATTGGTTCTATGCCTACTGAGGCTCGAACCCGAAACTCATCTCTTCAAACGTCACAGAACGAAATGTGACACTTAAAGCTATATGTCAAGAAGTCTGACGACGAACCATACTAAATTATCGCCCGATGAATTAGAAAAACAAGATTTTTACCCATCAGTCAAAGTATCTATGATTGAATTAAAACATGCATTTAAACTTTCATGTAAGTTGTACTCTGTTGAAAAGTCTTATGTCTAAGGCTGTAGATTTTCTGGTATCTTTAGTATTTTCTTAATTTCAATTACTTCTTAAAGATGGCGACTACATTCTTTCTAGGAAAAATCAATACAAGTGAAAAACTTTTAATCAACCAAGAACTTGAAATACGCCCTATTGAAATAGCTTCCGGAAACTATGCTGCTTTGTAAATCAGAGTCTTTTCAAATTTTCTGCATGAACATAGTATTTTCAAGCTTTTTAATTACTAATAAGGGTTTATAAAGCTATCAACATTAATCTGAATGAATCATCTCTGAAATAAAGCTTAGCAATTTTGTCTAACCTTCAGTTTACCCTATCCTACTTTAATACTCCTGTCAGTAGTGTGAGTTTAAAACTGTCATATCTCATGAAGAACAAGTTATCATTAAGGCGTTGAATCGGAATCGAACGTTGATGGAATCCATCCCTAATGAGGTAGTAGGGTACAAAGTCAATTAACAAAAGACACTGATGATGTGACCAAGTGGAATAAGAAGTAGGTAAATAACGATACTCAACGCAATGATTCACTAGAACTGAATGCCAATATGACTATTCCCCCTCAGTAACTTATTCTTCACTGAATATCAAGAGACAAAAGCTGATTTGTGACTGCAGGGACGACTTTATTTGATAAACTACTATATATATATATATATATATATATATAATATATATATATATATATATATATATATATATATATGTCCTAGGCCAAAGGAAGAATAACACAATCTTATTGGCTACATCATCTACGGAATCATCCAATAAGGTTATTTTATCCTCATATAAAAATAAATCAAATACTGAAACAAAAACATTCTACCCCAACGGCTCGATGACTTAAAATGTTGATTTCCATTTATGTCCGCTTCCTATCAAGTGGTTGCCATTGAGGTTGAAAACACTATCCTGTTACGTATGAAAGTAGTTAGTATGTGTACACATTCAGTCTACTTGTGAAGCAGTTTTGCCAAAAATCATTATCACAGATTAACCTACCTAGACTGTCTCTTACTCTTTTTCTGAAAGATGTGGATTTGAATCTCGAAGACGGAAAGTCTTCCAATGGTTTTAAATATTTTGTATTGGTGACCAATAGTGAATCAAAAGTTAGTGTAAGAGCTTAACTTGAGCTTCTGTAGGGACTCAAAAGTTCGGTTATTGACTGTTTATAAAATTCATCAAAGAAAACTATCCAAACTTGTAACCTCCTTTTAAATGTCTTTTATAAGTGGATTACTTAGCCATTCATCTTTTTCTAATGGCATCATTTTAATTTACTATCTCAGTTCACAAAGAAACCCAAAGACGGAAGTTTACGTTGAGTAGTCTGATGTTAGTAGAGAGTCAGTTGATTTACGTACTTCACAGTAGTGTAGAATATTTGAGCTCAGGTGGATGGTCTTGGTTGTATTATGTTCTCTAAGGTGGGTTGTTCAATCGTGAAGATTTCATCGTCCTTCTACACGACATCATCTGCTGCACTAACTTCACTATAAAGTGACCTGTCATTATCTCTCCATGAGTCATTTAGTAGCTTGCCTTGATGAAGTGGTCAATGATTGGTTGTTTCCTTTCATTCTTGTCTCATTGACTGACTGCTTGGATTTTCGTGTTGGCTGTTCCTCTCCTTCACCTCTGACCTTTCTGTTGTTTATCATCTCTCTTATTGGTTGATAGATTGGGTCTATGTCAATGCAACACACAAGATCAGTTGTGTGCTGGCTGTATTCAGGAGAGCGAGAACACACTGCAGTGCAATAACTTCACGGAGAAACAAAGAAAATTACTTGATGTCCACCCTAAAGAAGAACGGCCACCCATGAAACTTTATCAGAAGATGCCTATCCCGTACAACATCAACTACAAAGTCATCAACAGAAATCAATAAACGCATCATCCTACCATACATAAAGGATATATCAGAAATCACAACAAGATTACTGAAACCACTTGGAATTGGTGTGGTTCATAAAACAACAAATTCCCTACAAACACTACTATGCACACCAAAGCATACAACATCAAAAGAAGACAAACCAAACAGCATTTACTAAATCAACTGCATTAACTCTAGTCAACACTACATTGGATGGACAAAGTGGTCATCCTCTTCGCCTTCGTCTACACGAACACCAATTGACTATTAAACGTCACACATGACATTTCATCACTCATTTCAATGCATGTACATAACAACCATGGACATGAATTGAACTCTGACAATGTAGAAATTTTGAACGGAGAGAGGAAACACAAAGCATATCAGAGAATTCCTAGAAGCTTGGCATTCAGGTCACTCAGTCACTCAGTCAGTCAGTCAGTCAGCAATCAACAGATGTATAGACATAGACCCAATCTATCAACCAATAAGAGAGATGATAAACAACAGAAAGGTCAGAGGTGAAGGAGAGGAACAGCCAACACGAAAATCCAAGCAGTCAGTCAATGAGACAAGAATGAAAGGAAACAACCAATCATTGACCACTTCATCAAGGCAAGCTACTAAATGACTCATGGAGAGATAATGACAGGTCACTTTATAGTGAAGTTAGTGCAGCAGATGATGTCGTGTAGAAGGACGATGAAATCTTCACGATTGAACAACCCACCTTAGAGAACATAATACAACCAATACTTCACAGTCCCTATTAAGATTTTCCAGTAACCTATTATAATTTCGATAGTTTTACTTCTTGGAGATATTTAGCATATATCACTAACGCTACCTTCTCTGTAAAGTCAGTTTCAAGTTAAGCTGGTTAAATATACTACTAGTATAATATGAATAGACAGAAGCTATTCACACTGGGAAAGTAACGGTCCTAGTTCAGAGTAATCTTAAACTTTCTGTCTGTTTCACACTGTATCACTTCTTAATTAGTAGTATTTTTGGTTTGGAATCAAAGAAAATAATAATGAAAAGAGATACATCTCCTTTTCTTTTCCAATAACTAACAGATATAAGTACAAAAAGTTGATATTGATCGCAATTGGTATGATTCCAATGAAACTAAACTGATAAAAGTACAAAATTTGAGTTAGTCATTATAAGTTTGACTACCTGAGGTAACTGTGTTTGGATGAATTTATATTATTGATATTGGGTGATGATTGAAGTTGGAATGAAAATCTAGACGACGGAAAGATTCGAACCAGAAACATCTGAGTTACCAACCGTATGCTCTTTCAACTAAGATGCAAAACTTGAATGCTAACCATATCGTAATTACCAAGTCAAACCGGATCAGTAACTTCAGGTGATCGCACACACCTCAGGGATCACGTAAAATAAATGTTTTTTTTCGATTAATTATCCCGTGAAATTATGAAGACTCTGTAATGCTTAATGATCGTTATACAAATGAACAAAGGATGTTCGCAAAAAATCTTTACTAGAATTTATTTGAGAAAATAAAATGTTGAACAGAAATGATTAAAAAGAATCAGGATTCTGAATATTTATAATAGTTTCTGTCCCATTGATAATTTTATTTATGCCTTGCAATCGATCATATTCGTGACTACAAAGATGCTGAAACTGAGAACAAGCGTTCACTCAAACACTTCTAATTTGGAATATTTAATGGGGATCCACAATTTTCTAAAATGAGCAGTTAGGAATTATTGACACCAACTAACATAGTAGGTCCAACTGCAGAACTAAGGGTTGTTTACTACCTCTACTGTGAATCTGATGTTACTTGCTTCTTGACCAATCTGGGACAATCGAATATTCTTCTGCATCAGATAGTTGCCACTAGTTCTTTTGATTTCACCTCAGATGCCTATCAGTGAAGCTTACGACCACTTAGATTTCTGTCTCAATATTTGTAAGCCAAAGGTATTGTCAATATAGGATATGCAAATATTCCTCACTATTCTTTAGGTACTACAAATGTAACTTGGTTGGAGGTAATCGACAGGAAGCCCTACACCTAGGTTTCGTGTTTTTTGGCACTCATCAGTAAGGAATTCCTGTAACCTTGAGAGAACTGACTTCCTCTGTGAGACTTGAATCTGCATAAACTAGTGTTGCAGTCAGTGACTTTACCAATTAGGTCCAGTGCTTCTTCCCGATTGCCTCTAACCAACTAACATTCATCAAAGTACAGCATGTTCGACTTGGTTTAGCCCACTTGTGACGGCTTCTGACTTCAGTTTGTTTATTAAATATATCACATGGTGAAACAGTATTATTTACTGAATAACATTTGGAGCACAATTTTTCGCCCAATGTCATATTAAGGTAACTATATGGTGTGTGCTGTGTCGCGGTAGGACGTGGGTTCTAATAATAGGTAAAGTGAGTAATAGTGCAACAAGATACTTGGACTGGATACGAGTAATACGACTGTTCTCCACCACACCCTATACTTCACTGAGCCGAGAAAATCAGAAGACATAAGGTGAGCTTGTGACTGACTTAAGGAAGACGACTTTATTTGACAAAAAACATAGTGTTTATATACACCTGCTACTCAGAAAATGAAGTTAGTAGATCACCACTCGGGTGGACATAAATCAAGGTCTGAAACGAAAATGCTTCTAACCCTAACGGCGAATGACCTTGAACGATTTCCACTTTTGGCCACTTCCTAACACTACACAACTTTGATACATGGTTTATTTAACTCTCATTCCATCTCCTCTTTCATGATTTGAGTAGTAGGATTTTCGATATATCCTGGACAGTCACTGACTTACTCCTGTTGCATCTCTGTGCTGTTTATTTGGTTATCAATCTCGCCCTCTAACGCACTGTTGTTTTCTTAGTGATTATCACTCTCTTCCAACGTGTTGTGTGGTTGTATTTAACTGAATCCACAGTATAGCTCAGCTTTTTTATAAACACCTGATATCGCTAGATTCTTCCAGTCCTGATTTTGCTAGATCGTTGTGCTTGGACCATCTGTTTGACCCTGGTTTCCTACTTTGACAAGTGTATTTGACCTCACTATCATTCGAAGGTATTTGATAAACCAAATTAGTTTGCCTAAATGGATCAGTAGGGTCCGTCAGCCTACAAACCTTGTTTCTAACCTAGTTTAAATTCTAGTCAAATACCAGATGCATTAAGAACCCTCTGTAATGTTTATTAGGTGCCTCCCTTATACAGAAACTAAGTAGAGGCTTTTAATTGTCTTCACAGAATTGCCATTGTTATTATTGTTGCTGTTAAGCTTTTTGGCCTCTTACACATTTTGCTGAGCCTTCTATAAATGACAAACGGTTAGATGATTTGAAATGTGAAGGTTTCCTCTAGACATCATTGATCAAACTCTCAAATTCTTTTTGCTTGATTCTGTAGTTCAACATCTCTAACTCCCTTTCATCACTTTCTAATTCAAAGTGAAGTGGATTGTCAAAATATGCTACTGACCAACTTGAGTAGTTGGAAACAACTTCGGGAACCAGATCAAAGTGATCTAAACAACGCTCATTTGGGGCCGAGCTCATCATCAGTGTAGTCGGATAAATTTCGCACACACAGCCAAACTGCTTAGATCACCTGAATCTCGATAGCTGACTTGAACTGGCCGGTATACCTTAAACAGGTTGATCAGTTTCTAAGTGATTTACAAATTGCACGGTTCACGTTGGCACTTCTGACTGCTGATTACGTGAACAACTGCCCACCTTTGGTGTCAACAAGGTTTCCACTGAACAGTTCGGTTATGTGAGCTGAATTTGTCCGGTTACACCATTGATGAGCTGAATCCCAAATGAGTGAAATGGTCGATGTTAGTTGGATGGAGGGAATCGACAGAAAGCCCTGGACTTAGGTTTCGTGCTTTTTAGCACTCGTATCTGCAACCTCGACGGAGCTGATGTCTCTCCTGAGATTCGATCTCGCGTCACCTAGTGTTGTAGTTAGCGTCGTCTTGTGTTTAGATCAATGTGATCTGGTTGCTTGACGAAACACTACAGACCAACTTGAGTGGTTTCTAACTACTCAAACTGTTCATTAGTAGTATATTTCGTTAGTTCATTATACTTAGGTGTCTGAAATCACACCGTGTGATATTGGTTGGGTGGTTTCCAAAGTACTAAAGTTGGTCATTTGAAAAATTACCCAGTTGTAAAAAAATGTCAAGGGCGCATAGTTTGTAAATCATTCACGAACCGATCATGCTATTGAAGGGAATTGTGTTTACTACGGATTTATTTGTGTTAACAACTTATTTATGTACTCTGATTTCACTACTGCAAATGTCTCATCCACATCTCTGTTGATATATTTTAATTTGAAGTTGAAAGATACAAAGGAAAGGAAAGAATAAGAATTATATAAGCTGTTTCTCAAAGTTTTATAGTCACCATGATCATGGTTACAGACAATGAATTGTGTCCAAAACTTAATTCAGTAAAGAATATTGTTTCACTATTAATACATTTAATAAAAAAAACTAGCACAGAATTAAAATCTACTACAGTGATCATGTTTTGCTCCAATATTAGTCATACAGTTAGGCTATAACTGAAGGAATGTGTAAATATCCCAATGGTTTGTAAGAAAGTTTCCAAGTTCAAGAGTCATTATTCTAAAAACTGCACTACACTAATTAGCTGTAATCCAGGAGATGATAAGCAAGTTGATGATTTTTGAATTGAAAGAAGATCAATTCTGATGGATACAGACTGGACGATAGTCTTCGTTAGTTCAAGTTGTCAGCAAATGAATCTTATCTGCATCTCTGGAACAGATTTAACACCCTACAGAATTGCTTTCCAGAGGTTTACATGGTTAATCTGTGCAGATTTAATGACCAAACACAACATGTGAACTGAGTTCAAAGACCAACTTTAATAAGCTTGAAGTTTACAGGAAACGAACCCATTATAAGCTTATGTTTAAATAACGCAAAGTATAAACATGATCAACCTAGCCTAGTTAACTAGTTCACCAGTTATAACTAGCTAGTCCTAAACTCGGATAAAGAGGGAAGGTTGGGCATAGAGACAGCAACCCTATCCCGGAAAACCAATCGAATCACTAAAGAAACTTCAAACCACAAAGAAAATAATAAAAATAAAACAAACTTACCCCTTACTAGAAAAGGGGAGACGAAATGAAGCCAGTTGGTGAAAGCATTCGGAAAGCCAACTGGTCGATTTGTAAACATGGGGACATGGAGTGTCCAAACAATGTTTGAAGCTGGCTGGCTGGCTGGCTGGCAAGGCTGTCCAGATTGCAAAAGAGATGAGAAGATATGGCATAGAAGTGTTACGAATCTACAACACCAGATGGGATGGAAGTGGAGTCTCCAAACTGTCAATTCGAGATGAGTCAGTAGTCTACTGCGATATTGTCACCCAGACGACAACCAACAGCACACTGAGTTACCGAGTGGCTATCATGATATCCCCTCCCAACACCATCGAAGACTCTCATGCAGTGAGAGCCAATCTCCTCCTCCAGGATCAGGATAATGACAACAAGGCTCAACTCAAAAGGAACGAATGTCACAATCATACAATGCTACACACACTACACTACACTACGCACCTACAAATAATGTAGATGAAGAGAAGAAGGAGGAATTCTACTGACAACTCCAATCAGTAATAGACAAGACACCACCCCAGTTGGCAACATCGAAATTCATTCTAATGAGTGGGGTGACATGAATGCCAAACTGTGAGGAACATACAACACAGGAAGAGAACTCATCGTGTGTTTAGAACCACTCGGTGAAATGACGAACGAGAATGGAGAAGTGTTTGCAGACTTCTGTGCATTCAACGATTTGGTGAGTGGAGGCAGTGTGTGCAAACAGAAGGATATTCACAAGACAGCGACATGGACAAACTACACTGAAAATCAGATCGACTGTGAAGAAAGTGGAGATGGAGAGGCAGTCAGCCTACTGGACACAAGATGAAGAAGGGGAGTAGATGTAGGTAGGTTCACACCACTCACACCACCATTTAGAGCAGGGAACCCACCTTCAAAATCTAGTTGAAAGCCTTCACAGAAGTTGGTGATAGACGACCACAGTTCAAGTTGAACACCCTGAACAGAAACTGTACTCAAGCATGAAACTACAAAGTACATCTTCACATCAGTCATCAGGAAAACATGGGAGACATTGAGCAACATCACTGAAGCATCGGGTGTGGAACAACACTGGAACTCATTGAAAACTATATGGGAAGAAACCTACATAACTGTATTAGGAAGGAAGGAAGAAGAAGAAGAAGCAAGACAAGGAATGGATCTCGACGGACACGTGGGAGCTGATAGAGGAGGGAGAGGGAGAGGGAGAGGAAGAGGAAGATGGTTATGTTGAAGCAGAAGGTGAACCAGTGCAGTGTAGTGCAATGCAAGGATGAACAACGAAAGGAAGAACTGAGTACAACGTATACAGCACTACACTACACCACAGTACAGTACACTGGACAAAGAAGTGAAGAAGAGTACATGGAAAGACAAAAGACTCCTCTGCAAGACATTGGCAAGTGAAGCAGAACAGGCTGCAGGTAGAAGAGACAGAGACCTGACAACACTATATCGAGGGAAGGAATAGATCAACACAGATGAAACCAATGAAAGGTGGTGAAGGAAACTCAGTTAGCAAGGAGGAGAGACAAAGGAAACGATGAGCTGACCACTTCAGAAAACTCTTGAGTCGACCACCACCACCACGACCACCTGCAACTCGTCCAGAAATACTACCAGCAGCTCAGACACAGAATTACTAGTGAACAGAAGCCCTCTGACAAAAGCAGAAGTAAAGTCCTGAATGCCATAAAACTGCTGAAATTCGGGAAAGCAGTAAGACCAGACGGATACCCACAGGGAACATTCAAAGCAGACACAGAGACAACAGCGAACATGTTCACATCACTATTGCAGAAGGTTTGTAGGAAATGAAGGAATGTACCTGCTGATTGATTGGAAGAAGGGCTACCTGGTCAAACTCCCAAAGAAAGGAGACCTAAATCTTTGCAAGAACTGTCGCCAAATCATATCCCACCACTGCCCACCCAACGCAAGCAAACTGTTAAACTGCATCATCGTGGAGAGACTAAAGGATGCGTTGGATTCAAAGTTACGACCGAAACAGGCTGGCTGGCTGGCTTCAGGAAGTACAAATCATAAGCGGATCAAATTGCAGTGCCACGCTACGCTACACATCATCATAGAACAGAGTATAGAATGGCAGTTAACTCTCTAACTTACCTCAACTTCATCGACTTTGAAAAGTCTTTGCTTCGACAGCGTAAAAACCAACAAGTTGACAAAAGAGGCACGGCAATGAAGACAGGACTTCAATTGAATGTAGAGAAGAGAGAGGTGATCAAGATACACAAACAACAACAAGCACCAGTCACCGTCAGTGGGAAAAACCTAAAGGAAGTAGTCTCTTTCACCTACCTAGGCAGGCAGCATCGTTTCAACTACAGCTGACGCATATGAGGATGTCAAAACCAGGATCGGAAAAGCAAGACAGACTTTCAATAATCTGAAATCAGTGTGAAGATCTACTGCACTACACACCACTCAGCACGAAGCGTGAACAACATCTGGATTTTCAACACTAATGTCAGTCAAGTCAGTGCTTCCAAGTGATGGTTAAGGGACTTGGCAGCGCGTCACGAAAAGCACTTCCAACAAACTACAGACATTCATCAACAGCTGCTATCTACCCTCTGTACTGAAGATCTGATGACCAGAAAGAATAAGCAACAAGGAACTCTGGTCTGCCAACTAACCAACCAAGAAGCTATCGCCCAACAAATATGCGGAGGAAGAAAGTGGAGATGGGTTGGAATGAGCATACACAGAGAAGGTTGACTGTGGACATCACGCGCCAGGCCAGACCGTTGAGTGAAATCCAAAGGAGAAACTACTAGTTGGGCGTCTCAGGCGTGGGTGACATGGAGGAGATCATGTGAGGAAGGAATGAAAGCTTGTGGGCATTGGTGGAGCCAGGTTGAAAAGGGTACAGATAAGAGAGTGAAATAGAGGCGTGCTACTGAAGCCCTACATTTCACTAGGAACCCAAGGGAAAAATAATCATAAAAATAAACATGCTCAATACCATTCTGTAATATTTACATTGACAGCATCCGACATAACATAAGCTAAACATCATATAATCAACATTTCTTAGTTCTTCAGGTTTATCTTAGTCTAGTGAAATCTCATGTAAACAGGGTAAAATGGGAATTAAATTAAGCCTTAACATCTCTAAAGGATTTGCATTTTCATAAAAATACAATTCAAATCCAAATGCAACAAGCGTTACCAGGCTTAGGCTTCTTTCTGCCTCTAGGAATTCATACCGACAATCTGAGTTACTAACTCTAATTTGTTCATGCACCTACGAATAGATTTACACATGCAAAGCCCTTCTCTGACGTCTTCCAAAATTAAAACATTAAAGCGAAATGTGGACATCTATCGGTATTTTCAAGCATTGAAGAAATTTAATGCACATTTTCTCTCCTCTTAGATGTCTTGAAGAGTGATAATGCTACTTATTTTAATATACTTTGTCAAATTAACATATCCACTATGGAATTCACACTTTCTCTAATCTTAAAATAGTATCTTGGTTGTATTATGTTCTCTGAGCTGGATTGTTTAATCATGATGCTTTCATCGTCTTTCTGGATGACATCATCAGCACCACTTGGAATTGGTGTGGTTCATAAAACAACAAATTCGCTACAAACACTACTATGCACACCAAAGCATACAACATCAAAAGAAGACAAACCAAACAGCATTTACTAAATCAACTGCATTAACTCTAGTCAACACTACATTGGATGGACAAAGTGGTCATCCTCTTCGCCTTCGTCTACACGAACACCAATTGACTATTAAACGTCACACATGACATTTCATCACTCATTTCAATGCATGTACATAACAACCATGGACATGAATTCAACTCTGACAATGTAGAAATTTTGAACGGAGAGAGGAAACACAAAGCATATCAGAGAATTCCTAGAAGCTTGGCATTCAGGTCACTCAGTCACTCAGTCAGTCAGTCAGTCAGTCAGCAATCAACAGATGTATAGACATAGACCCAATCTATCAACCAATAAGAGAGATGATAAACAACAGAAAGGTCAGAGGTGAAGGAGAGGAACAGCCAACACGAAAATCCAAGCAGTCAGTCAATGAGATAACAATCAAAGGAAACAACCAATCATTGACCACTTCATCAAGGCAAGCTACTAAATGACTCATGGAGAGATAATGACAGGTCACTTTATAGTGAAGTTAGTGCAGCAGATGATGTCGTGTAGAAGGACGATGAAATCTTCGCGATTGAACAACCCACCTTAGAGAACATAATACAACCAAGACCATCCGCCTGGGCTACAACTATTCCTCACTATTTCTAAAATAGTCTTTGTGAACGGCAAGAAACCTACGCCGAAGATGGTTATTTCTGTGTAGCATGAAGTAAATATTCATTAGTCTAGGTATTAGTTGTCACATAGAACTAACTATACTGTTACTGTATACTTAACAAACATGCTGTAGCGATTGGGAAGTGAAAAATCGTTCAGTATTTCAATATTTGAGTCAACGGGATTATTTAAGCCTAAATGCTCATGAAACTTTATTAGCCAGGTGTTAGCAGGAATTGATGCATTTTTGACAGGAAGCGTTTTACTAACCGTATATTTAACTTCGGATACCTTAACTTAGAATGATTTCATAACCCATTTTAGACATCTGAACTGCTTGTTATCTGTTTTTGACTTTACCTTTTTTCAGTCGATAACAATATATAAACCTATGGTCAACTGGTTCGAATCAGATAGAGGTGAAATCACCAAATAAGGTTGTTTTTTTGTACTAATCGATATCATATGAAAATGAGTTCGAAATTATGAATTACGGAAGCAACTCCGCAGTATATATATATATATATATATATATATATATATATATATATATATATATATATATATACATCAAAATCCTCAGGTTTTGTGGACAGTATATGAGCTTACTAATCACCGATGGATTTTCTGTGATCGCATCGTTAATTACACCGAACTGGTCAGTCTCTGTTGGTATATGGGCTCCTGCACCGATGACTCAGTTTGCCTATCGTTTCAATTTTAGGTTAATAATGGATGGTGGTCAGGAGTGGAATCTAGGATGCGTTTTTCTTCCTATCCCATTCAACGTTACTGCAAAGTTAAAACGGCAGACAATATCGTGGCATCAGTGCAGGAGCCCATATGCCAGTAGAGACCGACCACTGTGACCAGTCAGCGGAGGGATACTACAATTAACAACATCAAAACTATACCCGTCACGCAAGAAGTATCTGTCGTACCACAGTAATCTAGTGGATGACGCTTTGCCTTTTAAAACGATGAGTACAAGGTTCGAGTGTCGGTGGGAACGATATCACTCATTGAAAGGCAGGTACATCCAGCTGACGAGTCCCAAATAGGACGAAACACGCGTCTTGGGTTCCACTGCTGTCAACTACACACCATAACAAGCATGAGGTTGGTCAAGTGAAGATGAAATACAACCCATCTCATAGTTCCGTGTATGCCACTTCCACATGGAAGTGGCTATTTTTGCCTCAGTAGTCACGATTTCATAGTGAGTACCCAAAAATATGTCTATGCACTGGTCAGTTACGCTAAAGCATGAATAGATAGAACTGTGAACTTGAAGATTAAATAAGTTAGACAGTTTACTTCTATAATTTGCCGTTATTTCGTTTGAAATAGTCAATCTATCTTACAATTATTTGACCCTTATTATCCTTGTGCTGTTAGAGTTTTTCACTATTCATATTTCTCTACAACAAACTCTCAAACCTCTCTGTATAGTAGCACGAGCTGCTTTCTTTGAATTAGATACTCTGGAAGCCTCTTACTGATGACTTCCGATGGGCATAAAATTCAAAACAGCTGTCCAGTGCTCCCATATTTCCAATGTTCCTCCAACTGATGTTAGTCCATGACGAATACCAACTTGAAATCCCCTCCAAATAAAGTAGAATGTTTTTATCCTACCCTATTATGTTGTTGTGTGTTAATGCATGCATTGTAATAGCCGAGTCTCCTCTAGATTACTGATCTTATTGGGGTCTGTCATCCTACATCTAGCTAAATTCCTATGTTCCGCTAATATAACTGATTCGACGGCTAGTTTGACCCATGTACTTGACCTCGCGATCATTATATGGAATTTGATAGATTAGATTATTTTGCTTAATTGGTTTATCAAGTCTTTAAACCGACAAAGCTTATCTTTGAGTGAATTTGAAGGTTTAAATGCCACCCTAATTTCAGCCTTGTTTAGGATCCTACGTAAACCTACAAACTCACTCAGAAATAAACTTCGTCGGCTTAAGGATCCGATTGAAGCAACTAAGTAAAATAATCTAATCTATCAAATTCCATACAATGTTTGTGAGGTCAAGTACATAGGTCAAAGTAGCCGGTCGGAGTCGATTAGATTATCAGTAAATAGGAATTTAGCTGCATATGGAACGAGAAAACCAATGAGGTCAGAAATCTAGAAAAAAATTCATCTGTTGCAATACACACGTTTAAAAAAACAATACAATAGGGTGGTATAAGTTCAATATAATTAGGTGGAGAGAGAGAGATTGATTACTGAATCTTTGTTCATCAAATTAACACCTAACACATGTAATAAGAATGAATTTGGTTTAGAAGTAGTATTCATCATGGACTGACATCAGTTAGGAAATCATTGAAAATCGGGGAGCACTGGACAGCTGTTTCGTCTAGTATGGGACTCCTCAGCAGTACCCACCCACAACCCGGCTAGGGATCAAACTCAGGTTTCACTGCGAACGCGATAATCACTCAGTCACTGGGTCGGTTCCCAGTGGTTCACAATTTCCAACTTCTGTCAATTCACGACAAGGCCCTGAGTTCGAACCCTAGCCGGGTCGTAGATGCTTACTGCTGAGGAGTCCCATACTAGGACGAAACAGCTGTCCAGTGCTCCCAGATTTCCAATGATTCCCCAACTGATGTCAGTCCATGATGAATACTACTTTTAAATTAAAAAATCCCCATTCATCTCAAAAATGAATTCGGTGTCTAAGAAATAATTTGATGCCAAGCACAATGAGTTATTATAAATCCTTTTTGACGTTGTAGAATAAAACGTTTTGCAAATGTATCTTCCGTAAATTCGTGTAAATCGACCAACATATCTGTGTAATACTTGTTGATACCTGAGTAACTTCCTCATCGGTGATTTCGACTAGTCACAATAAATCTCAGAAGCATAAACACTGTTTTGATAAAAGTTTATTATGCTTATCTAAACTAATCTGCATACATATGGTTCACTAAAGGTGGAGAAAAAAAATTTACTAAGAAAATCTTCTTACCAACTGATTACAAACCCATGCATCTACAAAGATTGTAATAAGTTGTACCCTTATACTTTACCGATCAAGGTTGGCACTTAACCAGTAAGACTGTACAAATAATGATCAGTGACAATCAATTGAAAATCATCAGCTAAATCTTTAGTAAGCAACTTAAGCTGATCAACCAACGGACGACTGTGTACATAGGGGAAAAAGCTATTTTCAGCAAGAGGTATTGAAGAGAATCAGCTGATTATAACTCGTTTCGTGGTCGGTAAACTAGTTTTCTTCTAGATACTGGTTAACTTGACAATTTAATAACAGACAAATTATATTTTTGAGATGAATAGGAATTTTTTAATTTAGAAGTAGTATTCATCATGGACTGACATCATCTCAAAAATACGTTACTGTATAGTGCTCATTAGTGACTTGCTTCCAGGTGGATATCATGAAGCTCTAATGAGAAGCTGTGACCTTTGGGGTCAACCAGTCGGAGGTGAAGCGGATACCAGCTGAAGACCTTGGGTGACAGTCACGCTATGTCATGAATTGACAGAAGTTGGAAATTTTGAACCACTGGAAACCGACCCAGTGGTTGAATGGTCAACGCGTTCGTCGTGAAACCTGAAGGTTCTAAGATTGATTCCTAGCCGGCTGTCCAGTACTCCCAGATTTTCAATGGTTCCCCAACTGATGTCAGTCCATGATGAATACTACTTCTAAAGTAAATAGTATCATTTTCAACTTTCAAGTAATTCATTTAAAAAAGTTATGGAAACAGTATCTACAAGTCCACTTACTTCATCCTAGAAGTGGAAGTGTAATTTGTGCATTTCTGATTATCAAGCCATATAGGATGATTTATATTCCTATCAATACTGGGGTGATTTAGATGCATTGAAGGATGAAAGCCTCTCTTTTTTTCCCTCCAAGTTTTTCTTTTGAACAACGCGTGTACCACAACTGTTCAACGATGAATATATAATAAAATAGTTTTTTTAATGAATATCGTTAACAAAAGTTATTCAGTGCACTTAATTTTTCTGTTCCATTTTATGCAGTATTTATTGATTTTTTTAACACTTAAAGTCCTTGAAAGGTAGAAAAGAAAGGGTAGAATATTTAGATCAGGTGGTTTATTGTAACCATTTTTAATTATGCCAAAGTGTATCGTTAATAACAATGATTAGTAAAGTTTTATAGTCAATAAATCAACGAGAAATTTCCTGAGATATATGACAACAGCTAATCACTGATGATGAATGAAAGCAATCCATACTTGTTTCTTTCGTGTAACTGATCTATCAAAATTTCTACCACTTGGTTGATTAGTATAATTGCTTGTGTTATATCCTCGTTGATTGGACCGAATTGATCCATCTCTACTAGCATATGGACTCATGTGCGGATGTCTTGATATTACCTGTGTTCTAATTATAGTAATGATGGATAGTGGCTGGCAGTGGGATCCAGAATGCTCATTTCTTCCTATCTGGGACTCGTCAGCTGGATGTACCAGCTTCCCAGTGAGTGATGTTTTTCCCATCGCCATTCGGACTCGGAGCCGCACAGGAGCCCAAAAGCTAGAAGTGATCGATCAATTTGGTCCAATCAACGATAGTATAATGCAAGCGATAATACTAAAAACTATACCCGTCGCACAACAAGTGGCTATCGTGGCTAGGTGGTGTAGTGGATAACGCTCTGGCGTTTGAAGCGATCGCTCTGGAGTCTGAACCCCGGTGGTAACAACATCACTCACTGGAATGCATGTACATCCAGTTGACGAGTCCTAAATAGGACGAAACGTTCATCCTGGATTCCATTGCTAGCCACTATCTATCATTATTTGGTTGGATTATGTAAAACTGTTTGCACTCATCGATGGAATGTTTCCTTGGGAAAAGTATAGAATAAGTATAACGCACGAATCAGGTTTACAACAATTTGAGTTTAGTCAAACGTTTGCATGAATAACGTTATTTTAACAGACAGATATGATTAGAAACTCATCATTCTCACCTTCAAGTTATGTCAGTACAGTTTTATGCGGAGTACAGATACCACTCACAAGACAGAAATTATTATTATTATTTGTCTTTTAGGCTCTTGGTGGAAAATAGGGCTTCAGTAGCACGTCGCCATTTCACCATCTTCTCTGCAGTCTTCTTCACCTAGCGCCATGACTGCCCGCAAGCTTTCATTTCTTCCTCACACCATCTCCTCTATGTCACCCTCGCCGGAACACCCAACTAATTGCTTCCCATTTGGGTTCCACTCGACGGTCTGGCGTGGTGCGTGATGTCCACAAACCGTCTTCTCAGTGTAGATCTAATCCAGTCCATCTCTACTTTCTTCTGCTGCATATTTGTTGGGCGATAGCTTCTTGGTTGGTTGGTTCGTCGCCGGCTACCATGAGTTCCATGTTGCTTATTTTTATTATTGTGGCCGTTTGATCGATCTTCAGTATCGAGTGAGCGTAGGCGGCAGCTGTTGATGAATGTCTGTAGTTTGTTGGAAGTGCTTTTCGTGACGCGCTGCCAAGTCCCCTAACCATCACTTGGAAGCACTGACTTGACTGACATTAGTGTTGAAAATCCAGATGTTGTTCACGCTTCGTGCTGAGTGGTGTGTAGTGCAGTAGATCTTCACACTGATTTCAGATTATTGAAAGCCTATCTTGATTTTCCGATCCTGGTTTTGACATCCTCATCTGTGTCACCCGTCGTTGAAACGATGCTGCCTGCCTAGGTAGGTGAAAGAGACTATTTTCTTTAGGTTTTTCCCGCTGACGGTGACTGGTGCTTGTTGTTGTTTGTGTATCTTGATCAACTCTCTCTTCTCTACATTCGATTGAAGTCCCGTTTTCGCTGCCCTGCCTCTTCTGTCAACTTGTTAGTTTTTACCTGTAGATCTTCGAGTTTGTGCGATATTAGACACAAATCATCATCGGCAAAATCCAAATCTTCTAGGGTCTTTTCATCGATCAAACTGCGTATGCCCCTCTTCTCGCTTCGTATACTTTCTTGAATGATCCCATCCTGAAGTAACAATATATTCGGTAGGTGTTTTATTCAAGGGGAAATCTAGTTCAACTGAATCAGATTTGGACCAAAGATATAGCTAGTGTCAGCTACACGTATCTATTCCTATACGGTAGACTTTGGCAGAAGGCAAATAACTGCTCAGTAAATGAGAAAACAAGAATTCGTTTGACCTCATTATTATATGCTTGTCTCTCTTAATTAATAGCAAAATCTACCCCCTGCGTAAATCTCATCGAGTAAGCCGAGAGGAGAAAACATAGTTTTTAAAAAAATCGACTAAATTACAGAAAATCATTCTGAGATTTAGCTGGTTTACAAGTACACAAGTACAACTGTTGTCGAGAAAGTTAATTCCTTTCTTAAAGCTTCAGATCTAATGAGTGTTTACATCAAAGCAGTAACAATGTAGAATGAGTAGATTTTTTATACTTCCTATGCAACTGTATTATCTCTGACACTACATAAGGAGCAAAGTGATGATATCATGTTGAACTTGATGACTACCACAGGAGTCTAGGACGCGCGTTTCGTTCAATTTGGTACCCGTCAGCTAGATGTACCAAGCCATCCACATAGGAACACAAGTCGAGCAGTTTGGCCCTGTACACTCAAGGGGAATTACAAGTATCAAACAACAACTGATACTGGTTACACAAGAGGTGCCTATCGTGTCCCATTGTTTCAGTGGATAACGCTTTGACGTTTGAAGCGATGGGTACTGGTTTTGAATCCTAGCGAGAACAACATCAGTCACTGGAGTCGAGGTACATCCAGCTGACTAATGGGTCTCCAATAGGACGAGATGAGCATCCTGAATTCCTCTGCTAGTTACCAAGATCAATATAATATCATAAATATCTGGTAGTATCGAGGCATCCGCATAGGAGCGTATCTTGCAACAGTTCGGCCCTGTATATCAACGGGAAATTACAAGTGTCATAATAAAGTGATGATATGTTTGGTCAGTTCTCTTTTCCCTACTTCACTATACAGTATTAAATTGACTTCTTTCAATAAGTTTCTTCAAAAGCTGTGTAAATAAATGCGAATATCTGAAGTAGTATTCGAAAAGTTTGCTTCGAAATCATATTTGTCCAAATCATCGTTCTTTGAAGCGCTACATACTGAATATTATCGATAAAATTAAATCACGATTGACTGAATTTATGTTCAATCTGTGATTGAGAACTCATACAGTATTCGATCTACCCGAAGTTGAGCAAACAGAATAGGGAGGAGTACTAACAGCTCCAAAGAAGACTTATTATGAATATTGATTTCAAAGGTGATACGGCGGCAGATTGTTGAAAACAGCTGCCTGAGTCGCTGAAGAAAAACACTTTTCCTCGAAGCTACAAATCAGCTCCTGTCATCGCATCAGTTCCCAGGTGCGTTAAGGACAAACTGACACTGCAGTAGGGTCTGCAAACTAACTTCATCATATGGAGCTAGTTATAAAGGTTTCACAAAGCGTGCACTTCCCAAACGTATCTCTGGGTACCATCTTGCATGGTTGTTGAGGGAAGAATGTAAATCAATTAACAGTTCAGTCTTAAGCATTTGGTTACATGTGAGCATATAACTTCACCAGAGTCAGTGTTACTTACAAAGGCAAAGGGGAAATTTTAAAACAAGTACGCTTTCAACGTTATGCGTGGCAGAAGTACTGGCGATTCACTTTTCAGGCTTGATCTCTTATGTTACTATGGTCCACATTATCTCCCCTTTACTTTTTCGACCTCACTGCAACTCATTAGTCTGCTATTATCACCTTCATTATGACTTTTCTTTCTTCTCAACTTCTTACATCTATCAAGTGGACACTCAACCATCGCAATTTCCGTCTACCAACGATTTTTAGCTTCTCAAACTCTTCACCTTTCTCGTTATTTACATTGTCTAAGGGATTACTAAGTAACTTCTTTGGAGTATTGATTTTAGTTCTAGACACCAGCTTGCCAAATGATGCAACTAGGCCCTATTGTTCAATAAACAGACTGTTGTGTTTATGATGTAATGAATACTAAAGTATATATAGTCTTAGAAAACGATATTATTGGGGAAAACTTTCTTTGCTAAATTGTCTCTTTTTTTCTCTATTCCTTGAACTAAGCAATCTAGCGTTTCAACGGGAAAGTGTCGTATGTCTCCAGAAAAAACTCAGTCAACTCCATTCCAAGGCATAATCCACTTATCCATTAAAATAACAGGATATATTGACTACGATTTTTTTTGATACATTCCTCCAACAGAAAAGTCAAATTTTCCACTCTTCCATCACCTTTCTTTTAATTAGTATTGCCATATAGGCTCCTATACGGATGCCTAGATATTACCTGAATATTTATTATGGTGATTTACTTGGTTGTGGTTAGCAGAGGAATCCAGGATGTGCGTTTCTTTCTACTTGGGACTCGTCAGTTGGATGTACCTGCACCCCAGTGAGTGATATTTTTCTCACTAGGACTCAAACCTAGGACTAATCGCTTCAAATTCCAGAGCGATATGTACTAGGCCACTGGAGTACGACAGCCACCTCTTGTACAAAGAGTATCAGTTGTTGCCTTGATACTTGTAATTTAGCGTTTGAAGCGATAAGGTACTGGATTCAAGTCTTGGTGGGAATAACATCAGTTATTGGGATGTAGGTACATCCAGCTGACAATTACCAAACAGGACGAAACGCACGTCGAGGATTCCACTATTTGTCACCAAGACAAATGGAACATGAGGAATATCCGGTAGTATTGAGGCGAGAAAATTTAATTTCCTAGTTTAAAATAATGACGTGTTTCCTATTTTCAAAATTGCAGTAGTGTTGAGGTAAACTCCCTATATGAATTACCCTATAGTGAAGTGTTTCAGGTTTCTAGAGTCCCAAGGTAATTTCCATTAAACGCAATTCACCGTAACTCCTCACACTTCTCCATTTTTTTCTGTAAACGGCATTTTTAATTCAAATTGATGCAGCAGTTCAGTCATACGAGGTCTATATTTTAGTCGACAACTTTATGCTACTCGTAAGTAGTTTGATGTTCGCCGTAAACTTTCCGAGGACTGTTAAGGTTATGTCTCGGTGGTTATTTTTTCCCTTTCTAACCACAACCACTTTTGATATTATAGAATCACCCTAATAGTGATGACCAGAAGACAAGTTAGCAACACGAAATATAGACTATTATTTTCTTCATTCAATCCAATTGTTGATGATAACAGTAAGTAATGATAAAAATGACATGTATGAAATTCTCAGTTAAAATATATATTTCTGTAAATGTACATATCTGTTGAACCATATGAAAACACAGTTAGATTGTGTTTTCACGAACTCTCCTTAATTCCTCTGGTGTTGTAACTGGTATTTTTATTATTATTCTCTATGTTCTAAGCGTCATTTGAGGATATTCACGACATGTGTTCCATTGTTCCATTTGGTTTCTCGCATTAAGACACAAAATACACACATACACGTACACAACAAACAACCAAACAAATAAACATGTACATATTGTACATACTGTGTAACAACAAAAAGTGTACATATATCAAGGGTGAAAATGTTAATGAGGGTAAAGAGAAGAGGGAAGAAAATCAATTGATAAAAAAAATCGATCCAGTAAAAGAGAAAAGATGAGATTATTTTTAAAAGAAAAATCGACATTTGTTTTATTTTTTCTAATACATTGTGAATAAGATGAACGAAGTGACTATTTCAGGTACATATCCACACAGACACATGCAAATGGGAAACCTCAAGTGCATGCGTACATACCTGCAAACAAATGCTCATACACACACACCCACGCATAGGTACACATTTGAATGAACCAATAGAAAGCAAACAAAATATATGGACAAAGATATGTAGAAATAGACAAAGTGAAATGTACAAAATAATTTTAAGGAAATTAGGTAACAATGAGACAAAACGTTATAAGAATAAAAGAAAAATGAAGCAAAGATCAGTAACATTCCTTCTATCAACAAATTGAACTTATTTGAAATTGCATTTTGTAATCAAAGGTTGTAATTAATGAAACACTTTTGAAAAGAGACAAAATCATTCATAAAGAGAAGAGACTTGCACTAACATAGCCGATAACGTACACATATACACAGTGACTAAAAAAATCTTTTCATTTATGATGAGTAGGTATTTGAACAAGAAGAAGATAAAAAAATTTCTTAAAAACGATGATAATTATGACGATGACGATAGCACTTCACCTAAGGCTGTAGAAAAAAGAGAAATAAACGCAGAATGAATAAAAAAACAAACATTTAAGCAAGTGCAATTTACAGCCGACAATTCATCTATCTCTATAGTGGGAATGAAGGATTTAGTGTAAAGCACTGCTGAGACAGAGACTACTGAGAATATTACTATACAAAATATAATAAATCTAATAATAGTAGTAATAATAATAATGATCATTAAACATTTCACACTCCATATACAAGGAGACTAGTGATGTTTTACAAGATGGAGGAAGAAACCAAAACGAATGTGAGAATAGTGAAGTAAGGATAATACTTCTTTTTCTAGGGCATCCTCAACCGAAATGATTCCTTCATTGCGTCCGCCCACTGCTTAACACCCCCCCCCGTCCTTTTTGTATGATGTGTTCAGTAAGTGTTAAGTAGTGTTCACGAAGATACTTATCACATATCAGCAGTAATGAAAAATCAAAAGACTTGATTTATATTACACTTCACCTGAAGTCTACCGACATGATACGAAGTAACAGTTTCAACAATACACAAAAAAAAACATATATGTATATATACAAACATATTCATGGTCAAGTTTTATTGTGCTTGGTTGTTTGTTCTGATGATAATAAAAAGATATGGGAATGAGCTGAAGATTGTTTAGTGAACCGGTGACAGACAATCTCAGTGGAATCTCAACGGAAACGATAATGGCGGGAGCAACAATAAAGCAAAACAACAATCATAACTGTTTATAAAGGAATGCCAAAAGAGAAGCAAGTAAAGAGTAAACATCAAACATACACACACACATACTTACACACGCGCACACACGCAAACATACATACATATATACAAACAAAGAATGGAAATGAAAGACAACAACACCAGGAAAAGTTACATAATCTCCTTCATAAACTTTATGGAAAGAAATAATTTTCTAGTCAAAATATTTGTCTACATCCATCACATTTATAAAACAAAGAAAGAAATAAAATTTTTGAAAAACTGACTTGTACATTTATTGGTTTGATAATTCACACTTTTATACAATATGTATATATAAGATATCCTGATAGGTAGTTTTTATACAGGCAAACAAGACTAAATTATGTAATACTAAACATTTACACATCCACACGCATACACACACAAATGTACAAATACGTACATACATACAAAAACACACTTATGAGATATAAAAAATACTGAAATTTACATGTATACGGGGTATGTGTAAATATTATTCATGTTAGAGAAGATGAAGTGGGATAGGATGGAGTGGAAACATATTGAGGCACAGTATTCTTCAGTGAGATCAGATCAAAAGCTTTTTCTTGAGCCAAACTCCATACTAATATGACAGGGGAGAAAGAAACTTCATGTGCGATAGTTAGACCATGTGTATGTGTGTGTGTGCTACCTTATTGATGCCTTGCTGAAAGCATTTACACACTTATGTGTAACACACAATAAGTGGATTAAGATGTTGTCCAAGTATTCGCCTTCTTTCAAGTATTACTCTTTTCTCTGTCAAAACAGATGGTATGAATGTGTATTTGTATGTTAACTGGTAGAAATTGAATAATATGTGTAAATGAAATTGTACAGTCAAACTTTTTCACCAATTTGTTGAGAATTACCACCTGAAGCATTGTAGATAGGCTTTTCATTTAAATGAAACACACCAACACGCCGTTTATTAGGATTTGTTGGTTCAAAATCAACAGTATCCTTACTATTCACTTGAAAAGGATCTGTAGTGTATACAGATACTCTCTCATGAGAACCTATAGTAGATTTAGGCTGACTGGGATGATGGAGAGGAGAAGGGGTGGCAGGAAGTTTCTGTTGCTGCTTGTACTCTTGTTGAATGTCATTATCGTATAAACTTGGATTATTTAAATCACCAGAGCCTAGTTTCATATCTAGAGGAAGTGTTGGTGATGCCGGTGAACTATGCGATTTGCGTCTAAGTGAAGAATCAGAAGTCTGTTTATCATCAAGAGGAGGATGAAGTGGAGATGTAGCCCTTGGATTAGATAAATGTTCTGGAGATTGAGTAAAACCTCCACCAGTACTTTTCTGCATTAATGCACCGGCTGGAATTGGACCAGTTACACCTTCATATGCTCCGCCAATAATTTGTGCACCAGCTGGGATAGGATCAACAATATAACAATCTTCTCCATGTAACCAATATGTTTTTTGACGACCTTTACCCTATGATATGATTAAGAAATTAGTTAAAATTTTGATAATATACAAAAATTTCAACATTATTATATTTAAGTAATGAATCCAGTCGATTACTAGAGTTTACTGTAAAGAAACACCAATGGTATATTTAGGACAGTAATATAAGTCATTATTTACTATAACTTGGTTTGAAAGTGAGTGACTAAGACAAACGTCTACTTCAAATTATTACACTAACAGTAACAAATGACTAAGATCTGAAAGAAAACTCCTTATGATTACGTGCAGTGGTGACTTATTGCTCTAAAGAGATGACCTGTAACCAGTGAGTCACGGGTTCCAACACCGCTCCACCTACCGAGATGGTTTCGGCACCTCTTACACCAATAGGCGTGGTTCATTGTCTACAACACGCATGTGCACAAGATTGTTGACTGGATTTCGATTTCGACTCAATTTTGCCCGGCTAACTCTCAGCAGCATATTTGCTAAATGTGAATGACACAGTTTCCTATAATATCGTTGACAAACAGACACTATAGATACATTATCATTTTGACTATCTGAGATAGTCGTGGTTTGACAGACTAATGTTGATACTGTGTGATAATTGACAGTGAAATGAAAATTTGGATAACCGTCGAATTGAAGTGAAACAAAAATCTCGTCAGCAGTCAGACCTCGTAGCTCAGTTGGTAGGGCATCGGACTGGAAATCCGGTGGCCGCTGGTTCGAATCCGGTCACAGACCATATTTTCATCTCTGCCCAATATCAACACTATAGATACAGTTTACTGGCAACTAATAACTAGTATCAAAGTTGTATAACAGTGTCAGATAATTATGAGTGACAATTTGACTAGCAACTGATCAATAATCTTTTTAATGCCTCATTTACGTCTCAGTTTAATCTAAAACCATCACACAATCAGGTAGACCTCTTCTGCACTTCACTTGCTTTCTTTTCTATGAACCTTTAATATGGTGGAAACCGAGTACTGTATTCCCTATATTAATACTATTCAGCATTGTTTACGTTGAAGAGTCTTGCGGACACCTTTATCACATCTTTATCAACACACAAATGGAAATTGTTTCTCCAGGACTGTTGTTCAGTGGCACCTCGGATAATGATAGGTAGTGTAGTGGTTGAGTGCACTGAACACTTCACTAACCTGGGAAGTTGGATCAGGGCTGTTGGGTCAGTGGACGACGAAATCTCTTCACAAATACTAAAAGTTACATTGAATTTCTCCACTCATGACACCACTGTGATATCCAGTTGTCGATTAAGGATCAAGTGTACTGTGTTGCACTTCACTCGATCCTAATACATCACTGTGAAAAATGGTCATTAAAAGTAGAGGAAATAAGAAGATTTCAGGTGTTTGACCACCGTCGTCACCTTTGTAGCATAGACAGTGTGTTGTGAGTAACGTAGAAGTCAGGTGTAGAGTGAGCGTTTTAGGGAGAAGAGAAGAGGAGAGTCAGTTGGTGTGGTTGTGAACATTCATCGAGTCAGATGGTTGACAAATGTGTCACGCATGTCTAGTCACCCATCTACCTCGTCATACACAATATTAGCTGAAGTAGGTTCAGGATGGAAAAGGGCTTGAGGTAGCCAGACTCGAACATGTCATCACTGCATGGAGTCTGTGACTGTTCGTCTGAGCTATGTACGGAGATGCAGACTAGTAGGTTGAGGTGCATGTGATAACAGAAACCGGTGGTGATGGTGGTGGTGGTGGTTGTGGTGGTTGGAGACTGTAATCGATATGGCTCAGAATCGGTATCCACGCATTATCTTCACTATACTGAGTTGAGGATTTTCTCATTCCTCCTTCCTCCTTCCCACTTCCTCTTTATTACTACCTTCTTCTGGTTTTCATCGATTCTTCTTTACATATTTTTTAACTGTTCATCTAACTGCTTTGTTACTTGATGTGCTGAAATGATGTGTGACAAGTTGAACCGTTAAGCGGTAATGTCTTGTCCTGTGGTGATACTGATGATCCTTTTTTGTTTTTTTTCAATGAAATAGCTAATTTTTTTATATTCCAAGATTAAATATATTGTTTTCAAGTCAATCTGTTTATGAATTTTATTTTAACATAGGTAGAATGGCCCAAACTATATGTAGTCAGCAGTATTAGTCGTGAGGATAGAAATATCTCTTGTTGGTAATGTCTGTATCGTGCAGAGACAGTGTTCCAACCGACCACATCTTAGTATCTGATACAAAAGTGTATTATAGCAGAGTTCTGAGAAGACGATAACCAAAAATCAGTCACTTTACAAGCAAAATAAATAAGGGAAGGTATCTAGTGTGGACAAGAATCTGTTTGACTGACAGTTGGTCAGTTACCATTATTATTATTATTATTATTATTATTATTATTATTATTATTATTATTATTATTAGTTCCATGCCCAAAAGTTACACTAAATAAACTATAATTCAGTTAGACAGCCCTCTTATTTCCCAGCGATAATTGATGTATGCATGAATTTTACTTGAAAGATGAATAGTAGATGCCAAGAAAATATACTTCATTTGAATACCAACCTTGTATACACTTTTCAACAGGTGAATCAAAATAAAATATCTCAACAAAATAGAAAGAAATCGAAATCTACTCAGTAACCACATACACATTCATGCAGTAGACAATGAAACATAACACCTATTGTATAACAGTTAATGATACTACTAACTGGTTTCCTAGACCTTAGTAAGTGGAGCGGGATTCGAGTTTATGGATCCACTGGTTCACCAATAGGCTACAGTCCCCCCCCCCCCACTCCCCACAAGAGGCAGAGGAAGAAACTTTTCCGCTATATACTTAAGAAGGAAAAGAAAAGAAACATAAGGGAACAAAATACAATACAAAAGTTTGAATTCATAGTGCTATTCAATTTTCGTTCACCTTCTTATACTAATATCAAAAAGAACTATGCAACTGTCTACTAGCCTACAAGTTATCTACATCAACATATAGTCCCTTTATCAAATAAAGAAATGACTTAAAGATGAAGCTTGTGTTGATGGTTTTATCACTATATGATACCAATAAGAAAGTTTAGTTTAAAAGTCTATAAGGATTTATTTATATAAAAGTGATATTCACTACAGAATGACATAAGTTGGAGAATCATTGAAAACCTATGAAGTATTAGATAATTGTTTCATCCTCTGTAGAGAGATTGTGAGTACTCACTCCTAAGAAGTCTCATACTAGAGCGAAATAATTGTCCAATGATTCTCCAACTAATATCAATCCGAGATGAATAGCATCTTGAAATAAATATGAAAGTTCTTCAGTATGATTATGAGGAATAAATTGCAGTCTAAGCATTATTCAGTATGACGCTTAGTAATGAATCATTTAGATCAGAGAAAAAACATGAACATTGGAGATTAGGATCATTTTTATTTGAGCATATTATCAACAACAACAACAACAACATGACATTTAAAATAAAAGATAAAATTTGTATAGTTACCTTCATTTCAACTAGACCACGTTCAGTCATAATGAAGGATTTAAATGTCTTCAATACATCAAATGTTTGCTGACTGATATGGATTTTTAAAGCTAAAAAGAGAAGAAAGTGATATGGCAAAGAGAAAAATGACAATAATAATGATGATGTTACTGAAATGGAGAAAGCAACCTATGCTAAAGTAAAAAACAAAGAGGAAGTGATAATTTATGTGCATAGAGAAAAGGCATGTGAGAAAGGTGAACCTTAAGGTGATAGTGGCTACGAAACCTGAAGGCTCTGGGTTCGCTCTCTGGTGGGGTAGGGTCATGGTTCTGCAATGCTGAGGAGTCCCACACTAGGACGAAATAACCGTCCAGTGCTTCCAGGCTTCCAATGTTCTTCCAACTGATGTCTGTAAGTGATGAATACCAACCTGAAATCAATAAATCCACACAAACCTCCAAATTACTTTGTACATGAATCCGAGAGATAATTATATATAAATCCAGTTGACTACTTACTCAGTGCTTTAGTATTGTATCAGTGAGAATATTTGAAATAGGTGTAGTTTGACAGACAGGTGTCCTTGATGTTGGGTGATGAGTGAAGTTCAGTTGACAATCTGGATTGTGACAGGTTACCAACCTGATGCTATACCAAGTGAGTTTCGAGATTCAGTTTATTTGGTTTAGTCGTGCATAAACTATAATGCCTAGCAATATTGTATTCTGATACAATACCCAGTTTATATAAACCATTTCCGCTTGAATGAACTGTGTGGTATATGATGAACAATCTTTGTTTTATTGATATGAAATATGATCAAGATTTGACTGACTAGCATCGCAAATATTGGGCTCTAAGTAAAGGATTGACATTAGATATAGTTTATATTTGTGTAGATCACAACGTGTTTGGAATAAAATAATTCCAACGTTTCTCATGAAAGTCTGGTGCGTACTTCTTCTTCTTAAAGAAACTCGATCGACTAATAGCTACCTTGACGTGGTGGTCGGGCTTGGATATTGCAATGACCGAACGAGCTACATTAGTTCGGGCGCTTGTTCCTTTGAGGTCCTACTATACCAGAAAGGTCTGTTGGACAGTAATAAGATGAAAAAAAGTTACCTTTGAAATGTAGACTGCTACACTATGATGGGGTCCTAGGGCGAAGTTGTACTGCTGAATGGATGGAGTGTGACAGCAGTTAAGTGTTTCCCGTGAATGACCATCAGTCTCATGCTGATCTCACCTTCCCAGTAGGAAGAAAAGGTTAGCCCCAAAAATAGCATACCCTTCCCTGCCCCACGGTCTTCTGATATCGGTGGTACGGGTTTTCGCGATCCAACGTTAAAGCAACCAAGTCTCATCTCTTCAAATATAGCACTATTTCGTCAAATTATGAAAGTAGGAGATATAGACCACTGGGCTCCCACACAGTGGCTCAATGGCAAAGTGGTGGCCACGGGACCTGAAGGTCCTGGGTTCGATCTCTGGCGGGGTGGCGTCATGGACGCACACTTCTGAGGAGTCTCATATTAGGACGAAATAGCTCTCCAGTGCTCCCAAGTCTCCAATGTTCCTCCAACTGATGTCTATACATGATGAATACCAACCTGAAATCAATAAATCACCAAAAACCTCAAAATCGAATTGTAGTATTTGACCGGTGTACCGTTAGTTCAGCTGATACAAAATCGACAACGTGTAAATATGTAGGCATATCTCAATTGAAGACAAGGTGTATAACTTACGTAGACCATTGCTTTCCATTCGTGAAGAGGTGTTAACAGTATCACCAAATAGACAGTAACGTGGCATTTTCTGTCCAACAACTCCAGCACAAACTGGACCTAGAAAAGAGTAAAGAAAGGGACAGAGAAATAAAGTACAAGGATTAAATATCATCACTTTCCCTTACATGTTGAATTAACCCTGTAAGAATATGTTATTAGATGGATTTGCTTTGAATAGGTGAATAAACATAGTAGGAATTATGTACATATTTTGACTGAAATTTATCAGGCTGTCCTAATACTTGGAGTAACCAGTAGATTATTATCAAAGTCTTAGGATGTAATCTACATGTAAAGCTTAGAGCTAAATTTATTCGTAGAAATATTTTAATTTCTAACATAATACCGACTACAACACCAAGTGATGTGGGTTCAAGTCTCAGGTGGGACATCAGTTCTGTCGACGTTGGAAATACGTCTTGTTGACGAGTCCCGAAAAGCACAAAACCCAGATCAAGTAAGGATTCTTGCCGATCACCTCTATCCAACTAACATCAATACCTATTTTATCCGTGTCATTTCCTATCTCACACCTGAATCGTTATGATATAAATGAATTGATTAAGCCTTCCCTGTATACCAGTCATATTAGCTCAAGGCTAGTATCAGATTGAAACTGTTGTGGAAAACAAGTAAACAAATAATTAAGGCAAAGGAGAACAGAAGACCCTTGTAAGCTGTCTCTTTGAGTGGAATTCTTAAAAAATCATGATGGGCTCACTAGTTCGAATCCTGCCATAGCGTAGATTTTCATTTCACCTTCAATCATCACGTAGTCTAACAAACCATGGCTATCTCAGATAGTCAGACTGATAATCAATATGAAGCTCATTCTCTTAAATTCAGGTTGATTTGGATTGGGATGAAAAATCTTGACTAGGCAGCCAATGTGAGCACGATCAAGCGATAGTAACGCATCATGAATTTACACAGCAGTCAGACAAAATCCTTGGTGATTGAAGTGAAATAAAAATCTGGTCAGCAGTCCGGTCATGTAGCTCAGTTGGTAGAGCATCAAGCCGGTAACCTCGGCGTTACTGGTTTGGATCCTTTGGTGGCTTAGATTTCCACTTCACCTTCAATCATAATTCAGTATCCATTAATACATGAGATGATAAGAGATATGAATAAAGTACAATGTGCTTGGTACAGTCTTATCACAACCGCAAAAAAACTGACAGTCCCATTCTATAAATCATTGTTGTCCTATCGATACACTTATCTAAATAGACAGTTATGCAACAACTCGTCAACACTGATGAAGTCGACAGCTGAGCACAACAACTGCACAGCTTATTCTGACGAAGGGTGTACAGACTCAATAAAAAATACTTCTTTAAAATGTTCCTATGCCAATTAGTTATTCAACATATCAACATAGAATAGCTGAAGTATATTTCACTTACCTGAATGTATACCAATTCTTAACTCTAAACGTTTCTCAGGTCTATGAGGAATTTGAAATTCAAAGATAGCCTTTAGAAAAGCAATAGACATACGGGCTACTTCACGTGCATGCTTATTACCATTTCTTTGGGGTAAACCTGAAGCAACCATATAAGCATCACCGATTGTCTCCACCTTATAGGCGTCAAAATTCTCAATAATTCCATCGAATAGTGTATACAGTCGATTTAATAACTCGACAACCTATTTCATAATAAAATAAAGGAGAAATAAATAAATAAAATTTATTTATTTATTTATCAGACGTGTACATGTCTGTGATTTTTAAATATTCCGATTAGAATACACAATAATTAGTGACAAAAAAAGGAAACTGTGGCTTTATTGCTTTTAAGTAATCAGTGGCGAATGTTGGGATTCCGTATCTAACCTACACTGGTGTAATTGAGGAAACTGGAAGCCAGTGTCTCCTCGATATCACTTGAGCACATGCGAAGCAATATACAAGGCAGTTCCAAGATTTCCTACTGACTGCTTCTTACTCTCCGTAACGCAAAATACAGTTGCATTTCATCAGTATAAACAACTCATGAAATAGTATAATTGCCAGCCACTATCCATCATGACTATAATTAGAACGCAGGTAATATCGAGGCATCCGTACAGGAACCCATATGCCAATAGAGATCGACCACTTCTGTCCAATCAATGATGGTATAATACAAGCAATAATACTAAAAACTATACCCGTCGCACAACAAGTGGCTATCCTGGCTTGGTGTTGTAGTAGATAACACTCTGGGGTTGGAAGCAATGGGCCCCGAGTTCAAGTCCTGATGGGAACAACATCACTCACTAGGAGGCAGGTACATTCAGATGACAAGTCCCAAATAGGACAAAATGCACATCCTGGATTCCACTACTAGCCACTATCCATCATAACCATAACTATAACTCATGAAATAACCTACTCAATTAGATCTAGTAACTGAACTGTACAGTGACAGGTTATCCTGGTGAATATATATCATCGGCATTATGTAATCAACAACTTATTCATCACATATTCAAATCATTCTAAAAGTTTACACTAGGTGACAAAATTAAACTTGAAAAACTATCAAAAGACAACTCAGTGAAGAAAATTTTCTTTTCGATGAATCTTTTTCAAAAGCTGTACACTCTTATGTATAGTTACAACAACAGTGTGTATTCATTAATAGACAATAGATCAATGCCAAGTCATCAAAAACGGTCAGTGAACTCATAAAGTGATAATGACTAGAAAGTCAACCCAAGGTCACCGGAAAACTGCTCATAGGATTACAATAAGTGAACACACAATAACTGATGGAATAAAATATCTTATGGAAATTATGATCAAGATGAGACTAGAGATTCGACTGACCCTTTTAGGCACAAAGATCAGGACTTAACCGATGAATTGCCAAGACTTCTGTTGTGTTCAGATGTCAAATCTTCACTCCCATTGAGATGTTTGATTTGGTCTTATACATAACTTTGAAGGAAGATTCCAGTGGAGTAGGGTGACCCGATTTAACCAGATGCTGAAGAATTGAGCTGTTAATCCTCTTTCCGCACTCCTTTCGACAGCTACGCAGGATAGTTTTCGGAGCTGCATTTGGATAAAACACGCTTTGTGTGACCTATGTAACCACTTCCAAAAGAACAGTTGAATTAATAAGGACTCATGGAGGTAGCCCAATGAGATAATTTATCCTTTACACACTCCGCAATCATTTGTTGACTGGAGAAAACAATCCGAAGTCGGGCAAAAAAGATTTTCTTCAGTACCGTTGTATCTCTTTTAAATTTAATACTCCCAAACAGTATCTGCTTTCGAACCGTCAGGTTTTGTTCTTGGTATTGTTTAGGTTTCATATTCTTCTCTATGAATCCTGAAGGATAATTATTCTCGACAACCACTCTTCGAAGTACTGCCAGTCCCTCATTTACAGCATCATTTGTACAAATCCCTCTCATTCTTCTACATAGTGAATGCACTAAACTTTTTTTCTTGCTTAGTTGAACCCAACTTTCAAAATTGGTACATTTTTCATTCCAGGTTTCATTCCTATAAATCGATCTTCTCAGGGAACCATTATGTCTTCTACTCAACAAAAAGTCCACGAAGTGGAATTTAGTAACTTTCAGTTTCCATAATAAATTTAACTGACTTGTCACACTCTTGGAATTTCCGTGGTATAGTGCTTCAAAGTTATTATACTGCCCACAGATGATGAAAATGTCATTCATGTATCTCATATGTAGTTGGAGGTGGTCGACAAATGAATGTAGTTTGCTCTTGCCCAGATTAGCTATGAACCAATCAGCTAGGAGAGGACCCAATGGTGAACCAACTGCTACCCCATTCTTTATTCAATAAAGTTCAATATTAAATCTGAACTGTACATTAAAAGTACACGTCAAGAGAATCTTCTTTACAGATTGTCTAGGAATTCCAGTTTCAAGTCTATTGAACTCGATATAATCACATAAAAAGCAGACTGTTTCTGTCTAAGGGTCGATTGTCGAACATTTGGTTAAATCTGCTCACCCTACTCCATTAGAATTTTCCTTCAAAGTCACTTATAAAATCAAATCAGACACTTCTATGAGAGTGCGGATTCGCCGCATGAATATAGCAGAAGCCTTGGCAATTCATCGGTTCAGTCCTAACCTCTGCGCTTAAAACGGTTAGGTCGAATCTCTAGTCTCATACTGATCATAATCTCTCTAAGAAATCGTGCTGATTTATTGTAATCTTATAAACGATTTTTGATGAACTTCTAGTGACCCGTTAGCACGCTATGGGCATATATTTTTATAGTAACTATAAATACGATTGCACAGCTTTTGAAAATAATTCATCGCAAAGAAAGTTTTCTTCATTGAATTATTAATTCGTTAACTTTAATGAAGTAATGAGACTATTTCAATGGTTAAATGAAACTTGTTCTTGAACTGAATTTGGAGACTTTTTTCAATAAATGATTAGCGAGAAATAACAAAAGTGAAGCTATGGTTACTAGTTTCGAATCTAAGTGGGAACAACACTAGTCACTGGGAGACAGATACATTCACTTGATGAGAATCGAATAGGACGAAACATGCGTACTGGATTCCGCTGCTAGTCACTAAGATGAAAAAAACTAGTTTAGTTCATTAAAAGTAGGAGGTAAATTTAAAAGAACGAAGGAAAAGAGATTTCATTGAAAATGTTGAAAGCGTGGAAAGAAAGACAGTAACGACTTATAAACAAATAAATATGTGAGAAGCCATGACCTGTAGGGTCAACCAGTCGGAAGTGAGGCGGATGCCAACTGAAGACCTTGGGTGGTAGTAGCGCTATATCGTGAGTTGACAGAAGTTGGCGATTGTGAACCACTGAGAACCGACGCAGTGGCTGGGTGGTTAGCGCATTCTCCGTGAAACTTAAAGGTCCTGGGTTCGATCTCTAACCGGGCCATGGGTGCGTACTGCCAAGGGGTCCCATACTAGGACGAAACAGCTGTCCAGTGATCCCATATTTTCAACGGTTCCCCAACTGATGTCAGTCCATGATGAATACTACCTCTAAATAAGTAAACTTTTAACACTGTCAGGGTCATGAGTACACACTTCTGAAGAGTTCCATACTAGGACGATGATAATAGAATTATACTAACTGACCATTCCTTACAATTCTGTTGCTAACAAAACAGCCTAACTTTAGGAATACTGATGATTTTAGTTTACATGTGGAAATTATCAATATGACTAGGCAATGACTATAAGGTAGAGCTACTTTAAATCGGTTTCTTTATAAATCAAGCTAGAATTCTAACTGTAATGAATTTACGTGCCAGTAGTAGATTGGACTAGGTATTTAGGCACATATATGGTGTTTGTACGAGTTATTTCGAGTCCGTTGGTCATTTTTATGTCCATTACAGTGATATTAATACCCACGCTTGTATGGTTGCATTTAATTGACTGGATAACCTCAGCTATCCGTTTTATATCTTTGGTTATTGTGTAGCCAGTGTAGCCTAACTAAATAAACAGAATCAGTCAACCTGTGTGGGTATCTAGGTTCTTAGCATCGATGCCTTCTGAGTTACATTCTGGTATTACTTGCTTGGTGGTGACTATTAGTAGAATCAATGTGAGTTTTATCCTTCTTAGTACGCGTAACTCAACAATCTATTTAATCCCTCTGTCCATTGCATTCGAAGAGATAAGTGCCAGATTCCGTTCCCAATGGATTCAGATCTATTCATCTAAACAATTCAAAACAGGATGAAATGTACCTCTTGGCCTCTGCAACTTAAAAGATAAGCCAAAATCAAATGCCGGTTGGATTAGTGAAAATATGCTGAAGAAATTGTGGTGGCTCATGGATTCTATTACACAACGTCCCTCCATTTTCTTTTTATAAAGAATAAGCTAAGCTATTATTTGAACTGAACAGTTGTTATTCAATTTCATTGAACAGAATTAATCTCCAGCTGATCCAGCCGAAATTTCTGAAAACGAATTCCTACCTATTTCATAGATGTTCAAGAAAACGAAATTATTTTAGATTCACAAACTTTACTACTAATAAGTAGCAAAATTAAATAGACTACATTAATAATTCCATTTTAATGACCGTATTCGTGAAATGTTGATGCAGCCAACTATTCATTTTGATCACCTTAATGCCCATTTATCAGTTACACTTTCAAAATATTGACTAATTTTTTAGCAAGAAAGCTTTAGTTAGTTCTCCTCTCACTTGGAGGTTAATTTTGAGGAATTTGAATGTAAAAGAGAGAAAGCAAAAATGCATAGAGGATGCGTTGTAATCACATATAAAATTCAGTTGTTTGAACAGACAGTCCGTTAAACTTCCTTTTAAAAAATATTCATGAATGATTTCATCTGTGTGAATTATTTAAACTCAGAATAAAAAAAATGATGTGTAGGCGGAAAGGAAAGAGGAAATATTACACAACAAGTTGGGTAGCGAAATGCTATACGTCTTTCTTATCTAATGCTTAGTTATGCTAGATGCCCTCTTATTTTCATTCTAGCAATGCATGCGACGTTTGAAAGGAAAAGAAGGGAAATTAAAGAGTTGAAAATTATATACTGGTTAAGGAGACGAAGAAAAATAGGCATCGGACTTTAGGATTTGAACCTTTTAAATTTTCTCCTCCTACTATAAATCGATCCATCTAACAATTATGATCCCAACTTTTCTGTCTCCTTCACAAAACAAATTTAATGACAAAGACGTCGGACTAAACCCTAACGACAATGAAACAATTAGTGGTCCATATCGGCGAGCGGTGTAGTCCTGCACTTGCACCCCACTCTGCTTGGGACTTGTCAGCCGGACGCACCAACATCCTAGTGAGTGACGTTACAACCACTGGAACTTGAACCTAGGACCATTGGCAACGTTATCGGACAGCGGGCCACTGTGTCACGTTAGCCGGTCTGATGGCATGAGAAACTGAAGAAAACAGGACAACAGACAACAACATAGGTCAAGGCATTACTGCTTAACGGTTCAACTTGTCACACATCATTTCAGCACATCAAGTAACAAAGCAATTAGATGAACAGTTAAAAAATATGTAAAGAAGAATCGATGAAAACCAGAAGAAGGTAGTAATAAAGAGGAAGTGGGAAGGAGGAAGGAGAAAATCCTCAACTCAGTATAGCGAAGATAATGCGTGGATACCATCTGTGCCACTGATACCGATTCTGAGCCATATCGATTACAGTCTCCAACCACCACCACAACCACCATCACCACCGGTTTCTGTTATCACATGCACCTCAACCTACTAGTCTGCATCTCCGTACATAGCTCAGACGAACAGTCACAGACTCCATGCAGTGATGACATGTTCGAGTCTGGCTACCTCAAGCCCTTTTCCATCCTAAACCTACTTCAGCTAATATTGTGTATGACGAGGTAGATGGGTGACTAGACATGCGTGACACATGTGTCAACCATCTGACTCGATGAATGCTCACAACCACACCAACTGACTCTCCTCTTCTCTTCTCCCTAAAACGCTCACTCTACACCTGACTTCTACGTTACTCACAACACACTGTCTATGCTACAAAGGTGACGACGGTGGTCAAACACCTGAAATCTTCTTATTTCCTCTACTTTTAATGACCATTTTTCACAGTGATGTATTAGGATCGAGTGAAGTGCAACACAGTACACTTGATCCTTAATCGACAACTGGATATCACAGTGGTGGCATGAGTGGATTTAGTTGAGGAAATTCAATGTAACTTTTTGTATTTGTGAAGAGATTTCGTCGGTCACTGACCTACCAGGGTCGATCTGACTTCTGAGGCAGATGAAACAATGGGGGATATTTGTCGCTTAAATGGGTGATTTTGGTAGTACGTGTCTTCTTCAGTATGAAGTCATATTGACATTAGTGAAGATGACGTTGCCCAGAAAGACAATGAAAGCTTGACGATTAGTCTCATAGTGCAACACGGAGCAGTATTCTACATAACATTCGGCGCTTATACTTCTCAGGTAAGTGAATTGCCTAATATACCCCCAAGTGCTTGACTCTTCACACAGAAACTGGATATCAGGTTAAACCAATCCCGAGGGAACGTTTTACACCACGAAAGGATGAAAAGCGTACCAAATATTCAATTTCAGTTTAGATTTTCTGAAAATTTGTTATCATCTTCATCTAGTAGGCATTGTAGATCAATCAGGGAATCTTTATACATAAGAAGTTTTAAGAGATCGAAGAAAGAAGGTGTCATCTTAACACAGTAGAAAAAGAATGAGGAGCAGGGAATAGTAAAAATTCCTGACAAGTTCATCCAACATGATGATGGACCTTGGGAATCTCTGGTCAGTTATCCAATCATTCTACCTGAATCACTCACTCTTAGTAGCATACCTATGCTAATATGATCCAACCAAAAGTTACCGATTTTAAAAATAATCAATATCCTTGGATCGAAAGGACAAACAAATCGAAATAGATGCCTGAATAGAAGTGGATCAATTTCAGCTGCTACACTTTTTACACAATTTTAAGAAATGAGTAGAAAAAGAATAAAACAGAAGTGAAAAAAAGAATAAAAAGAACTTTCTGAATCTTAAGTATAAAAAAGAATGTGTACATGTATACCACTAATGACCAATTTCAAACCATATCACTAAGAGTCTTCATCTATTGACTTCTATCATCTTGAAGACGCCAATCAAGCTACCGACATCTTCATCTTATTCGGTTAACATATGTTGAACTAGTTGGTGGTTGCATAGACTAATTGACAAAATCAACGTGGAACCTTGCAGAGCTGATGCATCATCAGCTAAAGTTGTAACACTTCACCACAGAAGTACACAAAGAATAGGTGAATAGAAAATCACTGATATCAAAGTAGATAAAGTAGTGTGAAAGAATAAACAATCTGAAGATAAGGGTTAGTGCAAATATTCAAGCTTTAGAAGATATCAAGGAGTGAATACATCTGTGGCATTATCACTGATTTTCAGCCATATCACCAACGGTAGGTTCTCAACCGCTGATCCCTATCTCATCGGAGACACGACCAGATACTGTACGTTTCCTCATACAGCTCAGACCAACAGTCAGGAACTTCATTGACTGGTTACATGTTTTCGTCTGGCCACCGTGAGTCCTTCTCTAATCTAATCCAACTTACCCTGCATTGCACGCCGAGGTAGGTAGTGGATCGGTTTGTACACTACATATCCAAGATATCTCAGTCGACTCAGTTTCACAACCTCATTAATCGACTCGCTTGTTTTGCCTAGTACCCTTCGCCTTACCTCAACACTGTTCACACAATGATCCCGCTAAACGTAAGCAATGCTACGAAGACACGTGTAATCAAAAACCTATAACCGCTTCATTTCTTCTACTTTTAATCATCATGTCTCACAGTCGCATAACAGAGATGATTGTTTAGCACAAACAAGAAATGTTCCAGCCACCTCAGCTGGTAAATTTTCACAACTTCATCTATTAATTCACCTTCCTGATCTAAGAATCTACACCTAACCTCACACTTTTCCCTCCTTAGTCTCACCACACACAGTTATTGCTACTGAGTCGCTTTTCATTAAAAGCTTGTAACCTTCTCAAACCATGCGATTCTTAACAGACTTGATCTAAACTCCTAGACGCTTTACGTTAGCCGCATCTATTTTTGTAACCCATGATTATTTGTTACTAGGAGAAAGTTACTAACCTTACCAACCGGTAGGAGTGAAACATTGTCAGTCAGATGTTTTCTGGATCTTCCTGTATCTTGTGCTTACCTTAACCAACACTTATATCACTACACAACCAATCAATAACGAATGATCTTATTCTTCTTGCTTTTTGTTCGTATTCACTGACATTCGATCGGGCAGTTTATGTTTTCTGGACCTTACGCCTTCGCTATGGATTTTGTAAAATATATTATAATCTTCGAGAACTAGCAGTATACCCTTGTCTTCTTTGTTAGTCAGCTGGCGTGATGATATTGACAGAACGACCGAATCAGAAGGTAGCAACCCGGAAGTAGTAATAGTAAGAGTAGATGGAACCAACTGATGTTACGATCAGATATCCAAACAATTAGCAAATACGCATAAAAATGGTGTCAACTACTTTAGTTGATATAAACCTCCAATTTCAACTGTCCAGTGGGAAGTGAATGCATAAGCAGATGTGTTGTACCAAGTCGTTTTGAATACATGTGGTAAGTTTGTTATAGACTCATGCGAACTAAGGAATACGAAAACCATGAAACTATCACATACTGTTGTTCGATACTTGTAATTTCCCGTTCCTATACAAGGTCGAACTGTTCGACCTCTGTTGGCAGATGGCCTCCTATGTGGATACCTCGATATAACCGGATACTCGGTAACTCACAGTAGAATCCAGAACATGCATTTCGCTCAACTAAGGTGGAGGGATTCGACTCTCGATACCAGCGGGAAATTACAAGTAACAAACAACAACAAGTGATACCTGTTACATAAGTGGTGGCTATCTTGCCCCAGTAGCCTAGGGAATAACGCTTTGGAGTTTGGAGCAATAGTTACTGGGTTAGAGTCACTCCTCAACGGGGTGCAGGTACATCCGGCTGACGAGTCCAAGATAAGATGAATACAACTATCTTATAATATCATTGCAAAATTATCAACCAAAAAGACTCTTCAATAAATCGTATTTTACATACCTGCATCGGTGTAGATTCAGCTGAAAGCGATGTGAATCCTACGATATCACTGAAATAGATTGTAACCATTTCGAAACTTTCTGCAGTGACTGGTTGATTTCGGAATAACTGTTTAGCTACAGATCTGTTGACAGAGATTTTTCCAAAAAAAGAAAGACATTACATTACATCCATTGGTTTATCTTGAATAAAATATCTGTAAGTAATTTATATAATTTCATGGTGATATATTTATTAAGTTGAACACTTGTACAATAACCTTCGGTCATACTATCCTTTTATCCGGTTTCACGGTAACAGAAATAGTGGAATAATCTATGGAAGTTTTATGAGAACGTTCATGTATGTAAAAATGCAAACTGACATTCTTCTACGCGCCCACTTGCAACAGCGTACCTACCTTTAGGTTAGACAAAAACCTGCTAACAGCTGGTCGTTACAATCTGGTGTTGGAGGTGGGATTTAGACCCCTCATGGTTAACACTCAAAAGCAGCCATCCTCTCAATTGTGATTCGAACCAGCCGCACACACCATGCCTAACTTCTAGTTTACCTAGGTGAAGAACTTAAGCACCGAGGAGAGCAGTGAAGACGTTTACTCTCCTACGCACCCCCCCTCCCCCCCCCTGGAAAACCGTACATACATGCTACACGGAGACCTGCCTACGGCTAGTTGTTACACAAATACTTTAGTATTTACATATCTACAAGCAGCCTTGATGAGTTCCAAACGAGTTCCAAACAAGTCTTAAATCCATTGATGGTCAATTTGTAAATGATTTACAGATTGAACAGTCCATGTCGATATTTCTTACAGCTGAGTAGCTTTTCAATTGCCCAACTGTGGCGCCACTCAACAAGGTTTCCGTTAGAAACCAACCCGTAGCTAAGTTCGTAATGTGTCATGTCTGACGCAAAGCTATCATGAACTATCGAAATATACTACTAACAAACAACTTGAGTAGATGAAAGTCACACAGGATAATCTACAGATTTCATCAAGCAGATTAGAGTGATCGAAGAACTGGATAGCCATTTCGCTCGTTTAGGATAGAGCTCATCGCTAAAGCTATTGACTTCACAGATTCATATTTATAGTTCTGTGAATATCTGAAAAATTCTAGCTAGATGCGATTACTTTTGAATATGTTCAGCGACTTCTAAATTCTTCAGTGATCTGTAGAGAACAATTTGCGCATACTAATAGTAATAGTAATACATTCTGATAATTGTTATTAGTTTGTTGTCATTAAAATAATACAGAAATGAAAATGACGTCAGAAATATTAAAATATTTGATAGTATAAGTAAATGTGAGTTGAAATCGAATGGTAACAAATTCGTAAGAAAGTGAGTAGATAGTTGTAACTGAGCACAGCAATGAGAAATATGTAGCCATATCGTATCTTTAGCTGTAAAATCCGATTTAAACATATTTAGAATGCATAAAAATGTCAATATTTGTAATGTTTAAGTCTCCGACGTTAACAGCACTGAGTGACACAGGGTTAAAATCACACCAATTTCCTCATGGTTGAAAATACATCTTAGTGATTAATCTTAAGAAGCCCAAAATTTAGGTCCAGGATTTCTTCTATCAATTGACTCTCAATATCTAATATGCATAAATTCAATTATATATCCACCAGAAGTATGAATGAGTACACAAATGTACACATCAAATCTTATCATTACTTACCTTGGTAACATTGAATATAATAAATCTTCAGTTTTCTTCTTCTCTTCTAAATATTGTGCTGTACGTTGTTCAACTAATTCTTCTAAATTATTTGCATATTGTTCCATACGAGAGAGTAGATTGTCTAGGACATTATTACTATCTCCTGATCTGTAAATAAACATAGTAATTGACAAAATATATACATATATACGGCTTAAGGTTTATTTCAAGGTAGTATTCATCATGGCTTTATCGTGAATTGATAAAAGTAGAAGACTGTAGATCATTGAACTCCAGCCGAATAGCTTAATGGTTAGTGCGTTCACCATGAGGCGTAGAGATCCTGAGTTCAATCTCTGGCGGGGTGATGGGTACTTACTGCTGAGGAGTCTCATACTAGGACGAAACAGCTCTCCAGTGTTCCTAAATCTTCTATGGTTCTCCAACTAATGTCATTCTGTGATGAATACTGACTTGACAAGACTATGAAGAGATTGACGAATGACTATTTCATTCTAGTATTAAATAAATAATATTTCTGTTGAGATCTGTAGTCAATTTTAACACCGTCTTTCCTCGTAAATCTACATGCATATCTTGTACAAAGTATTGAACCAATGAACAGTATTGGATACGGTGGCCTACATGAATCTTATTATTATCATTTATTATTTGTCCATTGGGTTACTAGTGGAACATAGGGCTTCAGTAGCACATTACCATTTCACTCTCTTCTCTGTAGTCTTTTCAACCTCGCTCCACGACTGCTCACAAGCTTTCATTTCTTCTTCACCTGATTTACACCATGTCAGCCTCGGATGCCCAACTCGTCGTTTCCCACTTAGCTTCCACTCCACGGCCCGGCCTGGTGAGTGATGTCTCTAAACTGTCTTCTCAGTGTGTATCCAATCCAATCCATCCCCACTTTGTTCTACATATTTTTGGGCCCTAGCTTTTTGGTTGGTACGTTGCCAACCAGCCAGAGCCCCTTGTTGCTTGTTCTTATCATTCTCGCCACCTGATCTTCAGTATCGAGCGAGCGTAGGTGGCAGCTGTTCATATATGTTTACAATCTGTCGAAAATGCCTTTCGTAACGCACCAAGCCTCTCAACCATCATATAGAAGCACTGAGTTGACTGGTATTACCGTTGAAAATCCGGATCTTGTTCACGCTTTATGCTGAGTGCAGTAGATCTCCACACTGATTATTTCAGATTACTAACTGAAGGCCTGTTTTGCTTTTCCGATACTGGCTGCTTTGACATCCTCATCTGTACCGCCTCCTGTAGTTGAAACGATGCTGCCTTAGTAGGTAGGTAGGTAGGTGAAAGAGACTACTTCCCTTAGGTTTCTCCCACTGATGGTGCCTGTTGTTGTTGTTATTGGTGGTTGAGTGTCTTCATCACATCTATCTTCTCTACGTTCACCTGAAGGATGTTCCGTCTTCCTTCGCTGCCTCGCCTCGCCTCTTCTGCCAGCTTGTTAGTTTTCGCCTGCAGATCCTCGAGTTTGTACAACAAGACACTAAACATGAATCATCACCGAAGAAATCCAAATCTTCCAGGGCCTCTCCATCGGTCCAGTCGGCGTATGCCCATCTTCTCGCAGTTGTCTGCTGCATGATCCAGTCCAGTCCAGTCCCGTCGACCAAAATCAGGAAGATCATCGGTGGTAGTAGGCGGCAGCCTTTTCTTGCTCCTGTCTTCACTTCAAAGGCGTCACTGAGCTTTCCAGTGTGAATCACTTCGCATGTAGCATCATAATCATCATATAGCTGTTAAATGAGGTTGATAAAGGTTAGTAGCAATAAAACCGTAGTGTTGAAGCAGCTACCTGCCTAATTACTTCTCGGTCGACGCTGTCGAAGCAAAGACTTTTCAAAGTCAATGAAGTTGAGGTTAGGTAGAGAGTTGACTGCCATTCTATACTCTGTTCTATGATGATGTGTAGCGTAGCGTGGCACTGCAATTTGATCCGCTTATGATTTGTTCTTCCTAAAGCCAGCCAGCCAGCCTGTTTCGGTCGTAACTTTGAATCCAACGCATCCTTTAGTCTCTCCACGATGATGCAGTTTAACAGTTTGCTTGCGTTGGGTGGGCAGTGGTGGGATATGATTCGGCGCCAGTTCTTGCAAAGACTTAGGTCTCCTTTCTTTGGGAGTTTGACCAGGTAGCCCCTCTTCTAATCAATCAGTAGGTACCTTTCGTTTCTTCCTTCCTTCCTTGCAAACCTTCTGCAATAGTGGTGTGAGCATGTCCACTGTTGTCTCTGCGTCTGTTTTCAGTGCTTCTGGAGGAATTCCATCTAGTCTTCCTGCTTTCCTGGATTTCAGCGACTTTATGGCACTCAGGACTTTACTTCTGCTTTTGTCAGAGGGCTTTTGTTCACTGGTAATTCTGTGTCTGGGCTGCTGGTGATATTTCTGGACGAGTTGCAGGTGGTCGTGGTGTTTGATTCAAAAGTTTTTTTAAGTGGTCAGCTCATCGTTTTCTTTGTTTCTCCTCTTTGGTAACTAAGTTTCCTTGACTATCTTTTATTGGTTTCGTCTGTGTTGATCTATTCCTAGATAGCAACCTGGTTATTTGATATAATGGCATAAACCTTATTATTATTATTATTATTAGTCCCTTGGGTTCCTAGTGGAACATAGGGCTTCAGTAGCACGCCTCCAGTGAACTCTGTTCTCTGAGATCTTTTGAACCTGGTCCCACGACAGCCCAGAAGCTCTCATTTCCTCCTCACACGACCTCCTCCATGTCACCCTCAGGCGTCCAACTCGTCGCTTCCCATGGGGATTCCACTCGAGTAACTGGCCTGACGCGTGATGTCCCCAGTCGGCCTTCTCAGTGCATGGCCAATCCATCTCCACTTCCTCCTGCATATTTGTTGCGTGATAGGTTCTTGGTTGGTTCGTTCCAGAGTTCCTTGTTGCTTATTTTTTCTGGCCATCTGATCTTCAGCAGCGAGCGTAAGCAGTTGTTGATGAATGTCTGTAGTTTATTGGAAATGCCTTTCGTGACGCGCCAAGTCTCTGAGCCATACAAGAGCACTGACTTGACGTTGGTGTTGAAAATCCGTATCTTGTTCCGCATGCTGAGTGCAGAAGATCTCCACACTGGTTTCAGGCTAATGAACGCCTGTCTTGCTTTTCCGATTCTGACTTTGACGTCCTCGTCCGTCCCGCCTGTAGTTGAAACAGTGCTTCCTAGATAAGTGAAGGAGGTTACTTCCTTCAAGTTTCTCCCGTTGACGGTGATTGGAGTTTGTTGTTGTTGTTGATGGTGGTGGTGCGGTATCTTCATCACTTCTGTCTTCTCTATATTCACCTGAAGTCCCGTCTTAGCTGCCTCTTCTGTCAACTTGTTAGTTTTTGCCTGCAGATCTTCAAGTTTATGTGACATTAGGCACAAGTCATCGGCGAAATCCAAGTCTTCTAGGTTCTTTTCCGTCGTCCAGTGTATCCCCCTTTTCTCGCTGCCTACTGTTTGCTGCATGATCCAGTCCACCACAATAAGGAATATCATGGGGATAGTAGGCAATCTTGTTTCACTCCTGTCTTCACTTCAAAGGCATCATTGAGCTTCCCATTGTGGATTACTTGGCATGTGGCATCTTCATATAGTTGTTGAATGAGGCGGATAAAGGTTTGGCATAAACCTTGGGCCATCAAAAATATTCTACTCGACATATTACATCAAATTCTTCTCTTCCAGTTGTTCTTAATCTTTTAAACATGCCCTTCGAAAGTAACATATAATCCTGGACACTTTTTAAAATGCTCTGAAATATCCATTTCTAGAATTAATAATAAAACGAAGAAAAAATATATCAAGTTAGATGGAAATTGACTGTTTTGAATGCACAAAAATACATCATATTTGTATTCCTCAGATACTTATCCCGAATAGCAGTTTCTTGAACTGACTGAATGAACCTGTACAATCACCATGAAACTTTCGTTCGAGTTCTTGTTTATTCTATATTATAGACCAGACGCTAATCCAACACCGGCTGGCTGTTTCACAGTACTACCTTTAAACTACTATCACTATCAACACTATTCATATTCAATGGTCATTCTTTTCAAAATATTGTTGTTCGGGGTGAATCCTCTGAAATACCACACATACTGAGAGTTCCATACTGTATCAGGCATATTGTTTGGAACAAAGCTATTATTATTATTATTATTATTATTATTATTATTATTATTATTAACCAGCAATGGATTTAGTTTGCAAAGAAACTTAAGCGTCGATTGAACTCATAAGGGATGTCAACACCTTCATGATAAACAAATACATTAAAGTTGTTAAGGATCCCGAGGAATAAAGTACAGGGTATAGTAATGTGGAACTTGATTTCTCACACCTTAACAACGAAATATTTGACTGAGGCAATAAACACAGCCATAATGATTCTCTAATGCTAAAACTTGCTTACTTCTAGGCATGTTCTTCTAGAAGTAATCAATGTTTATTCAGTAGGAGATCGCTGCATCGCTCATGATGAGAAATTACCATTTCAAACGATATGGAAACGCTTTTTCTCATCTCTAATCATTCATGTTCACAACAAAACAGACTTTATCGGTTTCACTGCACGATGCTCACCCTCTCTCTCTCTCTAATTTAAGTAGACTGAGACTGAGATGAGAAGTCTTCACTGGACAGGCAATATGAGTACGATCAAGAGATAGTCACGCGTTACGAATTCACATGGAAGTCGGACAAAAACCTTGGTGATTGAAGTGAAATATAAATCTGGTCAGCAGACTAGTCTCGCAGCTTAGTTGATAGATCACCCAGCTGGAAAGCCATTGTTCACCGGTCCGAATCCTGCTGAAGCCCAGATTTTCATGCCACCGTCGATCGTCACCCAGTATAAATAGACTTAAAATTTGACCAATGTACATTAGGACATGTGAAAGAGAAAAAATCAAAAAAGACAATCATAGATTTCCCTCCTTCAAGTTCCGTTATATTCCATATCTTTTAGTCTCACCTAGTGACTATTAGAGAAAGCAAACTATCGATTCACATGATTTTCCATCCATCAAAGTGCACCACAGTGGTTGGGCTCCTAGCTTAATGATCATTATGCAAAATGACCGATAGAACTCTTTCAGCACTCAGGAATAGACAAGATGAAACTGGTTGCTCTCCAGTGACCAATCAATGAAATTATATCATTTGGATTAGTTGTATAGCATCTCGTGGGTACACATATGTCATAATAACTTTTTTCAATACAGATGTATTCCATGAAGGAATTTACCATAGAGTTATTCAAAAGTGGTATTTGTATAGGCTGTCGAATCGGTTATTGGATACCGGATGATAGGTAACTGATGTATCTGTTAAGTGCTAAGTGATCAGCAATGGCCAAAGTCTATCTATCAAATTCTCAATATGATCACTAATCCAAGTAACAAGGTATCATGTGACTCCTCATGTTACACGTTAGATATTAACAGTAAGTTGTCAGGAAACCTTGCTTGACCTAGGTTTCGTGGTTGTCGGCAGTGTGCACAATTCATTTCAATTTGGATTTACGCCGTTACGTGAATAATTTAACTGTAAGTTTTCTCAAATCAGCACTGATTGGCGTGGGTTCGAGTCACCAAGCGAAGATCAGTCTTTTCATATACCCTGTCGTTGAATGCTAGCAAGGATAAAGCCTGAGATAAGCAAAGTTTTCTGCCGAATGACGCCGTTTTGCTATACACTAGAAAATAGTAATCATCATTAATAGCACTATGCAGTCGAAATGTTTGTACAGCATATTCTGATACTAAAAAAATAGTCAGTATAAGAGCCTTGCATATATCTAGTGTCCCAATGTATGCAACGCATCCCATTTTTTTTCTGTAACATGTAGAAGGTATGGAAACTGACAAGGACCGCAATGTTTTGAAATATTCAGTGAACACTAAAAGCTGCTTGATAGTCAAGTTTTGCTACCCAAAGCATTTACCATGCCATGGAGTTTTATCATCAGTGATAGGAAGACGTTTAACATATTTGGCTGCAAGTGAAACACACAACTGATTACGCTAGTGAATCACTCAATTATTTAAAAACGTTTCCTCTAGCTCCCGCGAGTTTGCACTGGGAAGAGCTATACAGAACACTTTCACAACAGGAACACACTAGCATTCCCGACCAATAGCTCCTACCTTAACGTGGTCGTTGGGCTAGCATTTCACAGTGACCCAACGACCTATGCTGGTAGAACGCTTGTTCCGTCGATGTCCTGCCATGCCAGAAAAGTCTGTTGGATAGTGGTTAGAGGAAAAGCAGTTACCGTTGTAGTATAAACTACTACACTCTGATGGGGGTCTGAGGGTAGCGTTGTACTGCTGTTAGTTGGATGGGGGGTGACAGCAGTAAGTTACTTTCCTTGGATAATCAGTTGTGCCACTCTGATGCAGTCATTCAAACGGGAGGTTAGCAAAGATTGGAGACGAAAATGACACACTCCACCATCCCCAACGTCCTTCAGGTGCCTTCGGCATGGGTTCTCTCCATCCGGCGTTAGAACAACCAAACCACAAAAAACTGTGTCTGGAAGGTCTCAAACAGATGTCCTATGGGCTCTGCAGTCACACAAATCATCTTCTCTTTCAGGTACCTTAAGAAGAAGTAGCCTTCCAAGGTGTGGGCGGCAGGAAAGTATAAACCGCCTACAGGCTTTCCATAGTACATATGACCCAATCAAACACAACCAATCTTCCTCGACTCTGTCTCCCCCTTTGCCTTCATATCCTGTTACCAATATTAAGCTCATTACACTTTACGCAACCTGTCATTCTGTGACCGTTTCCAATGGTCAAAGCCATCAAAACTTCATTTCTAGTCTCCTAAAACCCCACCATTGATTTTATTTAAAAGCCTTCAACGTCCGAACTCTATGTCAAATCGGATACCAGGGGTCGCTCGCCAAATATTAAACTATCTCGGATACCTCCAAATTATCAAAATCTTCTATTACACAAATGTGGGGACTAAACTTGAGATGAAGCATGATTTGTGTACACACAGCCTCGATAGAAATGAGTAGTGAAAAAAAGAGAAGTGATAGTCAATCGACAATACTTCTCAAGATAGAAGGTGGACAAAATAAGATAACAGATTTTTCCAAAACGCTGAAATATTTTCGCTCACAATAATCATTTGAAGTTACGATTTACTCTATAAAATGCGGTTCTCACTTCGTCAAAATTAATCATCGATATCGAAGAGAAAGGAATAGAGTTTTGGTTGTGTTGTGTTCTCTGAGTTCAGAGAACATAATACAACCAAGACCATCCACCTGAGCTACAAATATTCTCCACTATTTCGGAATAGAGTTTTCTCCATATGTGTATGTAAAACCCCCTGTTATTACTACTGTAATAGTAGTAGATGAAACTAATGAGACTATATTTTAAACATATACAGACAATCCCAACATACGAAATCGATTTGAGTTTCCTTAAAGGCCATCTTAACATCTGTTGAGATAACCAATCATGTTCCTGTTTTCTTCGAAAAACTACAATCCCAGACAGAATTCCAAAATCCGATTGGTTACTTTAGCAGATTCTATGATAACCTTAAAGGCTACTTCTTGACTTTCTTTTACAAACACATTACACAACGAGAAAATGTTCAATATCATTCGACTATCTGAGATAGCCGTAGTTTGGCAGACTAGTATTTATACTGAGCGATGATTGAAGGTGAAATGAAGATTTAGACCGCGACAGGGTTTCCGGTCCGATGCTTCACCGACATAATAAACCAAAGTGGACAGAGATTTCTCTCTTACAAAGACAGTAGCTTTTTATAAGCGTTAATACACGCATCGCCATTGTTACTGGTCATGGTTACAATTCACATCGTGGTGTTGATATCATGATACGTGACACACACATACATATACACATGCAATCAGATGTATCCAGAACATACCATGAAAACTGATTCTCTTTAGTGAATTGCAAGTGTATGGCGTGTGTGTGCTTAAAATTATAACCCAATCAGTGATATCAATTTTACAAGACAAATATACCATACCACTAAAGTATCTCTTTCTGTTTACCTGCCTGTCTGCTTATTCCCATCTCTATATGCCTAATTATGCACATATATATATCAAGATAGCGGTCTTTCCACCACCTCATCTTCTAATGCTAAACACAGGATATAACTTTGCATGCTCACATCTAACATTTTATGTTTGTAAAATCGTGTAAACATCATGTGTCAAGACAACAAAATGCAAACAAACACGAATAACATATAGCGTTAATTATGCCTTTCCTCATTGCAATTTGCAAAAAACAACATTGATGATAATGTTATCATCTGCAATTGTGTTGATGAGTTGACAAACTAAACTGGAGTATACTAACATTAACAAAAACCACAATGGAGAATCAGGGAGAAGACAGTTTTACTGAGTTGCAAGCAGCCAAAAAGTGGTGGATATACATCTTAAAAAACCTAATGAGGTCTTCACTTGGTTAGAGGCAACTAACAAGAAGCCCTGCTTGAAATCCGCTTATTGGCGCTCATCAACAAGGTGTATCTACAAACGTCGAAGGAGCTAACGTCCCCCTCCCTGAAATTTGGACCTGCGCTGCTCAGTGTTGCAGTCAATGACGTTACCACTGAGCTAATTTGATCTCAGATGGCCTCCTGTAGGACTGGATTAAATACAGTGATTGGTCACTGGAGAGCAGTCAATTTCATGTTGTCTAGTCCTGAGTGCTGACCGAATAGTTCAGTGGTAATGTCGCTGACTGCAGCACTGGATGATACGGATTCTAATCTCAAGGGGGACATCAGTCCTTCCAAAATTGCAGATACGCCTCAGTCACAAGAACTAAAAAGTACGAAATACATGTCGAGCAAAGCTTCCCGCCAATTACCGCCAGTCAACTAACACTCATCAAAGTGCAGCACGATGGTGAACTTCCTAGTTTAATGACCAGGAACAGACAATATGAAATTGATAGCTTCATCCCTTCCTCAGTCAACAATCAATGAATTAGGTCATTCTCATCATGAACTAAAGAACTAGGTAAAAAGATAATACAGACAATCGGTTTCAGTCAGATTTTATTGTTTAGTATTCAGTAGGACAAAACCAAACAGCTAATTCAGATCTAGTAATTCAGTAGTAATACGCCATATAAGTTGCTTCGTTTTAACTTATGAACTCTGGTGATAAAGAACAGAATAGACGCTAAACATCATTTTTATCTTCTAGGTGTCTTCTGAGGACACTTTGGTTGATGTGTGAATTACCAAAAAAGTAATAGTAATTTCTAACTAAACAGCTTCTAAAAACCGACAACATGAACAGTTTCACGAGTAAGCAAATTCCGACGGTAAGTCAAAGGGTAATACGTTTTTTAAATTCGTTTGGATCTGCACACCAATGAAATCTTTAAGTTACCTTCAATATATACCTCATTCGACTCTTCCTTGAATTATAAACAATTTCTTTCATTTCTGTTACATCATACAAACATAATCCGTAAATACAGTTCATTGGAGTTGTTTACCTTCAAAACAATTGGTATCTGTAAGACCTATCTAAATGAATGACTTTAATAAAAAAGACCACCCTAACTGCTGAAATAAAATTTCGGTCACCAGTCGGACTTCGTAGTTCAGTTGGTAACCCGCTGGTCACTGGTTCGAATCCGGCCGCGGTCCAAATTTGTATCTCATCTTCAATCTTCACCCAGTAAAAATACTAGTCTGCCAAACTACGGCTATCTAAAATGGTCAAATGATAATTATGATTCTTTGTTTTATGAAGAACTAAATTCACAGCCGAAACACCAAAACCTGATTGGTGATTTCATCACCAATTGTTAGAGTGACCTTGAAAGTCATTTACCTAAAAGAGTGACTTTAAACGCCACTCTGGCACCAACGAAAATGACCAACTAGATTCCTTTATATTTCGGCTAGAAAGGCAAATTTTCGTAAAATCGAGAAGCCTGATTGGTTATTTCAGTCGCTCCTAGGATGGTCTTTAAAGTCACTCATCTAAATCGATCAGCAGAAAAGATGTATGGACTTGGTTTATTGAAACTACAAAAGGGTGAATCAAAGACCAGCTTATCAATAACTGAAATAACCAATTAGATTTCTCTATTTCGGCTGAAAAGGTTGACCTTCATAAAATAAAGAAGTCTTATCGGTTATTTCCGTTGTTTTTAGAGTCAATCAAAGTAACCAGTCAAGTTTCTTTATTTCGGCTGGAAAGGTAGATTTTTGGAGTGACTATAAAAAGGCACTCTAGCAACTTCTGAGAACCAATTACACCCCTCTATTCTATGAAAATTCCGAAATTCGGTTAGTCAGTTTAGCAGTTGCTAGGGTGGCTTTTGAAGTTAGTCGAATTTACGTAAAATAAGGAGGTCGAATTGGTTATTTCAGTCATTGCTAAGAGGGGGTTGTTTAAAGCCAAACTTTAGAGATACTCCACTTGTAGTTTATCAAACTGATACATCTTTTGTAGCTGTGTGTTTAGATGAGTAACTTTAAAAGCGGACCAACAACTGCTTAAATAACCAATCAGGTTCTGGCCTTTAGGCTGGATGGTAGTTTTCTCATAAATTGGAGAACTGTAATAGGTTACTTCAATAGCTGTTAGGGTGGTTTTTGGGACACTACTTTGAATGTGGGTTACTCTAAAGGTCATGGACGACTTTCAAGACCACCCTAGCAGCAATTGAAATAACCAATTAGACCTCTATATTTCATGAAAATATACTTTTCTAACCGAAATAAAAAAAGCTAATTGGTCATTTCGATTGCTGCTAGGGTTGCCTTTAAATTCGCCCAAAGGTCACCCTAACAACAATTGAAACTACCAGTTAAACTTGTTTATTTTATGGAAACTGCCTTTCGAACCGAAATGAAGAGACATAATTGCCTATCATTAGTCGTGGGCTTTACAACCACTCTTATAAATGTCAAAATATTCTCTTGTTAACAGTGGGAGAAATGACCTGGAAGTATGTTATTTCTAACTATCCCCATAAGCTAAGGAAACAACAATTTCTAGACAACAATGTTATTCGTGTATGAATATGAAAGAACTTTATATCAGAAGCTAATTGTTTCAGGTGATTACTTTCTTCTCAGAAGAGTATTTAAGCTTCTGAGATTCTTTTCACCTTATCTACCCATGCATCTACCCCCCCCCCCCCCACACACACACACACACACAATATCTTAAGGCCTGTAATCACTAGATACTTTGAAAACTCTTGAACACCAGTCATTCGCAACTGATGCATTTTATTTATTAAAAACAACAGTAGTATTCAAGTTGGTATTCATCATGGAATGATATAAGTTGGAGAAACATTCAAAACCTTAGAAAGCCGGACAGCTGTTTCATCCTAGTATGCAACTTCTCAGTAGTGTTCAATCCAAGATAGCCAGGAATGGAGGTCGCGGTATATCGTGAACTCGCAGAAGTAGGAAATATGGATCATTGGATTCTGACCCACTGGCTCATTGGTAACATGCTGGCCGCTGAACTTAAAGGTCCTGGGTTCCATCCTGCTAAGGAGTCCTATACTAGGGCGAAACAACTGTCTAGTGCTCCCAGATTTCCAGTGTTCTTGCAAGTGATGTCAGCCCATGATGAACATCAACTTCAAATCAATGAATAAATCCCCATAAACCTCTAAATTGAGTAATTAGCGATCTTATCCGGTTGTTTAAACCTTGGTAGGCAGAGCAAGGATTGAAACCTGTGATCCAATAATTGAAGATTCAGCACGTGAATAGCTGATCCATAGCTTAAACTACCAACATTTTCGTTAAATCATATTTACACTTTACCGCCGTTATGCATGCACTTTTTAGTGATGTCCATAAAGATAAGATTGCCAAAATTGTCTGGCTACATGTGAGACAAGTACGCAACGAGAAGTTAGCCAGGGGATAGCGCTTTGGTGTTTCTAGCGATGGTTTATGAGTTCGAGTTCAGGCGGGAACCTCATCACCCAATGAGGTCCAGGTGTATGTAGCTGACGAGTTCCAAATAGGACGAAACGCGGGTCCTGAATTAAACCGTTATAACATAAGGAATATTCAGGAAGTATCAAGGCATTCGCATAACAGTCCATCTACTAGACGAGGTCGACTCAGGATGGCAACTGTAAATCACAAGCATCAATAAATAAGAAAGAATGTGATAATGAGTGTAATTAACGAATAAGTTTTCATCTAAGTAATGTCTTTCTGTATCTGAATGATAAAACTTACTTATTTAATTTCCGCATAGACATCTTAATTGACTGGAAATCTGGTCTTAAACCCGGATCATCATCCCATGCTTGACAAATTAGTTGAACTAAATCTTCAGAACAACCCTCTAATGAATCCAACGTTGGTCGAAATGGTGGCTTTCTATGCTCTCTGACTTCTTTGACAATATACTAAAGTGAAAAGAAAACAAATATTATTTTTTTAGTCGGACAAAATCCATGGTGATTGAAGTGCAATAAAAATCTGATCAGTAGTTGGACCTCGTAGCTCAGTTGGTAGAGCATCGGGCCGGAAACCCAGTGGTCGCTGGTTCGAATCCGACAGCGGTCCAAATCTTCATCTCACCCAGTATAAATTAACAAAAACTAAGCGGAAATATGAAACTAAGTATCATTGTCTATTAGACTTCATGAGATAGCATTCGTTTGATAGACTCATCTTAAAGTAAGTGAGGGAGGGGGTAAACTAAGCGTATTTATTGCAAGAATTGAAGATCTTGGGATCGATTGCGCATAAGTTCTTAATTGAGAGCTTCTCATAATCCCGTTAACTAGGACGTAGGAGCTGTTCACTGCTACTCATTATTAATTGGTTGCTTAGGTGATACACTTTGGTGATGTGAACTGTCGTCAGATTTCATGCTGATACACCATCTAAGTAACCTACATAGTGTGTGTTTCATTTTCTTGTTCCGCATTTCAGAAAAATAGGTTTCATTCGTAGTTTTGGTATTTTGGTTATTCAGATAAAACCTTAAGTGTTGATAAGATGCATCTACCAAAGATATTACAAGTGTCGCCAGTAAGTGGCTACTAAAGTCGACAGATATCCAAAGGCAAGAACAGCTTGGAACCACACAGACAAGTGTATCGGTTCAAGTGGCTACAATTCACCGTAGCATACAAAAACAGTGAAAAGAAAAACAGTGATATCAACCATGTCACCAAAAATCTCCAACCATGAATTCCTAGTATCTCGAAAACCCTAACTAGGTAGTCTACACCTCTCAACACGGCTGAGACCAGACTTAATCAAAGACTTAGTCGACTGGTGCCACATCCTAGCTCCTTTCCAACTTAATCCTATTTCAATTAACACTGAATGCCGAGATTAAATTTTGTATCGATCCCATCAACCAACTTGTTATACAACCGTCCTAACCTCAAACGCTGCTCACACGATGACTACACCATATTTGAGCGATGCTGTGAAGACACTTGTGGTCAACAACCTGTAACCTTTTCATATCTTTTGTTTTCAGTAGCCATATCTCACAGTCGAATAACAGGACAGAGTGAAATGCAGCTCAGAATACTCGTCTTTTAATAGGTAGTCAGATATCTCTACAGAATCAGAGATGGCGAAATTTAGAAAATGACAAATGGACCTTCTGTATCCTAGCTGAGATTTCGTCAGCCACCGACCCATTTGAGCCGACTTGACTTAAGTACATGAATTGGTCAATGCATTCTGTCACTACACTCCCTATGCTTAAATTGTGAGTAGCTGTAGACCAGCGTTGAAGTATCATCTCACTCGTGACAGATGCAAAAAGAGTGCCGAACATACTCAGATTTTCGCTCAAGGCCTTCAGAAGACTTTGTATTTTGTCATCTTCTGCGTACTGTAGTTCAGCTGGGTTCCCTTCGAGGACCAAGTCAATCCATTTTAGGTTGGAGGTACCTATTTTTATATCCGTTAGTACGCACGTCGGAAAGTTAATCAGGAATAGTGACAGTGGACATCCCTAGGGGACACCAATGGTTGTCATTAATTCAGAAGACAAGTTTCCCAAAGCCCCCATACAGCTGCGTGAGTTCAAATAGAAAGTCATGATCATTATTACATAAGTGCTTGTTACTAACTCCATAGTCAAATACTGCCACAACAACCCTTAGTCAACAAAGTAGAATGTCATCTCAGGTGAAGAAATTCGGTAAGTCTTGCTCCAGAACCTGTTAAAGTGTACCAAATTTGAATATTCCCTTAATACAATACTCCTAATTGGGACCTAATTTTCTGGTTTTGTAAACGATTCACTTGTTAACTACAGAGTAAGCCTACCTCTTCTATTATGGAAGAAAAGCAATATACAATATGAAAGGTGGAAGTAAGATGAAATTTTAACTACCATACCATATACGCACGGTTACTATCAGTTCAGGTACTACGATGAATATATCACCAAATCATGAACGAATACGAAAGGATGAATATGTACAGACGGTTCTATCAACTTTCATATACGACAAAGTGTATAGCCAATAATTTGTGAAATATCAGTATGGATGACTTGACTATCGCTCATATCCATCTTTCAAAGTAAAGTATAGCTACAGACAATCTCACTGATATAAAGTTCATATACAGTCACCCAGCCTGCTCAAACCTTTGGCTACGAAAAAAATTTCTCACCAAATATATTTCATTAAATTCTTCCCTTTAAGTTTGATAAAATCTTTCGAATGTGTCTTCTAAATGTTTTCAAACTTTTATTTCTCAAGTTAAGAATGAAACAAGGATAAAAAACGATGCTCTGAATGGAAATGGGCATGTGAATGTTCAAAAATATATGACATTGCTATTCATAGGATACCTACAACGGATTGCAGATTTTTGTACTAGGTGATTAAACCTACCACTAACATAATTACACTCAATTTTGTATTCATCCTCAAGTTCAAACCAGACTATAACATAATACCAGCTATCCATTTCACATTTATGCCTTTGATAACGTTGTTATTAACACTATTCATATGCAATAATTATTTCTTGTTAAAATATTATACGGGGAGTGTATCTGTTGAAATATTACCTGCTGAAAATTCCACAATGTATTACACATATTGTTTTGAATAAAGTGATTATTATTATTATTATCATTATTGTATTCTGCGATTGAGTTCACACTTTATTAGTGTTAACTAAATTGAAAAAACCTCATAGTAATAGGGACTGTTATGAATTCCCTGGCCATACCGTCACAGAAACTGGACAAAGACATACAAGTTGCCAAAGTTTCAAACGTTCTGTGCTTGAAAAATAGTCATATGGAATGATTTGTGCTTCAGTCTGTATTAAGTAAGTATATTAATTATCCAACTAATCAGCATTCACCTTCTTCCACTGATAGTTTGCTACTACGTGATTAAATACCAGTTAAACTCTTTCTCAGAAAGAACTTACTGTTGATAAGTATCAAGAAGTTAAGTAATAATATTTTTGAAAAACTACATCTCTGCCTTCTTGTCAACTGTTTTCAACTATTCAATACCAGTTGTAATGTATGACAGTGTAGACTGACTGATTGACTGACCAAAGTGTATGAAAAGTAAGATTAATCTTTATTTCCTTAAATAGAAACTGAATAAAAAGATAATGAGAAAACGAGGATCATTTGATTCTGATCCAGTTGCTCAGTGGGAAAGTATGCACTGGTAAGTCTGAGGGTCCTGAGTTCGATGCCTGGTGGGATCGTGGATGCACACTTTTGAAGAGTCCCATACTACGACAAACAACTTTTCAGTGTTCCTAAGTTTTCCAAGATTCTCTAACTGATGTTATTCCGTGATAAAATCAATAAAATAAATCCCCACAAACCTCCAAATTGAATTACTATCCAATGCTGATTAGTAACCTTCTTCAAGATGAGATCTCTCAAAGTTCTAAGGAGAAGTCGTGCTGGTTAAGGCAAACCAAGTCATAAGTGAAGACAGTTACTCAATGACGTATTAGATTAAGGTCCAACTGCATCACGAATTGGCAGAAGTAGGAAAACTGAACCACTGGATGCCGACCGAGTGGCTCAAAGGTAAAGTGCTAACCGCGAAAGTTGAAGGTCCAGGGTTTGGTCCCCGGCGGTGTGAGGGCCATGGGTGCATACTAGGATGAACTAACTGTCCAGTACTCCTAGGTCCTCAATAGTTCTCAAACTGATATCAGTCAGTGATGAATACCAACTTGAAATCAACCAAGAAAATCCCCACAAGCCTTTACAATAAATTCAATGAAGATTAATTACAATTGACTAACTTACATCTGGTTCACAATTCTTAAAATTTTGTCGATAAAATACACCTTTCCGATATACAATCTCTTGACAGACTATTGCAAAACTATAAACATCGCCTTTTATTGATTCACGTGGATAAAGGATTGTATCTCCATCAGGTAATAATTCTGGAGCTGTCCATAGTAAATCTAAGCAAAAAAAAATATGCAAATAAGCATACAGTATTACAATAAGATAAAGAATACTATTTTATTCCTAAGACAATGAAAGGAAGTGGCAGATATTCATGAATAAATGACTAGATAAAGCCAGATTAGTCTGGAATACAAGTCCTTGAGATAATCTCATTGTACTCGTGTATAAGGATACACACATAGAGGTCGAAGCAATCAAGAAAGTAAGCATCAGAAGAACTGATGTAGAACAGTGTAAAATGAGGTCGAGCAATTCGACGAGAAACTACAAGTAACAAACAACAACAAGTGATACCCATTTCAGAAGTGGTGGCTGTCATGCCTTAGTTACCCAGTGGATAACGCTCTGGCATTTGAAGCGATGGGTTCGAGTCTCACTAGGAACAATATCACTCCGCACTGAGGTCCAGGTACATCCAGCTGACAAGTAACAAATAGAACAAAACATCCATCCTGAATTCCACTACGAGTCACCAAGATGAGTAGAGTATATTCATTCTAAACTGAAGTAATTAATCAGTAGATATTGTCCTCCTTTAATAATCGACTGGATACTAGTATCAAATCATCTTTTCCATTAAACTTATTGTTGCAGATTTTCTAGTAATAAGTTTTAAGGGGCGGAAATATAGGCATAGGGTTGTTAATTCATCCAAGTAACTTTCAATCATCACCCAGTATCAATAATACAAGTCTGTCAAACCACGGCTATCATAGATATTCAGATTGATAGTCAATGTGATGCTCTCCCTCTTCTCTAATTTAGTTATATTTGGATTGGGATGAGAATTCCTGACTGGCCAGTCAGTGTGAATACGATTAAGTGATAGTAGCGCGTCACAAATTCATATAGTAGTCGGGCAAAAAACCTTGGTGATTGAAATGAAATAAAAATCTGGTCAGTAGTTGGGTCTCGTAGCTCAGTTACTAGAGCATCGGGCTGGGAACCTAGTGGTAGCTGCTTTGAGTATGGTTGCGGTTCAAATTTTCATTTCACTTTCAATCATCACCCAGTATAAATACTAGTCTGTCAAACTACAGTTATCTTAGATAATCAAAATGATAAATAACAACAAACCTATTAACATATCTTTCATTGTCTTGCTTTCGCTCCCATAAATAGGATACTATCACAAGTGTGCACACTTGATTCCTTGTAAATGCCTAAGGTAGGTACCCCATTACCTTCCCATTCAAAGTTCAGGGGGGTATAACATACCTGAGTCAAAAAGGTTTAGTGTAAACGATTAAACGACCACTGGTGTTTCATTTTTAAGCTATCAGTTTTAGGATTGATTATACAGTCAAAGAGTGTGACATGAGATTTCTACATTTTGATAGGCTGGTAGATAATTTCTTGAAAACAGATATCATTTAATAAGCAAGGCATCCAAAAGGTAAGTATATGTATGCAGCAGTTATTAACCAGGTAATTGGTTTTATGTTCTATGCATTACTGCTACTATAGATTACGCGGATAACCCAATCAAGTTATCACAGAAAATTCACATATTTTTTAGTTGAATAGAGGCGATCGACAAGAAGTCCTACTTGACCTAGATTTCCTACTTTTTGGCACTTGTCAGTAAGATGTACCTGCAGCCTGGAAGGAACTGATGTCCCGCCTTAGGTTCGGATTCCGGTTCAAATAGCTCAGTGGTAATAACTTTGACTGCTGCATTGGGTGATATGGGTCAGAATCTTGGGTGGAATATCAGTTACTTCGAAGCTGCAGGTACTGATAGAGTTCCCATGAAACGACTCATCGATGTGCACCGAGAATGTAACTAGAAACACCAATCACCAGAACCAGCTACATTTAACTATAGAGTTCGACATCTCTGAGAACTCCCTTTAAATACACGTTTGATAACTTTGAAGAGTAGTAAAGTAAGTTAGTACAGCTACCAAGCATTCTATGCTTTTCATGATACTATTTTCACCATAGATATTAAATAACTTATTTTTCATGCTGTCTTTAAAAATAATATTTATTTCAAGAACCTTCTTGCATGACCTGACATCAACTGATTGTCAGAAAGCAGATAACATGAGATTACCACTTTGTCCAGGTCTCAAGTTTATCTGTAGAGTGTACTCATCATCACAGCTGTAGTGGTGTTTGGAACCGTTTACGTCTAAGTACGAGTACTTCACCATTCAGTCATTTAATAGAGGCTGAATTATTGTCATTTTACATTAACAATGAGTGTCTTACCTTAAGACAAACGTATCATAGCTGTAATAATGGCTTAAACGATTTGGCTATCTGAAATAAATCAATGTGCGTATACCGTTGACAAACTTGCCTGTAAAAGAGTGGAAAGATCGTCTAGTGTTTGCATCACCTCTCTGCTGTAAGCAAACACTGCTTCTAATTAGTCAGAGTAAGCAGGTTTCAACTACTTAGGTCCACGACATTTTAATGTTAAGCGAATCACTCTTTATGGTTAAAAATTTTCAATTTTTTAAAGTATGCTCCCGGTGGAGTCTGACAAACTGGGTTACACTTGATTGTATCGTTCTTACAACGAACTGAGGATCTTGCAAATAACCACTGATGAATGGACCAACAAATATATGACTGCTGGTGAGATTTTCCTTTAGGAGACTAACTATATTATGATTACATAAGTAAGTTTTAACATAATCCAAGTTTTTAAAGCGATCGGTCTCGGGTTTGAGTCTCAGTGGGAAAAACATCACTTACTGGGAGGCAGGTAGATCCAGCTGACGAGTCCCAAATAGGACGGAACGTACATCGTGAATTCCACTGCTAGACACTATCTATCGTTTAATTAGAATTGGAACAGAGGCAATATCGAGGTATCCACGCAGGAGGCTATATGACAATAGACATTGACCAATTCGGTCAAATCAACGACGGGATAAAACAAGTACCAACATAATCCCGGTGTGTTTAGAAAATCAAAACAAAGTTTTTCTGACCGTTTCGCAGTGTACGCCAAAGCTTTTTCAAGAGAATACTCAAACTTCTCTTAAAGATCAAAATATTTAAGGTGAAATGATACACGAAACAATTTTGGTACTAAAGTCACTGGTTAGCTGACTTTCTATTCAGACTGATGTTTTTGAATTGGCCATCAGAAATTCCTATATATATATATATATATATATATATATATATATATATATATATATATATATATATATATATATATATATATATAATCATGGACTGATGTAAGTTGAAGAACCACTGAAAACATGGGAGCACAGGACAGCCGCCTCATTCCACTACGGGACTTCTCAGCAGTACGCACACACAACCCCAACAGAGGTCGAACTCAGACACTTCAAGTCTAGTGGTCAATGCGTTGGCCATCAAGCCAGTGAGTCGGAGTTCAACCTCACACAGTTTTCTATCTCTGTCAATTCACAATATAATGCAAACATCTAAAAAGGTCTTCAGTGACTAATATCAGTTCGTGACGAATACTAACTTAGAATGAATAAAATCCACATTAACCTCAAACTACATTACTGTATTTTATTATTTGTTCTTTGGGTTCCTAGTGGAACATAGGGCTTCTGTAGCACGTCTCCATTGCACTCCACTCTCTGCAGTCTTTTCAACCTGGCTCCACCACCGCCATCAAGCTTTCATTTCTTCCCCACACAATCTCCTCCATGTCATCCTCGCCTCGGACGCCCAACTCGTCGTTTCCCATTCCGACCCCACTCGACGGCTTGGCCTGGCCTTGTGAGTTAGGTCGAATCTCTAGTCTCATCTTGATCATAATTTCCATAAGATATTTTATTCCATCAGTTATTGTGTGTTCACTTACTGTAATCCTATGAGCAGTTTTCCGGTGACCTTGGGTTGACCTTCTAGTCATTATCACTTTATGAGTTCACTGACCGTTTTTGATGACTTGGCATTGATCTATTGTCTATTAATGAATACACACTGTTGTTGTAACTATACATAAGAGTGTACAGCTTTTGAAAAAGATTCATCGAAAAGAAAATCTTCTTCACTGAGTTGTCTTTTGATAGTTTTTCAAGTTTAATTTTTTCACCTAGTGTAAACTTTTAGAATCATTTGAATATGTGATGAATAAGTTGTTGATTACATAATGCCGATGATATATATTCACCAGGATAACCTGTAACTGTACAGTTCAGTTACTAGATCTAATTGAGTAGGTTATTTCATGAGTTATAGTTATAGTTATGATGGATAGTGGCTAGTAGTGGGATCCAGGATGTGTATTTTGTCCTATTTGGGACTCGTCATCTGAATGTACCTGCCTCCTAGTGAGTGATGTTGTTCCCATCAGGACTTGAACTCGGGCCGATTGCTTCAAACCCCAGAGTGCTATCTACTACAACACCAAGCCAGGATAGCCACTTGTTGTGCGACGGGTATAGTTTTTAGTATTATTGCTTGTATTATACTGTCATTGATTGCTTAAACTTTTCAGAACATTTCATTTAATGCACAAAGTCAATTTACTGTTTCCATATGTCTGCAACGTGCAGAATGAAAACATAGACAAGGAAAACAAAATAAACACAAATATTTCAACAGACTTCTCCCTCTCTCTCCTAATGTCTGTCTGTCTGTCCATCAGTTAAATAGAAAAACTCTGAATTAGCCAAATGAATAGAAAACAAACAACTGGAAACGGTTAATTCGTTTAATATTCACAAGAATTTTCATCTTGTCCATATTCTGGTTTAGATATATATATGCCGATTTACTGTGTTAACTGTGTACTACTTACAGCTTAGTCTGCAGATTTGTACATTGTACAAAAACAAAATATTCAAATAACAAACAACACAAACTCTTAACATCCCTGCCATTTTTTCCCTTTCATATAACAAAAGTTTTGATAATATAAGTAACTCACGAGGCTCAGTGGCCTAGTAAATAATGCTTCAACGTTTAAAGCGATGGATTAGAGTCATAATGGAAACAACACAACTTCGCACTGGGGTGCAGGCACATCCACCTGATAATTCCCAAACAGGACAAAACGCGTGCCCTGGATTCGACTGTTAACCACTGTACATCATTACTACTAAGAGTTTGATACTTGGACATCTGATTAGTTTCAATTACAGAATTTCCAAGACAGATGAGATATTGGTGACTTAAATCTCTGTATGCCAAAGAAACAGGTATATCCTCTGATTCTGTCTTGGTCTTAACTCCCCTAATCTTTAAATATTGTCCACAAAGTAGTCTTATGATTTTAAAGATGTACAATTTAATAGTTTTCACAAAGCTGGCGTTTTAGAGATTCACCAACTTAATTCTGATGTCTATTTGCAGGAGAAACTTGTACCATCTCTGATTCGACCTTGGTTTCAATCCCTTTTTCTCTTCTTAGTAACTTCATCATTAGAAGTGATTTCACTGACAACACTTTCATTATGGCGTTATTTTTCTTTCCTCCACAAGTAGATGCCTCACTTTCATACCTTAAATCTAGAAACCATTGATATCTGTTTACCTTTTATGGTACTTTTAATATTTCAATCGCCTAATAGGTTCTTGAGTAATTTCTTGCTCAATCATTAGTTCATCTCTCGAGCACCACTAAGATGGTATAATCTCGACCTGTTATTCAATACTTGACTGTCATTTGTTTCCAATGCTTATGAATATTATTTTACTGTCTAAGTTAGTGATATAATCGAAATGAACAGTTTATTTTCCCTGAATGGCCTTTTATTTTCGCCAAGGCTATATGTGGCTTTTTTTGGTTCCGAATTAACTAATATTATTAACTAACTCGAAATATTACTAAACCTTAGAAATCTTGTAATGACAATCAACTACTTATAAAAATTAATATAAGTAGTATTCGTATGACAAATGCAAAAAATATTGTTAAGTTTGTTAATTTACCCATAACAGTTGTATTTTCTGAGTGAATGTATCAAGTGCTTCTTTGAACTTCTTGTCAATATGATCTTTGTGTGCAAAAAGTTCCTTTTAAATTCACTAATAATAGACAGAATTAACATATTACTATTTATTGACATACTTGTTATTCTCCTTTGTTTTGTTGGATTGAATTGTTCTACCCAGATGGGACGAAACGCGCGTCCTGGATTCTTCTGCTGGCCACAACCAACCAAATTATCATAACTAACATTCAGGAAATGTCGACACATCCGCAAAGGAGCCCATATGCTGATAGAGGTAGAACAATTCGATCCAACAAAACAACGGAGAATAACAAGTATGTCAATAAATAGTAATAGCTACTACCCATTGTACAAGAAGTGGCTGTCATTCCTCTGTGACAGTGGATTACACCTTTGCCTTTGAAGCGATGGGTACGAGGTTCTAGTCTCAGTGGGAACAACATCACCGGGGTGCAGGTACATCCAGCTGACGAGTCCCAAATAGGACGAAACACGTGTCCTGGATTCTTCTGCTGGCCACAACCAACCGAATTATCAGAACTAACATATCTGAACTTCGTGCTCATTTAAAAAGTAAGCTCACAAGTTACGTAATTATTAAAGGGAAAAAAGGGGTGTGAAGAGAACACAGACAAATTTTCTATGGATAAAAATGAATAAGATTGAAATGCAAAGAATTAAATAATGGAACAGATGAAAAAAACAACTTACTTCTATAAAAAATATAACTACCAACTTCCGATTCTGTTGGTGGCGGACCACGAATATGTGGTAGACCGAAATCAGTGATTTTCAATACAAAACGTGAGTCTACCAAGCAATTGGAACTTTTCAAGTTACCATGTGGGCCAAATATTTGATGCAGATACATAACACCCTTAAATGGAAGTTTAAAAAAACAATTCAAATATACTTTACAACTAACTTAGTAGAAATATTCTTGTTTCGATTTATTGGTAAAAGTAAAACTGACTGAGTATTATGCACTTTAAAAAGTATGTGTAAAACATACAGTTACATGTAAAGAAATCATTATAACTCATCAGTTGCATAACAATTATATGAAGAAGATGGTAAGGCACATCAAATGTGTAAGAAGTTATGATACTATGCAGTACAATGTGCGATAAGATCACCGAAATCCGCATAAGAAGCCGTATATTCCTGAAGTCTTTCAAAACCAATCATGTCACTGCAAAGCTTCAACAAAAAGCATATGAACCTACGGGCAAACATCACATAGGTTGAAAAGAAAAATCGATGGGATCAGCTTTCCTAGGAACGTCTGGGAAAACCGTCGTATTTTGTACATATTTTGACGTTGCAATCCACCTTCTGTTATCAAACGGCCTTACGGAGGAACTGAGCAACCATTAAGGATGAAACGTGAGGGGTCACTGTCCAGGTGACCAACGTCATATATATCGCAATCGGTCAAAGCTTCACACATCTAGTTGATAGTGGTCACATAGTGGATACAATGAAAGCGTTCAAAGCGATTTATCGCATCCTATGAAGTTCGAACTCGCCTACATCTGGAGCTATATAAATTTCAATGAATGATCCGTTGCTCTATATTGGGAAGAAATTCGCATAGCCTTTATCCCTACCTTGGGCATGAAAAACCTGATGGATAACCTTACCTACGGATTTTTAAAGGGATCTTCATCCTCTGTATATTTTTATTTTCGTGATCCCTTTCACATTACTATTATATTCACGTTCTGACTTTTTTTATTTATTGCCTTCATCCTTCAGTAGTACACAATCTCATTGTCATTTTCAAGCTCTGACCAAATTCGACTGTCTATCTGAATGTCTGTCTACATTATCATGCCAATCTGAACATTCATATTCTCGCTTACACTACCACTAATGATATATATATATATATATATATATATATATATATATATATATATATATATATCACTATCCATGCTCATAAATACTATTTGAATGACAGTATCACTCATAAGGTGAACTCAAAACTATTCAAAGTAGTTACATAATCGAATACGATGAATTTGTTATCATCATTATGGCTGTTAACAGCCGTAGAAAATATGCTCATTGCATATTCCAAAAATGTCAACACAACAATTCATTTATGAGCTCATACACACTTGAGCTATTTCAGAATATGATCAACTCGTCCAAGTTCATACAGTATGCATGAACCTAGGCTAACTGATAGAAATATCCATAAATTGTCTTTCAATATGACCCATGAAAAGGCTTAAGTAAAAAGATTCAAACTGATGAAAATGTCAATAAATAAGCAGAAACTAGTGCAGAAGATATAACGACCAATGCATATAGTATACTAAGGGATGACTACTGAAGTAAACAGAAAACTCGGATCACTGCAGGATAACGATCAAGGATTTCAGGGTTATCAACCCAATCTACTTAATTGCTGAATAGGCAAATTAATCTGTCAACTAAGCTTCATCTCAGGGGAAAATTATCAATAGTATGAAGAAGGAAATAATTCCGAGACTAGTCAATGTTACCAACATCAAAGAACGAAACCATGAATACCTATATTACTGGTAAGAGTGCTATTTGATATCTGTGATAAGTGGATCAATTAACTAATCCCTAAGTAGACCAATCATAATTTACTTTGTGCAGTTTACGACCACAGTTATACTGACAGATAACCAATGGAATACTCTTCTTTTATACACCAGTTCTACGTATTATATGTCAATACATTCTCTTTTTCATATAAAACTTTCGGATCTTCTGTCTAAAATACATGTTCTACTCATCTCAGTATGTCTTTGCCATTAATTAGCTGGGTAAACAAATCAACTAGGAAGTTTTAGAATGTTGATGGCTGACAGTTGATATTCATGCACCATTTAGCAGCTATACAAGTTGGTGCATTCCAGGACAATTTATTAACACTAATAAAGTAGGAAGCATAATAATAATAATTGATTATCAAGTTACTATCCACCACGGACTGACATCAGTAGAGAAACAATCGAAAACCTGGGGTTACCGGACAGGTGTTTCGTCCCACTAAGGGACTCCTCAGCAGTACGCGCCCATGACCCTGACCCCAGGGATTGAACTCAGTGGTTCAGTAGTTCTCCAAGTGAAGTCAACCTGTAATAAATACTACTTCAGATAACACTAACCCCTATTATATCCCCAGTTAGTTTTTCACGAATGTTAGTCTTTAAATACTACACTGATCATAAAGATGAAAACAACTCGGAAACAAAAGCAACTTCACTGTCCATAATAACCGTAGTTTGGCAGGGTAGTATTTATGCCGGATGATGATTGAAAACGAAATGAAAATTTTGTCTGTGATAGGATTCGAACCACCACCCGATCACTGGGTTTCTGGTTCGATGCTTTGAGCTAAGAGATCCAACTGCTGACCAGATTTCTTTTTATCTCATTTCAATCAACAAGGGTTTTGCCTGACTACATAGATCTTCCTTTTCAATTAGGTCTTCATCTTCAGCTCTACACTAAAATATGGGTTTATAATTTCTATCAAAATTACTGTGGATTGTTTTAGATGTTGGTTTCGCAAACTAATCACCATGATTTAATTAAGATCTATGGTTATTGTTAATCACTGTAAACAGTACTAGCTTAGCTTACTAGGTTAAGATGAAATTCATTATGTGGTTAATGAATGTAATTGGTCGTCGGTACAACCTGGTTATATATATATATATATATATATATATATATATATATATATATATATATATATATATATGAGTGCATACTTGAAAAGTAACCATCAAAATTTCACTCTTGATGGTCGCTCAGTTTCTCATCAAACAAAAAGGTGGTAAGAGAAAAGGAGGTGGCTTGCAGTGTCAAATTATGTACAAAATCCAACGGTTTATAATACATTTGCAGTGGCCTTGACCATTTCTAGATCTTTCCGGAAAAGCATGTCCTACTGACTTTGACTATTTAACCAATCTGATATTTTCAGGTAGGTTCATGTGCTTTTTGTCGAAGCTTCACAATAACATGATTGGTTGTGAAAGGCTTCAGAGATATAGGACGTCTTATGAGGATTTGGGCAATCTTATCGCATGCTAAACAGTCGTAAGAAAGAACTTAATCAATGGAATCAAAACCTAGTGAGTTTACCACAAACTAGTGCCTTAAATAACTCTTGAATGTAGATATCGTATATTAGCTAATTGCGGTCAAATTCATACCGAACAATGTTAGTTTGTAAGGATATACAAACTGTCGGTCAGATAACACCCGAAACGACAGTACTAACAAGCATCAGGAAAATTCCAGTGATAGGTGCATAGTAATCACAGATGGACAAGCAAGTTAAAAAGCTGAAGAAACAATTAGTCAAGAAAAGATCTGTGATAAACTCCTTTCTGAAAAAGCCGATAAGAAATAATGACCGATTTGTTACTATCTTAATAGTTGGAAGAACAACAACAACCAAGACATGAATATGTCACAGAATGAACTGTGGAAGTATGAAATTCTGTCGTCTTTGGATCAGCCAATAAAGTGAAGGGTGATTGTGCGGTCATTCTGGTGAGCATTGAACTATGTAAAGGATTTCATCGATTATAGATAGGCTTATGCATGATTTTGATGGTGATAGTTTCTGTTGATCCAAAAAAGATTCTTACTCCTATTATTATCTTGCACTATTTTCAGATCTTAAACAGTTATTCATGTGTCTGCATTATCTTATAAAAGACAAGTTCTCACTAGAGTATACTTTAGTATTAAATTGCACGCTTTAAAACTAAATCATAAATCTTATTTCAACTCCTTAAACTCTACCATCTAATTTCAAATAAGTTCATAGTACTCATTAAGTTGTAAAGTAGCGATTAAACAGTGAGAAGAGCCTCTTATAAATTTTCAAGTATTTTGGTTAAAAATCTATAATTTCTTATGTAATATATTTAATAGCATGAATATAATGTTTTTTTGAAAACTCCAAACTCTAATTTTCAAATAAATCTACAGGGGTTCATACAAATAATTTGGAGATGTTAGGGGATCACTTGAAGGTTTATTTACTTCCATATCACAGTTTAGAGGATTTTCTTCTCATGTTGTCACATGAACTATTATCTTTATCATAAGTACTTTTACTCTTAAAAAAAATGCAGTCGAAAACCTAGATAAGTTTTTAAAATTCTTTAAAAACTCATTAATATTATAATTTCATTTTATTCATGTATTATAAATTATGAAGAAAAAATTGGTTTCCTCGTTAGTAAGTTCAAGGTCACTCAGTAGCCTCGCTCGAGGACGGCAAAATTATTTGATTCCACCGAATGGACTTAAAATTAAAGAGCGAAAAACATATTATAACTATTAATTCAGATAAACAAGTCACTTATCCACAACACAGTTATTCATTATTTGAAATTCAAACAAGAAAATGTCAACTTAGAGGTTTGTGAAGATCTATTGCTTTTGGGTTGATATTCATCATGGACTGATATCAGATGAATTAATCTAGTATTCATTAGTGACTAGGTTCGAGAGGTGATTGCCGAAGTTCCAATGAGAAGTCGTGATCGATGAGGCCGGCTAAGTCGAACATGAGGACAATTACTCAATGACAGCATTGGGTGGGGGTCATACTATATCGTGAACAGACAGAAGCAGGAAGTATTGAGTACTGGACCCCGGTACAGTAATTCAAAGGCAACGTGCTGGCCGCGGAACCTGAAAGTCCTGGTTTCGACCCCTGGGAGGGCGAGGTCACATAGGCAAGCACTGCTCAGGAGTCCCATACTAGGACGAAACAGCTATCCAATGCTCTCACGTTCTCAGTGTTTCTCAAGCTGATATCAGTCCATGAAGAAATTGTCAACAAACCCAGAAAAAACACTCAATCAACTGGACAAAACAGACATACATGGATGTTTTTGAGAAAAATATCATCAACCTAACATTGCATGTTGAAGTGAAGATTCATAACCTCACCGACTAACTTGCCTCTCTGGCCTAGCACGATTCACCTAACCTCAGTATCGCTTACACATGGTAACTTCGCCATGTGTGAGCAATGGTACAAGGGTACCTGTGGTTAATAACCTGTATTCTTCCCATATCTTTTGTTATCAACAACTGTATCTCAGAGTCATACAACAGGACAGAGCAAAATGCAGCCCAGCATACTCGTCTTTTAATAGGTTATCAGACATCTCGTAGGCCTCAGAGAAGATGAAAGTTGAAAATTGACAAGCAGACTCTATTCATTCCAGCTCAGACTTCATCAGCTACCAACCCGTTTAAACTGATGCAACTTGTCAACAAACCTCGCCTGATTAATCAGTTCATGAGTTACTAGCCGATCCTAAGTGCGGATAAACAGGGAAAGTTGGGCATAGGGCTATCAACCCTACCCCAGAAAACCAATCCAATCGCTAAAGAAACTTCAAAGTACAGAGGAAAAATAAAAACAAACAGATTCCTCGCTGGAATCGGAATGGAATGGAAGTGGAGTCTCCAAACTGTCAATTCGAGATGAGTCAGTAGTCTACTGCGATATTGTCACCCAGACGACAACCACCAGCACACTGAGTTATAGAGTGGCTATCATGATATCCTCCTCCCAACACCATCGAAGGCTCTCATGCAGTGGGGGCCAATCTCCTCCTCCAGGATCAGGATAATGACAACAAGGCTCAACTCAAAAGGAACGAATGTCACAATCACACAATGCTACACACACTACACTACACTACGCACCTACAAATAATGCAGATGAAGAGAAGAAGGAGGAATTCTACTGACAACTCCAATCAGTAATAGACAAGACACCACCCCAGTTGGCAACATCGAAATTCATTCTAATGAGTGGGGTGACATGAATGCCAAACTGTGAGGAACATACAACACAGGAAGAGAACTCATCATGTGTTTAGAACCACTCGGTGAAATGACGAACGAGAATGGAGAAGTGTTTGCAGATTTCTGTGCATTCAACGATTTGGTGAGTGGAGGCAGTGTGTGCAAACAGAAAGATATTCACAAGACAGCCACATGGACAAACTACACTGAAAATCAGATCGACTGTGAAGAAAGTTGAGATGGAGAGGCAGTCAGCCTACTGGATACAAGATGAAGAAGGGGAGTAGATGTAGGTAGGTTTACACCACTCACACCACCATCTAGTGCAGGGAACCCACCTTCAAAATGTAGTTGAAAGCCTTCACAGAAGTTGGTGATAGACGACCACAGTTCAAGTTGAACACCCTGAACAGAAACTGTACTCAAGCATGAAACTACAAAGTACATCTTCACATCAGTCATCAGGAAAACATGGGAGACATTGAGCAACATCACTGAAGCATCGGGCGTGGAACAACACTGGAACTCATTGAAAGCTATATGGGTAGAGACCTACATAACTGTATTAGGAAGGAAGGAAGAAGAAGAAGCAAGACAAGGGATGGATCTCGACGGACACATGGGAGCTGATAGAGGAGGGAGAGGGAGAGGGAGGGGAAGAGGAAGATGGTGATGTTGAAGCAGAAGGTGGACCAATGCAGTGCAATGCAAGGATGAACGACGAAAGGAAGAACTGAGTACAACGTGTACAACACTACACTATACCACAGTACAGTACAGTACAGTACACTGGACAAAGAAGTGATGAAGAGTACATGGAAAGACAAAAGACTCCTCTGCAAGACATTAGCAAGTGAAGCAGAACAGGCTGCAGGTAGAAGAAACAGAGACCTGACAACACCAATTGAAGATGGTGAAGGAAACTTAGTTAGCAAGGAGGAGAAACAAAGGAAACGATGAGCTGACCACTTCAAAAAACTTTTGAATCGACCACCACGACCACCTGCAACGCGTCCAGAAATACCGCCAGCAACAGCGAAACTGCCAGTGAACACAGGCCCTCGGATGAAGGCATAAGTCCTGAATGCCATAAAACAGCTAAGATTTAGGAGACTTAAGTCTTTGGAGCAACTGGCGCGGAATCATGCTCCACCTGTGTCCACCTCAAACAAAATATCAGGCCGCATCATCCTGGAGAGACTAAAGGATGTGCTAGATTCAAAACTACGACCGGAACAGGCTGGCTGGATTCAGGAAGTATAAATCATGTGCGGACCAAATTGCAACGCTTCGCACCATCTCATCATAGAACAGAGCATAGAATGGCAGTCAACCCTCTAACTTGACTTCACTGACATTGAAAAAGCCTTTGACAGCGTCGACCGAGAAGTAATTTGGCAGCTGCTGCCTCAGCACCACGGAGTGCCACAAACTTTTTCAAACTCGTTCAACGGCTATATGAAGATGCTACATTGCTAGGTGATCCACAATGGAGAGCTCAGTGACGATATTGAAGCGAAAACAGGAGTAAGACAAGGCTGCCACCTACTGTCACCGATCATCTTCCTGATTGTGGCTGACTGGATCATGTAGCAAACCGTGAGGAGCGAGAAGATGGGCATACGCTGGCTGAACTGATGAAAAGACCCTAGAAGAAGATTGAGATTTCGCCGATGATGATTTATGTTTTACGTCTTGTCGCACAAACTCGAAGACTTACATGCAAAAGCTAACAAGTTGGCAGAAGAGGCAGCGAAGGGAGACAGGACTTCCTCCAGGTGAACGTAGAGAAGACAGAGGGGATGAAAATACGTAACCAACAACAGCATCAACAACAAGCACCAATCACCATCAACGGAAGAAACCTGAAGGAAGTAGTCTCTTTCACCTAACTAGGCAGCATCGTTTCAACTACAGGCTGCACAGAAGAGGATGTCAAAACCAGGATAGGAAAGACAGCAAGACAGGCATTCCTTCACTTACCGGAAATCATTGTGGAAATCTACTGCACTCAGCACAAAGAACAAGATCTGGATTTTCAACACCAATGTCAAGTCAGTGCTGCTATATCGTTCAGAAACTTGGCGCATCACGAAAAGCATTTCCGACAGACTACAGACATTCATCAACAACTGCCTACGGTCGATACTGAAGATCATATCAGATGGCCAGAATAATAGGAATAAGCAACAAGGAACTCTGGCCTGCTAACAAACTATCCAAGAACCTATTACCCAACAAATATGCAGAAGAAGAAAGTGGAGATGGATTGCGCATTCACTGAGAAGGCCGACTGGGGACATCACGCGCCAGGCCCTCGAGTGGAATCAAAAGGAAAGCTACAAGTTAGACGTCCCAGGCGTGGGTGACATAGAGGAGATCGTGTGAGGAAGAAATGAAAGCTTGTGGGGAGTGGTGGGAGCCAGGTTGAAAGGACTGCAGAGAGTGGAGTGCAATGGAGGCGTGCTACTGAGGCCCTATGTTCCACTAGGAACCCAAGGGAAAAATAATAATATTAACTTGTCAACAAATTGAAGTGATTAACTCATCTGACCACTTAACTCGCCGTCCTTAAACTATAAGTCTGTGTAGTCCGATGTTGAAGCATCATTTTACATTGGATGGTTGCGAAGTCCATATAAGACATACCTGTTAGCAGGGCGTATTTGCAGTGACTGATGTGAAACTTAGATCAAGTTTTTCACTAGAACTAACCGGAAGGACATTGGTAGCCGACAAAAGTTCAACACATACAAAAGACTTGTTTATTATTTAACCAATGACTGCTGTGATACTAACTTGATATTTGAGTAATTATCAAAGACCGAATGTACTGCGTAACAATATAAGATTGTAAAACATAGCGACAACAGTGGAAGGTGTGTGCAGGTCACAAGCATTTGACTACTAGGGATTTAGAAAATCCTTTATATGTAGTGGAATCACTGTGTGAGAATCGCAGTTTTCAGACGCAAGGTATTTAGAAGACTAGATAGGCATATTGATAAGGTTATGAAACTTCTGTTGCTCCCATTAGATTATTTAAAAATTGTATAGCAACATCTATCAAGTAAAGAGTATGACTTACCACTATTCAATTGGGTTATTAGCAATATTTCCATTTAAAACCACTTAATTAACAAAAAGGTATTCAACTCCATCGATCAACGTGATTTGAGAGCCATTCGACTGTGATAAGAACTCTGGAAAGATATGTCATGCTAACCAAGTCAGTCTGCTCAAACTCATGCAGCCGTATAAGAGCTTAAACATAGTTGTCACATAAAGTGATGATAACCGGTGTAGAGAAGTTCACTATCACTACTATCATATAAATTTACCACAGACGTATTGATGAATGTGACTGTACGTACCCCTGGCTTCTTATTGACTGACTAACTTAGTGTGCAGATGACAAAGTCCTGTTAGGTGAAGATACAGGTAGGTTCATCCGAACATAGTCAAACGAATGATGCTGCTGTACGTCTTGACTGCACTGAACCCCAGATTAAGAATAAAAAATAAAGTGGTAGAATGTGTTAACTATTTCCATTCGGGTCATTCCTGATCTTGTGATAGCTGGTTACAAAATCTGTATTCAGTTTGAAGGTTTGTGAGTATTTGTTTATTGGTTTCAGATGGGTGCGTGCTGCTGAGGAGTCCCATACTAAGACGAAACAGCTGTTCAGTGCTCCCGGGTTTCCAATGTTTCTTCAGCTGATGCCAATCCATGATGAATACCAGTCTGAAATCAACAGTGTGTACTTGCCGAATCACTCCATCTCTGATGCAGGTGAGATATCCGACTACATATTTTTTTAAAAATATGTATATTGTGCAGCGGCTCACTCTGTCCTACTCTGTAATTATCAGATTACCACTCAAGGTGATAGGAATATCCAAAGTCAAATATTTTTGAGAATAAGTGCTGTTTTCGTAGTATTAGTCGCTTGTAATGGGAGCGAGATCCCAGCAATATAGCAATTAGGCGTTAAATATTAGGGAAGGGAGGTATATCAATCGAACCTTCACTAAACGAAGGCGCTGAGCTATCTGTTACGCACTCCGATGCACCAATTATTTAGATGCACGACACTAACAGAAGAAGGATTAGTTTGGAAGAGAGCGGAAGGTGCGCAGACCAAAACATGAAAACAAACCATGAAGTCTATAACTACTGGTCTGAACAATACGGCGTATTATAAATTGCCTTATCAACGTCCTTAAGATAATGGACATCATGGGTAATGGAGACTCATGGTTACATCTATTAATGATGGATAGTGGCTAGCAGTGACTCGGTGGTCTAGCGGATTACGCTCTGGCATTTGAAGAGATCCGTCTAGGGTACGAGTCCCAGTGCGAACAACATGGCTCACTTGGACGCAGGTACATTCAGCTGACGAGCCCCAAACAGGACGGAATGCGCATCATAAATTCCAATGCTATCCCACTATCTATCATTCGTATAAAACTGAAACAGAAGCACTGTCAAGGCATTCGCGCAGCAGCACATATGCCAATATACACCGATCACTTCGGTCAAATCAACGATGGGATAATACAAGTGACAACATCATGGTTACATCATTCAAAATCAGTCACAGTGGTGAACATGTATATACACTATTAGGCATCTTCAGGAATTTGAACACATCTTCTCTTCTCTAATAGACTGTGCCCAGTTTCACTTAATTCTTCTTCTACTCACTTTCTCTTTCTATACTGTCGTGAAGTATGGATACTGAAAGTTATTCACTTGTATCGAAGGTTCTACACTGATTTGTCTATCTCTATATATGACTAAGAAAACACGATCTTTTTCACGTAGAAGTATTATAGAGGGTTGATGTTAAATACATTTTATTGACTATAATGTGAAATATTGTGATGATTTACTTGGTTGTGGCTAGCAAAGGAATTCAGGACATGCGTTTCGTCCTATTTGGAACTCTTCAGCTGGATGTAACTGTTTTGGCGTTTGAAGCGATAGGCACGAGGTTTTAATCTCGGTGGGAACAACATCACTCCACACTGGGGTACAGGTATATCCAACTAACCAGTGAGTCACAAGTAGAATGGGACGCACATCCTGGATTCCTCTCCTAGTCACAACCAACTAAATTACCATAACTGACATTCAAACAATATCCAGGCATCCTCATAGAAACCCATATATCAATAGAGGTTGAGCAATTCGATCTAATAAGACAATGGAGAATTACAAGTATACCAATAAATAGTAATATCATGTGAAATGTTAGTCAGTAGAAATATACTACTTACTCGACATATATCTTGCATTAGTGAAAATTTAAACATCCAATCTAATTTGATTTGTTCATTTTCCAAGACATCTTGAAGACTTCCTTTTGGGCAATATTCATAAACTATACATTGATGTGGTATTTCTAAGCAGACACCAATTAATCGACAGATATGATCACAATTCAAATCTTTAACCTATTTATTTATTTGTTTAAAAAAAAGATGGAATGAAGATAAAGGTAAAGAATAATCAGTTAATTGATCAATTAAACATTCAACAGGCGAATAAATCGTCTTTCTCAGCAATGGTTCTATGTCAACAAATAATCTAGTATGATATATTTAATTATCTTTAAAATGCCTATTGTACAATTTCTTTGTATAATGAAATCATCTTTAATTAAATAAGCGGAACTATAATAATATGACTTAAAACTTATATGCTAACGTTCTTGGTGAGTTTACTGAACATCTGGAATTCACGATACTATGGTAAGTTTTTGTGATCGAATTTCATATATTTGTTTCGTTCACATTTCTTTGAGACTTAATGTCTTATAGAAAACTATGAATCATTAAACTATGACCCACTGACTGAATGGTAAACACGTTCGCTTTGAGATATGAAGGTCCTGAATTCGATTTCTGGTGGTATCACGTGTGCACGCTTCTGATGAATCTTACACTAGGATGAAATAGCTGTAAAGTGTTCCCAGGCTTCCAGTGACCCTGTAAGTAATATCAATCCATGATGAATACAACCTTGAAATAAATAAAATCCCCATAAACCTCAAGGTATATATCAATTAAGTTAAACCTCAATAAAGTCCTGGAAAAGAAGCGATATCAAAACATACAGTAGGTTTTTCCCCATTGTAATTCAAGTCTCCTTAACATAGCGCACGTTCGAGCCCTTTTGATGACTGAAATGAGGATTGTCATATTTCACCACTAAGGATGATGCCAGGATGTAATACTATCAACTGTTTACATAAACATAACAGACATGTCAATATTTATGATACTTGTATTTTCCCGTTGCTATACACAGTGAAATTGATGAACCTTTGTTGGGAGATGAGCTCCAGTGAGGATGCCTTGATGATGCCGGATAGCTATGACGTTATACTGATCTTAGTGATTAGCAGAGGAATTCAGGATGCGCGTTTCTTCGTACTCGGGACTCTTCAACTGGATGTACCTGAACCCCGGTAAGGAGTGATTTTGTTCCCACTGAGACTTGAACCTAGTATCCATTGCTTCAAATGCCAGAGCGTTATCCATTATCCTGCGTTTCTCTTCTAATCACCAAGATCAGCATGATGTCAATATTTATTCACAACTACTTAAAACAAGCTCTTATTAACTTTACAAAACTGCAATAATCTATTTTTTTTGATATATGGGTTTTTGGAATGAATACCTAGGTTCAAGACTTCTTACCGGCTATCTCTAACAAAATAATAACCTTATATTGCTCTGAATTTCATTTTTAAAATAAATTATTGGATAGAATAGCAGAATAGTAGCAAAAAATGAATGATAAACTGGAAAAAATATTCTGAAAATAAGTTAAGATAGAACTTGCCTTTTTAACTTCAATTGATAATGCTTTAGATGGTTCAATTCGTGTTTGCCTGCGTAATGGTTTCAAAGCGACAATACTTTTCATATAAAATGCTGTACGTGCAAACATTTGTGAGTTAGCTAATTTATCCAATTGTATACCCGATATTGTGTCTAATGAACCCAAACTGGACTGTGAATCCTGTGAATGCTATATTCATTAAGTAATGTAAATATGAATAAAAATTTATAAAGGTGAACGGGAGTTAAAATGAATTTTTTAAACATATAGAATGATCACTTTGTAGATGAATTTACAAATTGCACGCTTCACGTTGACATTTCTCACAGCTGAGTAACTTTTCAACTACCTTAATGTGATGCCAGTCAACAGAATTTCTCATGATCCTTGGCGGGGTCATGAGTGTTCACTGCTGAGAAGTTTCATATTAGGACGAAACAGACGTCCATTGCTCTCAAGTTTCCAATGTTCCTCCAACTGATTTCGGTCTATGATGAATACCAACTTGAAAAACAGGGTTTCCGTTGGAAACCATGCAGCCAAAATCAAAAAGTGTGATCTCTGACATAAAACTATCATGAACTAATGAGAAACTTGAGTAGTTATAAACCCTGTATGGTTATTTATAGATTTCGTCAGCCAGATCAAAGTGATCTAAACACCGGATGACTGTTTCAGTCGTTTGGAACCAACCTCATCATCGGTGTATTCGGGCGAATTCAGTTGACAGAGCTAAACTGGTCAGCATTATGCATCGTCAGTTCACTCCAAAGATCCTACTTGACTGAATGCTTTTCAACGGAAAGTCTGTAGATGTTACAGTTGGGCAGCTGGAATCCTAATTAACTGCGACAAATGTCGATATGAACCATGAAACTTCAAAGATAATCCATTTTCCACTAATTTTTCAGTTAGCATTTTCATGTCACCATCCGTTGAGTCTTCAATAAAACGATTGATTTACCGGAAACTTACTTGAAAGGAGTAATATTTGAGTTTCCATAGTTTTTTCCAAAGGTTTGATAAAGTGCTTAGTTAAAAGGATCCAGTGTACTCAAATGGAAGATTCAGTTGATGATAAGATTCAAATACTAACTGAAACACTGGTGTAAAATCGATATCCATTGAAGATTAAAAAAATGTTTAACAAATTAGTCAATTATGAAACTCATTCTGTATTCTCCTGTGAACCAATGTGTTTATATAACACTAGCATACAGAAAGGAATCCTTTAGAATGTATGTTTAAAAGCGAAGGCTAAGGTCTACCATCAGCTACAGGTTTATTGTAGTTGAGAAAGAAGAAAATAACCTTATGGAAAGTTGTACGTTAGAAGAAAAAGAGAATATAAAATGATGTCATAGGATGTTATAATTTAGATGAAAAGAAGGTGCGAATCTTTATAACTATCAAAAATGAATTACAAACTAATGTTCATTGATGTCCTTCAACTAAGTAGCAGGTTCTCAGAATTCTATTTTCCTAAAAGGTCAAAACTTATGTAATGAAATAAGTAATTAAATTAAATATTTAAGGCATGTTTCGAAACTTAACGAAATAGATTACCAGTATATTATATTCACCTTGGTGACTAGCAGTGGAGTTCAAGATACGCGATTCGTCTTATCTAGGACTCGTCAGCTGGATGTACCTCCACCCCAATGCATAGTGATGTAGTTCCAACTAAGACTGAAACCCAGTACACTCATTGCTTCAAACTCCAAGGCGTTATCCACTAGGCCACTGAGGCATGATAGCCACCTCTTGTGCAACGGGTATCAGTTATTGTTTGTTGATATTTGTAAAGGGCTGAATTGCTCGAATTCTGTTGGTGGATGGGCTCCTATACGGATGCCTCGATACTGACGGATAGTCATGGTAATGTAGTATTCGTCACAGACTGACATTAGTTGGAGAACCGTTGGAAACATAAGATCATTGGACGGTTGTTTCATCTTAGTATGGGACTCTTCAGCGGTATCCACTCAAGACCCCGCCCCTCCAGGGGTTGAACCCATGGCTTTTAAGTTCCATGGTCAGCATGTTACCATTGAGCCACTAGGACATAACTTAATGGTCCATATTTCTTAATTCTGTCAGTTCTCAAAATCCGCTTAACAACGATGGGAACTGTTCACCTATTATTAGTTACAGTACAAAGCCATTTATACTGCGCAGGTAACCAACTATAAGCAATTTTATAATTTGAACTGCGATTACCAATTATCAGCTAACAGTATGAACTCAAGTTGTTCAGAAAAAAAGCAAACGAAGTTACATTTGAATTTACAATCCAACCAATTACATCTATAGAACAAAAATTCATGTGAAAACATATTACTGAGAAGAGGAGCTTGATCTGAACGACCTCCTCAACACTTTCAAAACTCCAAATTCATGTATAAAATCCATTCTACATTGTGAAACAAATTTGATGTTACCATTCCTAAATGTACTGCTAACAAGATCAAGAGATAATTCTATTCACAGATCAGTGTATAGAAAGCCAGCATGGATTGGTCAGTAGATCATCTTTAGAAGCTATACCCCTCTCATTAGGAAACAGAACCTTGTGGGTTCTTTATGTTAAAAAATTCGCGAGACGTGTTCTGAAGATTCACTAGATAGTGAGCTAAGACTTCTATATAACATACGACTGGAAAACGGCTATTCACCTAGATTCATCTCCTCAAACATGAAGAAAAAGCTAGAAATACAAAAAGTACCAACCGTCTCAGAGAAAACTCTGCATGGATCTGGAATTCAAAAGCGATATTACAGCTGAAATTGTCAAAAATAATCTCTTAAGATCTTTGAAGAAGACATTTTATGTGGCTAGCTTGAGAACCACAGTCTGCAGTAGACAATTATTCTATCAATGACTTAAGTATGGAATAACGGTTTTGGTAACCTGAATGTATATCTATCAGTCTACTTATCTGTGTAGAGAAAAGTACATTGCTTGTACACAGCTTTGAGTTCGTAAGCGTGTTTTGGAGCATCCTTTAGTTTGGTTATTTAATATTTGTATCCTTGAACATCTTGTCATCTGCAGATGCTTCGTAGTAAATCCTTCAAAGTAATTTATAGAGTTATTACTATTTATTGATATACTTGTAATTCTCCTTTGTCTTATCGAATTGTTCAACCTCTATTGAAATATGGGTTCCTATAAGGATGCCTGGATATTGTTTGAATTTCAATTATGGTAATTTAGTTGGCTGTGACTAGGAGAGGAATCCAGGATGTGCGTCCCATCTTACTTGTGACTCACTGGTTAGTTGGATATACCTGTACCCCAGTGTGGAGTGATGTTGTTCCCATCGAGACTCAAACCTCGTACCCATCGCTTCAAACACCAAGGCATTATCGACTATGCTATGGAGGAACGATAGCCAATTTTTGTACAACGGGTAGTAGTTAGTACGATTTAGTGGCATTTGAAGCGATGTGGATGAAGTTCGAGTCTCAGTGGAAACAACATAACTCACTGGGGTGCAGGTACATCCAGCTGACTAGTGAGTCGGAAGTAGGACGGAATGCGCGTCCTGAATTCCTTTGCTAGCCATAACCAACTAAATTACGATGCTAATCACATGTCCCTATTGTTGAATGATAGATTAATTTGTTTTCAGTGATTTTACAAACGATTGTACAGTTTTAGTAAGCGAAGTCTTTGAAAAGAAAATTTTCTTCGCTGTTAAGTCTTCGTTCTATTACTTCTTATGGGGACTTTCTATTCATTGTGATAAACCGTAGGGAAAATTTATCAACCGCTCAAAATTAAAGCACAGTATTAAGTTCACACCCTCCACAGAAATGCAGTAACATGATTTCTTTAAGACTATAAACACAGGAATTATACTATTCCCCACCAAAACTTGTCCCCGGGAGGTTGTTGGCTCGAGTCCCAAGGTGGCCTAGATTTCTATTTCACCTTCTTCAACTGCCATCCAGTATAAGTTAAAATATATTTCAGTAATGATTTCTTTTTTAAAAAAAAAAACACTTACCTCCTACTAAATTGGACATATACCCTGACAGTTGAAAGTAATTTATTTCTTATCCATTTTTGGTTAAGGAACAAAGAAAAAATCAATTCTTCACTTAATTGTCAGAATACTCCAATCTTTAAGCTTTCACTTCCAATCTCAATCAGTTAGATAGACATACACAAACACACAAGTAAATGAATATAACTTATACGTTTTTAGTATTCTAGTATTATATATATGCAGAATGAAGCAGTTTAGAAAAATCCTTTTTAAACTATTTCGACTTAATAGAAAAATATATGTAATTTTCTTTTTTTCATGGTTGCTTTTTTCTTTCAGACAGTTTTGTTATTTTGTAATTCTTGAACGGAAGTTATCAGATTACTTCCTTTTTTTTATCAAAGAAAGAGTAGAATGAGTCAATTTTTCCGCATACCAATGAATAATCAGTAATTCATACCGACAAATTGACAATTGATAGTTGAAATATCAATGAGTGATCATTGGTATGTTTATTTCCTGATAATAAATGGTGTTTAGTTAGGCTAAAATATTTAAATTTACACATCTATATTATGTTGAACTGAACAATACTGTTAGGGGAACAATAGAAAGCGGTATAACATAAAGGATCAAAGGAGAGCTAAGGGATGGATGATATTTTATACACACCAATGACTGACTGTACATGATGAGTTTTTTTTAAAACAATTTACAAAATTTATTTTTCAATTTGAAGTGTGATTTTAAATTGTATACCCTTTACGAAAATCCAAAAGACTATTCCAGTTTTAAATGATAATTGCTAAATAGAATCATTTACGAAATGCAATTTGCATGGATTTAATTTGGAAGTTTGTGGGGATTTGATTGGCTGAAGCTCTGTGTTCGAGCCCTGCGGCGTTAATGGGTGTATACTGCTAAGAAATCTTAAACTAGGGTTCTCCTCCACGATGAATACCAACTTACTGAGGTTGCTGTTGATAGAATGAATAGTAAATGCTTTTCCCGCCTAGGTTAATGATTTTAACAGTATTACATTCTCCGAACTGTCTAACCTTACTCTTCAATTCTACACAGCATTATCGACCCACAATGATGGAAAACGTCGTTTTAAAAGGATGTTTTTATTTCTTTTTTTGGATACAGAAGTGAACTACTGCATACGATGTTCATTCTCTACACGTTACAATGAAAATGATACATAATAAGTAAGTCTCTTCGAAAATACTCGTGTTATAGGTCTTCATGCTTATTGCTTAAACATTAAGCGTGGTCTTGATTTCTGGTATACGCATTGTTAACATCTATATAAACAGATTATTTTAAAAGGAATACAAAAAGTAATGAGGCAAAAAATCCTCATATAGTCATTGAAAAACATAGGGTTGACACCGAAGTTTCATTTTGATCATAAAAATCTTCTATCTGCAAAACAACTGGCTTACACACAGAGTTTTTCTCAGTTGGTACGGACGTTGTGTATAATTTGATCAAGATCAATGTAAAGCCTTTTAAAGTGCATAGGTGTACTTAGAATTCTTACAAGACTGATCATTAGTTTTCTGAATACAAAGAGAAACAAATTTCTATCCTCAGTGCATACAATGAAGTCTTACAAAAGGTTCAATTGTGGACCAAATAGCTCAGTGGTAACGTCTCTGACTGCAGCAGTGGATGACATGGGTTTGAATCTCAGGTGGGACATCACTTGGATTCAGGTGTCAGATACACCTTGTTGATGAGTAACAACAAACACGAAACCTTTTTGAGCAGGGTATCCTGTCAATTAACCTCCTGAGTGACTGATAAAATAAACGTAGAACCTCTCAGACAGGTGCATTACCCCTAGTTGCCACACTTCACAGTAATATACAAGCAACAGGTGGATGGAAAAAGAATGACATCAAAGGAAACAGAGTAGTGTGACAGAATAAGCAATCTGAAGATTAAAGTTAATGCAAATATCTCCACTTGTAAAAGACATCAAAGAGTGAACACATCTAAGCCACTATCACCGATTTTCAGACATATCATTAAGAGTCAGTCTTCAGGCACTGATTCCTGTCGTCTTGGGGACTCCAACCAGGCAGCCTCCATCTCCTCACAGTCACAGACTTAATCCAGTGGTGGCATGTCTTCCTCTAGCTACCGTGAATCCTCTTCTAACCTAATCCAACTTCCCCTAGCAGCATTGCACGTTGACACAAGCGGTGGATCGGCCTGCACAGTACATGTCCAAGCCATTACAGTCGACGAAGGTCCGCAACCTCATCAGTCGACTTACTTGTCTTGCCTAGTACCCATCGCTTAACCTCAACATTGCTCCCATGATGAATGAGACTCCATTCAACTAAGATCTTTAAATGAGGAAAAATCTTCACCTTTCAATTGTGTAGTGTAAGGTAACAACAAAGAGAATTATCTATTCGACGACTCACTTTCACAGCTGTGTATATTCTTGAATATATAGGTGAAATGATAGAATGTTCCCGACAAGTTAGACTTGATATCCGGTAAAGATAAATAAATAAACAGATATACAAATGAATAAATAAGTAAGGTGGTATTCATCATGGACTGACATCAGCTGGAAAACAATTGAAAACCTGGGAGTACTGGAAATCTTTGTCGTCCCAGTATGAGACTCCTCAGAAATACGCACTCTCGACCCAACACTGTCAAGTATCGGACTCAGAACCTTCAGGTTTCACGGTGAACGCGTTAAGGACTCAACCACTAGGTTGGAGTTGAATGGTTCAAGGCCTCTAACGTCTGTTAATTCGTGATGTAGCTCAACTACTCATCAAAGTCTTCAGTTGGCATCCGCTTCACTTCTGACTGGTGTTTCTACACGTCCCTGTTTTCAGTCTAATATGAATACTATCCAGAAATAAATCAATCCCTCATAAACTTCATGCTACATGTCGATATCTATGTCATTCCCCAATGTAATTTGTAATCGAATGAAATGATGAAAAAATTCTGAATTTTCCTTTTAACGTTAAACGCAATGTTTTTCTACACACATACATACACACACACACATACACACACATACACATACATACATACATACACATTAAGAACTCCGATTGCTAATTCATACTACACTTTACGCAGTTTTTATTTCTCAACAAATAAGTCCAGGAGATATATCAGAAATTCTATCTAAAATGTATCTGGAAAATTTACTTTTTTTTCAATACAAAATATGGATCATTATTCTATAAAGAATGTCAACTCCTTATTTGATGAAGGCATATTATCATCGAAATTTGGGCAGCTAGCTACGAGTGATTTTAAAGGCCAGCCTAGCAACAACTAAAATCACTGATTAAACTTCTCTATTTTAGGAAAATCTGCCTTTCTAGCCGAAATGGAGAAACCTTTCGACTGTTGCTAGGGTGGCCTTTAAAGTCGGCACTAATTACACTGAGGGTAGGTAGGACCTATTATTATCATTATTATTATTATTAGTATTATTATTATTACTATCCACATTACTTAACTGGTATCAATAATGCTGTATCGTTAAAATATATTAGTCTGTTATCGTGCCTTTTTTTCCTCTCGACCATTTTATTTTGTTGTAATATTTTTATAGATAGGTTAGAGATAAGAAGAATAAATGCTATAGAGTAAAGGAAGTAAAGAATGGTTATCTAAGTAGGTAAGGGAAAGGAGGGCAGTTAGTTGACATTCAAAAGAAGGAATATGCAGAGAAGAATTCAGGAATAAAAACTTAGTAGTGATAAAGATTGGCTAGCAGTGGAGTCCAGGGTGTATATTTCGCCCTGTTTTGCACTCTTCAGCTGGACGTACCTGCACCTTAGTGAGTAGTGTTGTCCCCACTGAGACTCGAACCCAGCATCCATGAACACGCGGCAGTACCGACATATTCACATACGAATCCATCTGCCAATGAAGGTCGAGCAATTCAACCCCGTGTGGTAACGGAAAATTTCAAGTAGTAGACAACAGTACATGACGATTTTATAGTTTCCGTACTGCTTAGTTCACATGGGTGTATGATAATTTATCACGTGTTCAAGACAACCTATTACAAATAAACTCTTTATATATTCACTTCCCATTGAACTTTTGCTCGTCTGTTAGGGAAAGAAGTAAGCGTATACATTTAGAAAAGCGAGCAGTAGAAAGGTAAAGAAACAATAGCTAACAATACACAGGACTCTATTAATTAAGGAACTGTGCAATATGCATGTAAACTGTGAAATAGCACCATTGATCAATTTTATCCTCGAAATTCATACTGTTCTCATAATAATTATCAAACAAAAGAAAATAACTTTAAAATATTTTGATATTTATTTAACTACAATCAAATGTATCTATACCGGCTTACTTTCTCATACGGAGCTGAGTACATTGGTTGTATCATGTGCCAGTTTGCAAAACGTGCTCGAGAATACTACAACTCAGCCTGGCTAGCAAAGGGAGAACGGAAGTTCATCTTCAGCTGAATAACAGAACGCACTTTGTGAATTCAAGTTATTCAGGTGCTTTTAAGAACTCTTTTGAGGTCTTTTAGGAGGTTCAATCAAGCTACTTAAAGGAAGTGAGATCAAGGCATTTCGGTATTGTTAAGGCACTAGTCATCCATGAGTTCTTCAGACCAGTGATGTGTCTAAAAAAGGATACATTCAACATTTGTCTTTGCTATGGTCATCATAAAGTTCTGACTATTCTACATAAAGTAATGATGGATACTGGTTAGCAGTGGAATCCAGGATGCGCATTTCATCCACATGTAAAGAGACCGATCAATTCGGTCCAATCAACGACGGTATGATAGAAGCAATTATACTTGGGGCGTTACGAAAGGGATTTCCAACAAACTACAGATATTTATCAACAACTACCTACGCTCATTACTGATGCTCAGATGGCCAGAAAGAATAAGCAACAAGGAACTCTGACAACGAACCAACCAAGAACCTATCACCCAACAAATATGCAGAAGGAATTGGAGATGGATTGGACATGCACTGAGACCATTCGGGGACATCACACGCCAGGCACTCGAGTGGAACCCGCATGGGAAACGGCGAGTTGGTCGTCCGAGGGTGATATGGAGGAGATTATGTGGGGGAAGAAATGAGAGCTTCTGGGCTGTCGTGCAGCCAGGTTGAAAAGACTGCAGAGAACAGAGTGCAATAAAGGCGTTCTACTGAAGCCCTATGTTCCACTAGGAACCCAAGGGACGAATAATAATAATAAAATAAATCCTAAAATCTGCAACTATATTTATTTTTTTATTGGTGTGTTTATTTTCATCCTCTAAACACTAATTTGTATTACGTAACTTTCTTCCCTTATTCAATATATATTTTGGCCCCCAACAGGAAATAATTCTAGAATTTTCTACCCTTCATGGCATAGTTTAGTAAATGACTTGGTTCAAAAGAAAATTCTCTCTTCGCTGCGACCGTCTTCTTTGCCTTTTCCTATGATCAAAATGTGAGCATGAAAATTTTCCCCCGTAAAACTGTACAACTCTCGATTCTTTGTTCTTACTAGACTACCTTTGTGTATTCACAAAACAAACATTCTTCTTTAGATCATTACGCTTCTTAATTAGCCTAAAATTTACTCATATTTGTGTGAAAATATGATAAACACAGGTGACAGAAACTGTTCATAGAATTGAAATAGGATAATCAATCTGTAAATGATTTACAAATTTCACGGTCCACGTTGATATTTCTCAGAGATGTATACTTTTTTCAACTTTCCAAGTATGATGCCAGTCAACAGGATTTCTGTTCAAAACCACTCTACAGCCGAAATCAATAAGGTGTGATGTCTAACACAAAAGTACTAAGAAGTAGTAGTATCTTTTGCTTGCAGAATTAACGCCTAAATTCCTTTCAACATTTTATATAGAACCAGTTAAGAACGTATACTAAGACTTGCAGGAACAATAGAAATACTTAAATTGAAACCACTTTTATGTGTACAAAGTCTACTATGGTCAACTTTTATTTATCATGATTCTAATCTTTCTTAGTCCTAGTCCCCAATTATCATGATAATTCTATTTGTTCTCCCATTTTTCAGTTTTATACAAACTGATTTAATAGTCCATTGATTCACACATGGGAAATTATGATCAATAACATAAAAACCCTAACCGTCGTTCATGAAGTGGCTTGGTGGATAACACTTTAGTGTTTAAAATGGTCAGTCCTAGATTCGAATCTTAGTGAGAATAGTATCACTCACTGAGAAGCAGGTAAATCTAGCTGATGAGTCTCAAGTGGGAAAAAATGCACATCTTGAATTCCATAAATAGCCACCATCCATGAATATTATCAAAGTAAACTAATTGTTTTAAACCATGCGCATGCATTTCATGATCTAAGTGAATGGAATTCATTTTAACCTTTAATCACAAATAAACAGTACTATAAAATTCATTGACGCTCAAAACTATTTGCTTTGAATAACAATTATTTTTCCCATTTTAACCATGTAGGATTAAAACTTATTCATCAAGCTGTCTTCTTAATATTATAGAGGATTTGAAATCCACCTTAATTTTGTTACAATCACTGCTGACATCATTACTTCTCATTTCTTCCTTCATAAATCCTTTTGAATTTCGATAGGTTAGCTTAAATAAAATTACAGAACCTAAGGAATAAGTTATTGAGAAGGAGATATTTTGTTTTTCAAACTGTCATTTAGATCAATAAGGGGAATTTTCAGGGAACTTATCCCACATTGTATGATGAATTACGATGACTATTTCAACCTTTTCTAATAATGTGAGCATGACAAGTATAGTTACTGAACAACTTAAAATATGTTCGAACGATCTTATTACTCTGTGTGTGTCTTTTCCTCATCCTAATGTCTCATCGACGAAATCAGCAACATTCATCAAGCTAGACATATTGAAGTTGAAGATTATGTTTAGATAAACTTGTCAACTGATAAGTGGCGTAGCGTGTTAACTCTGCATTCAACTAAGCTACTTGGTCTACATTTCAGTCATGTCTTTCCTATGCTGAGTTTAGTGGGCTGACACTTCTATGGGTCGTTCGCAGAAAAGGAGACACCAAATAGGATTTAAAACTATTTTCATATATATATATATATATATATATATATATATATATATATATATATATCAGACTACAATTCCTGATAAGCTATAACTGGCACGTTTATACATAAGAAGAACGCGATCCAAGAATACAAAAGGTTACATATAATCAACTAAACTGTTTAACCTCGGAAAAAGAATAATCTATTTCCAATTACATGTGTGTTACTTTTAAATGATTAAACTGAAAAATAAAATCAATAAAAATAGGGTACAACAAACGAACGCAGCGAAATAACTGTTTCATGGAAGCCTACCTAATACACAAGTATGCATCATTAACTAAAGTAATAATTGTATAAATCTTCCCCATTATCTTACCTTCTTTTTCTTGAAAAAGTCGAATTCCATTAACGGATTATAATCAGACTGTAGTGAAACCAAAAATGAAAAAAATAGATGAATATTAATGGTGGATTATTTCGAAAAATGGTTTTTACATTAAACTAATATCAGACAAACACACTATATGGAACAAGATAGTTTTATTCAATGTCAAAAAGCTACAATAGTAGTACACTCCTTTATAATGCATTCTCATGTCAATCAACCGACGTTAAAGAATATTAGAAAGACTAATACAATTCTTTCGATCAGTGGATCGAGACTCTTTATCATCATCATCACCAGCATCATCAATATCAGCAGAAGACCAAGTATTGCTGTGTAACGGTCCAGGTTACCATACTGCATTTCAGAACATGCAGTAACAAAGTAACTAGACGGAAGATGAAGAATTAAATAAAAAAAGAACCGGTTAGAACTAGAAGAAGGTAGTAATAAAGGGGAAGAAGGAATGAGAAAATGCTGAATTCAGTATAGAGATCAAGATGAATACATCTGTGCCACTGATACCGATTCTGAGCCATATCAATTACAGTCTCTAACCACTGGTTTCTGATGTCACGTGGACCTCAACCGATTATTCTACATCTCCCTACATAGCTCAGACCAACAGTCACAGACTTGTTTTAGTTTGGCTGACCCAAGCCTTTTTTCATCCTGAAACTCCTTCAGCTAACATTGTGTGTGACGAAGCAGATGGTGACTACGTATGCGCAACACATGTGTGATGCGATGAATGTTCATAACCTCATTAACTGACTCTACTCTCCTTCCTAAAACGTTCTAAACCTGACTTCAACGTTACTGACATGGTGGCAACATGACACACCATCTATGCTACAAAGGCAACAGTGATCAACCATCTGAAGTCTTCTTTTGTCCTCTTTCTTTGACGGTAATGTTTCTCAATCATATACCAAGACAGAGAGAACTGCAACACAGTACACTTGACCCTTAATTGATAATCCGATATCACGGCGGCGTCATTAGTGTAGTAAGTTGGTGAAAGCCAACGGAGTCTTTTGTGTTTGCTCAGAGATTTCGGCGGCCATTGACCCACCAGGGTTGATCCGACTTCTCCGTGAAGTGAAATGCTTTTCGTGTTCAACCATTTCTCTCTCCATTATAAGACTGGATACCGTCAAAGACCAGTTATGAAGCAACAATTCCTATTTGGATGACGATAAACGCACACTAGACATTTTTGAGCTGCCAGTAAATGTGTTCAGAAGACTGTATCTTTTCAGAGTCTTTACCTAGCATCCTACCAAAGATTCTCCTGTGATGAGATCAATCCTTGTGAAATCAAATGACAAGAAAGAGACATCCATCAGAACTTATACAATAAAACTGAACAGGAATAGAGAGAGTGAGCATTCCAGACAGACACCACTTCAGACTCAACAACCCAATATAGTCTAAATTTTGTCCAGATTTTCATAATTTGAATGCTGGATGCTTAAGATGAAAACTACAGTGAAACTGACTAATCAAGTACACAAGTGTTTTCCTTGATATTTTTACAAGAAAACACCCTTCTTCCTAGTGAGAAATTCCAAACATAAGAAAGCTAATCAGAATGGAAGGTCGATAACCTGTAGGATTATGGATTGAAAAAAAGGTGGTACTTTATTTGCAAATAACCTACAAATTGCATTGTTCCCATTGACCTTTCTCATAGCTGATAGGTTTTTTGAATATTGAATCGAGGTGTCAAATAAAAAATCGGTTGGGAACTATTTCATCAAGATTATAGATTATGGTTTCTAATGCACACTGCCGAAAACTAACGAAATATATCAGTAGTGAATAATTTGGTGGGGAAAGTGGAGATGTTGCAGTTACTCATGATGTTTATTAGTAGTATAATGAAGTGAAATAAAATTCTGGTTTGCAGTTGGATCTCGTAGCTCAGTTGGTAGACCATCGGGTTGGAAACCCAGTGGTCGCTGCTTCGAATTCAGCCGTGGTCCAAATTTTCATTTCACCTTCAATCATCACCTAGTATCAATATAGGTCTGCCAAACTATGGCTATCTGAGATAGACAAAACGATAATGACCATATGTCATAACTATTGTAAGGATTTTTATTCTGCTACATTATTTTAATTGAGATCTAATCTACTCAAACCCAGTAGAATGAAGTCGATGAAGAAACGAAGGGCTTTTTCAGAAAACCTTCCCTAGGAGCCATTAAAATGCAAACTTGGATTTTACGATAATCGGATGTGAAAGGATGCTTTAGAAATAGTTTACACTTAAATTTAAGCTACATACACTGAAGATCTTTTCACTTCCCTAGGGATCAGCACTGACAGTGATGGTTTACATAATCAACGAATTCTCAATATCACTGAAATAAGGTTTAACGAATGCTCATTAACTTGTTTGGCATACAGTATTGTCAAGATACGAACTTCTACTTGCAGTGTCAGATATTCAAAGCACACTTTTAGTTGGATAGAGACAATCAGCAGGAAACCGTGCTTATTGGTACCCATCAGTCAGGGGTCTGTATGAGTTTGACGAAACTGAGATTTGAAACGACATCACTCAGTATTGCAGTGTTACCATTAAGTTATTTAGGCCCCGATTGGCCTCCTGTAGGACAGGGCTGGTACACTGGTTGGTTAATGAAAAGTAACACAGTTGACAACATTCCCCCTCGATAATATCATTTCCATGAAGAAGAGTGAGCAGTTGATAAAGATGAGATAGTTTATTCGGCTGAAATCTTTAAGATATGTACTGCACACATTCAACCACTTACAACCTCAACACTCAGTCTCCATAGAACATGTAACAAGAAACAAAAAAGTTGTTGATTGCTAATTTTCGTATTGTATACGCATATTTAAACTGCATAACTGAATTTCCTGAAAGCTGACAACAGACACTGATGTTAAACTTTAAAATCAAATACAATAAAACAATTATTATTGTATTGTAGTCGGAAGTAGAACTATCAAGTCCTATTATTCAAGTTCCAAAAATTTTCGTTTCCCTTTTCTACCTAATTTTGCTTCAATATGTTGTTATTTTTACATTAATGAGACATTATAAGATGTATTTATTATCAGCTTCCTGTAACATTTTGGATTTTCAACAGTTTATAGAGTAGACTAAGTATACTGTACAATGAGTTTTTCATTACAGTTGAACAATTGACTTCACCTAATAATACATGCGAATGCTTTTATAAATCCCCTAACTCGCCTCTCTGATGTTCGTTTGTGTTCAACTGAGGGTGAATACAGTAAATCGAGGCAGGTCAAGTAGGGTTGAATAGGTAATACGTAAGAATAAAAACATTACTGAACGTAACTATGACTCTCCGTGGATTCGCACAAAAGCGTCGATATGAAAAAGCTCTATGAGGTGTGTGGTTGTTTGAGCTACTGACCAGGGAAGCTGACAGCGACATGTACATTGATGCATAATGGTGAAGTCGTCATACAACGACGGTGTGCCTCCTTGTGACCCAGCTGGATTCTAACCAATAAATTGTCACAGTTGACTTAGTGGTAATAGCAGTCGATGAGATCCATATGCGCTGATCAGTGAAATGGGTCTCCAAGGCACTGAAGGGTCAGCTGACCATCAGGATTGTACATAGTGAGCTGAGAGCGGTGAGCCGATAAAGGCTAGGAGAATCCAGCTTCCTAATTCCGGTAGTGGCTGTTGTTGAGGCAGTCCCAAGCGAGCGTAGTTTACCTTGCAAAGATGCGACGGTATTCGGTCCGGAATGCCAAATGTCATTCACTGTAGCCAAAACTTACTTCTCAGGCAGCATGGGAGGAGAGTCTGCTTCTTCCGGGAAGGTGTGCTGCATTGCTTTCTTCAAGATTGTGAATAATCAGTGAGACGCATTCTAGACACGTCTGCCCGCAAGAAAGTGAGTACTGTCAACGAGCCGATTACCCAGTGAACGCAGATACATTGAAGTCTAACAGTTTGGGGAGAGGGATTCGCTTATCACTTTCATGGGAGAGTTAACAGAGTGTTCTGGCAGGAATGTTCGGTTTCATATAGTTGAGTTACTGAAAGATGTTTCTTGCTCGGAAATGGGGTCGATCCTACGGGTTAAGAGATGATGGCGTCAAAACAGATTACATCTGGCCTAGAACTTGGAGCTGAGTTGAAAATTAGAATAAAATTCCCTAAGAATAGTAACGTTTGTCAACAGGACAAATAAACACCAAAAAGTGATAACTTACGTCCATTCCAACACTGTCGTGTTTCTTTCGATGACGATTATTCTTTGTAGTAAAAGAATAATCAAAAGATGGATGCTTAAAATAAGTCCATTCTGGCATTCCTTTATTTTGTCCATTAGTTGGACTATTCATATCTATTGTTTGGCTTTCATCATTTGTCCTACTACGTCTGGATAAACGATGCTGACGTTTACTAACACTGATTTGTGGCTGTGAATATCCGGTTGGATGAGGTGATGTACCACCACAACCGCCACCACCAGTCTGTGAACCAGACTCTTCAAATACTGTCGGTGGTAAAGTTATAGGATCTGCAGCGAAACGAGCTAAAAACCGTCCAGTAGTTGATGTTTTCCTTCGTTTTCTTTCAGCTGGTAAATTTCCAGCAGCAGCAGCAGCACCACCACCACCACCTCCACTGCCTGATGTCGAATTGATTGCAGATAAGATAAGATTACTGAATGAGATTTTACGATGTGGTTTTTCTGGACATACTTCATCAATTGTTGTACAAAATTCAACAGCTGCCTCCTGATTTTGATTTTCATTCATTAGTGAATCAGCTAGAAGTAAAGATTTACTGGCAGTAGTAGGACATGTATCAAAAGATATTTTTCTAAGCGGATCAGATGATTGATTCGGTGAACGAATATCACTTTCACGACGATAACGTCGTAAATGTTTCTCTGTTACTTGTAATGCCTCCCAAGGTATAATCCAATTCATAGCTCGTAGTTCTGCTTGAAATTTAGCTCGTCTAGATAAAAATAAAAAGATATTGAATCAAACATAATTAAAATAGAATATTTTATAAATATTACCTCGCATTTTTAAATATCTCTCTACCATTCATTCATTCGTTCCCTTTTATATATTCCCTTCTTTTTCGCATTTTAGCATTTATGAATTTCTATTGCATTTGTCTTCTCGCGATGTTGAGAGATTTGGCATCGTGTAACATCACAGAGTACTTTGGAGCAAATTCAAGCGTCGGTTCATTAAAAAAAACCATTTTTACTTTCTCCATGATGTTGTAGCTGAGCGTGACCATGTTAACTGAAAACCACTATTATAATTATTATATTATTAACTGGCATTTGGGTTCCTAGTACAACATAGGGCTTCACCACCGTGTCGCCATTTCACTCTCTTCTCTGCACTCTTCGCCAACTGCCTCCACGACTGCCCACAACCTTCCATTTCTTCCTCACACCATCTCCTCCATATGTCACCATCGCCTCGGACACACAAATCGTCATTTCCCATTTGTCGTCCACTCGACACCCTCACCTCGCCTCGCCTGGCACGTGATGTCCACAAACCATCTTCTCAGTGTATCCCCAACCCAACCCAACCCAATCCATCTCAACTCTCTTCTTCTGCATATTTGTTGGATGATGGGTTCTTGGTTGGTTGGTCAGTTGGTCGGTTGGTCGTTAGTTGCCAACCTGAGTTCCTCCTCACTTATTCTTATTACGCTCGCCATCTATCTCATCCATACTCAGTATCGAGTGAGTGAGTGAGAGAGTGTAGGCGTAGACGGTAGCTGTTCATGTGATGTATGTGTGTAGTTTGTTGCAAATGCTTTTCGTAAGACGCCGCCAAGTCTCTCAACCATCACATGGAAGCACTGACTGACTTGACCGAAGTAGTCTTCAAAATCCGGATCTTCTTCACACCTCATGCTGAGTGCAGTGCAGTGCAGTGCAGTGCAGTGGAGTGCAGTGCACTAGATCTCCACACTGATTATTTCACATTAGTGAAGGTCTTTCTTGCTGTCTTTCCAATTCTGGCTTTCACATCTCCATGCTTGCCTGTGCGTGTGCCGCCTGTACTTGTAACAATGCTGCCTGACGGCTTAGGTAAGTGGGTAGGTAATTAGTTAGTTAGTTAGGTAGGTAGGTAAATGGGTATGTGGGTATGTGGGTGGGTAGATAAGTAGGTGGTAGGTGGAAGAGACTACTCCCTTTCGATTTACGCCGTTGATGGGGATTGGTGCTTGTCATCGTTGTTACTGTTGGTCGCGGATCTTCATCACCTGTGTCTTCTCTACCTTCACCTGAAGGATGTTCCGTCTTCCTTCGCTGCCTCGTCACTGCCTCGCCTCTTCTTCCACCTTGTCAGTTTTCGCCTGCAGATATTCCACTTCCTGCGACATAACACATCACACATAAATCATCATCGGAGAAATCTAAATCGTGTAGGGTCTCTTCATCGGTCAAACAGCCTATGCCCATCTCCTCATAACTCCTCACAGTTGTCTGCTGCATGATCCAGTCTTGTCCAGTCAACCATAATCAGGAAGATCATAGGTGATGATAGTAGGCAACCATGTCCTACTCGTGTCTTCACTTGAAAGGCGTCGCTGTGCTCCTCATTGTGAATCACTTGGCTTGCATGTAGTATCACCATCATCATATAGCTGTTGAATGAGGTTGGTAAAGATTTGTGACACTAAAACCGTAGTGTTGAAGCACCTGGCTGCTAAATTACTTTTCGGTCGACGCTGTCAAAGGCCTGTTCAAAGTCGATGAAGTTGAAGTAAGGTAGAGAGTTGACTGTTATTCTAAGCTCTGTTTTATGATGATGCGTAACGTAGCGTTGTATTGCAATTTGGTCCGCACATGATTTGTCCTCCCTAAAGCCAGCTTTTCACCTCCATGTTTATTGTATAAATTTTCCAAAGATCTTTATAAGCATCTACAAGAGTTCACAAAGAACTAAGAAGAAACTTGTTGGTAGGGAGAAAGAATGGTATGATTTGTGATCAGTGGAACTTTAGTGAACAGAAATATACAGTGAAGCATAAATAATTAACTGATTAAATGAAAATAATTGGCTTACCGATAGAATATAACTCCTAAGACCAATGATAAAGCAATGAGAACAAATAGTACAGTTGCACCAATGATTCCAATATGAATAATATCTGTGGAAAAGTGTACAAATAAACATGATTATAGGAATAATCATAAGAATAACATGAAAAATAACTTCTTTCTTTTTTTTAAAAAAAAACAATAGCTCACATTATTTTACTCAAATCAAGTAATAACTCATTGAAAATTGATCACTTTATCGAATATTTCCATTGACTCATTGATAACAAATTTACAACTTAGAACTGAAAAAAAGTGAGTATCTAATCAATTTCCAAAGGAATTTTCTTTTTAATCAACAGTTATTATGATTTAAACATTTATTTATAGAAAATTTTATGCCAAGACATCAAAAAAAGTATTTATGCATTAACATTCCATTCAGATTTGAAATCATAACTAATGATCTATGTATACAGTGTACTTCTAAGTCTAAGGTTTTTGATAATATTCATGTCTTTAATACTATAGATTGTAATTGTTTGTTACTGACTGGACCGAATTGATCAGCTTCTATTCGAATATAAAGGCACCTATTCGGATGCTTCAATATTACCAGGAATTTTTGATTTTGATATCAATGCTAGATAATGACTAACAGTGGAATCCAGGGCATCGGTTTAAATCCTGTTTAGAACTCATCAGCTGGATATATCTACCTCTTAGTGAGCGATGTTGTTTCTACTAAGACTTGAACTTGCAACTGATGGCTGTTAACATCATGTCAAACATATTCATATTTCTTCTCAAAACTTTCAGAAGACTGTGCAGCATTGTCAGCGTCATCATCTAACAAGATAATATTGTCAGAATACTCCAAATCCACTACTCAGAGATGAAAGATCTGAAAATCAAAGATTCCTTAACTGATGGGTTTCAACAGTGAAATGATTTTTTGCATTGTTCATAATAGGAAGGAGCACAAGGTTACTTTTCGTAATAATAATAATGACGATAACAATAACAAACATTAACCTCGCCTAGTTTACCGATTCACTAGTCTACTAGGCGGTCGTAAGCCCGGATAAAGAGGAAGGCTGGGCATAGGGCTACCAACCCTAACCTGGGAAACCTATTCAACCGCTGAAGAAACTTCAAAGCACAGACAAAACATAAAAAACAAACTTCTTCCTCGCTATAATCAGGGAGACAAAACGACGCCGGTTGGTGAACGCCTTCAGGAAGTATATTGGCCGGTGTGTCTTCCTTTCTCTCGATGAAAGCAGAAGTAAGCATAGAGACATGGAACGTCCGAACAATGTTTGAAGGTGGCTGGCTGGCAAGGCTGCTCAGATTGCAAAAGAAATGAGAAGATATGGCATAGAAGTGTTACGAATCTACAACATCAGATGGAATGGAAGTGGACTCTCCAAACTTTCAACTGGAGAGGAGTTAATAATCTACTCCGATATTGTCACCCAGAAGACAACCATGAGCACATTGAAGGAGTGGCTATCAAGATGTCCTCAAGAGCATAGAAGGCTCTCATGCAGTGAGAACCAATTTCTTCCCGGTTCATGGCAGAAGAAAGTGGAGATGGATTTGATTTGGTATACACTGAGAAGACCATTTGGAGACATCACGAGCCAGGCCAGGCCAGGCTAGGGCATCGAGTGGAACCCAAAGGGGAAACGTCGAGTTAGGCGTTCAAGGGTGAGATGAAGTAGATGGTGCGGGGAAGAAATGAAAGCTTTTGGGCAGTCGTGGAGCCAGTTTAGAAAGATTGCAGGGAAGAGAGTGAAATGGACATGTGCTACAGAAGCATTTGTTAACCCAATAACTTTGATACAAATATTAAAATTACTAACATCGATTCCTCCTGGACAAAATTAAAATACTACATACGTTTGCAAATAGAAAACTACTGCCAAAGCTATTCCGCAGTGCATTACAGTAATGAAATAGGAATGGACGCGATAATATATACAGATCCTTTGTGCTGGGAAGACATTTCAACGGAGTCTAACAATCATCTTCGATGAAACCTAAATAAACTGAATTTTATCTATTCTCAAGTATCTAAATAGAAAAAACCTAACACACTTAACTACAAGTGAAAACATGATAAAGGTTAATCAGTTTGAAACTTGGCAAAATAACTAATAGTGGAAAAATAAAATGATCGATAGCTCAATACATTAACTGATTAGATTTAATCTGAAATAAGGTTATATCAAGTGGGGAATTACAAGTATTAACCAACAACAAATAATACTCGTTACACAAGAGATTATTCTCGTGCTTAGTCGGTAACGCTTTTGGGTTTGAAACAATCAGTAGTGACCCTGAGTCCTAGTGGGAACACTATCACTCACTGGGGTGCAGGTACATCTAACTGACGAGACCTGTAGAGGACGAAATGCAGGTCCTGCACTTCGATGCTACCCACTAATTAAACTACAACATAAAGAATATACAAGCAGTATCAAGGTGTTCGTCTAGGAGGCCATATCCCAACAGACATCGAGCAATTTGAGCCAGTATAACATTGAGAGATTACAAGGAATAAATATTCAATGAGAAGTATGCAAAGTTTACATCCTTAGCAAAATATGCGATAAAATCTACACTAAAAGAGAAAAACTCATTCACGAAGTGATTGAAATTTGTACTACATAGCAAAAAAACACAACTAAAACTATTATTAGACGATTGTTTGCTTTTTAAAGGAGTAAGAACAAACATTGGAGCAGAATAATATCGATCAACTTTATCGCTCTGGCGGTACTGTGTAGCTGTTTAAAATCTAGGATATTTACTGAAATAAATTACAATAAAATATTAATATACTTTAGTTCAGCTAGTATAATCAAAACGGGAAAACGACATAACGAAGTAAGGAAACTATCCGAGTTTGCGTAAACTCAAAATTGAATTTCAGGTTTGTGGGAACATGAAGATGTTTCAAGTTGATATTCATCGTGAACTGACATCAGTTGGAGGAACATTGGACAACTGAGAACACTAGACAACTGTTTTGTCCTACTATGGGACTCCCCAACAGTGCTTACCTGCGACCCCCACCACACACCAGGGATCGAACCCGCAACCTTCAGATTCCGTGGCTACCACGTTACCATTGAGCCACTGCGTCGGAATCCAATGCTCTATATCTCCAACTTCTGCCAGTTCACGACGTAGCACGACCATTACCCAATGTCGTCGTTAAGTATTCGTCCTCACGGCCATCAGGCTTTCCCCACTGGTCACGACTTCTCACTGGAACTTCGGGAATCACCTCCCTAAGCTAGTTACCAATGAGCACTATTTCAATGTCACTGGGTGACGGTCGCGCTGTGTCGTGAACTGACAGAAGTTAGAAATATGGACCATTGGATTCCGACCCAGTGGCTCAATGGCAACGTGTTGGTCACAGGACCTGAAATTCATGCGTTGCATAACTGGCAGGGTCATGGGTTCAGTGTTCTTAGGTTTCCAGTGTTCCTCCAATTGATGTCACTACACGATGAATATCAACTAGAACAAACAAACTAAAAATGTTGCTCATTTGTATCATAAATAAAAATATGTAACTCTAGGTTTGTGGGGAATTTCGTCTTGAAGGCAGTATTCATCACTGACATCAGTTAGAGAAACAGTGAGAACCTGAAAAATTGTTTCGTCCTAGTGTAGGACTCCTCTGCGGACACATGATCCTGCACCGCCAGCGGTCGAACCAAGGACTTTCAAGCCTCATGCCGAACGCACTAAACATTCGGTTACTAAACGAAAGTTCAATGGTTCACACTTTCTTACTTCTGTCAATCCGCAATATAGCACAACATCCACCAATGTCTTCAGTTGACATACACTTCACTTCCGACTAGTTTACCTCACAAGTCACAGCTTCTCATTAGAACTTCGGGATATCCATCTACAAATATGTCACTAATGAGCTCTAGACAGCAGTTTAGCCTCACGCTTACGGTGATTTTATTAATTTCAACAATGATCGTCCTAATGATATTAATTCGTGATGAATACCAGCTTAAAAAGACAACATGTTTACTAGTTTCAATCCGAGAAAATGTCTAGGATTAGTTCAGTTAGGAAGAATCAGACCAAAATAAATGTTCCTTCGCTGTGCTTAGCTTCAAACACATCAGCAAAATAATGTTGTTTCGGGATGGAAGCCATTGAAAAATCTCTTCTTCTTCTCACATGAAATTACGTTAGCTGCTGAGTAGACAGGTGCGTAATCCGAAAACGTGAACGCAAGCAGCAGATTTGAGTTCATTGCTACTGGGGCTTATTGTTAACTGACAATCTAATGAAGCCTAATGAAGTGAACAAATAAGTAGATGTTTAAGAAATTAGGCTGATCTACAGGCGAAAACTGACAAGGTGGAAGAAGAGGTGAAGCAGTGATGAGGCAGCGAACGAAGACGGAACATCCTTCAGGTGAAGGTAGAGAAGACACAGGTGATGAAGATCTGCGACCAACAGTAACAACGATGACAAGCACCAATCCACATCAACGGGGGAAATCGAAAGGGAGTAGTCTCTTCCACCTACCTACCTACCTAACTAACTAACTAACTAACTAACTAATTACCTACCCACTTACCTAAGCCGTCAGGCAGCATTGTTACAAGTACAGGCGGCACACGCACAGGCAAGCATGGAGATGTGAAAGCCAGAATTGGAAAGACAGCAAGAGAGACCTTCACTAATGTGAAATAATCAGTGTGGAGATCTAGTGCACTGCACTCCACTCACTGCACTGCACTGCACTGCACTGCACTGCACTGCACTGCACTGCACTGCACTGCACTGCACTGCACTGCACTGCACTGCACCGCACTCAGCATGAGGTGTGAAGAAGATCCGGATTTTGAAGACTAATTCGGTCAAGTCAGTCAGTGCTTCCATGTGATGGTTGAGAGACTTGGCGGCGTCTTACGAAAAGCATTTGCAACAAACTACACACATACATCACATGAACAGCTACCGTCTACGCCTACACTCACTCACTCACTCACTCACTCACTCACTCACTCACTCGCTCGCTCACTCCTCACTCACTCACTCACTCACTCACTCACTCACTCACTCACTCACTCACTCACTCACTCAATCTCTCACTCACTCGACACTGAATATGGATGAGATAGATGGCGAGCGTAATAAGAATAAGTGAGGAGGAACTCAGGTTGGCAACTAACCGACCAACCGACCAACTGACCAACCAACCAACCAACGAAGAACCCATCATCCAACAAATATGCAGAAGAAGAGAGTTGAGATGGATTGGATTGGGGATACACTGAGAAGATGGTTTGTGGACATCACGTGCCAGGCGTGGCGAAGCCGGGCGAGGCGAGGCCAGGCGAAGCGAGATGAGGGTGTCGAGTGGAAGACAAATGGGAAATGACGATTTGGGTGTCCGAGGCGATGGTGACATATGGAGGAGATGGTGTGAGGAAGAAATGGAAGGTTGTGGGCAGTCGTGGAGGCAGTTGGCGAAGAGTGCAGAGAAGAGAGTGAAATGGCGACACGGTGGTGAAGCCCTATGTTGTACTAGGAACCCAAAGGACAAATAATAACAATGATAACAACAAATTAGGCTGCAACAGTAGTAGTTGAAGGCTATCGATAGATTCCTTAAGAACACATAAATCTAGTCTGTGACTTTTCATATCAGTGGTTTCAGCGATAGAAAAAGGCTTGCTTTTATCAATACACACCATTTATTATTTTATCTAATGTTTTTTAAGCCTATTTACTCTCGACTATGGTGTTTATAAATCTTCAGATTGATGTAAGCCTTGAGTCGTAGACTCCAAAACGGGAATCACTAACGTAATATTGTATCACACTATTGAATGGATATTTTCAATCTACTGAAGAGCCAGCCCATTAAGAGATATGATCAAGTCTAAGCTACTAAATCAATCCGATGTATACTTTTGTCGGTGATAAAATACCATATGTAGGACCATAACTCATTGCGACATATATAAATATATGCACATACCACACACACACATACACACAAACACAAAATGCGCACAATCGATTTCCACTTTTGGACTACTACCATTATTTGTGTGTACATTTATCTACATGTATACGTATCTGTACATAAATACACATACATGCACAAAATTACGACTGATATATATGTGTGTATTGATGAGTTGCGTATGTTAGCATGCCTAACATCAATTACGCGTTTCACATTGTATGTAAATGTGAATAAAGCCGATGAGAAGGAAACAAAAAAATTGTTGACCATATGGTCTAGAAGTTCAATTCCTCTTCACATTTACTCATATCTCTTTTTAGATAAGTTTGATTGTGGAAATACTACGATAATAATGACCATGAAGGTAGTAATAGTAATAACAACTAAAGAAATAATAATAATAATAATGATAATAATAACAATAATAATAGTAATGAAAATGTGACAACTCAACATATTGTTATTACCAGTAATATATGTGTGTATGAATTTATATGCACGTGTATGTGAGGGAGGGGATCGCTGGAGAACAATTTGTTACAGAAAACGCAATTGACTGAGTACGACCATCTGGTTGCAAAAATAACTCAACTTAGCATTAAGTCATAAATAATCATTATATATATAGTTCTCTCAGCTGGACAGTTTAATCGTGAAGCTTTCAGCGTCCTTCTAGACAACATCATCAGCAAAAACTTCAGAAAGAAGTGAGATATAAGGCTTTCATCACAAGTGGTTTATACTAGCTTGTTCTGATGACCTTGAGTGTGATTAGTTGTTCCTGTCAAAATTTTATCATTGCCTCTCTCCGATTGGTTGTTCTGCCGACATGAACTTTGACTTTCTTGCTGTTTCTTATTGGTTGTTAGTATGTTCGTTGATTGCTGACTAAAATTTCTAAAGTTTCTCTGACATTCTTTGTATTTCATGTGTCCAGGATCTTCATATTTTCGCAGTGAAATTCATATCCACCGTTGACCCACGTGGCTTGATGTGACCGAAGATATTTCATGATGCTTCCCTGTTAGTTGATGTTCATGTAGATGTATACACTAAGAGAGTTACCACTCTGTTCCATGTAGTGTTTTGCATAGTCTCTCTAGTTTACTTTGTAGATAATGTTTGGCTTGTCTTCTTTCTCTATTGCATCCTTTGGCCTGTATCCAAAAGAAGTTTGTTCGACCACTTTTATTACAGTCCCTGTCAACATGATGTAACCTCTAGGTTTACTTTGTACACCTCTTCCCTTTTTGTTTCTATCAATATTCATTTTTGTTATTGTTGCGTAATCGCTTACTGTGAATGCCTGAACACCCATCGAAAACTCCTCCATTTACCAAAGAAAAGCTTGTTTCATATTTCCAATCTCAGTAACTATTGATTATTTACATCATTATTTCCGAAACATCACCACGTGATTGATAATTTGATTAGTGTAGAGCCTAAGAAGAAGACCTAATTGAAAAGGAATATATTTCTTTGCTCAATCAGTCTTTTTTCTAAATGTCTAAATGGGAATATTCAATGCAATTTGTAAGCGTTTCCCAGTTCGTACACAAGGCCATCAGGACAAGCCACTAAACTACTTGTACAAGAAACCTTATAGCTCACCTTTTACTGAATTTTGGGCTGATGATAGTGACACTGAAACTCAGAGAATACGATACCATAAAAACCATTCTCCTGAGCTACAAATATTCTCCCCAATTTCTATACAAATATATATAATGCGAATACCACCACGACTACTGCCAATACTAACGTCAATACTGGTTGTTTCGAAGTGACTAACCAGTCTTGCTCATGTTTATTGCCATACACTGTTAATATAAGCCGACTGGTTCCAATCATTAACCTCTATCTAACTGTACTGGAATGGTAAGATTCCTAGTTTGATGGTCACACTGCAAAATGATCGCCGGGTTTCGATCAGCACTCAGGACTAGGCAACATGAAAATGTTTACCCTCCAAGTGACAGATCAGTGCAAGCCTGGTTACTATTAATCTATGAACCCACAGAATTCACTCATCATGAAAAAGCAGAACTAAAAATTGGAGAAAAATAGAAAACGACTGATACTGATATGCGGTTTCATGATTAACGCTAGCTAATTTGTTAAAAATATTATTATTTGTCCTTTGGGTTCCTAGTACAACATAGGGCTTCACCACCGTGTCGCCATTTCACTCTCTTCTCTGCACTCTTCGCCAACTGCCTCCACGACTGCCCACAACCTTCCATTTCTTCCTCACACCATCTCCTCCATATGTCACCATCGCCTCGGACACCCAAATCGTCATTTCCCATTTGTCTTCCACTCGACACCCTCATCTCGCTTCGCCTGGCCTCGCCTCGCCCGGCTTCGCCACGCCTGGCACGTGATGTCCACAAACCATCTTCTCAGTGTATCCCCAATCCAATCCATCTCAACTCTCTTCTTCTGCATATTTGTTGGATGATGGGTTCTTCGTTGGTTGGTTGGTTGGTCAGTTGGTCGGTTAGTTGCCAACCTGAGTTCCTCCTCACTTATTCTTATTACGCTCGCCATCTATCTCATCCATATTCAGTGTCGAGTGAGTGAGAGATTGAGTGAGTGAGTGAGTGAGTGAGTGAGTGAGCGAGCGAGTGAGTGAGTGAGTGAGTGAGTGAGTGAGTGTAGGCGTAGACGGTAGCTGTTCATGTGATGTATGTGTGTAGTTTGTTGCAAATGCTTTTCGTAAGACGCCGCCAAGTCTCTCAACCATCACATGGAAGCACTGACTGACCTGACCGAATTAGTCTTCAAAATCCGGATCTTCTTCACACCTCATGCTGAGTGCACTGCACTAGATCTCCACACTGATTATTTCACATTAGTGAAGGTCTCTCTTGCTGTCTTTCCAATTCTGGCTTTCACATCTCCATGCTTGCCTGTGCGTGTGCCGCCTGTACTTGTAACAATGCTGCCTGACGGCTTAGGTAAGTGGGTAGGTAATTAGTTAGTTAGTTAGTTAGTTAGGTAGGTAGGTAGGTGGAAGAGACTACTCCCTTTCGATTTCCCCCGTTGATGTGGATTGGTGCTTGTCATCGTTGTTACTGTTGGTCGCAGATCTTCATCACCTGTGTCTTCTCTACCTTCACCTGAAGGATGTTCCGTCTTCGTTCGCTGCCTCATCACTGCCTCGCCTCTTCTTCCACCTTGTCAGTTTTCGCCTGCAGATATTCCACTTCCTGCGACATAACACATCACACATAAATCATCATCGGAGAAATCTAAATCGTGTAGGGTCTCTTCATCGGTCAAACAGGCTATGCCCATCTCCTCATAGCTCCTCACATTTGTCTGCTGCATGATCCAGTCTTGTCCAGTCAACCATAATCAGGAAGATCATAGGTGATGATAGTAGGCAACCATATTCTACTCGTGTCTTCACTTGAAAGGCGTCGCTGTGCTCCTCATTGTGAATCACTTGGCTTGTATGTAATATCACCATCATCATATAGCTGTTGAATGAGGTTGGTAAGGATTTGTGGCGCTTCGTAATGTTGAAGCAGCTGCCAACTATAGCTAATACTCATCGGTAATTATACAGTTGTTGTGTCACATGTGTGCATCTTCTTGTGAAAACTGGTTTGATAAATGCATATTTAAGTAGTGGGTAGTGATTGAAGGTGAGATGAAATTCTGAACCACAGTCGGATTCGAACCAGTGACTACACGATAGAAATAGCCCTGGATACTGAGTGATGATTGAAAATAAGATGAAAATTCAGGATGCGACCTCCAGGTTACCAAACAATGTCTATAAAAATTGGTTTGAAATTCGCTGTTGTGTACAGTGTTCATCGTATTTCACATTACAGTCAGACTTAGTGACTCCAGATTTTAGCTATATTTCTTGAGGCGAAAGTGACGTTGAAAGTTTTTTATATGAACATTCACAGCTGTTTCCAAGTGTGAAGATGATTATGTCACAAAAATGTAACTCACTGCCAGTGTTTCCTTCTTAAAATTAAAGTACTTAGTTAACACTTTTCTGTTACATGAACAAGCTGATAAGATATGGAGTCTTCTTAAAACTATGAGCGAAAATTCGCAGATTTTTACGATATAATCGTCACCCACTGTATGCGAAATGTTTCTCTAGGACAGGTTCCCAACTGTAGTCAGTTTACCGATAGGGAAAAATTTGATGAGTAAGTGCTTTGAGATCCATTGAGCGTCGTCAGCTCAGAAAAACCAGACGATGGGTGAGCAGAGCACAACTATTTACATTGAAATCTCCTACATTAAGGCTTTTACTCGTAGAATAACATTGTAGCAACTCCAGAAGTAACCGAGATCTATGAGGGCCTACCTCTTTCTCAGTATATGGTTGCTAGCTGTATCCCTCACAACTCAGCCACTCAGACAACTACTTACATGCACTGACTTTTAAAATACTCTTATTCTTTCATTATTACTGCCGAGTAGAGGTACTTCCAGTCAATCTTGCAAAACCATTTAACATTTCGTTGGTTACAACCACATACCAATTGATCAGGTAAGAATCCATATTATCTCATAGAATGGATATAAGTAGTATGTGTTGAGAGGATGGCAGAAATCATAGGAAATTACCAACAATCGGTAAGGATACCGTCAAGAGAAACGCAAGAGACAACACAGGCGTATGAAGAGTTAATCAAGAAAGAACCAGAAGAGGAAATGAAGCACATTTTGCAAATGACGGTTTTAGTGTAAGGTGTACTATATTTAACGACTATTGTTTCACTTGTTGACAATGGACATTCCTTCCTGCATACATGTCTTCTTACTTCTTTCAATAGGATGAAATCGTAAGCTTGAAGACGACAAGGCCAGAACGCTACATCAATTCCCGAAGTCTAAAACTTTTGGTCTAAAGTGTGTAAGTATGTCGAACGAAATGTACACCATGAATTCCACCAGTTAGTTTCAATGTATTGTATCGATGTATTGTATCAATTGTACTGCTTCGACATCACTATGACAGGACAGCACAAAAGATGTTACCATTTGGTTTTTGGACAGAAATTGAAGTCGAAATGCACTTTGTGCAAATTCTTGCAGTAGCCAATGAACCGCACCTATTGTCTGATAACTAATGATAGTACTATCTAGCTGTCTAAACTTCAGTAGGTGGAGTTGTGCTCTAACCTATGATCAACAGGTTGAAAGTCAACTTCTTAGATGTAGTGATACAGAAATGTATGCCTAGTTATCGAAAATCACCCAATACAAATAGGATAGAAATGCAGAGCTTCTGATCCCTATACTACGTACGACTCAAGATTATCTTTCATGGTGGGAACAATTATCTTCATGATTTACTGTAAATATGGACATCTTTGAAACACTGGTAAATCAATATCTAAATTCAGCTCAACTCTACTAACCTATTTTAGCATAAATTCAAATAGCAGACTTAGTTATTTATAAGTGAAATAATTATAGTTCTAGAAGATCCTTATGGTTAAGGAAATAAATTTGTTTAAAAGTGTAAATAACAAAAAAGAAACATGAAGAAGACTGATTCAGAATAAAACATAATTAATTATAAATTAAAAAAATTTTGTTGAAACAAAACGATTTTTAAAAAAAAGACATGAACTCACTCTAGGGGAACCCTGATAAAAGGGAATAATTCATAGTTCATGCAGTAAAGAAAGGGTGATCAACTAAAGTAATTTATCACTTGTTTGCTTGTTTACTTAAAGTATATCACTTATTCTTAACGATTACAATCGACTACCAATTTCTATAGAACAATCAGATTGAATATGTTTTTAAGATGTTTATTTTTAGGGTAGTATTCAACTCAATCTGAAAACTTTGGAGTACTAGATAGCCATTTCTTCTTAATATAGGACTCCTCAGCAGTAAGCAAATCATGACCCTGTTTTTCAATAGTTCTTCAAATGATTTCCGTCTGTAATGAATATCAGTCTTCAAAATAAAACCTCAAATTACAATATGTGTATTTAGGCATACCACTGGACACCTTAACAAATGTATTGTTCACCGCCTTACGTCGTGTTTTGGAAAGGGATAAATGGAGTAAATACAACAAAGTTCAATTCTATCAAATTTAGTTGATAGTGGTCATGTCATAGATAAGCATTCTCAAAATCATTTTTTGTGTTCACAAGCTACTCTTAATCTTTGCATTGATTAAAGAAAATATAATCAACAATTTCAAAGATAAATTTAATTTTCCAGTCCCTTTCCTTTTCTTCACCCCTTTCATATATATCTGCCTAAACTGTGTTTATCTACATACTTCATATCTTAGTACTATCCAACTTTTATTTTTCTAAGTTCTGACCTACATTGATGAGTGACTTTAAAAGTCACCTTAGCAAGGACCGAAACAACCAATTAGGTTTCTTTATTTCGGTTAGACATGCAGGTGTTCATAGAATAGAGGAATCTGATTGGTTATTTCAGTTGTTGCTAGGATGGCCTTTAAAACCATCCTACATTGATTGCTTAAATGTATACAGTGCTATGCTGTTCGCATTATTCTTATCATCACTAGGCTAATGGTAATCATGATCATAATAACAATAATTATTATTATTGGTTTGACTTTCTGAGATAGATGTGGTTTGATAGACGTGTTGTGATTGGTTGATATTTGAAGGTGAAAGGAAAATCTGCACCTCGGGGGGATTTGCACCAGCCACCACCGGGCCTGGATATTTACAATTTGCATACTTCATTTCCTTGTTATCATGGACAAAACAATCCACCATCGTTGGTTTAACGTTTTACATGTTAGAAAATTTATGTTTATTGGAGTAAAGCCTTATAAGAGCTAATTGAAAACAGTATTACTCGCATATGTGCATTTTTCTAAGTTGAACGTCTAATCAGTGTGTGTATATGTGAAATACAGCTTATATCCAACTAGTTAGAAACTACATCAACTAACTGCTGAACTGCCCTAACAAGGCAGATAACAGTTAAACTCAAGTATGATGTGTAACTAGAACATTAAAAGATTGAAGAGAATCTTGGTAAAGTTTCGTTATAAAGTGTTTAGATGTTTAGTAATACAGCAAACAAACAACCAACCAACCCAACCAGTTAGATGTCTGTGCATTAGGGTATGATCCAAACTAAATATATGAGGGTTTTTATGGTACTACAAGATTGTAGAATTTGAAGCCGGAATATATTGCTTGAAAGTCAGGTGATTCAATCAATGCATCCCATCAGTCAAACAACTAGATATTCTACAAACTGTATTCATGAGCAAAAATTATGAATACTGTAAAGAAACTGTTAAAATAGAATAATCACTATTAAAAACTAAGAAGAAAGAATCGATAGTGAGAGAAACTTACGACTATTTTGGCATTCAGAACCATCAAATCCACATGGAGGAGTATGCGGTGGAGGTTTATTATCTGTATTTATCCAATCAATTGTTCTATCAGCCACAGGTGACAACGATTTATCATTACCGAAATAATTTACAACAACCTTTATAGTGTTGAAAATAAAGAAGAAATAGATTATGAAAATGAACAAATTAATTGAAGCATAAGAGAAAATTTAAAAAAAGGTATCAACCAAATATACACAGTTTAAAGTGCTAGTAGCTCAGAAATCTTTATCATAGGCTTGGGAACTAAATGACTGGTTTAATGAATCATAGAAATCTATCAGCAAAGTTTACACATCTGATCGTAAAAGAAACAAGTCACAAACCTTTCCAGTAAATCAATAGGAGCCTGTGTAGTAACTCAGATCATGCTAACAACACATTAGCATGTATGTCTGCTATTTTTTAAATATTACTGAGTATTCTTATCGTTTAGTGATTCATTCACTCGGTTGGTACAACTTTCATGTTAAACAAATCGATAACGGCTTATGATTCTGGTGCTGTTTGTGGAATCTATAATATATTACGTCTGTCCTAGTTCATAATCATCATCTGAGCTTAGTTGTACCTGTGTTGAGGACCTGAATGAAACTGAAACCTGGAGTCTTTTCTTTAAACATTAGAGCTGCAGAAGCTGACACCAGTATAACGGATGTTAGTTGTTGTTAGACTTCTAAATTTCCACTATTCTTTGGGACAAAGGAAGATGATACCGTCATAGAATACACTTAGTATATGGAAAAAAACAGTTACCCACATAGATAGATGCAGTTAAATAGCGGAAAAACTAAATGAGCAGATAAATACTTTTCACTGGTGAAGCCATAAAACTATTACAAGTTTATAGATAGAGAGACAAACAGCCGAAATCAACGTAGAACTTCGCCCACAGGTGCATCAGCTCAGCTTCCTACACTTCACAGTTGTATACAAAGAACAGTTGGAGTGAAAAGAGTGATATCATAGTAGACAAAATTATGTGAGAGAATAAACAATATGGATATAAAGGTTAGTGCAGATATCCAAGTTTACAAGACATCAAATAGTGAATACATCTACACCACTGTCACTGATTTGCACTCATTTCACCACGAGTTAGTCCTCAAACACTCAGTCTCTCCTTCTCGAAGACCGTAGCCAGCTAGTATATATCTTCCAACACGACCCAGACCAACAGTCACAGTCTTCATCGACTGGTAGCGCGTCTTGATCTGGCCACCCTCAACTCTCTTCCAACCTAACCCAAACTTTCCCCAGCATTGCACATTTGTGTAGGTGATGGTTCGGCACGTGCAGTACATGTCCAAGCCATATCAGTCGACTCAGTTTCATAACCTCATTAATCAGCTTGCTTGTCTTGCCTAGTACCCTTCACCTAACCTCAACATTTCTCATACAATGACTGAAATAAACGCAAGCAACGCTGCGATGACATGTGTGATCGGAAGCCAGTAATAGTTTCATGATTCTATTATTTAACGATCATATCTCCAAGAGTAGAACAGGACAGGAGGAGTCGTAGTGTAGTATACTCGTTCTTTGATTGATAGTAGGATATCTCGCCAGTAGGGACCACATATGATGCAAGTTAAAAATTCCCGAATCACTAAACTTGGGGTGGTTGCAAACCAGTCCTGGAACATCATCCTATATTTGACAGGTGTGAGACGCATGTTGAGCATACACAGATTTCTGTTTGATGCGTTCAGAATACCCTGCATCATGTCAACGTCTGTATCTATCAGGACAATACTGTCTCATATTCCAAGTCAACCAGATGGCTTCCAGGGAGCGGATCAACCCCTGTGAAGTCGCAGGTACCTAAGCATATGACCTGTAGTACATCTGTGATGAAGTTAAGTAGCAACGGTGGCAGTGGATATCCCAGGAGGACACCACTAATTGTCGTCATTTCTGATGACAACTCTCAATAAAGAACCAAGGATTAGCTACGGTGCTTCCTAAATTCGACGTATGAAAGTGAATACTCAAAAATCGATTGACTGAAATTCAACAATCTCACTGATTTTATTCTTGTCATTCAGAAACCTCATCGTATTTCAAGTACATTATGAATTATTCAAAGATGTTATCACTCTACGAAGGTTACATTATACACTGAATGCTTATACAAGTAAGCTGATAAACATTTAATGCATATCACCGATTTCCGGGCAAATTGTGCTCATTCATTCCTGGAATACATTAGTAATAGTGTGTTTGTGACAACAGGATAAGGTGAGGCAGACTCGATTATAAAAGATAGAATCAATTACCTCATCTGTGATAAAAAAAAAGATGCTTCTGTCACAACAAGTACACAATCTAAGCGTGTAGCTTCTGATCGGTTGTCTCAAAACACCCAAAATAATATCTAAACTGGCTTAGAAGGGAATATTATTACTGCCTCCTTCAGTTTACAAGTAAATATCTGCTTCGTTCATTGCAAAATGTCACAAGCAAATGAGAAAGAAGATTTTTGCTTATTTCAGTTGCATGATTACTGAATACAAGAAGTGATTAGTATAGACTGTATAAACAATGGGGAAGTCGTTTGGTAATAATAATAATAATAATAATAATAATGAAGGCATTCTACGAAGTCCTAGTGATCATGTTTAATCAGATTCACTGAAAGCTATCTCCAACACAGTAGTAAGCATATATATATATATATATATATATATATATATATATATATATATATATATGCCAACATACAAGGCTGAAGGAGAAAATATTCCTTTTCCCAATTTCTTCCTGAAAAAGATACATTTGATATTCATATATTACCATTTACTTGGATGTGTGTACCAGCAGGTATACAGTATATGGGATAGTAACTGTAGCAATATTTACAGTTGAACAAGCGGTAACATTCACACATGTGTACAGACACAAACGGTGGAGAGGGGAGACGAAAGAAACTGTGAATACTAATCGATAAAAAGAACTTGATCGGAAAAAGTTGAACTGTCTAACAGATAACGAGGGGATAATAGTTTACATTGTACATGATAATATGTGCAATATTGATTCGATTTTGTGTAGTTTCTTTGTTTCATGTTAATATTTGCATTGATCAAGTACATTTACATAATGGCAAGCTTCATTGTCCCATATCATCGGATGGGTAAGTATAACTGATATTATATATATATATATATATATATATATATATATATATATATATATATATATATACCAGTTGGAATGGTACATTTTCGTGGCCCAGCAGAGGAGGCAAACAAATCAAACTCCAGTTGCTCAACCTCTGTCGGCCTGGTAGATAAAGTTTTGAGATTTGAAGCAGTGGGTACTGGGTTCGAGTCCCAGTGGAGACAACGCTTACTAGGGTGTAGGTATATCCATTTGGCGAGTCAGATGCAAATAGGATGAAACATACGTTTTGGATTCCACTGCGGGTTACCAAGATGAATTCAACTCGAACTCTTGCTTCTTCAAGTTCAGCTATATTAATAGTGTTGACGGTTGATGAAAAGAATAGCGATTGCATACTGTCGACTTATGTTGCAACTGCAATATCAAAACACACGATGCACTTTTCTTAACAGTAAGTTGGGTGAGTATAATTGGCGGCCGTCGATGATATGTCGCAATAAAACGAATCACAATGCCATTTATTTATCTTCCTTCCATTTTCCATAGGTATGCTTCTTTGAATAAGAATGTGATTCTATTTAGATCCGCTTTCGCCTTCCATGCTGCTCCTAAGTGTGGCAACTTGATACACTTCTATGACAGATTCTACGTGTCTGTCTGTCTATCTATCTACCTATTCTGCAGCATGCCATGTCAATCCAATAGTCATGATTATACAAATTCGATGAAGAAAAAAAAGTGACTTTGTGAAGAATTTAGAAAAGGTTATATAATATCATAGACAGTTTTGCACATTTCAAGATGGTACAATTCGAAAAAGAGGAATTTTCTACTATCATACGACCAATATATTTGGTGTATATACTTAGGCTAACATTTCCATGGAATAGATCCCTCATTTTGGACACCTAGACGGTAAAGACTATTATATATCATTGTTTATCCCTTGAGTTCCTAATGAAACAGGGCTTCAGTAGCACGTCCCCGGTGCACTCCGTTCTCTGCAATCTTTTGAACCTGGCTCCACGACAGCCCACAACCTCTCATTTCTTCTTCACACCATCTCCTCCATGTCACCCTCATCTAGGATGCCCAACTCGGCACTTCCCATCTGGGTTCCACTCGAGGGCCTGGCACATGATGTCCTCAGTCGGCCTTCTCAGTATACGTCCAATCCATCTCCACTTCCTTCCAGTGTATACTTGTTAGGTGATAGGTTCTTGGTTGGTTCGTTGCCCGAGTGAGTTCCTTGTTGCTGATTCTTTCTAGCCATCTGACCTTTAGTAACCAGTTAGCGTAGGCAGTTGTTGATGAATGTCTGTAGTTTGCTGGAAATCCCTTTCGTAACCCGCCAAGTCTCTCAACCATACAGAAGCACTGACTGGACGTTGGTGTTGAAAATCCGGATCTTGTTCCACATGCTGAGTGCAAAAGATCTCCACACTGGTTTCAGGCTAATGAACGCCTCTCTTGCTATCTTTTCCAATTCTGACTTTGACGTCTTCGTCTGTGCAACCTATAGTTGAGACAGTGCTGCCTAGGTAGGTGTAGGTGAAAGAGGCTACTTCCTTTAAGTTTCTCCCATTCATGGTGATTGGAGCTTGATGTTGCTGTTGTTGGTGGTGTTGTTGGTGCGATATCTTCATCACCACTGTCTTCTCTATATTCACTTGAAGTCACGTCTTCACTGCCCTGCCCTGCCCTGCCTCTTCTGCCAACTTGATAGTTTTCGCCTGTACATCCTCAAGTTTGTGTGACACCAGACATAAGTCATCGGCAAAATCCAAATCTTCTAGGTTCTTTTCATCGGTCCAGCGTATCCCCCTCTTCTCGCCCCTCACTGTTTGTTACATGATCCAGTCCACTGCAATCACGAATATCATGAGTGATAGTAGACAGCTTTCTTTTACTCCTGTCTACACTTCAAAAGCATCACTAAGCTTCCCATTGTGAATAAATTGGCATGTGGCGTCTTCATATAGTTGTTGAATGAGGCTGCTAAAAATTTGTGGCATTCCGTAGTGTTGAAGCAACTGCCAAATTACTTGTCGGTCGACGCTGTCAAAGACCTTTTCAAAGTCAATGAAGTTGAAGTAGAGAGTTGAATGCCATTCTATACTCTGTTCTATGGTGTTGCGTAGCGTCGCGTTCCATATGATTTGTACTTCCTGAAGCCAGCCAGCAGCCTGTTCCGGTAGTAGTTTTGAATCCAGTGAATCCTTTAGTCTCTCCAGGATGATGCGGCATAACATTTTGCTTCATTTGGGTGGACAGGAGCATGAATCCGCGCCAGTTCTTGCAAACAATCAGGTTGCCCTTCTTCCAAACTGCCGGTACCTTCCCTTCATTCCTTCCACACCTTCTGCAATAATGGCGTGAGCATGTCGGCTGTTGTCCCCCATCCGTTCTCAGTGCTTCTGTCAGGATTCCATCTGGTTCTGCTGCTTCCCTGCACTTCAGTAGCTTTACGGAGCTCAGAACATCGACTTTCGTCAGAGGGCTGAAGTTCACTTCCAGTTCTGTGGTTGCAGGAGGTATTTCGAGGCGTAGTGCAGGTGGTGGTCGATTCAAGTCAAGAGCTTTTTGAAGTGGTCAGCACATCGTTTCCTTTGTTTCTCTTCTTTCATAATTATATTCCCGTCATCATCTTTTATTGGTTTCATCTGTGTTGATCTCTCCCCGCCCACATAGTCAGCAACCTGGTTATTTGATACAATGTTGTCAGGTTTCTGTCTCTCCTACCAGCAACCTGTTCTACTTCACTTGCCAGTGTGTCGTGGAAGTGTCTTTTGTCTTTCCGTCCACTCTTCTTCACTTCTTTATCCAGTATAGTGTTTTATACATTGTACTCAGTTCCTCTTGTCGTTGTGCATCCTTGCACTGAACTGCACTGGTCCACCGTCTGCTTCACCATCCTCCTCTCCCTACTCTATCAGCTTCCATGTGTCCATCGAGATCCATTCCACTCTTCGTCTTCTTTCTTCTTCATTCCTTATACGGTTATGCAGGTTTCTTTCCACATAGCTTTCAAAGAGTTCCAGTGCTCATCCACATATGTTTCTTCACGGATAGACGTGAAGACTGTTTGTAGATTATTTTTACATTCAGCGATTTTCGTCCTTTCTCTCAGTTTTTCTTGTATAAAGTAGTAAGGAGACTGCACATTTAAAAATTGAATCACTTTTCAATACTCATTGGCGACTTGCTTCTGGATGAAATTTTCAGCAGTTCTAATGAGAAGTCATGACTGATACGGCGAACAAAGATGACATTAAATGAAAGAAAGTCTACCTATGTAGTGAATTAAGAGAAATAGGAAAATATAGACAAGTGAACCTAGTAGCTCAATGGTAACGTGTACACTGTGAAACCCGAAGATCTTAGGTTCGATACCTGGCGGTGCGTAGTCATGCATACATGCTGCTGAGAGGTCTAATACTAGGATGAAACGACTATCCAGGTTTTGAGCGGTTCTTCAATTGATGTCAGTCACAGATGAATACTACCTTAAAAATAAAATTTCTGTAGATATCAAAATCAAATTTTACGCTAGTGAAGTTTTCATTTCTTACTGACTAGTAGATAATCGTTAGTTCAGAGTTAAAACAAGCATAAAGCACTCTTCTTTGATGTTGAAATAAATTATTACTAAGTAAGATTTAGTATGACGACGAACTGCTTTTGACCACATAAAAGTGGCTTATATCTCCTAATGCCTAATCCTTCAACACACATTAAAATACGTCCTCAACGTCTCCTATACATCGTATTATATGATGTTTATAAGTTCATTTCATACCCCGTTTCAGTGATATGTTTGGCTAATGACGAGTTAGAAGGTTTGTTTCCAGCATCATTTGGGTGGAATGTGTTCTCTATCCCTCATTTCCAATGACTGATGACTCCTCCCCATGCATATGTGACCACACCCACAGTGAAATGGGCAATGGCCAATGGGCAATGGGATGTGACTTCATATTTCACCTATTCCAACAACTTCGATGCGTTCACAGGCTTCGAATTTTCAATCATCTCAACCTCATCTGCATAACGTGTTTTATTGATGACAGCATTGAGTCTCTGTCCGACTATCAAGCTAGTCACAACACCAATGTATCATGGTAGCTTGATGAATACACTTGTCAATGTTCTGTCCAACTTATATCGACTTAGTAGGCTAGTTGTTCTCAACCAGTGTCTCTAACATTACTCTTGTCTCTTCTTCCAACATATTGGCTGTGCATAATCGTTGAATTCTATTAGATAACCAGCTAACTAAACCTCGTTTGTATTGGAATGGACGGAGACTGTAATAGTTTAGATATTGCTGTGTTCCATCCAGTAGGCTTTGTGTAAGTAGATCGTGTCATTGATCCATGTTGTTGTCGACTGACCAATACATCTAATAAAGGTGGTGAGTTGTTGTTCTCTTCTACACTTATTGAATGTATAGCATTCTGTACTTCGTTCATCCAACTCCGAATTGAAGTAGCACAACATGAATGGTCACGTATGGTTAAGATATCATTCACATATCTTTCATGAAGTGGAGCTTTTTCATCTAAGTCTTCAGATAAATGTTCAATATAGGACATATGAATATCTGATAAAAGGGGTGCAAGGAGCTTTCCATAGCAACACTATCAATCTTACGGAAATATTTGTCGTTAAGTATAAACTTTACATTGTTAGGACATAAAAGTACTGAACGCTTTAAGTAAGGCATGAAAGTCATTTAAACTCGTTTATAGGACCTGTTAGGGACGTATTGTATGGTTTTTCGAAGTATCAGACATAAGTTTAAACCACCTTTATGCCTTCAAAAGAAATTACTATCACAAAATAAGTAAGTAAACAAAATGCCTTGTAACAACACGTTACTCAAACTTTGAAACCTAAAATAAATGAGCGTTAAAATTCAATAGATAAACTCATTTATTTGATGTCATGTATTCATAGGCTAGGTAACTAGTCCACTAGTTAATAGCCGGTCGTAAGCCCGGATAAAGAGGAAGATTGGGCATAGGGCTACCAACCCTACCCCAGAAAACCAGTCCAATCGCTAAAGGAACTTCAAAGCACAGAATTGGAGAGACGAAATGACTCCCGTTGGTGAAAGCCTTCAGGAAGCCAATTAGCTGATGTGTCTTTGCCTCTCTCGACGAAAGCAAAAGTGAGAATGAGGGCATGGAATGTCCGCACCATGTATGAACCAACCAAGGCTGCCCAGATTGCAAAAGAAATGAGAAGGTATGGCATGGAAGTGCTTGGAATCTGCAAGGAATCTGTAGGTGGAATGGAAGCAGACTCTCCAAACTGTCAACTGGAGAAGAGTCAATAATCTACTCCAATATTGTCACCCAGACAACAATCACCAGCACACTGAGTTTTCGAGTGGCCATCAGGATGTCCCCAACACCATCGAAGACTGTCATGCAGTCGGAATCAGTTTCCTTCAGGATCATGACACCAAGATTCAACTCAAAGGAAGGAAAGTCACAACCATACACTGCTACACTACACTGCGCGCCTACAACTAATGCAGATGAAGAGAAGAAGGAGGAATTCTACAGACAACTGCAGTCAGTAATGGACAAGTCACCACACCAGTTGGTGACATCAAAATTCATTCTAATGGGTGGGGTGACATGAATGCCAAACTGGGAGCGGACAACACAGGAAGAGAACCAATCATGTATCGAGAAGAACTCGGTGGAGTGATGAAGGAGAATGGAGAACTGTTTGCAGATTTCTGCGCATTCAACGATTTGGTGAGTGGAGGCAGTGTGTACGAGCACAAAGATATTCACAAAACAGCGACATGGATTTGATTTCACCAGATATCAGGACACACTACACTAGAAATCAGATCGACTTGATCTTAATGTGAAGAAAGTGGAGATGGAGAGGCAGTCAGCCTACTGGACACAAGATGAAGAAAGGTAGCAGATATAGGTTCACACTACTCACTATCTAGTGCAACTTTGAAAAGGCGTTCGACAGCGTCGAACGAGAAGTAATTTGGCAGACAGCTGCTTCAAACAACGGTTTTAGTGCCAGAAACCTTTATCAATCTCATTCAGCAGTTATATGCTTTATGATGTTACATGCAAAGTGATTCACAATGGAAAGCTCAGTGATGCCTTTTAAGTGAAGATAGGAATAAGACAGGACAATGTTGCTGCCCACTATTACCGATAACCTTCGTGATTGTGGTCGACTGGACAAGACTGGATCATGCAACCAGCAACTGTGAGAAGATGGGCATAGGCTGTTTGACCGATGAAGAGACCCTATACGATTTAGATTTGTCCGATGATGATTTATGTCTGATGTCTTGTCTCAGAAACTCGAAGATCTGCAGGCGAAAACCGACAAGTTGACAGAAGAAGCAGAGCAGCAAAGATGGGACTTTCTTTTGGTGAACGTAGGGAAGACAGAGGTGAAGATACCCAGCCAACAACAACGACAAGCACCAATCCACATCAACGGGAGAAACCTAAAGGAAGTTGTCTCTTTCACCCACCTACATGCCTACCTAGACAGCATCGTTTCAACTACAGGGGTGGCACAGATGAGTATGTCAAAGCCGGAATTGGAAAGACAGTAAGAAAGACCTTCACTAATGTGAAATAATCAGTGTAGAGATCTAGTACACTACACTCCACTGCACTGCACTGCACTGCACTGCACTCAGCATGAGGTGTGAAGAAGATCCGGATTTTGAAGACTAATTCGGTCAAGTCAGTCAGTGCTTCCATGTGATGGTTGAGAGACTTGGTGGCGTCTTACGAAAAGCATTTGCAACAAACTACACACATACATCACATGAACAGCTACCGTCTACGCCTACACTCACTCACTCACTCACTCGATACTGAGATAGATGGCGAGCGTAATAAGAATAAGTGAGGAGGAACTCAGGTTGGCAACTAACCAACCAACCAACCAACGAAGAACCCATCATCCAACAAATATGCAGAAGAAGAGAGTTGAGATGGATTGGATTGGGGATACACTGAGAAGATGGTTTGTGGACATCACGTGCCAGGCGTGGCGAAGCCGGGCCAGGCGAGGTGAGGCGAGGTGAGGGTGTCGAGTGGAAGGCAAATGGGAAATGACAATTTGGGTGTCCGAGGCTAGGACAATATGGAGCGATGAAGTGGAGAAGAAATGGAAGCTTGTGGGTAGTCATGGGACCAGGTTAAACAGACTTTAAAGAAGAGAGCGAAGCGGCTACGTGCTGCTGAAGCCCTATGTTCCACTAGGAACCCAAGGACAAATGATAATAAATAATAATTCATTGGCTGAGAAATATGAATCACAGACTGAGATATCCCATGACAGGAAGTCAGTCGCGACCCAAATGCCTTAGTGGTAACGTCTCTGGTTGTATCATCGGACACTGTGGGTTCGACCCAAAGACAGTGCGTCATTTCCCTTGAGGTTGCTGATACGCCTTGCTGACGAGTACCAACGAACATGAAACGTAGGTCGAACGTGGCTTTGTGCCGATTGCCTCCAAACAAATAGCACATTTCAATACTGTTAGTACTCATTAACCATAAAGCTGATGGCCAAATATTACATTTTCACAGGCTAACCATACTATCCTAGAATAAACTAGTTTTTGACTTGTTCATTTAAGTGAATATATCTAATGAAATATATCCAGGTCTAGAAAACATCTTAGGTAGAACAATGACGAATGGATCATATTAATGAGAATTTAGAGAATTGAATTATTCTTTAGACAAAACTGATTTACTAACAGCTTACATGATGCATACTATCACTAGCATAAATGTACTCATGAAGAGCATACGGTGATTTAACACTATTTTGTCTTAAGTCGAATACCAGCCCACAGAAGTTTAAATAAAAGCACCACTATAGTTGAATTAAGCACTATATCATCATCATATGTAATTCAGTGAACTGTGGATCGCATTTCACTGTAAGGATGTATAACACTGGACACCATGTACAATATGATAATGAAAGATAAGAACCAACATATCTTATTCCTTTTGGTGACTCGTAGTGGGATCCAGTACTCAAGTTTCGTACGATTTAGGACTCGTCCGATGGATGTGGTCCAGTGGATGACGCTTTGGAGTTTGAAGCGATGGGTACTGGGTTTCATTCCCAGTGGGAAGAACATCACTCCTTGAGGTTGAGGTACATCCAACTGACAAGTATCACTTAGGATGAAACGTCTATCTTGGACTTCACTGCGATTTACTAAGATGAATACAACATCATGAATATCTAGCAGTGTCGAGGCATCCACATAGGAGCCCATCTGCTAACAGTGGCTGAGCAGTTCGACTCTGTATATCAACAGGAAATTACAAGTCTAAAACACCAATCAACATGTCTATTCATCATTCAGTTCTGATAGAACCCTTTATCGTAACACTGGGTAAACAACTATGATCCAATCGTGCATTGCATTTTTGTCTTATCGTGCAATTATATCTTCATACCTATAATTCCTTAAGGCTGACCATAAAATGTAGAGACGCAGCAGTGAGGAGACATATGTTAGGATCTATGAAGTTGATTGAATAATCACAGCTGTGGTTTGTTTTGATTACTTCAAGAATAAAATCCACAATTATGATTAGGACGTATGAAGTAAGACTTGTCATATGTTTATTTCACAAGATATGTTTTAAACCTCAACATGAGGCTATGAATTTAGCTCCAAGCAATCTAAAATGCTAAACGAAAGTTGTACACCCTTGACGATGGTTAAAAAGAACTTCAGAGATGTAAAAGAATTGAGAACATAAAATGGGAGTTGAAGGTAAACTGTTCTAAGAAGTTAATGGATAAATCAGAATTATTTATCCCCAGTTTGAGTATATAAGATTATAATTATCATTTTTTCCCCTCGGGTTCCTAGTGGAACATAGGGCCTCAGTAGCACGCCTCCATTGCACTCTCTTCTATGCAGTCTTTTGAACCTGGCGCCACAACTGACCACAAGCTTTCATTTCTTCCTCATATGATCTCCTCCATGTCACCCACACCTCGGACGCCCAACTCGTTGTTTCCCCTGTGGATTCCACTCGACGGCCTGGTGCATGATGTCCCTAATCAGCTTTATCAGTGTATGCCCAATCCATTTCCACTTTCTTCTGCTGCATATTTGTTGGGTAATAGGTTCTTGGTTGGTTCGTTCCCAGAGTTCCTTGTTGCTTATTCTGACTATATAAGATAACCGTAGTATAACAGACTTGTATTGATACCGAGTGATGATTGAAAGTCTGGGTAGCAGCAGGATTCGAATCAGTGACTATCGGGTTTCCTGACCGGTGCTCTAGCAACTGACAGTTACGATAGCCAACTGCTGACCAGATTTTTATTTCACTTCAACTACCAAGGGTTTTGCCCGAGTGTTATGTGAATTCGTTGAGGTATTATTAGTGTAACACATATTTCTACATTGCTGGATTCATTGTAAACAATTGGAAAATTAATTTCTTGATATAGTAAGATAAACAGACAGAACGAAGTAGAGCTTTGCAAAAACATAGGAAAACAATAAAATAGAATAGAAAAGTTATTTGAGCAAATAAGTAGTATATAGAAGGGAGGAGGATAAACAAATATGGATTGATAAGATATTCAGATTTGTGAAGGTGAAAAATGATGAATATATCTTCAGGACTATGATAAACTTTGAATAATATCATTGAAGGCTTCCAACCACTGACTAGCGACGTTTTATGGATTAAAAGCATAAAGTCACCGTTTCTCCATAAGCTCAAACTAACAATATACGAAATAATAGGACTTAAAATTCTGCTTTTAACTGATACATGATGTTCTCATAACAGCTTATATTAGAATGTGGAAAAACAAGGTTATCCTTTGACCAAAGGGCTTATAAAACTAATCTTTTTTCTTAACTCTCCAGTGATTAAAAACTCTTCTACGATGTTTTAATTCGTTTACCAAAGGATCAGTAAAATGACATGTTAATCCTTCACTTTACATATTCTGTCTAAGAGCTATGACTGAGATCAGAAAGATAACACAATACCAATTATTCAACATAGATAATTAGAAATCACTCATACTGATCTGTCAATTTAGCCAGCCAGATTAGAGTGATCTAAGCACCAGATAACTGCTTTGCTCATCTAATGAAAGTTTCATCAGCACTGTATCTGGGTGAATTGGGATCACACAACTAAATGGATCTCAGTTGGACTATATGAGATAGCTTTAGTCTGTTAGACTTGTGTTATTGATACAGGGTGATGACTGAAGTTTCTCAGTTGGTTAAGCATTGGACTGGAAACCCAGTGGTTACTAGTTGGAATCTTGCCCGGGCCAAAATCTTCATCTCACCTTCGATTATCACCCAGTATAAATGGTTCTCACTAAATAAATCCCATCAATTGACTTCGATGAAGCAATATACTATGAACTAAATCTTGAATTTACAGATCATTCATTTACAAACTAATAGTTCATATAAACGTATTTGATAATATAGTTGAGCAGTTGAAAATGTATTCACCTGGGAAAAGTGTCAAAATGAACTCAGCATTCGTAAATTAATCATCCAATACCATAAGATATCGACTTATTCAGTCATGATAGAATATAGACTTTTCACATCTGAGTTTTGCTACAAAATAACAGTAATTACGAAGAATTACTGTACAACTAACTCTTTTATATTACTCATAAGTAGTAGTGAAAGAAGCAAAAGACAGGTATGCAGGAAGGAATATCTATTGTCAACAAGTGGGACAGTAGTCGTTAAATATAGTACACCTTGCACTAAAACCATCATCTGTAAAATGTGCTTCATTTCCTCTTCTGCTTTTTTCTTGATTTGCTCTTCATACGTCTGCCTTGTCTCTTGCGTTTCTCTTGACGGAATCCTTACCCATTGTTGGTAATTTCCTATGATTTCTGCCACCCTCTCATCATATACTACTTATATCCATTCTTATCAGCAACGCCCGACACTGCAGAATAGACCTCTAATGTATGGCTTCATTTGAAACCACTAGAAGTAAAAATTAACTTCATGTTAAAAATTCATCAATAGTAAGAAAGTTCAGTATATATAGACAGGTTGATTAAGAATTTTTCCCCATAGATGAGAATTGAACACTCTTCAACAAAACTACTTAAATTATCTCACCTCAAAATCTCCAGTCACAGGATTCATATCCAATAAAGAATAGTCAGCATTACGATCACCATTTGCATCAATACGAACAACACCAGTAACGCCTATTAAAATAAAAGACCAAATATTGGATCATATCAAATGGTATAAGTAATCAAACATGTTTTAGTTTACTAAAGCAAACGATATCATCGTAAATATGTTGATGAATATGTAGAATGAAATAGACACTTATATAGCATAGACTCATTTACCATTACTTAACCTACTCATATTCTTCAGTCAGGATGAAGTAAGCTATTCCTTAAGAGCTCTGTTAAGCTGTTATCCAAACATAAGTGTCCATTAAGTGTTACCCTCCTCTTACCTAGAAGACATACACTTTTGATGAGAAAACATCCATAAAGACGACACACAAATAGATGAGTAACTGATCAACTCCAAGTTCACTATCAATCTGATTCTAATCAACAAATAAGTAAGGACAAATATGAAGGTTTCCTGAAATATCTTGAAAAGAAATTCAAAATCCAGGATGCTATGATACTTGTAATAAGGTGTTGAAATGCATAACTGAAGGATATAAGCACCTATGTCAATCACTTGATGATTCGATGTTGGCGTGAAAATAGGAATGTTCTTCAGTAGCATAGTTCATTAAATCAAGGCACTTATCGAAGCGATCACTTACATGGTTCAACCAAAGATAAAATGTTTTAAAAGTTAACCCCTTATCTATTACGGCTTGTAATCCAATGCAATACATCCAGATTCAATTATACGACTAAAAAATACAGTTTCTACGTGTATGAACCATACTGAAGCTATTCTTAAAGTGAATTTGTGAATTGTAGGGATTTAGATATTTTTCAAGTTGATATTCATCGTGAACTGACATCAGTTGGAGGAACATTGGACAACTGAGAACACTAGACAACTGTTTCGTCTTAGTATGGAACTTTTCAACAATGCGCACCCACACCCCCCACCACACACACCAGGGATCGAACCCGCAACCTTCAGATTCCGTGGCTACCACGTTACCATTGAGCCACTGGGTCGGAATCCAATGGTTCTACCAGTTCACGACGTAGCACGACCATCACCCAATATCGTCGTTAAGTATTCGTCCTCACGGCCATCAGGTTTTCCCCACTGGTCACGACTCCTCACTGGAACTTCGGGAATCACCTCTCTTAGCTAGTCACCGATGAGCACCAGTTTAACTGAATTTGGGGGTTTTTAGGGATTTAGAGATTTTTCAAGTTGGTATTCATCGTGGACTGACATCAGTTGGAGGGACATTGGAAACCTGAGAACACTGGATGACTGTTTCGTCCTAGTATGGGACTCCTCAGCAGTGAGCACCCAAGACCCGGCCAGGGATCGAATCTGCGACGTAACGTGCTGGCCACGGAACCTGGCGGGGTCTTGGGGTACTCACTACTGGGGAGTCCCATACTAGGATGAAACAGCTGTCCAGTGCTCGCAGGTTTCCAATATTCTTCTAAGTGATGTCAGTCCACGAAGAATACCAACTTGAAAAATATTCTCAAAGTGTTCATCTCAACAGATGGAATCAAATGCACATCAATGAATCGAAATAAAGTCTAGGATAACGGACAAAACAGTACTACTGAAGAAAATGACACTTTAGTGAAATGTAGTACTAACATTTCATTTACTTCTAGAAAACATCTACCTATGTCTCAAGGTGATAAACTATCAATAAATCCTTCAGTCTTGATTTCTAGAAGTATTCGAAAAGACTCTCACTCTTGGGAGTCAAGAAAGTCGGGTGTAAAAATCAATAATACTTCCAGATGGTATAGAATGATGTTATGCTATAACGCGAACCAATAGGAGATGAAAACGTTGAACACTGGACTCTGATCGGGTGACTAAATGGTAACATACTCATCACAATACCTAATGGTGCGAGACTAGATCATGAATACTGATAAGCTGCGAGCTAGGAAGAAACAGCTATTTACTGCTTCCTACTTCATGGTGGCTCTTTAGTTGACCCATGACTAGGACCGACTTGAAAAAAGTTATTTCTCTTCATAAACTTCTGGATCCAAATCTGATTGAATAGAATGGAGTAAGTTGAGCATTAGATCAAAGGATTATAGAGGGAATATATTTGGGAAGTTCCAATGAGATAGATGAAGCTGTGCTTCATAGGACTAGAGAGTTGGTTTTCAACCAATGGGCCATGGGTTAGAACACCACCCTACTACATTTAGGTCTGAGCAGTCAGGCAGTACGTGGTTGTTGAGTGCATTTCAATTCAATTTCAGTTAGGTAGATACATAATTTTCTTAAGTTTCACGACCTCATGGGAGCCACTTCTGCAGAAAATATAACCTGTACAAGTTATAGCAAGCTTTACCACTTAAATGTGTAGTTCGAGTCTCAATGCTTAAGCCACTAGGTTCTCAGTCCGAAACCCATTATGCCCACTCAAATATGAATTGAAGAGTAGACTGGTTAGTGCTCGTACGCTTTGATAGACGCGTGTCAATGATCAGTCTAGTAAGCTAAATATGTTTCCTAGTACTACGAACAGAATAAATGCAAGATTATATTTGTTTGTACTGAAAGACAGACACTCCTTTCTCTAAATCGCACCTCACTCACAATAAGTGTCAATTAGTATTCATAGCTCTATACAGAGTCTCTCAAAGAAAGGAGTTTTAAAGAGGTCAATTCTACAAGAAGTTTACATTGGTGAGTACACTTTTCAATCAAGAACAACTTACTTAGATACTATATTGTCTTAACTACTAATTGTTGTAGCAAAATACTAACCTAAATTTATTTAATTCATTGTTAAACAGACCTCTTGGTATCATTGTCTTCCAAGTGTATCGTAACAAGTCAGTAGGTTAATGAGATCAATATGCAGCCTTTTGATGAATCTATAACTGTAAACATACCTTTAAATGTTCTGTTCCACATTTCTTGTGTTACTAATGTACCATTGGTAATAGTTCCACCTTTAGCTAAGGCATCATTTAAAGCCAGAGCGTACAACTTGACAGCATCATGAAATGTTCCAATAAATGGTGTTACCTATAAAGTGATAAAAAAAAATTGTAGTGTGAATTTAGGAAATAAAGTATTTTTATGCATTACAGAAAACCTAGTCCAGTTGAGAAGTATGCTATTAATAAGAATGCATTTAAGTAGTATATGTGACGTTCTCGGCGAAAGTGAAAATCGTAGATGATCGATAAAAAAAAACATCTGGACAAAGAAATAATGTATTGGAAATGTTAGAATGGACAGAATAAAGGGAAATACAAACATCAGAGAATCATTAATGGTTGTACCACGTTATGTGTCTTAAAAGATATTATATAGTATTATTATTTAACATAACTCAACATCCTTTTATTGACCTTTCATTCAATTCCGTAAAATTCATGGTTGCGAAATAATTGCATGTTAATTAAAATAAGTTAACCATACATTATTCCAGTTTCGATGTTTAAAATTTATTATTTTATTTTTATGAGAATTAAGGTGCGTTGTAGACATATGATTTTGTTGTATACATACAGCTGATTCAGATTATAGATAAATACACGAAAAGTGAGCAATCGGTCTTTGTTTTCACTTGTAGGGTGAAAGAAGCAGGGTGACTGCTAGTCAAATGGTTGGAAATGTCCCATCTTGGGTTCACTGCAATAAATGTCACTTAGACGTGAGTAGAGCGTAGCAAGTGCAACATTATACAGACAGTAAGGTATACAGAAGGTCATGCGGCAGTATTAAAGTCATATACTTTACAGCACATCATAGCAAACTATTCCTCTAGTTTATTTGACGTTATGTTATGAAACAGCCAGTTTATAACGTGGATAAAAGACGAATCATCATTGACATCATCAATATCAGGATAGAAGCAGGCATTAATGCACAACGATCCAAGTTGCCATACCATATACATATTAGCACAACAAGTAACAAAGCAATTTAGATGAAACGTGCAGAAAGAAATAAAAATTGGTCACAAGCATTAAAGAAGAGGAATGAGAAAATGACGAATTCAGTATAACAATTAAGATTAAGATAAATTATGGATAACATCGGCGCTAGTGACACCGATTCTGGGTCTATCAATTACAGCCTCAAACCACTGGGTTTTTTTTATCACATAGACACCGACTGAACAGTTTACATATCCCAACAGGGCTCAGACCAATAATCACAAACTTATGCACTGAAGACATGTTTGAGTCCAGCTGTCTCGAGCGTTTTTCCACCCTGAACCTACTTCAGCTAACGTTTTTTGTGATAAGGCAGAGGTTGACTAGGCATGCGTTAAAAATGTTTCACATCTTGATAATAATACTGTATAACAGAGGTGTATGAACTTTAGTTGACCGAAGTATTTGTCTGAAACAATTGGTTTCCTTTATGAATTTTGATAAAGCAATAAGAAGACGCTATTTGTCGGCTTTACACTCAAGGTTATTGTACTATTAACGTTTTGTTCTTGTTGTTTTATTGATCTCTACTGTTATTTTGACCTTCCAAATATACTTCTCATTTGACCTTACTTATTTATCATTTGATTGTCTGAGATAGTCGTGTCTTGGCAGAGTAGTATTCATACTGGCTGGATGATGATTGGAGGTGAAATGAAAATTTGGACCGCGGTCGGAATCAAACCAGCGATCATCAAGTCTCCTGTCCAATGCTCTACCAACTGAGCTAAGAGGTTCGACTGTTCACTAAACTTTTATTTCACTTCAATCAACTGGGGTTTTGCCCAACTACCGTGTGAATTCGTGACGCGTCACTATCCCTTGATCGTATTCACACTGTCTGCCTAGTCAGGACTTCTGATTCCAATCTAAATCAACCTGAATTAGAGAGGGGGAGCATAATATTGATTATCATTTGACCATTTATTTTCCTACCCCTTAATTCTGTAATTTTTCATATCAATGATAAGTAGGTGTATATGACCAGATTGTTCAAAATGTTTTGCGCGAACACATTACACGATTCAGACAAATTATGTCTTCTTATTAGTTGGTTGGAGGCAATCGGCAGGAAGTCCTGGACCTAGGTTTCATGCTTTTTGGCACTCGTCAGCAAGGCGTATCTGCAACCTCGATGGAACTGATGTCCCATCTAAGATTCAAACCCGCGTCACCCAGTGTTGTAGTCAGCGACTTTCCGACTGAACTATCCGGGCCGCAATTGACCTCCTGTAGGACGGTTTACATGTACTGATTGGTCACGGGAGTGCAACCAATTTCATGTTGTCTGGTCCTGAGTGCAGATCGAATCCTATCGATCATATTTGCAATGTGGCAACCAAGATAAGAAGCTCACCATCGCGGTGCATATTAGTAGATGTTAGTTGGTTGGAGGCAAACGGAACATTGCAAATATGATCGATAGAATTCGGTCTGCACTCAGGACTAGATAACATGAAGTTGATTGCACTCCTGTGACCAATCAATACACGTCTTCTTATTGCTTCATCAAAATTCATAAAGGGAGCTAACTGTTTCAAAATTTTTGAAGAGATGACTCCTTTCATATACTATTAAAAGACTAAATGAGCTTGTTAACCTCAAGTGTTAAATTACCGCTGAACATGCGAAAGTTGATATCTATCAGTCAAATACTTCAAATCACGCTATCGCAAGACAGTTATATAAAACTGTAAAATCCAGTAAATTATAGCCTAATATTTCCAATCTTATCCACCATACAAAATCATATATAGCGAATGGAAAAAAACTATTTGCAGTTTCTGTTGATATGTCACAAATTTTATCAGAATTATCAACAATATGCCATTTAAAATTCCTAAATTTGTAGTACCTTTACAGGCAAAACGAAAAGTAATATGCAAAACAAGGTTATCAACTCAACTGATGATAAAAACCACATTAGTTCTTTCCCTATCAATATGGATAGATATGTCACTAATCTATCTAATGTTAAACTATACGCATATCAGAAAGAAATCTTATCCTTTGGACCAAAATTTTGTGCTCCTCATATGCAGTTTTCCCATTTGGCAATTCACATAGAGGTGGAAAATCTGCTCGATCAACTTAAGCTCCTTGTTCTAACTTTAGATGATGATCAGGGTTGGTTTCAAGCTAAGCTGGTGGAGATAGCTCGTCAGTTCTTCAAAGGTCATCTGAGACAGAAAAGTATCTTAATGCCCGAAATATTTCAGAGCTTTGAAAGAACTACGACGAAATCCAGATATTATCATATTCAGACCTGAGAAAGATTCACAAGTTGTGATCATGAACAAAGGCCATTACTGATGAGAAATGTTCTCTATTCTTGATGATAAAAATTCTGTCGTGATGGTCCTATAAAAGATGTGCAAGTATTACAGGGAACGCGACGGCTAATCTACGGAAACTGCACAGTGTAAACAGTATCACTAAGGTGAATTCAACGCATTCAACCCAAGAAATCCGAATTCTAACATCTATATGGCATACCCAAAATACGTAAACCCACTTGTCCTCTTCGTCGTATTTTGTCAATGCATAGATCACCGACACAGGCTCATTCAGTGGCTAGCGGGATTACTGATCCCAATCAAAACACAATATTGTAAGTACATCTTCAAAGGTACATTTGCGTTAGTTGACAGCTTCGATGGTATTAATCTGAGTAATAAAACTATGTACTCTTATTATGTTAAATCCCCGTTCGCTAGTGTTCTCTTGAAATTTTGTGTGATTATATCTCCACCAATAATTTCTCAGTCCCCGTAGCTGTACCTTGCTCAAAACATTTAGTATATTTATGCACTAGCAAGGTAAAGTTTACACCTAACGACAAATATTTCCGTAAGATTGATAGTGTTGCTATGGAAGGCTCCTTGCACCCCTTTTATCAGATATTCATATGTCCTATATTGAACATTTATCTGAAGACTTAGATGAAAAAGCTCCACTTCATGAAAGATATGTGAATGATATCTTAACCATACGTGACCATTCATGTTGTGCTACTTCAATTCGGAGTTGGATGAACGAAGTACAGAATGCTATACATTCAATAAGTGTAGAAGAGAACAACAACTCACCACCTTTATTAGATGTATTGGTCAGTCGACAACAATGGATCAATGACACGATCTACTTACACAAAGCCTACTGGATGGAACACAGCAATATCTAAACTATTACAGTCTCCGTCCATTCCAATACAAACGAGGTTTAGTTAGCTGGTTATCTAATAGAATTCAACGATTATGCACAGCCGATATGTTGGAAGAAGAGACAAGAGTAATGTTAGAGACACTGGTTGAGAACAACTAGCCTACTAAGTCGATATAAGTTGGACAGAACATTGACAAGTGTATTCATCAAGCTACCATGATACATTGGTGTTGTGACTAGCTTGATAGTCGGACAGAGACTCAATGCTGTCATCAATAAAACACGTTATGCAGATGAGGTTGAGATGATTGAAAATTCGAAGCCTGTGAACGCATCGAAGTTGTTGGAATAGGTGAAATATGAAGTCACATCCCATTGCCCATTGCCCATTTCACTGTGGGTGTGGTCACATATGCATGGGGAGGAGTCATCAGTCATTGGAAATGAGGGATAGAGAACACATTCCACCCAAATGATGCTGGAAACAAACCTTCTAACTCGTCATTAGCCAAACATATCACTGAAACGGGGTATGAAATGAATTTATAAACATCATATAATACGATGTATAGGAGACGTTGAGGACGTATTTTAATGTGTGTTGAAGGATTAGGCATTAGGAGATATAAGCCACTTTTATGTGGTCAAAAGCAGTTCGTCGTCATACTAAATCTTACTTAGTAATAATTTATTTCAACATCAAAGAAGAGTGCTTTATGCTTGTTTTAACTCTGAACTAACGATTATCGACTAGTCAGTAAGAAATGAAAACTTCACTAGCGTAAAATTTGATTTTGATATCTACAGAAATTTTATTTTTAGGTAGTATTCATCTGTGACTGACATCAATTGAAGAACCGCTCAAAACCTGGATAGTCGTTTCATCCTAGTATTAGACCTCTCAGCAGCATGTATGCATGACTACGTACCGCCAGGTATCGAACCTAAGATCTTCGGGTTTCACAGTGTACACGTTACCATTGAGCTACTAGGTTCACTTGTCTATATTTTCCTATTTCTCTTAATTCACTACATAGGTAGACTTTCTTTCATTTAATGTCATCTTTGTTCGCCGTATCAGTCATGACTTGTCATTAGAACTGCTGAAATTTCATCCAGAAGCAAGTCGCCAATGAGTATTGAAAAGTGATTCAATTTTTAAATGTGCAGTCTCCTTACTACTTTATACAAGAAAAACTGAGAGAAAGGACGAAAATCGCTGAATGTAAAAATAATCTACAAACAGTCTTCACGTCTATCCGTGAAGAAACATATGTGGATGAGCACTGGAACTCTTTGAAAGCTATGTGGAAAGAAACCTGCATAACCGTATAAGGAATGAAGAAGAAAGAAGACGAAGAGTGGAATGGATCTCGATGGACACATGGAAGCTGATAGAGTAGGGAGAGGAGGATGGTGAAGCAGACGGTGGACCAGTGCAGTTCAGTGCAAGGATGCACAACGACAAGAGGAACTGAGTACAATGTATAAAACACTATACTGGATAAAGAAGTGAAGAAGAGTGGACGGAAAGACAAAAGACACTTCCACGACACACTGGCAAGTGAAGTAGAACAGGTTGCTGGTAGGAGAGACAGAAACCTGACAACATTGTATCAAATAACCAGGTTGCTGACTATGTGGGCGGGGAGAGATCAACACAGATGAAACCAATAAAAGATGATGACGGGAATATAATTATGAAAGAAGAGAAACAAAGGAAACGATGTGCTGACCACTTCAAAAAGCTCTTGACTTGAATCGACCACCAGCTGCACCCCCACGACTGACCACCTCTGTGAATACGAATCAATCTAAGAAACACTACAAGGATGGAAATTACTCAAGCATTGGATTTCAACAAGGCAGCCATAACGATGATGACTGTGGTCAAGAGTTCTATTCGATAGTATGTTGTGTACTAGAAAGGCTGAATACACTAATCTAGTTTCATTTGAATGCTAAACGACTTAAATCACTACTAACTGAAAAGAAACCACATATGCAGCAGATATGCTTACTCGGACATCGCGTTACTGCCTCTAAAGACATTTGAGAGGAAGTTTTGACCATGAATGAAAGCAATGAAGGCTTCCTCAACCTCATTTGACCTATCCCCATATAATTAGTTGGTGAGAAGTTAGCTAACGCGTATACATTTATAATACATTTCTGTGCCTCATTCGCCTATAGCATGAATGATTTGTACTGCCGAATATACTACCTCTTAAAGACTGATTAAAGGAGAAAAGAACCAAACTTCATCATCAAACCACACAGTAGAACAAGTACAACAGTCAAGAAAATGGAAATTCATAAACATGTCATTGATATACTTTTACAATTATTATTATAATAAAAGCATAAGTAACTAAGAGACTAGTATAGTAAACACGGACAAGTGGACCCACTTCACTAAGTAGAAGTATTCCAAAAAGGTTTATGGAGTAAGAATTGTATACTTTACAATGAATTCAAACCTAGATTAGAAAGAGATCTATAGATTGGTTACTAGACTAGTTTCATGTTTAATACAAATACTTAAGATATGCACTCAGTTGCAAAAAACAAACAGGCTGAAGGCGGATGTATTCAGTCTGTCTAGACTAGACGTTAATCAGTCTTTATTGTTATTATTAATAATATTACTATCATAATGTATCATTTCATTGGTTTCTGTGCTAATTTTCAAAGTTTAACTCTACAGTTGTTTTTTTGTTTTGTTTTAGCCATCTACTCATCTATAGTGTCTGTAATAATTACTCCTTTTCTATTAATATAATTAAGTAGTTGACAACCTTCCCAAGAGAATGTATGACATACATGCACATGAATAGACAACAAAAAAAAGAAGCGTAAAATCTGTCTGGATTGTTGTACATAGCAGAAATTGGTACAGTCAATTATATATGAGTCACATGCATAATTTATACACTTTTACAACAACAATAACAAGAACAAAAAAGCAAACACTAATTCTTATCAGTCTCAATCTGGATGAAGAAGTATAAAGAAACTTGGTTGAGTTGAATAAACTAAAGAGAAGGCAATATCTCCTTAAAACTAATATCTTTTTCAAAAGGAACTCATTAGCAAACAATGATAAAACAAAGGAAATGGGATAACATTCATTTTATGGAAATTAAAAGATCTCTAGAGATATTGGAAATACAATAACACGTTATTGACCGACTATCCTTTTACATTCACTTCAAAGAAGAAATGTATGGTTTATTTAGCTCGATTCTCCACAGTCAACTAATTTCATGGAATACAAACGACAACCAATTTTAATTTTGTCGCCTATATTATCTCATCGTTGAGTGGACTGAATTGATCAGTCTCTATTGGCATATGGTCTCTTGCGCGGATGCCTCGATATTGCTTGTGTCTGAGTTACATATGAATGATGGATAGTGGCTAGTAGTAGAATCCAGAACGCGCGTTTGTTCATTTCATTTAAACATTTGTGGCCTAAGTAGATGAACGACTTAATGCGACTCAACTATGAATCAACGTTAATATATATCTGATACTGGACGATGATTGAAGGTGAAAATTTCAGCCCCGGCAACAGTGGAATCAATGACCACCAGGACGTCAGTCCGATGATCTGCCAACCGAGCTGTGACACCAAGCTACTGACCAGGTCTTAATTCCACCGCAATATCAGACAGTCAAGCTGATGATCAACATGATGCTCCCCCTCTCTAATTCAGGTTGATTTGGACTGGAATCAGAAGTCATGACTAGGCACCCAGCATGAGAACGACCAAGGGATAGTGACGCGTCACAAATTCACACGGTAGTTGGGCAAAACCCCAGTTGATTGAAGTGAAATAAAAGTTTAGTGAACAGTCAAACCTCGTAGCTCAGTTGGTAGAGTATTGGGCCGGAAACCCAGTAGTCTTTGGTTCAAATTCTGTGGTAGCCCAAATTTCATTTCACCTACAATCACCACCCAGTATCAGTGACAGAAGTCTGCCAAGACACGACTATCTCAGATAGTCAAGCTGATAAAATATATTTGGACAATGAAGCAGGCAGTTGTATGATTACCTTGATATGACTACAAACACCCCTCCATAAGAGGAGGTTCGGGGGAGCGCGAGGTAGTATTATCAGCCTTTATACAATAGGTGTGGCTCATTGTCTACTGTACGAATGTAGACAAGGTCGCTGAATGGATTTCGACTTTGACTGAATAAAACCAGGAGATATGAGTCAGTAACACTGGGAGGAATCATCAACGTAGGCTTTGGGAGGATGTTTTTATTATAAACAGAACTTGATCAAATCATTTTTCGATTAAAACGAAATTATAAATTGTACAGAAGGTTAAGAAAAAAAGGTCAAGCAGGAAGAGAAGTCAAGTGGTAAGTTTACTTGTGATAAAACTTGGTTCTCATTTTTATGTAAATTTCACGATGAAGTCATGAATACAGGTACCAACTAATGTACACTGTCTACGTCAAAAAAAAAGCAGTAAGTGGGTTATTTTTCCTAGCACCACTAAATAATTTTTCGATCCAATGGTGGAAAAGTTGTGGACATACTGGATAGGGTCTGAAGAAAAATTTCTTTCTGGTTTCAAGTCTCTCGAAAATCAGAAACCATAAAGAAATAATTTTTTAGAAGTAGTATTCATCATGGACTGACATCAGTTGGGGAACCGTCGAAAGTCTGGGAGCACTGGACCCAGTGGCTGGATGGTTAACGCGTTCGCTGTGAAACCTGAAGGTCCTGAGTTCGACCCCTAGCTGGGTCGTGGGTGCGTACTGCTGAGAAGTCCCATACTAGGACGAAACAGCTGTTCAGTGCTCCCAGATTTTCGATGGTTCCCCAAGTGATGTTAGTCCATGATGAATACTACTTCTAAATTAAAAATCCCCATTCATCTCAAAAATAATTTTTTGTCAAATTTGACTAGTTATTGTTTTTATGTTGATCGTTTCTTTGTTTTGTCTGTACACATACACGTGTGTGCGCAAAGTATGTTATACCCGACAAAAAGTGGATAGACATAAATCTCAGATAAATGTCATTGGTCAGATTATTTCATTCATTTTATAGGTCATTTTATTCTAATGACTTTAATTGGCAACATTATTGTGAAGGTTGGTTCAAGTTATTTCAACTGACCTCTCATGCATTCCTGTATGACTTATAATGCAGAAATAATTGTATGTTAAGTGAAACCGTTTCATTATTGTGCATTAACTGATGAAACATACCCATTTATTCCTGAATAAGTTCGCCGATGATTTATGTTTAATGTCGCACAAACTCGAAAACAGGACTTCAAGTGAAGGTAGAGAAGACGGAGGTGAAGATACCCAACCAACAACAACAACAAGCGCCAATCACCATCAGCGGGAGAAACCTAAAGGAAGTAGTCTCTTTCACCTACCTACCTACCTATCTAGGCAGCATCGTTATAACTACAGGTGGCGGCACAGACGAGGATGTCATAACCAGGATCGGAAAGACAGCAAGACAGGCTTTCATTAATCTGAAATCAGTGTGGAGATCTACTGCACTCAGCACAAAGCATGAACAACATCCGGATTTTCAACACCAATGCCGCAATATATGGTTCAGAATTTTGGTGCTTCATGAAAAGCACTTCCGACAAACTACAGACATTCATCAACAGCTACCAACAAATATGCAGCAGAAGAAAGTGGAGATAGATTGGATTGGGGATATACTGAGAAGTCCCATTAAGGACATCACACACCAGGCCCTCGGGTGAAATCCAAAGGAGAAACGACAAGTTGAGCGTCCTAGGCGTGGGTGACATGGAGGAGATCATGTGAAGAAGAAATGAAAGCTTGCGGGAAGTCGTGGCACCAGGTTCAAAAGACTGCAGAAAAAAGAGTGCAATGGAGGCGTGTTATTATAGCCCTATGTTCCACTAGGAACCCAAGGGAAAAAATAAAAATAAATAATGATTCATGAATAAGAAGAAAACATGTATCAGCTAAGAAGAAATATTTCTTTTCAACAACTTAACTGACAAGCTATACAGTCATATTAATAATCGGTAAAATGACAGATAATTGCACTAAAAAGTTACTCAGTCAATATACAAAGTACACAAATAGTGTTAATGGTGAGATTTGTTCATGTGGAAGAAATAGAAAATGGGTCACTGAATAAACAATGAAATGATAACAAGTGGTGACATAAGAGACAAGTGTTGTCAAAGAATTGTAAAACGGTGATAATTAAGCTGAAACATGCAAATGAGTCAGTGAATAAGGAATGAATTGATATTAAATAGTGAAATATGGGTCAAATATTGTCATGAAGTGAAAAATTGGTGATAATGATGATAATAAAAGAGAAATATATCAAAGTGAAATGAAATTGAAAAAAATCAACAAAATGAATTGTTGAGGCCAAGATAGAAAAAGTGGTTTCACAAAACGTTTCTGAATGTAAAGTTTCCGTTTTTGTTCATACATAACTTGTAACTTCAGCTATACATAAGTGGTGGAAACGTAAACCTTTAGAGTAGTTCAATTTAACTTTATCAATTAGTTTAAAGGATGAATCTCGGGGTGTTGAATGACCTAATCCTACTAGGCGTTCACATATGGATGAAGTCGTTTTCCTTTGCTCATCTTTGGTAAGCCAAACCGGGTAACGTTCAGAAACACATTTTCGGAGGGCCTGATTACAATGCTCAATATACTCACATCCACAGGGGCATTTGAATTTATAGATACACATAGAAGTAGGCATAAGTGATGGTCTATTCTTCAAGCATCGTCGAATCAGACCTATTTTGCATGTTTCAGTTAAATTACCACTCTTTTACAATTCTTTGACAACACTTATCCCTTATCTCATCACATGTTGTCGATTCGTTCCTTATTCACAGTGACCTATTTTCTACCTGTTCCACTTGAACGAATACCACCTCCTACATCTATTGTATATTTTGCATATTGACTGAGTAACTTTTTAGTGCAATTATCTGTCATTTTTTACCGACTATAAATACGACTGCTGTACAGCTTGATAATGAAGTTGCTGAAAATAAATATTTCTTCTTAGTTGATACATGTCTTTTTCTTATCGTGCATTACCTTATTTTTGTGCTCCAAGTCAGTTGCTTCATCTTGATAAATTAATGGTACCTTGTGGTCAGGTTATTCACTTGTTTATACGGCTGAATCAGGTCGCCTAAGATACACGGAGAATAAGCCTCGACTTTGGGTTCTTTTGTAATCTGTCAGAAGTGCTGAATTGTGTGACTCATAGTGTGCGTGAACTGGGCATACGAACTAGACTGGACAAGTATATTCGAGGCCAATCACGTTCAAGGTCAGAGTTAAGACTGAATCGGTAGAATCACGTGCTTAAGACAATTACAGCCAGGCAAATTTAACACTGTATAGTCAGTACACCGATTAATAAACCTGTAATTTAAGTGCAATGTATGCTATTATATTTCACTGCGTTTTTACATACACTGATAGTACCTATAAGGCGTTTGAAAGAAGTAGCCATGACTTCACAATTAGTGTATATTAACACTTTACTACACAAGATCGAGACTTTCAATAGATGTTACTTTTTCAAACACCTATCAATTAACACCATCCTCCATTCAGTTTAGTCATGATTGCCAACAGTTTAGAACCAGTGGATAAAAAGATATACTGACAAGATGTTGAAGATTGCCATTGTGATATTTGATTCAAATCATCACACAGATGATAAGTCATATCTAACTAATAGGCTGCAAACTGCATGTTTATTATTATTTTTTGAAAGCTGTTAAGATTGGAAGGGATTATCCACTGACAACGATTCGGTTTTGCTGAAAAATTAACCTTGAGTAGGAAAACCTGACTTCTGTAGGTCTGTATCCTAACCAATATGATATTACATACATAGGACGACTACTACAAGTATATACCAAACGGCTTATTGACTAAAACTCGTTTAACTACACTCTCATAAATAGAATAACTGGCATACACAGCCACCATTCATAACGGTAAGGTTGGTTATAATTTATTGAGATGCATCCTATCTAGAGATTAACAATACTCTATGTATTTTACCATGACAGTTAAAAGAAACACAAAATAAACACATTTTTATACATCTGTCCATCCACTGACACCGACAACATGCTTTTGAAAAGTGACTACATTAACAACAGGTTAGGAAAAGAGCAGCTAGATCTATTCTAAAGTAGGCATCTTTTCTTTTATACTCCGTAAAAACTAATACCAAGGTAGTACTCATCATGGGATTACGTCTCAGTTGGAGGATCATTGGAAACATAGGAGCCCTGAACAGCTGTTACGTCCTAATATGGAACTCCATAGTAGTAAGCACTCAGGTCAGGTTTTGCAGCGATCAAATTACCATTCAGCCGCTGGGTCAGAATCCATTGGTCCACTTTTTCTACTTCTGTCATTTCGTGACATAGTGCGGTCATCGTCCAATATCATCAGTGGGTACCCACTTTATTTCCTATTCAGTTACTCCCACAGGCCACGACTTTTTATTAGAACTTCGAGAAATCTATCTCGAAGAATGTCAGTAATGAGCACTGTGCGGTGATTTAGTTTCGGGGTTTCTGGGTGTGAGGACAAATATTCGTCAACTGCATTGGATGATGGCAGTGCTTAATCGTGAATTGACAGAAGTAGGAGAATGTGGACTGTAGGACTGCAATCCAATGGTGAAATGGTTGTATACTCTCCACGAGATCTGAATATCTTGGATGCTTACTACTGAGGAGAAGATGACGCCATCATCTTATTCCACAGGGCCTTCGCGTACAACTTAAATAAATAAGTAAATAATAACTATAACAAATATTCAAATAAGTTAGGTCAATTGTTTTAAGAAACTGGTTAGTGTTTTAAAGATCAGGAAAACATAGTCGAGAACATGAACGGGTATCCATGTGATAAATTCAGTCAAACTAGATACAGGTTATATAAAGTGTTAAATTTATAATCTGAGAATAAAATATTTTGAGGTGGTATTTATCATGGAATGTCATCAGTTGAAGAATCACTAAAAACCTGGGAGAACCGGACAGCTGTTTCGTCCTAGTATAGGACTCCTCAGCGGTAGGCACCCAAGACCTGGCTATGGATCGGACTCTGGACCTTTAGGTTTCACGCCAAACGCGTTAACTGATATCAGTCCATGATGAATACTACTTCAAAACTAAAATCCCCATTCACCTCAAAAATACATTACTGTATAGTGTTCGTTAGTGGAATGTTTCTAGATGGATACCTCTAAGTTCTAATGAGAAGCCGTGATCAGTAGGGTCAACCAGTCGGAAGGGAAGTAGATGCCATCCAAACATGGGAGCACTGGACAGTTGTTCCATCCTAGCATGGAATTCCTCAGTAGTGCGCACTCATGACCGCACCAGGGGTCAATCTCGAGACCTTAAAGTCTCACAGTGAGCACGTCACAGAGAAACCTAAAGGTCCTAGACTAGACCCTTGATGGGGTGAGGTCATGGGTAGACACTGCTGAGGAGTTCTGTGCTAGGACCGAATACCTGTCCAGTATCCACAGGTTTTTATTGTTTCTTCAATTGATCTCAATCTGTGATGAATACCGACTTCAAAACTAATAAATAAATCTTATTTGAACTGAAAACCCCATGAAAATGCGTACCCGATCTCAATCCCGATCCAGTGATATGATCATCTTTACACCGATCAGTCTAATAAGACTATCAAAGTGTGCGATAATTTGACGAATATCTCAACATAGTTGCGGAATATGCAGTCTATCCTTTGTATCTACCAATCGAACCATCCAATGCATCATATTTATATAATCATACATTTCTGCTGCATTTGAAGTGTGCTAGATTGAAGCGGTTCACTTCCATAGCCATGTAGATTAGATGAAGCCAAAATTAGTCAGATTGATGAGAAGACAAACAGAATGGTGTAGAGCTACATAGAAAAGTTAATCGATTCAGACTACCAGTTAAGGAATAAAGATACGCTGAGAAGACCATTTGGGGACATCATCACGTGTCAGACCAGGCCATGCCTGGAGTGGAACCCGAATGGGAAACGACGAGTTAAGCGTCCGAGGCGAGGGTGACATGGAGGAGATGGTGTGAGGAAGAAATGAAAGCTTGTGGGCAGTTGTGGGGCCAGTTTGAAAGACTGGAGAGAAGAGAGTGAATTAGCGACGTGCTAGTGAAGCCCTATTTTCCAATAAAAACTCAAGGGACAAATAAATAAATAATAGATAGAATACTTAGAATATTGAAGCTGATGAGGAGTGGGTAAATTTACGTCCCTGCAATCACTTTTCAACTATGTCACTGACCATCGCGGAATGATAATGTATAATATCTTGAGAACCTGAATTGGTTAATGTACACCTTTTCGCACCGCTGAGAACAACATTTACTGACCCCATGGGTCTGTGCCACTTCTTAGATTGACCACTCCCCTGTTTATTTCCAGTTTAACCTACATCAAGGTAGGAGGTGACTAGGCATGGAAAACATATGTCCAAATCATCTCAATGGACAAACCTTCATAACATCATCAACCAACTTGTCTGTCTTGTCTAATACCCTTCACTTCACTTCACTTCACCTCAACAATACTCACAACATAATTCCACCAAACACAAGCAGTGTCACGAAGACATATATGAACAAACCTGTGTAACTGCTTCATGTCTTCTACTATAAAGAACGATGTCTGACAGCCGTATAGAAGGACAGAACGAACTACATTACAGTATACTCGTTCTTTAATAAGTAGTTGGATATCTTGTGAGTTGGCTGCAGAGATGACAGAGGTTGGCAAATTCCAAGCAGGCCTTCTGTTCTAGGTAAATCGACAGTATAGCACTTCTGATATCTATCATCACAAAACCTGCAAGCTACAGTGTCAATGGTCAGTGCTTGAAAACCTATGCATTACCTACTCAGTATCCAAAAACATGAAACTGAACTGGGTGAATATTGGCAAACGAAAAAGGATGTTTAGGAAGTATCAAAAAACTTCAGGCGGTGTTGTTGTTTCACATATTTCGTGCAATCCAAGTTTATCAAGAATACATTGTACTACCACACTGGGAGTGACTTTGAAGGTCACTCTAGCAACTGCTGAGATAACCAATTATGTTTCTTCATTTTAAATTAACTGCCTTCCCAGCCAAAAAACTGAAAGCTGATTTGCTATCCCAATAATTGCTAGGGTGGCCTTTAAGGTTGCCTCACACTGACATGAAATATAAAAATATCAAAATTTCGAATATGAAATAGAGTAATAAGACTTCTGCTTACCTCCGAATCCCGATAACTAAAATCATAATCACGCAGAGCCCGAGCTCTTACTTCTTCAGTGAATGTTCGATACTCTGGACTGTCAGGTTTAAGAAGTGTTACAGTCATAAGAGCACGATAAGCTTGACGTGCTCTTTCATTCTCTTCTGCACTAGACGTTTCTCTGTACCATGGTCTTCTCAGTTTTGTTTGACTAAAATCAGATAGAAGGGAAAAATACAACAAATGGGTCAAATTTCAAACGGTGCAATCTAGCAAAAGAAAAATGCACGAAACCTGTTCAAAAGGTCCATAAAAATAAACACTGTCGATTTGAAATTGGCCTTCATTACGGACTGACATCATTTGTAGAACTATCAGCAACCTAAAAGCACTGGAAAGCCATTTCATTCCAGTATGGGATACCTCAGCAGTGCGTGATGATTACCGACTTGAAATCAATAAATAAATTCCTACAAACCTTTAAACTGAATTACTTGAGGACTAAAACTATTAGAAAACTACCATTTAGTCTCACTAGTTCACTTCGCGTCAGTAATATGATTTAGCTTTACTAAAACAAAATAATCTTTGCAAACGTTTGAGAATAAATGTTCACTAGTCTTATCATAAAGAAAGATCCTCACTGATAATGAATTTATCAAAGGAGCTAACAGCCTTGAAATTCAGCCTATCCAAAGGATCAAAGTGCATACTGTTAAAAAAATTGCAACGAAACAGAGCTGTATATAGTAAATCTCATTTGCCAACTGATATTGTTAATTCGTGGTCATAATAACACTCAGAAAGTAGTGAACAATGATATAATGATATATATTTACATGAAAAATGTCCTAAATGCTTTGTTGTTGGTAAACATTGAAGCCGACTAAAATATAATCCTATATAATGACTTAATGAGCTTGTCTATTGAGATGAAACAGAAGAAGCGGTAAAGAGTTAAATGTAGTTATAATACCAGTAGGAAATATTATCTGAAACATTCACAACAACCAACTCAATAAATATGAAAAAAAGAAACATAGAAACCGGTGGTACCACCTCTCAATTCAACATGTACATAATCAAAGAACGAGTAGAAAGAAAAAAATCACAATGATACATCGAAAAGACATGAAGTGAAGGGAAGTAAGTATCCATAGAATGATAATTTATTCAAAATTTAACGAGATGTAACGGGTAAATGTCTTCACACTAATATATGCAACTTAGAGTAAATTCCGCTTTAAGTGTAAACCCACAACAAACTAATGCTCTGACTACTCTAGCCAAGAAAATTCCATGTCTCAAACTAAAACAATAGGAACTCATAAATCAATGTCATGTATTTCATTGGCTTAGAGGTAATGGCTAGTAGCAGACTCCAGGATGTGAGTTTCGTCTCACTTAGGACTCCTCAGCTGAATATACCAGCATCCCATCGTCATTCAGCTCCTAATTCACTGTAAGGAGACAATATATGGTGGTTGCAGACATGTAATGTATTCTCACTGACTTCAGTCGATGTAAGTAAACAATATGATGATCTGAGTTTATTTTCGAAAGTCTGCACTAAACTCCAAAACATAATCAGTTGACGTTTCAATCATCTAGATGGAGTGTTTTGTAAACACTTTCGATATCTTGAATTAATAATCTACACTCACTGGACATGTTTTACAACTACATACTAGAATAAACTGGGATAGATAACCTGCACCAGCTGACAAGGACTGACCCAATTTTTTACGTAAAGCAGCAAAATCTACCAATAAAATTCATTTACTACTTTTAAGCAGATGGATACCTGTTTCAGAGTACCATGGTATCTGCCTAAGGTTTCCAGATAATCATGTATCATGTCAATATAGTAGAACTGCACCATTTACGCATTTTGAGTGCATCATACGATATCCAATGAAAATACTGATTTCCTCAAATTCAGAAGAAAAAAGCGTCTCATTTTTGAAACACTTTAATGATAAAAAACTAACAATGGCGAATATGGAACAGTCACAAATAATGAATACAACTCATCGACTACTGTGACGTTAATGATACCTCATGACCATATAAATCATTATAGGCCAACCTTAATCTAAGCCCTCGGCCAGAATGACTGATAACTCCTAGGCGAAGGTGTCGATAAAATGCAACGTCTTCTGGACACACTGAGCAGAGACCTGAGTAAGTTTGACTGTTAAGCGTTTCGCCGGCACCTGACAGATGCAAGATGATGTCCTAGGACAGGTCTACAACCACTCCCAGTTTAATGATAAGGAGTGAATTGGTGGAATGCGTCGACCACTTCACTTACTTGGGGAGTTGCATCAGCTCGAATGGGCTGGTTGCTGACGAGATCTCAGCTCGGATATATAAGGCCAGTCCAGCATTTGCCAACCTCTGTCATTTCTGCAGCCAACTCACAAGATATCCAACTACTTATTAAAGAACAAGTATACTGTAATGTAGTTCGTTCTGTCCTTCTATACGGCTGTCAGACATCGTTCTTTATAGTAGAAGATATGAAGCAGTTACACAGGTTTGTTCATATATGTCTTCGTGACACTGCTTGTGTTTGGTGGAATTATGTTGTGAGTATTGTTGAGGTGAAGTGAAGTGAAGTGAAGTGAAGGGTACTAGACAAGACAGACAAGTTGGTTGATGATGTTATGAAGGTTTGTCCATTGAGATGATTTGGACATATGTTTTCCATGCCTAGTCACCACCTACCTCGACATGGCATGCTAGGGAAGTCGAACCGAATTGGAAGAGGGCTGAAAGTTGCCAGACTAAGACCTGGAACCAGTTCATGAGGTCTTTTACCTTTGGTCTCAGTCGTGTTGGGAGATGTAGACTAGTTGACTGGGGTCCTCGTGATAAAAGGAATGTTTTTAAGGAACTACTTTTGTTGCAGTGACTAAAATAAGTCACACTGGCGTAGATATATTCACTTTTTGACTTTTTCTAAAGCCAGAATATTTGCATTAAAATCGTTTATTCTCTCACACAACTTTGTCTACTTTAACATCACTCCTGTTCTATCCACATGTTGTTTGTGCATTACTGTAAAGTGTAGCAAGTTGAAACGATGCAGTTGTGCGCGAGATTCTAAGTTGATTCTGTCTGTCTATCTATCTGTCTGGCTATCTATCTGGCTGTTTCTAAGACTGGTTATTTCAACTGTATAGACAAACGACACCTGCGGAAGGAATAAATTAAAGGTTAGTGTATGTATGGAAAGAAGAATATTGTCACTCGGTTCCCCTTCAATTTACAGCTGAAAAAGTCAACGAGTCACAACTATATATATAAATACATGAAATAGACCGAAATTAAACACAAAACAATATGAAAAAATTTCAAGTAAAATTAATGTCTATTGAAAAAAGTGTTTTGCGGACATTTTCTGTAGATTACAAAGCAAGCTAAAAAGAAGGCAGACTTATGTACTCAAGAGATACAGTAAAAAACAACTATTTGTCTATGATGGAATAAAAAAACCTTAGTGACTAAAAATGAAGAATGTCCTTATAGTCGAGAGAAACTATATGGATTAAAAAAAAATTCCCTTTTATGTCTCTTAAATGACTCCTTATAACCGATGTGCTTTTTTAAACTTCAGCCGCTGACGATCCAAAAATGGTTGAATTATTTTCTCTTTTTTAATTTATGTAGAACACAATCTGTTTACAACATGGACATCAAGAAATGTGTCAGAAAGGAGTAATATAATAACCGTAAGAAGATAAAAAAATTGATGGAGAAATAGAAAAAAAGACCTGGTAAGAAGTTTGCAATACCATCGAGTATCTCTATTTCAGGTGATGTCTCGATCATCATCATCCAAATCAACATAGAACCAGGCATTACTGCGTAACTCTGAGTCGTCATAGCTCATATCAATACACCAAGTAAAAAGGCAGTGAACTGCAAGATGAGGATAAGAAAATTCAGTCAAAATAAATATAAAGTACTAAAAGAGAGAAAGGAAGAATGAGAAAATGGTGAGATTCGGTATAGCGTCGTTAAGATAAAGATAATGTATGTATACATCTGTGCCACTGACATCGGTTCTCAGCCAGATCACCTAAAGTCTCCAACTACTGGTTCCTCTTGTCCCGCGGACCCCAACCACCTAGTCTGCATCGCCTACATGACTCAAAACAAGGATCAAACACTTCACACATTGGTGCCATGTTTTAGTCTGGCCACCTAGGCCTTTTTCCAGCCTGGACCTACTTCGGATAACATTGTGTGACGAGGCAATCGGCGACTAGGCATACGTAACACGTGTCGGAGCCAACCATCTCAGTCGATGAAGGTTCATAACCTCGTCAACTGACTTACCTATTCACCCTAAAACTCTACACCTCACTTCTGCATTACTCACGTGGTGCGGTGACACCACGGAATACGTCCTATACTACGAAGGCAACGGTGGTCAAACACCTGAAGCAGCCTTTTTATATCTTCTACTTTCAATGGCCATTTTTCACAGCCATACAGTATAACAGACTGGACTGCTGTGCAGTACACGCGACCCTTAGTAGACAAACGGATATCACGGCGGCGCCATAGGTGGCGCGAATTGGCAAAAGCCAATCGAGCCTTTTGTATCCGTGCAGAAATCTCATCGGCCACTGAGCCACCAGTGCACGGCTGATCCTACTTCCCAGGTAAGTGAAGTGGTTGACAGACTCAACCACTTCACTCTCTATTGTTAACCGCGGTACCGCTGAAGACCAGTCCTGGAGCAAAAATTTGCATTTGGGTGGTGAAAATCGCATCCCAAACATTCTCAAATTCCCACTCAAGTGTTCAGAAGACTCTGCATCTTATCAGCGTCTTCGCCTAACAGGACTATGTCATCTGCGTATTCTAGGTCTAACGAAAATTTTCCAGGGATATAGTAAGGTGACGAGAGGGAGACCTCCATAAGAATATCTATGATAAAATTGAATAACAATGGATACAGTGGGCAGCCTTGACGGATACCACTCGATGACCACAGCTCCCCGGACATCTCACCATAGGCTGTAACACGCCCACAAGTGTTCGAGTAGAGAGCCCTCAATAAGGTGATGTACTTACTCGGCACGTCTTTCGAGAGAGTGCCGTCATGTCATCGATGTCAAAAATGAAGAGAAATAGAGAAGTCAAGTAACCTCACCTAACCAATCTGTTGGTGGCCGTCTTCGCTTACTCTAGCCGGGGCATTGAAGTATAGGGCGTTTAAAATTTTCCCTGACTTCGAGGGGATAATTTCAAAGTACGGTCCAGTCCAACGAATAGAAGACTGACTTAATATTGATGGCGTGATGGAGTTCAATCATCTGGTAGAAGGTGAATACAAGATTGGTGCATCCACGATCTAAATGAAGATCAGTCTGCTCTTCATAAATCAGTTTCTCACGCTTTTTGTACGACAGCTAAACACTTTAGATGAGGCTCATAGCACACTGCTACCTGATAAATATCATTCAAATTGTGTAGATCCTATTAAAAATAGGTACAATAATGACTTTATTCTAGAGTGATAAGACACTTAGTTTGTTAGATCAATCTGGAAAATACAATCAATTCTCTGTCTACACTGTCACCTACATCCTTAAAAAGGGCCAGGGGTAGGCTATCTGACCCAGGTGAATTATGGTGCTTTATTACTTGGAGTTCCTTACGGACCGAGACTCTGTTAGGTTGGTCAGTGTTAATTGACCATAGAGAAAAGTACGTTGAGGTCAGCAGTGCTGGAGCAGCAACTGCTTCACCCAGAGTTTGTGAGAGTTGGTGGTTGACAGATCGTCTACTTCGCAGATTGTCGCACTAACACCAGGATTCCTGCTGGTTCTGATGAGCTAGAACAGCTCCTGACTCAGCTACTGCTACGCGTCGTGGGCCTTACACAAACAATGTTTGATCCTGAGATGATGGACATTATTTGTAGCTCACTGGCATTCTAAACAAAGATTATCTACAAAATAAACTGCAGAGACTGAGAAAAACACTACATTTTACATAGTGGTCACCCTTTTCTTATCCATCTATATGAACATTAACTAGTAGTAAAGTGTCATCACATATCTTTGCTCATATCATGGTATGTGGGTCTGCGGTGGATATGAATTCACTAGGAAAATGTGAAGATCCTAGACACATGAAATACAAAGAATGTCAGAGAAATTTTAGAAACTTGGTATTCAGGTTAGTCAGTGATCAACAAACATATTGACATTGACCCAATCTGTCAACCAATAAAAAACAACAAGAAAGTCAAAGTTCATGTCGGCAGAACAATCAGTCGAAGAGAGACAATGATGAAATTTCTGCAAAACAGCTAAACACACTCAAAGCTATCAGTACAAGCTACTAAATCACTTATGGCAAAAGCCTTATAGCTCACTTCTTTCTGAAGTTTTTGCTGATGATGTTGTCTAGAAGGACGCTGAAAGCTTCACGATTAAACCACCCGGCCCAGAGAACACAAGACCATCAAATGTTTGATCGGTCACATAAAGGACTTATGCATATCATTGTACTAGGGGTCAAAAAGTTGCAAGGAGCTCTCAGAGATCCAGTGCTTATTGACTTGACGTTCCTCAAAACCACAGACAGTTTCACTCACCATTTTCATAGAACCCTGGTATTGCGGTTAGTGCTCATCGATGCTTTCTGGAAGTTCATCAGTTAATTTTGAATCTGGATCAGTGTGGTACTTGGTTACGACATTAGATGGAGTCGTCGACCTGTTTAAGAAGACCATTCTGATAATCACCGAAAAGTAAAATGGATATAGTTGACACTAAAGCGTGACCCAAGTTAAGAAAGGTGCCTCCGAAAGAACAGTAATCCTGAATACGGGTTAGCCATCAGCAGCTGATTTCAGTATGATCTGTTTGAGTCCCTGACTGAGTGTCAGACAGAAGACGGCAAATAGTACAAAAACGATAGGTGTGCCGGAGGTTGGTGTTGAACAGAAACACATTGCGATCTGCACAAAGCTGTAAAACATGATCCTCACTATCTAACTTAAGACTACTAATCTCCATTGATCCTCAAAACAACCATCCTCTAAGTCTGGACATCCGACCTGTGCATCCATGTACCTAGCTAGTACTAATACATCGGTCAAGCGGAAATGGTAGAGAAAACCACCAAATCGACAGTAGAACTTATTCCTAATTTTATCCGGGTTACAGTCAGTTTGAGTATAGGTGGAGATGACAAACAGACGTTGTTTCCCTTGCCAGTTACTTCCCACTCTTATCGCACCTCCCATTAAAACATCCTAAAAAAGATTGTTATTGAGGACCGAATCAACTAGTTCAGCTTCAGCTTCGACACAGTGTGACACCAGCACCAATAAGTCCCACTGCTGATGCCAAAAAGTCTCCGAATGAGCACAACGTAAATAAACTTTTTGACCTGATGGATAGAAGTTTTTCATGGCATTTTACTGTGATCTAGTGTGTGAATATAGATGCTTTTCAGAGTCCAACCAAACTTGTCTGTTGTCCGATCTTCATCAAGGTCGATACTTTGAGAATGGTCGGCTTAGTGCGCGCGGTTTCAGAACAGTTTTATCAGATAACATACTAAAACACAGTTTTCTCGAAGCATTTGTTCAGCAACTCAAGATGATGTAGATAGACCATAAATCTAGTCAATGACAATTAGTTGGGTAAGGCAAAATTAAACGTAAGGATAAATTTGGAATTTGTAACAGAGTTAGTACGGTATCTGTAAAAATAACTGCGATATAAAAAAAAATTCACATGACTGGGTGGAAAGTTAGTCTAAGGAAGATTTTGTTAATACTTAGTGTTCTTCATTATTAATGCTGACTCATGATTTGCATATGAGTTTGACACTGTCCAGACGCCAAAACTGAAGCCGACGGTTTTCTTAGGAGACCACTTCTCACGTCTTTGATTTGAATTCTGATCCATAATGCAAAGTAGCAAAGTTAGATACACCATTCCCATGGTTGTCGGTTAGTTCATTTGCCATTCCTCCATTTGAGATCGTGTATGGCGTTTTTATTTCACTGGTTTGTAATCAGGGTTTCCCGAATCCCCTAGGTGTATCCCGAGTTTACACTAATTCAGTGATAGCCCCAGATATCTGCTCTCGTCTGGTCTCTTTTGTGGAAACACTCCACACCAAGTGAAAACAGATGTTCTGAACATGTGGTCATGTGAGAGTAACTCTGAGGTCATCACACCCTCAGGCATATCAAAACACTTGATAAGGAATCTCCTTCTCTACTTCAATCGTCCTTTGTCTGTTTTTTTCTTCGACAAACTTTCAAAATAAAAGTTCGAAATGATATGATAAAATGATGCTTGTTACCTCTTCCACACTTCACTTTCGAGTCACCTTTATACACAGAGGAACCCTCTGCTAGTCACCAAGATCAGTAGAACATCATGAATATGCGGCACTATCAAGGCATTCGAATATAAGCTCATCTGCCAGCACAGGTCGAGCAATTTGGCCCTGTATAGCAACGGGACATTACAAAAACTGATACCCATCGCACAAGAGGTGGCTATCGTGCCCCATTGGCCTATTGGCATCTGAAGCGATGGGTACTGGGTTCGACCCTGAGTGGCAGCGACACCAGCACTGGGGTGCAGGTACATCCGGTTGACAAGTCCGAAATAAGACGAAACACGCACCCTGTATTCCCCCTGCTAGTCACCCAGATCAATATAACAACGACAATTAGTTGATGGTTGGTATATCATCACCGATATGATGACCAGAAATTAAACCCAATACACTCAGTGGTGATGTTTCGTCAGCTGTTTCGTGATATATTCCAGCTTGTCCTTTACCGATTACTAATTATTAGACAAGTTATTTGAAGTCATATTATCTTATCTATCAGATTAAGATGTCACTGAATGTCTTACTTCATTGAATAATACACTAGACACTTAAAATTCTATTCTTTCATAATCAATCACTTCAGATTTAGAGACTGTCAAATGTTTATGTGAATTCAATAAGAGGAATGTTTTTCATGATTATTATCCATTGAATCGATCAAATCAAATCAATAATCATTCAGTATTTTCCCTATTAAAAGTTAGTGTATCACACGTCTTTTTGTTTGTTTGTTTGTTCAAGTATATTCATAGTGTTGTTGTTGCATTTTACTAATTCATATGATGTGCATGCAAAACGTGAATATGTGAGCACAAAAACTGTTATACACATTCATGTGTACACGTACATATCACAAGGGAATTACATACTTATAAATGACACAAATATTTGAACACAACCTTCTGAGACAAATAACTCTTATAATAATGATCATTTTGACTATTTGAGATAGTTGCGGTTTGGCAGACTAGTAATGATACTGGCTAGATGATGATTGTAAGACTGTAGTTGAATTCGAAGCAACGACCACCGGGTTTCGGCCCTTGTTTTACCAACTGAGCTACGAGATCTGACAGCTGACTGAACATTTATTTTACTTCAATCACCGTGGGTTTTGCCTAACTATCATGTAAATTTGTGATGCGTTACTCCCGCCTGATCGTATTCACACTGGCTGCCTAGTCAGGACTTCTCATCCCAATCCCAATCTAACTGAATTAGAGAGAGGGAGTATCGGTCATCGCTGGTTGAGATCCGGCCGCTGTCCCAAATTTCATTCACCTTCAATCATCATCTAGTATAAACTCTTATAACGTCAGGATTGTTTAAATATTAAATGACCTTTATTTTATGTTGGAATGCATTTATCAACAGGATAACTACAGAAATGTAGATTTTTTTTATTTCTTCGATACTTGTAACTTCTTGTTGTTCCAGTAGGGTGAATTGCTTGGTTTGTGTTGTCAGCAAATGAGCTGCAATCTGGATGCCTCGATACTGCCTGATTACTCATTGTGTTTTTGTCACCTTGGTGGCTAACAGTAAAGTATAGAACGCTCGATTCATTCTGTTTGGGATTCGTCGGCTGGATATGCCTGCATCCCAGGGCAGAGTGATGTTGTTACGACAGGGGCTCGAACCCAGTACCCATCGCTTCAAACACCAAAGTGCTACTAGGTCAGTATCGAGGCACCCGAACGGGAGCCCATGTGCTAACAAAGATCAAGCGATTCGACACAGTATAGCAACGAGCATCAAACAACAACTGATACCTGCCTCAAAAGAGATGGCTCTCATGCCCCAGTGGATATCGTTTCGGCATTTGAAGCGGTGTGGGTTGAGTTCGAGTCTCAGTGGGAATAACACCATTCACTGGGGTCCAGGTACATCCGGTTGAAGAGTCCCAAATAGGACAAAGTGCGCGTCCTAGATTTCGCTGCTAGCCATCAAGCAGACACCATAATTTATTTGCTTAATTCACATGGGTTTGATCATAAACTGAAGAATAGTTTCTAAAACAGTCCTTGATATCAAAATTGTTATTCATATCAATTTACGGAATCAAACTTTTGCGGGAAATCCACAACATAAATTGATTTCATTTACGTACACACATTTATGATGCCACGTTAAAAGTGTGAAAGGGTTATTCTGTTTCAGCATAATTATACCTTTCGATGGTAATTGGTAATTTTGTGTGTGGTAGAGTATTTTGTAGGGTTATTTCAGGATTTCTGTGAATTCTTGAATACCCGAGAATATAGACAGGCAGAAAATATCAACGTAGAACCTCCCACAAAACTGCATCAGTTCTACTTGCCACACTTCGCAGTAGCATATACAGAATAACTGGATAGGAAAGATTCATGTCAAAGGAGATAGAGGAGTTTAAAATTGAACCTCAGTCAAAACCTTTGCCGATTTTCTACCATTTCGCCAACGCTCCTCAACCACTGGTTCTCATCGTCTCTAGGACCCTAACAGGTATTCTACATATCCCTACACAGCTCAGGCCAACAGTCATAGACTTTATGAACTGTTGCCATGTCTCACTTTGACCACCTTGAACCTTCTTCCCACCTAAACCAAATTCTACTAGTATTGCACGGCGAGGTGACGGTAAATTGGTATATATAACACACACTTCAGTCTGTAAAGCTTCGCCGACTAACCTCATTATCGTTTACATAGTGACTCCACCACATATGAACAGTGCTACGACGACGTTTGTGCTGAAAATCTATATCTCGTCATATCACCTACTTTCCACGCGCATTTACCACTCAGACTCGAAGCTAGTGACTATCGGGATTCCGTGTCCTAATGGACAATGCTTTGGCCTTTAAAGTGATGGATACGGGGTTCGGGTACATCCAGGGGACGAGTTCCAAATAGGATGAAACACATGTCTTAGATTCTACTGCTAGTCTCTACCCATCAATAATACCCTAATGTAGTTTCCTCTAGTTGAATTTTCTTTTAATCTTTTGATCACTAAGTGAGATGGATTCATCTCAAATTCTTCCTCTTTGTAACATTTCCGTTTGCTTCTGCCTATGAGATGTAAATGTTTATCATGATGTTTAACAGACTTCATAAACAATCATTTGCATGTTTACCAATAAATAAATCATCATTAAATGTGAACATTTAACAAGTGATATTGCCATAAAATATGCCAACATACAGACAAATCGCCTGTTCACTATGATTTTGCTTAAAAAAACCAGTGTATCATATATATATATATATATATATATATATATATATATATATATATATATATATATATATATACATATGTCACATGGTCTCGGCACTTAAAATTTATCATAACTAATCAGTACAAAAGATATCAAATATCATATGACCCTTACATTATAATGAAACAAGCATGACAGATTATATTAAGCTGAATCTTTTTTACAGTTTTAATAATGAAATATTCATGAGAGCCAACTCATACAGTCTAAGTAGAAGAATAGAAATAGCATACACTGCAGATATACAAAAATATCCTACTTCTGTTTTTCAACAATCTACAGAATTTTAGTGTATCTAGTTATCTGCACTTTTATACTTTAAAATATATGTATGATAAAGTGTTTCTCATGAGTTGAATACTGACAGAAACGAAGAGAGAAGTAGGTTAACTTCATTATAAATGACTTTTAGATGGCTTGAACAAGTGTTGCGCATGCCAAGTCACTGCCTACCTCGATGTGCCATGCTAAGAGAAGTTGGATTAGGTTAGAAGGAAGGATCAGGATACCCAGACCAAGAAGTGGTACCATTCATGAAATCCCTGACTCTTCTTCTGAGCCATGTTGGCAGATGTAGATTGACTAGTTGATGTCCATGAGACGATAGGAATTGGTGGCTGAGGACTGAATCTTGGTGATATGGCTGAAAATCGATTATAATGACCCAGATGTATTCACTTTTTAATGTCTTCTAAAGCTTTATCATTTGACTATCTGAGATAACCGTAGTTTGGCAGACTAGTACTTATAGTGTCTGATAACTGAGGGTGAAATGAAAATTCGGACAGAAGCTGGACTCCATCAGGTGGTCGAACCCAGTCTACTTTGGTGTTGCTCTTTTTCTATCCACCTACCTTGCTATATTACCATGAAATGTGACAGCTTGAGCTGATGCACCTATGTGTGGGGTTCTATAATCAATTTTTTTCTGGCTATTTGTCTTTCTGAGTGACTTTATAGTCCATCCTAACGACTGCTAAAATAACCAATCAGATTTCGTTATCTTGTCCGGGAAGTTATTTTTTTGAATAAAATACAGAAATGCAACTGGTTATGTAAGCAGTCTCTGGAGTAGCCCTTTGAAATCCTTTTTTAATTTTGGTTGACAGATTATAGTGAGGTATCAAGTGAGTTGTTTACGTCTAGATGTTCAAGCCTATCCACTTTACAATCCTTATTTAGGGTGACTTTAGAGGCCACTTTAGCAACTGCTGAGATAACCAATTACACCGTACTTTATAAAAAAAACTCTCTCTATCCGGCCGGAATTGGTTATTTCAGCAGTTGCTAGAATAACCAATCTTCAGCATTCCCACTGTGAAGGTAGTTTTCCGTTAAGTAAAGAAACGTAATTAGTTATCTCAGCAGTTGGTAGGGTGTCCTATAAAGTCTCTCGTACTTAAGTCTCTTTTCGTCATCTGACATTACAAAGAAAGACTTTTCACAGGAGGTACCTTAGTAGACCTGGGGTATGTAGTTGGCACAATTATGTGAGCTGATGGTACTGAGACTGAGTGACTTTATAAGCAACCGCTAAAATAACCAATCATATTTCGGAATTTCGGCTGGGAAGGTGATTTTTCATAGAATGGAGAGACGTAATTGTTCATTTTGGCAGTTGCTAGGGTAGTATTTAAAGTCACCAGCTGCAAACATGCGAGTAACTTTAAAGCGTACCCTGGCAACTGCTGAGATAACTAACCAATTTCTTCTCTTTATTCTATGGGAAACTGCCTTCCCAGCCGAAATATGATTGGTTATTTTAGCAGTCACTGGTGCGGCTTTGAAAGGCATTCGAGCCAAGTGATTCTTCAGGCAACCCTGGCAACAACCAGAGTAACCAATTAAGTCCCTCCATTTCGGTTGGAATGGTAATTCTTATGAAATAAAGGTCAGTTGGTGATTTCAGTTGTTGGTAAGATGGCCTCTAGAGTTATCCTGCAGAGGCTTAGGAATAGCTTGAATGACGATTTTATAATGTATGAGATGCGCTTATCATCATCCCAATGCGATTTTTTCTCCAAGACTGCTCTACGCTGGCACCTTGTTCACCAATGAGGAATGAAGTGGTTGAGTGCACTGACAACTTCATTTATTTGGAAATTAAGATCAGCCCTGATCAGCCAGCAGTCTATGAAAACACGGTGCAGATATACAAGCCTCAGCTGACCTTGCCAGTTTACGTCATCTTTAGTGTCGCCAAGTTATTCGATTGCCTACTAACGGTCGACTGTACTATTCATTAGTTCGTTCTATTCTACACTATGAATGTCAGACGTGACTACTCTAAGGGTGTAGGGTACCAGAAGACTTAAAGTTTTCGACCACCATCTCCTTCGCGGCATAAGCCCTGTTTCATGGGACCATCACTTAGATTATAACGTGTGGAGTTCCAGGTGGGGAAGTCAGGTCAGTTAATGAAGCTGTAAGAGCTTATCGACTCAGGTGGTTGTGACACGTATTGCGCATGCCTAGTGGTGGCCGAAATAGGTTAGGGCTGAAAGAAAGGTTAAAGGTGACCAAACTAAATTATGAAATCAGTTCATGAAATTTTCGACGGTTGATTTGAGCGATGTAGGCAATCGCAGACTTCCAGAATGGAGTTCGGGTTGCAAACTACACGTGATATGACCCGGAATTGATCTCGGGGACGACGATGTGCCCGCATTGTCTTCATATTTATTGTCTTACAGAATTTCAGGTTTGTTTTACTCTCCTGTTAAAATGAATTTCTACGACTTCTGATTGCATTTTCTTCGCTGCTTCCCTAGCTTGCCCTCTTGCCGCCTTATACCATGCATGATATGGTGATATGAAGTGTGGCAATTTGAAATGTTATGCAGAAGTTCCGGGTCCTGAGTATTAAGTCATCATGGGAGATATACTCCTTAAACCAGGCCGAATAAGATGAAATTTTGAGGGGGAAAAATTTGCAACCAATAGGACAGTTTCACAAAAGTTTAACAAAAAACACCGACTAGCTATAACAACATTAATATTCAATGACAATATATGCAATGTAGTTTGAGGTCCATGGAGGTTTTATTTATTTCAAGGTGGTATTCATCAATAACTGATATCTTTTGAGGAACTATTGAAAACCTGAGAGCACCCGTTTTGTCCCAGAATGGGATTCCTTAGCAGTATGCACCCACGACCACGACGGGCGTCGAACTCAGTGGTCCCATGGTTCTCCAAGTGATGTCAGTAAGTAATTGATACTACTTCAAAATTAAAGTCCCCATTAACTTCAAAATACATTACCGTATAGTGTTCATTAGTGACATGCTTCTAGATGTATATCTAGAAGTTTTGACGAGCCGTGGCCTATCAGGTCAATCAGTTGGAAGGGAAGCGAATACCAACAGAAGACTTTGGTGGATAGTCGCACTATATCGTGAAGTGACAGAAGTTGGAAACTGTGAACTATTGAACTCCGGCCCAGTGGTTGAACGGTTAAAGCGTTCACCGTGAAGCTCGTGAGTTCAATCTCTAGCCGGGTCGTTAGTGTGTACTGCTGAGACGTCCCATACGAGAACAGAACAGCTGTCCAATACTCAAAAGTTTCCAGTGGTTCTTCAAATGATTCCAGCCTATGATGAATGCTGCCTCGAAATTAAAATCCCCATCAACCTCAAAATATAATGATTTTAATCGTTTATTTCGAAAGAGCAATTAAATCAAAACAACTAACAAGCTTTCTTCACTGAGAAATGGGAGAAAAATTCTTCTAGACGCCAGTAAGCAGAGGAAGAGAAGAATAAAAGTTGGTAATCATTTCCACTGTAAATATTATTATCATTTAGGTAGATCCACAGGATCTTGCTGTCTTTGAGCCACTAGGGAATAACGTTGAATTATTCGAAGGATTTTGCTGATTATCGATAGATACTTAATGACGTTTGAAGGTGAAATGAAAATCTTGGCTGCATCAGGATTCGAGCCGGTGGCATGTGTGGGTTACCGGCTCAGTGTTTTACTAACTGGGCTACGAGATTTATCTCCTGACCAGATCCTAGTTTCAGTTTAATCACCAAGGGCTTTTGTCTAACTGCCATGTGAACTCTAAAGGTAGATTAATGCACAATTTCGATGATGATAATTCAGGCTGAATTGAAGGAAATTTTTCTTTATATTATCATCCCGTATTAGTTTCTACTCCTGAGGGAGTTTTCATTTGCTTGCATTTCATATAAAGTACAAAGTCATGGTAAAAAAGTTCCCACTTGAATATCCTCTAGTAATAGGTTGCAAAATCTATAACCTAACTACAACCCCCTATTTTAAATGCCCAAAAGGTACCACCTAGTTCCGAGTAACTATACAATACCCATTAAGTCATAAAGCAGCAAACGAACAACCAGTAAGCACCAGAAGTGACGAGAAGCCCTGCCTGTTGTTTCTTTGAAGCTTTCTGACTCCGTTTTCAAGCGCTGTACTTTGAAATCTAAAGATCTTTATCTAATATACTCAATACCATAAACCTAGTGATTTTTTTGAAAATTTCAAACTCTACTCCTTAAATACATAGACAGAAGACATCTACGTAGAACCTCGCACACGACTGTATCGGTTCAAGTTACTATACTTCACAGTAGTATAAAAAGAATAAGTGGGTAAAAACAGGGTGATATCTAGGAAGACAGAGTTGTGTGAGACAATAAGTGATTTAAAGATAAAGGTTAGTGGGAATATTCAAGCTTTAAAAGACTACAAAGAGTGAATACATTTGAGCCACCGTGACCGATTTTCGGCCAGCTCACCAAATATTCCTTTCATCTGGGGGACCCCAGCCAGATAGTCTACATATCCAAACACGGCCGAGACCACCACCCAGAAACTTCATGGACTGGTGCCCTAGTCTCAATCTGGCCACCCTAGAAATACATACAAATAACTAAAAATTGATAGGAGACATTACTTCAAGGCTTATTTACGTCCATGTCACAGTTTAGATGGTTTAATGCTGTGAAGTGGAAGAATATCTTTATCTCATGTATTTTTAATTTAAGCAGAAAATAGCAATCAGAGACAGACAAATCCTAAAACGTTATGTTTTTTATTTTAAAAAACGTATCAGTTGTAAATTTCATTCCATTTCGTGATTGAAAACGAGAAAGAAACGACCGTTCTCTTACATTCTTGCGTTCAAGGTCATTTGGTAGTCACTCAAAGACAGCAGGATTCTATTTTCCTATCTTATTTACTTACGGATGCATGAATTCATTCATAGTAAACGGTGACTTGAAAACTTTTTAAAAAGGATTGGTTTTAATGGTAGCGTTAGTACTTAAGGTGATCAGAATTGCAAACCTTATTACGTCAAGAAAAAAACATCATAAAGCAAACACTTGGCACCATTAAGTGTAAACCAATTCCACTGCTAGCAACCAAACAGACACCAACATAATGAATAATCAGGAAGTTACGATAACTCCGTATAGAAGCTGATCTACCAACAACAGAGATCGAGTGATTCGACCCAGAATAGCAGCGGGAGATTACAAGTGTCGAACATCAATTAAAGTAGTTTGTCAGTCATTGATAACAAGGATATGGCTGGTACACTTTAGGATAATAAAAATGCCGTTGGTTGCGATGATAATGTGAATATTGAGAACATTGTTATCTTATGACTAACAGTGAAATTAGGTGTGGTTAAATAACAGACTAATGTATTATTTCTGGCTCATCTTAATTAACGGCAGACACAGTAAAAAGTAAACAACTAGAAAGGTTTAGGTAAAGGAAAATATGGATGTTTTGAACCGTACGCTGGATATACATTTCTCTGCATAATCCAGATAAACCTACATAGTTATAACCCCTCATTTATCCCTTCTAGTTGTTGACTAATACCGTTTCCTCTTTGCAAATGCTTGCCGTGATTCTATGTATTTCTAGTCCAATGGCTGGTTTGAGCATAGTTTATAGGATTCGTCTTTCCGAACTAGATGAATATAAACAAACAGTTGCTGAGCCAAGTTTCAAATATGAATAAAACATCTGTATGGTGTTTAGACCACCTCAATCTGACTAGGGAATACTGAATAACAATTACTAATCACATATATCACTCAGTAGTTCACATCTTTCAGTTCTGTTGTGATCGGAATTTTTTAGTTTCCATCTAGTTACATATAGTTGCGTCATTTTCCCTATAAATCTTGTAAACAATTAGCTTGATTACAAATCTACAGACATTAGTAGACTGATTATTCCAACCAGTGTATGATTTAAGGCTATACTGAAACATACTTGGTATTAATTTTACTAAATGAAACGAATGAATAGTTGAATCGGATATATAAGTCGAATTTTATTGACTAAGAGGGTTCAACAAATATGCAGAAGGAAGTGGAGGTGAATTGGGCATACACTGAGAAGGCCTGACTGGGGACATCACGCGTCAGGCCAGTCGCTCGAGTGGAACCCAGACTGGAAGCGACGAGTTGGGCATCCGAGGGTGACATGGAGGAGATCATGCGAGGAAGAAATGAGAGCTTGTGGGCTGTCGTGGAGCCAGGTTCAAAAGATTGCAGAGAACAGAGCGCATTCGAGACGTGCTACTAAAGCCCTATGTCCTATTAAGAACCCAAGGGACAAATAATAATAATAATAAGAGGGCATTTTAATACAGATAATCAAAAGGTGTAAGAGTAGCATTGTTAATTCATTATGTAAGAGATTTTGATGATCATTGAATCAGTTAAATTAATCATTTTGTAATTATACAAGTGATTTTTCAAGTAGGACTATGTGGATAAAAATGTTGACAGAGAGTTTCCAAATTTCAAAAGGATTTCAACACAAGTACTATTATTAGTTTAAACAAACTGCAACACAGAATTCAAGTAATTTAAGAAAGACAAATTACAGTACAAAAAAAGTTTATGTTACATTGAAACTATCAACTTGAAAAATGAAAACTATGATGAACTTCATTGGTACAATAGACAAAAAAATAGATTAGAAACAGTTATCAAGTGGAGTTGACAGAGCTGACTAACCATCTGCAATAATGACATGATAAGAAGGGGTAATTGGTAAGTGGATTTATTTATTCTACAGAAGAAATATTTGTTTGGGTCGATCATGACTAGCAGTAAAATCCAGGGCGCACTTTTCATTCTACTTAGTAGTTTTCAATTGAATGTACCTTCACCGCAATGAGTGATAGTGTTCCCACAAAGACAAAGATAAAAAATATTCAGGTAATATCGAGGCCTCCGCATTGGGCCCCATCTGCCAACAAAGGTTGGTCAATTTGACTCAGTATAGCAACGGAGAACTACAAGTATATCAATAAATAATAGTAACTAATACCAATTACACACAAAGTGGCTATTGTACCTCAGTGACCTAGGGGATAACGCTTTGGCGTTTGAAGTAATGAATATGAGCTTCAAGTCTCAATGGAGTCCAGGTACATATAACTGACGAGCCCAAAATAGGACAAAACGCGCATCTTGAGTTCTACTGTTAGCCACAGTTAAGTCAGTTATAACAGTAAATACTCAGGTAGTGTCGAGGTATCCGCATAGGACCCGATCTGTCAACAACAACACAGGTCAATCAACTCAATCCAGTATATTAACGGAGAACTACAAGTATCAACAAAACAATAAATATTTTTTGTCGTATAAACCTTTCTTCGTAATTGATCCTATATAATGCTCGGTGTAAGCTCAAAGAAGGAAACGCTAATTGCAACGAGGACACAAAAGAGACCGAACAATTAGATGGAAAAGATTATAACAAATACTCTTCGTAAATAGATCCTCCCACCAATTATTTCTGTGTATTGAAGATGACGGCTAAAATGTCTTTGAAAGTTCTACTATCGAAAATTTCAAGCTGGCAGCCTGTTTAAACTTTAGGCTACCGAAAATTTTCAACCGAATTTATTCCTTTTAATTTGCTTTTACTGTATAAATGTGTTTTAAATGCGTCAAGTACTCTTGCGTACTTTTAAAATGGTTCTAAAGCTAACAGTGAAACTAAGGATAAAGGATACACCGGTAACAGATGGACTTTATAAATACAAAGAAATACAGTATATTAATGTTCTTTGGATAACTATGTCGAACTGCAGATTTTTGCACTGAGTGAATAAACTACCACCACCAAAATTACGCTGGATATTCTTTTCATTAGCCAGTTCAAAGCAGATGCTAATGTACTACCAGGTTCCTGTTTCACACTGTGGTTTTTTTACTGTTATTATTGACATTATTCAAATGGGATGATTATTTCGCTGAAAGATATTGTACAGGGAATTGATTCGTTGGACAGTTCCATGCTGTACCATAAGTCTTGTTTAGAAAAAAGCTATTATAATTATAATTATTATTACGTATGAACAAATGAATTATGTACCAAATACTATTTATAAACCGTCAGTAGAAATCGAAATCAAATGGTAACAAACATGTTTCAGGATTCTATGCAGAATAAAGCCTAAAATAAGCTCCTCTGAGTTATATGCAAATACAGCTGCGAAAGTAGTTTGATGTATAAGGTTATGACTTTTGCGGGAAAATTAGCTTCTCCATGGATTCAGATAAACGTCGCTGTGTATTAGAAAGCATATAATCTAGTATCAGTGTATCATGCCAACTAACTCTCATTAAAATATCTACCACGAAACACACTGCACCGTATTATCACGTTTCTTAAATAAAGAACCTTGTGACAAATTTCATCGCTACATTTCAATTAATAACTAAGGACCGGACAGGTGAATCAGTTACCATTCAACAATCAATACATATATAAAACTATGAATATCATACTGTTACTGATTCTCGTCAAAAATTTACCTACACACAAAATTTATCAAAAGAATATCATATTGTGTTCAAGTTTAACACCCAGAACAGAAACTGCACTCAAGGACAAAACTACAAAGGACATCTTCACGTCAGCCATCAGGAAAACCATGGAAGGCATTAAACAACATCCCTGAGGAAACCTGCATGGAACAGCACTGGAATTCTTTGAAAGATAACTGCAAAGAAACCTGCATAACCGTGTTACGAAGGAAGAAGAAGCAAGACAAGGAATAGGTCTCAACGGGCACATGGAAGCTGACACACCAGGGAGAGGAGCATGCTGAAGCAGAAATAAGCCAGTGCAGTTCAGTGCAAGGATGAACAACAAAAAGAGGAACTGAACACAACCTATAGAACACTACACTGACAAACAAGTGAAGTAGAGCGTGCACAAAGACAAAAGACACTTCCACAACACACTGGCAACTGAAACAGAACAGGCTACTGGTGGGAGAGACAGACACCTCACAACATTATATCAAATAACCAGGTTACTGCTATCCAGAAGGGAAGACATCAACACAGATGAAACCAATAAAATATAGTGAAGGAAAACCTAATTACCAAAGAGGAGAAACAAGGGAAACAATGGGCTGACAACTGCAAAAACTCTTGAGTCGACCACCACCACCACCACCACCACCACCAAACTGTAACTCGTCCAGAATTATCACCAGCAGCCCAGCACAGAATTACCATTGGACACAAGCCCCCGACAAAACCAAAAGTCATGAACGCCATAATGTTGCTGAAATCCAGGAAAGCAGCAGGACCAGATGGAATCCCCCCAGAAGCACTGAAAACAGACGCAGAGACAACAGTGGACATGCTCACACCACATCACTACTGCAGAAGGTTTGCAAGTAGAAAGGAAAGGTACCTGCTCATCGATTGGACACAGGGCTACCTTGTCAAAATCCCGAAGAAGGGAGACCCCAGTCTCTGCAAGAAATGGCGCGGAATCATGATGCTGTCGCTGTCCACCCCAAGCAAAATATTAAGTCACATCATACTGGAGAGACCAAAAGATCCGCTGGATTCAAATTGTGACCAGAACAGCCTGCTGGATGGCTTCAGGAAGAACAAATCATGTGCGGATCAAATTACAACGCAAAGCTACACTCCGCATCATCATAGAACAGAGCATAAATGACAATCAGCTCTCCACCTTACCTCAACTTCATCGACTTTGAAAAGTCTTTGTTTCGACAGCGTCGACTGAGAAGTAATTTGGCAGGCAGCTGCTTCAACACTATGGTTTTAGTGCCACAAATCTTTATCAAACTCATTCAACAGCAGCTATGTGCTATATGATGAATCTACATGCCGAGTGATTGACAATGGAAAGCTCAGTGGTGCCTTTGAGGTGAAGACACGAGTAAGACATGGTTGCCGCCTATTATCACCGATGATCCACTTGATTGTGGTTGACTGGACTGGACTGGACTTGACTGGATCATGCAGCAGACAACTGTGAGGAGCTGTGAGAAGATGGGCATACGCTGACTGGACCAATGAAAAGACCCCGGAAGAAGATTTGCATTTCGCCAACGATGATGATTTATGTCTAATGCCTAATGTCGCACAAACTCGAAGATCTACAGATGAAAACCAACCAGTTTGCAGAAGAGGCGGTGAAGACGGGACTTCCTTCAGGTGAACGTAGAGAAGACGGAGGTGATGAAGATACCCAACCAAACAACAACAAGCACCAGTCACGATCAATGGGAGAGATCTGAAAGAAGTTGTCTCTTTCACCTGCCTACCTAGGCAGCATCGTTTCAACTACAGGCGGTGGCGGCACAGGCACAGATGAGGACGTCAAAACCAAAATCAAAAAGACACAAAGACAGGCATTCCTTCATTCATCTGAAATCACTGTACACATCTAATGCACTACACTACACTACACTCAGCATAAAGGGTCAACAACATACGGATTCTCAACACTAATCACAGTCAATTCAGCCAGTACTTCCATGTGATGGTTGAGAGACTTGGCGGCGTCTTGCGAAAAGCATTCCCCACAAACTACACACATACATCATATGAACAGCTGCCGTCTACGCCTACACTCACTCGATACTGAAGATGGATGAGATAGATGGTGAGAATGAGAAGGATAAGCAACAAGGAACACTGGCTGGCTGACTGACTGGCAACGAACTAACCAGCCGAGAAGCTGTCGCCCAACAAATATGCAGCAGAAGAAAGTGGAGATGGATTGCGGATACACTGAGAAAACGGTTTAGGGACATCACGCACCACGCCAGGCCCTCGAGTGGAAATCAAATGGGAAATGACGATTTTGGCGTCGGAGGCGAGGACGAAATGGAGGAGGTGGTGTGAGGAAGAAATGGAAGCTTGTGGGTAGTCATGGGGTCAGGTTTAAAAAACTGTAGAGAAGAGAGTGAAATGGCTACGTGCTTCTGAAGCCCTATGTTCCACTAGGAACCCAAAGGACAAATAATAATAATAATGATAAAATAGTGTCATATTCCGCATTTGTTTAGCATATTTTCTATCTCTGGGTTGAAAACTTGCATTGAACACTTTTCTTCTGTATGTTGAAAGATAAAATAGTTTTTTATGAAAATTCATTCAGAAATTCAGTTCATAGTTGATGCTTTTTATAACCGGTTCAATTTGTGAATGGTTTTTTTACGAAGGGATATACATCAACTAAAAAATCGATGAAACCTAGACATTGCAAAACAATGATTTATGTCTATTATAGAACTCTCCAGTAATACATAATTTCAGTCTTCCTTGTAATAACAATAACAATAATAATAATACTAATGATGATAATAATAATAATCGCTTTATTCCGAACAATATGTATGACAGTATGGAATTGTCAGTATGTAATTTTTCAACAAATTCACTCCTAGAACAATACTTTCAGACGAAATGGTTATTACAACTGAATAATGCTAATAATAACAGTATTCAAAGGAATAATGTGAAATAGCCATCTGGTTCTGAATGGGCATCTAGTCCATAATGAAGAATCAACAGAAATGCAAGTATAGTTTTGGTAGTGGTTCATTTAAACCTTACAGAAATCTGCAACTCAAGCTAAGCATCTGACGGACAGAACTATGATGAACTTTTGTGAACTGAAAAGTCCACTTCCATATAATGAAACATTTTTTCTCTGCTTTGTTACTGACTTGAGAAACGTATAATTGGAAATAGTTTAAAAATGTGCAAGAGTAGACGATACGTTCAAATGATTAAAATAAATTGAAAAGAAAGAATTTGATGAAAAATGTTCGATGAATAAATTTGGTAGCCAAATGGTTAAGCAGGCCACCGTCAAGTGAATAGATGAAAACTCTTATCAGGTTCTTTGTTAAAGTGAGACAAACAGGTTGAAGGAAAGTGTTTATCATCTCAAAACTTCAATAAACTTATACTACAACACGTTTCAACCAGTGATTCATTTTGATTGGAGTTCTGATCATAAGTAGTTATCAAATTCTGTGTCAACCGTGTCTACTGTAAGGAATAATACTTGTTTCTGACATCGCTTTGTGCTGTATATTGACATAAGAAGGGAGATGGAGATTGCTGGATTGTAAGGCAGTTACGCAGGTGATAATTTACTGCTCACCACATAGAAATGACGATCCTAGCTTTAGTCCTAAATGGAGAGGTTCGTGGGGATTTATCCATTCACTTCAAGGTAGTGTTCATCAATGACTGACACCAACTGTTGAGCGCCATTCTAAAACAAAACAGTTGGCCAGCACTCTCAGATTTTTAACGGTTTTCCAACTGATTTCGGTCCGTAATGAATGTCAAATTGAAGTTACGAATTTAAGTGAAAAAATTATCTACAACCCACCAAGTTCTGAGTTATTCTCGAATCGATATCAATTCGGACTGTAAACGATCACGACATTGAATTCTATGGCAATGATGTTGCAATATATAGTGATTTTAGTACACTACATCCACACTAATCAGTTTGTGAAAAGCATAAAATAATAGGAATGCAAACGGACACACCTGCTTAGAAGATCCATGTTGAAAAATGCATAATCTCCATTGACCATATTTAATTTATGCGCTTCCAACATAATATCCCGTACAACTTCCGGATCTGTACATAATATGATGACTGTAGTCATAAGTAAATAGAAAGAAAAAAAAAGAGGAATTAGGTTTTTCTTTTAACCATTGATACCAATACAATAATTTATAAACTATAAATATATGACTGATATGACATTTGTTGTTGTTCCTGTTGAGCATTAAAGTGCAAGAGGTTGATTTGGTACCTGATAACTATACAGCCTGTGATGTCGATGAGATATCCCAATACCTAGGAGTAACAACAATGACATCTCTCCTACTATATGACTGAAAAAGCTGGGGTGGTAACACAGATTGATGATAATTTCATTGATCAACAATTCTTCATATAACTACTCGAATGTCTAACTTTTCGGATTTCTGCTAATGGCTTACCAGATTAAAGTTGAGTGAAGGTACAACTTTATACCAATCATTCATGATTACTTCGCACTTGGATGAGATAAAGCACATACCATATTTACAGAGAATAATCACCATCTGATAAGGAAACGCTATCAGTAGCTTGTATATCACTGTATAGTAATGTAGTGCTGTAAGCTGGAGAATGTTCAGATAGAGATGCCGTTCTATTTTATGAAGTCTAAGATTGTTGGTGTGAGAAGTGGAGTGGAGTACAGGTTTTCTGGTTGATTCCTGTTCAGTAGAAGAAATCGATAGCTGTAGACTTAAACTGACATAGTTCATAGTGGTAAAGATGTACTCATGTTTTTTTCCCTAAATCTTCATGAAACTTTATCACTTATTCTTTCTCCTGATATCTACAGCCACTAACTACCAGTATGAGCTCCTGCAGTAGTAAGCAATTGTGTTCTATCATGGCTGATGCTCATACAAAGATCACTGACCAGCACGATGATGACTGTCTTTACAGCCAGTAATGTGTTCACAGAAAAGTGAGATTGACAAACTATACATAGACCAAATGTGTAGACATACAAAAGATATTGAAAAGTGTTGGTACAGTCGAAATCGTATGTATCCATTAGACAAGTGCAGGAAGTATCCTAAACGCTTTCATTTGACTGATCAAAATGAGCACAAAATGTTTAGGAAATTCAACTTTTGATAGGTTTCACAGTGGTGTTCATCACGAATGGACATAAGTTTGAAAGCCATTAAAAACCTAGAAATAAGAGGCAGCTGTTTTGTTCGAAATCAGAACTCATGGCCAGCGCGTTACCATTCAACCACTACGTTGAAACCGAACGGTCTACTATTTTCTACTTCTCTCAATTCGCAATATACAGAGACCATCATCCAATGCCGTCATTGGGTATCCCCACCCAACTCCTGATTCGGGTGACTCCTCAGGCCACAACACTTCTGATGATTAGAACTTCAAGAAATGCAACCGGAAGCATTTCACTAATAAACATTAAACAACAAATCAGTCTCTGATTTGTGGGGATTGATTAGATAGTTTTAAGGTAGTACTGATCACTGATAGACATCACTTATAGAACCATTAGAAACCCCATAGCACTGGACAGTTGTTTCGTGGGACCCTTCAACAGTGTTCTTTCTTAAAACTGAAACTGGTTTAAAGTGTGCACACCCTCATGAAGATATAAACAAGCACCTTCTTTAAGAGATAGAAACGACTGAGATCTCAGGTACCGTTTCATAGTTCAAAGTAAAAATAAAATTCACTCCAGTAATTCGACGAAATAATTTGCCAATTATTAGTTGAGACAGAACTTTCAAATAGTAATACTTAATACTTTTAAAGGAAAAGATGAACGAAAAAAAAGAAACAAGATAAACATATTTGTCACATTGATGTATATGCAATACAGTTATACAGTTATCTTTATTCATATTGTTGTTACATTGGCAGACAAATAAACTATAACCCTAATTAGATTGTGTAACATAGTTGAGTGTTATAAAACTTTTAAAGAGCGTGGGTGGGTGACTGGGTGGATAGCTAACTAACTATTTAGTTAGGTAGTTTATGGGAAGCAGAGATAACAGAACAACAAAGCTGAGACATGCAGACTATTTACGATACTGTAGCAAAAAAACAATAGACATAGAGCCCTGCCCACCCCCGTTAAAATCAGTTTCACTGAATCTAGAAAGAAAAAAGTAGAGAATAAAATATACTTGAAAAGATTCTGAGAATGCAATAGCTACATGTAATGGTAAAAATCAACATACAACAGACTTGAGAGATTTCAGCTGCTTTAAACTAAACAGGTTTAGGATAGCAGAGATAGAGAAGGAAAAGTTAAGGAATAGCTGTAAGAAATCCCCTATCACCAATGATTCCTTCATTCTTTCTCTCTTACTCCCCTTGCCTATAAAATTTGCATATTCCCATGTAAAACTAACTCACTGACACAAAACTTAATCCATTGTTAATGATCACAGTAGTAGTTGTATTGAATTAAATTATCTAACCAAGTAGGTTCCATCCATCCATCCAAATCAACATAGGACGACGGATTACTGAGTGACGGTCCAAGTTGCCACGACTCGTATCAGTACATTAAGTAGAAAGGCGGTGAAGTGAAAGATAAAGAAAAGAAAATCCAGTTAGAAGAAATATAAAGTGCTAAAAAAGAGCAAGGAAGACGGAGAAAATTGTGAGATTCGGTATGGCGTTAAGATGAGGATAATGTGTATATACATCTGCGCCACTGACATCGATTCTGAGCTATATCACCTAGAGTCTCCAACCACTGGTTTTTCTTGTCCCGTGGACCCCAACCATGTAGGCTGTCATTTTTATGCGAAAGAAAAATGAGGCAGATGGACCAAAGAAAGGAAAACATCAACTTTAGCAATTTTAATAGTTATATTTGCATCTGCTAAACTCAGTGCCAGCAAATGAAGTAGAAAAAGTAAGAAAGTTTGTAAAAGAATTTGGACTGTATGGTGGAAAGACAGCATTACAATGAATTAAAAAGATTTTTAGGAAAAACAACACATTCTGACAGATACCTAGATAATCAGTCTGCAGATCCTTTGACTACTAAAGTAACAGTTACACGGAATCTGATTAACAGGGCTAACCATTTTGTTACAACGAAAGAGGACAAGGGGGGAAATAGTTTAAGTCAATTTGCCGCAAACTGAAAGCAAACAATCATCTCAGATTTCATGAGAACTTTAAAAAAAGAAATTAAGAATATACTGAGACTCTGTGAAGAACTGGATCAACACAGTGATAAATCCATATCGTAAGGCGAACTGCGAAGAATGAAGAAACACTCTCAACAAATATGACATAATAGTTTATTTTTGTTCAACAAATACTCTACTTTTGAGATGATGAAGAGTATTTGTGGATAATTGTGATGATGTTGTGTTCTGTAAGCAGGATGATTGAACTTCCTTCTAAAGTTTGTGCTGAGGATGTTGTCTAAAATGACAATGAAAGCTTCACCATTGAACCATTCAGCTCAAAGGACACAGCATCACTACAAGTACCCTGCTGTCTAACTGAATGAAAGTTGAGCGTGTAATACCTAAGGAAAATCAGCAGAACTGCGTTTATGAATTCACATGCGCTGACTTTAGTGCAGTATATATGGGGAAGACGACCAGCCAAGTGAATGTAAGAGTGAAGGAGCATAGACTATGCCTAAATCAGATATTCTAAAAAGAAGACAAATTAACAATCGCACTATACTCTTTAGAAATAGATCACAAAATCGACTCTGACGGAACCAAGGTTCTACAAAAAGATTTTGGGTCATACCAAGAAGATTGACAGCTGAAGCCCGATGTATATGAACAAATCCAGACAGTTTGAACGGACGAGATGGATTACAGTTAGCTGCCTCTTGGCAATTACTAAGTAGTAAGCAGGGAAACTGACTGTAAAAACTACCTTCAACACCAGTCTCAACTTTATCATCTCTGCATCAGCGATAATACACAAACCGGATTGATTCGACTCATTATTATCATTATTATTATCGTACTTATAAAAATCACCGGATGACTACAGTGTCACCAGTGACCTTTTTGTCTCGTATTTACACCCAGGGAGGATAGGAATAGTATAAAACACACACACTAAATCATACAATCAGAGATATTGATAGTGGGTGATGATTGAAGGTGAGGTGAGAATTTGGACCGCTGACGGATTCGGACTTGTTTCCAGCCCATCGGGCAAGGAGATTAAATATATGTCTATGGATTCGTTTATATATCCTTGATATTTAACTTTGATTATTTCCCTGAAGAAGCTCGGAGCAGACTTCCGTCGAAAACGTTGAAATTCTTTCATTTCAAACACTCCATAAGTTATACAAATACAAACTATATATAATGTCCGGAATTTAGTAGTTGATTTTCTGTTGTCATCATCATGAGGGTTATACTAGTTTTACGCTTCGTAGGCAAACCTCTATGAGAAGATATACCTAGACTATTATTGAAGTGATGCTAGAAGAAAAAGAACTGCTCCAGGATAGCTGAGCATAAGAAGATGAATGGTCAACAGAAAATGAGATAAAAGCAGTGAAGAGATACAACGATAATAACTTTATGATGAAGACATGAATTAGGTAACGTCTGCTTTACGGCAATCGATTCTACATGACATTTCTTAAGGTACCATGACGGTCAGTTTCGACTGTCATCTGACCACATATACCATACGCGCAAGGTAATGGAGAATCCCCCAAACAACTCAGATTGACAATCAGATAGTGTATGTACTAGGACTATCTCCTGATCTCTAAACAGTTACTATCCAAAAGAAAAACAACTCGATAGTCAAAAAGTTAGCGAACAAGTGAAAAAATGAAAGAAAAAAACTATCCTTAGTCTGTATAAATTAGAAAGCTACATAGATCAATCAGGAAGTAAATCATTGGTCGGAAACCGAGTGCTCTGAAAGAATGGTTAATTTGTTGCTGGAGATCCTAGCCAATGAATCTTCATGTCTGAAATCAGTTGCTGCACTGTAGAATATTGTAAAAAGGAAACTTGTATGTACATTACCCATGGTCTCGATTTTGACTGACTTTATCATACAATGTTCAATACTACTACTGTAGTAAGAATAGTCATAAGTGTTACAAATCACAAAACTATACACCGTTTGTGTACCACAAACACTTCTCACTAGTTCAATCTGGTGTAAATGAAATGCGCTGGATAAGTTTGAGATCATAAACATCCAGAACGTAATTGTTATGAATATCCATACATCCTGTGGCTAACACAGTGAAACGTTCAGAAATATCTTGTTTTCATTTTCTTTACGCGCTGGGATTATATTAAAATATATTCCTATAATGGATAGGTTTGAGTGCCTAGAACGTTGATCTATAACTAGACAACAGGATGTTTCATATGCCAGCAGTTCCAAAACACTATTTAACCTTACCAGCTATATTCTCAATATAACAGTAAATAAATATTAAGGTCTTTGAAAATGACAACTTCCTAAAATGTTTGTTGGAACCATTGACAATTTCATAAACCAGTTCAGTCTTGAAAGATATCTAAAATGTACTGATCAGGTTCACTGATCATACAGAAAAGGTGAACTTGAAATCAAATCTAGATTTGAAGGAGATTCTATCTTCATTATGAGCACTTCAACTTACTAAGAAATACACTGCTGCCTAAGAGGCTAAGAACTAGTGCATACCTCAGTTTCGAAACTCATTTACTACTTGATTATGAGTATTTTACTGATGAGATTGGGCAACAAATATTTGTGCTTTGCAATCAGTTCTCTTCATTTTCCTACTCCTTCTCAATGTGGAGCTGTGCTTCATTGGTTTAGGGCATGGACTTCCAACCAATAGGTCACGGGCTCGAGCCCCTTTCCACCTTTTCAGGTTTGGGAAGCCAGGTAGTATCATTAACCCTTTCACAATAGGTGGAGCTCGCATGCACAAGATTCCTGAGTGAATTTCGACTCGACTCCTCGGCATCTGACATTCATTTCGGGGGAGGGGGGAGAAGGAGGAGCAAAGTTCAGTTCAACCTAAACTTGACATTATTACGTATTTTCAACATGCATTTCACTGTCAGCTCTCACACTAAGTCTTTTCACTGTGTATACAGATCATGCCAAAAGTTTCCTTACAGTCTCTAAATCTCACTCCATTTTGCAAATGTTTTTACCCCTAACCTACCTTGATTTTATGCTGTACAAATGCACTTTATGGTTGTAGAAGCTGATGAGAGAATTTCTTGAAAAGAATTTTCACCGTTCAGATTGCAGCCTTTTGTTTATGCTATGGAAATCTTTTAAAGTGATTTATCGCATCCCACCGGACTTTTCTGATGAAGTTCAATTCGACTTCTGCATATAGCTGAGACTAAGGGAATTTGAATGAATAATCCGAGGCTCTATATTCAAAAGAAATTTGTCTTGGCCAGGGAAAACCTAATGAATGACCTTACAAATAGATTTTTAAAATGACCATCCCTTCTGAATGGGCAGCCAGTATGAGTACAATCAAGTGGTAGTAACGTGTCACAAATTCACATAGTAGTGGGTTAAAATCCTTGGTGATTGAAGGGAAATAAAAATCTGTTCAGCAGTCCGGTCTCATAGTTCAGTTGATGGTTCGAATCCCGCTGCGGTCCAAAGTTTCAATTCATCATCCAGTATCAATACTAGTCTGCCAAACCACGGCTATCTCGGATAGTCAAAATGATAATTTGTATTATTTTTTATGCTATTATTATTATTATTATTATTATTATTATTATTATTATTATTGGTATTATTATTTGTCCCTTGGGTTCCTAGTGGAACAGAGAGCTTCAGTAGCACGTCTTCATTCCATATTTTTTATGCTACCAGTAATCCAATTATTCTAAAGTACACATTCCCTATCCTTGTTATCGTTGACTTACAAATCACCCTGATCTGTTCATATTTTACAGATATATGTTGAAACCTATGCATATCAGATTGACATCTGGGGAGATCTGATTGAAAACGATATTGTTCGCTTACATGTCTTGTTAGAATCTTAAGATACTTGAAATTCAACAGTTTTTAACAAACCTATAGTCACTAACGTTCAATAATAATAATAATAATAATAATCCCTTAGGTGTACACAAAAGTAGTTCTATCTTCATTGTATCTGTCTCAAATACAGTAAGTGATAAATTCTCGATATAAATGAAAGGATCGATCGTATAGAATTAATATACCGCATAATATACAGGCATATAAAAAATTCATTCAGTCAACACAACACTGTCAATCGTGTACTAATACTATACGACTTGTATACAATATATTTCTATAAAACAATAATTACAACAAAAATAATTAAGTAAACCAATTGGAATTCATTCACAGATGAAAAATGAATATAGACCAATGAAATGAATACACAGTCTATTGATCAGTCAAGTTAAAAAAATTACAAAGGATGGATCAATGAAAAATAATGTGAATAAAGATGACTAGAGCTTAAAATATTTTCTGTATATTCTAGTACATGCATTTTAAGCTCAGAGAGAGATAACTTGGACTTTCAGGACGAGTAGAAAAAAAAGGAGTGAAACTAAAATAACAGCAGACGAAGTAGTAGTAAACAGATATTAATATTTAAGATTGTATTCAACATGGAGTGATATCAGCAAGGGAACGATTGAAAGCTTAGGAGCACTGCACAGATATTTCGTTCTAGAACGAGACTGTTCGATAGTACGCGCCAGGGAACGAACTCAGGTTTCAAGGCGAAAGCGTTAACCATTAAGAAACTGGATAACAGTTGGTTTTTTTTCGAAAAGTTATCACAGGATTTACTCGAAATAGTTCCATTTTATAATAGATAATTGGTTGGTATCTTGACAATACGTGACCATTCATGTTGTGCTACTTCAATTCGGAGTTGGATGAACGAAGTACAGAATGCTATACATTCAATAAGTGTAGAAGAGAACAACAACTCCCCACCTCTATTAGATGTATTGGTCAGCCGACAACATGATGGATCAATGACACGATCTACTTACACAAAGCCTACTGGATGGAACACAGCAATACCTAAACTATTACAGTCTCCGTCCATTCCAATACAAACGAGGTTTAGTTAGCTGGTTATCTAATAGAATTCAACGATTATGCACAGCCAATATGTTGGAAGAAGAGACAAGAGTAATGTTAGAGACACTGGTTGAGAACAACTAGCCTACTAAGTCGATATAAGTTGGACAGAACATTGACAAGTGTATTCATCAAGCTACCATGATACATTGGTGTTGTGACTAGCTTGATAGTCGGACAGAGACTCAATGCTGTCATCAATAAAACACGTTATGCAGATGAGGTTGAGATGATTGAAAATTCGAAGCCTGTGAATGCATCGAAGTTGTTGGAATAGGTGAAATATGAAGTCACATCCCATTGCCCATCCATTGCCCATTTCACTGTGGGTGTGGTCACATATGCATGGGGAGGAGTCATCAGTCATTGGAAATGAGGGATAGAGAACACATTCCAAAGTGGCTTGAGAAGCGAATCGAGTAGAATGACTCGACTGATGCTGGAAAAAATCTCCTAGCTCGTCATTAACCAAACATATTACTGAAACAGGGTATGGAAAGGATTTATAAACGTCATATAATCCCATCTACAAGACCCATTGGGAATGTACTTCGTTGAATTACCTACGTTATTTGTTTATTTACTCATCTATGAGTACAGCAAGATTATTTACGAATTCTGTACATCTTAGTCGGTTTATTCAAGTTCTAAAAATGAATGGATGTAGAAACAGACTATCTGTTCCTCTAAGATACACCATTTAGAGCATTCATAAATCATGTTATATATTGTGTTGTCGACGCTGTCTACTTATGATTCTCAGAATAGTTTGCACTAAGAAACGAGTGTACATATTAAAGAGACTATTATATACATTTAAGATCCGGATTTTCAACACCAAGGTCAAATCAGTGCTTCTGTATGGCTCAGAAACTTGGCGCATCACGAAAAACGCTTCCAACAAACTACAGACAATCACCAACAGCTGCCGCCTACGCTCATTACTGAAGATCATATCAGATGGTCAGAATAGTAAGAATAAGCAACAAGGAACTCTGGCCTGCTAACAAACCAACCAAAAGCTATCGCCCAACAAATATGCAGAAGAAAATGGAGATGGATTTAGTATACACTGAGAAGGCCGACTGGGAACATCACACTCCAGGCCAGTCCCTCTAGTGGAATGCAAAAGGGAAGCGACGAGTTGGTCGTCCGAGGTGAGGGTGACATGGAGGAGATGGTGTGGGGAATAAATTAAAGCTTGTGGGCAGTCGTGGTGCCAGGTTGAAAAGACTGCATAGAAGAGAGTGAAGTGGAGACGTGCTGCTGAAGCCCTATGTTGCTCTAGGAACCCTAGGAACAAATAATAATAATAATTATACACATTTCATTGTTCAAATGTTGCATGATTTTGTATGACAGTCAGTCAGTGCAAGCAGACTTGAATCTAAACTCTGAATTCCCGAAGTTCCAATGACAAGTGGTGACCGGTGGAGTCAAAGCCTGATGGCCATGAGGACAAATACTCAGCGATGACATTGGGTGGCGGTTGCGCTGTATATCGTGAGCTAACAGAAGTTGGAAATATGGAGCATTGGATTGTGACCCAGTGGCTCAATGGTAACGCGCTGGCCGCGGAACCTGAAGGTCGCGGGTTTGATCCCTGCTGGTGGGGTCGTGGGTGCGCACTGCTGAGGAGTCCCATACTAGGACGAAACAGCTGTCCAGTGCTCCCAGGTTTCTTTTGTTCCTCCAACTGATGTCAGTCTACGATGAATAACAACTTGAAATAATTCCAAATCTCCACAACTCCCTCATGAATAAGAGCTTTTGCGTGCAACATCCTCCTCTCATTTCCAGTAGCGAGAACTAGCTAATTACTGATCATAGAATCTGATGCATTCACAGCAATCAGACGCATTGTATTCGACGTCAGACTGTTGAAGACATTTGGCAGAAAGCTACTGACCCAACACATAAGACTCTGATATAACAATTATGGCTAAAACACTGACGACTAACAACAGGATGAATCGTAACATGTGGATGAAGCTTTTCCAAAGAGCTATAGGTATGTCCTATTGATAAGTGCATATTACAATAAAATATAGGCTCAAGATTTACTTCAAATTATCTTTACTAAACGAATACTATTCAGTATTGATTCTTGCTACATATTTTTTATACTCTTAATACTACCATTATGCGCTGGTTTGAAAGATGAACACACTCATCATTTGGTTAGATTTCAGTCTAACATGTAAGCAGGTCATCATTATAAATTCAATGAAGACTAGTAGTAAATTTTCAGATTAATCATTAAGCCTAGCAATTTCTAGGAAATTAATAAAAGATTCATTATGGAGCTATTCGGCAAAAGTACTACAGTTTCATTCTACCTTAATCAATAAAAGGAAAAGATCTTATGACCACTGAGTGCATACGTACAGATATAAACCTAAGTATGAGTATATAACAGAACAAATAGCATAGAATAACATCAACACAGCCTGTCAGTTCTTATCTGAAGTTCAGTTGTTACTCATGGATCAATAAAATTCTAGTACAAGAGTGTATTTTACTCGTTGGTAGCTAGAATTAGGATGTAGGACGTGTTTCGTCCTATTTGGCACTTGTCAGATGGATATACAAGCACCCCAGTAAGTGATGGTACTCCCATTGAGACTAGAACTCAACACCTATCCCTTTAGACGTCAAAGTGTTACCCGTCGCTCACTGGGTCTTAAGTACATCCAAACAGTACAAAACATGCATTCTGGATTCCATTACTAGCCACCACCAAGTAAATTGCAACAATAAAATATTCCGGCAATATCAAGACATACGCATAGAAGCACATATGTCAACAAAGACTGCTTAGAACGGTCCGGTATAGAAATGGGGAATTACACTTATTAACAGACAACAATATATTTGTTCAAATTGTTATGTTTTACCCAATAGCAAAGAGGGAAAATCAAGAAGATTAGAAACAGCATAATAATAATCGAGAAAAAGAAAGATATGAATGGGAGGATAACATAATTTTCTAAAATATACTAAATGAATACAAGTCATTGTTATGATTCATCTGCTGTCTCTAGATACTGATTTATAACACTTTATCAGTTCAAGCTGAGTAACCTATGCCTTACTGTTCATCTCATAATAACGATCAGTGACTTTATATGTTGGCACAATACATTAGTTTGGCTAAATTGACCCTATTATACACATCATCACGCGATGAAAAGGTATGTGCTACGCATTTCTCAAAAGTTTTAGTTACCAAAGTTTCTTAACCTCATCAACCACCTAATCTAAACATTTCTGACTTGTTGGTTCACTTATATATGAACCGAACACATCCTTTAATTCACTGGTACAACACAACAAATTCATTTCAGTACAATCAACTAAAAATCTGCAGTAGATATGTATCAGTTCATGTTTCCACACTTTTCAGTAACACATTAAAGTGATTCTCACTATCGATGACATTTTTTACAGGAACTAATTAATGTTTAGATGCATAAATATCTTCAAAAGAATATTTTTTGTCTCATAACAACGTATTGTGAATAAGTTTTAGGAGAATATGAAAAAAACAATGATCGGTTTAATGGATAGCGAGTTAACTGAATCATATATCATATAGATTATCATTATTATTTTTCCCTAGGGTTCCTAGTGCAACATAGGTCTTCAGCAGCACGTCTCCACTTCACTCTCTTCTATGCAGTCTTTTCAACCTGGCACCACGACTGCCCACAAGCTTTAATTTATTCCCCACACCATCTCCTCCATGTCACCCTCACCTCGGACGACCAACTCGTCGCTTCCCTTTTGCATTCCACTAGAGGGACTGGCCTGGAGTGTGATGTTCCCAGTCGGCCTTCTCAGTGTATACTAAATCCATCTCCATTTTCTTCTGCATATTTGTTGGGCGATAGCTTTTGGTTGGTTTGTTAGCAGGCCAGAGTTCCTTGTTGCTTATTCTTACTATTCTGACCATCTGATATGATCTTCAGTAATGAGCGTAGGCGGCAGCTGTTGGTGATTGTCTGTAGTTTGTTGGAAGCGTTTTTCGTGATGCGCCAAGTTTCTGAGCCATACAGAAGCACTGACTTGATATTGGTGTTGAGAATCCGGATCTTGTTCACGCTTTATGCTGAGTCCAGAACATCTGCACACTGATTTCAGATTAGTGAAAGCCTGTCTTGCTGTGTTTCCGATCCTGCTTTTGATATTTTCGTCGGTGCCGCCTGTAGCTGAAACGATGCTATCTAGGTAGGTGAAGGAAACTACTTCCTTTAGGTTTCTCTCGTTGATGGTGATTGGTGGTTGTTGTTGATGCTGTCGTTGGTTGGGTATCGTCATCACCTCCGTCTTCTGTACGTTCGTTTGAAGTCCTGTCTCCCTTCACTGCTTCTTTTGTCAACCTGTTAGTTTTCGCCTGTAGATTTTCGAGTATGTGCGACAAGACATGAGACATAAACCATCGGCGAAATCCGACTTTTTTAGGCTCTTTTCATCGGTTCAGCGTATGCCCTTCTTCTCACTCCTCACGGTTTGCTGCATGATCCAGTTCACAACAACCAAGGAGATCATGGGTGATAGTAGGCAGCCTTGTCCTACTCCTGTCTTTACTTCAAAGGCGTCACTGAGATCATACAGATTAGTATCATAATATATAAGATTAAAGTCAAACGCATTGATGAGATGACTGACATACTCTACCGACTAAAATGGAGACCTCCATGCTCTATACAATTAAGATAGACTTTACATTCTTTGTAATCCTGGTTAACAACTTTATCCAACAATCTCTGTTATGATTTGTAAGAGAGACATTTCACTATGGTAATTTCTATTCCTACTAAAGCTCAAATATAACATTTTACAACTCGATTGTTTTTCAGTTACATTTAGTTCATACATCTGATAAAATACCGGCTACTGCTAGTCACTTTAAATAAAAGACATCTGTTGGTAAGACGTAGGCAAATGAATCATCCCAAACCTGGATTTAGTATTTCATTGCTGTTGTTTCACTATGCTGAATATTTACTTCAGTCAGCTGACTGCAGTTGAATAGTAAATGAATCAGACAGTTGTAATATATGAAATCTAGCAATCTAACAAATAAACGATATGAAAAGACTTTTTTCGTCTACATTGAATCTTTGAATTCTTCTACAGATAGCATCAATGATGGTGCGTAATTTAACACATTCAGTTATCACTGTTATCCGTGAAATAATGGACCATGTGAGGACTCGAATTAGTGACCTTCTACCGTAGCCCACATTTTCACTTCATCTTCAATCATCAACCAGTAGCAATAATACAAGTTTGTCAAACAATGGCCATTTCAGATAGTTAGTCTGATTACTCGTTATCTTATATTTCTAGTCCATTCTGTTTATACACCTGACAGTTTTATAAGATGAAACATCCAGATCATGTAGCCCTCATTCACTTCGATGTCAATTAGTTGCAAATGATAAAATATCGTTTCTCAATAATACTATTCGTTCATATAGTTAACAGTTGAGTAAACATTAACTTCGATGTATTCTAAATTATGTTTTAAATATCTTCAATTTATGGTTTTATATTTTCATATGGAATTAGTAAATAAACACACCTGACCCTTTATTATCAATGATATACAGTATACAATTTTCAATATCTGTTATCATTTCACATACTACCTACTATGATTGAAACCGATGGGATAGGTGAGTGTGTGTACCAATTATTCAATCAGTTAACAATAACTATTGTTTTAAATAATAAACGACATAAATATAATGAAATTAATTAAGTTGATGAAATACTTGCAAGGAAGTTATGAATAATAATAATAATAATAATGCTTGATATCATGTTATATGCATGATACAAGGGTGAGAATGAAGCATAGCTTCATAGTTCTGTAATAATTATAACTTCATACAAATCTGTAAGTTATTTGAACACGATGAATCGATTATGCCAATCCATGTATGAAAAATAATCTTAGTTGTAACACTGAGATTTTAAATATGACAAGTTCTCAAGATTTCACTGTTTTATATAAACCCTTCAGTCTTTTATCATAACGAAGTATAATTTACATCGATTGGTCATTGGATGGTAAGCAACTTCATGTTGATATAAGACTAGACAATATGAAATTAGTGGTCAACCTTAAAGGCCACCCTAGCAATTGCTGAAATAACCAATCAGGTTGCGCTATTTTCGGCTGGAAAGATAATTTTGCATAGAAGAGAGAAATGTGACTGATCGCTTCACAAGTTGCTAGGGTGGCCTTTAAAGTCACTCAAATTGGTTACCCTCCAGTGACCAATCGCCGTATGTAATCCAGTCCTACAGAATGTCATTCATGATAACGTTGCTAACTGCAGCAATAGGTGACGTGGGTTCGAATCTCAGGCAGGAAATCAATTCTAAAGAGGTTGTAGATATGCCTTGCTGATGACAGCCATCAGCACGAAACCCAGGTCCAAGGCTTTTTACCGATATTATTGACATAATTAGTATCAGACAATCCCAATTTCAAGTTGTTTGCAGTAGACAAACAACTACAGGCACAATAGAACGTACTGTGATGTCCAAACTGTTTTTCTTCCAGAAACTGTACCATCTTAATTCATGTTTAAAATAAGTAACTTTAAAGGAAATAGAATATAAATTTTATGTAAAGAATTTCATATTGTGAAAGACATTGATGGATGAGAAAAACCCCAGATAAAAAGCTTACAGAATATGATTACCCTGCAGCAAAAACAGAAGCCCACAGTGAGACAAAGAGGGAAGTCGAATGTTTTTGTGGCACAAGTGAAGAAGTTTGGCACATTGTTGGGTTGTCAAGGGAATTAACTCCCCATATATAAAACAAACGTCAAAAAGCCATACATTTTTGATACAAAAGATTAGGATTGCCTCATTGTTATTGTTTTCACTTTGAAAGACTAAACCTTCTCAATGACAAAAACACTGTGATAGTATCTTCAGATATCAAGCTGATTTACGAAAGCTTGAACGAACCAAACAAAACTGGCTGTTAATAACTAGCATTGTTAACGGACACTACTGCTCACGATTAGATAAAGTAATGGATCGTTCACAGTAATCTTTAACAAAACTGAAGGTTTAAACAACAAGTGATAATTAATCACCGCAGGAAGGGATACACTTGAATTCAACCGGTAAATTTTACAATGTAGCTAAAGCAAAACACTAAGACACTAATCGATTTACAAATCTAAATTTATTAGAAAATAATTCTTATGACACGAAACGTAAATATGCTGAAAAGAAAGTAAGTAATCCTTTTTATAGAAAAAAAATAGGAGAAAAAATAAACTAGAAACAATTCCGCTCCTATTGATCAATTCAACTTGTAGTGTAAAGAGATACAGAACACATGTGGGAATTCATTCAGCCATTCATATAAATTAGCCAATCAGAAACTCAGTTAGTGTTTAGTCCAGCAATCGGATTGTATGATAAAAACTGGATCAATAAACTCCTATTCTGATAATAAAAACAACTAATAACATATTTTTATTGTTGTGGTTATGCAAAAAAGACAGAGGGAGAAAACACAAGTCATTGATTGACAGAAGAGAAGACAGGGAAATTGAATTAACTATCTCTTTTTTTTGTTGATTTATTGATTATCGAACATGCAAATAAATGGAAAGTTGAAAAACACAGAGAAGACAACGTTTCATAGGTCAAAAAGAAGAAAAAAGTCAACAGGGTAAAGAACAGATTATCTAATTTCTTTTGAAACATTGCACAACAATTATTGCCAACTTAATACAAAGTTATGATAGACTTGGTTGTGGTTAGCAGTGGGATCGATGACGGGCGTTTCGTCCAATTTAAGACTCGTCAGCCGGAAGTAGCTGGACTCCAATGGGTGATATTGCTCCTACTGAGACCCGAATCTTGTACCCATCACCTCAAACGCCAAAACGTTATCCACTAGGCGACTGAGGCATGATAGCCACTTCTCGTACAGCGGGTATTAGTGGTTATTATTACTATTACTATTTATTATTATTATTATTACTATTATTATGATTATTACTATATATGCGTCCTCTATTCCACGGTTAGCCACAACCAAGTCAATTATATTTGTTGGCAAATAAATATGCATATGCGAGTGTACAGATTAGGGATGATATATCTGAAAAGATCTCCTCATTGAATGTCTTTCATTTTAGCACCTAATTTCATTGAAAAAAACATCTTGAATATCATCTTAGTGTAGACTACTGAAACAAGGGTCAATATTCAGTGTAAACAAAGAATAAAGATCTCGAACAACTTTTTGAACATTAAGTCAACCCATATTCTAAAAACTCACAATCTAATAACGCCAAGCTTTTTCATATAAAAACTTGAGGTGAATTAGTCCTCCCCTTTCACCTCGATAAACTTTTCAGTTAATGACTGAATAAAGTTGAAAAAAATTTTGCCTAAGAAGTAAGCATACCGATTACTGAATGCTACTAATACTGTCTAATATAATAGAGAAACAACACGTTGTGTGTCATTTGTGGACGAAACACACAAAACAAAATGACACATTCAAGTCATGCAGACGGAGAGATAGGCAAAATCAATTTAGAACCTCGCACACAACTGCATCGCAACAACTTGTCACATTTCACAGCAGTGTACGAACAACAAGTTGATAGAGAAGACGAATATCAAAGGAGGCAGAGGTGTATGACGGTATAAACAATTTGAAGATAAAGGTTACTGTGAATATTCAAGTTTTAGAAGATGTTAAATGAGTGAATACCTCTGCGCCACTGTCACCAATTTTCAGCTATATCAGCATGAGTCCTCAATCACTAATTTCTATGGTTTACATCTCCCTACACGGCTCAGACCAAAAGTCTTGGACTTTAGGGATTAGTTCCACATTTTTGTCTGGTCATCCTGAACTCGCTTCCTCTAACATGGCATGTCGACATAATTGGTGACTCGGTGTGAGCAGTACATCTCGAAGCCATTCCAGTCATACATATGTCACTGACTTTTACTTACTGTATACTAGGGTTGTCTTCTTGGCACAACAACTTTGGAATCACGGCTGTCTGCACAATTAGAAGCTTGAAGGTACAAAATCACTCGTTACGTATGACAGACCCGTTGACTTTTCGTACGTAGGTGTCACCTAAACACCTGATATACACCCTGATCTCTTGTGTAAAAAACGCAACATACTTTTTGAAAAAAATCACTGATCATGCTTAAGTGTACATCAATCTAAGGATCTTCAAATAAGTGGCACAATCCAAAAATTATTTTGAACATTGTCATACACTAATACACAAAAATCAAGATATTAGAAGCGATAAAGTAAAAGTTATTACACACCATCCATACAAAGTACATAGAAAGAGACCATATGATCTATTGTGACTTATGAAGTCAAATAAAACATTGACGGAAACCCCTCTTCCAAAGGAGTAGTATAACTAAAAAGCATTCTTTCCAAGCTTACCATTCATTTGGCAATGTATACATGCAAACCAATCAATACATTTGTTCACCATTTCGCGTGTGATCATAGATTACAACAGATGGAAATAGTATCAGCATTCTATATATCATTATCACCATCAGTGTTCATAACTTGATTGGATGTACTTTGTTTTTTACAAATTACACTGGTTACACAAAAAACAGCACGTGAAAAAAGAAATCTAGCTGGTAGAAGAGGCAAGCGATAAAAGAAGTACAATCCAGAGGTTTATGAAAGTTCATTTATTGATTTCAGGTTGATATTCACCTTGGATTAACATCAACTGAGGAACCACTGGAGACCTGGGAGCACTGAATAACTGTTTCGTCCTATTGTGGGACTCCTCAACAGTGCTCACCCATGACCCTGCCCCTCTAGGGTTCGAACCCCGAGCATTCAGGTTCCGGGGCCAGCACGTTACAATTAAAACACTTCGTTGGCTATATCGTGAACTGACAACAGTTGAAGATGTGGACCAATGGGTGCCGATCCAGTGGCTCAATGGTAATGCGCTGATTGCGGAACCCAGAGGTCCTAGGTTCGATCCCTGACGGAGTGGGGTCTTGGGTGCGTACTGCCGAGAGGGCCCACACTGGGACGAAACAGCTGTCCAGCGCTCCAGGGTTCCCAGTTTCTCTAACTAATGGTAGTTCATGATGAATATCAACCTGGAATCTATAAAAAAAATAGTCTTAGTAAAACTCCCAAAGACATTCACTTCCAATTTTGCGTAATATTGTATTGTTCAAACAACTAAAACGAAACGAAACTCACTCTACAACCCTGTGCACATTTGTGCAGTAAGTAATGAGCCAGAACTATTGTGTGACCGTTAATGTTACTGCCTAGCTGCCCAAACCTCGGAAGATATTCAAACTCATCACCCACTAGTTGACAGATAGCTCCCTCAGCCAATGAGTCATAAGTTTGCTGCCTAAACAAATCTGATATTCAGGAAGGCGGTTATTAACCCTACTAAGTAGTGAGGTAGAATCCTGTTGTTTAGACCTTCGAGTAAAAGCGTTCGGTTCGCGACAATAAACTTAGATCATCACACCATAATAAATTAGTATGTGGAGGATCAATAAACCGAGGTGATTTTCATTATTCATGTCTTATTATCGTCATAATAATAATAATAACCACTTTATTACAAACAATTTTTGGGATTTTTTAACATGTAATATTGCAAAAAAACCCTTTACAACATTTCGATTAGTGTTATTTATGGCAACCGAAATGATGTAAAGAATATTAATAACGAGGAAAATGACATATCAGTGGTTAAATTATTGGAAAACTGATTATTTATTGTTACAGAGTTGACAAGTGAGTTCTGTTCTAACACGGTTTTCTTCATATAAGATGCGTACGAGGCAAGGTACGATCGAATTCTTGTATTTAGCTGTACGAGCATAATTTATTCTTGTCCTCCCTGAGGAAATACAAGGAAACAGCTATGAATAAAGTGGATGCTCAGTGTCAGATAAAATGACTGTAACTAGTTACCTTGCTTGAATTCGCATGTTTGTCAACTGCATTGCTAATTATTTAGGTCAGAAATACATCAGTTGCCCTACTGACAGCTTTCAAAGCCTTATGCGATACAACATAGTCCTTTTTTAGTAGACCTTGAAAAATCAACAGGGCACAATAGAGAAGAATAGATAATATACAGGGGTTAATAGATTGTAAAAGTTATATCAGACAATCTTAGTTTCGATATATAATACGATAAAAGAGAATTTCTTGAAAGTCAACAAGATATGAGACGACCAAGAAAGTTAAGAAGTAAAACTCAATCCAAGATAGTTAACATTCGATTTACTTTCTACAGCAATGCTAACAATACAATAAGAGTCACGGAATCTAATCAGGTGATACAAGTCTTGTTTACTCTGGAGTCTAAAAGTAACAGTCTGACAGTTATAAGGGCTTAGCTTAAGACCATTTTGAAGACTATTTTACAGAACCCTCCAGACTACGAACACACTCTATACATGTGTAACAGAAGAAAACTAAAGAATCCAAGACAATTACCAGCTTATAGTAATAATAAGTAGTCATACGTTTTCATTATTACAAAGCAGTGGTACATATGACATTTGTGAACACACACACACACACCACCGACAAAAACATTAGGGGTGAATGTATGCAGTTGGCTACAAGCAGAACTAACAGTCAAATCATTACATTCAGAATACATGTTCCATATTGGCACAATAGATAAAAAATATGCTACTATTCTACTAGCTAACTAATGAGTCAGATAAGTGTACTTCAGTGCATTTGTAGATACACTTCTTCCAATTCAAATTGTCGTTCATCTTGATTGTGAAAAACAGTGAAATATTTAAACAGTGCTGAAGTGAAAAGATTTATTGCTAGTATGCAAGCATAAGTGGTAAAGAATGGTGTTTAACAATTTTTATAATTATTATTACTCAAGTCATGTGCAGATATATATTTAATGTAAATGTGATACTTACACTATTGTTATTATGATTAGGTTCTCTTACAACTGTGCGTGAATATAGTCAAGTCAACATGTATAGTACAAGGTGCTAAATACAGAAGTACATGCAAGCAAAACAATCACCAGCTTATCCACACACTAACACACACATACAAAAGTTAGGTATATCGACCCATTTTGTACTAAAACTATACGCTTATCCATACTGGAAGGAGAAAAATTATTTACTGTTAGATAAAAAAAAGCGGTAAAATTCATGACGTAAAATACTTAGGCTAAAAAACAAGGGGAAATTAAAAAGTAGTCAGTATTATTATTGAAATTCTAAGATGTATGACAACTGAAGGTTCAGCATACTGGTTTGAACACTCAAGTTTCAACCATTGGGTGTTCGGGGTTCAAAACTCACTTCACCTACGAGGTTTCTGTTATTTTGTTGCTTGTATTATCCTGTCGCTAACTGGACTGATTGATCAGTCGCTATTGACATATGGGCTCCTGCACGGATGCCTCGATACTGCCTATCATTTCACCTTTATAGTAATGATGGATAGTGGTTAGCAGTGGAATTTAGGATGCGTGTTTCGGTCGAATGCAAGCAATAACATAAGAACTTATACCCACTGCATAAGAACTGGCTATCACACCTCCGTGGCCTAGTGGATAATGCTCTGGCGTTTGAAGCGATCGATCCTTGGTTCGAGCCTTAGTAAGAACAATATCGCTCTCTGGGAGGCAGGTACCTCCAGATGATCAGTCCCAAATAGAACGAAAAGCACGTCCTGGTTTCCACTGTTAGTCACTATCTATCATTGCTATAAAGTTTCTGATAGTCTAGTAGACAAACCTATTATTTTAGATAAAGCATAAATAAGAAAGGAAAGAGTGTTTGCTAGACCGAAGGAAACGATAAGTGTAGTAAATTGCCCATCGACTTAAGTCAATAAACGAAGCATTATATCGTGATCATGAATACTGATCATACCATTACAAAACTGAGTAGAGAGACTGTCATGTTTACTATATCTGAATATGCAAACGTAATTCAACGAGAAAAGAACTATGATTTGTTTGTATCAGTTACTGCCAGGTAGCCTATACTTGATATTTGCCTATAATTTGTTCCAATTTCGATAATGCGAAGAAATGTCAGATATTTATTTTATTTTATCCCAGTCTGACATCAATTAGAGAACTATTGAAGATCTGGAGGCACTCGATAGCCGTTTCGTCCTAGTATAAGACTCCTCACTAAGGCGCACACATGTCAGAGACGGAACCCAGGAACTTTAGGTCTCGTAGTCAGCATGTTATTATTGAGCTAGTGGGTAGGAATCTAATCGTCCGCATTTTTCTACTTCCTTAAGTCCATTCGTGATATACGGCAACCTTCATTCAATACCATTCTTGAGGTTTTCATCCTCACGTCCTACTCTATTTGTTCGATAAGTAACAACTTCTTATTAGAATTTAGAGTAATCTCATCTTGAAGTATCTCACTAACGAGCACTTGATTGTTATTCAGTTTTCAGGTTTGAAGGGATTTATCGATTACCCGGTGGTGTTTATCACTTTTAGATTGTGAATACTCTAACCTAACTCACTTTAAAAGCTAGGACATGGTTAAATCTCGTATCTTTTACTGTTTATTTGTCAGGTTATAATAATTGCATAACAAGTATTAGTTTAGTGAATAAACACTTTGATCCATTTTATAAAATTATTCAAATTTCTATTTTCAACGAGTAATTTTCTAAAACATACAATCATAGGTTGCATAATTGTTGTTGTTATTATTGTCAATTATAAAAACTGTCATTTTCAGACCAATCAGTACACCAGATGTTAGTTTCATAATTTTATCATAAAAGTCCAACGATATGCTAAGTCAATTCCCTTCATTATTTGCTCAGCACGCTCAACTGTTGTAATGATAGAAAACAGTGTTACCGAAATGATGGAGCTGTGGCTTATTGGTATATGTAGTTAGCGTTCAATCATTCGACCAAAAGTTAGAACTCGGCATCACCTAACCAAGATTTAGGAAGCTATTTAATGATATCATTATCCCCTACACAAAAGATGTGGATCCTTGCCTACTTCACAAATGTACACAAATTGGTGGAGTGTATTATCACTTATCACATTCTAACACTCAAATATCACAGTCAAATTCCCATCTCACATGAATTCATAGCACAGTTCTGCTATTCACCGTCTCACATCACTCTTCTGGTAACCAGAAGAATAGTTTGAAATCGCTTCAAAAACAATCAATCTAACCACTAGCAAGGCATTCAGATGACTTCAATGTAATTATAAAAATTCTGATTTCCATTGAGAACACGGCTATCTTCACCTCTTAGATTATAAAGTTGATTTTTGTATCGACAACCGTGAGACGACTGGAAATCTGGAAGCACTGGAGATCTGCTTCATTCTAGTACGGGACTCGTCAACAGTGCGTAATGTCAGGGTCCTAAGTAAGAACTGTCAGGTTTCTTAACGAGTACGCTGGTTGGTTGAAGAATAAAATGATAATATAAGGAGGCAAAAAACTGTACAGGTTTAACAGAGAGAGAGAGAGAATAACCAACCCCATTCACAATTCACCTAGTTGGTCAAAATATTCAGACTAACAATGCTTCCCTACCTGTGACGTAAGCGAAATAGAATGAAACACTTAAAATATGAGCAGATTTATGCTTAAGCATCAAAATAATGGCCACGTACGTGTGAAGGGAAAATAATAATAACAATAACAACAGTGTTATAACAACCGAATCCCTCTAATTACGGAGATTGCGCGTCCACAGCTTACCTACTTGAATTACTACTGCCTAGGTGATGCATTATATATAACCCATAATTATTACTTCGGGTAAACAACAATAGGACACAGAGAGAAACTCGGGGGAAATATGAAATGCGCACTCTTATGAGTATGTTAGCTAGAATACTATTACTAATGAAAGCAAAATAATCAACTGAGTAAAGAAACTGACAAAAGTTGTTATACAAGTGTAAATTTTACAAGAAATGAACTCAAGTGTGAATGAAACGTTTACGTAAAAAAGTATTCATTGCAAATATGTGATTATGTACAGTTTACATGCCTAATTTTTCAAGATACACACTACATATAGAGCGAATAAAACTAACCGATTATTTAAAGTGAAGTAGACAACGTGCATTTAAGCCTACAGTTCATTTGATTGAAAATTAGTTGTATACGAAAAACAGGAAGTGAATTTCAAGGTTGATGGGGATTTTATTCATTCTAAGTTGGCATTCATCATGGAATAATAACAGTCGGAGAACCACTAAAAATCTGGGAGCAATGGACAACTGTTTTATCCCAGCATAAGACTCACCCAAGTGCATACCCACGATTGTCAGAGATCAAACCCGAACCTCGAAGTTTCGCTGTTACCAGATGGACAGGATCAACATAGAAACTCACACACAACTGCATCGCAACAACTTGTCACATTTCACAGTATGACAGTATAAACAATTTGAAGATAAAGGTTACTGTGAATATTCAAGCTTTAGAAGACGTTAAATGAGTGAATACCTCTGCACCATTGTCACCACTTTTCAGCCATATCAGCATGAGTCCTCAACCACTGATTCCTATGGTCTCTGAGACCCAAGCTAGGTAGTCTATATCTCCTTACACGGATCAGACCAAGAGTCGTGGACTTTATGGATTGGTGCCACGTTTTAGTTTGGTCACCCTGAACCCTCTTCCAACCTAATCCAACTACTAGGATTGCATGTAGAGGTAGGTGGTGGCTCGGCACGTGGAGCACATATCCAAGCCACCTCAATTGATGAAAGTTCACGGCCTCATCAACTGACTTGTCTGCCTTTCTTAGCACCCTTCGCCTGACCTCAACTTTGTTCATATGGTGATTCTACTATAAGTAAGCAAAGTCACTGAGGTTAGCACGTTACCATTGAGCCACCGGGTCAGAATCTTATGCTCAATCCATGATCAATACAGACTTAAAATTTGTGTAGCAGGATAAATGCTTATATATAAGTAACTAAGTTTACTCTCTGTTTTAGCATTCACCTTTTCATTCCTCAATCGAAAAGAAAAGCTTTTTCTGTGTCGCTCTTCAAATTCGTACTACTAGTTTTGAAAACCAGCTGCTTTATAAAATTATGATTTACTTGTAATATCAACCTCCTGTATTTCAACCATGACTTGTGTGAATCACACCTTTGCTGTAAAATAAAGTGAAGCCTTTTGGGACACCATATGATTGTGTTAAGAAAGAAATAGAAGTTATTGAAATAACAGTCGTTAACTGCTGAAGTATTCTACCAGTATAAGTCAAGAAAACTATACACACTTTTCTACAAATGCACAGAAATTCGTTATAAATAGGCTAGTAAAACAGAGATGTTCACTTATCATTTCTTCCTATGCTAAATTCGTATATTTTTAACTACTACTTATAGTACTTTAAAAACTGGTGGAAGATATTTAGGTAATCCCTGATATAAAACACTGAAGTGATTCATTATCCTCTTGATAATATCGTGAAGATAGAAAGGATAAATGCTTTCGAGAATATATGAATAGAATACTCAATCTGCATGGTGAAGTAAGAATTGACGATAGCTGAGCGAATATAAGATATATACTTGGTTACATAGTTTAACAGTAATGGGTCAACGGTTTTCTTCATTTAACAAGAACGCCATTAATCAAGCTGACAGATACATGTACATAATTCAGGTTGATATAAACTTAGATGAACACCGCATAATGAAGTGTCTTTACAAAGTTTTCTAAAGTAAAATTCAATCCAAAAAACATATTGGTTAGATGTCTACTGACCAGCGTTATAAGACGACGGGTTCCTCAGACTGAACAGGATCTCACATACTACCAATAGACCTTGAACCGACAAACTAATAAATGAACAGTAGTTTATGACATTTCCTAACCTTGTGAAACCTATCAACATCCAATTCGTAGGCATTGCAGTATAGAACATCTAATAGCTTACTAGTTCTTTTCTAAAGCATTCGATATAACCGATCAGAATCTTATTTTCTCATTTGAACTAATGAGCATTTTTTCTAGAAGGCTGAAAGACAATTATTCCTCATAGAAAGCAAAGTGGCTAAAAATCTGAAAGTAAAAGTCACAGTTTCTAATGAGAACACTTGCATCTTTCAATCAACTGAGTGTTCCATAATGACAGTTACAACGAAAGTATAAATCGGGTTACGATATGCATATTAAGCAACTTGTGCACGTAAGTTATTGAAACTTTTTTCACTGGTTCAATGGCCAAAATAACCATTAACGAAGCTTCAACTGACGATTCATTGATTCTGTTTTTAATTACATTAGACTACTGTACATTCCATACACTAAAAAGGTCAGAACAATATACTTCTTGATTTTCTGCTCTGACTTAGGGAAAAGAATGGCATATGTAGTAGAACTTTAAATTGAAACGAAGTGGTCCACCTCTCAGTTTTTCTTTTTTTTTGCTGTTGGTAACCACCATGTACCAATATTCTTTCCATAACTATGTAGTGGTTGGCTGCTGTTTAATGCTGGTTTCAGACTATGAACTTTTGTCGACTGAGGTGGCATAGAAATGTGTTGCGTATGCCAAGCCACCGCCTACTTAGACGTGTAGTGTTAGCAGAAGTTGGATTAGTTTGAAAGAAGGCTCAGTGAGACCAAAGTAAGACGTGGCATTAGTGCATGAAGCCTCTGACTGTTGGTTTGAACCATGCAGACTATTTGGATGAAGTGTCCGAGATGAAAGGAATCGGTGGTTAAGGACTGAATCTTGGTGATATGGCTGAAAACCGGTCACAATAACGCAGATGTACTCACTCTTTAACGTCTTCTAAAGCTTATAGTTTTAACTTTCTAAATACACTAGGATCATATTAAAGTATATCCTTATTATTATAAAAGTGCAGCAACACTCACAAAGTGGATAGTTTATGCATCAGAATTAAGTTGTTAATGGAATAATAAAGGTAAATTGAAAGGTCTTTAGTTCACTTAATTTGTACTTTTTGCAGCTACCCTTTCTGTATACCAGTAAAAAGAAGTGACAACCTAACATATTTATCAGAACTAGGTAATCAGAAACCATGGGACGTGATTCAAAGGTTTACATATCTTAGTAATTTACTTCATACAAAGAAAATCTGCATACAAAATAATACTGATTCAGTTAACTATATCAAATACAAAATGAGACAAAAAGTTTTTGCAAATATAAAAAAATTTTAATTTAGGTTGAGTATTTGAGTTCTCTAACCTCTCCTGGTTAACTAGTTCACTGGTTACTAGCCGGTCCTAAGCCCGGGTATACAGGGAAGGTTGGGAATAGGGCTAGCAACCCTACCCCGGAAAATCTAACTGTCAACTGGAGAATCAATAATCTACTCCGGTCACCCAGACGACAACCACCAGCACACTGAGTTATGGAGTGGCTATCATGATGTCCCCAACAGCATCAAAGGCTCTCATACAGTGGGAACCAATCTCCTCCAGGATCACAACAGCAAAGTTCAACTCGAAAGGAAGGAAATTCACAATCATACAATGCTACACTACGCTACGCGCCTACAAATAATGAGGATCAAGAGAAGAAGGAGGAATTCTACAGACAACGGCAATCAACACTGGACAAGACGTCAGTTGGCGATATCAAAATTCTAATGGGTGACATGAATGCCAAACTGGGAGGGGACAACACAGGAAGAGAACTAACCATGGGTCGAGAAGCACTCAGTGAAATGAACGAGAATGGAGAATTGTTTGCAGAATTCTGTGTATTCAATGATTTGGTGATTGGAGGCACTGTGTTCAAGCACAAGGATATCCACAAAGCGACATGGATTTCAACAGACATCAGGACACACTAAAAATCAAATCGACTTCATCTCAATCTCAAGAAAATGGAGACGCAGTCTACTTAACACAAGTTCAGATGAAGAAGAGGAGCAGATGTAGGTTCACACCACTCACTATCTAGTGCAAGGAACCTACCTTCCAAATCAAGTTAAAAGCCTTCAAGGAAGCTGGTGATAGACCACAGTTTAAGTACAGCACTCGGAAACTTGAAGGATGAAACTACAAAGGAAATCTTCACAGCAGCCATCAAGACAAAATGGGAGACATCGAGCAACATCCCTGAAGAAATCTGTGTGGAAGAACACTCGAAGTCTTTGAAAGAGATGTGGAAAGAAACCTGCACAACAGTATTAGGAAGGAAGAAGGTGGAAGACAAGGAATGGATCTTGACGGATACCTGGAAGCTGATAGAGGAGAGGAGGATGGTGAAGCAAAAGATAAACCAGTGCAAGGATGCTCAACGACAAGAGGAACTGAGCACAATGTATAAAACACTGGATAAAGAAGTGAAGAAGAGTGCACGGAAAGACAAAAGACACTTCTACGAAACACTGGCAAGTGAAGCAGAACAGGCTGCAGGTAAAAGAGACCTGACGACATGGTATCAAATAACCAGGTTGCTATCTGGGAGGAGATCAACGCAGACGAAACCAATAAAAGATGATGACGGCAATTTAATTACCAAAGAAGAGAAACAAAGGAAACAATGGGCGGACCACTTCAAGAAGCTCTTGAATCGACCATCACCTGCACTTCGTCCAGAAATACCACCTACAGCCGCTGAACTACAAGTGAACATAAATCCTCCAACGAAAATGGAAGTCCTGAACGCCATAAAGCTACTGAAATGCGGGAAAGCAGCAGGACCAGATGGGATACCATCAGAAGCACCGAGAACAAACACAGAGACAATAGCGGACATGCTCACACCACACTACTATTGTTGAAGGTGTGGAAGGAAGAGAAGGTACCTGCCCATTGACTGGAAGAAGGGTTACCTTGTCGAAATCCAAAAGAAGGGAGACCTAAGTGTTTGCAAGAACTGGCGAGGAATCACTCTCCTGTCCACCCCAAGCAAGCAAACTATTAAGCCGCATCATCCTGGAGAGACTAAAGGATGCACTGGATTCAAAACTACGACCAAAACAGGCTGGCTGACTGGATTCAGAAAGTACAAATCATGTGCAGACCAAATTGCAACGCCACACTACGCATCATCATAGAACAGAGCATAGAATGGCAATCAGCTCTCTACCTCAACTTTATCGACTTTGAGAAGGCCTCTGACAGCGTCGACCGAGAAGTAATTTGGAAACTGCTTCATTACTACGGAGTACCGCAAACCTTTATCCGCCTCATTCAACAACTATATGAAGACGCCACATGCCAGCCGAGTAATTCACAATGGGAAGCTCAGTGATGCTTTTGAAGTGAAGACAGGAGTGAAACAAGATTGCCTACTATCCCCCATGATATTCCTGATTGTAGTGGACTGGACTGGATCATGCAGCAAACAGTGGGGAGCTGTGAGAAAAGGGGGATAGGCTGGTTGGGTCGGGGAATAGAACCTAGAAGACTTGGATTTCGCCAGTAATGACTTGTGCCTGATGTCACACAAACTTGAAGATCTACAGGCAAAAACTAACAAGTTGATAGAAGAGGCAGGGCAGCGAAGACGGGACTTCAAGTGAATATAGAGAAGACAGAGGTGATGAAGATACCGCACCACCACCAACAACAAACTCCAATCACCATGAACGGGAGAAACTTAAAGGAAGTAACCTCCTTCACCTATCTAGGAAGCACTGTTTCAACTACAGGCGGCACAGGCACAGACGAGGATGTCAAAGTCAGAATTGGAAAAGCAAGACAGGCGTTCATTGTCCTGAAACCAGTGTGGAGATCTTCTGCACTGCACTCAGCATGTGGAACAAGACCTGGATTTTCAACACCAACATCAAGTCAGTGCTTCTGTATGGTTCAGAGACTTGGCGCGTCACGAAAGGCATTTCCAACAAACTACAGACATTCATCAACAACTGCTTACGCTGGCTCGCTACTGAAGATCAGATGGCCAGAAAGAATAAGCAACAAGGAACTCTGGGAACGAACCAACCAAGAACCTATCACCCAACAAATATGCAGGAGGAAATGGAGATGGATTGAGCATGCACTGAGAAGGCCGACTGGGGACATCACGCGTCAGGCCAGTTGCTCGAGTGGAATCCCCATGGGAAGCGACGAGTTGGACGTCCGAGGGTGACATGGAGGAGATCGTGTGAGGAGGAAATGAGAGCTTCTGGGCTGTCGTGGAACCAGGTCCAAAAGATCTCAGAGAACAGAGGTCACTGGAGACGTGCTACTGAAGCCCTATGTTTCATTAGGAACCCAAGGGACTAATAATAATAATAATTTGAGTTCTCTAGGTTTCGACTGCTGACTTTTAATTATCACTCTGGGTAGTTTCATTAGAACTTAGTTGCTTAGTCAAAAGCCAGTAGTGTGTTCACAATAGAAGAAAATTTCAATGCACTTAGTAGCCACATACACGTTCGTGGGCGACATGGTACATATATTGTGTAAGGGCCAATCTACTGTCTGGTTTTTCGGGCCTTGATAGGTGGGGCGGGATTCGAACCCCTCACTCCATGGATTAGAAATCAGGCGTCTGAACTATGAGTCAAGGTTCCACAATGAATCTTATTCATTCCAAAAACTTATAAACGTGCTCTTATGGGCTTTTCCAAGCATTTTAAGTCAATATTTGGTGGTTCCACATCTTACTGTCAATTTCACACCATGACCATCTCAGTCAAGTATTATATTTAAATGAAATATTTAACTGTCGCGATAAATAAACTGAGATCAATGCAACTCCCCTGATAACTATTAGTTGCTAGTTCAGTGAAGCTAGTCACTTACTAGCCTACTAATTCCAACATGTATAAAAGTCGTCATAAAATAAACTGAAATAAAACAGTAATTATTTCTGTTTCTGATACTGATACCCGCTACAAAATAGGTGGCTATCGTACCCCGATGACCTAGTGGATAACGATTTGGCGTTTGAAGCAAGGAGTACTGGGTATATATATATATATATATATATATATATATATATATATATATTCGTTATTTACAGGCGTTTCTAGAAGGCCACTCCTTATTGATTTCGGTCTCCCATTTAATCTGATATCTGTGATCCTGCTTCTCCATAAGACTTTGAAGTGTGTTGATTATTCATGTAAAATCTAAGGGATTTTTGGTGTTTTTCGGAAGATCTGGACATGAAAGCTGTACACTAAAAGAGTAACATTGTTTATCAACAAGTAGGAAAGGTTTATATTATATTTCAAAAGGAGCTAAGGTGAACATACTGATGAAAAGTCTTCCAATAACATAGTGGAATATCCACTAAGTATCATCTTGTTTTCAATAAGTTAGTTGCTGATACCTACTTGTGATGCGTGCTGCCTTTGAAATAACTAGTCTTGTGTAGATATGCATAAAATCCGAAACATACTTACTTGAATACATCTACCAATCATAACAAATGGTTAAAAAGGAAGAACCAGCAAACAAATTTATTCCGTATTCATATGTAGCATACTCTTGACCAGCATAAACGTACATCAAAAATAACAACAATATCAACTTCCTATGAGTATTTTTATCATATGTTGTGTATCAGATAAAGACGGGTTTTTTTTCTTAGTGCTTTTCTTCCTGCTGGCTAAGGTCAATGTAGAATTGGAGCTGACTGGTTTAGGGAGTTGACTTTTAATCAGCGGGTCAAGGGTTAGGGTAGCCTGGTAGTTGTATTACTAGTCCCCACAAAGTAGGTGTAGCTCATTACCTACTCCACAAATGTACACAAATTGGTGGAGTGTATTATCACTTATCACATTCTAACACTCAAATATCACAGTCAAATTCCCATCTCACATGAATTCATAGCACAGTTCTGCTATTCACCGTCTCACATCACTCTTCTGGTAACCAGAAGAATAGTTTGAAATCACTTCAAAAACAATCAATCTAACCACTAGCAAGGCATTCAGATGACTTCAATGTAATTATAAAAATTCTGATTTCCATTGAGAACACGGCTATCTTCACCTCTTAGATTATAAAGTTGATTTTTGTATCGGCAACCGTGAGACGACTGGAAATCTGGAAGCACTGGAGATCTGCTTCATTCTAGTACGGGACTCGTCAACAGTGCGTAATGTCAGGGTCCTAAGTAAGAACTGTCAGGTTTCTTAGCGAGTACGTTGGTTGGTTGAAGAAGTGTGATAACATGGGATCGCAAACAAATATAACACGTTTCTGGTTAGGTCATTCCCTTTATTTGTGATACAGCTATTGTTAGCAAACACTCCTTGACGATATAACATCCACAGTTTTAGCATGAAAAATATAGATTTATTTGAGAGATGAAATATGATAATCGATAGTAGACAATTTTTATAACCAGCAAAATGCTTTTCTTTTCACTTTGTTGCTAAGATTTGAGTGAAGAAAAGGTTGGATATTTCTAGGGAATAATGAATCATATGACCGAATTGATGTAATAAACATCACCGTAGCAATTAGTACAGATTAATATCGACCAATCACTTTTCCGTGAAACTTGTTGTTATATTGGTAAAAACAGTTGAAAAGACAGTATTACTGTCTACCGAGAGGACAGAAACACTAAGCAATGACAAAGAGACCAGTCGAATCGAATAGAAATCCAGTCAGCAACCTTGTGCACACTTGCGAAGTAGGTCACACTTAATGTGGGAGGGTTAATAATGCTCCTGAAACCACGGTAGGTGGGGCGGCGTTAGTAGTTGCAACCCACTTGGTCGAAAGTCAGCTCTCTAAACCAATGAGTTACAACATCAACAAAGAGACGAAGCTCTTCAAGCAATCTTTCGAACTTTCTTACAAGCACTTACCTCAACGAAAGCTTGTGCATAACTGAAAGAGGTTAGAAGTGGAATTTATCTACTTACGACGCTTAAATATATAAACTGATCATCTGAGTCATGTTTACGTAGACAGAAATAGGACTGCTTATTTTATGAAAATTTGAAAAAGTGAGCATCAATATATAATTGTTGGTCTTACTAGCAATGCTCAGCCATTGTCGTCGAATATGACTTATTCGTTGTCGTCACGCCTTTAACTATTTTCCTGAAATTAACAACTTCAAGTCTACTAGGTTACAAGAAGAACGTAATTCAGCAGTTTACACATCTGTTTATGGTTCATATCAACTTTCAGATGTGACGGATTGTAGAAACGCCTTAAGTGGACCATATTTAGCTTTCCTTCAATACGACTGAAAATCAGTCACAATGGTGTATCTGGACTAATTCACTCTCTAGTGTCTTTTCAAGTTAGAATATTTTCACAAGCTTTCATTTTCCAAGGTCTTTTGATTTTGTCTTTGCAAATATAGATTGAATACTTATCTAGTCAGAGTTTATTCAAGATTATTCAACCGTAGTTGTTCATTACTGCTTTATGAAATTAGTTAAAACAGGTGTTAGAAAAGTTCAGACAAGAAAAGCTTCTTTGTAGAACTATAAAGACTCATAACTGGAAAAACGTAGTATCAAACTTCTGAAGAAACAAAAAAATTAAGTCTGTAACAGTTGTTTCCATCTGGCAATCAACTCATCTGTTTCCTAAAGCAATAAAGTCAATCATAAATTAAATAGCTTGCCACTGACATCTCACATCACACCAAGAAAATAAAATTGCAGTGTCAAATAAAGCATAAGTTTTCTAACGTCTACAGACACCCCTTACTAATAACAGCAAATGCCTCATCCATGGAGTTCGTAGAGCACAGAAACTTTGTGAAATATGCTAGATACATAACTAAATGGGTTGAGTTACTGTGAATGATAGGTTTTATCAGTGTCTACCAGTATATGGTCCCATAAATAAATATTTTATCTCAGAATACTTTCAACTATTTCAAAGAAAGTAGTTCAGTCAGCATGACACTAATATCCGTATGCTACCTGTTGAATTCCGAACCCGTGCCTGAATGGTTAACGCGTTCGTCGTGAAACCTTAAGGTCGTGAGTTAGATAACTGGCGGGGGAGAATCATGGGTGCGCAATGCTGAGAAGTCCGTTAATAGGTAGAAACAGCTGTCGAGTTCTCTTAGGTTTTCAATGAGTCTCTAACTGATGTCAATTAAAAGTAGGAGACAAGAAGTGATTACTGGTTTTTGATCACAAATGTCTTTATAGCAATCCTCGCATTTGGTAGAATCACCATATGAACAATGTTCAGGTCATGAAAAGAATAATAGGACAGCCTAGTCGATTGATGAGTTTGTGAACCATAGTTGACTGAAATGCTGTGCACATGTACTGGACATGTTGAGTCACCACTTACCTCGATGTGCCATGCTAGAAGAGGTTGGCCTAGATTAGAAGAGGGTTCAATGTGGTCAGACCAAGAAGTGACACCAGTCAATGAAGTCTCTGACTCTTGGTCTGAGCCATGTTGACTGACTGGTCGGGGTCTCTCAGAAAGAAGATAGGAATCAGTGGGTGAATACTGACTCTTGGTGACATGGCTGAAAATGAGTTACAGTGGCGCAGATTTATTCACTCTTTCATATCGTCTAAAGCTTGACTATTCATACTGACCTTTATCTTCAAATTGTTTATTCTCTCATACAACTTTATCCACTTTAATAATCATTCTTGTTTTATCCATTTGTTCTTTGTTTACTACTGTGAAGTGCATCAACTTGAACCGATGCACTTGTGTGCCAGGTCCTACGTTGATTTTGTTTGTCTTTCAGTAGTCTCTGGTAGGTGTTTGCGTGCGACTGATATCTGCCAAGTTGACGTGATGGTTGGACTTGCATATCACTATGACCCGATGAGCTATGCTAGTGGAACGTTTGCCCCTTTTGTGATCCTACCATACCAGAATGGTCTGTTGGATAGTGGTTAGACAAAAACAGTTACCGTTATAGTATGAGTTTTCATGCTATGACAAGGGTCCGATGGTAAAGTTGTACTGCTGGCTGAACGGGAGTGTGACAACAGTAAGGTGTTTCTCCTGGATGGCTGGCACCACAACCCTGAAGCTGCCTTTCCTATGTGGAAGTAGGCTGCACATTCCCTAACACCCTATGGCATCCTTTTGCAGCCATCTAGGTTCCTAGTCAGCTTCAAAACTAACAAATCAAAACCTCGAACTTCCAAAAAGGTGGTATGTGACCCCCCTCCCCCTCGAACAGATGTCCCTTAGGCTATGCGGCCATGCAATAACCGTTCTATTTCAGATAGCTCAAGAGCAAATAACTTTCTACGTTGTTGACAGTCAGGAAGTATACCAATAGCCCTCACAACTCTGTCAGTACTCAACTTTGTAAATGGAATTTTAAATATGCCTGTTATTCAGGCAGAATGCTAGAAAATGCACGTGTTTTATCGATTTAGAAATTATTAATCTAGTTTATTTGCGGAAGCGCTCATTATTGTAAACTGTCTTGCATATTGACAACACTTATAACTAGTAATTTTTATCCTCACCTTAGTGAAAACAAGATAATTTCAGTAGATTGTCTTTTCTGCGCATGTATGAATAATCATTGTTTAGATTCTATAACTGGTAGTTTCTCGTTGTTGATTGGTTTGGGCCAAACTAATCAACCACTGTTAGTATCTGGATGTCTCAGTATTACCGGCAATGCTGGGTAATATCTATCAGTGGAATCCAGCTTGTACGTTTCATCCATTTCGGAACTCCTCAGTTGAATGCATCTATTTCTAAATGAATTTAGTTCATGGTGAAACTTGAAGGCAGCACCCATTGTTTCAAACACTATGGCGTTATCTGGTAGACTACTGAGTTACGGTAGCCACTCGTTACACGATGTTATTGTTTAGTGGCTCTCATGCGTTGATTGGTCCGAACCATTTAGATTTCACTGCTACCTACTATGATCACTACTAAACTGTTATTCGTCAGTTCTGGTAAGTAATACTTAACACGTTTATGTGAAATTTTCAGAAAATTTTCACATGACCCTAAAATTTCAATTTATTCTCTGGTAAATACTTGTAAGAAGATGAGAAGTATAATCTCCAAAATCATATAAAAATTCATACTATCATCATTTTCTCTCTATCTCAATTTTTTAAGTGTCTTTTCTGGTTAAAAAAAAAAAATAACAAAGTAGGGTTAGGTTATTAATTTATCTTTTAAAAAGCTTGATCTTGCTCACTGTCTTGTGATATAGGAATTCGATAAGAGAAATGATATTTTTTTAGAATAAAATCGGCGATAGTAACAATAGTGATGAATAAGGCTTGGTAGAATCTTGTTCACTTATTATACAGAAGTAAACAATCCATATTTCTTTGATTGTTTTTTTTATGAGCATAATACTAGGATTTTACTTTATCAGTACAGCTGTTATTTTGTGCACTCAGACGTATTAAGTTTCGCTTAGTAAGAATTTTTGTATATCATGGTAACTGACCTACTGAAAGAATGCGAAAAAAATGAAGTTTGTTCATAAGTGAGTTTGGTAAGTAATCAACTGCTCTCTTTCACCATGATTATACTCAAGATCACGTCAACTTATGACGTGATATATATATATATATATCGGGATATTCACTTTTACTGTCTTGATTTCACTGCGTTTGTCTGATCAACAGTGGTAGTAGTTAGTATCCATTGTCTATTTGTAATGGTCTACATCAATTTAGGTTATTTGTTTAAGGTCGTAAAAGTTAACGAGTATCACTAAAAACCCTATCAATTAAGCGAATTCCTCGTCTTCTGTCACTTCGTATAAGTGGATTTTTATTTTTTCGTTGACGATGCCAAAACTATCTCGCTGTTAAGCACAGCTTATATGGTAAAATTCCTTCTCCATCATTTTGATGGCAACTGAATTCTGATCTCATTCAATATTAATTGTTCATTGGTTAAAATAAGATAGATTTGTGACTTTAAAGGCCAACGCATCAACAACTGAAATAAACAATCATACTTCTTTCTTTTAGAAAGTTTGTCTTTCCAGTCAAAGTGAAGAAACCTAATTGATTATTTTAATCAGGGTAACTATTAAAGTAGCCCAGATTTGTTGGGTTTTTTTAATGAGAGTAATTCATTTTTTTGATAAGTTGGACTATGTTTTGTCCTTTCGATGTACTTTTAGCATAGAAAACAGACAAACCACAGATATATTTTATTAAAACTAGTCGTCTTAATTGATAGTTTCGTATATTGTGTAACCAAGGAAAAAACCCCTGAAGCTTGTACATGTGTATATATATATATATATATATATATATATATATATATATATACTCATCGCGGACTGACACCTGACTAATCAACGTAGGACCTGGCACACAAGTGCATCGGTTCAAGTTGATGCACTTCACAGTAGTAAACAAAGAACAAATGGATAAAACAAGAATGATTATTAAAGTGGATAAAGTTGTATGAGAGAATAAACAATTTGAAGATAAAGGTCAGTATGAATAGTCAAGCTTTAGACGATATGAAAGAGTGAATAAATCTGCGCCACTGTAACTCATTTTCAGCCATGTCACCAAGAGTCAGTATTCACCCACTGATTCCTATCTTCTTTCTGAGAGACCCCGACCAGTCAGTCAACATGGCTCAGACCAAGAGTCAGAGACTTCATTGACTGGTGTCACTTCTTGGTCTGACCACATTGAACCCTCTTCTAATCTAGGCCAACCTCTTCTAGCATGGCACATCGAGGTAAGTGGTGACTAAACATGTCCAGTACATGTGCACAGCATTTCAGTCAACTATGGTTCACAAACTCATCAATCGACTAGGCTGTCCTATTATTCTTTTCATGACCTGAACATTGTTCATATGGTGATTCTACCAAATGCGAGGATTGCTATAAAGACATTTGTGATCAAAAACCATTAGTCGCTTCTTGTCATCTTCTTCCAATGGCCAGGTCTCAAAGCCGTTTAACAGGATAGAAGGAACTACAGTGCAGTATACTCGTTCTTTGATTGATAGTCGGATATCTCGCCAGTTGACGTCACAGATGACACAAGTTGGCAAATGCCAGACGGGCCTTCTGTATGTGTGGAGAGATTTCGTCAGCAACCAGCCTGTTCAAACTGATGCAGCTCCTCATGTAAATGGATTGGTTGACGCATTCCACCACTTCACTCCCTGTCATTAAACTTGAGGTGATTGCAGCAGGACAGTCCTTGAGTATCATCTTTCATTCGACAGATGCCAGCGAAATGTATGCCAGTCAAATATATTCACATTTCTCCTAAATGCTTTCACAAGACCCTACATTTCATCAGTGCCTTCATCCAGAATGACAATGTCGTCTGAATACCTCACGTTAACCAGATCACCTGTGAAGTGATGGGTACCTAAGGTGGTTATCTTCAGAAGAACATCTACGACGAAGTTAAATAGAAACGATGACATTGGCCATCTCTTGCGAACACCAGCAGTTGTCTTCAATTCATATGACAAACCTCTATAGGCCCTGCTAATGATGCATGATTTCGAGTAGAAAGCTTTGATTAGCCTTATTTACTTTCTCGATACACTTTTCACAGTCAAACGCTGTCATGACACCTCACAGTTGACAGGGTTGAATGCTGCCGCTATCAGCTCAAGAAATATGTTAAGTATCGGTCACTAGCCGGTAAGTATGCCTGTGTTCTACAACCTGCCGGAGCGTGAAAATGTGACTGATGAACCCCGTCCACGTCTGAAACCTGCCTGGTTTTCTCGAGTTTGCTGTTCTTAGGCTTCAGTTAGGCGTGGGATAATTATGGACCCTAGGATCTTGGACATGATATTACTCAAACTGATTCCCCTATGATTGTCACAAGGAGATTCCTCTCCCTTCTTAAAGCCTGGGATGATCAGAGTGGTAGACCAGTCTGAGAACCCTACCTCTGATTCCCACACACTACTTAGTACCCACGTCAGTTTAGTTATTAATTTCCAACCAGCATCTTTAAAAACTTCGAGTGGCAAACTGTTAGGTCCTGCTACTTTGCATCGTTTCGGGTTCGATACAGCATTCTTAGTTCCAAAGAGAGTTGGAGGATCGGCATCTACGTCACATTCAGGTTCAGGCTGGGTCGATGTTGGGTAACTGAAGAGTTGCTGGGAGATAGCTAAACTGTGCTTCAAAGTGTTCTGCTCAACCTGGGAGGCTATCAGCGTCTCATCCTTTTCAGTGATGGTTTCACTCACCATCATCTTTCCGGTATTCTTAATATGCCCAAGTAGTGTCCGAGTGTTACTCAACGCTGAGGCTTTCTCCATCTCTCTTCCTCTAGCTGTCGTCACCCACCACTACTGGTGATCTACAAAGAGACTCTTGGTTACTTTACGTTTGAAGGTGAACAGATTTCATCCCATAAGTACTGTACAGACAAGGAGATGTAAATGATGAACGAGAGTTACTCACAACTCCTAGAAGCAAACCTTCATCAACGACACACAAAAAAGCAATTGTAATGGTAGCAAACAACGCTTCCGCCTGTTAGACATTCCTTTCAGTAGGCAAACAACAAAGTGGATGTAGAAAAGAATCCCTCACACCTTACTGTACCAAACAAATATATAACACTCTAAGACTCTTGGACAGATCAAAATAAAACATTAAACGATATAAAAGTGAAACGGAATTTTTAAAAATAACCCCTGTATCATTTACCGAAATATTAATGAAAATAGCTGTGGAGCTCTATAAGAATAAAGTGAAAGATATGAAACTAGAGAAAACAATGCCTCTAGTAAAATAATTGCCTCTACTCTCTAATTTCTATACCATTGTGCATACACTAAAATGGTACTAGAATCTTCAATGGATGCAGTAATGCAAAACATTTTACAGTGAAAGGGAAAGAAAGGAAAATCTAACTTAATGGTTCATGAGAGAAACAAGAACAACAAAGGGAAATTACAAGTACTAATAAATAATTAGTAGTAGAAGAGAGGTATCGAACTGTTGAGCAGAGATCTAAAGAAGGTGGAGTTGTGGCTAGGCGTTTTACAGATTTGACTTTCAACCAGTGGATCACACGTTCGAGCCCCACCCGGCCTACTGAGGTTTGGGCAGCCAGACAGTAGTATCACTAGCGCTCACAGATCAGGTGTAGCTCATTGCCTACTCCATGAATGTGCACAAGGTTGCTGAATGAGTACAATGCAAAGAAAAGAAAAGACATACGACTAAGATCATCCCATTTTGATGAACTGTGTCCCACAAATCGAGGATGCTTCATATGAAATTGTTATTGTATAACAGTACTTTGTTGTCAGCATATTCTTAGGCGATTTAAGAACCGAAACAAAAGTCATTCGATTTGGAGGCTTGTGGGGACTTATTTACTGATCTCAGGTTGGTATTCATCATGGACTGATATCAGCTGGAGAAACACTATAAAACTGGGAACACTGGAAAGCTGTCTCGTCCTGGCACGCGACTCCTCAGTAGTACGTATCCATAACCTCACCCCACCAAGGATCGAACCCAGGTTCCCCGGCCAGCACGTTACCATTGAGCCACTAGGTTGGAAGCCAGTGGTCTATATTTCCTAGTTCTCTCAGTTCACAATATAGCGCGACCTACATTCAATGCTGTCGTTGAGTAACTGTCCTCATGTCCGAGTTGGCTGCCCCCACCAGTGATGACTTCTCATTAGAACCTCACGAATCACCTCTCACAGCGAGTCACCAATGAGCACTCGAGTAGTTCATTTCGGAGGTTTATGGGTTGGTAATACTGTTATTGTTTTCTGGTCAGTTAGTAACTTAGATTTTAGAATATATCTAAGTGCAGAACAGATTCGTGGTTAAGAAGTACATCAAGAGGTATTTCACGGGATAAACCAGTAGTTAATTGTAGTTCTAAAGATTCGCAACGCTATGTAAGACCACAAGTATTATTATCAAGTGTTACATGAATGTTATTTGAGTTTTTCTTCTGATTCTTCTTGGTTGATCTCTGAAAGTCCTTTTAAAGTAGAAAAGACTAGTAATTTTACTTCTTATATGAAGACGTTACGCCATTCAGGTATGACTTAGCCTTCAGTTTTGCAGCTTACGAGTTTTTCCACTCCATCTACTTTTCTATATTGTTCCTCCTTATTTTGTTCTAGGCTAATGGATAAATAACAAACCACACTGTATAGGACATTAAAGATTATCAATGGGCTCTTAGTGAGGTACTTTAAGCTCTGCTAGTTGGCACAATTGTGGATAAGTAATCTAATTATTGCATAAACTGACTGATCACCAGAAGGTAACAAATTTCGTCTTGCCTAGTCCTAAGTGCTGATCAAATCCTATCGGTTGTTTGGGAATATGGACAACAAATCCGGAAACTGACCGTCACGGGACACTTCGATTGATGTTAGATAGTTGAAACTGACTTCCCTTCAGTGATTTGAATCCGCCTACAATTGTCATCAACTGCTCAAACATACTAAGCATCCACTTTACACACAACCTTCTGTTTACTTATCTTAAGGAAGAGGAAAGCGTTAGTCGCAAAGATAAAAGCAAAGTCTCAACTTTTACATTATCTAATACGCGTCTTATAAGATGAAAATGTTCTGCAATACAGAGGATTATAAACCTTTGCAGCACTAGTTAATAAATCAATACTCTGTTTTGTTGTTCTCTTCGTTTTACTTTATAGAATCATATGTCATTTTTATCCTCACAAAAAGAATGATGATCAAACATTCATATTCACCACTGAGCATGATTAAAAATAAACAAGATATCTTAATGAGGGGCAGATGACTAGCACTACCATCAGTAATACTGCACTTTAGAACAAGACATATAGGCGAATAATATTGTTTTCAATTAAATCCTCTTCAGGCTTTACTCTAATATAAATAGCTTAATATATATATAAAATTAAACCAGTCATGTAGCCTGAAGAGGATCTAATTGAAAACAATATTGTTCGCTTATATGTCTTGTTCTAATACTGTACTTATCGTGTCCTATTAGCTTGCCTTAAAACAAAATTTTATCTGACCTGATCAGGACAATGAATAAAATGGTTCAGGGTTTGATTAATTTCTCAGTAAACAATTTACTTTTTTTAAAGTGGTTTATATTGATGTTAATGGTTTTATACTACATACAGGATCTCAACCCTGCTTCCATTTGTGCATGTATACAATATGCAGCTAAGCTTTGTGAAATTTCAAACGACCTTTTCCAGGCTGTAAATACAACCATAAAACACTGGACAAAGTCCCTGGTGGTGACCGATACTCCTAACCTTGGGTTTTTAATTAAAAAATATAAGGTGAAGTGACATACAAAATAGTGGTCATGTATTTCCTGGACAGAATGACTTAAACACAAGTCTTTTAGACTGATAGAGGAATCCCAGGACTGTCATTTGGGTTGATTATCGATTAGCTGGAAAAACAATCTAGAAACGCCACCCTACCTCTCAGGTGAAGGGTACTAGGCAAGATAACCAAGTCGATTAATGAGGTTGTGAACCTTCATTGTCTGAGGTGGTTTTTGACACGCACTGTGGATGCCAAGTCACCACTTACCTCGACGTGCCGTGATAGGATTAGGTTGGAAGAAGGGCTACGGTTGGGCAGCTCAAGACGTGGCACCATTTCGTGATTGTTGGTCTGAGCTGTGTTGGGAAGTGTAGACTGCCTGAATGGGGTCTTCCAGAAGATAGGAATCAGTGGTTGAGGACTGGCTATTGGTGACATGGCTGAAAATGGGTCAGAATGGTGCAGATGTATTCACTACCTAACATAAATTAACCTTTATCTTCAAATTGTTTATTCTCTCACACAACTTTGTCCACTTTGATAATCATTCTTGTTTTATCCATTTGTTCTTTGTATACTACTGTGAAGTGTGGCGACTTGATCCGATGCACTTGTGTGTGAGGTTCTACGATGATTCTGTCTGTCTATCAGGTTCGGAGGACAACTGGGATCCAAGTTAGGTAACGAAAGTGGTAACTGGTTAGACAGAATTAAAAACTGAAAAAAGCGAAATCTACTAAACCACAATCTTTAGGATATGCATCTATTCAACTTATGGAGTTGTAATATTTCGATTCCATTCTAGAAATACCACTTAGTATAAGCACGTAATTTTCTTAAATCAATCACAAAACTCATGCAACATGAAAATATTTGTATAAAAAACTATGGCTAAAATCTAGAGAGGCAACTCAAAAGAATCTATTTAGAAAAAAGTTGGTTCCCGTTCCGTTTTATCCTAATGAAGTCGTCCTCATCATCATGAATAGGGTTAAAATGGGAATCTTTCTCATTTCAAAGATTTCAGCTCTAAAATACTTCTTTATGTTGTCTGAGGATATATTCACCATGGCAACTAGCTTCAATTAACTTAGTTTTGAACGACTTACTCAAAAACCATATACGAAGTATATGCTTTAACTCATTTCCATATTCATGTTTACACAACCATTGAATGCAGAACCGATTCGCTCTTTTAATTTTCAGCAGGTTTGCTGCAGAATTTACTTTCTTGAAAGTAACTGGAAAATTATAGGAAGATTGACAACTGTTACATATTTCAACTCATATTTCCTTTCTAACACCATTAAATTTGCATTGATTCGTAATTTCCGTTTTTTCCATATTTTTCCCAATAACAATCAGTGTCACTACTGTTTTAACTGCTATTCAGCAGTAACTATAATAGTTGACTCACATATTATTTCTGATAATCAGATCTCATAATATTCATCACTTTTCAGTCTAAGCAACAGACACAGATAGTAAGATGAGAATGATGTCAACCGAGTTTGAAGTTATTCGAATAGGTTGGAATAAATGAGTACAAATTTTAGTCCTTTCCCCTAAATTACTAGCCAATATGAAGCTTATCAAGTCATATTCATGGCAGTGTGAAATAAGTGACAGATAATTCGTTCAAGGTTGTAGGATTGTTGCAATACTTTAATCAAGTATTTTTGGAAGACTATAGTATGGTCCCAGTAACTGTTTCTGACGTGAAAATGCAGCTAATACTTGAGAAGAAAAGTGTATAACCGTTAATCTGTAACACAAACCTTAGAGATCCTAATAGTTGGCATGTATTTTATCAACTGTTTACTGCGTCACTGAATTATTCGAAGCTATCAGGAGAGTGGAACAATGCTATTATCAACCCTGTATACAGAATAAGGTTTATGTATTTGACAACCAACTGTCACCCGATTATTTTAACAAATGCAAGGTTCCTGAGAAAGATCATCCATGGAGTAATTTCAAACCAAAGGATATTGAAGTGAATAAGTTTCTAGAAGAGCAAAAATATAGTTTTAAAACTGGATGGTGTTTTTTTAACAAGTCTCATATCAGGAAAAGAGTGAACTGGATACGACGGTATGAACTTAACTGTCAGGGTGCTATTCACAGGCCTTAGTAAGGTCTTCGATAAGATTTTACACTTGGAATTTATAGCTGAGCTGAAGACCTTTGAAATCTACAAGAAAGTGAGTCTATATTAAGGATTTTTTTAGTGACAGAAAACCAAGTTAAGGTTAACGGCGTACTATATACTGGTAGAAACTAGTAAAGTGCAACGTAATTGGAAGTACAATTTTAAACACGCTTTTGTACTTCTGTGTCAAAGAATTACCAATAAACGCGAAGTCCTCGTGTTCTACGTTTGTAAATGACACTACACTATATTCAGGGACGACGGCAGGCTAATACAAGAGGAATTACTAACCTTAAATGGAATGATCCAGTAGATGATCACTGGAGGGTAACACAAATAAGAGTCCAGTCATGCGTATCGGTCACTAGGATCCACATAAATACATGGTTAGTGATATGTCACTACCCAGTATCTCTGAGTACAAGCACTTAGGAATCATTACAAGCCGCGAGCGTAGAGTATCAGCTATCTATGCTTTTCGAGTCGCATAGCATTTGGGAAATATTCCGAAATTCCTATGAGGATGCTTCAAATATTATACTCGACACTTTGTTTGAGCACTTTCCGTTTACACTGGATCTTCGTTGTACTAGAAGTCATAATTAGTTAATATGTCGTCTGTTCTGTTATCCTTATCTCCAAAAACTGAAACGGTATATAGAAAACCAAATTACCTATTAAAAAGCTGTCATTTTCAGGCATTCTATGAAAAAATACTCAACTATGTAATTAGCCCTTATTGTGACGATGATTCTTGAAGTGTAGCACTAGTTACCTTCGCCGTTGATGCAGCTGTTACGCCTTGACGACTAATGTAGTTATTAACCCTATAGCAAGGAAAATTATAAAATTATCATGAATATTCTCTCTCTATCTCTTAATGTACCCAAAATAAAGTGAATATCATACTGAGACATGTGAACGACCAATGAACATGCGCAGCAATTAAAGTTATCACACCTCATCATCATCATCATGAATATCAACATAGGACAATGGATTACTGCGTAACGGTCCGAGTTGCCACACCTCATGTCAATACATCAAGTAAAAAGGCAGTGAACTGCAAGATGAGGATAAGAAAATTCAGTCAAAATAAATATAAAGTACTAAAAGAGAGAAAGGAAGAATGAGAAAATGGTGAGATTCGGTATAGCGTCGTTAAGATGAGGATAATGTGTGCATACATCTGCGCCACTGACATCGGTTCTCAGCCAGATCACCTAGAGTCAGTCTCCAATCACTGGTTCCTCTTGTCCGGTGGACCTCAACCGGTTAGTCTGAATCGCCCTACATGGTTGAAACCAACGGTCAAACACTTCATACATTGGTGCCATGTTTTAGTCTGGCCACCTCGGGCCTTTTTCCAGCCTGTAGCTACTTCGGCCAATATTGCGTGACAAGGCAATCGGCGACTAGGCATATGTAATAGAACAGTATCAAAATACTGCTGGAAAATATGTATAAAACGACGGAAACAGTAAAACAGTCCGTTCAGATGAATCACTACTTTTGAAGGAAAACAGTTGAAGCAAATAAAATACGGAAGCATGAAAATACTTCAAGCATCACGTAGAACCTCTAGACAAGGAAATTCATTATCTCAAAGAACTTACCTTTGTGTACTGCATAGACAGCCATAAAATTCTAGTACTGCCTACCTTATTAATCCACTCGCTACATCAGAAACTGGTAACTCTTCCTCTCACTTGTGAGAGACAGATTGCACTAAACCGTAACTGAATGATAGAATATTCGGACGACAGGGATTATGAATGTATCCATTCAGTTTGTATACAGTTTATCACTGTAGAAGACAATAGATTCAAAAGTTGTGTCAGTTAAAGGCAAACCCCCTGTGGTTTTCACTGATTTCCAGGCAGGTAGGGATTATTATCATCAGTGGAGTGGAACTCCATTTAGCATAGATAATAAGTTTCAGGTTAGTGAATGGAAGATAGAAGTGATCAGACTTGTTGTTAGCTAGTATTTATGTTACATATTTTCTGACTATAATACTTCAATGGGATCGGATATGAACAAGAGTCATCACTGCTACCAAAAGGTGATAATCTAATTTTGTATTGAGAGTACTTTTTTCGAGTAGTGGTTATTTGGAGTTATAACTTTCAGATATATAGAAAGAAAAAAGAGAAATGTACTTAGCAGTCTTGTGAGTATTCATGCAGTAAACAAGGAGCCACACCTATTGTGTAAAGGCTAATGATACTAACTGGCTGCCTAAACCTCCATAGGTGGAGGGGTTTCGAACCCGTGACCCGTTGGTTTATGGTTGTCTCCTTAAACCAAGAGACAGAGAAATGTACGACGTGCATAGCCTAAGATTCTTAGATTCACATGAAGTTTTCTCTGTGAATAATATGGAAATGACATGAAGCTAGTATACTCATAATTTCATAAAAATACTTAAGTATTTGCGAATAAGGCTCACGTTTTAACATAAACATACATACCTACTTACATATTGTAAAACTATTTTTCTTCCTCTGAAAATATAATCCGATCTGAGATAAATGAATTCAGAATTTCTACCATCATGTACGGTACTGATTTTTAGAAACTTCATCATATTTAAAATGATGGTTTCATGGACAAATCAGTTTTGTTTGAGTTCAAAATCCCTTTAAAAAAATGGTATCCATCACAAAAGTACAACCATCTATAAACTGAAAAATCTGCTCATGAGAAATCTTGGCCAATAAAGAAGTCAATAATTATACCATGAGTTAGTTCATAATATACTAGTTTTAGATAAAGAAACTTTCTGATACGGGTGTATGGCCTAATTAGTATATCAGTCAGTAAAACGAACAAATTCACCTAACAGTATTTGGTGACAATACATTAAACAAACTCACTTAATATTTAGCTGTTAAATTCTGAGGTGAACTTAATGATTGCAAGAAAAATCTTCAGAAGTAAATCGAAATCAAACTTCATAACGTTTTTTATCATATTATCTTCTAGTTGAGAGAGGTTTCCTCTTAAAACGGTGTAATTTTGACTAATGCAAAGAGAGCTTTTACATCAACTACTTTTTCTGGTTACTAAACACCTGGATGATTAGTTTGTAGAACTTTCATACTAGTTGGATGCCTATATTCCTCCTTAAATCAATACAATGCTTAACATCTAACTATCGCCTCATAAAAATCTCCTTGCCCTTCCTTAACTGTCTTTTTCTAATGTCAACTCTGTTTTGACCTTAAGTCATATTGAACGAAGAAAAACAATATCATTGGCGTGTAACGAGGTAGATCCTACAAATCGTTGACCTGAGAAAGTTAGTATACACGACAAAAATCTGCTTTTGACCAAAAATGAAACCCAAAGGCATTATAGAAAATCTGTTGTTGAATTGGTGACGTTCCTAAAGTAAATGACTACTTTTAAGATTGCATTCATCACGGACTGACATCAGTTGGAGAACCCATGAAAATTTGGGAACACCGGACACCTGTTTCGTCATAGTATGGCACTTCTCAGAAGTGAGCACTCATGACCCCGCCAGACAGTCGAACTCAGGACCTTCAGGTTTCATGGAGAATACGTTAATCATTCAGTCACTTGGGTCGGAACCCAAATGATGTCAGTCCGTGATGAATACAAACTTAAAAATAAAGTCCTCATAAACTTCAAACTACATTAAAAGATTAATTTCTCGAAAAAGACACAGATTTTGAATCAGACAACATAGGGAGTATTAGAGACTGTCCTAATATGCTATGGGTTTAAATACAATGACAGTACACAATATGCATGCTCAAATGTCTGGACGCATTGTTCCCTATGGAATGGCTGAATTAATTCCAGTTGTTTGCTTATATCAAAATCTTTGCACAATAGAGCCACTGAGGGATATCCCAAAACATTATGATAAAACAGAAAATATGTGAAGATATATTAAAGTGACTATCCATCAGTTTGATTTGGAGTTGGAGTTGATGCAACAAATATATCAAAATCACATTACAACTACATGTCTCCTCTCGTTTGGATCATATCCAATATCCCTATCACCGGAAAAGACGTGAATGTGAAGTTACGAATTCTATACTGTTCGCCTTCGGTCAATCGGAAGATATCACTGGTTTCATTTGAGAGATTTTCTAACTTCTCTGATTCAGAAATAATTTTTATTTAGCAAGTTGTAGAAAACGTAAAATGTATTCAAGCAAACGAAGAGAATGTTGCACTGATGACACAAAGAAGCTGGTTCATATCGAAAGTGATCTCGTCCAACTGTAAAACACTGACTATCCATTAAAAGATAAAGTACATTTAAAACATAGAAGTAATTAACATGACAAGTGTCAGTACGTATATAAGTGAACCAAATATGCAACCAGATGTGAGCTTGTTGATATGCCAACAAAACCTTTACAACTGAAGAATCCCACATCCGATTAAAATATAATATGATACCAGCAACAATAAGTGGTATAAACAATAGGTACTGATTTGTAGCTCGAATGAGTAATATGACCTTGCATATAGCATCTTAGTAAGGCTGAACATGAAGGTAAAGTTATTTCTTACCAAAACCTGAAGCGTAATACACTGCAGATAATAGACTTACTTCTGGCGGAGTCAGGAAGACGTTTCAGAAAGCGGTCTGTCACATCAATTTCGTCATCTAAAGTAACGGATAAAAGCTTGTATGCGGCTTTGACTAAAAATTTCTGTAGTATTAAATGTTGAAATACACCAGCCAAGCCAGTATGTCCAACTACTCCCTCTCGTCGCCTGACATTCCTAGTTGTGAATATTGCTATTGGTGTTTGCTGATTCGGTAACCATCCATAATGTTTTAAAGTATTACCAAAAACCCATTCCAAATCAGAATAGGTAAATAAGACACGTGTGAGCATTCCGTATTCAAGTTTATCACTCAGTTGATGTGCAAAACCAGCTGGAGCCACAATAGGGACATTGTACATAGCAGTACTGAATCTTGCTGCATTGGCCAGAGTAAAGTCGTTTAAAGGACCAAAAATCACATTTACACCGTTCGAATTTAGCTGGGTTAGTAGGGCAAGTGCATCGCATGCAAGAGCATCAATGTATAATATAAGTACTGTGGTAAAGCTGACACCTTCAAAAGCTGGCATGGTTTGTATATCCTCCAGAGCCAAGTCAATTGCAGGAAGGACCTGAGCGAAATTATCTTGCCGAGCGGTCCAAGTTGTACTCCCAAATATACATTTGAAACACGTCGAGCATTAAGTCCTTTCGGTTGTAGACGTGACTGTTTAAGACGTTTTTCATTGATTAGTTTCGATTTTGAGGAAACATGTTCGAAAGCTGAATGAAGCTCCTGGAGTTTGTATTTACGTTCCGGTAGATTAGGACTATCTGGTGGTCTACATATATGTCCACCATATACGGGTCCAGAAATTTGAAGTAAAAAGATAAAAACTAATGTGGTGATGACACGTGGGGATAAGAAATTCCAAGTTCTGAATGTTAGGATGTTGGAGTTTGATGGAATTTGACTGTGGCACCACATGAATTCAGTAGCATGAGTGATGCAATTGAGAACATAAATTCCTTGTGTAGTGCTCTTCTGGGACAATTAATTTACTGCTTTAGCATCGCAGATAACTACATCCGCGACCAACTAGAAATTTAATCCGTGTGCCCCAATCTTCTCAGCCATTTGAATGGTCCTAATTTCTTAAAATTCTGATTGGTTAATCTCCAGGTGAAGGTCATATTGCGCTTCAAACAAGGCTGATATCTAGGGCAGCGATAATTATTTGACCAATTAGATTGTAGTAGGAACTTGGTTTTTCAACCCTTCACTTGTACTGGACAATTAATTTGAAGATCAAGGTCATAATAATGAAAGCAGCGAGTCAGACACGAGGACAAATTTATTTGCACATTTGGTGATAGAATTCGATGTGCACTTACTTTTATTTGGAAATAATTTTACTACTTTGAGTCATGATTAGCAACAAATAAACTATATCTTCATTTTATTGTTTGTTTATTATTCTGAAGATTTATTTATTGTGTTTGACTCTCATAATTTATGAACATCGTTAACAAATGGGTTAGTATGCAAGATACTGAAATGTGTTGTCACTGTATTTATAAAAATAGAGGCATGTAAGATGGGCTCAGCTAAGTTACACACTTTCATTCTTATTTCATCTTATTGTATTAAATGGTCTTACTAAAGAGCTCAGCACTCACATAAATAAAGCAGTCGTCATGAGGTAAGTTCAATTCAGGCTTTACGATCATCTTTAAGCTGAATATTAGACATAGTATTTGTGTAAGTTATAGCATGCTTGAAATGAAATAATGCCAACGTTTTGCACAGAAGTTTGACCCTAGCTCCTTCAGGGGAATAAAAAAGAAAGGAGCTGACTAGTTAATAGAAATTAACTAACCCGTAGATCCATTATTTCAATTCACATTCCCCCATGTTTCCAATTCTGAAGCTAATGTATGCAAATCTGGCATTAAATATATTTATAAAAAGTTTACTGAAGCATTCGTGGTTTGTATAGCTAAATGATGACGTCCCTGACTGCATTACTGGTTGACACGGGTTCGAATATCTCAGAAGACATCAGTTCCCACGAGATTGCAGATGCACTCTGCTGACGAGAGATGATAGGCATGAAAACTAGATTCCAGTTACCATGAAGCATTAAAATTAGGCTACTTTTACAAAGTATAAGTGTAAAACTTGGGCACTGTGGTCGAGTGTAATTCCATTTTAGTCTGTTTATTAGGAATATCACACAGTGAAAAAGTAGCATTTACTGGATTAATGCTACTGTTTCACTGTGTGATATTTCTAATAAACAGACTAAAATGGAATTACTTTTACAAAGCATGAAATGGATTTTTCCATTAAGTTTTTTGTAATTCTACCTCTAAAAAGAAACAAAATATTTTGCAAACATCAATGATAAGTTCCCTGACACACATATACCTCTTACCTTCACTAGCTGGCGAACAGACTATGCATCTATAGTCCGAACCAAAGTATAAGATCAATATTTACTGTTTGTTTCATATCTGAATACGCTCTCCAATGAATAAAATCCTTTAGCTTATTCTGGATAGCACTGTCCAAACACATTGGTGAAGATATTGTGTATAGCAAATCAATCAACTACAGTAGGCAATAAACTAAAAGGGATTGGTTTTCATCCACTGATGTACTCAGATAGTTTCTTCATTTATTGTTAAGAATCTGTCGTAAAGACAGAATATAAAGCTAGGGAAAACTAAAAGCTGATTAAGAGGAAAGCTACATGTTAGCTTAAATGTGATTGATACTGAATATCACACAGTATTCATCTAGACAACTTAGTATGAAGAGCCAGATTTCCAATGGTCTATTTGTAATTATGATGTTTTCTCGAAATTGTTGAAAGAAATCCATGTATTAAGCACATCACATATGATTAAGGGATATTGTTCATACAACGATCAATCACAGCAGCATAATCAAAACCACGGTGTTTAGTCTTCCATTGCTAGCTAGATTACATCGATTAATTTGACTTGACGAGGCTGTGAACTGTATTTGTTGACTGAAGAAAATCAATGAGAGGAGTTGAAACTAGCTATGTTTCCCTGGTCAATAATATCAACACCAATCCCGGCTAACTGTTCATCTAATTAACATTTTGTAAAGTAGTTCTTTAGATGGCTATTTTTCCAAAAGAAAAATGATAGTGTTATTGGATTCTCCATGCTTTTCTTCAACTCTTATAGGCTTCATAACGTCTCAGTAATTCTCTTCCCCTAGCTTTTCTTCTGAGTCATAAATAAGGCTGGTATTTTCCTGTTGTACAGAAGATAAACTTGATCACTGTTAAGGTTTTGTTTATACACCCCTAACTAATGATAAGATGTGATTAAAACTATTTATCCTAAAGACAGAAAATCATAACTTCACTAGTCTGGAATTTGAACGGTTCCAGAACCTCATAAGTAACTCTTAATGATTATACAAAAATTATAGTTCTGATCTTGGATGATTTATTTTTGTTTAACTGTTCGCTGACGAAAAAGGATTATTATTCACCACAAATCTATCAGAGTGTAAAGTTGCAGTTTACCTATAGAACATGTATTTTGTCCCATTCGGGACTCATCAGCTGGATGTGTCTGTATACGAGTGAGTGATGATGTTCTCATTGAGGCTCGAACCCAGCCCAAATAACTTCGAGAGTCAGAGTATTATTCAGTTGGCTACTGAGGAACAAGTTTCATCTCTCTGCTATGACACTGTCGCTGTCATTCTTCTCTCGTAAAGTATACCAGCTTTCCAAATGGGTGTTTCACAACGCTTGATGAATTGCACTGTAACGCAACTTATTAACAGCTTAGTATGGTCATAGAGCGGAATAAAGATTTGCAAATCAAAATCTAACCTTCTTTTTAAGCGTTTTCACGGTCCTAAACTCGTTCTTCAGTATGATCATAAGTGTAAGTACTACTGAGTCTTATGATGAGAAATGCTAAGATCATTATGTCCATTCCTTACTAGTTCATAAAGTGATGGTGATCTAGGATAAAATTCTAACTACCATTTCGAAACATTTCCTAAATGTCAATCACACTGTGTTTCACCTCGATATGTTGTTATCTCAACCAGAATAAACCATAAGATCAAACATGCATGTGAGAAACTATTCAATGAACCCTAAGAAAACAAAAAGTATCAATAAAGAAAACTTATTTTTTGATGAATTCATTTACTAAAGCCATACAATCGTATGTAAAATTCAATTTGGATGTTTTTGAGGGATTTATTTATTGATTTTAAGTTGGTGGGGCACATCAAGTCGAACGTGAGAGCAAACACATAAAGATGGCATTGGATGGAGGTCGAACTATATCACGAACTGACAGAAGTAGAGAAATATGAACTTTTGGATCCTGATTGAGTGGCTGAATAGTAATGTGCTGATCATGGAACCTGAAGTTCCTGAGTTCAATCCCTGGTGACGTGGGTTTGGGGGTGGGCACAGCTGAGGAATTCCATACTAGGACGAAACTGACGTTCAGAGCTCCAAGTTATATAAAATCTGTTGTCAAACAGTCGGGACATGTGGTTACCGGAATGTTCAAGAGTAAAGTAGAAGAGTTCCGAAGACGGAGGAAACTTACTATGTTAGGAATGGAAAGGTTGATGAATGTGCTTTTGAACACAAAAACATGGTTTAAAATTGTGAATTGTCAATGACTAGGCTACACATAGATGATACAGTGGAAGGTCTTTGGAATTTTATGAAGGCATTTTGTAAGCTACTCTGAAGGAACTACTAAGAGGGATTATATATCTGGAGACGACATAGTTATCAAGGATACAACTATAGCGAAGCTGGACAATATTCCAAAATACACATGAGGACTTGATGCTATGTACCACTAATGCATGTTGCTGCAGAGAGACAATATTCCATTGTCAAAGAGTTGGTAACTCTGTTTTCCAGTCGATTCCCAATATATGTCTACCATATTCGGCATCATTATTGGATATCTCTCTTCATTACTTTACAACTAGCTGGAGTTTGGATGGATTAGTTTAAAATCCAACTCATGTGAGTTGTAGGGACTAATTCATTATTTATTTCTTGAAATTACACTAATGTCAATATTACGTTATCTATCGTACATCTACGCTTTTCATTCTGTAATCCAAAATCATGTAAGGGAATGATAGAATCATGTAAAAGTGTTAGAAATTAATGGATATGTCTTGTTGTATGACAGAACACCGATCAAGATGGTGGGAATTATGGCTACCCTACCCTTGACAGTTTTTTTATTCCATTGTTATGTTCACTTCTACCTATTTCTGGCGTCTTTCTTGACTATACTGGATATTCGTTTGATCTTCTCGTTCTCTACTTTAACAAAGTTTGCCAATTTGAACCGATTTTTTATTATTATGAAAGTTTTTTTGTTGTTATGTCTATCTTTCTATCTACCTGGCTCTGCAATTAAACTTCTCGTTAAATTACTAAGGAAATATTCAAACTTCCAGAGTCGTATTCACTTTTAGAGGAAGATACACATTGGCGGAAATATTAATAATACCGTAGGAAACTAAAGTTGGTTGGTGGTGGATAGCTATAGAATCCTAGACGCATATTTTATCCTGTTTGGTATCCATCACCTGGATGAAACTGGACCCTAGTGAAAGGTGACCCTCGTACCTCATTGGCCTGGTGACTAAGGCTGTGACATCTGAGATGGAGAATACGGGTTCCGAGCCTCAGATGACAGACCATCACTCACTGAGTTCAAGTGCATCCAGCTAACGAATCCCAAACAGGACGAAACATTATCATCATTATTATTTTTCACTTGAGTTCATAGTGGAATATAGGGCTTCAGTAGCACGCCTCCATTCCACTCTCTTCTATGAAGTCATTCCAACCTAGCTACACCACTCCCCATAAGCTTTCATTTCTTCATCACATGATCTCCTCCATCTCACCCTTACCTCGGACGCTCAACTCATCATTTCCCCTTTGCATCCCATTCGACGGCCTGACATGGTGTGTGATGTCCCCGATCGGCTTTCTCAGTGTATGTTCAATCTAATCCATCTCCACTTTCTTCTTCTGCTGAGTATCTGTTGGGTGATAGGTTCTTGTTTGGTTAGTTCGTTGCCAGTCAGACAGCCAACCAGCCAGCCAGCCAGTGTTCCTTGTTGCTTATCCTTCTCATTCTCACCATCTATCTCATCCATCTTCAGTATCGAGTGAGTGTAGGCGTAGGTGGCAGCTGTTCATGTGATGTGTGTGTGTGTGTAGTTTGTGGGGAATGCTTTTCGAAAGACGCCGCCAAGTCTCTCAACCATCACATGGGAGTACTGACTGGGTTGACTGTGATTAGTGTTGAGAATCCGGATGTTGTTCAGGCTTTATGCTGAGTGGGGTGGAGTGCAGTAGATCTCCACTGGTTAACTAGTTCACTAGTTACTAGCCGGTCCTAAGCCCGGGTAAAGGGGAAGGTTGGGCATAGGGCTAGCAACCCTACTCCATAAAACAAATCTAGTCCCTAAAGAAACGTCAAAGCACGAAGAAAATACAAAACATATAAACAAACTTATTCCTAGCTGGAGTTGGGGAGAAGAAATGACGCCGGTTGATGAAAGCCTTCAGGAAGCCAGTTGGCCGATGTGTCTTCTCTCGACGAAAGCGAAAGTAAGAATGAGGATGTGAAATGTCAGCACCATGTATGAACTTAACAAGGCTGTCCAGATTGCGAAAGAAATGAGGACGAAACATGGGTTCTGGATTTCACTCCTAGTTATCACTAAGCAAATTAAAACAACGAGTATTCAGATAATATTCTAGCATAGAAGTTAATCAGTTCAATTCAGAATCACAACGAGAAGTTCATAGTATTAACAAATATCATCATAAGAAAATGTTTCAACCTTCAGGTAATATCCACTGAAGGAAAACATACTAACAAAATCCCATTATCGTCATCAGGTGATTTCAATTTGAGTTGTTAATGCATACCACTGACCAGTAGAACCTATAGCTACATACAGTAATAATAATAATTCACTGTAATAAACATTTTTGATAATGTTGATTTTTCAACAACAAAAAGATATACATTATATATATATATATATATATATATATATATATATATATATATATATATATATATATATATATATATATATATATATAGTTTTTAATAGAGAAAACCATAATTTTTCAGTTGTACTAATTTGAATACTTTTCTTTCAAAGGGCATTCCTAATTTATACGTGACTTACTAACTTACATTTGGAAAGTAAATTCTAATTTATTCATTCATTAGATTTATTGAATTAAACAAACAATGAAAAGAAACTCATTTTATGGACATTAGTAATGCAGGTTACTTTGTTCTTTACAGATGTACAGTGAGTTATTACTGTAACATTAAAGTATAAATTATAGAAAGAAATTATTATTGTTAAAAAACTTGATGTTTATATTTGGTTTTATTTATGAACTTCATTGTATCCTGTAATTTCATATTTTATGTGAGCGCTTAGATCCTGCCAGGGCTCCCAAACTGAAGCAGGTTGTCTTAGACGACCAGTACCCAAGCCTTTGACTTAAAGTCTAATGCTTCAAGGTAGTGAAGCTACATCAGGAGCTTCATTCCCATGGTTACTGGTAAACAAAATAGGTTCATACTTCACTCGTCCCTTCCGAAATCTGGAGTCCATGTGCACCATTGGCTTGGGGTCAAGGTTTTCCAACTGTCCTATCTGGAGTATCCATCAATCCGATGAAGAGTGCCGGACATTTACTTTTGTGGAAACATCCACATGAATGCAGGGATAGAACTTCTCTGGCAGAGGCTAAGAACTTATGCTAGGGGATTTAAGAGAAAGATAGAAGTTGGACGCTTATCCATTGAGCCACGAAAGAAAGAGAGAGAGCATGCAACGAAAGATCACACAATTCAGTAGCTTCAAACACTGTCAAATGTGTCTCAAAAGGGGAACTAGTAGCGACTACACTGTAGCTTCATTCTATATTCTGCTGCTGAAAAGTAATGAATCTTATGTTTTGAATTTATTTGATTAGACTGTGTTTCTAATCATTCTATTTGCTTTTTATTTTCTTACTTCCCTTTGCTTTATGTTTTCATAACGTTTTTATATTGTATAGCTCATTTCTTGGTGCCCCTCCTGTACTATTTTTGTTTCCTAATAAGTAAATGAATAAAAATAATTTATCTGTTATCTTGAAATCCACTAATTGCTAACACAAAGTAAGTAACATGAAAAATGAAACTTAAGATAGTACCGGGGTATCCTTTCAAGGAGCCCGTAAACTAATAGAAACTAACCAATATCATCCAGCATCATAATTAATGCAAAACTACAAGCATAATAAATGTCTCTCCGGTCTAAGTAGCGCAATGGATAATTCTCTGATGTTTGAAGCAATGTGTTCTACATTCGTGTTTCAGTGAGAACATCATCACTCATTGGAGTACAAGTGTATCCAACTGACGAGTCCTGAATAGGGCGAAAAGCGTATCCTAGATCTTACTGTTAGCCACTATCTATCATTACTATTAAATACAAAATTCATTTTTAATTCAGAAATGTAAAGTTTAACAGGATACTTATAGGTGGATAGATGTTTATGAATGTCAAGAGAAAAGATTTTCATCGTCTTTCTTGTAAATCAGACTAGATAATGTTTATGATTACTATGATTAGAACTGACACTGTTCAAGATTAGTGTGTGCATGCCTTGGCCTGTGATAACAAATAAACTCATAGATATGCGTTATTAGGGTCAGAGTCAATATTTTACCTTTTGCTTGTACATAAGTTAATCACACAATTGTCGATAATATTTTCACCTTGTATGTTCAGGATTCTTTCTCATATCACATGCATACTTATATACTTTTAAAAACATTTGAACAATAACCTTGACAATACACTCCATTAATTGCTGAATTACTCAGAGGAAGGTTAAGGATGATAAAGTGAACGAAAATGTAGATCAAGGTTAATTAAGTGCAATATACTGGCTTACACATGTATCTAAAGGTGATCTTGACTCTTATACCGCACTCCACAAGGATCTTATCAATAATTTCTACTAACGTATCCATACGAACAATTACATGGATCATTTTGATTGTCTGAAATAGACGTGGATTGGTAGACTTTGTCAGCAGTGGGTGATGATTGAAGGGGAAATGAAAATTTGAGCCGTCGCAAGATTCACTGGTTTGACTGATTCTGAAAGTAAAAAAGTATCTTGAGAAATACTGAAAGAAAATCTTGTAGACTTCAACGGTAAATCTATTGTTTAATCCATGTGAGGATGATTCTAGGGGAAAATTAGTGGAAGTCGATTTAGACATACTTTATTCTGAATCTACATAGGTATTCATTTCTTGACACAATACTATATGAGGGAACCAACTTCTGGCGTATTGAATATTGGTCTTGAATTTTTTTAATTATTGATTAAAAAGGAAGTACATGATTTTATTTTTGATACATAGATAACGATTTTTGAAGTTACAAAACTTCTTCGTACTGGTTGTTTTCTTCTTATTTCTAAGACTTTAATGATTACAGAATATGATCAACCTAACAAAGTAAACTATATTTATGGATAAAGGCTTTTAATTTGATTGGGATTAACTTCTGTGTGTAGATTTCAGTCCCCCATGATTAGCTTCAACTAAAAAAATAATGATGGATAGTGGTTCGCAGTGAAATCCGGGACATTTGCTTTATCTCATTAGTGGCTTGTCATTGATAGTGTTCCCATTGAGGCTCAGACTGAACCAAATCACACCAACTACCACCAGCTGCTATTCAGTGATTGATTGTTAAAAACAATATCAATTCAGAATATCATTCCAATGACTTATCTTATTAGTATTTCTTCTAAACAAAATGATTAAATTCATCTGTTCTAGAAATCTCAACCCTAAGAGCTGGATTATGAAAAACAAGGAAAAACTGTTGCGTATTATGCTTGAACCTCCATTTATGGCTTTCAACAAACCAAATCAATTTGCTTACAAACACAATACGAGTAATTTAAATGTCACAATTGGTTTACGTCAAAATATCATTACCAATATAGGCAAGACTGATAAGTATATCACATCTACCTTCTCAAATTATTCCCCTACCTTTCATACTATCCCCAGACACCGACTATTCAACAAACTTGCCAGAAATCACATTCACTTCTGCATTACAAACTGGTCGCATTCTTATTTTTACGAGACAAGATAGTACACTCTATACAGAGAGAAGGGCTCTACTTCACCACTCAGTGTACCTCATGGTGTACCTCAACGTGTTGTACTTTCTTCTCACCTGTTCTCTTTCTTCTTTCTTGCATGACCTACCCAACTCAACTAAGCTTGATTTTCTTATGTATCCAGGTGACCTAACAGTATCCATATAGCTCTCATCCTCTTCACATTGTTCGCAGTTTAACATACTTCCTACCAAAATTCGCCACTCATCTTCCTCAAATGGACTCACACTCAATTCCTCAAAATGTCAGGTGGTAAATTTGAGCTTAATATGCAAACAAGACTGATGAGCACTGATTCAATGCCTTGACTCTTGCCTCATTCATAGCCCTGTTGTAGAGAATGTATCAAGTGTTATCCATATTGGTCTACGCCTTTCTTCTGATCTTTCTTCGTCCCATCATGTTTCACTGATTTACAAGCAAATCATCCACTTGACATTTTGTGTAGGGAAACTCACACTGCTTGGCATAACTCAACCTCGACACTTACATTCCGTCTATACTTACTTATTATTCGTTTTATCCTCCACTGGAATCCAGAAAAGAGACAACACTGTATTCCGTAGGACTTTGAAGGCCGTTAGTAGAGCAAGTAGCATACCGCTAAAAGCAGTCATAAATGTGGTTTCCAATAGGCATCTTTAAGACAGCTGACTGAAAGTATTTCATCTGATAACTAGCATCTTCTGCATCCTCACCTCTCGCCTTGTCTGTCCTCAGGGAAGATAAGTAGTAAATATATTGAATTATATGCACGCACAACTACATACATAAATCCAAGCATACGACCTTATTTAGTTTGTGGACTGTGTGAAAGAAATCATGTTAGACAGAGTCTTATCAATCAACTTTTTCAATGGGGAACAGTTATCATGTCTCTGAGGTAATTAAGCATTTCAAGAACTCTATTATTCTTTAATTTTGATTGTTAACCAGCACCACTGTTGATATATATTTGGAGAATGTTGTACAGAGAGTAAAGTGATGCAATATGTCATGTTGAGAATGCTATACTGTAAACACAATTATTGGTTCGGAGTAAAAGCAAATATATTATCATTATTGTCATTATTGGAATATAGACTACTGAACAAAAGCCTCGTTATACTACACTGTACCAAGTCTGCTGTACTAAGATTGACTATCCTGACTCAGTCGCCTAGAAGACATCGCAATGACGTTTTAAGTCTTTGGTTTTGGATTCGAGTCCCAGTAGGAACAATATCACTCACTGGGACGCAGGTACATTCAGCTAATAAGTTTTAGACAGAACGTAATTCTCATCTCGAATCCCTCTGGTAACAACTATGCATAATTACAACGAAAGTAAGAGTAAAAACAATATCAAGCTATCCACATAGGAGCTGGTCAGTCCGATCCGATTAACATTTGGAAATCGTAAGCTATAACATAATTTCACCACCATCAAGTTGTGACCTGCATTAACTTTTCTTGGTCAGAGGATTCCAACTACAACTAGAGTTGTAAATTCTTCACATCATTCCCCCCCCCTTCAGTAAGTTAAGGGAAATACCTAGTTGGCTGTGAGTAGTACCCAATATACTGGCTTCATTTCACTGTTTCCACGTAGAACTAAATGTAACCAAAAAAATGTTTTTTGAGAATGAAAAGTATGCGTCTACTCAGTTCCGAAACAATAAAATTTGGGATATCACATCGGACGATTGCCCTGACTACCTATTAATTCGATGGATGAGTAAGTGTCATAGAGGACAGTTACAAGTGAATAGGTTATATTCATATCGTATCTACCTATCATATCATATCTACCTGATAACTGAACACAATGATTTTTATTTACCTGATATTTTCGCTTTTATGAAAACATATTGTGTCAATAGTGGTTATGGGAGCCGTCTTCAATGAAGTTTAATCTTTTCATTTACTTACACTGGACATACTGTTTATTTTCTCAAGAAGATATCTAGTCTAATTTTATTAATTGGAGTCTAACCTTTTTTTTGAATTATTAACTTAATTCAGTGGTGACGTGCCGGCCGCGGAACCTGAACGTCCTGGGTCCGATCATTGGTAGAGTCGTGGGTGTGCACTGCTGGGGAGTCCCATACTAGAACGAAACAGCTGTCTATTGCTCCAAATGTTCCAAATGTTCCTTCAAATGATGTTAGTTCATGATGAATTCCAATTTGAAATCTATTAATTTAACTGAACGCACTGTGGAATGTCTCATCTTGGTTGAGTGCTCATCATTGAGAAAACGATAAAGCACACCTGTCTTTACTGTTGCAATATAAATAAGTGACTAGGTCTGTATATCATCATTTATTGACACTTGTAATCCCCCTTTGTTATTCTGAATTGAATTGTTCGATCTCTATTGGCTGGTATATGAACTCTTATGCAGATACCTCAATATTACCTGATTATTGATTATAATGTGATTCACTTCTTAATGACCAGTAGTAGAGGCTAGAAAGCGCGTTTTGTGCTATTTGGTGCTCGTCAGCTATATCTACTTCCATTCAAGCGAGTTTTGTTGTCCTCATTGAGGCTCGAATCCCGTACGCATCGCTTCAAACGTCAAGGTGTTACTCACTACGCCACAGAGAGGTAGATCAATTCGATACGGAATAGCAATGGCATATTATAATTATCAATAAGTGATAATGACCGATACCTCCTGTACAACAGATGGTTCTCCAGTCTCAGCATCCTAGTGGATAATGCTTTGGCATTTGAAGTAATGGGTACAAACTTCAAGCCTCACTTGGAAGATTATCACTCACTGGAGTGCAGGTAAATCCAGCTGACCAGTTTATTGCTAGCCACCAATAAGCAAATTACAACATACCGAATAGATCTGCATAGTTTATGTCCACTTTCAAAGAATTTATTAACACAGAAGAATGGTGGTTATAATTCAACCCTGTAGTTTTTGAATAGAATGCAAAGTTCAAATACAAGTAACAGAACACAACAAATGGACTGAAAATACTATCTAGTCATATTAATTCAACTTATGATTTGGTATCCCTAAAATATCAAGAACACGTTCAAACAATATTCATCTGCAATAGTCTTATAGAGGATATGAAAATATTCATTGTCTACTGGACTACTTATGCCCTTTGTGTCTTATAGGTGAGTAGAAATCTGCCTATTCTGATCCATGAACTGATGAGATTCAGCCCTATCTCTTAACCTCAAAAAATTGGAACATTTGTTAAATTTGTTTACGCGAAATGAAATTATTCATTCTCTTTATAAATAAATCTATCCCATGTATATATGTATATGTGATCATTTGAGGACAAGATACTATACTAGGAGATAACAATTTCCACTGATTTGCTTACATATCTAACCTCTCAATAATAGGGACCATATTGTTCAGTATTCTTCATTCCTTGGCAAATTCATCCGGTGGTCGCTGGTTTGAATCCGGTTGCGGTACAGATTTTCATCTCACCTTCAATCATCACCCAGTATAAATCCACTTCAATTTTTAGTATGAGATAGAAATGTAAAGAATTTTTTCTCAACAACTGTAGATTCTATATATAAATATGATAAAGATAACTTTTGAAATGGAATCTACTAATCTGATTAAGCATTTACAGTGGGAATAATAATTCTAATAATACTAACGAAAGAAAGAAAGGGGAAGAAAATGAAATCGAATGAAAGTATGAAGCTTATAATTACATAATGAAAAAACTAATCATTCTTAAAAGTGAACAAACGTTACAATTAGATGTAGATGTCCGTTGAAAGATAGTGAGATAATGGTGTGAAACTAGGTCATTGCATAATCATCAAGTATTCTGACAAATGGTACGCAGAAACTGGAGATAAGCTGGAATAGTTGTTAAAATTTATTATTAACCTTATTCAACAGCTATATGATGATGCAACATGCCAAGTGATCCATAATGGAAAGTTCAGTGATGCCTTTGAAGTGAAGACAGGAGTGAGACAAGGTTGCCGCCTACTATCACCCATGATCTTCTTGATTGTGGTCCACTGGACTGGACTGGATCCTGCAAGAAACTGTGAGAAGATGGACATACGCTGACTGGACCAGTGTAAACACCCCGGAAGAAGATTTGTATTTCGCCAACGATGATGACTTATGTCTAACGCCTAATGTCGCACAAACTCAAAGATCTACAGCCAACAACCAACAAGTTGGCAGAAGAGGCAGCGAAGGGAGACGGAACTTCCTTCAGGTGAACGTAGAGAAGTTGGAGGTGATGAAGATACCCAACGCACAACAGCATCAACAACAAGCGCCAATCACCATGAACATAGAAACCTACCCTACGCATTGTTTCAACTGCAGGCGGCATAGGCACAGTTGAGGACGTCAAAACCAAGATCAGAAAGACAGCAAGAAAAGCCTTCACTAATCTGAAATAATCAGTGTGCAGATCTACTGCACTTCACTGCACCACACTACACTGCACTACACTACACTACACTACACTCAGCATAAAGCGTCAACAACATCCGGATTCTAAACACTAATCACAGTCAACTCAGTCAGTACTCCCATGTGATGGTTGAGAGACTTGGCGAAGTCTTACGAAAAGCATTCCCCACAAACTATACACACACACACACACATCACATGAACAGCTGCTGTCTACGCCTACACTCACTCGATACTGAAGATGGATGAGATAGATGGTGAGAATGAGAAGGAAAGGCAACAAGGAACACTGGCTGTCTGACTGGCAACGAACTAACCAAACAAGAACCTATCACCCAACAGATACTCAGCAGAAGAAGAAAGTGGAGATGGATTAGATTGAACATACACTGAGAAAGCCGATCGGGGACATCACACACCATGTCAGGCCGTCGAATGGGATGCAAAGGGGAAATGATGAGTTGAGCGTCCGAGGTAAGGGTGAGATGGAGGAGATCATGTGATGAAGAAATGAAAGCTTATGGGGAGTGGTGTAGCTAGGTTGGAATGACTTCATAGAAGAGAGTGGAATGGAGGCGTGCTACTGAAGCCCTATATTCCACTAGGAACCTGAGGGGAAAAAATAATAACACAATAATCAGTAACTTCATAGTAGGATTAATCAACAGTGGGAACATCAGTTTTTTTAGGAGTCCAGATATGTCAAACTGATGAGAACGAACAAACGTGAAACCTATGTCCCCAACTCCAGTTCGAATGTCTTCTAAATTTTGACATTCGAAATACAGTTTACGTAGTGTTGGATCACTTACATAAGTAGATACGTTGCAATCTCGATGAACAGATTTCAAAGCAGCGATTATCTGTGTTATAACCGTGTGTCACCACTTGTAAGACTCTTATAGTGACTACTTAATATAACCTGAGTTATATATGGACTCTTGAACAACAACCTTCAGATCCCACCCCTTAATGGTCACTCAGTTTCTTGATAAATGGTAAAGGCAGTAATATAGCAGAGGTGTTATTGAAGCGTCAAAAATATGTACAAAATATAATGTTTATTCTATTTTAGTCTGTTTATTAGAAATGTCGCACAATAAAACAGTATCATTTACTGGATAACGTTTCGGACACAATTTATTGTCCATATTCATATCAGGTGGTTATATATATATATATATATATATATATATATATATATATATATATATATATATATATTAACAATGGCCTTGGCTAGTTCCAAATCCTTTTAGATTTGAATATCCTTTCGACTTTTTGTCTTTTCAACCAATCTGATATTTGCACACTGGTTGACATGTTTTCTCTCAAAACTCCGATGGAACGTGATTAGCTGTAGAAATCTTCAGGGATTTAGGACTTTTTATGCAGATTATAGCAATCTTATTCCAGGCCATAACAATCACTTAGGGATCGACAAACAAATCAGTTATCATCCGATGATTAGTTCTTCTACATAATACATTCCTGAAGGAGGTTGCTTGTGACAGAAATAGCTCAATAGTGGCATCTGAGAATAAAGGATATGGACTGGGATCTCTGAAAAAATATGAGTTTTCTCATGATCACAGATATTCTTTTTTAATGAATGTAAACAAGGCCAGAATCTAGGCCTAGTATTTCCGGCTAACTGACTCGTAGCACCTAACACCGGGAAGAAAGTTTTTTAAGCATGAAAGGGAACGCGTATTTATCCCTCTTTCACTCGGTAATTTCATGAACAGAGTTACTTCAGAATCGATGGTTAGACAATAAGCCTATGAGCTTCATAACTTTGCTAAGGCACGCTTAAAGGTTAACGACAGACTGGCAATGAAAACAAAATCTCATAAATGTTGTCATGGCCTAATTTTCGCTTCTGTAATTTAAGTAGGACTGTATATAGTGACAATGACTAAGTATTAGTGAAAAACTAGAGATTTTGGCGACAAATAATGTGAACATTTGAAGGCTGGTCGTCACTAGTGTATTGAATTTCTTTTGAGAAACATATAAACTAAGGAACTTGATATTTTTCTTGTATATTTTTAAGAAAACATCTTTTATGCTGCAGTTCTTAAGTCTCCGTCGTTGATCGGATCGAATTGATCGACCGTCATTAGCATATGTGCTTCTGCGCAGATACCTCGATATCGGCGAAATTTTTAGCTCAAACAGTGATGATGAACAGTGGCCATTAGTGGAATCTCGGAAGCTCGTTTCATCTTCTTCCCATATACTAATATTGGCCGATCAGTTCAGTTCACTGAACGACGCAGACTTACAAGGTGTGACATAGAAACTATAAGTATACCCATAACACAAGGAGAGGCTGTTGTGACTCAGAGGCCTAGTGAGTAATGCTCTGGTGTTTGAAACGATCGACCCTGTATTCGATCGAGTCTTATTGGAGACAGCATCGTTCACTGGGAAGCAGATATATCTAGCTGACGAGTCCCAAATATGAGAGAGTTTGCGTTCTAGATCCCACTACTGGCCATTATCCATCATTTATATCTATTTTTACATCTGTTGACAACTCACATACTGTAAGTCAAGAGCATGCCTAATTTCTAAGCAAAACGTATAATATGAATGTTTTCGAAAGGACTTACCTATTATATGCCATTTTTATTTAAACCTGTATATAATGAACATTTTTTCTAGTTCATCTCTGTATTCGAAAAATAAATGAAAGTTTCTTTTACATTTGTTTTTCTACCATAATGAATGGATTGATAGTGTTGTGTAAGACTGAAGAGTGAGTTATTCAGTTTGGAGAATGTAATAACATTTAAATCATTTACCTGTACTAAGAAAAACAAAAGCATTTTCTGTTCATCATTTCAATAAAAGTCTTTTTAAACTTTAATATTGAATGGCAAGATTACAACCGAAGTAATAGTGTATAAATAAGCATTAAGTTATTGACTAAATAGTTAGAGGCTACAACATTGTGATTGATACAATTATTTTAGTACAATGAAAATCCTTAATGATGACCCTTGTGAATTTTATTTATTCTCTTCGAGAATATATTCTAAAGATAACTGTGTAATTTTAAACGAATTTAAACCTTGAATATTCATCATTACGTAGTCATAGAGTAAGTAACTTGCATACAGACTTCATCTTTCAACAAAACATTCATTAGTATAATACAATTATTATCTTCAATACTCTTACAACTGTATCTAATCAGTTCTTTTCAAAAGCAAAAATAAACTAGAATGTAAATGAAGAACATTAAAAAATTAGAAAGAAAACAATAATCAATAGCTTTGATGTTGTAATTTCCTGTTGCTATATAAGATGAAATTGTTAGAACTCTGTTGACACATAGATTCCTATGCAGATGCTTCGTTAATATTGAATATTTATGACATTGTATTCATCTTGGTGACTCGAATTGGGATTCAGGACTCCAGTATCGCCGTATTTGGGACTCATCGTCTTGATACGCCGGCATCCCAGTGAGTCACTTTGTTTCCACTAAAACTCCAACCCAGTAATCATCGCTTCAGATAGCATTGGCATAGGAGCTCATCTGCTAATAGAGGTAGAGTGATTCGATACCTGCTGAACAATAGGTTGCCTTCGTGCCTCAGAGGGAACAACATCACTCATTGGGGTGAAAGTGCATTCAGCTGAAGAGTCCTAAGTAGGATGAGGAACTCATCCTGGATTCCACTGTCAGCCACCAAGATGAACAAACCAGTAGTTCATTTACTTTTATTTACTTCTTGAAATCGACCAGTTATCAAGAAATTGAAAGCCATGGTGGTATTGGTATAGCAACTAACTAATAACTTTAGTTAGTATCATGTAGACAGTTAATACAGGGATAAATATCCAGTGAAACATTTTTCAATAGACATTTCAACAGCATGGACCTTGACTAAAGCCGAATCAACTTTCTACTTAATTTGCATTTCTTTAGTAAATTTGACCTAATATGCTTGATGAATTCTTCAACAATCTAAATAGCTAACTGATTAGATGGCTTATGGAGAAGTTATGGGTTTCATGGTAATTTTTTAAAATCACAAATTGCTACCGGCTAGACAACTATAAAGACGTTCGGAGTACTGGACAGCTGTTTTACCCCAACTCCTGGGATCGACCTTAGAATGTCAAGGGCTATCAGGAATTATGTTGCCATGTGCCAAACAGATTGGAATCCAGTTCTAAACGACTTATAATTTCTGTCAATTCATGATGTAATACAACTTTCATTCAGTGTCACTACTGAAGATCCATCCTCACACTCGACTTGCTTCAATTCATAAGTCACAATTTCTTACCAAGGTTTGAGTAAACTCATCTTAAGAATTGTTATTCGACTGAGTGATTCGGAAAAATTGATCTATTTCAAGATGTTACTACGTTGCAGGACATTCAGTGATCGCCCACTTAATGTCAACCTTTGATGAGAACCACCTTGGGATAGTAAAGTAGGTCAGTAAGAATGCTGAATACAGTTTAAGCACCTGAAATCTTTATTGAGACAATGTAATCAACCATTTAGCTCGGTTGAACCACAGATTTTGTTAGAAAATGGAACTCTGCGTTAGCTGTGATGATTTTTTTGTCAATAAACAAACTGGTACCACAGCTAAACTATACACGTTCTTCAGGTATCTCCAACGGCCGATTGGTAAATGACAGGAAACCTCCTGATAACCTCCCACTGCCAGCATATACATGTATATAAGTTTGACTATCTGAGATAGCCGTGGTTTGATAAACTTGTATCAGTACTGGGTGATGATTGAAGGTGAAGTGAAAATCTGGGTCACACAAGGATTCGAACTAGTGGTTGCTGGGTTTCTGGCCCTGTGCTCTATCACCTGAGCTATGAGACTCTTGCTTATTAAAGTGAAGTTTTCAATTTACCCTAAATCATCACCCTATATATATATATATATATATATATATATATATATATACATACTCTGTAAGAACATAGTTAATGTATAATGCATTTAATAAAGGCCAATTAGCAGAAAAGATGTAATGCATTTTTATGTGAGAAACCATAAATTAAAATTTTGAAAAATTTTAGGCCAGTAAATAAAATTAATTGATGAGAAAACGACCCTGTACTTCACACCAACTGGTTAATTAATTCATTAACTGTCCTCAATGAGGATGCCCTCTATATACTTTCGTACTAAAGTCGACAATTTTAATTACACTGTAAAATGACTTCAATTGACCCTGGAATTTCAAAGCATGTAATAGAAATTTTCAAAGCAAAAATAATTTCGACACGATCACCTAAGCCTTTCATGCAAACCTTAAGAATTAAACTGATTAAAATCTACTGAGTTATTGGATAAAATCATTATTCATGAACTGAAAAGTGAATCATTGGCTCTATAATTTTTGAATCAGTTTTACTGACAGTCAACTCTGTTCTATGTAGACTGAAAACAACCTTATGTGAAAGTTATTGGCTAAATGGATCCTTTTTCGATTGTTACTAACAGTGTTTATTAAAAGACACGAATTTCTTAGGGGTTGGATACCAGTTTACTTGGTGGTGTTGATATGCCTTGTTGAAGAGTGCCATCAAGCGCGAAATCTAGGTCCAAAACTTCCGATAAGCTGCTAATATCCAGCAAACATCTATCATATATTTTCGAAGTAAGTGATGAAACAAAAGTGGCTAATTAACGAACCGTACCTATGTACTAATGATGGATAGTGGTTAGTGGTGGAATGCAGCTTGACGTACGTTTCTCCCTATTCCGGATTCGTCAGCTGAATGTGCCTCTACCTCAGTGAGTGATACTGTACCCACTAGGGAATTGATATCACATTTTTGACTTACTGTGTCTCACTGAGAACATCACCGCTTTGGATTTATGAGGATTCAGGTAAATAATCAAAACCTAGGAGAACAGCAACGTCCTGTATGCCAGTCAGCAGTCAATCGCAGCCTAGATAGCTCAGTGGTAACACTTCTGACTGCAACAATAGGTGATGAGGGTTCGAATCTCAGACAGAACATCAGTTCTGTCGAGTCTGTAGATACACGTCTTCTTGATGAGTGCCAACAAGCGCGTAACTCAGGTCAAACAGAGCTTCCTACCTATTACCTCCATCCAACTAATAGTTGTTGCTATCATTCCTTCTTCACTTTTTTCGTGTTTGAGCATTTTAAACAGTTTCGAAATCGAATGCAGTGAACAGAATAGAACGCAACTGCATATACCTACAGTTGGGGTTGGTCCAACAAGATGAATATGACTGTTAGTCGGCTATAACGTTCTAGACTTGAAGACAATAACAGAAATACAGCTGATATTTTTTTCACTGACTTATTTGTTATTAAATGACAGAAACTTTCTAAGCCCAAAATAACCATGACAGTTGTGTTGATTGTTTGTTGAGGATTATTTGTCATCAGTATTAATTCTGTCAAAAAAGTGGGTCATGTATTGATTATGCAACCATTTCTGGCGTAATTAGATGGCATATAGACTTTTCATTACACTGTTGGCCTACATAACTCAATGTTATTCAGGTCATATTGGATAACAAAAATCGGTTAGTTGATGTGAACTGGATTATTGGCTTTTATTTTTCTGGTGAATAATCTGAAACTAGTATCACTCGTTTTAAACAGACTGTAATTTGGATTCATTTTCATATATCACTTAGCAGACATTCGATTTCAACGTCAGACCTCTGAGAGTTCTCAGCATTTTGTTTGTAACTATATTTGTATTCATAGACCACAGTTCAAGTTCAACACTCAGAACAGAAACTGCACTCAAGGACAAAACTACAAAGGACATCTTCATGTCAGTCATCAGGAAAACCATGGAAGGCATTAAACAACATCCCTGAGGAAACCTGCATGGAACAACACTGGAATTCTTTGAAAGAGAACTGCAAAGAAACCTGCATAACCGTGTTACGAAGGAAGAAGAAGCAAGACAAGAAACAGGTCTCAACGGGCACATGGAAGCTGATACACCAGGGAGAGGAGCATGCTGAAGCAGAAAATAAGCCAGTGCAGTTCAGTGCAAGGATGAACAACAAAAAGAGGAACTGAACACAACCCATAGAACACTACACTCGACAAACAAGTGAAGTAGAGCGTGCACAAAGACAAAAGACACTTCCACAACACACTGGCAACTGAAGCAGATTAGGCTGCTGGTGGGAGAGACAGACACCTGACAACATTATATCAAATAACCAGGTTACTGCTATCCAGGAGGGAAGAGATCAACACAGATGGAACCAATAAAATATAGTGAAGGAAAACCTAATTACCAAATAGGCGAAACAAGGGAAACAATGGGCTGACACCTGCAAAAACTCTCTTCACCTTACCTCAACTTCATCGACTTTGAAAAGTCTTTGCTTCGACAGCGTCGACCGAGAAGTAACTTGGCAGGTAGCTGCTTCAACACTATGGTTTTAGTGCCACAAATCTTTATCAAACTCATTCAACAGCAGCTATATACTATGTGATGAGTCTACATGCCGAGTGGTTGACAATGGAAAGCTCAGTGGTGCCTTTGAGGTGAAGACACGAGTAAGACAAGGTTGCCGCCTATTATCATCGATGATCTACTTGGTTGTGGTTGACTGGACTGGACTGGATCATGCAGCCGACAACTATGAGGAGCTGTGAGAAGATGGGCATACGCCGACTGGACCAATGAAAAGACCCCGGAAGAAGATTTGCATTTCGCCAATTATGACTTATCTGTAGTGTCTAATGTCGCACAAACTCGAAGATCTACAGCCAACAACCAACCAGTTTGCAGAAGAGGCGGTGAAGACGGGACTTCCTTCAGGTGAACGTAGAGAAGACGGAGGTGATGAAGATACCCAACCAAATAACAACAAACACCAGTCACGATCAGTGGGAGCGATCTGAAAGAAGTTGTCTCTTTCACCTGCCTACCTAGGCAGCATCGTTTCAACTACAGGCGGTGGCGGCACAGGCACAGATGAGGACGTCAAAACCAAAATCGAAAAGACACAAAGACAGGCATTCCTTCATTCATCTGAAATCACTGTACACATCTAATGCACTGCACTGCACCACACTACACTACACTACACTACACTACACTGCACTGCACTACACTGCACTACACTACACTACACTACACTACACTACACTACACTACACTACACTACACTACACTACACTACACTACACTACACTACACTACACTACATTCAGCATAAGGCCTGATCTACATACGGATTCTCAACACTAATCACAGTCAAGTCAGTCAGTACTCCCATGTGATGGTTCAGAGACTTGACGGCGTCTTATGAAAAGCATTTCCAACAAACTACACACATACATCACATGAACAGCTGCCACCTACGCCTACACTCACTCGATACTGAAGATGGATGAGATAGATGGCGAGAATGAGAAGGAAAGGCAACAAGGAACACTGGCTGGCTGGCTGGCTGGCTGACTGACTGACTGACTGATTGACTGACTGACTGACTGACTGACTGACTGACTGACTGACTGACTGACTGACTGACTGACTGACTGACTGACTGACTGACTGACTGACTGACTGACTGACTGACTGACTGACTGACTGACTGACTGACTGACTGACTGACTGACTGACTGACTGACTGGTAATGAACTAACCGACCAAGAAGCTGTCGCCCATCAAATATGTGGAAGAAGAAAGTGGAGGTGGATTGGATTGGACTGGGCATTCACTGAGAAGATTGTCAGGGTAAGTCAGGTCGGGCCATGGAGTGGAGTGGAAGCGGAATGGGAAACGACGATTTGGGCGTCGGAGGCGTGGATGACATGGAGGAGATGGTGTGAGGAAGAAATGGGAGCTTGTGGGCAGTGGTGGAGCCAGGTTTATGTGACTGCAGAGAAGAGAGTGAAATGTCGACATGCTGGTGAAGCTCTATGTTCTACTGTGAACCCAGGGGATAAATAATAGTGGTAATAATTGTATTCATCAGGATGATGTTTTCTTATATCTAAGTTCCTTTAGGAGCGTGAAGTTACGTTCCAAAAGAACGTAAATACTAGTTGGTAGTTTATTTTACTCGCGGAGCAACTTTAAAGGCCGTGATAGCAACCGCTGACTGAAATAGCCAACCAGGTAGTCATTTTTCAAATGAAGAAATATGACCGGTCATCTTAGCAGTTACTAGGATGGTCTTTAAAGTCACTCTAATTATGTTATAATTAATGATTGACTTTTAAGGTCATTCTAGCAACGACCGAAGTAACAAGTTAGATTCTCGTATCCTCCAAAAAGCTGACTTACTTGGCGAAATACCGCAACCTGACTGATTGTTTCAGTACTTGCTAGGGTGGCCTTGAGTATCACTTTAATCATTCATCATCTAAGTTTACCAAGGAAGATGAGAATGGTTGTCTGACCAGTATAGTGTATTTGGACAACCTTAACAATTGAGTGAAGTGTACCCATTCGGTGGAAGAGGAAGTTTGGGAAACTTAAGACAGACGTTCATCGATCTACATAACATCAATAACTACATTCCACTTGAACTGAAAGTCTCAGCGACCACTTGACTGTTGTCTATTGATTTCGGAGACCTGGTTAACTCTACGTATGTTCACAATTAACATGTTGGTGGACTTCGTGTTGGTTAGTATTCACAGGCTTCTTACGTCATTTTCCCTACTTTCTATATAACGATCAATAAAATCTTACTGGGCATTTTTGATTAATAGAACCGCCAATGAAGGAAATCCCCTTGACTATTGACTCTTTCGATATACTTCACCGATATCTTTCAATTTGTTTTCTACAAACTTGCTTTCTATAATCGAGTATATGTCAGCAAGTGAATCCTTATTTCAGGTTTTGTAATCATCACGGATTGTGTCAACATTTCTTAAATCAATTTTAATCTTGATAAACCTATAAGTGTTTTACTAATCTAATTAGTGAACTAAAAATAGTTTATAAAGTACAAACTATTGAATTATGTTTTGTCTGGAACAGAAGTTTTTCAGTAAAGAACAATTTTATTAGCACTAGGCGAAATCTGAATATTTTATTTAAAGTCAGTGATAGATTTTCATCCAGCCTGTATGGAACGTAGGCGATTGCTGTCAAATCTCTCATAGTGCAAATCTGAAGGTGAGATGTACAAAGGAATATATGAACTGACGACTCAAAGAGTAATGGATAAGGGGAACTGATAATGTCAAACATTACACAAACAATAAGACAGGTCCATATGGTAACTAGGACTAGAGATCAAGGGAAAAGGCTTATGAATATGCTACATTTGATTGACTAAAGTGAATGGTAATAAAAGAGATTGCTTTCTGTTTATCTATGTGGTAACGAATTTTAAGGTGATTCATATTATGTAGAGATAAGTCACTGAACCAAGTTTTCGACAGTTTTTCTGCTAAATTTAAACCATTTTTGTGTCATCAGTTGTACTGGAATGACTATTTGGTGTATCCTGTATCTGTCATAAAATCATGACAAGACTTTATTATTTTCTTTCAGAGATGGTTGTTGCACTTTGTGATTAGTAAGGTGACTGATTATCTTTGGATTTGACTAGCTTATTAGTTGACTGGTACTTTTACTTAGTAGTAAAGTTGATAAACTCTTCGTCGGGTTGTCACTTCGTGTAGTTTTTATGATATTTTCTGTCTCTCTAATATTTCTTCACCCATTCTTCTTCTTTCTCCTCGTTTCCTTTCATCAAAGGTGTCATTTTATTTCTCCTTATCAATGATTGTAGCACCTCGTTCATTTTTCCAATGATTACTACTTACACTCCCTTATTATTACTTTTCCCTTGGGTTCCTAGTGGAATATAGGGCTTCAGTATCACGCCTCCATTCCACTCTCTTCTATGCAGTCTTTCCAACATGGCTACACCACTGACCACAAGCTTCCATTTCTTCTCCACACCATCTCGTCCACGTCAACCTCCACTCAGACACCTGACTCGTCGTTTCACCTTTGCATTCCACTCGACGGCCTGGCCTAGTGCGTGATGTCTCCAGTCAGCCTTCTCAGTGTAAGCCAAATCCAATCAATCTCCACCTACTTCTTCCACATATTTGATGGGTGACAGCTCCGTGTTTGGTTGGTTCGTTGCCAGTCAGACAGCCAGCCAGCCAGAGTTCCTTGTTGCTTATTCTTATTATTCTCGCCATTTGTCTGATCGATCTTCAGAGTCGAGCGTAGACGGCAGCTGTTCATGAATGTCTGTAGTTTGTTGGAAGTGCTTTTCGTGACGCGCCAAGTTGCCCAACCATCACTGGAAGGACTGACTACTGAATTAGTGTTGAAAATCCAGATGTTATTGACGCTTTCTGCTGATTGTAGTAGATCTCCACACTGATTTCAGATTAATGAAAGCCTGTCTTGCTTTTCTGATCCTGTTTTTGACATCCTCATCTGTACCGCCGCCTGTAGTTGAAACGATGCTGCCCAGGTGGGTAGGTGAAAGAGACAACTTCTTTTAGCTTTCTCCCGTTAATGGTGATTGGTGTTGCTTACACTTCCTATTGATACTTTATAAAATTCTATGTACAATGGTGAGACCCACAGACATGAAGTGGTGAAGCTAACTGATGTACATATCCACTTGTTATCATGCTAAGTAGGTAGCTATCAAAATACCTTTTTAAAGATATTATCACTATTCGCTACAAACAATAATGCAAGAATAGATCATTTGTTGTTCATCTGAATAGATCTACTCTAGATCAAAGGATGATATTTCATATTTTCAGGGCATAACAGAAAGGTTGATGAAATCTATTAATTTACTTCTATCGAGATAAAAGTTTGCCTTTCAAGACACCAAACAATTATAGACACCTAAAGTATAGTTAACAAACATAACCGTTCATGAACATGAAGGAACCATATGACATTACTTGAAATGAAGGTATAGTATAGAAATCTTCTGGGGTTTTTAAGTTTTCAAGTTTATTCGGTAACTGTTAGTAGAATAAACCAGGTTAACACCATTTATCTTTTTACTTTGTCAAAGTATATTCTACTAATTGTAATACTGGTTGATATCAAACCAGAAAACAAACTAGTTGAGTTTCAAATGATTTCGTGTGGTTAAATCAAACTATGGAAAAGCTGTGCTGGAATTCGGAGACTATACTTAGCAGTATAGTATTTTCAATGTGGTATGCTTAGTTTTGACGAGTTGTTTATGCGTCTTGACAGCAAAGCGATGGAATACTTGAAGGTGTGGGTGTGGCAATGATTTATTGTCAACAATTCACCTGTATCTTAAAGATCAAGGCTTTGATGGTCAATTCAATCTACAGAAATGGGAATTTATGCCATTTTATACATTCAGTTGAGTCCTCCAAAAACGTGTTTGTTAGGCATCACACATAATGATGAAGTAACTTCCATTAAAAGGGATAACTTAGATCAGGTTTCCGGTGCAGACATAATCTACTATATAATCTGAATGACGTTCATTAAAATTCTTGTTAGTAATTGTATTTCTATCTTCACATGACTTTCCGTCCATTTAATTGATGATATCAAAACAAGATGACCGTTTTCTTGAGACTTATTTTCTCATATGTACGGCTATTTTGAAGCAAACTAGTATCCAGGTATTACATTTCTTCTTTGTAAATAGTGGATAAACTTACCTGCAGACAGTTAAACTATACGTTTAAGTGTTGTCAGGATTCATCAATACGTCTTGTGGATTTCATACCATTTACAGAAATGTTCCATATGGGTATACCACTCCATAACATCCGAAACCTTATCAAGTATCCTCTAAATTATCATCGGTAGCAGTGATGACATCAGTGAGCTTAGTTTCAAAGCAGATATTCATCCTTCAATCAGCGATCACAACGCCTCTGAAATGCCGTGAAGGTGACAACCCAAAGTGGTGAAGTCGAAAATTCCAAAGTGATATGACTTCACTCTTTCTCTGTCAATAACACTGATGCAAAATCTATAGACAGAAAAATAGACTGACAGGAGACAACCATTTCCCTCAGTATTCCTGGTTTCATGTAAGAGTGATACAACTGCATACAACCCACATACGCTGTAATTTCCTTCAAAGCTAAAATATTCAGGTCAACAAGTATAACCTGTTTACAGAACTCCAAGTATGAAAGCTGTGTTGTACTGAATTGGAATCCACGGGGAAACCATCCAAACTGATCGTTAACTTTCGTCAAGTAAGGCACAGTGACATCTGATAATCGTATTTTAGAATGGGTGGATTTTAAGCAGCATTGTACCTAGATTAACTCCACTGAAGAGGATACACTTTTCAACAGTTTGATTCTCTGTAATTTGATTGCAGTTGTTGAAATAAACACTCAGCCTTCAGTATTTTGGTTGTGAAGGTGGCTTTTCATAAAATAAGGAAATGTAATAGTGTACCTCAGTAGTCGTCAGGGTGACTTTTAAAGTCACTCTATTAGTTTGTATACTGATTTATAATGAGTAGTTAATTAAAAAGCAGACTTGGTGACTAAATTGGATACGGTCGACTCAAATTATGAATGACTTTAAGAGTAACTCTAAAGGTTATCCTAACAACCACTTAGATGACCAATTACATCTCTTCATTTTTTGGAAAACTGCTCCTCCAATCTAACTGGTTATTTCAGTAGTCGCTAACATGATAACAGTGGTAAGTTCACTGACAGAAATATTTTCCTACTATGTGTAACTGTACATTTCTTATACTATCAGCAAACACGTTAAGAAAATCATGTATCAATCTTTGATCCCTCATAGTCAAAGACTATCAAAAGGCAAGTGTACATAAGTGATGGTGAATGAAACAAGCATAAAAGTTGCTATGCATAGCATCAATAGTCTATCCAAAACAACCAAACACCACTGAATCACATATTAGTGGAATTTCTAAATTTTCGGCTGATTTTCTTATTGATCCTACAATATCTTAGTAAAGATTATCGAAAGCCTGTTGTTCAAGTACTGGAAATCCTTCAAGGTAATATGAAGTACTTGCGTGAGTATTGAATTCGTCGTATTGCCAAATGTACGTGAAGACAAGTACTCAAAAATGGCATTGGAAATAGGTTTATCTTCATTGTGAACGGAATGACATCAACTGACTAACCATTGAAAACCTGGCAGCACTGAACAGCTGTTTCGTCCTTGTACCGGACTCTCCAGAAGTACGCACCTATAACCTCGCACCACCGGGGATTGAACCAAAGGCTTTCAAGTCTCATGGTGAACGTGTTAATCATCCAGATACTGGGTCGGTGTTCAGTGGTGCAGAATTTCCTACTTCTGTCAATTCGTGATGTAGTACGGATAGACATTCGCCTCATTTCCGATTGGTTGACCCCCATGGCTTCTCATTAGAACTTCAAGTAAAGTTGATGCCAAATGAAGACCTTAGTGAGTTGTCATACTATATTGTGAATTGTCAGGGGTAGGAGGCTGTGGGTCTTTGAAATCCGACCCGGTGACTGAATGGTTAACGCGTTCACCACGAGACCTGGAATCTCAAAGTTCGATCCTTGAGGAGGTATTCAGCGTGCATGCTGCTGAGGAGTCCCATACTAGGAATAAACAGCTGTCCAGTGCTCCCAAATTTTCAATGGTTCTTCACCTGATGTCATCCCGTAATGAATGCAACCTTAAGATAAATTAAATACCTATAAACCTCAAACTGCATTAATGTATTTCCCATAATAAAACTAGGTATAAATTATGATATGGTTGCTTTTAAGAGGTTCTTTCTACTTTATTGTTCAAAATGACCATGGGAACCAAATGCATGAACTGTTTTTCAAGATAAAGTCTCGTGTTTACAGCAACTATTCCAGTAGACAGATCAAGTACTGACAATAATGTGTTAAAGGTGTGACAGGGAAGTAATATGAGCGTTTTCGAGCCATAAATCGCTTTCCATACTAGTTACTTGGACTAATCCAAGCTAATATTTTTTCGTTCACCTAAAAGAATTTAACTGGTATCGCGAACTGATATACGAAGTTATCCCATGGGTGTTAATCAACTTTCAGGTCGAAACTGATCATTTTTGACAACTTACTTCTAGATTTCAGCACTGTACGTCAAATGTTCCTTAGTGACTTCATCTAGAAACTGTAACTGCAAACCTGTAAATACCATGAGAAAAGATTCGTCAAAAAAGCTTGGTGGAAACCATGTGAATAGTTTTTGTTTGCGTTTAAGAATATTTAAAAAAGTGGAAAAAGAGACGCTCTGCAGGATTTAATAATCCTTTCAGGTATATGAATGCTAGCAGAATTTGTACACAAGTGCAGTTGTATTGCTAATAATAATCAACTTTCACATTTTCAAACCTTTTAGTGGAATTACAAGTTGGTTGGTGTTGATAATCAGTACAGGACATATCTCCATCAGCATATTCAGAAATGTTGAATGAAACCTGATTGTCAATTGCCTCCAATCAAGTAATATGGATTAAAGTGCACTGTGATAGTGAGCTTCCTTGCTTAGTGGCCACATTGCAAAATGATCAGTAGAATTCGGTTAACAGTCAGGACTAGACAATATGAAACTAGTTAACCTCCAGTGAACAATTAGTCTATCCAATCCAGTCCTACAGAAATTCGGTTGCAGCCCGAATAACTCAGTGGTAACTTATTGGCTGCAACACTGGGTGACATTGGTTTCAATCTCAGGTAGGACATCAGTTCCCTCAAGGTTGCAGATATGCCTTGTTGATGAGTGTCATCAAATTCGAAACCCAGATCCAGCAGGGATTCCTGATATTTACCTAGGACCAACTAACACTGAAGATTAACGTTAGAAAATCCACGAAGCAGTGACTAAGCTATGGTTCCTGAACCAGACAGTTATTCTAGCTTGTCACTTCCAGCAAATGCTTTGGTTCTTTCCTCTTCATATCGTCTTGATAGAATATACTGGAAGTAAGAACATCTTTAGGTTTATGTCTTTATATATTCATTTTCCTATTGAAATGAGAACGACAACTTCTACTGTTTCTCTCGAATGCAATGTTATAAACTGTTCATTTTTAATAGGTAAAACAACTTACTGTGACAATTTCGCTGTTCATCAGTAAAATTATCCGTTTCTTATCGGAGTAGTTTCGGCTTCAACAAACTTCATTTTAAATAGTATTCTTCTAAGATTTCTCTTCTTCCTACTTCATCAATATCAACTGTTGACTGACCTTTAATGTATCATACAGAAAATCAACGATTTGGACCAGGAAAATAGAAGAGCGTTTATACTATTTAACAAAAAAATGAAGGTCATCCATTCACTATTTTCCTGTCTGGTTAGTGACATTCTTCTTACCTTTATCTACTTCGTGGATATACTTTATGATTCTTATGTTTCTTTTCGCACTGTACTCACTTATTTCCTCACTGGACTTCGATAGGAAGTGGTCTAAAGAGAAATCAACATTTTAAGTCTTCAGTCACTAAGATAGAAGATTTCGATTTCAGCTTCCATTTCATGTCATTGTCTCGTCAAGAAAAACTGATTTCAAAATTTTTCCTTAAACAATTTTAATGTTCGTTTTTAAATTTTGGGGGTTTTAAAATTTTTTCTTTTTGCTAATTTTTTCTTCTTCTTTATGCTTTTGAGCGGATATTCTGAATTTTTCTGATTAAAAAGAAATGGGGACATATGGATTGAATTAAGTGGCCACTTTCATTGAAGATACATTCCGGACTGGGTGCGGTTACAAAATAGTGAATAACAGACTACATACTGTGATTTATCAGCAAGCTGAGCAGTCTTGAGTTTGAGATTGTTGGATATTAGAAACATATGCTTCTAAGTGCTGTCACATAATAGTCCAGTGGTCCTTCATTTGCAGTAACTATTTAGTTGACTTTGTTGGACTATCGAAACTGTCATCAGCTTTCAGAGATGATGACTTTAGGTGACAGTATGCATAAGTTGAAGAACCACTGAAAAAATGTGAGTACTAGAAAACTCTTTCGTCCTAGTATGCTAATGATGATGAATTCCACTTTGAAATCAGTCATTCTCTACAAATTCAACTATTATCTAGTGTTTATTATGCGTAACATACCTTGAGATGGATTGAAGCTGTATTCTCTGGGGTCAACCAAGTCATATGTAGGTACAAATACTCACTAAATAGCGTTTAATGACGGTCGTGCTACATGGTAGATTCGCAAAAGCATGAAAATGTAGATCATTTGATTCAAACCCAGTACTCACTGTAAAACCTGAAGTTCTCAGGCTCGACCTCCGGTGGGGTTACAAGTGTGCACAGCTGATGAATCCCGTACCAGGCCGAAACACATATCTAGTGCTCCCAAGTTCTCAATAGTCCTCCAAATAAATTCATTTCTTAATGAATACCACCATGAAATCAGATAATCAGTCCCTACAATCCACCACGCTTAAGTCATAATAGCCAACTGTTGGAATTTGTAGTCAGTTTGATGGGACGTAGCACCGATGACTCGAGGGTTGCTGGCTTGAATCCTGCTGCAACCTAGATATTCTTTGAACGTCAGTCATCATTGCCGTCCATCGCCAACTATGACTCCACATACTACATGAAGTAACTATCTGTTTATAACATTTTCAAAGGAATATATTATCTCACACTAAATAGTTTGCTTCTTATTTTGATCGTTTCAACCTACCAAATGTTAGTCATAGCTTACTTTACTGATATGAAGTTAATTTTTCTTAATCACATGATGACAAGTTGATCTGTTCATTGTTTTATCTCTGTCTTATCTACTGTTTCAACACACACATACACACTTTGTTAGGTTTTTCTTCTTTTCTACATATTGAGAAGGTTAGTATTCGTTCTGTCCTGGAATTTTTATGCCAGATAAAACTGGTTTTAATTAGTCAAGAAACCTCTTGTTCCTTCCATCTTATCTATTTAGTCAAAGACATGCTTGTAGGCTACTTTCAAATGGAAATAACGTTTAGCTTACGTAACTGTTCATTTAACAAGTATATTTGACTATCTACCTACTTACCTCCTATTTACTTACTCACCAGACACTCACTTATTGCCTAGCCTACTCTGGTCCTTATTGCCAGAAATTAAACTAAAACATTCTTAAAGCCATTGGGTATCATAAGCATCTTCAAGTTCGAACTTTAGTGTGGACGGTTTATTATTTGCTGAATAAGGACTGAAATGCCCTAGTAGTAATGTCTCTCCTATTGTGACTTTGTTAATTTCAAATCCGTCTCAATGGTTATGTCAGAAGACAAAACAGTTGGTCAACTGACTTATCCTTCCTTATATGTGAAGGAAGAACAGCGGTCATTGAGGTGTGGGTAATTGCTATTCACTCTGTTTAGACGGATTGTTTATTACTGTGTTGTTACTGTATCTGATGAATGAATTCTTCTCTTTTATAGTGATGGTGGATAGCGGCTAGGAGTGGACCCCCGTTTCGGCCTGTTTGGCACTTGTCAGCTGGATGCACCTGTACCTCAGTGACTTGTATTCTTCCCAATAAGACTGAAACCCAAGGCCGATCTCTTCAAACGCTAGAGAGCTATTCACTAGACCATAGAGACACGATTCCACTGCTAGTCATTATCCATCGTTGATATCAAGTTGAAAATGTAGGCAATATCCAAGCATCCTTGCAGGAGCTCATATTACATTAGAAACCGATTAATTCGGTACAATTAACGACAGGATAATACAAGCATCAACATATTTCTCCTCTTTGCCTAAAGTCCACCTAATTGCCTTTGTTTGTCTTAATTTAAGCAGTATGATTGTTAATTCACCTTACCTGAGCGGAAATTTGACATTGCAAGTTATATGGAGATGACAGTGATCATCTGAGATTGGTGTGTTCACACAAACAAAATATCTCAGGCTTATGAGATGAAAAAATTTCAACAGAAATATGTCTTGCACATTTTACGGATTTGCCATAACGCGTTATACTAATTGTCAGTCTGTTCATACATTAAGCAATATCGATTTACTTTACCCCACCTGCAGTTGATGAGTCACTCTGTGTTGGTTGCTTAAAGGTGAATTAATGCAGTAGTAGGATAGAATAATTGACAATTTGGATACCATAATGAAAGTAATGACTCATAGAACTTCTTTCAAATCATAATACTGAAATGTTGTACCCCAACATTTCGTCAGTTGGTTTTTCTTACTGATGGAGAATGACAGTCAACATGTGGGTAAGGCATATTTATTTTAAAGTGTTGTACTGGAACCCTGAAGGAGAAATACAGATATGTAAATGATTACTGTGAAGAGAAAAAGTTTGTTTCATGTATTTCAACAATAGAAAATAAGGAAAACGTCGCTTTACTGTGAAAGGTCAGTTTGAAGAAGTAATGTGAAAATGTTTCTCTGGCTGCTTTTCACCTCAGTTTTATATACCACTGCTTAGACGGTATTCAACTAATACTACACAGAGTCACCGAATCACTTAAAATAAGTATATTCTTTCAGGAGCTAGTTTCTCGCAACTGACTAAGGGAAACGTTTGTTGTGAGTAATTTTTATGTTCACTTAGCTAAACCACCTATGAAAACCTTCAGTTTTACCTAAGTTTTCTCGTCAAACATTGAATTATATTCTATAGAAGTGAAGAAATACGAAAAACAAATTAAAAGCCATTAGTCCTAAGGAATGTATGTAATGATGAAAAGAAATACTGCTAAATCCCCACAGATAAGTGAATATAAGTGACCATAGACGTATAAATGGGAGTGTGTTCATTTTCATCAAAGCAACAGTAGACTGAATGAAAAACTGTTGTTGACTAGCAGTAAAATGCTAAGAATTTAAGTGTCTAGATTCCTGTTATCCCTATTTGATTTTGCTTAATCCTATATAACAACGGAAGAAATCTAAAGGAAGTAGTCATTCACACCCACCTACCTACCTACCTACCTAGGTAGCATCGTTTCAACTACAGGTGGCACAGGCACAGATGAGGACGTCAAAACCAAAATCAAAAAGACACAAAGACAGGCATTCCTTCATTAATCTGAAATCACTGTACACATCTAATGCACTGCACTACACTACACTACACTACACTACACTACACTACACTACACTACACTACACTACACTACACTACACTACACTACACTCAGCATAAGGCCTGAACTACATACGGATTCTCAACACTAATCACAGTCAAGTCAGTCAGTACTCCCAAGTGATGGTTCAGAGACTTGGCGGCGTCTTACGAAAAGCATTCCCACAAACTACACACACACACACACACATACGTCACATGAACAGCTACCACCTACGCCTACACTCACTCGATACTGAAGATGGATGAAATAGATGGCGAGAATGAGAAGGATAAGCAACAAGGAACACTGGCTGGCTGTCTGACTGGCAACGAACTAACCAGCCAGGAAGCTATTGCCCAACAAATATGCAGAAGAAGAAAGTGGAGATGAGTTTGATTGAGAAGATTGTTTTGGGAAATCACGCATCAGACCAAGCTGTGGAGTGGAAGCGGAATAGGAGACGACGATTTGGGCGTTGGAGGCGAGGATGACATGGAGGAGATGGTGTGAGGAAGAAATAGGAGGTTGTGGGCAGTGGTGGAGCCAAGTTGATGTGACTGAAGAGAATGGAATGAAATGTCGACGTGCTAGTGAAGCTCTATGTTTTACTGTGAATCCAGGGGACAGATAATAATTATAGCTGATTCTCTTTTTACTTAGAATATCAAAACCCCTTGAAAAATTGATCGATTTGGAGGTTTTTAGCAATTTTATTGATTCCAAGTTGACATTCATCACAGAATGCCATCTGTTAGAGAAAAAATAGGCAGCCTGGTAGTACTGGATAGCTGTTTCCTCCTATTATGCGACTCCTTAATAGTGTGCACCCATGACTCCTCTCCAGGAATCGAATCATGATCAGTTAGTCTCAAAGGTCTTTGACGTAGCAAAGCGACGACGTAGATATTCATGTAACTGACTGTAAGACATGTCTGTTACTTAAGTATCACATCCATATGGTATCCGCTTGTTTGGTTACGTGGAAACAAACTGTGCTCGAATGCATGTGGCAGATGTTGTGTCACCTAAGTGAGAGTTAACTGTAAACTTAACCAAGTGTTTGAATTGATGAATGACTTATCTTACAACTAATAACAATAATAACCGCTTCACTCCAAACGATATGTCTGACAAAGTATAGCATTCGTAACATGTGAATATTTCAATATATCCACTCTTTGCACAATACTTTTAAACGAAATAGTCAGTGTATCTGAATAATTAATAATAATAGTGGTACTGAAGCTAACAATGTGAAACCGCCAGCTCGTGTTAGATTAGCTTTCGATCTGAAGGGGGGAATGAAAAGTATATGTGGGTTAAGTTCACTCGTGGTGGTTCATTCATCCAGTACAAGCATCTACAATTCGAGTTAAGTATTCTAGGTATAGTAATGTGATGTATCATTGTGTGTCTAAAAAGCCACTTGAGTATGTCTCAGTATGGTCGACTAGTAACTTTCCACTACTCAAACTGAACAATTTTAAAAGACGGATGAATTGAAACGCCCACTGACATTACATAAATTCAGACACAAGAAGTAGAATCATGCAAACAAAACCGAATGAAATAAGATAGTCAGTTGTATATGAATAATATAACAAGGTAATATAAGTAGCTAAAATATGATCTTCAAATACTCAAGGTTGACATGAAGGTTAGTAGGCAGATAAGGAATTTCTTTGAACAAATATTAAGACTCTACTTTTATCTGCCCTTTAAAATAGGTGATTAGACTACAGAGACATTAGACAAAATGAAATTAATGTCTACTCATTAACTAAAAGTTCATAAATTGAGGAAAGATACCAAAATATATGAGTAGATGAAACATTATAGATTAAAACATTTTTTATTTGTTTTTTTCTTGAAGATCATCAAAACAAATTCATTCCAGGCAATTTTTTGGTTAAATAATTCAATAAAAACAAAGAGGAAATTAAAGTAAACCATAATAAATAAAAATTTTCAACCAACTTCAACTGAATGTTTTCATTTATGCTGTTTAAATGAATATTGAATAAAATTATCAACAATGTACATGCATACATTACCTTTTTCTTCTGGATTTTACTCCATTGAATAGATCGATAGTCAATGACATATATGCCTGAATTTCATTCACTTTTTCATTAGCACAAGTGCACACAGACAAATGAATAAACAAACAACTAAACAATATTTCTTATTGCAAAACTAAGCTAAACTAAGGTATATGATATGATCTAGTTGGTCGTGGCTAACACGGGAATCCAGGCTACATGTTTCTTACTGTTTGAAACTCATCAGCCTGCTGGATTCCATTGCTAACCACCATCTTCAAGCAACATTTAGATATTCACATAGGAGCCCATTGACGAAGGCCAGTCACTTCGATCTGGTAAGAGGACGGACAAAATGTAAAGATATTTGAAATTTTAATATTTGGAGGGAAAAGATGTCGAACAGACTAACTATTGGTCAGAGAATAAGGAAAAGACTTTTACTGAATGAAAGCTAGTCAAATCTCACAATGAAATGAGGTCATAAGCGTATTATTTAGAAATTTCGAAAAAAAAAGTGGTTTAAACAGTCATTCACCCTCATTTCCTCTTAGTTGATCAGTGAAAACTGTATGATAGACATTGAAATAACTTTCACAGCTTTTGTATTCATTAAGTTGAATGATTCATAATTTCGGAAGATTGAATTTTCTTAAATGACTCGAACTTTTGTCATTCAGTGCAAACGTGTTAATTGTATGAATGAATAAGTACAATGAGCGTACAGTAACACATCACAAATTCATATGGCAGTCGGGCAAAACCTTTGGTGACTAAAGTGAAATTAAGATCTGGACCTCGTAGTTCATTTGGTAGACCATCGAGTCGATAACCTGGAGGTCGCCAGTTCGAATCCTGTCATGGCGTAGATTTTCCTTTCCTTTTCAATCAACATCCAGTATTAATAATAAATATCTTCGGAAGATATGCGTTATCACAAACAACTTAACTGACTCACACAGGTCATTGATACTCATCACCGATGCACAAATATGGCTTTGTAACATTCTTATCTAGTTACCTCCGGATCGTAAGGTAATGAGTCTATTTGAAGTTCGTATTCTTATCTGAGAAGTTCGAACTGGAAGAAAATATCTGTCCAATACTCCTTAGTGTTCAGCTACTGTGCAAATAATATTCTTTAGGAAAATAAAGACTCTTTTTATGTTTAACAGTCACTTCCACATTGTTCTGGTGACACACAAATCATACAATTAATTTTAAGTGGTAGCAACGAGTAATCAAAGACATAGCTATAAGCTTATCATTCATAACAATTTCAGTATATTCTTCTTAAACTCAGTATGAACAGAGCTCTTGATGCAACAAAATTTTATGGGATTCGGTTTGACACAACATTTATTGGTGTCTATCACGGATGCTCACTGTCACTGTTACTACTTAACTTTGTCATAGATGTTCCAATGGACATAACCACCTTAGGTACATCTAACTTCGCAGGGATCGATTTACCCCACGGGAGGTTACCTAATTGACTTATCCTGCTGGGTGAAGACGCTGACAAAACACAGGGTCTTGTGAACGCGTCGAGCAGAAATCTGAGTCAATTTGGCCCGCATTTCGCACCAGTCAAATATAAAACGAGACTACAGGAATAGTTTGTAACCACTCTCAGTTAAATGATAAGGAGTGAAGTGGTGGGATGTGTCAACCACCTCACTTACTTGGGAAGTTGCATCAGCCCGAAATCTAAGCTCGGATACAGATGACCAGTTTGGGATTTGTTATCTTGAGTCATCTGTGGCGCCAACTGGCTAGATATCCAACTATCTGTTAAAAGATGAGTATACTGTGATACAGTTCGTCCTGTTATGTTGTACCACTGTGAGACATGGCCACTGAAAGTAAGCGACGTGTAATGGTTAAAGGTTTTCAATCGCATGTGTCATTGCAGCATTACTTGCCTTTAGTGGAATTTTTGTATGAGCGATGTTGACATGAGGCCTAAGAAGCGTCTGTGAAAGACCAGGTTGGTAATGTCACCCAGTTGAATCATCTTCCTTTATCGTCGCAGATTCACGTGGTGACTGTGATGATTTTTGATTTACCTTTCTGAGCTATAACATGCAGTTTGGAATAACTAGTTGACTTCATCAGTGTATTTATCACAAAAAGTGAGTGGCAGCCTAAAATCACAAGTTACAGAATTTGGTTCTCACACATTTTCACAATTGCACGACTAGAAAAACGGTAGTCAGTGAAGAGTTATAAGTAATGATCATTCACGCAAAAACGCTTTCAACGCTTACACACAAATATCGGAGTAGATAAGTGTAAAATTACATTTATTAGTAGAAGTTTATTGCCTATCTAGTGACCTTCACATTAACCCTGAACAACATTTTGCGATTTGTAGCCATTTCACCTTGGCCATATTTTGGTATAAGTGAAGAATTTAGTTCATTAGTATCTTTTTGCTTGCACTTGTTTGGTTCCTGAGTCCAAATCCTGTCGGGAATATGTATGCCCATTTGGCTAAAGTTAGGTGTTTTGATTTCATTCAGTTTGCTCGACCACATCGTATCAATAGTGCATATGTTGTAAGCTAATTATCCTATTCGACTACCTTGTCTAATGGGGTTAACTCACACAACATTATCACGAAATGAGAATTCGCCTGCACATTCAAGTAACAGTCACGACTACGTGACTTTGAAGGACACTGTAGCAACTGCTGAGATAAATCATTGTCTCTCTTTTCTATAAAAAACTATCTTCCAGGCAAAATTCCAAAATCTCATCGGTCCTTTTGGATAACTCTAATGGCCATCTTAGCAACAATTTAGATGACCAATTAAACTTCTGTATTTTAGGAAAATCTAACGTTCTAACAGAAATGAAGAGGCGTAACTGGTTTTTTAATTTGTTGATAGGATATTGCTTTGATGGACTAGCAACTGCTAAGTTAACCAATCAGGTTGCGGTATTTTAGCTGGGAGGACAATTTCTCACAGGATAGAGAAATGTGATTGGTTGTTTCATTAGTTGCTAGGGTGGCCTTAAAGTTACCGTGGCCTTTAAAGGCCCTCACTACAATCATTATTTTATGTTGAAAATTTTGCTTATATCACATTTTCTATCTCGGTGTCATTTTGGATTCAACTTTAATGTCATAAAATGAGTGACTCTAAAGCCAAATGTGAGAACAACTGAAATACTCAATTTTATGAAAATCTGCACTTTTAATCAAAATAGAGAAATTTAATTAGGTAGTCCAGTTGTTGCTAGGGTGGCCTTTAAAGTTAGGCTTAAAAAACACTGAAGTGTACGTGCAGACTAAAGTCTACAGCTCTATCTAGTAATAAATAATTCTTAATGAGAAGTAATGATATCATGGCTCTACCACCTCAGATCACCTTGAGATGACTTAAGACAGTAATTTGTACCGAAAACTCAATCCAGTTAATAATACTGTCTCATTAAGTGATCCATTTAATAAATCAACCATAAAGGAATGGAATTCTACCACAGTGGCCAAGTTATACTCATACAAACAAACTCAAGTGACCGAGAAGATAATAAGAAGTAGGCAAATAATACTAGTCAAGAACGACACTTCCACTGCATACGATTAACAACTATCCTCCCTCAAAACATCAGATTTCAATGAGCTACGAAAACCAGACGGCAAACACACAGCCTGTGACTATGTAGAAGACACTTTACTCGACAAAAATGCATCATTTATATGTGGTTTTCATGAAGATACATAAGGACTAGGTGAAAAGTGAAATAGACTATTTTGATTGGTGTGATAAAATTGTCCAATGAGGTTTTTCTTGACGAGACAATGACACGAAATGGAAGCTGAAATCGAAATCTTCTATCTCAGTGACTGAAGACTTAAAATGTTGATTTCCCTTTGGGTCACTTCTTATCATAGACCCTCATATTTACTAAATATACTTTAACTTACAAATTCCACCCTTTTTATATAATTTCCATCGTTTTATTGCTAAATCATGAATATTCGATTGTTTTTCTTGACGAATACGTGAAAATTCAATACACTGAGTGTATAATCAGACATGTGGACCTGAGTTTCTTTGGTCAAGCTACTGGATATCAAACAAGTGGGCTGTGAGCTCGAACCCTATTCCTATTCCTGAAGTTTGAACAACCAACTGGTATCATCAATCTTGAAACAGATATGGTGCAATGCCAATTATACTAAAATGCATATGATTAGTAAGTTACTAAGTTTGTAATACTGTCATATATAATGATTACAATGAGTGTTATTTGAATTCTGTCAACGGTTTGCAGACACTATTATTTTTTTTAAATAAATAAAATTTGACAACAGATGTAAGCAGTGACTGAAAAACTGAAAAACGTTCAGGAGTAACTATCTTCACCATAAATCAGTAGATTCTGATCATATATATGCGTCATTCTCATTTTTTAAAAATGGAAAAATTGCAATACAATACAACCAGAAGTTAGATAGAAGGTTGACATTAAGGTATATTTTATAATTGTGTAGACAGAAACAGAAATGTATTCATTATCTTTTCCTCTGTCTTTTCGTCTAGTTAGAAACAACTGTCTACATGAACGGATCGTTCAAAAGTAGTCATTCAGGGAATGGTAAGTTTTTGCTGACAACGACAGATCTTTGGACAGAAAGCGTGAATCAAATTAAATCTACAGAGGAGTTAGTGAGGTTTGCTTCCAGAGTGGTGCACTAACATCCATTCCACATGCCTGCACCTGGATAGCATGCCGTTGACATGCAACATTCCATATATCTTGCGCATGGAATCCAAACCCAAGCCGCTTTTGTCTAGAATGCCCTGGATGTGGAGACAACCCTTGGCAGGAAGGTAATATTAATGACAATTAGAGGGATTTTCGTAAAAGACAGGTAATTCGAATCTTTGACTCCATCAGCTGTACCCACTTCACTTTCAGATTACAGATTAAGACAAACTGCACCAGAAGTGAATTTCTACTTCATGACGGGAAACGAAAGAACAAAGGTCCTTCTCAGAGTCATCCGAAATGTGATTTGAAGACTTCTTTCGTTCTTTCAAATAAATCAGAAGTGATTATCCATGTTTAACTACTTCACTTATCAACCGAATGAATGTATTACAGAATGGTAGATTGTTAAGAAGTGTAGGACAGAGAATGGCAACTACCTATTATGCAGCTAAGGTCAGGATAATTGAAAAGTAGAAGCGTATATTTCCATCGAAGCTCTTTGAATAGGTGAAGGATAAAGTCACTTCCTACTGTTTTTATTCATTTAATTGTATATGTGGTCAGCTATAGCTAATAGTAGCTACAACTGATCACATTAAAAGTACTTATCTGAATATCCAAATATATCGAGAGATGATTGTTTACAAAATATTGCTTTAAATGACCTCAGTGAATTATCTTCAGCCATAAAAAATTTCAGGTAACATTATTCATGCTAGTCATCAGAACTCTAGGTATAGACTGGAAGTAAAATGTTACCAGAGGCAGCCTATTCCAATCTCAAAGACTTTGTAATGGTTATTAGTGCAACTGAATGAAGTATCCGTAATGTTAGTCCTTTCGTTTTGTAATAAGCTTCCAGGTGGTCAGTGAAAATGTATTAGTTCTTAACATCCCATTCTATCAGTGAAATGCTTCCGAAACAGACATGTTCACTTGCAAACAACAATGTACTCTATGGTGTGACCTGCGTGCGAATTCCCTGTTGATCTGCTCCATTATGGAAGTCTCATTTGATCAACTAAAATAGTTTTTAATGGAATCCATGCATTTACTAGATAGAAAAAAAATGTAAGAAGTGAACTCGGGATACTTTCTGAAACTGTCAACTATGATTGAAGGCGTCGCCAAAAATCCTTGTTTCTTCTATCATAAACAAAATATTCAATACTCACACAGTATTTATAAGCCAATTTACTGCAGTTATTTGATAACAACAAGAATTCCGATACACTACCACCTCTTCGCTTAGAAGCATGAGAAATTCAATAAATGCTGTCTATTAATCACAGCTGAAATAAAATAGTTTCCTCGCTGTCATACCTTGCACAACCCATTTCCCTCTCAATAGAAAATGTTGAAGTGCAGAGTATATGGTAGCAGTTTAGTGGCAAACACAGAGATACATTGTTACATTTGTCTGTATGAACGTGATTACTCAGTTAGTACCGGTTTTCGAGGACCACCTTAATGTTGGTCAGAACTATCAAGGCAGAGTAATCAGTTTCTCACCAACATTATCCTCAAAATTACAGCTAGTAGTGTATTCCTACAAGGATTTAAATATATCGATGAAAAGATTCTGTATTATCGAATGGAATAATATATTATGAGTATATTTCAAATGAAAAGTTTACAAATAATGGTTAGCTTTTATTTCAGTAAATTATTAAGAAAATATTCCAACTGTTAGTGTGATCACGGACAGTAATTTTGTTCACCAAAATAAGAACTTATCATTGTGTGCAAACTTTCGATCAATAATTTTAAGATTTAGATTTCTCTGCAAACTTTGTTTACAGTTGTAAATTACACTCAATATATATATATATATATATATATATATATATATATATATATATATATATATATATATATTGATCTCAGTGACTACCAGGACGCGCGTTTCGTCCCACTCGGGACTCGTTAGCTGGATGTAGCAACACTCCAGTGAGTGATGTCGTCCCCACTGTGGATCGAACTCAGTACCCATCGCCTAAACAGGCAGAGCGTTATCCACTAAGCTGAGTCCCAAATAGAACAAAACGCCAGTCTTGGAGTCCTCTGTTAGTCACCGAGATAAATGCTACATCATGAATAAGTAGCAATATCAAGGCATCCCGTATAGGAGCCCATCTACCAACATAGGTCGAGCAATTCAGCCCTGTATAACAACGGGAAATTGCAATTATCATAACATAAACTACACTCAATATATTTTGAAACAGGCTCCCTGAAATATTACACAATATCGTCACTACAGAACTAAATTCTCTACAAATTTCAAATTCATTTTGGATTTGATCTTGACCTGATGGCGATTAATTTCTTAAAACAGAATTTATCTGGCAATACAGAAAGCTTATCTAAGCTCAACTAATCAGATTCCTACAAATAAGTGTCCTAGTCCAATAGGAAAGTAACTTGGCCACACAAGCACATTGACTTTTAAACAGAGGAATTAGCCAATCATTTTTCATTTCCGATTTCTTTCTTCCACCCTAAATAAATTAGGGGAGAGAAGTGTGCCGGGTAATAAACGTCAACCATGCAGTGCAGTAGACCTCCACACTGATTTCAAATTAATGAAGGCTTGTCTTGCTGTCTTTCCAATCCTGTCTTTGACGTCCTCGTCTGTGTCGCCTGTATTTGAAACGATGCTAAACTTAAAAATATACCTTCAAATGTCAGTACCTAAAAATGCAGATAATCAGCCTACACTCATCAAATCGAACAGTCAATGGAGTTGACAGTTGCCTAATGGTGATAAAGTGGAAACCAGAAGGAAACAGTTTTCCCCTTTCTCTTGATTTCAGTTTGGGAAGAAAGCTTGCTGTCAGCACATATTAGGTCAACAGGCTCGATGTTCATGTAAGCTGTTTTATAAGAACTCGTGGGCAATGATCTATTGCTTTCAGCTATGGTAGATCACATCCTCAGAATGAAAAGAACAGGGATTCAGGTGAACAAAGGATCGAATCGACAGGAATAGGGCTGCAATAGTGACATACTCAACTTCACAGAATGAAAATGGTCTAAGCATTGGCTCCGTGAACATTGCTTCCAATATATGGATATCATTCAGAAACAGTTGTGTTGGAATTGAAAGCCATGTACCACCTGTGAATATTTCTTCTGGAACCTGCTGATAATATACAATGTTGGTATAGCCGTCATGCCTATCTTCCACATGTTTCACAAACCTCACTCTCTCTGCTGATATTCTTTTGCACCGAAAAGATCAGTTATTTCTTCCCTAAGCTGTAAGTGTCAGATCTTAGAGGTCAGTAAGCAAAAAGCCATAGACCTAGGTCCCCTGTCTGTTCAAATTTCACAAGAGATATCCGTATCCTCGAGGTTACAGATACGCTTTACTGATGAGTGGCACCTAGTGCAAAACCTAGGTCAAACATGGCTTCCTACTGATTGTTTTTAAATATCTTAGAGTGAACAATACTGTTCTACGCGCAAACTCACGATTGTGAAATTTCACAGTAGCCAAGCTCTGCTTTCGATATTAGTGTATCAGATATCATTTGCTTTTTTAATCAATACTCAGGTAATTTTTTAAAAACCTGTTTCAGTGATCAGTGTTTCCAAGCTCCGAAGATGTTGTGGACACATCTTCTACTTATCATTTTTAGCTGTGCACAGATTTCTATGAAATGTTAATAAGTAAACATTTATTGTTTCCTTTTTAGTGGTGACTATTCAGTCTCGATGGTTGAGCATCGTATAGGCGAAAGGGAAATGTCAGGGTAAGCTAACGAAATATACCAGTGACCAGCGTATATACTTACTTGGACAAGCGTATCAGTCACAAGGGGGTTCAGTCAAGTCACACACTTTTAAACACCTTCAATGAGCTGAAGTTTATTATAGTTGAGTAGGGATTAATTTCTTTAAATGTAAGATCAAATTTTATAAAAATGTTCTGCTCAAAATAACTAACAATTTATTCCAATAATAGAAATCACTGGAAATTTGACAGCTCAAAAACCTGAAACTCATTTTTGTAGATGTCACATACATTGATGCGCACTCATAGCAAGTACTAACACGTTGAACTGAACACAGTCGAAGTTGCAAGCAGCAACCGAAAAACCACTCTTCACTCGAAAAACTTGAATAAGTCGCTATCATCGTGGCTCTTACCTTATAACGTGGTCATAAAATATTGGAAAAACTGAAATTCCTGCAAAAAATTTTCTTTCTCAGAAAGAGCGCGACATCGGAGAAGCTTTGGATATCTATTCTGCGGCCTACAAAAAAGACGGATTGGATATGCCACAAAGATGGGAAACATTGGTGACTCTCATAGAAAGTTTCAAATGGCGAAGGTTGAAAGCAGTTTCATTCCACACTGCTCCGCATGATTGATTCCTAACATATTCATCTTTGACTCCACCGGTCACGACTTGTCATTGGAACTTCGGGAATACTTCTCGAAGTTCCAATGACAAGTCGTGACCGGTGGAGTCAAAGCCTGATGGCCGTGAGGACAAATATTCATCTTTGTTAAGTAGTAATTTATTCTTACTTCCCTCTAAAGACTTATAACGCTACCATACAATCTTTGTAATATCTTATTTGCCCAGCTGGAGTAAGCCTCTCGGATGGATTAGTTAAGTCACTCACCTAAATTACTTTGATATTTGTTCTATCTGACTATTTAATTGGATGATCATAAAGATCACCTTCTGTACCAAAACTTCAATAGTAACCTGAAAACTTACTGAGAGATCATTACTCTTGGAAAGAGTCTTCTTAGCAAGATAGAAACGTTAAGAAAACATACGAAATATTTTTTTATTTGTTCTAATATACTACGTTGGGAACATACAAATATAATGTATCTTATGCTATGTATCGCATTAACTCGGTAGGTATCCAAGTTTTTCTAAACAATTCAGTACATGATTATTTGCTGATGCCTGTAATTCTCCATTATCGATCAACTCAATCCAATATAACAACGGAGGATATCGATAAATAGTAGTGACTAATACCTGTTGTACACGAGGTGTATATATGCCTCAGTAACCTAGTGAATAGCGCTTTTGCGTTTGAAGCAATGGGCACGAGGTTCGAGTTTCAGTGGGAACAACATTACTCACTGGACTGCGGGCACATCCAGCTGACGAGTACCAAATAGGACAAAACGCACCACCTGGATCCCACTGCTAGCCACAACGAGGTCAATCATATCAATCCATTATACTATTGATCAGGATACATTCAAACTTATTTTGGTTACTGTTTAGACATTCAAGAAAAGAAATATCTTTTATTTTTACAAACTCAGGTGTTATCTTGATAGAAACAAGTTTTTTCCGATGGAGTATGAGTTTTGATTGAGCTTTTACACCAGCCAGCATTCACTAACACAGTTGAGGATAATAAGTTTAAATATGAACCAACGATTGATTGAAATTATCACAATGAAACAGGTTGTCTACTGATCAGTGTTCGTTAGCAGATATGGAAGTATGTCCAGGACATCTAGTAGAAGAAATCATTAAGAAGGATTTGAAAGACGGTACATTCTTTTATCAGATAAATAACTAAAAGTGAATTTGCATAAGTGTAATACACAGTCACTGTTCGCTGTTATCCTCACAGTTTATCCATTAAGCTGTTGTGATATCAAACCTCCTATTGACTTTTAGGCAGTTTATAAACCCGTGTAAAATGGATTCTCATTACTTCCTTCTTCTTATCTGTTCATTCAAATAGAGGCTGATTATCAATTGACAGATACCAATCCATTCACTTTAACAAAGTCTGAAATTTGAAAAAAATAAGGGTGAATCAGTAATTCATATCCTTCATTATTGATGAGGCTCTCCTGACTCCCTAACCTGGTGGATAATCTTTCGAGGGGTTTAAAATGCTTTTTGTTGAATGGGGCTTGCAATGGGAAAATCACCATTCAGTGCCAACTGAAAATTACTCCTAGATGTTAAGTCCAAAGTAGAATGAAACTCATGTCTGAGACGTTATTGCTCAGCGTCAAAAACAAAATCGAAAGAAAATTTATTCACAATTCAGTTAATTCTTCCGTTACACTTCACTCTCATTCATCCACGTCTATTTTGGACTTCATCTAATGTGATGTTATTTTCCAAAAATCTCGAGAATAGGTCCCCAGGAATCATCCCAGAGACGCTTCCATATGAGAAAGAAATACTCCTGCTAGAATATTATGTTACCCCCCTGCAAAAGCTGATCAGTATTATCCTATAACCCTCCCAAGTGTCAGGCTCCAATGTATCCATATTCGTGGAATAATCGGTTTAGTTGTCCGTACTCACTTTTCCACAACCAGACCTGTGTTGGACGCTTCCCACGCGGTTCCCACAACATTAGAGACCTAATTGTAGCTCATCTTTCCGAGAAAGCCGCCTCCTATGCCACAATTACCACATAGCTAAGGCTAAGGGTGCAGGCACTCTGGACCAAATATCGCTCACCTTCTCAAGGTACGACTACACTTGCCTCTAAAAGACTGCTTCAGCCATAATGACTACTGGAATTAAGAGGCTGAATTTCCTTAAATTACATTTGTATTGCTTTCAGGACACTGAGCAGAATCCTGACGGCTAGGTAGACCGTCCGTGTTTCAAAGACCTACGCCAGTGATCTCGTCGACTTCGATTACCGCTAAGTCAACATTGACACTGTATTGGTTGATATTCAATGGGGCCATATGTAGGCTCACGATCGTAACCTAATTGGACTAGACCCTTAATCTACGGTGTGTATATCACCTGAGGTTTTCCATGCCACCAGCACTAACTAACTGCAAGGTGTAGATGTTCTTTACGTTGACGCCCTGGCACGTAACTACGGAACAGATCTATACCAACGTAAGAGAGCCAACAAAGAAATTAAAAAGAGTCATATTCACAATTCAACAAACATTTTCCTTACACTTTACCCTTATTTATCCATATCTACATTCAGTGAAATATTAATTGCATAACAGATCATGTGATAAGATGTAGTGATTCATATAACAATTGAATAATAAGCATTACATTTTCAGCATATTGATAAATTCTTTATTCACTATCTAATTACATAAATGTAAGCAATATGATTATAATATTCAATAAGACTGAAATAATATCTTGTGATATACTCAATCGACTAATAAAGTTAATATACTGTGGATTTAATTGCAGGTAGCTGACTTTAGCACCTGATTTTGTCTCTCTATTGAGGCATAGCTTTGAATAGTCAGAAATTAACAGCCATCACATGGCTTCTGTGCTTCGTAGCCTAGAGCATGAGACTGTAAGACACTGGTTACTCTTAATCACTTTCACGCGATATAATAATAATAATAATAATAATAATAATAATAATAATAATAATAATAATAATAATAATAATAATAATGGTGAATTCCACTGCATCCGTTCCAGAAAAAAGATGAAATGAGCAACCAGTCAATGTCCACGTGTACATAGAGGCAGTAAGATATTTGTGAGTTTGGTTAAATTATAAAGGGTGAAGGAGGTACAACAAGTTTCAGTACATACTCCACATGATTTGTTGAAGAATGTTGAAGTATCCACTGTCTTCGTTATCCATTTCTCTAAGCAACTTTAAAAGTGCTTATGATGCTAAAAATGTAGATTCTCATATCTATAACCAAATTACCTAAAATCTTCAAAACGGATCACGTGATGAATACAGTTAAAACGCAACTATTTTGATCGATTCATCTTTGCATCAGTACGCGTATGTGTCTCTGTGTGTGTGTGTGTGTTGAGAGAGGAACAAGAGTTGTTACCGTCTTGACTGCATTTGAATAGCATATGAGTCAAGATATCGAAAAACCACAGATGATTTAACGAAAACCAATTGGACCTTTTGTATTCGTGCCAAGATTTCATCAGTCATCAGCTAATTAGGTCTAATTTAACACTTCAAACAAGTGAAATGGTCAACGGGCTTGGCCGATTCAGTCCCTACTTTTAGACCATGGGATCGATGTAGACGGATCCTGAAGGGAAATTTTGCACTTAAGAAGTGAAAAATTCATCCCAGATATTCTCAAATGGTCTCTCATAGTGTTCAGAAGAACCTACAACGTGTCGGAATCTTCACCTTAACAATTTCCAGTGACTAGATTATTGTCTGTAAAGCTGCATGACAAGACTCAGGCCTTCCTAAGTATGCCCTTGACAAGATTAAGTAAAAATAGAGATGCTAGATACAATTAACTGCAATCACCTGAAGACCACGGTTATTGATAATAAAGCACTAAGTAGGCTTATATGTTTGACGATCAATCCTTTATTTAGGGAAGCTACCAGTCAGTGAGACCAAATCCGATTCCCATTATCCAGCTGATACAGCAGTTAGTCTAACCAGTAATCTTGGACAAAAAGCTTTATTACCTCTTGTTCTAGTTCATCACAGTCAGTCGCTCTTCCTTGCTTGTGATCAATTACAGCCTTTTCAACTCCAGAAGAAGTAAAAGGTCTTATATCGACGTTTGATTTCGTCTGCAATTAGATAATGGGCAAAAGAAAAGTTGCAATGTGCTTGTTGAACTGTTACTCAAAATGATCTGTCTACCGTATACTGCTATCCTTGTCATTTCTAACTACGACATCGGTAGAATAATGCATAACTGACTGTAAGCTAAATCCAGCTGAGAAATGAAAGGCCATGAGAACTGGGGTATCAAAGGCCAAGATAACTGAATAATGAAAGGCATAAACTCACCACCTCCATCAGATAAAGGTAAGGGAATAAACGCATTGGAGTGTGAAACTGTTGAGTCTTGCAAACCTGTGTCACAAACACAATCTGTATTCATGACTAGGAAGATCAAAGTTTTGGTCAGTGAGACTGGCTATTTTATATGACGAAAGATGTGGAGGTTGAAGTTTTCGGTATTTAATTTGAGCTGAAGTCTCATCAAACCAGGTATACCATTACATAAATTCGAATCTTTATCACTGACTAGACAGTCAGATAACTTAAAATAAAGTGTTTTTAATCAGGAATTAATCTCATTGAAGTCATATTTTAAAGCTCATTATTGCAAGGGAATAGGTACTTTCTCTGACAAGAGGGGTTTTCAACTTCTTGTGAAAACATAAGTTCAGCATCAGCTGGAATTTTGGCCTCCCTCTGAAAACAACTTAATGCCATGAATTTTCGGTACGACCAACTGTATCGATTTGTTGTCCGACCTCGTTATTATGTAGGATTTCATCTAAAGAATTTCGGGACACTTTTATGATAGATTGTGAACTTGACCCTATACACTCAACTACAGTGGAAATTTCGTCGTCACTTGATGTCATCAAAAATCTATCCAAGAAAGTGTCGGTTAAAATTGCTTTCATAGAATACACCGATGTAACCTTATTCATTTGTTTGGATAGCTAATTAAAAATTTGATTACTTAATCAAAGAATGCTGATGAAATTGCTGTTTTGTTTTCCTGTGAAACATAGGCTTAAACGATATACCTGACTACCTGTTTGTTTGATGCCTGCATCTTCCATAGTCCATACGGTTTGCGGAGAAGTAGTTGCCTACCAATTTACTAATGTAGTTAGTGGAGCTCTGTATGTTTACATTCCATCTCAACGATAAATCTGACAGATGCTAGTGTGACAGTGTTGGTCTAAGTGTTATTCATATGGATTTTATGAAATCTTCATTGACACCCTGACACTTCAAACATATTTTCTGATTTCTGAACACAAACTCCCATCTAAACCAAAGTTTAAAAAAGCCTGGATGCTTTATGACCATCAAAAACGATCTACGTATCCTCCATTCCTTCTAATACCTACAATTTCATTTCTGTATAAGAGCTAGGGTGTGACAATGCATTTGTGATTAATTACTTTCCCTAAGGGTTCCTAGTAGAACATAGGGCTTCACTAGTATGCCTCCATTTCACTCCATTCTCTTCAGTCACATCAACTTGGCTCCACCACTGCCCACAACCTCCTATTTCTTCCTCACACCATCTCCTCCATGTCATCCACGCCTCCGACGTCCAAATCGTCGTTTCCTATTCCGCTTCCACTCCACTCCACGGCTTGACCTGACTTGCCCTGACAATCTTCTCACTGAATGCCCAGTCCAATCCATTCCACTTCCACTTTCTTCTTCTGCATATTTGTTGAGCAATAGCTTCTCGGCTGGTTAGTTTGTTGCAAGTCAGACAGCCAGAGTTCCTTGTTGCTTATCCTTCTCATTCTCACCATCTATCTCATCCATCTTCAGTATCGAGTGAGTGTAGGCGTAGGTGGCAGCTGTTCATGTGATGTATGTGTGTAGTTTGTGGGGATTGCTTTTCGTAAGACGCCGCCAAGTCTCTCAACCATCACATGGGAGTACTGACTGACTTGACTGTGATTAGTGTTGAGAATCCGTATGTAGTTCAGGCCTTATGCTGAATGTAGTGTAGTGTAGTGTAGTGCAGTGCATTAGATGTGTACAGTGATTTCAAATTAATGGTGGGAGGTGTGTCTTGCTGTCTTTCCTATCCTGTCTTTGATATGATCATCCGTGCCTGCGCCGCCTGTGGTTGAAATGATCGCCTACGTATGTGGAAGAAACTACACCCTTTAGTGACAATGGAAATATTTCTTGATATTCAAATTAAGCATGCAATATTACTACTACTCATAAATAGCAGTTGCTCGCTTCCAGCCCAGTTTATGTATTGATGCAGATACAAATACACCAGGACAACAGATCAAATAGCGAATCAGATTTTAAGCTTTTTTGTGTAAATACTTAGGGATTGCTGCAGTGTGACTGATACAAAATTGTCCAATGAAACTTTTGTATCCTTACAACTGTATGAAGCAAAATTTGTAGCTGAAAACTTTGGCATAGGTTCGAAGGCATTGGTAACAACTGAAGGCTGTTTCTGTAGCTGTCAAATACTGAAAAACATCTCGAACGATTTATACAATTGCAAGGCTTTGAACATGAGATGTGACACTAATTGTCATTTTGTCAATCACCTGTCCAGAAATCACATAACTGTCATAGGTATGTATGTAGTAAGTAAGTAAGTATCAAGTTTCGTCGTAAATTTTTTTATACCTACGACAATAACACTCAGTCGCTGCCAACGCTTTTGGGTCCCTCTTTCACTTAAATATATCCTTTGAGTGTATCATGTACTTTCGCATATTTTTAAAATGTTTCCAATTCTCCGTTTATCGAGTCAATAACAAAGCAGGGAGAAAATGTTACGTTATATGGATATGGAGTTTTCGGGGCAAAAAAGTACATCATATTTCTATCCGTCAGATGCTTAGCTTCAGTTGAAGATTTTTGTACCGTCTGAATCAACCACCACCAAAATTACGCTTGTATTTTTGTTAACTCTTCATCATGGATTGGACGCCTATCCAGAATCAGCTGGCTATTTCATATTATTGCCTTGAATACTCTTATTATTAACATCGTGTAGACGCCATAACCATTTCGTCTGAAAGTATTGTTCTAGGAGGGATTTTTTGGAAAGTTACATGCTGTGAATTTCATACTGTCATACATATTGTTTAGAACAAAGCGATTGTTATTATTATTATTATTGTTATTACTGTTATCATTATTATTACCAGAATAACCAACTAGTTGTCATTATTTCGGCTGAGAACATTACTTCCTTAAGAAATGAATTAAGTTAAATGACTATTTTAGTTGTTAGAGCTTCTTGAAACTTTGGCATCATCACATTTCCCAGCTGATCCTTTTAAACAGGCTAGAATAATGAAATGGGTTGAAAACAGCTTACCAACAGTTTTAGTTATCTAAGAAAAATTTATGTGATAACTGATATCACAAGAGTATGCCTTGATTATTTTCGGACTGGAACAACTGAGTAATAGTTAAATTTTCTGCTAAATTGGCTAAAATAAATTTCATCATGCTAAAAGTTTATTCCTCAGGTGTGCAAGAAAACTCCGAGGACTCGTCGCGATACCTCATTAAACAGCCAGGTTTATCACCTTACCATTCAAAGCATAAAATCACTAGCTCTAATTCACATGTTTATCGTCCTAAAACAATAATACTTTGATTTCTCTTTGTACCACTGTCCGACTCTGAAGTTCTTCGTCCAGGACCATTCCACTTATCTGATGACATTGGGTGGAGGTAGCACTACATCGCGAACTGAGAGATGTAGCAAAAAGTGAATCATAGGATTCCGATTTGTTGGCTCAGTAGTAACGTGCTAGCCGCGGAACCTGAAAGCCATATGTTTGATCCTGGTGAGCAGGTGTCATGCGTGCACACTGCTGAAGAATATCATATTAGGACGAAGTAGATGTCCAGTACTCCCACTTTTTCAATGGTTCTGCATATGGTGTCAATCCGTGCTGAATACCAACTTCAAAATTATCTCATCTGTTTAGTTTTCGTTAGCTTACATTCTTATGGAAAAGCTGTCCTAGAAGTTGTTTATTTTTCTCTTCAGATTTATGTTATTTACATTCTACGCAACCAATGATAAAATTATTTTGTTTAAAACGAAGTAACAGAATAGTCGTACGCTGTAATCTGATTATGTGATTCAGGCAGGCTGAGATTACACAGTAATGATAGATAGTGGCTAGCAGCGGGATCCACGACATGAGTTTCACCCTGTTTGGAACTCTTCAGCTGGATGTAGCAACACCCCAGTGGGTGACGTTCCGACTAAGACTCGATACCAGGATCGATCGCTTCAAGCGCCAGAGAGTTATCCTCTAGGTCACTGAGCCACAATGGCCACTCCTTGTGCAATGGGTATAGTTCTTAAGTCATTGGTTGTAAGGTGAAATATTCATCACTACTACCCTGTTGACACAGTATCGAAGCATCTGCGCATATGTCCATATACCGACAGAAATCGACCAATTCAGTCCAATCAATGATGGAAAATTATAGGCAATGACATGTCAAGTCTTGTTATCACTTAGGAATAATTGAGTTGTTAGTGGAAGTTGATTTTTTACTCATGTTGCAACCTCTTTGACCTTATTTTTCTGTCAGGAAAACTAAAATTTTAGCTTATTTCTTTTTTGTCTATGTTACTAATGCTACTGATGTCTCACTATTTAACTACACAATCTATTCTTCATGGCATGAAGAATATATTCTTCGGTGCCTGTAGTTGGAAAGCGTACTTTTACATTTGTTCAAAGCCATCCCGTTTGAATACAGTGATTGCGTGAATTCTCTTCTAGTTTCTAAGTATACAATATGTAGGGTAGCACAATCCAATATCAGAGTGTGGACGTCTACAGATAATGATATTAGAGGTGAAACACCTGTTCCACTTATTGTTCATTGGTGTCTGAATCTACTCTCAAAAGGTTTAGTTGAACAATACATAGTGATATGGATGGTCCTTCAATTTGATTTCATAATGTGTGTTCTGCATATCCTTCTTTACTTGTAAGCCTTTCGATCTGCACACAATATTTTATGATGATCTAATTTATGTATTCTGTAAATCTGTTTTTTGATGAAAAAGTAAAAGAGACACAAAGAATGAGAAAATTTTGAAACATTTCCGAATATAGATTAAAGTAGATTAAAGTGGGTTAAAGTGTATACACTTTTGGGTATTTTTTAACAGATGCACATCATGAAAATATCGTGATGATCGATCATTGGGTCTGATTGCTTCACAAGGGTCAACCATTTCTGATTATCGGTAAAAATCTTCTAGTGAAGTGGATTTTGACTCTCGAAGAGAGAGAGAGAGAGTTTTTATTGAACATGAAGAAGTAAGCTAAGAATTCTTCCTCAACCTTTCCGATAAAAGCAGCTACAAGGCTTTGGCTTTCTTGTAGTCGTAACCATACTTTGTCAGGCACTTCATAACGATAGGACGGGGAAATTGATAAAACACAAACTATTTTTTGAAGGCAGATCCACTATGAATTAAAAACGGTAATCGAGAAAAGTGTCAGTGTCGAGCAAATCAATGAGCTGAGTGATTTCAAACTAGTCAATCTCATTGCATGCCTACACTTGGCCATAAATGTTCAGGTATCAATAACTACAGAAAGTTAGAAGACTAACTGATACATACCGATAGGAAAAGTATTACAACAAGAACTCGGATACCGAGTTCAAATCGAAAACTGGTGTGGTATGAAATGACTTGCAATGTAGCACTGAAGCAGTTGATTTAGAGATGTCGTTCATCCTGTATTTGTAACCATGGGGAATGAGAGCGGAAAATATTCTGAATGAACTGTATACGCTTTAAAGCCTTGTACACGAGTGACATTTTAAAGTCCACCCTAGCAACTGCTGAACAGGCCAATCAGGCTTCAGTATTTCTCCTGGCAAAGTACTTTTCCATAAAATAAAGGAGAGTGATTGGCTGTCTTATAAGTTGCTAGGGTGGTCTTTAAAGTCAGCCTTGTACACTTCCCATATGTTTTGCTGAATACAAATAATTGTGTATTATGTGGGCTAGCCATCTAACTTCATCTTCTCCTCGATTTAGCTAATGTGACGTTAGCGGCTGCACAGTCAACTCGGACGTAGTACTTCGAAGAATAATAGGGCTACACATTTCATTCAGTCCGTTAATCATAAGATCCAATGGGGACTGAAACCAAGATTAAGATCTGAACAACCAGCCGAACCGCCGACCTACAGATATAACAGCTCGTTATTACTAATACTACTTCATACATCTGCTTAAACAGAATACCTGATGATTATTATTAGAAATGTATTCTATTTCTTCACGGCAACATGCTCAATACTCGATATTTCCAGTTAGTTGGGTTGACAACTCTGAGGAAAATTAGCCTCACAGGTCGTGACTTATCACCAAAAGCTTAGGAGATCTACCTTGCTTGTAAGGACAAGTATTTGACCATGATTTTAGATGATGATCGCGCTATGCTACAAATTGACAGAAGTCGGGAAAAGTTGATTGCTGGGTTCTGACCTAGTTGCTAAATAGCGACGAGTTTGCCATCAGATCTGATGATCTCGGGTTTGGTCCCTCAATAGATCTTGGGTGTTCAATCTTGAAGAATCCTAAACTAGCACAAAACAGCTATCTAGTACCCGTAGGTTTCTAATGTTTTCTAACTGATATCCAACTCTTCGGATTAAAATATTCTTTTCGTTTTAGTTATGTTCATCTTCTTTCATCTCCGTCTTCTTCTACTTGGAAGAACATGCTCATATTTATAGCAGTGATAACGTTTAAGTCCAGTGTGAAGACAAAAAATAGCTGATAGCACTCGACAGTGGTCATGCTTTATCATCAACTGGAAGAAGTTGGAAATTGTGGGTTCCTGGATGCCGATCCAGGTACACCTGTCGGTTGTGAGCAGTTGGTAACCAGTTCTGGGGAAGTCTAAACTAGGACGAAACACCTACTGGGTGCTTTCAGGTTTGCGAAGTGCATAAACTCTTCTTGGTCAGAGGATTCCGACTACAACTACTCTTTGTGTCTAGAGTTGTAATTATTGAGATGATGATACTTCAAAAATTGACATAAACTCCACATCATTCCCCCCCCCACACACACACTAAGTTAAAGGAAATACCCAATTGGTTGTGAGTAATTCTCAAATATACTAGCTTCATTTCACTCTTTTCACGTTCAACTAAATGTAACCATACTGAGTATGTTTTAGAGAACGAAAGGTATGCGTCTACGTAACTGTGAAACAATAAAATTTAGTAAATCACATCGGATGATTGCCCTGATTACGTATTAATTGAATGGATGAGTAAGTCTCATAGAGGACAGATAAAAGTGAATAGGTTATATTCATATCTTATATCTACCTGATAACTGAACACAATGATTTTTATTTTCTTGATATTTTCGCTTTTATGACAACAATATTAAAATATAAGCAATTTATGAATCCAATCCGGACACTTGAAAATTCACTGAATATTGATTCACCGTTATTGAAGATGAAATTTGAGGGGGAAAAGTTTTCCAGTTAAAAGATGGATGTCTTCGTCTTTTAGGTAAAGCAGAAAATTTCAACTTGGTCAGAAGTAGTTTATTTGTGGGTCTGTGAAATATGATATCCAGCTAAAATGATAATCAGTACATCTACTATCTGAAGTTAACACATTACACAAAGGAATAAGTGACGAACAATAAGAATGTCTCCAAGTTTACCAAAAACATTATAACCATCGTCTTGAGAGGCAAATCGTTCGACCTTATAAATTGGTGACTATGATGAAGTAGATAAAGAACATGCCGTGTAAACTTACACATCTATTGATCTCGCTGTTTGCCAATTTCAAATATGATCAGTTTTATTGGGGTTTTGTTCATTTCTAATTTTTGTGCCTCACACTCACGCCTATCATTGTATAGATCCTGGATTATGTTAAATTGATCATCTTTGTCAAACCCGTGTAAATGGCAAATTGGCAATGACACTTGTCATACTGGGTCCTTTTTCTCTTAACATTTCAGCACTAATAATGTTTTTATACACTTTTCATATGCAGTAACTAGACAGGTGTTACTGTCTAACTGGAGATTACTTTTCCCGACGGTCATTTCAGCATATCTGAACATATTTTGGGTGATTTTTAATACCACTTAAACGGTTCGCAAATGACACTGATTGGTCATTGGAGGGCAACCAGTTTTATGTTGTCTAATATCAACTTTACTAGGTAAAGATTTTACACAGGTGTCTGATGATGTAATTATATCAAAGTGGATACATAAGGAGGTCCAAACGTAAAATTATCCTTTTCTGTCTAGTTTTCTTTCTTCATCCTCCCTTTCTCTGTTTGACTCTTACTTTCTTTCGATTTGTTCGAATCGCATACGCACCAAGTAACAATACTTTTACACTTGTGGTTAACTTCCTTTACAATATAAACTACAGATGATACAAGAAATAAAATGAAACTATAACCAGTCACTTTCAGTCATTATGAAATCAACCAAAGGATAGATAGTATGTTGCTATACAAGACACTAATCACTTTGAGGTCTACTTGGACTAAAATTTGGACACAGACTATAGTCTAGTTCACATGAATAGATAAGGTGTGTACTGTTTGTCCGAATTCAGTTCTACCAAAGTCTACTTGTCTGGTTTGCTGTGTTTCTTGAAATATCAGAATATTGAGAGTTTAAGTACCGATTATTACTATTGCCACTTCATGCTAATCACTAGCGTTATAGATGTCTCAGTATTAAGCATATGATCTTTGGTCAGAAGGATGAATGATACATGTATCGAAACAACCTAAAAATGTTCTTGTACCGTATTGCATAAGTTCTAAGGTTTTTCAACCCCAAACCAGTACAATACTAAAGTATCGCTTGAACTCAGGTATGAAAACAATATTTATTCAAAAGAATACGTTAAAGGTAGTACTGATTATCAACTGACATCAGTTGGAGAACCACTGAAAACCTGGCAGCATGAACAGCTGTTTTGTCCTAGTATGGGGCTTCTTAGCGTTGTGCACACATGACACTGCCAAGAATACAAAATTTAAACGTTTTAATGTCGCAAGCAAGTTAACCATTCAGCCCCTAGGTTATAGTTCAGCGGATAAATTCGCGATATAATGCTGTTTTCACTTGGCATCCACCCCACTTCCGACTTGACTCCCCCAACTCCGGGGGAGTTTTATACTAGAACGAAATAACTGTCCAGTGCCTTCAGGTTTCCAATGGTTCTCTAGATGATGTCAGTCCGTGTTGAATACCACTTTGAGAGAAAAGATTAAATCTTTGTAAACCTCGAACTCAGTATGTTGAAAGGTATACAACACGTATTCTCATTGTTCAGCAAGGTTTTGAAAATCAAGATACATATGTTAAGTTTCGAAGAAATGCATAGAGAAATAATTATTGAGTCCAATTAGTGCTGAATTAAGGACAGTTACTAAACGAAAATGTTAAATAATTGTTCCTAAGTGTCATTAATCAATCACAGTTGACGATATGAACTGTCGGATGCCAGTCAAGTAACTCAGAGTGATCATCGGTTAACTTGAAGGTAATGCATTCGATCTTGTTTGTGACTATATCTAAGGTCTGATTAAAGCCCCCCAAAATAGAATGAAAGATATACAGTAGATCGAGAACTAGAAAAAGCAATAAAAGTTCCTCAAAAACAAAAAACTAGTCGGAAAGTGAGTGAATGCTGTAAATATATTCAAAGATGAAGTTACTTGAATACAGTGCTATTGCGTCCAGTGTACACAAACTTAGTCTTTGCAACAGGATTTGAAGAGTCGATTGATGTGGCAACGATGATGCTTGCGAAGTACCACTGTTGAATATATCATTTATGTGTTTGGGACAGGGCAATGAGTTTCTGTAACATTTCTAAAATACAATCTGTCGAAATGGGTCATAAACGAAGGCAAGACAAGACGAACACAGTAAAAATGAGTCACCGTATATTTCTAGTCAATGGAGAACATTAAATACAAAGTTGTATTTGTACGAAAATGATTAGTATAGATTAACAAACTGTGATTTTACAGATGCAAAGAAAAATTCACAAAGAGTAGGGCGGAGGGGAATGACATCAAGAAACATTACTTTGAATTCAAAATTTCAAAAAAATATTTATGCAGCCTCTGGAGATGTGACCATAGCCCCTGGATCTTCAACATTTCCTAACATGATGCTAGTCCTTGATGGAAATAACCTGCAAAAGAGATCAGTTTTCTACACACTAATCTTTTAGACTTGATAGAAGTCAAAGAATATAAGATAACTAAGGAAGTATTCACCTTATAGATGTCGTATGTGAACCTGTGCGTTTACTGGCATTCAGTACAGATTAGATCGTTTTAGTTGGTTTTGAAGAAGATACTATTTATGAATATTGGATTCAGGGGAACTGGAATGGGAAAATTCTGAAGAACCGATTGCGTAAAACACTGAAGAAAACCTTTTCTGCCCAACTGTAGATTGTTTTTTCCAGTCAACAACTGATTAGACGGTTTGTTAAAGACAAACTACCACTTTGGGCCACCTCCATATGTGCTTGCCAATTCCTTTGCTCTTGTAGAGCGGTTACATAAGCCCCATAAAGCGTGTTCGGTCCAAACGTATCTCCCAACGCTGTCCAGCATGGCTATCAAAAGGCGAGCTTAAGGAGATTAACAGCCCAGTTATTGATTATCTGGTTACCCGTGGTCACCCTGCTCCACCGGAATTTTCCTTCAAAGTCATTGATAAAATCAGATCAAACATTTTCAAAGGAGTGCGGATTCGTCACCTGAACACAGCAGAAGCCGTGATACTTCATTGGTTCAAGTCTGATCTCTGAGTTCAAGAGAGGTAGGTCAAATCTCTGATTTTATTATGGTCATAAGACATTGTACTTTTTCATTTACTGTGCTGTACTGGTATTTGCTATTTATGGACTTATATTTTTGTTATAATTGTAAACAAGATTGTACAGCTTCTGAAAATGATTCGTCGACAAGAGATTTTCTTTTCTGAATTGCCTTTTGCTAACCTTTCATGAGTTAATAGGACTATTTTCATGGTACGCATCCACGAACTCAGGCGAGATCGAACTCAGAATCTTCAGATCTCTCGGTGAGACCGTTAGTCATTCAGCCATTAATTAATTACATTAGTGACATGCTACAAGATGGATATCCCGAAGTCCCAATGAGAAGCCGTGACCTGTGGGGTCAACCAGTTAGAGGTGTAGCGAATGTCGACGGACGACCCTGAATGATAATCACGTCATATGGTAAATTGACTGAAGTAGGAAACTATGAACCCAGCGGCTCAATGGTCAACGCATTCAGCGCGATATCTTAAGATTCTGGGTTCGATCCCTGGTGGTGTGTGGCTGTGAGTGCGTAATGTTGAGGAATCAGATATTAGGACAAATCACCTATCCAGTTCTCTAACTGATATCAACTTATGAAGAATTCATAATAGCTAGAAAATTAAGATGAACAGTATTCAGATAAAAAAAGACTATGGCTTTAAACACAACAGGAGATAGGGATGTAATCACAGGTCAAAATGCATTGCTAGTGAAGTTTGCTCTCAGGATAGTGGGAAACTAACATCTGTGTATTCTTGAATACACAAATGCTAGTAACTTTATCAAATTACAATAAATGTAAATTTTCCTGTTTATTGATTACTTTAATCGATTTAAGACTGTCTCTATTGTATCCATTATCCAGTATACGATGAGTAGTCACACTTTAGTATGCCTGTGAACCCTTCAATCTCAAGTACTTTGAAATATGCTCAGAAATTCAAACAGAACTTTTCTCCTTGTTATTTCACTGTTTATGTACTCGGACGAACATTTTTAAACTGATAGACACAGTTGTAGGTAAAATAACATAGGGAACTGCCCACTTTTAATTGTCACAAGGAATAGTGTGTCTGATATAAGCACATCGTTTCAGCAGTAGGATTTATATTTTCTAATGTAGCATTTAGTTGACCCTCTATTTGTGAAATAATAATGAGTTCATATTATTTCGCGCCAACTGTAACGCTTCTTTTGTTCAGGTTCATAGATGGCAAGAACTATATTAAGTCTTCAATGAAGACAGCTAATTCTAAGTTCATAGCCTCCTGGCCATTGCCTCCAACCAACTAAGATCCACTAAAGTGATGGTGGCCCTCCTAGTTTGGTGAACGCATTGCAAATTGATCGATAGAATTCAGTCAACACTCAGGGCTAGACAACATGAGATTGATTGCTTTCCAGTCACCTATCAATATATCTAATCCATTCCTGCAGGAGGTTATTCGTGGCCTGATTCACTGAGTGGTAACGTCTCTGACTGCAACACTAGATGATGCGAGTTCAAATCCCACAAGGGACACTATCTACTTTGAGGTTGCGGATACGCTTTGCTGACTAGTACCAAAAGCAACTAACAGTCTGTTCTACAAATAAGTGACATTATAGCTCCAAATAGACAACGAATATGCGTCGCTGTAATCGGTGTTTACAGTTTAGTTATTTTAAACTGATGGCTAGTTAAAATTTGCTAACAGTATGAGTTGGTGAAAGGGAAGCAGTGACAACACCTGACGAAATAAATGAAAACTGAAAAGCAAAAGCAACAACAGCAAGTTAGCAGTAACTTCAATTTACTAACTGAAAATAAGTATCGATTCATTCAAGACCTATTTTAGTACATTGTGCCTCATCTACTGTGTTCAAATATGCTTACGATACCATTTGAACCTTAAACAGACATAGTCACATGGTGAAATATGATTAAATGAATGGTGAAGAATATTTGTAGCTCAGGAAGATAATTTTGATGGTGTTGTGTTCTCTCACTTGGGTAGTTTAATCGTGAATCTTTCATAGTCTATCTAGACAACATCATCAGCATTAACTTCGATATGAATATTGAAGCTTCATAAGTAAACCACCCACCAGAGAGAACACAACACAACCGACATGAGTGAATGAATATTAAGTGTAGCATCTCATTCTTACCAGTTCAAGTTAAATAATGGTGTGACTCTAAAGGCCGCCCTGACGAATATTGAAATGACCAATTATATATATATATATATATATATATATATATATATATATATATATATATATATATATATATATATATATATATTATATATATTATATATATATATCCTTGAGGTGGAAGAGTAGTTTTTTGCAAAACGCAGAAAATTAATTGGCTTCCACGGTAGTTGTTTGGGTGATCATTATAGACACTCCAAATAATGAGTGACTTTAAAGGGCACCCTAGCAACTATTGAAATAACCAATTACATTTCTTTATTTTATACAAATCTACCTTCCCCGATGAAACATCAAAACTTGATTGGTTACTTGAGCTATTGTTAGGGTGACCATTAAAGTTAATCCAAATCATACTTGCTTATTTTAATGCTTTTTCTACCAAGCATTGATGTATAGCATTGTCATGTTTGGGTTTTGGTAGCTGTAGCAACGGTTTACCCGAGTCAGTTACAGACATTCTATTTGTGGTCTTAAGAGTATATTTTAATATTATCCCAGTGTGTTTAGAAAATGACAACAAGATATTTCTAGGTTTTGCTGTATAAGCCACAGAATATACGAAATTTTATTAATACCAACAACAGTGACGGCATTAGATAGGAGTCACACTATATCATGAACTGACAGAAGTAGAAAATATAGACCATTGGATTCCGACCCAGTGGCTTAGTGGCAACGTGTTAGCCACGGAACCTGAAGAAACCCGGTTCCATCTCTGGTTGGGCGTGGCTTTGAATGCGCACTGCTAAGGAGGCCTATACTAGGAAGAAACAGCTGTCAAATACTCCTAGTTTTCCAATGTTTCTCCCACTGATATCAGTCGATGAGGTTCAAAGCATTGGTGGCAGTGAATTGAAGGTCACCCTAGCAACTGCTGAAATAGCCCAATCAAGTTACAGTATCCTGGCTGAAAATGAAGTCTTTCATGAAATAGAGAAACTAATTGGTTATCTCAGCAGTTGCTAGGGTGACCTTAAAAGTCATTCGGATTTAGTATTTCAGGTGGGAGGGTAGTTCTTCATAGAAAAGATAGACGTAACTGGTTATCTCGGAAGTTGCTAGAATGGTCTTTAAAGTCACTCCATTGGTAGTGGTTGATGAACACTGCCAGTAATCATTATCGAAGCACGATTGTAAAAATGAAAAACAATGCCATCTATTGACTTCAGCTTAGTATTCACCATGGGCTGACATCAGTTGGAGAAAGATCAGGAACCTAAAATAACTGCACAGCTGTTTTGTTCTAGTGTCTGACTCCTCAGCAGTTCGCACCCATGACCAAGTCAGAAATCGAACCTAGGACCTTTAGGTTCCTCGGCCAACATGTTACCATTGGGCCAAGGCGTAACCTCCATCTAATGCTGTCGCTGAGTAACTGTCCTCATGTCCGAAACAGCCTCCCAGTGTTTCCAGGTTTCCAATGTTTCTTCAACTGATATCAGTCCATGATAAATGCCAGTCTGAAATCAATAAATAAACCCCTACAAACCTCCAAAATGAATGCTATTTAAAGTCTCACATTTAGAGAGATTACTTTGAGAATAGCTTTTAACTACTGCCGACATTGTGGTCGTTTGAAAAACAATAAGTGGGGGTAAGAAAGGTATTGGAAGCGTGAGTGATTTACCATCTTCATAGCACAACAAGTAAATAAGGTGACTTTTAAAGAGTTAGACTAAAATTTGTTCACAAATATACCCAAATTTACAAAAATTAACACGAAACTCGTAAACAAAGCAATATGGTGAGCTCACATGCTTCAACTGATCCTCTCGAGGTCTCAGGTTGACCAATCATTATTGTATCCAAGGTACGGGACATAACTTAAAAATGGTTGGCCAATAAAGTCGGGCGACATTGAATGCTACCCAAGCAATGATCGAAATAACCAATTAATTTTCTCCATTTCCCTGGAGAGACAGATTTTCATAAAATACAAAATAGTTTAACTGGTTATTTCAGTTGTTGTAGGCTAGCCTTTAAATTCGCCTTTAAAGTCACACTTCATTAGGACATAATAAAGCTCTTTTCTTACTCACCAGTCATCAAAAGGTCACTCTACCAGTGTTTAATGTATGTGCGTGTGTGACTAACTGCTAGCACTTCGTTTGTCTGTAAAACAGCTGTTGTGACAAGCCATGTTTTCCAATATGAACTAACCATTAGGCTAAATAAGACTAGGTCATTTTGCAGGGGGGAGACTGGTTATATACACTTTTTATGACCTTCACGCGATAACTACAGAAAGTACATGTCAGCAAGTACACAGAATAACTGACTTTGAAGGTCACCCTATCAGCTTCTGAGATAACCAATTACATTTCTTTATTCTATGAAAAAGTAACTTCTCAACTGGAATTCCAAAATCTGATCAGCCTTTTTAACACTTGCTAGAGTGGCCTTTAAAGTCATTCATATGATATTGATCCTACATATCTATGCAATAGACTACCGAATTCACTATTACCATAGACAAGCTTGAATAAATCTACAATTAGTTAGCATGAAACTAACATAATAACAGTTCGTTGAAACAATCAGTTTGCGTGAACATCTAACATTTCTAGGACAAAGTTATAGTTCCCATCTCCCTTCTTTATTTAGTAATAAAAGTGATAGTGTAGATATGATCAAATGTAGAGTAGTTTAGTTAGTATTACTTCATTTCCACTGAAATAAAATGGATTAAAACTTTAGAAAATGCAGTTGATTGATTAATCAGCACTTTAATTAACCAGTGACTTAATTGTTTATCAATCGGTTGAGTAATTTGTTGATTTCAGTTTCTGTCGTACTGATATGATGTTCATTTCCTCTGTAGCCCAAATAATAATAATAATAATAATAATAATAATAATAATAATAATAATAACAATACCATCACTACTAATAATAAAAATCGCTTTATTCCAAACAGCATGTATGATACAGTATGGAATTTTCAGGATGGAATATTTTCAACAAATTCGTTTTCCGTACAATATTTTTAAATGAAATAATTATTACGTCTGTATAATGTTAATAATAACAGTATTGAAGGCATAAATGTGAAACGGGCAGATGATGTTACATTAGCGCCTGTTCTTGACTAAGAAATGAATACAAAATCGAGTGTAATTTTTGATGGTAGCAGTTTAGTCAGCCAGTAAAGATTTTCACAATCCCAGTGGGAACAGCACCACTCACTGGGGTGAAGGTACATTCAGCTGACAAGTCCTAAACAGGATGAAACACGAGTCTCAAATTCCACTGATAGCTACTACCCATTATTACTATCGACATGAGAAATGATGTGAAAGGTTTTATGGTGCTTCTCCAAGTAATATTTCTGATTATGAGAAATTGAACTAAAATAACCGGGTATTGTTTTTTTTGAAACGGTTATTTTTCAATATTATTTTCGGAAACTAGGTCAATGGTCTTCACTTTGGTCTACGATATCCTACTAATTGCCTCAACTTATTTCACACCGAATTCAGTATAACACAATTTTCACATTGTACACTTGATCAATAAAATGCACTTAGAACCAATGAGAATATAGTTTTGCTTTGTATTCATTAAGGAGTGTAAATGTCAGTTAGCTATGGTGTTTTAAATATGATTTTCAGTATTGAAATACATATGCAAAAGTCTTCATGTTACCTTAGTAATTAGACTTACTGTGGTGATGATCGTTTCAAATTAGTCCTAATAACACATCATAAATGACGATGTTATTAAACATAATTTGAATGAATAAGCATCAGCTGAAATATGATCACATAGTTATTCACGCTATAACTTACCCTCTATAGAACAGTTTATGTACATAAAGTAACAACTGAGGAGTCACCAAAGCAGTTTTTAGGCTCCAGGACCTGGTCGACGTCTCTCGATCAACTGTACTGTATAGCAGCTATGGTTGGTCCATTGGTTTTAGCTTAAAATATCAGAAGTCCAAAGATAATCACTTTAGACTTGTCAACCTCTTAGGCTAATTCAGTCGGTCAGTCAGTTAGTCAGTCATTCAACAGCAGTTGAGCATCTAAAGCCCCTTCATTTCCTTTATTCTCAATGTCTGTGATATACAGCCGTATACAGGAACAGATCGGAACGCCACTCAGTTCATTTAGTCCTTCAAAGGTATTCAAATACCACAGCGGTACAACAGATAATGTAATTTGGTGAACACCAACCGCTCCTGTTGTGTCACTAGCCCACCAAGGACGGTCCGAATCCCCTGCTATGAAGTGACCATGGATTCAACCACTTTACTGTCTATTGTTAGACGAGGCGCTAACGTAGACTAGTCCTGTAGTAAAAATTTGCATTTAGTTAACAAGAAACGCATCTCAGACATTCTCAAATCACGATCCAAGGTGTCCAGAAGACTGTGCATTTTACCAGCATCTTCGTTAAACAGGACTATGTCACCTGCGCACTCTATGTCAGTGTTTATAACAAGGTTAATTTGTGCATAGGCAGAACAGGAGTGAAGGATCTTTACAAGTAGGTTAATGACAAAATAAATAAGAATAATGAGAGTGGACATTCTTCATGGACACCGCTCCTCATACACAACTCATCTGACACCTCATCACAGAGTCTAAAACTTAACCGATGTTCGAATACATAGTTCTCAATAGAGCGAAGTACTCACCCAGCACTGCCAGTGGTAAAGAAACTGAAGATAAGGTATGAGACTTGTTAAATATTCTCGGGGTTGCCGGTTCTGAGTATTGCCATGACGTCTGGTGGCTATCGAACCCCAATTCTTAGATATCGTGTTGGTCACACTGATTCCCCTGTGGGTGTCACAGTAGAATTTCTCTCTCGCTTAAAGAATGAGACATTCAGTGATTAAGATCAGCCGGAGGAGATTATATCTGATACCCACAAGCCAGGTCACACTTTAGTCGGTCCGACTAGTAATTCTCAGCCATCTTCCTTAAATACCTCGGGTACTAGCTCATCTGGCCCTGCTTCTCTCTCTTGCTCCAGGTAGATTACAATCTCTTCAAATTCCCCGAGAGTCCCAGAGCTAATCTCAGTGTCCCACTGCGGATCTGAGCGGAGTGCGAGCAACGGAATAGTAACCGACTGTCTCGTACCGGCGATGCAGAGGTCAAAATGATGATGCATAGAAACTAAAAATGAGATTGGTGCAAGTTTCTTAGCACATTATTACTCAATCTATTCACTTACATAATATCCATGTTTATATTAGGCGGGGATCATCCCCACTGCTTTCTTAACTTAAAACACTTTTCTGGGGGTGTAGCGATAAACTATGACTCGTGAGACGAGTATAGTTAAGAATGAGCAAGATCGCTGACCAATAACATTGATTAGTAGATTCATTCTAGTATACATAAATAAAACTAAAGATCGCCACACATCACATTTCAGTTTGTTGGGGAGAAAAATGGCCTGTTTCTGACAAGATCTTAGCACCTTCGAGTCTGTGGCCGGCGGCATGAACCGCTTAGCAAGCCGAAGAAAGTATTAGTCTGATACCCAGTGCTGCCTACTCTCCAAACGGCATCATTTCATGGAAAAACCAGTTCTACATAGTTAATTACTCACTGAAGAGTGTTTGTGCTTATGATTTACACACTGTTTGATTGAGAATGTTGACCATTGTCGGTTCCTCCTTCACTTTATTGACAACTATTATCTCAGATTTGTATTGCAGTTTTATACCTTTGTATTTTGCCTATGTTTGCATAAAAGCAAACTACCCTATTATTTTAGTGTGCAGGTAATAATTAAACATGGAATAAAAGAAGTGCACACAAGTGTGTACTCTCTAAGGCTGATGAAAATCTGTAGTGGGATTCATTCAGGTGTCGAGTGCACTAACTAGTAAGCGAAGACTTGAGCTAATCCAAAAGTATAAAAGAAATCCAATACTCTAACCATTTGTTAGCCACGTATGTTATTTTCTATTCAGGAGAGTTTTCTTTGTTCTGTTTAATTTTTGAGTTTATAAGCTGAGTATCTGCTCTGCTGCATAAGGCGGTATCGATGTGGGATAAATTTTCTAGATTTATCTTGCGTTTTACGCACCCACTGCTCCTCATTAACTTGAATAAAGAAGGAACAGCGATTAGTGCATGATAAAATGATACAATCTCCCTTTGATTCGATCAGCTTGAGGTGTTAGTGTTCAAAGTATTCTGTTGAAATGATGTATCTATGATGTTTACGAAACGTTATAAAATAAAGTGCTCACGAGTGACTCCAAAGCCTTGCGTTAGCAACCAATGAATTACCCAATTCGGTTTCGATGCTTTACAAAGAACTTTTTTTCTAGCCAAAATTGAAAAATAAGGTAACTGATCATTTCAATAGTTGATATATTGACCTATAAAGTCACTCAGTATTATCAGTTTAACAAGTAAAATATAAATTACCTTAGTATTTTCGATTTTACGATGAATGAAAGTGAACTTTTTCCAGCCTACCCTAACCACAAAGATTAAGAATTTTCAGTTTAAAAGTTTCTGGAGATTTATTTAATGACTTTAACTCGGTATTCATCATCGACTGACATCAATTGGAGTACTTTTGAAAATCTAGGAGCGCAGAACAGCTGTTCTGTCCTAGTATCGAACTTCTCAATATTACACCCCTACGACCTTGTTCAACTGCCAGGGATTGAATTCAGGACCTTCATGTCTCACGGCAGGTACCTTAGTCATTCAGCTGCTGGGTTGGAGTTCAATGGTACACAGCTTCCTACTTCTGTCTACTCGCTGCATAGAGTGAAAATCATACAAGATCGTCAGTTGGCATGCACTCCACTCCCGACAGGTTCACTCTACAGGTAATGGCTTCTCAATGGAACTTCGAGATATTTACATTGAAGCATGTTTCTAATGTAATTTAATTAATGAGTGGCTAGATGGATAACACGTTCGTGCAGAGACGTGAAGATCCTCAGTTTGATATCTGGTGGTGAAGGGTTGCGGATACATACTGTTAAGTAGTCCTATACTAGGAATAAACAGGTGTCCAGTGATCCGAGGTTTTCAGTAGCTCGCCAACTGATGTCAGTCTGTGATGAATACTACCTTGAAATCAGTAAAACCCTCACTAACCTCAAACTAAGTATATTATTCAGTTTACTCATCACAGTTATTTAATTTGAAGCCACTCTTATGTAACACTAACATTTTCCAGCTTTTCATGTGATAAACAGATGTGTAAAGATATGCTTAAGAGGAATACATCGTTTCCGAAGTATTATCCAATCAATACATCTTATAAACACAGTCGAATGAAATGAATATAAATGTTTTTTCAGTAATTAATTTGTGGTATGGTTTAGGAAACTAGTTCCAGTGAGTGTTTATTTTATCTGACAGGCAATAAAGACGATCGATATATCCTAGGACATCTTCTTGGCACATAAGTCAATCAACGATGTGTAGTCTGAAACGCTGTCTAATATAACCTCCATGATTTGTCAACATTCTTCAAGTTATTATTGTGTCATTGTATGATTGAGTGGTGCGTTCCTTAGCCTTATTTTGGAATCACTATAATCTCTTCAGCTGGGTGTATATACATGCCAGTAAGTATGATGTTGTCAACAGAATCCGTTCAAAGTGGTCAACAATACTACAGCTGTGATCAAAGAAACACTTACAGGTTAGGTTTGGTGGAATATGAGTCACGTTTATTGTGTGATGTCTGAAAAACTACTCAGCTTTCTAGAGAAGAATTTAAACTTCAGACCAGTTGATTAAAAGATGGCTAGGACAACTGATTTAAAGCATTATGTTGACGGTCCAATGAAACTTGATCATGCCAGCTATAAGTCATCATCAGCTTACTGTCGTTACCATTTCATTTATTTTGGTTTTTTCGTTTGTTTTCAAATTGTATTCAGCTGATTCGAAATGCTTGATTACTAGTGAAATCATCAGTTAATACTTTTTAAAGTGAGTTGAAGGCATATAGATGTACTGCTTTCTATGTATGTGGAATTGAACGTAACTATGTTTTTTACACGAGTGAGTACCTCTCACAAAAGATACTGGCACTAATCACTTAGTGATTGAAGCACAACAATTCTACTCATGAGTACACCTGGAATGAGAGCATGTCATCTGAAGAAAACCATTATTATATCATTATTTTCCTCTAAAATGGTAAAGACCAGTGCTGACTACTTGTCCACTGATACTAAAATCAACAAGGCGGATGATGTGGTGACGACACTTCGAAATGATCGATTGAATTTGGTCGGCATTCACGACTTCCCAAGATGAAATTTGTTGCTCTCTAGTGAATAATGAACCTTTATAATCCAGTACTAAAGAAGGTTAGTCGCGGCGTAAACAGCTCAGTTGTAAAGTCTCTGATTACGACACTGTATGATGCGGGTTAAAATCTCAGACTTTAAAATCAGTTCCTTTGAGGTTGCAGACACATTTCACTGATGAGTACTAAACCTGGGTTGGGCAAGGCTTTCTGCCGAATACCTCCAACTAACCAACATTTAACTAGCAAAATAGAATAGATAACAAGTCATTCGAGAGAAAACATGCGATGAAAAACTAAAAACATATACATACATCCAGCGTGTTGGATATATGAAAGTTCTGAATTATCATCAGAACCATACAAACAAACACAAGTGTAAACTAATTTGCAAGAGTAGTGACAACCTCACCTTATAACAATATCTATTTGTTGCTTGTTTGAGCAAGTAATCTGGGTTAAAAGTTATTGATTGAAATCAATACAGGTTTGTATATATGTAGTTCACCTTTATATTAAGTGTGTTTGTAAAGTGCACTAAAATGAATTATGATGGTATTACATAAATCATGAAATTTTGGGAAATATATTGAACGCTAAATGGTCAAGAAAGTAAGATAGCCAAGAATGAGTAAGTGATATGATCTCATTCTAAAACTTCATACAATTCTCCTCTTTCATGAATTTGAATCAAGCAAGAAGAACAAAGGTAACAGAATTAGTCTGCACGCATTTCATGGACTCTCCACACTTGTTTCCCAACCTATGGAGTATAATGTTCATGATAAAAAAAAGCAAGATGTACAAAGTACTTTCATCAGTTGACAAGAATAATCTGTCAGGATAAAAATTAGCTCATTTTATTTCACAGCCTTTCATCAACTGCAAACAGAATGCAAATGAAATGAAGTAGCAGTATTAATAATGACATAAGATACTTTAAACATATAGAAATAAATGAGGATTTGAAATCCAGGATTAACAGTGAGGTAGTTAGTTAGTCAAGGAAACATGGGATTGACAATCAAAAATCTTAGTCAAAATTGGTGGCAATTTATATCTCATGAGATAGAAAATTCTGGAGCTGTAGAGTGGGGAGACAACAAACAAACATCATTATAAAAGAAGGAGTTGTTAAAGGCCTAGTAGGTTAAGTAATCACAGGAAAAACCAGAAAAAGGTTCAGTGATCAACAGTGAGTAAGCAATGAAGAAATGATGCAATCAAAAAAGTTAATTACAGTCTCTTTCTGAGTACATATTATTATTATTTTCCCCATGGGTTCCTAGTGAAAAATAGGCTTCAGTAGCACGTCGCCATTGCACTGTCTTCTATGCAGTCTTTTCAACCTAGCTACACGACTGACCACAAGCTTTCATTTCTTCATCACATGATCTCCTCCATGTCACCCTCCCTTCAGACGCCCAACTCGTCGTTTCCCCTTTGCATTCCACTCGACTGCCCGGCCTAGTGCGTGATGTCCCCAGTCAACCTTCTCAGTGTATACCCAATCCATCTCCACTTTCTTCTGCATATCTGTTAGGTGATAGCTTCTTAGTTGATTCATTCCCAGAGTTCCTTGTTGCTTATTCTTATTATTCTCGCCATCTATCTGTTCGACCTTCAGAATCGAGCGTAGACGGCAGCTGTTCATGAATATCTGTAGTTTGTTGGAAGTGCTTTTCATGACGCGCCAAGTCTCTCAACCATCACTAGAAGCACTGAATTGACATTGGTATTGAAAATAAGGGTGTTGTTCACGCTTTGTGCTGAATAAAGTAGATCTCCATACTGATTTCAGGATATTGAAGGCCTATCTTGCTTTTCCGATCCTGTTTTTGACATCCTCGTCTGTGCCACCTGTGGTTGAAACGATGCTGCCTAGGTAGGTAGGTAAGTAGGTGCAAGTGACTACTTCCTTTCGGTTTCTCCGATCATGGTGATTGGTGCTTGTTGTTGTCATTGTTGTTGGTTGGGTGTCTTCATCACCTCCAACTTCTCTACGTTCACCTGGAGGAAGTTCCGTCTCCCTTCGCTGCCTCTTCTGTCAACTTGTTGGTTGTTGGCTGTAGATCTTCGAGTTTGTGCGACATTAGACATAAATCATCAGAGAATCTGAGTAGATAGGTCAAGTTGAAAATGTTGGATGGCGACAGTTTCAGGAAACAGCAAATTATATGGCGTTTTTTGTTTTTTGATTATCCTGAGGGATTGAGAAACATCTGTTTGATTTCCTGTTTCTAACTGGTACCTGGCGATTGCTCTGGTAAAGACTGCTACCATTCAGGCACAGATTTCTCGGAATATGCTCATAAGTCTTTTGATTATTAATACTATGTTCCATTGACTCACTACCTAATTGTTAATCCTGGATTTCAAATCCTCATTTATTTCTAAATGTTTAAAGTATCTTATGTCATTGTTAATAATAATACTTCAATTCAATTGTAGGCTGTTTGTATTTGATGAAAGGCTGTGAAATAAAATGAGCCGATTTTGTTCTTTGTTCTTGCGTCGTTCATGAACGTTTTGATTGAGATGGAGGGTATCAAAGATTTAGACTGATCACAAGTGATGAAATTTGATGAAATCGTTAAGACTACCCAAGGATTAACGATTTCTGCAATGATAGATTAAACATTCTGGAGAAGATAGTAGAAATGAGAAGGTATTCTACACAATGTTATCTTGGGATATGTATAGAATGAAACTACGGTTACGTAAGCATTATGAAATGTTAACATATTTCAATCCTATTGCACAATAATATGAGCACGGTTAGGTAAGAGAGTAAGTTGTGAAATAGAAGGGGGACGAAAATCAAAATATGAAAAATGCAGAGGGCCATGAGGTCGTGAAATTCTCTACTTACAAGTTCAGGAGATTAAGGATACCAAGATAAAGACTGATAACTGCATTCCTCTTGGGTACTCAGGTCGGGTGTGAGTTTTTTAATTGCAAGTGCTTCAGTTTAGAGCCACAGTTTGTATTCCATTTGTTTATTGATTTCTTCGAACGATTTTGATACGTTGACATTACGTCCAGTGTCAAGTAAATTCCAAGTGATTGCGCTATTTAAACCATGAGCATCTTTAAAACTCAATCTCTTTGGAATATGTTCAGCAGTACGAGTAAGAAACCTATTCTCTTTTTTTCCAATGAATATGGTTTGATACGTACAGTTGGAAGTAACAAGAGCTGGGAACTTGTCCATTTTGGATTGTATTAATGAGCTGTTAACCTGCTGCACAAAGACTGTCTCGGGAGCTAAATAGATCTCTTTCAGTGTGGCACTCATATGTCACTGACACATGTGATGATTTCATCTTTTGTAATGGCAAGCTGTAGAAAGATAGGTTTCTTCTCATTTGTATTGTACTTAATTCTTTTTGTTCCTATTCTGTTGCACTCATCAGTGAAATTTTGTGGGTAATAACTTTCGCGTAGGCAGTATTGGACAAATGCCAATTACTCAGTTTTCTCTTCAGAGCACAGCTGACAGTTGAAAAGTGTTTTTACCAGGCATTTTTTGTCACCGATTGGGTAAAAGCAGTTATGTTCGATCACTACTGTCCAGTCAACGAAGAGGAATAACAGACAATAAAATAAAAGCCATACTATATCCGTCGCAGTAAAAGTGGCTGTCTTAACTCAGTGGCTCAGTGGATAACCCTTTAGTATTTGAAGCGGTCGGTCCTGGGTTCAAGTCCTAGTGGGAGCAATATTCACTGAAGATTTAAGTGAAACATACTCTACGTGTCTTTCCAATATAGTATCTATGAATTTTTCCATCCGAATGACTTTGTACGCCAAAGTCTAGGAAGTGAAATTTGTTGTTATCTTCACGTTTCACCATAATAGCTGTATTTGGGTGCACGTCATTCAAAAAGTATCAGCAATTAAGGGCCATGTTCATTGTTATTACATTCAACTAATGTATCTTCAAAGTAACTTATATAGAATGAAGTCTGTCTGACTGATATTTCAGTTTAGTCTGTTCTAAGCTGCCCACTAAGTTATTAAGGACTATCAGACCTAAAGGGCCACCCGAAGACACTTCATCAATTTAATGGTATAAGACGCCAGTTAACTGAAATTGGACGTTTTCTATGTGCGTCAATAAATGTTGTTTGGATTCTTCTAATGGTATCTATGTAATTTAGGGTGCTGTGTCAAAATAAACCATGAATATCTGAAAGATATTAAGATCCTCACACCGCGAACAAACACTTATGCTTCGATGGGCTTTAAGGGTATCGTGAGATGAAAAATATGAATATCATTTGGATCGACGGCGATAAGATAGGGGACGAAAATTATTTTATCGTCAATACAACCTGAGCTACGAATATTCCACATTCATAGACGAGCAAGTGAGTTAGATTTCCCCTCTGCCGTAATTAGCACCCATCTATAGAAGTTAGTAAGCTGTCCATTCCATGTGGGTGTTTTGCAGAAGAATCCTCTTACTGATACATTGCTACGTTCTTAAGTTACGCATCATCAGAAATGTCTCTGATCCCAATTCCTTTTCCTCAGTGGACCCCAAGGTTGAATGAAAATTGTTGAATGAGCGTAGAATGTCATTCTGATCGACATCCTGGTCACAAACAACAAAGGTACCACCTCTCTATCTTTTGTAGGCGACAAAGTAACTAACATTCTGACAAAGCTTAGTGTTTTCGAATTTTGACATAAAGCAGTCTGTAATCAGTGGCCTTAATGGGAGTCTTGTTGCAGTTGCACATTTTTGTCTATATACTTCATTATTAAGTCTAAATAGAAGGTCAGATGTATGTTCCATTAAGCTTTCTTCTTAGATGTTTTTGGGGATTCTGTTATCTGAATTAGCTGAATCGATGTAGTCGCATATATAACATATAATACAGAATACCTGTATCACAGATTGTGCGGAAGATGAATTCACCACGGATCCAGTTTATCATATTGTGAATAGAAAAATACTACATTGTCTTAATATTAACTAATTAATTTTGTAGGTAAAGCATCAGTAGGTATGTACTCTCAGTTCATTTAATTTGGTTTTACGGAGTTCACATCTGAGCATTGTCAATTAACACTGTGTTGATCAAAATTATAAACTTAGAATACTTTGTGCAGCTAGATAACTTCTGAAAATTCTGCCAAAATTATTCTTAACTTTATACTTTGAAATATATTATCATCAGAAGTTATAACTGACTAAACATGTCTTTTCATTTGTCTTTTGTTATGGACACTGACACCTTAGGTAAAGTACTGACCAGGATGGTACTTGGGCACACTAATTTGTGCAAAACTGATTTTGTTAGATAACGACAACGGGACCACGTGATCACAGCTCTTTGCATGTTTCCTATGTAATACTAGTCAGTTGCACCGCTGATAATTCAACTCAATCATGAACAGTCGTTTAAGATGGATTACCAGAAATCACATGGTTTCAAGGTAGAACCATTAGATGACGAAGCAGCTAGAACACTTAGCGTTCTACAAATTGTATACACCCCAACTTTGCATACCAAGATTGAAGATAAATTGTATATCTAACTAGTAATCACTTTATGTGCGGTGTGCATTCACAAAAATTCAACTTCTGAATATTCTCCGAACTGACAGTTCCTTCGATAGAAGGAGGGTACGGCAGCGAGACCGAACGGAATTACGTTTAAATATTCTGTTTAGTAACGTGATATACATGCATATAAGAAACACGTTTAATAGGACAGTCTTTAGCATTCATAAACTGATGTACAAATAGTGAACTAATTTCACCTAAGGTACTTCCATCTATTTCGAAGGTATTGATCTGTAAATCTTCCAGCCTTAAAGAAGACTGCCAAACAAATATGCGACTAACTGTTCTTAGTAATTCAAATTCTATTCTGTCAGTATACCAGTCAAAGAATGTCTTTGTAAAGGAATATAAAAATTATTACAAGCAATACCTGAATAATTCTGGTATTATAGCAGACAGAAAGTCATCCTTACAATTTTTTCCCGCATAGTGGTCAATGCTCTATTCTTAGCTGTTATGTTTTGTAAGACATCATGCTAACCTAATCTCAATCTCATTTTTCAGAATATAAGTGACACTTTATTTCTCTGTAATATGTTCAAGCCATCCAGATACTCAGCAGTTGAGGTTTCTGACTACCATTCACTTATGGTCCCAGGATGAATCAAGTAAGATGAGTCGATGAGCTCACTTACGCTACCAAACATCTATCTATTTATGTGCTGCAGGGTCAAGTAATCACTTTTTAACACACAATTCTGTATCAGTGCAGCATATATAGCACAAATATACTTATACATAAATTATTAGAGGTAGTAACTAAAATGAGAGATCAATAAGGTTGGTCGAAGAGTTTTGACTTTGCGAAAAGCTACTGACACTGCTATTTGTGAATTATAAAATTAGAAGACGGGATCAGCTAATCAAAAACTCTGCTTTTATTCAAAAGTTTATGTAATCCTATTTTAGATTTTACGATATCTTAATTGTTGCTATGGATCCTCAACATCATGAGTAGTTATATACCATCTGTACTTACCTAGAAAGTTTATCAGTCAACCGAAAATGTTCTAAACAGCAGATAGATGTTTTAAGTACTTGGGATCGAGCTAATATACTGTTAAGTCCAATTCATCTTGAGAAATCGAATTGTTTCTACCGAAAGAATCTATTCAGCTAAGTTGGGTGGTTTAGTATACTAAAGAAACGTTTGGCATAACTCTGATTTACTCAAAAAGATCCGGTGCAAATCGGATACATTGTATGAAACTGTCGACATTATACAGTGACACATTTCGTCAGTTTCTGATATACTTGTACAAATCACTTGAACATAAGATTTCAATTGGGTATTTTTCAAAGAAAATTCTGTTGAAATCACAGCCAGTCAGTTTAAAAAAAATAGACACCTCTGAGAAACATCAGTGTTAATCTGATATAATTTGGAACTTAGTCATCCAATTTCACCCAGGAATGTTCTATCTCTCCTGATTTTTCCGCAGAACACTTTATCTTAGAGTTCACTGGGTCATCTCTTCTGTATGGTTATACGGGAGTCACATTATATTATAAATTCCTGTCAGGTGTGTTAAAATAATAGGTTCAAGGAAGAAAAATGCCAATGATGTTGCTGAGACAGGTACACCCAACTGACGAGTCCTAAACAGAACGAAACATGCTTCCTGGATCCCACTGCTAGCTACTATCAATCATTACTATAACAGAAAATTGCTTAGTCTTTCAGTTGAAAGACAAATGTTTTTGGTATCTACAGATACAACTAAAATTCACTAGCATACTGCTGTTATTCATCTACTCGTTAAAGAATGTAGAATTATCAGCGAAAAATATAAAACAATACAAAAATTAAAATTTTCAGCAGTTTTGTTAAAGTTGTTACGGTCAAATGAACTAAAGTGAACCACCATTTATAGGTAAAGCGACAGTCATCAATCTTCTATTATGATAATAATTTATCTTACATAACCCTTTGTCCGGACTGAAATATTGTCATATTTTCATTTCATGTTCACCATTTCTTTTTTCTTTCATTCCGACTGTCTTTTTGAATTATTTGTCTGATTTCTGTTCTTCTTATCCTTCTTCAGTTCAGTCAACCTTTCTTCATATATTCTAGCTAACTTCTTGTCAACACTACTTGTTGTTTTCAGTTTCCGTCTACTTGTCTGGACACATCCCTTCAACCGTCTTATAAAAAAGTAGACAAAGGGGAAAGCAGTCATTCAGTTCATATAATTTCTTTTTAATAATTATTCTGATGACGTTATGTTACTGCTTAAAATTTTCTTACCGTATATTTTGATGTTTATAAAACTGTACAGTGCTGTAAGCAGCTATTGTAAAATCGATGAAACTTATGAACTATCTCCTATGCAACAAAGAACATTCACCTCAACCATCAGTTTCCCTAAGAAATCAAAAACAGGAAATTATATCCAGTAATACTACTAATACACACCAGACAGTAGTCGTGGTAGCTAAATAACACAGTGAAATGTTAAGCGTCGACTATAAGACTATAGTTCCATCGAAGGAACTTATGTTACTGACCTATTTTTAATCCTAGTCAAGCTTATCTTCAGCTGCAATCTGCAATAGATATGACAACAGGTTGTGTAATCATTATACGCGTTTTGGTCAGTAATTTTTTCTATATCTTTTGATTCAATAGCGTATATATATTTCAGAACTGATAATGTCGTCAGAAGTTAAAAACGAGTGTGGGTTGAAAATGAACTTTCAAGTCACTGGAAGTTTTAGTCAATGCCAGTCTAAATGGGTTATATAAAGCCTGTCTAGACAGATAAGATGCAGTGGTGACCAAAGAAAACTTATATATCTTAAATTAATGTGAAAGGAAGTCAAGACTTTTATTGCCTCAAGTACAAATAACAATAGGTTATACATTGGATATTGTAGCTCAGTTTGTAAACCTATACTCCAGTAGCTTCAAAGTTTCTGTTTCGAATCCCAATTCTACAAGAGTTTTCTTTCAACTTTAGTCATCATCGTCATCATCACTTTACGTTAAGTTCTGTCTGCTAGCGTTGATTATTTTGGAACAGTCGATCAACAAAAGTGATAAAGACTAACGCACTGTTGGATGAATTCAGTCTACCAGGGTATTCATTATAGCCATGAAGTCAAGTACTTCGGTACTATGAATCCAGAATTGCACAAAATGAGCAGCACATATGACTAACGTATGAAACTGTTTACTACTCAACAACTTTCCCATCTATATGTTCCTATTATGTATGGATGCATCAGTATTTGGGTAGTTCACGGGCAATAACTATATATTTGAATAGCAGTGGGTGTGTTTCACTGTCAAAAACAGAAGGAATTTTAGCCTCTTATTTTGCTGATATGTACTTAAAAGCATGAAATCAAGATGTATGGATTGGTAACGATTGTTTACAGTCATCTGAAATTCTATTCATGTCTTCTTTGTACTGATAAAAATCCAACTGAGTTGATGTCTGTCCATGATGAATATCAACTTGAAATCAATAAATCCACCTAAACCTGCAAATTATTAGTCATTAGTGATATACGTCGAGATTAGATTTCCTGAAGTCCGAATAAGAAGTCGTAATCTGTGAGGTAAATGAAGTTGGATATGTAGAGAAATACTCAAATATGGCACTGGCTAAAGATCGTACTATATTGCTAGTTGATAGAAATAGGGGAATTTGGATCACTGGATTTCGAACCAGTGACTAAATGTCAACGTGCTCAAGAGCCGAAGGCCTTGGGTTCGATCATTGGTAGTGCTCAGTAATGAGTGCGTACTGCTGAAGAACCCCATACTAGGACAAAACAGCTGTCCAGTCCTCCCAGGTTTTCAGTGGTTCTCCAAATGATGTCAGTCCGTGATGAATACCACCTTGAAATCAATCAAATCTTTTTCCAAAGTCATTTAAAAGGATAAACAATTAACTACTGACAGATATTCAAAGGTTATTCAAGCTTAACACTTGATAAATACCACTCCTTTTAGTTCAATAATATGATTACTATGTGAAAAGTGGATAAGAAGGTATAAAACTTTAGCGCAAAAGATTTTGACCATACTCACACAGTTTTCAGAGGTAAAAACATTAGGTCTTTTCAAAGTTTGGATAACTTCCGGAATCCGTCTACTCCCGGGATAGCAAACACAATCTATGATTTGAGGATGAAACTTGAGCGGAATCGCAGGGTGTTATTCGCTATCAAATTGTACCTGAATGTTGGAAGTAGCATCCGGCCTGATCCCTGACAGATCAATATGCACTCGAAAGGAGTCATTCGCCTCAGTGCAACTCACTCATCAACTTTACATATCACACCTAGACTCCATGTTAGTCAAATACATACAAGTACTGGGACAGTGCTTCTTAGTCAGAATGAGTAGTATGAGGCACTTGAAACTTCATTCACTCAAACTTCAGTTTTGAATCTCCGGGGTATCTGATCTTTTCATTGCGAACTATTTACTGTTGTCAGTAGACTTTCGTTATCAACTGTAGATACACACTTTGGATTTTCTGAGTTGTCGGTCTATGGTTTTCTTGTTTTTTTCCATCCATCATTTTCATACTGGCTAAATTGACATTCAACATAAACTTACGCACGCTCTTCTACTTTCTCGCCTCATAGTAATGTGCCTATAATCTGGGAACAACCTACCAGTAGCTAGATGCAACATTTTTACATCGATTCAAGGTACATAATTCCCTGTAAGTTCCCATATATCTTCGTTTTATATTTGTGTGACATCGATTCATAAAGAAGAACTACATTCAAAGGTTTGATAAGATTTTTCCAAAGTCACATGCAAGATTCAATCCTCCTGGTACTTATCCAGTGAACTAAATTGTCAGTTTCACCTGTCAGTATTGCCGCTAATTACATTCCGATCACACTGAACAGTGATGAACAATATGTTTCATGATCGAGGTATTGCCAAACTTCCAGTTGGTTTTGATGTTCTCACTGAATTAAAGTTAATGACGACCTATATTTGCTAACTAAAACCTGTATCAAGGCAGTATTCACCACAAACTGACATCAGTTGGAGAACTGTTGGAAACCCCAAGGTACTAGACAGCTGTTTCTTTCTAGTATAGGACTCCTTAACGGTATGCACCCATAACCCCAACGTCTATCGAACACCAGAACCTACAGGTTTCCTAGTGAGCACGTTACCGTTGAGCTGTTGGCTTGAAACCCAATGGTCCCCAGTTTCCTACTTCTGTCAGCTGACGATATAGCACCACCCTCATCCAACACTACTATTATCATCGCGTCAAATCTGGTTTAGCCCACCGGTCATAACTTCTCATTATAATTTTTTCGTTTTAACGGCAGCAGAAATTTCCCTGAATATAGAAGAGGTGCTGAATAATTTTCATTTTATTTTGACACGGTTACTTGTAGGGTCCATCTGATCGTAAGTTCAAATCAGTTCACGACATGAAGAACAAGAGTGTTCGAAATCAGTTACGAGTGAAATTAGTAGTAAGAGGTATGTACTACTCAAATGAACTGATGTAAGTAGTATATAACATAATCTTTTTAGGAAAAGTAAATAGATTTATCGTGCAATCGGTAGAGATTCTGACAAAGAAAACGAGAAATATAGAAGGGAAGTACAAAATGCAAATGAATTAACATCAGAATTAAAAGACAAACTCATGCCCGATGTAGCATACTGAGAGTATTTGCATGAAGTGTGTTCAAATGAAGGTATGCATATTTGGAGAAGGAGAGGTCATTCAAGATAAACAGTCTATTGCTAAGCAATTGGGTATAAGTGCAGCTAAAATCCAAAATCAAGAAACGAAAGTATTTGTTGAATAATCCTTCACAATAATGGAAGTGATAGGTGTAGGTGTGAAGTACGACGGTTGTATCCGCTTCATAGATATGAAGAAAGGGAAGAAAGAAACAAGGTTCATGATGTCGATAGTATTCAGCAAACTAATTATAAAGAAATCTACAAGAAGTCTTGAAAATGTTAACACTACGGTATGACAAGAGACTGAACGTACTTCTTCCACACTGGGAGGTCAGGTTTGAATTAGTAAATTGATAGTGTTTCTGTTGTGTACAAATGTCGAAAGCATACTCCTTTTGAACTATTCCCTTTGACTTTGTAAATGACACTGAAGCAAGAATCTGGTCCGGCTATATATCCAGAGGTGAACAAATGTTCAAGAACTGAGCTGTTGATTTACATTCTCCCCTCGACAACCATACAGAACAGTGCTGAGAGATACGTAGGGAAGGTGTGCTCTTTGTAAGGCTCCACAGAAGAATGTAAATTTGTATACAAACATTGAGGTGTCCTAGGGCGGGAACTTATGTTTAACGTACTCGGGAACCGATTACCGACTAGAGAATCTGATCCTTACCACTGCAGAAAATAATGTTTTCTTCAGCGATTTGCACACACGATAATTCAGCATCTCCGTTGCCATATCACATTTGAAACCAACGTTCAAAAACAAAGTCTTCTGTGGAGCAGTGAGTACTTGCTTTGTATTCTGTTTTGATTTCACTTTTTTCCCAATAAATCTGATGGGTACCCATTTTGTATGAGAACAGACTTCAGGTTTCCAGTTTATCCTTGACAGTGTCACTAATGCACATTCTTCTGATTCTCGATGACAAAGAATGATTTAGATCCCTTTTTTACTGAGACATATGTACATATTTCACACGTACATGGTTTACCAAATTCCAAAGCCAGGCTATGTTTCATCATAAAACAGAGTATAGAATGACAGTCAACCCTCCAACTTAAATCAACTTCATCGACTTTGTAAAGGCTTTCATTCGATATCGTCGACACATAGGTAATTTGGCAGTTGCTTCGATACTACGGAGTACTACAAATCTTTATCAACCTCATTCAACAGCTATATGAAGACGCCACATGTCAAGCGAACCAAAATAGAAAGTTCAGTGATGTCTTCGAGGTGAAGACAGGAGTAAAAGAAGGCTGCCTAAGATTATCACCTATGATCTTCCTGATTGTGGTCGACTGGATCGTAAAGCAGACAACTGTGAGAAGCTGTGAGAAGATGGGCATACACTGCATGGACCAATGAAAACATTCCAGAAGAAGATTTGCATCTCGCAAACGGTGACCATTTATGTCTAATGTCGCACAAACTCTAAGATCTACAGCCAACAACCAACAAGTTGACAGAAGAGGCAGCGAAGGGAGACGGAACTTCCTCCAGGTGAACGTAGAGAAGTTGGAGGTGATGAAGATACCCAACAACAACAACAACAACAACAACAACAACAACAACGGCGACGACAAGCACCAATCACCATGAACGGAGAAACCGAAAGGAAGTAGTCACTTGCACCTACTTACCTACCTACCACCCCACCCCACCCCACACCTACCTACCTACCTACCTACCTACCTACCTACCTACCTACCTACCTACCTACCTACCTACCTACCTACCTACCTACCTACCTACCTAGTCAGCATCGTTTCAACTACAGGCGGTGGCGGCACAGGCACAGATGAGGACGTCAAAACCAAGATCAGAAAGACAGCAAGAAAAGCCTTCACTAATCTGAAATAATCAGTGTGCAGATCTACTGCACTGCACTGCACTCAGCATAAAGCGTCAACAATATACGGATTCTCAACACTAATCACAGTCAAGTCAGTCAGTACTCCCATGTGATGGTTGAGTGACTTGGCGAAGACTTACGATAAGCATTCCCCACAAACTACACACACACACACACACACACACACACACACACACACATCACATGAACAGCTGCCACCTACACCTACACTCACTCGATACTGAAGATGGATGAGATAGATGGCGAGAATGAGAAGGAAAGGCAACAAGGAACACTGACTGGCTGTCTGTCTGTCTGACTGGCAAGGAACTAACCAACCAGGAAGCTGTCGCCCATCAAATATGTGGAAGAAGGAAGTCGAGATTGATTGGATTGGGTATACACTGAGAAGGTTGACTAGGGACATCACACACCAGACCAGTCGCTCGAGTGGAATGCAAAGGTGAAACGACGAGTTGGGTGTCTGAGGGGGGGGGTGACGTGGACGAGATAGTGTGAGGAAGAAATGAAAGCTGTTGTCTCCGCGTCTTTTTTCGGTGCTTCTGGGGGAATTCCATCTTGTCGTGTTGCTTTGCCGGATTTCAGCAACTTTAAGGCATTTAGAACTTCGGCTTTTGTCGGAGGGCCGTTGCTGGCGGTATTTTTGGACGAGTCGCAATTGGTGGTGGTCGATTCAAGAGTTTTTTTTGAAGTGGTGAGCCCATTGTTTCCTTTGTTTCTCCTCTTTGTTAATTAGGCTTACTTCAGTATCTCTCATTGGTTTCATACGTGTCTATCTCTTCCCCCCCAGGTAGCAGTAACCTGGTTATTTGATATGATGTTGTCGGGTCTCTGTCTTTCCTACCAGCAGCCTGTTCTGCTTCAGTTGCCAGTGTGTCATAGAAGTGTCTTTTGCCTTTGTGAGCTCTCTATTTCACTTCTTTGTCTGGTGTTTATACATTGTACTCAGTTCTTCTTTTCATTGTGCATCTTTGCACTGGTTCATCTTCTGCTTCACCATCGACATGTTCCTGTCTCCGCTATATCAACTTCTATACTGGGACTGATTATCCGCTGTCAACCAAAAGTAGGAATATGGAACCGTTGATTGATCCTCGTTGACGTTTACTGAGGCATACCGGAAAGTGTTGGCATAGACATTGAAGAACCTACCTCTGTATACCGTCTGTTTACCTAACTCCAGAGGAGCAGGTGAGCTGATCTATTCACAGTGAAGTGGCTAGCAGTGACAGTTTCTCCTTCACATATGTGTTTACCATTAAGCAAATAAATGAGAATACTTCAATTTTTGAAGAACTTGATTTTGTAACAAAAACGCATCACTTTTAGGCATGTTTTAAATTGGTGACTGTTGCAAATCCTGTATTTTTGTCTCGTCAAAGCCAACCTGTTGGCATTCAGCTTGTAAGCCTCTGACTAAAACATTGTCATGGTTCTGATTTCCACTCAACATCAGGTTTCGCTCCATATATAGCTTTCCTAACATTTAGATAAGATTATGTGGAACTGTAGCTCATTAGCTTAGACAGTTGACTTCCAACAGGCGGGTCATGGGTTCACACTGAGCACCACCTACCGAGGTTTGGGCAACTAGGTAGCATCATTAACCCTCATCCGACAGGCGTTTGTCAGTGTTTACTGAGCAAGCATGCACAATGTTGTTAAGTGGAAGTAGATTTCAGTTTTCCTCGATGCAGTGAACAGCTCTGACCATAGTGGTTACAAGGTTTAAAAAAATTTTATGCCGCTTTCAACTAGCGTACATATCATGTGAAACTGACAATAATCGCTTTCCAACCACTCTGTTCCTCATAAAAAAGTGACTCAGAACTAATTCTTTTATCCAGTAAAATCAACTTTCACAAGTAACTGCTTGTCAGATGACAAACACTGCCGAAGTATATTGACTAAAGAATGTAATAGTTCAGTCGATATTACAGTGCATCACATCCTGTATCGGTTATCATGGTGAACTTGTCTCGAATCTAAATGCTAAAGTTTCATGTCTAGTGAAAAAATCGAAAAAGTTTGTGAAAGTAGAGGCCTGTCAGCGATTTTATAGTGTGCAACTCAGCATTGTAGTCTTAGATTCTATATTTGATGTGTTAGGAACTCCCTTGAGCTTTATTTCACCAGCTGCACAATACAATGGCCTGTGATCACATAAAACAGACTTTTATAAGGTATCCTCGAGATGAACATAACTCATGCAGTACATCTGATTAAATGTCAGTCTTTATGCATGCCTACCCTGCTTGATAATGAATAAGACAAGTGAGTATTACTTTTAGTCGTTTGAAGGCAGTTGGAGAGAAGCTGTGCTCGACATAGGTTTCGTGCTTGTTGGTACTCGTCATCAAGGCGTACCCGCAACCTCGAAGGAAATGATTTCCCTTCTGGGGTTCGAACCCATATCTCCCAGTGTTGTAGCCAGCGACGTTACCACTGAGCTATTCAAACTACAAATGAGTTTTTGTAGGACTGGACCAGATACACTGATAAGTGACTGAACAGCAACCAAGTTCTTTTTTCTAGTCCTGAGTGCTGACTGGTTGTTATCGATCATTTTACAATGCGACCATCAAGTTAGGAGATCCACCATCGTGGCACACTTTGAATGCAACACTAAGTGGTGTGGGTTCAAACCTTAGAGGTTAAATCAGTCCCATTAAGGTTGCATATACCCCTTGCTGATGAATGTTAACAAGAAAGAAACGTAGCTGAGGCAGGGCTTCCTGCCGATTTCCTCCAACTAACTAACCACCATCAAAGTACAACTCCATGGCGACTTTACTAGCTTGGTGGCCATATTGCAAAATGATAGATAGAATGCGGTTAGCACTCAGAACCAGACAACGTGAGATTGGTTGCTATCCACTGACCAGTCAACGATTGTAAGTTTTAACTTTTTATTGATGTACTAGTGATTTTTCATTTTTATACTCCATCGAACTGTTTTACCTTTTTGGTATATGGACTCCTATGCGGATGCCTCGGTGTTATCTGAATATTCATCATGGTGATTTACTTGATTGTAGCTGCCAAAGGAATCCTGGACGCCCGTTTTGTCCTATTTGGGACTCACTAGTCAGCTGGATGTACTTGCATCCCATTGCATATTGATGTTGTTCCCACTGAAACTCGAACTTCCCACTCACCGGTTCAAACATCATAGCATTATTCACTAGACCACTGAGGGACGATAACCCCCTCTTCTACAGTGGGTAGTAGATATAGCTATAATGATGATAATCATGATAAGTATTCAGACAATACCGAGGTATCCGCATAGGATGTCATATGCCAAAAGAGGTCGAACAATTCGACCCAGTATAACAACAGAGAATTACAAGTATATCAATAAGTAGTCATATCTAACACCCGTTGTACAAGACGTGGTTTGAAGCTTGAAGTGACAGGTGCCGGCTTCGAATCTCAGTGGGAACAACATCAATATGCAATGGGATGCAAGTACATCCAGCTGACTAGTGAGTCCCAAATAAGACGAAACGTGCATCCTAGATTCATCTGCTAGCCATAACCATATAAATCACCATGATGAATATTAATTTGTTTGTTTAATGTTTATCAACTGTTCACCAACCTGCTGTGACACCTCGACGTAAAATTCACCTCACATTCTAATTTTTTCAACTTCATCCTCCTAAAGTGAAACTTTAAGTGTTTAATATCTGATAATAATGTTTTTTCAAATAACCAAGAAGCATGATATAGTCAGATACTACAATGGGGTCACCAACAGTGAATAGAAACCAAAGTGTTTCTATTAGTTCGTTCATATGAGAAGAATTTTTTCTGAAGGTCTTCTGAAATATTTTAAATTATCAGGATAAAATAAGCAAGAAATCGAAACCTGATCTCCAGGCGCATTTAGGCGGTAGTCACGTTCTACAACGCTTTCACCACAGTTGGAAACTCGAAATGATTGAATACCATTCCACTACTTTAAAGTTTAAATGTTTGTCAGGGAATGTTGAGTGTTATAATTTTACTTCTGTACTGCGTTGAAAATTTACACCATAGAAAAATTTGATGTTATCACCAGACATTATCTATACAGTGTTTGTTAGTTTGCAGTGATTCTTTGACTGCTACCACAAAGACTTTTGTTTACATCCATCAAAATAAAAACATTGATCAAATCCGTTCACAGTCTTTTGCGGATAGGTGCTGTTCACATCACTTGAAAGCATTTTTCAAGTTAGATGTTATTTATTTAATATGATAAAATGCTCACTTTTATTATAATTATTTGTCCCTTAGGTTCGAAGTGGAACATAGGGCTTCAGACGCTCGTCGCCATTGCACTCTCTTCTCTGCAGTCTTTCCAACATGGTCACACCACTGACCACAAGTTTCCATTTCTTCTCCACACAATCTCGTCCACGTCACCCTCCACTCAGACACCCAACTCGTCGTTTCACCTTTGCATTCCACTCGAGCGACTGACCTAGTGTGTGATGTCCCCAGTCAACCTTCTCAGTGTATACCCAATCCAATCAATCTCGACTTCCTTCTTCCACATATTTGATGGGCGACAGCTTCCTGGTTGGTAAGTTCGTTACCAGTCAGTCAGTCAGTCAGTCAGTCAGTCAGTCAGTCAGTCAGTCAGTCAGTCAGTCAGTCAGTCAGTCAGTCAGTCAGTCAGTCAGTCAGTCAGTCAGTCAGTCAGTCAGTCAGTCAGCCAGCCAACCAGTGTTCCTTGTTGCCTTTCCTTCTCATTCTCGCCATCTATCTCATCCATCTTCAGTATCGAGTGAGTGTAGGTGTAGGTGGCAGCTGTTCATGTGATGTGTGTGTGTGTGTGTGTGTAGTTTGTGGGAAATGCTTTTCGTAAGACTTCGCCAAGTCTCTCAACCATCACATGGGAGTACTGACTGACTTGACTGTGATTAGTGTTGAGAATCCGTATATTGTTGACGCTTTATGCTGTGTAGTGTAGTGTAGTGTAGTGTAGTGCAGTAGATCTGCACTCCGATTATTTCAGATTAGTGAAGGCTTTTCTTGCTGTCTTCCTGATCTTGGTTTTGACGTCCTCATCTGTGCCTGTGCCGCCACCGCCTGTAGTTGAAACGATGCTGCCTAGTTAGTTAGGTAGGTAGGTAGGTAGGTAGGTAGGTAGGTAGGTGTGGGGTGGGGTGGGGTGGTAGGTAGGTAAGTAGGTGCAAGTGACTACTTCCTTTCGGTTTCTCCGTTCATGGTGATTGGTGCTTGTCGTTGTCATTGTTGTTGTTGGGCATCTTCATCACCTCCAACTTCTCTACGTTCACCTGGAGGAAGTTCCGTCTCCCTTCGCTGCCTCTTCTGTCAACTTGTTGGTTGTTGGCTGTAGATCTTCGAGTTTGTGCGACATTAGACATAAATGGTCACCGTTTGCGAGATGCAAATCTTCTTCTGGAATGTTTTCATTGGTCCATGCAGTGTATGCCCATCTTCTCACAGCTTCTCACAGTTGTCTGCTTTACGATCCAGTCGACCACAATCAGGAAGATCATTGGTGACATATTCACTTAACAATTCATATATACTTTTCGATTTATGAAGGGAGACTACTGTTTTTTCCTTGTCTGTTCGTTACAACCCCTGTTGCTTTATAAGTGTATGCGATAGTGGAAACACAGACAACTTGTTCGATGAGTTAAGGCATAAGTGAATTTTGAGGTCATGTTTCAAGGTCATTAGAAAGGACCAGCTGAAAACATTTGCAGTAACCAAAACCATCATCTTGTGAATTATCTGTCCAGACAAACATTCAGACTGGGTTGTCAAAAGTAAAGTAACTGAGTTTATTTCTAAATTTTTATATTTCTAAAAATTAATCCTAGGAACATGGTGAGTTTTAGCTAACAAATAAAATGTAGCCATAGCATTCAAGGTCAAAATCTGTCTAGGTTCTAGATACTGGACATCTCAGACACTCTGAAATCGAGGTAATAGAAATGTACAGTACAGTTTGTATATTCGCCAATAATTACACAAGATATGGAGCAAGCTATTCTGAAATTTTAGTCACAAAGGATTTAGTTCTGATGTCAGAGATAAGGAATCTCTGTCGTTGATTGGACCTAATTGGTCGGCTACTATTGGCATATAGGCTTTTGTACAGGTTCCTTGAAATCGCATCCTGAATTCCACTACTAGTCACAATCCATCATCAATATATGAACAATGATTAATTCATGTTATGCGTTAGTGACTTGTTGAAACTAGAAGCAGAAGCTTCCTATAGGTGAAGTGCAGTCGATTCGTTATTCGAACTAAGGCTGCTTACATTCCTTTTACTGTTAGTCCCGATGTTTACCTTTGACCATGCTCATTAAATGGTGTAAGGCATAGAAAGCTCTTTTTTCAATCGCATTCGTACACTGTTTCCATCATGCATCAATTGGCTGAATAAAATTGTATTGGTTGGTCACGGGAAGGCAATCAATTTCATGTTGTCTAGTCCTGAGTGCAGACCGAATCCTATCGATCATGTTTGTAATGTGTCAACCAGTCGCGGCTTGAATAGCTCAGTGGTAAAGACGCTGACTACAACACTGGATGATGTGGGTTCGAATCTCAGGCTTGACATCAGTTCCATCGAGGCTGCAGATACGCCTTGTTGACGAGTGCTAAAAAGCACAAAACCTAGGTCCAGGGCTTCCTTATCGATTGCCTCCAGCCAACTAACATAAACTGAATAAAAATGCAATTAGCCAACTGAACCTCGAGAACAGATTTATGTAATGGAAAGGGAAGATGGAATGTATACAAAGTTAAAGATGAAATTCGTGCCAACAGTGAGACACAACAGATGAATTATCAAACTTTCTGTCTGTGATACACATCAAAAAGTGAGATTCTGGTGGTATATATTATAACAAGCGTTTTGTGAACAATACAAAAAGGACGCCAACTTGTGTTTTTATTCAGTGTATTAGCGATGTATTGCTAATCAAATCGACTGTAAACTAAGAAAATATTTTGAAGGCTTAGATGTAAGTAAATTGTAAGACAACTTTGTTCAACGTTTCTCAATTTAAACAGTATGCATTTGAAACTTCGTGTGTGTGTGTGTATGTGTATGTGTGTGTGTGTGTGTGTGTGTGTGTGTGTGTGTGTGTGTGTGTGTGTTAGCCTAATCGTGATGATAGAAAGCACTTCTGTCAATTTACCTTTCGTAAAAGAGATATTGATACACTTCCTGAAATTTCAAAAGTGGCATATTTAGTCCTGATAGCGTCTTTCTAATTGTCGCCTTCTATTGAATTAACTCCATTATGACTTCCAAGGTAGATGCCTTGCCAATAGAGTTCAAATACTCCTATGATCTTGATAGTAACCCAGTTAATTCGTATCCTGTTCAAATGACTTATTTCTGTAAGTTATCATTTATCACCTAAATAGATCAAGTCAAATTTCCTGAAGTGTAAACTCGAACACAGTTGCTTTGAATCCCTGTAAGGAATGAATAGTTTTCTCGAGATCGCGAACACTCACTGGTGATGCCAGGTCAGTCGGAACTTCCTGTCAGCCATCTTTAGCTATCTAACAAACTGTTTATATTTAACACTTATAAAATTATCCAGGTGATAGTTTTATTGAGTATCAACATACTCATTAGTGGTTCTTTCAGTACAGAAGCTAGTCACATTTTCACACTGTCCAACATCAAGTGATGCTGTTAACATTCTCCTTCGTATATTCTTCTATAAATTGGATTATCGACAGACATACAGAATAAGAATCATCATTCCAACTGTGATTGCCTACTCTTCAAAAAAATAAGCCTGTTATTCACATGCATAGTTACCTTAAAATGCTTACTTTCTCAGCCTTATTTCACAGCAGATAGTTGAGATTTTATGATCAGCTGCTGTGATATGTACGCTATGTGATAAAAATATTGCTGACATTCTGCTTTTTATCATCATTACTGTCATACTATGCATGAATTATTGCAATACGTTAGGCCACTCTTCATAGCATAACAGTTTGATATAGTAGAGTGCAGACAGTAGTGAGATTGTAATAAATCATACTCTATGGCGTTAACTGAACTAATGGGTCAATTAATATTGCCCACAGTGTATACGATACTGTTACTGAAAATCTGTCTGTTTCTTTCAAATTTAGGAGATCAAAATGACCTGTCTTTATTCGTGTTGTGTATATACTTGTAGGCAGCTATTTTTAACTGTTTAGAATAAGTCTATTTAAGCCTACATAACTTTTAAGAAAAATTACCTGTCCAGATAAATAAAAGTAACTGGCTCATTTTATACTGACAATGATACTAATGGTCAGTGTTAATTGAAGATGAAAGGAAAATTTACGCCACTCCAGGATTCGAACCAATGACTACTGGGTTTCTGGCCTGGTGCTGTATCTACTGAGCTACGAGACCTGAATACTGACCAGATTTTTACTTCACTTCAAATATCATTAATAATAATACCCTTTTCAATGCAAATATAAAGAGAATGATAGGCCTCTTGGCTGCATTTTGCGTGGTTGTTTGATCTTATCCAACGAAATTAGAAACCTCACACTAGCCATAAATAATAATGATAATATATTTACTTTTACTCCGAACCAATAATTGTGTTTACAGTATAGCATTCTCAACATGACATATTGCATCACTTTACTCTCTGTACAACATTCTGCAAATATATATCAACAGTGGTGCTGGTTAACAATCAAAATTAAAGAATAATAGAGTTCTTGAAATGCTTAATTACCTCAGAGACATGATAACTGTTCCCCATTGAAAAAGTTGGTTGATAAGACTCTGTCTAACATGATTTCTTTCACACAGTCCACAAACTAAATAAGGTCGTATGCTTGGATTTATGTATGTAGTTGTGCGTGCATATAATTCAATATATTTACTACTTATCTTCCCTGAGGACAGACAAGGCGAGAGGTGAGGATGCAGAGGATGCTAGTTATCAGATGAAATACTTTCAGTCAGCTGTCTTAAAGATGCCTATTGGAAACCACATTTATGACTGCTTTTAGCGGTATGCTACTTGCTCTACTAACGGCCTTCAAAGTCCTACGGAATACAGTGTTGTCTCTTTTCTGGATTCCAGTGGAGGATAAAACGGAATAATAAGTAAGTATAGACGGAATGTAAGTGTCGAGGTTGAGTTATGCCAAGCAGTGTGAGTTTCCCTACACAAAATGTCAAGTGGATGATTTGCTTGTAAATCAGTGAAACATGATGGGACGAAGAAAGATCAGAAGAAAGGCGTAGACCAATATGGATAACACTTGATACATTCTCTACAACAGGGCTATGAATGAGGCAAGAGTCAAGGCATTGAATCAGTGCTCATCAGTCTTGTTTGCATATTAAGCTCAAATTTACCACCTGACATTTTGAGGAATTGAGTGTGAGTCCATTTGAGGAAGATGAGTGGCGAATTTTGGTAGGAAGTATGTTAAACTGCGAACAATGTGAAGAGGATGAGAGCTATATGGATACTGTTAGGTCACCTGGATACATAAGAAAATCAAGCTTAGTTGAGTTGGGTAGGTCATGCAAGAAAGAAGAAAGAGAACAGGTGAGAAGAAAGTACAACACGTTGAGGTACACCATGAGGTACACTGAGTGGTGAAGTAGAGCCCTTCTCTCTGTATAGAGTGTACTATCTTGTCTCGTAAAAATAAGAATGCGACCAGTTTGTAATGCAGAAGTGAATGTGATTTCTGGCAAGTTTGTTGAATAGTCGGTGTCTGGGGATAGTATGAAAGGTAGGGGAATAATTTGAGAAGGTAGATGTGATATACTTATCAGTCTTGCCTATATTGGTAATGATATTTTGACGTAAACCAATTGTGACATTTAAATTACTCGTATTGTGTTTGTAAGCAAATTGATTTGGTTTGTTGAAAGCCATAAATGGAGGTTCAAGCATAATACGCAACAGTTTTCGCATTGTTTTTAGGAACGGAAAAGTTATTGCGACCGGTCAGAATATCATTTTTGCTCCAGAAGATATTCACTTAGCTACCGGGACTGTTTCCATTTCCTTCCAGAGGATTGGTACATTATTTCTAGCAAAAGACTCATTAGAAATGTTTGTAAATGGATGACACAGGATGTCAGTACATTCCCTATCTGGTCCGTGGCTTTTGCAATGGTTTTATTGGTTTCAGGCATTTAAACGCATGTGTTTCATTGAATTTAGAAAAGTTGCCTTTTTTATGTGTGAAGAGCTAAATAGGATAACATCAGCAGGTTTACGTATGCTCGACTGATTTAGTGCTTAGACATTTCGCAGGTTTCGTTTCTGAGTTTTCTTTTGCCAGTAGAATCATTAAATGGCTTCCATATACTAGAAGGGCTTTTAAATGACATAATCTTCTGAGTATGCACTAAGTTTAGGCGTTTTTTCAGACCTAGTGAAACAGTTAAGTCGTTTAATGCCAGTATTATGTTTTGTTTTGTAGTCTTCCTTTTTTATCTTCACAGTATTTTTAATTACAGGGGAAAAAAGTCTTCCAACCTTCGAAAAATTATTTCGGCTGGGCAACAAATATCATAGCAAACTTTAAGATGACATGTAACACCATCCATTGTTTCACCCAGAGCATCATTTTCAAATATATCCCATTCTGTGTTTTGTAACATGTATCTAAGTTTATGTACATTGTGATATGTAATGCTTTTGTGTATAGTCTTCTTAGATTGGTATGTAAAAGTATTTTTCTGCAGTTGGTTACATATTTTTAACAGAACTTTTATAGTATAGTGTAATCTGAGCTCAGCAGTGGTGTAGGTTTGTGAGTATTGTATATGCTAGGTTCATTAATGTAGACTAAGTCTAGTGTGGCATCAAAACGAGCTGACGAACGGACTAGATCACTGTGACCAGAAGAATACAAGAAGCTGTAGTCGCAAGAGTTAAAATCACTGAAGACAATAGACAATGAACCAGATATTGTGGGAGCACAAAATCCGTTAGTTTGTCAGCGAATCTTAGATAAATCGGAATAGCTGCAACCAAAAGTCAAGTAAACATTGGTGATGTAAATGAATTCAAATTTATCTAAATATTTGAGACGACACTTAACAGTGAATAAGTGAAAAATGTATAATTTGATGAGAGCCTCTCTGTGTTGACAAAGGTAGCTACCCCTCATCGCACGTTTTTGCAGAACTACACCGATCCTCCCGAAACATTTTGAAACCATTTTAAGAGATTGAATTGTCATTATATAAGTTGTGCCATCAAGTTTTGTGTAATGTCATTGAATCAGCATTGCAATAAACATTAGGACATTGGAGGCATCATATATAGTCTACGTTCTCCAGTAGACATCTACTGTTCAGACTGAGTATTTTGGGTAGTATGATTTGATGTTGCTGTGTTCTCTTTATAGCGCGCTTTCATCCACCATGATGTCTTTTCTTTACTGTATTTATCAAATTCATAGCGATAGGTTGATAACTTTATGAAAGTTCACGTGAGTATTTGATAAGATTTAAGGTCATATTTAAACAATTAAAACAAATTCAAAAAGAGTAAACTTGATGAAGTATATAGGATAGAAAAATTTGGTGACCCAGTGGTTTAAGCAAGACGCCGTCTGAGTAGTCGTTGTAGGGGAATGTGACTGTGAATTTCAGAGTCATCGGTTTGCAATCAGTTTAGAACATTTGCATTGCCATTAAATCAGCTTACCTGATCCTTGTTATCAGGATAGTAATGCTGGATAATAGCTAGTAGTAAAATCCAGGAAGAGTGTTTCGTCCCATTTGAAATCCCCTAGCTCGTTGTACCTGTATCCCAGTGAATAAAGTTGTTCTCACTGAGACTCAAACCTAGAACCCATCCATTTAAATACCTGAGAGTTAGCTACTAAGCTGCTGAACCACGATAGACATTGTTATTCTGGAGTTGTTGGTTCCGCATTCTAGTCTCAGTGGAAAAGACATTTTTCACTTGGAAGCAAGAATACCCAACTGACGAATCCTAAACAGGAGGATTCCACTGTTAGCCACTTTCCTTCGCCTTTACCAAGCTGAAGTTACCAACAATATAGTGATATCTGTACACAAGCCCACATATCACTAGTGGTCTTTATTATCCTGATTAGTGCTTAATCTGAGATTTCGAAAAGATCCAAACAAGGTTTACTGTAAAATGCCTCGTTTAATTTTTTGGTGCCCTTGATACAGTAAACCGTAATATTGTTACGTGTAGTTGAATCGCATAAACATGCATTTCTAAGTTTGCTTTCTGCTATCCCCATTCAGTATTATCACATAAACCCTAAGAACTTGTTCAAATTGTCTTATTTCTTTTGTTATTATCTGATTTGAATCCGTAAGATGAACTGCCTTATCTGTGTGACATTATGAGCTCCAGATTGTAAAACACGGTTATCTTTGATTAAATTACAAGACAAACAGGCAGCTGAACTATAAAACACCTGAATGTTATTTCTCCAGATTGTGTATAGTCCATCAGGCGTTTCCAAAGGTTAAAATCTTCCATTTACGCTTTAAGGATAATCACTGGAATGTGTGATATTGTTCTAAGTCCAAATAATTACACAGTCAGAATAATAACCTATGGTAAAACCATAATTTGTTGGACCATGCAGTAGTACAATCGAAGACTTCTCCTCAACTAATACCAGCTTGAAGAACATGCTTACTTCAGCATCCATATCGTGAGGTTTAGGTTTTCCATGTCTTAGTTTATTTCACATAAAAATGACTCGGTTGACTACGATTTGTCAGAAGCAAAGTAGTGGAATGGATTCTATTATCTTATGGACTGTTCAGAAACAGAACTCTAAAGTGCTTAGCTGTCAGAAAACCTTGAACCAAGATATTGATTGCCAATCATATGAAAGACTTTTTGAGTAATTTCTTGTTCACTAGTAATATGAAAGTTCATCTAATTTCGACGTTAGCTTTTTTAAGGATATTACTGTTTCGTTTTGAATCCCTTTATCTGAAACTATTGATTTGTGTAGTGATTTAGTTCACGGACTAGATCAATCTGTAACAAAGAAGAACTAGCTTTAATGATGTACTACGTTATATTCTACCCGCTGCACAACGAATGGTTATCATGACTCAGTGGTCTAGTCGATTACACTCTGGCATTTAAAGAGATTGGTCCTAGGTCCGAGTCCTGGTGGGAACAAAATCACTCACCGGGAGGTAGGTGAATGTAGCTGATGAGTCTCATACAGGAGGAAATATGCGTCCTGGATTTAACTGGTAGCCAGTATTAATCATCAAATACTGAAAATCGCTACACAGGCATAGAGGTGGTGTAAGTAGTCCAGTATTAGCTGAGAAAGCGTTTCTTTCCACTTTGAATGTGATTTTAACACATTTTGACCTAGATCCGTGAAGCATTGACTTGGGAAGTGGACTTCAAATGTTGCTTCAGCCACATTATATCTACATCAGTTCAACTAATCAGGTAGGATCACTTATTCCTACACTGGTGTAACGTATAGTCTAGTACACAATGTTGTGCACAGTTGGTGATTTGCATTACTACTATGGTACTCAGTCATATAAGTAAATGAAATTCAGCTAAGATTGAAGCAGAGATAACACTACCGATGTTTTTATACTCCTGAAAGTCGTCAAAATGTAATATCACTTCGGCTATTCTTTATGATTTTGGTACGCTTATATTGACCACTAAGTCGCCCCACATACATGCAGTTTATCATAACTACATGTATGTTTTTCTTTGCTTTAATCAATAACCGATTGAAAACAGATGGAATTTTAAGCAATAACATGCCATCACATGTTGATCTGATATCGTACTTAACATACGTATATCATAAAAAAGGGGTCAATGCAAGCGAGAAACTGCGTAGTCATCGTAAAGCTGAGTGTTAAATACTGCCGGTCAAAGTGTATTAAATATAGTAAACTAATGACTGAGCATTCCTCAGAACACATTTGTCAACAAGAGCCAATTATTCTCTGATTATAAAAGAAATGGTTGGTCCATCAGCCTGGAAACAGTTTTTAAGAGCAAGTATCAGGTGAATCAACTAGAGAAACAGAAAAACACGAGATTTTTCATCAATATTTGTATAAATTGTCTTTCATGGTGTGTATAGAAGTTCTGAGTTATGAAATTGAAATCTTTTAGCCTAACTTTGGAAAAGTTAATAATTTTTTTTATAAATGATGTAAGTTTATAAATTTAGAGGTCGGCTTACTCGAAAGTCGCTTAGTACTGACTCAGTAAAAGCATCTGGATCGCTTTAAGCTTAGCTAGGAAGGTTCAAGTGACAAGCGAATAAACAGACTCACCGAAGTGTAAAATTATTGATGAGTCTTGAGAAGAGTCAGCAGGATAAGCCAGAGATAAAGACACTAGTTCTAAAGTCTATGGTAATTTTCAAGCATTCTGGCACGATTCTGATAATATGGTTAGGCGGTTTATTTAGTATTATATCCTGACTTCTCCCATCTTACTTTTGGCCGACCTAAGTCTATCAGTCAAGCAAAGCAAACTAAACTGGTTAACTATTTCGTCCTTATCACATTACTATTTATCCTTTGGGTTCCTAGCAGAACATAGGGCTACAGAAGCTCGTCGCCATTGCACTCTCTTCTCTGCAGTCTTTCCAACATGACTACACCACTGACCACAAGCTTCCATTTCTTCTCCACACAATCTCGTCCACGTCACCCTCCACTCAGACACCCAACTCGTCGTTTCACCTTTGCATTCCACTCGAGAGACTGACCTGTCACGTGATGTCCCTAGTCAACCTTCTCAGTGTATACCCAATCCAATCAATCTCGACTTTCTTCTTCCACATATTTGGTGGGCGACAGCTTCCTGGTTGGTTAGTTCCTTGCCAGTCAGACAGACAGCCAGTCAGCCAACCAGCCAGTCAGTGTTCCTTGTTGCCTTTCCTTCTCATTCTCGCCATCTATCTCATCCATCTTCAGTATCGAGTGAGTGTAGGCGTAGACGGCAGCTGTTCATGTGATGTGTGTGTTTGTAGTTTGTGGGGAATGCTTTTCGTAAGACGCCACCAAGTCTCTCAACCATCACATGGGAGTACTGACTGAGTTGACTGTGATTAGTGTTGAGAATCCGTATGTTGTTGACGCTTTATGCTGAGTGCAGTGCAGTGCAGTAGATCTGCACACCGATTATTTCAGATTAGTGAAGGCTTTTCTTGCTGTCTTTCTGATCTTGGTTTTGACATCCTCATCTGTGCCTGTGCCGCCACCGCCTGTAGTTGAAACGATGCTGCCTAGGTAGGTAAATAGGTAGGTAAGTAGTTGCAAGTGACTACTTCCTTTCGGTTTCTCCGTTCATGGTGATTGGTGCTTGTCGTCGCCGTTGTTGTTGTTGTTGTTGTTGTTGTTGGGTATCTTCATCACCTCCAACTTCTCTACATTCACCTGGAGGAAGTTCCGTCTCCGTTTGCTGCCTCTTCTGTCAACTTGTTGGTTGTTGGCTGTAGATCTTAGAGTTTGTGTGACATTAGACATAAATGGTCACCGTTTGCGAGATGCAAATCTTCTTCTGGAATGTTTTCATTGGTCCATGCAGTGTATGCCCATCTTCTCACAGCTTCTCACAGTTGTCTGCTTTACGATCCAGTCGACCACAATCAGGAAGATCATAGGTGATACTCTTAGGCAGCCTTCTTTTACTCCTGTCTTCACTTCGAAGGTACCACTGAGCTTTCCATTGTCAATCACTCGGTATGTAGACTCATCATATAGCATATAGTTGTTGAATGAGGTTGATGAAGGTTAGTGTCACTAAAACCATAGTGTTGTAGCAGTTGCCTGCCAAATTACTTCTCGGTCGACGATAGCGAATGAAAGCCTTTTCAAAGTCGATGAAGTCGAGGTAAGGTAGAGAGATGACTGTCATCCTATGCTCTGTTCTATGATGATGAAGCGCAGCGTAGCGTTATACTTTGATCCGCACATGATTTGTTCTTCCTGAAGCCAGCCAGCAGCCTGTTCTGGTGGTAATTTTGAATCCAGAGGATCTTTTAGTCTCTCCAGTATGGTGTGGCTTAATATTTTGCATGGGTGGGACAGTGGGGTATCATGATTCCCCACTGGTTCTTGCAAAGACTTAGTTCTCCCTTTTTTGGGAGTTTGACAAGGCAGTTCTTTTGTCATTCGATCTGAAGGTACCTTTCCTTCCTACTTGCAAACCTTCTGCAGTAGTGGTGTGGTGTGAGTATGTCCGCTGTTGTCTCTGTGTCTGTTTTCAGTGCTTCTGGCGGGATTCTACTTGGTCCTGCTGCTTTCCCAAATTTCAGCAGCTTTATGGCGTTCAGGACTTTGTATTTTGTTGGAGGGCTTGTGTTCACTGGTAGTTCTGTGGCTGGGCTGAAGGTGGTATTTCTGAACGAGTTGCAGTTGTGGTGGTCGATTGAAGAGTTTTTAAAGTGGTCAGCTCATCGTTTCCGTCGTTTCTCTTATTTGGTAACTAAGTTTCTTCCACTATCTTCCATAGTTTTCATCTGTGTTGATCTCTTCCTTCCCAGATAGTGATACTGTTATTCGATAAAATGTTGTCAGGTTCATGTCTCCTCTACCTGAAATCTGTTCAGCCTCACTTGCCAGTGTGTTGTGGAAGTGTCTTTTGTCTTGTGCGCTCTCTACTTCACTTGTTTGTCCAGTGTAGTGTTTTATAGGTTTTGTTCAGTTCCTCTTTTCCTTGCGCATCCTTGCACTGCACTGCTTCATCTTCTGCTTCACCATCTTTCTCTCTTCTCTCAGCTTCCATGTGTCCGTCGAGATCCATTCCCTGTCTTGTTTCTTCTTCTATCCCAACACGGTAATGCAGGTTTCCTTCCACCTTTCTTTCAAACAGTTGCAGTTTTCTTCCACCCTGGTTTCCTCAGGTATGTTGCTCATTGTCTCCCATTTTGTCCTGTTGGCTGACGTGAAGATGTCCTTTGTAGTTTCTTGTTTCAGTTTTTGAGTGTTGTACTTGGACTGTGGTCTATCACCAGCTTCTGTGAAGGCTTTCAACTGGATTTTGAAGATTCCTTCCACTAGACAGTGAGTGGTGTGAACTTACACCTACTGTCCTTCTTGATCTGATCTTGTGTTCAGTAGGCTGAGTCTCCACTTGCTTCACATTGAGATGGAGTCAGTCTGATTTTTAGTGTGTCCTGGTGTCTGGTGAAATCCATGTCGCCCGCTTTGTGAATATCCTTGTGTTTGTCTACACTGCCTCCAATCACCAAAGCGTTGAACGTGCAGAAGTCTCCAAACAGTTCTCCATTCTCCTTCATCACTCCACCGAGTGCTTCTCGACACAACATTGGTTCTCTTCCTATGTTGTTTGCTCCCAGTTTGGCATTCATGTCACCCCACCCATTAAAATGAATTTTGATGTTGTCAGCTAGGATGGTGTCTTGTCTATTACTGATTGCAGTTGTCTATAGAATTCCTCCTTCTTCTCTTCATCTACATTATTTGTAGGTGTGTAGCGTAGTGTAGCATTGTATGATTGTGACTTTCCTTCCTTTTGAGTTGTATCTTGGTGTCATGATCGTCATCCTGAAGGAGGAGATTGGTTCCCACTGCATGAGAGCCTTTGGTACACCCAGGGACATGATGATAGCCACTAAAAAACTTAGTGTGCTGGTGGTTGTCGTCTGGGTGACAGTATTGGAGTAGATTATTGATTCTCCAGTTGACAGTTTGGAGAGTCCACTTCCATTCCATCTGCAAATTCCTCACAGATTCCCAGCACTTATACGCTATATCTTCTCATCTCTTTTGCAATCTGGGCAGCCTTGCCAGCCACGTTCAAACATTGTTCGGATATTCCATGTCCCCATCCTTACTTTTGCTTTCATCGAGAGAAGGGAAGACACATCGACTAATTGGCTTCCCGAAGACTTTCGCCAGCCGGCATCATTTCGTCTCTCCGATTCCAGTGAGGAATATGTTTATTTTTATTTTTTAAATTTTCTTTGTGCTTTAAAGTTTCTTTAGCGATTAGACTGGTTTTCCGGGTTAGGGTTGGTAGCCCTATGACCAACCTTCCCTCTTGATCCTGGCTTAGGACCAGCTAGTAACTAGTGAGGTTTCTGAATCACAAGAGAATTGAAACGACTTTGTCATTCACAGTTTATCTCTACCTAAGTTCAGCACACATTTCATCACAGAAAACGGGAACTGAAGCAACGGGAAACAGGTATTTTTCACAAATGATACAGGAAGAAAATCAAGGCGGATATTCTTATCTATTCATCTTAGTGACTAGAAGTGTAACCCGTGACGCGCGTTTCATCCTGTTTAGGACGCGTCAGCGGGATGAAGCTTCACCTCAGTGAGTGGTGTTTTTCCCACTGGGACTCAAACCTCGTGACTATCGCCTTAAAAGCCAAAGCGTTATCCACTAGGTCAATGGGGAATGACAGCCATCAACTAGGAACCCATCTGCCAACGTAGGTAGAGCAATTCGACACGGTAAAGCAACGGTAAATTAAGAGTATCGAAATAGCGAATGTTCTTCCTTATGTTGAAAGAAGGCAGAAATACATCTGTCAAATTCGGTTAACAGATTCTGGCTTATACACAGTGATTTCAGTTTTCCACGATAATGACAAACGGTTAATTTACAGTCCTTTTTTGGTTTAAACCAGTATCACTTAGAAGTGTTTATTCTCTCAGTCTGACCACCATATGTCTCACGTTGTGTCTTTACTCCTGATGGCATTGTTAGTTGTAGTAAATTGCCTTTGAAATACACTTCTCGTATATCTTGGCTAGCACAGTTAAACAGATTTGTAAGTTGATTCATTTTACTCTGACTTAAACGGTTACACTTAAATGTTAAGTAAACTATAAACACTACAAGGTATTAATCAAGATCAGGGACTGACTGAAGAACCAATGAAAACCAGAGTGCACAGAGGAGTCGTTTTAACTTAGTCTGGCTCTCTTCAGTTGTATGCATTTAAGACTTTAAATAGGGTGACGTGGAAAAGCATTAGTTCTCGTATGGAGGACGTCGCCATTCAGCCTCGGGGTTGGAATCAATTCACTAACTCATGTACTCCAAGTTTTGTCAGTTTTCTGTATGGAATGACCATAATCCAGTGTTGCGTGTAGGCTGAATTTCGTTGGTTTTCTATCTGACACTCAACTATGACAGATTGAATAAATCACTAATTATCGAAACATTTTTGTACAACTAAGATTGCCTATTGTCAATAGTAGGAATGAAGTACATAAAAACCATAAACAATTTGTTACCCTATTGTTTTAATTGTAATAGCAACTGTTAGGCTAAGAAAAGAACCGCTAAGATAGATAATGAAAAAGAAAAAATTAGGAAACTGATCAAAAAATTTGGATATTGTTCAAACGGATCAATAGGATTAATTTGCAGCCTTCTGATTGGCTAGTTTTGTAATAAAGCAGAAGATAAATGATTAGAAAATCAATGTAATATGAAAGTCCTATAATATCATTTAGTTAGTATGTATGAATAATATTTGTGAATGCATAATTTTAATTGATACAATCCACTAATTTGTTTTAATAAACGATATGTGCTGCATTGAAGTATTAGGAATTGTACCGAAAATTGTATCGAAAAGAAAATGACAACTTTGAATGCAGTCGGATTTCAAGTGTTGGCTACTGTTATTCAATGTAGAATTTGACAAATACCTGTAAATTGGATTTACGAGTAGCAGACAAGGCGAAATTCGGTCAGTGGTAGGGTGTAATTTTACGGTGAAGTCCTTGGATCGGTGACCTTGAAGTGGCTCTGTCGTATGGGTTACAGGTTCAGTCTCATGCTAACCTATCATTAGAGTGTACTATGTCAGCTGGTAAAATCCTCATTTCAAAAACACTACTGATAAACATATATATACATATATATAATAACCTTGACCAAGCCAGTCTAGTCTGCTATGCGCTCATATTATGTTCTCACGATACCGTGTCATTTGTGCCAAGAGTGACTGGATAGTGTATGACCTCATAGTTGTGTACCAAGTTGAATTCGAGTTGTATGCTGCCTGCAGGCACCCTGTTGTATATAGCTGATCACGTTAAGCGTTTTTAAGTCGGGGTTACCTTGAGCATGTTTTAACCTTTCGTATGTCAACTAAGTGGTGTATTTATTGATATTAATCATATACTAGGACCACTGGAAAAGTGACTTTGCTACAAAACCTCCTGTCCTAAAAGTTTGCTGTAATATCGTAAGCTTCTTGCTCAAAAAATGTGCTGTGAAGGGAAGGTTCTCAACCTCCTACTTGAGTAGCTGAACTTGGCAAGGTTGTTCTGTTTTACCATTATTCTTTCAAACTGCCGTCAGTGATGTTCCAACAGTGTTTCTCAAGAAAGTAAGTGACAGGTCTGTCGACTGTTGGGAGAATTATCCTTAACATTGTGATGACAGTACTTTTTATGGTGTTTCAAAAAACAGATTACAAACTTGCACCAACCAGAATGAGCTGTAGGCGAATGACTTACAAATTCCGTGGTCCACGTTGACATTTCTGATGACTGAGTGGTTTTTCAACTGCCAGAATGCGATACCAGTCAACAAGGTTTTCTTTGGAAACCACAGAAATAAGTCCACAAGGTGTGATAACTGATACAAAAGTGTCATGAACTAGCGAAGTACACTACCACTGAAGAACTTGAGGAATTAGAAACCGCTTAGGATGAGCTGTATTATTTTGACAGTCAGATCGGAATCGGCTAAGCACTGGACGGTCGTTTCACTAGTTTGGGACTGAGCCCGGTTGGTGGTGTGCCGAGACAAATTCACCTCATAAAGCCGAATTAGTTCGGCTTACTTGAATCTGACTGTCTGACTTACATTAGACTGGAATGCTCTAGACAAAAAGATCAATTCGGAAATTATTTACAAACCGCACGGTCCACGCTGGCATCACTTGCGAGCTGATAATCCTATTCAGAGTATACCAGTCTATGAGAGTCAGCTAGCCAGATTCAGGTGATCTGAACTACTTCATCTCTATGAGCTGAGTTTATCCAGGTGCACCACTCATGAGGTCGGCCCCAGATGAGTGAAAGGATTTTGCAGCTCCTGTCGCACTTTTTATTACCCCTGCGTGTCCACTTATTATATTTTTGTAGTGACTGCTTGGTGTAAACTTTGTTACATACATATACGGACGCTCAGATTCCACCTTGAATGGTCACTCAGTTCTTCCTTAATAGGAAAAGGCGGTATTGCAACAGAAAGTATTCGCAGCGTCAAGATCAACAATATATAAAAAATACAAAATTTATGCATATTACAATGGCCATGGCTATTTCCAAGCCTTTCTAGATCTAAATCCTATTGATTTTTCGCCTATTCAACCAATCTGATACTTATACGTTGGTTCACATGTTTTTTGCCGAAACTTCGAAGCAAAGCGATTGGTTGAAAAAGGCTTTGATAACTTACGGCTACTTGTCAAGATTTTGATAAACTGATTCCACACTATTACAAATGGTCGTCTGATGTTTAAATCTACTGGTTGGTATGGGTGGTTTCCAACTTTTCAAGTAGTTCATTTGTAACACACTGCAGTGAACAAGGTAGTGATAAGCGTCTGTAATTCAGTGATAAGCTTTGTACAATAGGAGCTCAGGTTCTCCTAAAGGCCACTCTAGCAATGATCGAAGTGATAAACCAGGTTTCTTTATTTTGTCTGTTAAGGCAGATTTTCATACAACAGATAAGTGTAATTGGTTATTTCAGTTGTTGTTAGAATGGTCTTTAAAGCCACTCCCCTTTTGCACAAATTTCAAGTTAAATATGATGCAATAAAAGGAAGTGATTGTATGAATTTCAAGTTAATTCTTGAGGTCAAACAAAATTGAATAAAATCTTCCTTCATTTTATCATAATGTTAATGATCAATTCGAATCACTAAGGTTAGCATGACAATAAAACTACGATTTTATTGGCTACTGTTACTCATTATTACTCTTTGTATCTGTCTGCATGAACGTCAACTAACAGGGAAGCGTCATCACACATCTTCGCTTATATCATTGCATACAGAGATGAATTGAACTAGGAAAGTATGGAAATCCTCGACAGAGAGGAAATACAAAGAATTTATACAAAGAATGTGAGAGAATTTTTTGAAGCTTGTCATTCGGTCGATCAACGATCAACAAGTATATTCACATTGACCCAACCTATCAACCAATAAGAAACACAAGAAACAATAAGAAAGTCAAAGTTCATATCGAGAGAACAACCAATCGAAATAAGTATGGAAACAATGATGAGATTTTGGCTGAAATAACCAATCACACACGATGTCATCAGAACAAGCTATCAAACCACTTATGGCGAAAACCGTATAGCTCACTACATTGTGAAGTTTGTGCTTATGATGTAGTCTAGAATGACAATGAAAGTTTCATGATTAAACATTCAGCTCGGAGAACAAACCAGCATCATAAACTCATCAATAGTGAGCTTATATATGTGAGAACATATACATTGTTGATAATGAGAACTATTTTGTTTATTTCTACTTATAAGTTGTACTTCCTTCTTCTCCTCTCTTTCTTTGTTCTCTTTATGTCTATACTTTCTAGTTGTTGAAAGTTTTTATTTTATAAAACAAAGTTCATTTTCAACTCTATTCAAAGTGAACTAAAAAATTGTATGTGGAATTATCGTTGTCTAGAATTTATTTGAAATTTTCAATGGCGGAAATTGAAAGTAATAAGTTTTTCATCTTCAGAAGTTTTTGTCGATTCTTCTACTCACTTTACTCCTCATGAAAACGGTTGTTTGCCTACATCGAATTGACTAATATTCATTTGCTGTGCATTTATTGATGTTAGTCATGTACTAATTCAAGTAGACTAAGATTGGGGTGAGAAGTCCTGACTTGGCAGTCAATGTGAGTACGACCGAGCGATAGTAACATATAATCAGATCACATAGTAGTCGGACAAAACCGTTGATGATTGAAGTGAGATAAAAATCTGGTCAGCAATCAAGTCTGTCAGCTCAAGTGGTAGAACATTGGGCTGGAAACTTTCTGGTCACTGGTTCGAATCATGCCGCAGCTCAGATTTTCATTTCACCTTCAACCAACATTCAGTATTAATATTCATCTCGTAGATTGAACTATCCATTGCTGGTATTGTAACATTAACTGGTATATGTGTGTGTGATTTTAATGTCTGGGTTAACTGCACACTAAACTGGTTGTCGACTATATGACATCGACTCATAACCTTTATACGATTGGCTCATTATGACTCACCAAACTGGACTGCAATCCGACTGACTATGTATCTTCGAAATCATTCGAATTCACAAAGAATGCAGGAACAAGATTAAAGACACAAATGAGTTATGCCAATCATGATAAAGGTAAAGCTTTTGTCACGTGACCTTCAGACAATGAACTGTTAGTCAGCGGCAATATGAAGGTTATCGGTTAACGAATAGAACGAAGTGCGTGTCCTGGATTCCTCTGCAAGCCACAAGCAAGTAAACTATAGTGATAAATATTCAGACAATATCGCAAAAGAGGTGAAGCAATGCGGTCCTGTAAAATAACGGAGAATTACAAGTACATCAACAAAAAGTTATAACTAATACACGTTGTATAAGAGGTGGTTATCGTCCCTCAGTGGCCTAGTGGGTAACGCTTTGGTGTTTGAAGCGATGAGTATGAGGTTCGAGTTCCATTGGAAACAACAACACTCCGCACTAGGATGCAAGTACATTCAGCTGACTAGTGAGTCCCAGATAGGATGAAAAGCTCATCCAGAATTTCTCTCTTAGCGACAACCAAGTAAACTATCAACCTATAAATGTTTACCAATCAAAGTAAAGCTGCACTTTTGTGTAATCTGACAGTTGTGTATAGGCATCAGTGGTATTATCACATGAATGATCTTTGTTCACTGCTACTCGCCGACTACTGTGTATCAACTCATACAACTTCTAGAACTGGTCAATTTATCTTCTGCTTTGTTGGTATTAAAATAGTGGGTTAAGGTCTAGATTTTTTCCTACTTCCATCGACCAACCTCACTAGTTGTAAAGTATAAGCCCACAAATGCATGCTTTCATATATCTAATGATTATGATACGCAGTCATGACTAGTAGGTGGGTTAATTTAGCCTTCTAGTAACATTCATACCTGATCAAATTTTTAAACATCCCATCATGTATCAACTTGTCACATCGATTTTTCATATATCTCATTGGGTCATTGGGTCTTGCACACCATCAAAACTACTTATGGTTACATGATATTGAACCTGAACTATTCTTTGTGTGCGTACCAGGTATTTAATAACTATCCGAATATTATAACGAAGTAGTTGATGTTGATTAGTTTGTGAAAAATGAGATACCTCATCGTTTTGTACACGAAATGAATTTTTTACCATTACTTAACACGAAGCCCGATTGGAAGCGACCTAAGTGGAAATCAATATTTTAAGCCATCAGTCCCTAAGGTAGAAGCTTTGGATTACAACTTATGTTTCATGTTACTGTGTCGTTAGGATGAATCTTATTGGACAATTTTATCCTACAGTTGAGCAGTCAAAATAAATAACAGACTTCTGACCTAGTGGTTTTCTATGTCCATGAAAACTATATATAAATGCTATATTATTGTTGAGTGAAATGTCATCCTTACGGTTAGAGGCCGGTCTTTGTCTTTTGATTTTCACTGTTCAGTGGAACTTGTATCCAATCGAAGTGTCTTACTGCGTTAGTAGCGTTCTCGTATTTTGTATAATTCTGTTAGTCACTTTAAAGCCTGAGAATTAGATAGCTGTTAATGTATTCTGCAGTTGGTCTTATTTTAAAAGAAAATATTCCTTCAGTATATTCAGATCTCAAGGAGTTTGAAAGCTAGTGTGAAAATTCGACATCATATAACCGTTCTAGGCATTGGGAACCCTCTATCACTTCCAAACTTAAATTCGAAATAGTCATACCTTCTAGTGAGTAGGAAATCCTTCAGCCACGGTGTCAAGGTGGCAGTGGTCGACATTATTATTATTTCAACTCAAGTCAATTCTTAATGCAAAAACCAACTCCTTAATAGTCATCCAGTCTTCAACGCGTACTCTAAACCGTTACTTTTTTTATCACATAATCAGTAATAAGCTTTTTGATAAATAAAGTCCTTTTTAAAATGTTTATTATACTTGACTGAAGATCATAGGGATTCTATTGGTTTTACAAAATATTGAATGCATGATCATTGGTTAAGAACATAACTTTTTGGCAAACTCATTCATCAATTGATCTGAGTGTGTTAGATTCGGTATTCGATAAGCCATCAGTGTATCGTGGGTTAATATTTTTTCAGTCTATTCAGGTTTAAATACCCAGATGGTACCATAAAAACTTACGCATAAGGTGGAACTTATGTAGCTTATTGATGTAAGTTTGTATCAGATTGCTTAGTTGCATTGAAATTGTTCTACTCAGTTACTGTTTGTCATTATTCTATTCCCAGGTTGTTATATGTCTTTTGATGTGCGTATGTGTATTGTATTTCCCTCTTGTTCTCTTGTTTTTCTGCAAAAGAAATGCTGTCTCTCTCTACACAGCCTTAAATATCTCTGTTTATTTTCATTTAGGCGTTTTTTTTCTCAAGATAAATGAACATTATTAGTTGTGTTGTCTAATGTTTCTTGTAGCTAACTTAACTTATTCCAGGGGTTATCATTTCCTTCTTATAAGCAATTTTCTTCTTCCTTCTTCTCTTCCTTTGCCTTTTCCTCTCTTTCTTGTCTTTGTCATTACTAACAATAGACATAGACTGAGATAAGGAAATTATATGAACAGACGCTTTATGAGAATTCGCTTATACAGGAAAGAAGTTGGTCTCCTGTATGAATAGAAGAAGAACAATACTGATAATATTCTTCTGTGTAATCTTTTACATTCCATGTTACAATTTTTTGCTTTTGTTATCGCTTTCCTCCTGAAAACCCTTCGTTTTGTTTTCATATTCTTTATCATTCAATTGGAACAGATTTTTGTGGAATAAACAGAAAACGATCAATGGACCAATCAATGAAGAGGAAGATGAACTAGCTGTTCAATTTTGAAGTAAGGTGATTAAAAAATTGCTATTATCCTTTGCAATTGAATAACTTGGACGTTTGCTACCAACGTCTCTGGAATTACGTAGTTCAATCTACTTTTGAAGCGACTTTGAAATATGCTCCAAGGCCCTTATTTACATGGGTCTATAAGTTCTCCCTGTTCATGTGTCATTACATCTATATTTAAATTGGTAGATGCAACGGGATGTCATATCATGGTTCATATACTATAGCGGTTTGGGAGAGTAGACAGGCTTGGTAGTTTCTATTCATCGGATCCTAGTTGTATAGTAAATCCTTTTATTAGCAGGTTTGAGCCTCTGCTTAAAAACTGCACCATGAAAGTCACATTTGTACGGAAGATTGACACAGATGTCTTTTCGGCACATTGTGAAGAGCAAACTTTAGCGCTCTGGCAACTTTATACCAGCTGATTGATTTGAATGGATATTTATTTTTTCACCATTGTCTCAGACAGTCATCTTGTCTCATCTTTCCCAGTAATATTTGTGTATATTTGTTAAATCCTACTGCATAATCACCTAACTAAAGCTTACTTATACTGAACTGGACAAAAGCTATAATAATTCAAGTATTGACTTGACTATGTAAGTTTTCTGTAGACAAATCGCTTTCTGGATCCATCTTGCGGATAACTAATTAATATGTCTAAAAAAGGCAAATAATCACCTTTCTCTTCCACGCATATCAATTATGTTTCGTTCTGTGCTTCATTTAGTTGGTTAACAATTGAATTAGAGTGACCTGAATTATCATATATAATTAAGATGGCATCAATATATAGTTTCAGGTTTCTGGGTATCTTATTTTAATTTCAGTATTCATCATGGACTGACATCAGTTGGAGAACCATTGAAAACCTAGGAGAACTGGATAGCTGTTTCGTCCTAGTATAGGACTCTTCAGAAGTCTGTGACAAATATTGGCTTTCTCAACTAGATCCTCTGTTAAGTTTTCCACTTGTGACATCAATGTCTGCTTAAAAGTGGCACATACATGAGGAAGATCCACAGATCCATGCAAAATAAGGGTCTGGAAGTTACTGTTACCACCAATCGAGATATTCTGAACGTCTGTTGAGAATATGAGTAAAAGTGAATTCTACAGGAATAAGCTTTGATGAACAGTAATGGTTTCAAACTCATAAATCCCAGACTGTTTAGCGGATACATCAACCCCTAGATAGTAGAGGCTGAGAACATCAGTTACTGTAATCACTTTCAATTCTCTCGAGTAGTAACCTACTCGATGTCTAAAGATTTATCGTTCTGATCCTGAAACACGGGCCAACTGAAGAAAGTATTATTATCAGGGGAACAAATCCAAAGGAAAGTGAGTCTAAGATTTGAACTGGAGTTATCAGCTAGTGAAAATGTTTGGCCAAATCCACTGATTACTAGCACAGCAAGGAGAATTTGTCACCATGCCATGAAAGTGTATTCATTCAAATATCATCCAGGCTTATAGCATTAGAATGTGTGTGTGTGTGGATTTTAGCCTATTCTTTTCAACTGACTATTTCACACTACCTCTAAGCTATCTTAAGACACCCTAGATTAGGTTTTCCAAATAAAACTTCGTACGAAACAATGAGATAAGTTATTTTAACAGGCTGTGCACAAAAGGAATACTTGGTTACCCTAGGTTGAGGACGACCACATGTTTATATAGTTAGTAGGTGACTAAAGGCTTCATAAAAGACTGAACTATTCTAATTAAGCTACTCTCCAGGTAAACACCGTCTTCTCGGTAAGTTTTACTGTAGTCAAAAATCTGATAACTAGCACAGTCATCATGGCTTTATACAAATTTCAATTTGTTAACTTCCAAGGAATTTGTGCATTTATTACTCGAGGTATCCATTATTTTCAAGCATGACTTCAAATCAAAATGCTGTCAGCAAGCTTGTGTACATTCATGCAATAGGTAATAAGTCACATCTACTATATGTGAGGGCTAATGACACTACCTGACTGCTCACGCCTCTGTAAGTGCAGGGGTGCATTGATTACTCATGGGAGGGTAACTAGTTTCATGCTGTCCAATGATGATTACCCTCTGAATTCTATGAATCATTTTACAATGTGGTCATAAAGCTAGGGTCAATAGGACTGAATTAACATGAAACTGGTCACTATTCAATGACACATCAATCTATATCATCCATTTCTATATGAGGTCATTCTCAGTCTGAATAGCTCAGTGGTAACCTCTCTAACTACAGCACCGGGTAACGTGGGTCTCTTAAGGAGATTTCAGTTCTTTTATGACCTCAAATAGGCCGTACAGTTCAGTACCAGTTAGCACACAATAAAGGTCCAGAGAAATCTGTGTGTTGCCCCTAGCCACTCATAACAGATATATACTATCACATAAATGGCCAACATTTGATGATAAATTAGGCTCATTGAGAGTGAATGTGGAAATGAGTTCCTTTTGTTGCCTAGCGGTGCATGATAAATGTTACTGTTTCAGAAGCTGTGAGATAACATCATTATTTCCAAACAAAGGTTGAATTGACACTAGGTGATGTTTGAAGTTGAAATGAAAATCTAGACCTCAATGGGATTAGGACTAGCGATCTCTGGGTTGGCATCCCAAAGAATATAAATCTTGAAAATTGATTTTTCGATTTACATTTCCATTCTGTCATAGTTACTGTAAACTTTAAGTCATATAGTTCTGTAATCCCTGGTGATACAGTTCGCACAAACTGAATATTTAGCATCACTGAATCAGGTTTTGTTGAATGGTTTGTTCTACTCTATAGGAGACCTGCGTACAACAAATAATGACTTGTTATTAGTTACAGTGGTGTCTAGAGATTTTCACACTTGAAGCAATATACAGTGTTTTACATACAAATGAATATCAAAACTTTCTTCTATCAGTGCTTTAGTAGTAGACAAAAGTGAAAAAACTTCAGATGATATCAGTAACACATTCCTGATAGCCTTCAGGATGGCTTAGAATCCTAAGGAGTAGCTGGGAAACTTATTTCAGAATGCCGGTCCAGTGGTAAAGCAAGGACTGTGTTCAACATTATGCTTCCTTCAAAACAGTGCCAGGTGGATAAATGTCGAGTCAAAAGACAGTAGAGTGAGAAGTATCGTGCAAAGTTTACACTTAATGAAAAGACCATTGTCAAAAGAAAACGGCAGTGGAAAACTTTGAGAATCGAGACAATAGGAGTAATGTGGTATGAATCATACGACAACTTTCAACTCAGGCACAACAAACCAACCAGACAAAGAAGTTTGCAGTACCACGTATTACCACTGGGCCTCTTAACAGATATATTTAACTTGGATTAAACTACTTTGAAAAGAGAGACTAGGAATAAGTCATTGACGAGAATACCAATACTTTCCCAGCTAACTCAATACTACAGCACTATAATTAAGAAGTTTCAGATGAACCACAAGAAACCAAGTTCAACAGACGAGATGATTTGAAGTTTAAGTCATACTTCTTGAATCGTCGAAGGAGCCAAAGGTTGATCAGAGGTATTTAGCGACTTTCAGTTTACCTTGAAAAGTCAAGAAGGTTCTGTAAATTAGTATGAGAGCAGTTTTTCACTCTAATCGTAAAACTCCGCGAAGTTATTGGTGTTTATGCGAGTTTCCACACAGTTCGTCAGATAGCCGAAGTCAGTATAAATGAGACTTGCATTATGTATTTACAACTCTTCAATTAAACATTCTCATTGTATTCTTCACCTTCTTCATACTCGAACTGACTGGTAATAGTTAGAGAGGGGGTGGGGAGCTGGAGATTCGAGTAGAAGTTTTCAGCTAGTTTTGCATTTACTGGTGGGATATCATAATTTCATGCCAACTTTCTAGAGTTTAAAACAACAAAGTAGGTAAAATATGATGTCTCTATGTTTTGCTATATCAGTCCAGGATACACCATTATTAAGTGAATACCCACTTCAGATGTGGATGGGGAAGTGAAAAAGTGAAAACTGACTTCTGGACTACAGCATCTACCTCGTCCTTATTATATCATCCAGTAGTGGTCAATTTAGTATAAGGATCATAAACATATGTTGGTATTAGCGTTATTGCTTGTATTACACCGTCGTTAATTGGACCGAATTGATCAGTCTGTGTTGGCATATTGGCTCCTGTGAGGATGCCTCGATATTACCTGTCTTTTAACTATGTATAGTAATGATGGGCAGTGGCTAGCAGTGTACCTGTACCGAGCAATAACACTAAACCCATACCCGTCGCACAAGAAGTGGCTATCGTGGCACGATGGTGTAGTGGGCAACGCTCTGGCATTTGAAGCGATCGCCCCCGAGTCCAAGTCTCGGTGGGAACATCATCACTCACTGGGAGGCAGGCACATCCAGCTGACGAGTTCCAAATAGGACGAAGTGCGCATCCTAGATTTCACTGCTAGCCACTGCCCATCGTTAATACCTTGGTATTCATACAGAACTCGAGTGAAGTGAGCCTCTGATATGTTAGTTGACGGGAGGCGATCGGTAGGATGCTCTGGGCCTACATTTCGTGCTCTTTGGCACTAGTCAGCAGGGCGTATCTGTAACCTCAGTGGAACTGATATCTCATCTAAGATTCCTACCCGCATCACTCATTGATGCGGCCAGAGATGTTATCACTGAGCTGTTTGGGCCGCGACTGACCTCCTGTAGGACTAGATTAGATACTTTGATTAGTCACTGCAGGAAAACAATCTTCATGTTGTCCAGTTTTATGGGCTGACTGAATTCTGTAGATTATTTTCCATTGTGGCCACCAAACCAGACAGCTTGGCATCGCGATGCGCTTTGATAGATGTTGGATGGAGGCAATCAGCAAGAAGCCCTGGACCTAAGTTTCGGGCTGTTTGGCAGTTGTTTGATATACTTAAAACATAACTCAAAGAGGTCTTCCGAATATATTTGCTAATACATAATGCGAAGTAGGACATCAAGTGAAAGCATATCTATTCAAACTGCTGATTTTCTGAACAAAACAGATAGATACAAGTAGAAAAGTAAGTGGAAAATGGAGTAAATTAGAAAATTTTAACTGAATGACCTTGAAACTGCTTATTCTTTACAATTAACTTCTGAGTTTACCAATAAAAGTTGGTGTAAATTTCGTATACTAACAACATCAACAGGTCACATCAAAAATTGACTAGTGAACTCATACAGCATGCATTCAACGTCAGTATAACTAAGATGCTTATTAAAGACGCTTATTTAGTACCACTGGTTTGATTGCTAATGTGATACTGGTTTTCGCCTGATCATCTCTTACTTATGTTACCAAAATATATTTGGCTTCATGTCATTTATAAGTTGTTCTATTTTTAGCAAAGTAGCAAACTGTCTTCATTTTAAAAACGAATACTGAGACACCACGAAATATACTTATTTTGTAACACTTCATGTCGTTTGAAAAAGGTGATTAACACAAGCTCACCGAATCTACGCTTGACGTTTCAAGAAGAGGATGTACACTTCACAAACTTTGATTTTGTTTTCTTTCATAGAATCATCCTCAAGGTACATCTTAGTATTTAATAGCTTTCACCTTTTGATCAGTTGATGTAAAACGTTGATTGTGATCACGCTAGTTGTGTATACATACTTCTTGTTAGGGACTGTGAAAATATCCTCTGGATTCCTTAAAGAAGCCTGAAAATCTCGGAAACGCCTTCACAATCAATCGTGGTGTATCGAATGCAAAAAAATACACGTAACCATACATGTGAGACGCAGATTGGGTAAAGAACTGCCTAGAAAGGTACAGAACTTTCCAAGGCCATCAAAAAGTGTATATAAGCCGTTAATTTTTGCACATGTTTGACTTGACAATAAATCTGTATCTTTTTTGTCGCTTTTTATTTATTTCCGAGGAATCGACCAACCTTCAAGGATAAAGTCTAGGGTTTTTATTCAAGAACCCACCTATATATAAAACTGTATACACCCATCACTTCTTCATGGTCAAAGGCTGAGTGGTTTTCGATAATGAGTCCTTTCTGACCTTGGAGAGAGTAAAGTTCCTCTCTAGAAATGTGATCTGTCATTATTCGGATACTAGGTTGGATGTGTTGCTTTCTAACCGGTTCACAATAAGGTCAGATTTACGACATAATTCGACTTTCAAATATTCGACTAGGCAGTGTAAGTTTCAGTTTTTAGAGAACTGCCCAACTTCTACGCGTTAGCTTCATGGCTTACTTACGAGAACCAGAAAATACAGAATGAGAAGTAGAAAATGCTGCATAATCAAATAAAAATATTTTTTAAGAACTCACATGTGCAGACGGTAACAAGTACCAGGATTACCAAGCACATACTACAGAGTCCACGTCTCATAGGTCCATCCTCACTTAGCAGTGCAACAGCCTATCACTTATGTGAGATGGGGCATCAAGCAGATAAGATGAAATCCTTCATAGTAAACAATAGGTAAGAGAACTCATGTGTACTTTGGATTGTTGAAGCCGTCACTATCCAACGAGTAAAACCGGAACTTTGTCTTCAAAAGGAGACCGTTACCAATGTCCTAGTAACTGGTTACTTTTTACTTTCGCAACTTCCTCAGCATGTGAAATTGTTGGCAAGCGAATCTTCTCCTTGATTGCTTCCAACCGCTTCAAATGAAGTACAATACACTGTAATGTCAAACCAATTAATTTAGAAATGGCTTGACCAAAGAAACGATAGATAATTAATCTTTACGAGTTAAATATATGCTAAAATACATAGTTATTACCAATATAAAAAAAATCAGAGAAAGCAGACTGCCAGTTAGATTCTTCATGTTTCTATTTCAGTATTACACTGACAGTTATGTATCTGCCTACTTATCATCCAACTTTCTGTATCGTTTACAACTGGTAACTCGTTTATTGCGACACACTCCGTCAGTTGTACACCTAGATCTAGACCCTCTTTCAGTTCATCAACACTGTTGATCGTATTCCATCAGATTTTCACATCTGAAAGTTGAAAGTGATGACTAGACTTGTACTTAACGTTATCAATTAACTTGTACTATTTACCTGTTTTAAGAAGAGTTTTCATCACGCACTGACACCAACTTGAGAACGGCTGAAGTGTGAAACTGCATATCATTGGATTCCAATCTACTGGCTGAATGGTAGCACATCGACTATGATAGATTGTGATCCTGGACTCAACGGTGATGGCGTCATGGTTGTGTGACGCGGAGGAACCTGATGCTATATGGAAACGACTGTCCGGTGCTCCGAGTTTCTCAACAGTTCTCAAAATGGTGTCAGTCTGTGGTTAATATTACTTTGAAATCACTAAATATCTACAGACGACCAACTGAATCGCTTGTTTGTCGATATAATATCGATATTTATTGATGGGAAAGAAATAATAATAAAAAAACAATTTCACCGGATAATTTAATTAGTAGTCCAGTAAGATTCCGGGAATTTATAGTGCATGCTTCTCTAATTCGCCTTTGCGCAAATACGCCACTACTGTCGCACATATGAGTCCCAGCCTCTGTACAGTCATGGATTTTAAAGTATGTTTCAAATGGTAGAGCATTTGTTCACCGAGAAAGTTTGAACCATACTTCATTGGCTACTAGCGTATAAATAAGTAGTATAATAAATCTAGACAAAAAATAAAGCATTTCAAAAGGTGATGAGTTTCTCCCGACCAAAGTGAATATTTTTGCATGGAAGCTGGATAGTCGTGTAAAATGAAAGTAAAGACAAAGAAGGTGTGCATATTCGTGGGAAAGTTATGGTGTGTCCCCGTATCCTACCTGATCTTATCAACAAATTCAGCGTAAAAGTAAGCGAAAAATATTAGCCAGTTTAATTTATATAGGAATTAACAGGTTAATGCAATCCTAAGTGGTTGCAGGTAAGCTCACTGATGTTGAAAGATGGTTGGTCAAGAAGGTGCTAGCAATTCATTCTAGGCACTATTTTTTTTACTGGTTTGACAATTTACTAATTTTTGTATATCCCGCATGCAATAACTAACAAGAGATCATGCAATTAAGGGAAAAATACTTCGAAAGACGGTAGTTGTCTGGAGGCAATCGTCAGAAAAACTTGTTAGACCTGGATTTCGTGTTATTTGGCACTTGTCAAGAAGGCGTGCAACTTCGAGAAGGCTGATGTCCCCTGCGTTACCGAGTTTCGTGGTCAGAGACATTACCATTGAGCTATTCGAGCTGCGATTCTTCTCCTGTAAAACTGGATTTGATGCAGTGACTGGATAACATGAAATTAGTTGTTGTTCGACGACCAATCAATATATCTAACCCACTCTTACAGAAGGTCAGTTGCGGCCCGAATGCCTCAGTGGTAACGTTGCTGACTCCAACACTGTATGATCTAGGTTCGAATCTTAAATAAGATATCAGTTCCTATGACGTTACAGAGCTAAGAGTGCTGAAAACAGCGAAACAAAGATAAAGCAGGGCTCCCTGCCGATTGCCTCTAGCCAAATAACATCCACACTCATCTAGTCTGATACCAAAACCAGTCTCCCTGATTTACTCAAAAAGACTAAGCATGTTATATTCAGATGTATCTCTGAACACTGTCTTGCATGACTGTCTAAAAGGAAGTGCAAAGCCCTTCACCTCTCGATTCTTGATGACTCTATTGCACAAAAATCCTCCTTCAAAGTCATTCGTAGAGTCTATTCAAGCATTTTAAAGGGAGTGTGCACTTACCGTCTGAACATTGCAGAAGCTCTGGCAATTCGTGGATTCAAGCCTGATGTTTGCATCCGAAAGAGACACGTCGAATCTCTAATTCTGAATTGGTCGTAATCTTCATAAAGCATTTCATTGATCTATTTGTCATTTTTTATTATCTATTGTGATCCTATAAACAGTTTCTGATGGCCATGGGTTGGCCTTCTAGCTATTATCACCATTTCGGTAACATTATATTGACCCATTAGCTATTGATGGATATATATTTCTATTGTAACCAGAAATACGGTTATACAGATTTTGGAAATGTTTTCGCCTAAAAGAAGATTTTCTGCGATGAATTGTCTTTCTATGGTACCAGGTGATGATTGAAGGTGAAATAAAGGTCTAAGCAGCGGCAGAAATCGAATCAGTGACCCACGGGTCACTGGCGTGGTGCTCTACCAACTAAGCTACAAGATTCAACTCGTGATCGAATCTTAATTTTGCTTCAGTTAATAAGGATTTCGCCTGAAGTTGTTCACAGTGTCCACTGGAACAACATGCAGAGCAAACTTTATTTATCGTGATCTTAGATCATCTGAGACCTGGTTTCCACAGTCCTATGCTTTGATTTTAAGCATAGTTGAAGTCTTTATGTCTGCAGAACTAGTGCTGAAATATTCTTTCATTCCCAAGCAAACCTAATCAACCTTAGGACTGTTACTTTGTCACGTGTATTTTTGTGACAGAGTAGATGCTCAGGGCACCTTGATGGGCGGACAAGATCATGAACGGCGAAGGATGTTTGAATGGCGCTCTAGTGGATGATATGAAGCAACTGTCGACTGTTTGAAACAAGCCAGGTTGATGTGGGTTAACACTTCATCCCAATATTCAAGTTTGGCGCTCAGCTAATACAATAGACAGTATTTTTTCGGTAAAATCCTAAGATTTATCAAGGTTTATCAGAAATTCTTATGTGTTAAAGTGTCAAATGATGTTGAAATGCAACTATATTGACTTACTGATTATCATATGTCATAAGTACTGTAAAATCGACTGACAGCCTACACGATTCAAAAAATTTATTCATATAATCTCTGTGAATAACGAGGTATTTCATTCTACTGAAGATATCCTGTTCTTAAGTAGAGGCAATAACACCAAAAGTTAAAAACCACTGAATATTGCTTTTCAGGATAGTCGAAAATTAGATAGACTTAGCGAATGGAAACAGCTCAGTGGTAGAGCTGCGGGCTGAAGCGCCTAGGGTCAAAACCCGGGTGCCCCGTCACTGTCTTAGGGTCACCTTGTCAAACTCCTGAAGAAGGGTGACCTAAGCCTTTGCAATAACTGGTGACGAATCATGCTCCACCTCTGTACACCCAAAAGCAAAATATTAAGCCACATCATCCTGGAAACACCAAAGGATGTGCTAGATTCAAAACTACGACCACAACATGCTGACTGGATTCAGGAAGTACAAAACATGCGCAGACCAAATTGCAACGCTTCACATCATCATAGAACAAAGTATAGAATGGCAGTCAACCCTCCACCTGACCGAAACTTCATCAACTTTGAAAAGACCATTGACAGCGTCGAACAAGAAGTAATTTGGAAACTGATTCAACACCACAGAATATCACAAACCATTATCAGCCTCATTCAACAACTATCTGAACACGCCACATGCCAGCCAAGTAATTCACAATGAGAAGCTGAGTGATGCCTTTGAAGTGAAGATAGGAGTGAAGCAAGGTTGCCATCTACGTTCACCATCCATGATATTCCTGATTGTGCTAGACTCGACTGGATCATGCAACAAACAGTGAGGAGCTGTGAGAAGAGGGGGATACGCTGGACCGATGAAAAGAACCTAGAAGATTTGGATTTGGCCGATGATTTATGTCTGATGAGATGTCACACAAACTTGAGGATGTACAGGCGAAAACTAACAAGTTGGCAGAAGAGGCGGGGCAGGGCAGGGTATGGCAGAGCAGAGCAGCGAAGACGGGAATTCAAGTGAATGTAGAGAGGATGGAGGTGATGAAGATACCCAACCAACAACACCACCACCAACAACAACAACAACAGCAACAACAAGCTGCAATCACCATCAACGAGAGAAGCTCAAAGAAAGTAGCCTCTTTCACCAACACCTATCTAGGCAGCACTGTCTCAACTATAAGTGCTACAGACGAAGACGTCAAAGCCAGGATCGGAAAGACAGCAAGACATGCGTTCATTAGCCTGAGACCAGTGTGGAGATCATCTGCACTGCACTCAGCATAAAGTGTGAACAAGATTTGGATTTTGAACACCAATTCAGTCAAGTCTGTCAGTGCTTCTATGTGATGGTTGAGAGACTTGGTGGGTTACGAAAGGGATTTCCAACAAACTGAAGACATTCATGAACAACTGCCGTCTACGCTGGCTGGTTGCTGAATCTCAGATGTCCGGAAAGAATAAGCAACCAGGAACTCTGGTTGACTGGTTGGCTTGCTGGCTGGCTGGCTGGCTGGCTGGCTGGCTGGCTGGCTGGCTGGCTGGCTGGCTGGCTGGCTGGCTGGCAACGAACCAACGAAGCAAGAACCCATCGCTGAACAAATATGCACTGGAGGGAAGTGGAGATGGATTGGGCATACACTGAGAAGATCATTCGGGGACACTACGCTCTAGGCCAGTTGTTCGAGTGGAACCGAGATGGGGAACGGTGAGTTGGGCGTTGGAGGTGAGGGTAACATGGAGGAGATCATGTGAGGAAGAAATGAGAGCTTTTTGGCAGTGATGTAGCTAGGTTGAAAAGACTGCATAGAAGAGAGTGTAATGGAGGTGTGCTACTGAATCCCTATGTTCCGCTTGGAACCCAAGGGAATATAATAATAAAATAATAAAATGAGTTATGCAACTATGCCCTCCCAACCGTGTATAACAAAACCACGAAGTAAAGTGCTTATTTTCTATATATATTAGGCGATGTAATACATCTATATATAACAGGAAATTGGTTAACCGCAACACATCATAGTTAATAAAAATGAAATAACTAGTTCCAAGCACAAAATATGGGATAATGGATAAGAATAGATTCCATTCAAAATGTAGTTATTTCCGAAATATAGGTTACAAAGGAATATATGAAGAATCAATCGAAACCTCTTGGACAGAGCTACATAACAATATTGTCATTTAAGTCATATGTAAAATGGTGTTTAAAATAAATACAATAATGTGACCATCGACACTAATCTAAAATTCACATTTTATACATTTTAGCAGATACAAGAATATTAGTAATAAAAGTATTTACAAAGTACTTTCATCTTATTCATGAGTGATGTTTTTTTGCTTTTTTTTATAGTTATTCTTCATAGGATGCTATTTAGAGTGCAAGTTTCTATTGTTTATTGATTGTTCATTTCTTAAACAACACTATCACTCATGAAATCATATTTTGCTTGAATGAAAGCGGAATAGTCTACCCTGTGGTGGGTAAAAATTTATTAAGTGTTTTAATTAACTAAATGCCTAGTATCTAACATATTCTTCAACCAGTCAACCCTACAAAATTTACTTGGAAATCATTAACCAGGGTATTGGTTTCATTTTTAGCTCTATTGTGAATCAGAAGTTGACTTGATAAAATAGATTTACTGAAATGATTCTGTCAGTCAAATAAAGATAATGAGTGCTGACCAACAGCAATGAAATAGTGAACATTTACTGACCCTTGTTAGTTTGAGATAACTGGCTCCAGATGGTGTTTTCCATTGTGAAACTAGGAACCGATATTGAATGTTTCAAATATGAGATTATAGTTTACCCTACCATCAGAGTAAAACATGATCATTGTTGAGAAACGAACACTCATGTTATACTTATCGTGTTACTACTTTACTGAACCTTACTCATTAGACGCCCACAAATGGAGTAAATCTGATGATGTGAAGTGTGATTGTCGATAGTTATTGAGCTAGCGACTAGTACTTTGGTCTTTCGATTGATAGCCATTTGTCTCCAGCAGAAGACTAAAGAAGAAGAAAGTGATTCCAGATGATGAGTCAAAAAGGCCTTACTTTATTGTCGAAATGCCTATTCTACCAGTACTTCTTGTGACTTCTTTGATCAGTTTGACAGAGTAATCATTCTTTCACACTTATCAGAAATATTGAATGTTTCATCATAGACGCTACCACAGAACATCCAATTAAGATAGTGAATGGTTTACTTACTTTTGAAATGACTTAACATCTGCATTTATTCACATTTTTTAGTTACTGACTGTTGATTTGTGAATATTTAGACATCCTTCTGAATAAAATTTACAAATGAATGTAACCATCCAGTTTTTGAATAGATTTTAATTAAGTGGAAAACTTTTTAAATATTGGAATATTTCCACCTGATCATAAAAAAGATTTGAGATAACAAATACGTTTCTGGTAATATCATTCACACAATTTCTGTAATCCCATTTAAATTACCGACTCCAGCGTACATTTCATGAAGGAAAACTTCAATATTCGTCAGGTTATAAGGTTAAACCTAAACGTTAAAACGAGTCAGCTAGGCTCAAAGATCTACACTACCAATCAGTGAATGAGTAGAGTGAATGCAAAACATGCCCTCCAATATACAGTTCTACCTTCCATTCACACAACACTACATACACACCAACACAAAACACATGTGCACCCATTCATTTTGAAAGCTTCTTCTTAGTTCAGAAAAACTACACATAATGAATCTTCCAAAACTGTTAGTTTGTTGTCCACCAAGTGTTGTAAACTGTAACTTGTGCTCGATTTAAATTCAGCCCCAGTTTGGCTATGTCGGAGGATATTCACGTCAACTCTGAACGACTTATCCTAACATATGCACTCTACATACCCAATTCTACAAGTACAAGTGAACTGATATGTGCACAGTGAAGCAGCCAGAAATGGTAGCTTGTTTGTCACATGGATTTTCACTGTTCGATGGATACAACAAATAAGCTGTAGGGTCGTGGTATGAAAGGTTCTCTGTTCGACACTTCAGAATGCCATCTCTGTGTCACAGCGGACTTTCCAATTCGAAGGTCATTTCTCTTCATATACACAGGTCTATATTTCTAGAATACTTTCTTGGTGCATATATTTATCAACAAGTACATCTTAGAATACATTCTTAGGAAACATAGACCTTAGACATTCCACTTCTTCATATGATGTGTCAAATGTGCACGTTTTGTGAAATGTGGATTAGAGTAAGAGTGGGTTGAATATTTTTTCCAAGTAAATGGAAGCGAAATGTAGAAACTGATCAACTGTTTATTCCATGTAGGTTTTTGTTGAATGGATGTTTTTGGTGACCCGTTCTCTCATCTGATTAGTAGCATTACACCAAGAAATTATGTTATTGAACTCACTGAAAGTAAACAGCTTTGAAATAGTTGGCAAATCTAAAAATGGATACCCACTGAAATTTGTACATAGGAATCTAAAGCCAAGAAATATCACAGAACACTTGCAAACTACTCCGAAAAACATTTTACTGCTGAACTTCACATTCAAGGAGAAAAATGTGGCAGACAGTTTTAAAAAAATGACTACCAAGATTCATAAATTTTACATATTCTGCCCCCAAATCGTAGAATCATATTTTTCTCTCACAAACGTCTTCATAAGTACGTGAAGGATAAACTGGAGCATTGGGCTCCACTGATTTATATATATATATATATATATATATATATATAAGGTTTACTTGCTCAAGTGGAACTGAGTTAAACGGCCTTACCATGGGTCAGCTTGTGAGGTGAGCTTGCGAACACTACCCAAACAAACTGGCAAAGTCATAACGGTAATACATCTTCAGCTCTGTAACACAACACTCAGCAAACTCAAGACACTTGGGTGCTTCTGATGAGTTCCTCAAAATCTTTTATATGATATAATCAAGCTAGTTGAAAGGAATAAGGTTCAAGCATCTGGACATAACTGAAGCATTAGCAATTCAAAAGTTCAAGTAATTATTATCCATTCAAAAGAAGTATCATACAACCTTTTTCCTTGCTATGGCCCCGGTAGGAAACCAATCACTCTTGTGACGTAAATATACTTTATTTTATACATACATACACACATACATACATACATACATACATACATACATACATACATACATACATACATACATACATACATACATACATACATACATACATACTTTTCACTAACGAATTTATAGGTGTGTCAGTCATAAACTTGAACTTTCATGAATACTGACTGTTTTCCAAATAATTTTCACCATAATCTGATATCAGCTGGAGAATCTTTGAGAATATTAAAATGCTGGATATCATCTTCAGTGCTGTCTAGCACTCCTCAGTAGTTTATTCCTATGATCCTATGAGGAATCAATCCCTTGACTATTAATTCTCATTTCAAACTCGTCACCATCAACCCACAGGGTTGGTAATCAATGGTCTACTTTTTCCTACTTCCATCACTTTATGATACTTTGCATACATCATTGAGTATGACTGGCTAGCATTTATCATTACACCTGGCTATGATTAGGCTACAGGCTACGAATTCTCATCGGAACTTCAGTAATAATTAGCTGGACACTTAATGAACTCCCACCAAACTAGGTGTTACTTGATCCTGTAAATTTTCTAACATCAATCACACTCCTGTGTGAACTCAGATGAACCTTTTATTATGTTATCTCTTATCACGTCCACTCAATTTGGTATTGTTTATAGAGAATGAAGGAATTTTTGTCGTTAAATTCTCTTAAGACAATTATAGTTACCTGAAGATGTGATTTTGGATACCAGGATCATATTCAGTTGGTTTCACCCCGTTTTCCATCAAATAATACGCCAGTGTCGCACCTTTAGCTCCCAATTTACATAAAATGGACTATGGAACAAATTCCACTTTGTGATCCCTGAGTTAAATGATTTGTTATCGTAGTACATTATACTTAATATTCGACACTCGAAGACATATCGGTAAAAAATTTTCCTGGCCAAGGTCTGGTGATTGTGTTAATGCTCATCGGCAAGGCAAAACTGTTGTATCAAAATTATTGATCCTATCATCGTCTGGGGTGGGTTAGAAAAGTGTTTCACATCCCGAGTAATCGACTATCTGGATATATCACGCTAGAGGGAAGTTGAAATAGGGTTCTCGGTGGCTAAATGAACACGTGGCATCAGTTGATGAAGTCTCCAACTGCTGTCTGAGTCATGTTGAGAGATGTAAACTAACGTGGCCGCGGTGCCCAAGACTATAGGAATCAGTGGTTAAGGACTGACTCTTAGTGAAATAGCTGAAAATCAGTCACAGTAGCGTAGATATATTCACTCTATTCTAAGGCCTGAATATTTTCACTAACCTTTATCTTCAAATTAGCTATTCTCTCACACAACTCTGTTCACTTCAATATCATTTTTACTTTATCCACCCATTTTTCTATACCACTATGAAGTGTAGCAGGCTAAACCAATGCACTTTGTGCGAGTTTCGATGTTCATTCTGTCTGTCTATCTCTGTCTGTTTGATGTTGTCACAGATGCTTTGTTCCATGCAACAAAGTGTTTTAGTCTCAACTGTTGCCATTACTTTGCTGTATTCCGATCTAAACTGATCCCTTTTTATAACTAGGTCAATGGCAGAAATCAACAGATGAATATTTAATCAATACTATATAGTTTGATCTTTTGTGCTGACTGGAGTCGAAGTAAACACGTTGTGGAGAATAGTGTCAGTGTCACGTCGGTCTACGTCTTATTATCTACCTAGATTCAGTTGACAGAATGTTATAAAGGATTATAATTGTAAATTCTTTTGAATCATATTCCTCTTCTTTATTTCTTAGCAATGACTGGTAACTCACTTTACATCCTGGTAATAACAATAACAAATCGTAATCAGTTTTCTGTACATTTAATCATCAGCTCAAATTGTAACCAATCGATACGAATTGATTTTTAAATGGAGTGTAATTCATACCTTGAAAAAGGCTGCATTAGTGCATCTTTTTCTTTTCAAATTCCCTTGAATTTTGATGTTGTAGCTTATGAACCTCCATTGCTGATGCGACTGAATTAATCGACAACTATTGACATGTGGACTCCAGTGGGGAGTCCTCAATACTGCTATGATGCTATATTCATCTTGGTGACTCACAGTGGAATTCGGTATGTACGTTTCATCCCATTTCGGATTCATCAGCTGAATGCATATATCTTCCAGTGATTGGGGTTGCTACCACTAATACTGGAATTTAGGACCATTCACTTCAAACCTCACGGCTACTGTACCAGGCCACAATATCAAAATCTAAGCAGTTCACTTCGCAAAACCAATACCCAACATGACTCAGTAGACTAGTGAGGGTTGCACTGGTGTTTTGGGCTATCGGTCCTGAGTTCCAGTGTTAGTATGAAAAAAGTCACTTACTTAAAGACAGCTGAATAGTCCCAAACAGAACGAAACGCGCATCTTGGTTCCCACTCTTATTCTCTATCAGTCATCAGTATCACTTAGATTTTGTTCTCAAATTAAGATTATCTTGATAGTTTTCTAAATGTCTACGATTCTGTAAAAGTTTAATAGTCAATATTATTACGTCTGTAAAAATACGGAGCTGTCTAACTGTCATAGTATACCGCTGCAAATAAATTAGTTAGACATTAAAATAAACGGAATGGTATCATTGGTGGAAAACTGAGCAGTAAACTATTAACGCATTAAAGTATTCAACTTTAACTCAACAACACGGACTTATATTAAATACAGAGTGAAAATGAAGTTGACTGATATCTTTTGATCGATAGGTGACACAAAACCTAATTTTTTAGGCTTCTTGTTGGTCATCTACAATTGTTGCTCACCTTGTAAAGATGATTCCTTCGCCGAGTAACTAAGGTTATTCAATAAACCTCAGTCTTCAAATAATCAATACAAGGTTTCTCATTGGCTACTGATGAATTCATCTATTGTCGCACAAATCCCAAGTTGAAATAATCCTTATCGATGATTACTGCAGTGCTTAGAGTTTTCGATTATGCCGTTAGCCTACCTTCTATATTTCTATACATCCCGTCTATCTTACCAGTTCTGTTCCCAGTATCCCCTGACTACTTTCCTGACATTTTCCTCAACGAAATATCTACTAATCTTGAAAAGCTTTGAGACTTAGTCAAAATCCTGATTGTTCAGTTACTGATTTGTAGAGATTTATCGGTCTCAAGACGGTTTTCATTACCAACTGATAACAGAACCATTGAGATCCTTGGAGTACTGGACAGCTGTTCAGTTCTAGTTTGAGTCTACTCAATATAGCTGGGAGTGGATGATCATCATGCTACATCGCGATCTGACGGAAGTTGGAAACTGTGGGCCACTGAACTTCCACCCAGTGGTTGAATGGCATATCACTCAATGGTCCCTGGCTCAACTCCTCAACTAGTTGTGGCTGCGTACTACTAATTAGTTCCATGTAAAAAAAGTTTTCCCCAGGTTTCAAGTGATTCACGGACTGATGTCAGCCAGAGGTGCAAACCACCTTGACGTCATACCTGTTTATGCCACTAAGTATCGCATTTGCAACATAAGCGACTTGTCCAAGCCATATGCAAAGTCTAAAGGCCCAGATAACCCTAATGTTGTTTGTCTAGTAGATAAGCACATCTCCATTTTCCACAGCACTATTATTATATATTTATTTGTCACTTGGGCTCCTAGTGGAACATAGGGATTCAGTAGCACGTGTCCGTTTCACTCTCCTCTATGTAGTCTTTTCAACCTAGCTACATCACTGCCCAAAAGCTCTCATTTCTTCCTCACATGATCTCCTCCATGTCACCCTCACCTCCAACGCCCAACTCACCGTTCCCCATCTGGATTCCACTCGAGCAACTGGCCTAGAGCGTAGTGTCCCCGAATGGTCTTCTCAGTGTATGCCCAATCCATCTCCACTTCCCTCCAGTGCATATTTGTTCAGCGATGGGTTCTTGCTTCGTTGGTTCGTTGCCAGCCAGCCAGCCAACCAGCCAGCCAACCAGCCAGCCAGCCAGCCAGCCAGCCAGCCAACCAGAGTTCCTGGTTGCTTATTCTTTCCGGACATCTGAGATTCAGCAACCAGCCAGCGTAGACGGCAGTTGTTCATGAATGTCTTCAGTTTGTTGGAAATCCCTTTCGTAACCCACCAAGTCTCTCAACCATCACATAGAAGCACTGACAGACTTGACTGAATTGGTGTTCAAAATCCAAATCTTGTTCACACTTTATGCTGAGTGCAGTGCAGATGATCTCCACACTGGTCTCAGGCTAATGAACGCATGTCTTGCTGTCTTTCCGATCCTGGCTTTGACGTCTTCGTCTGTAGCACTTATAGTTGAGACAGTGCTGCCTAGATAGGTGTTGGTGAAAGAGGCTACTTTCTTTGAGCTTCTCTCGTTGATGGTGATTGCAGCTTGTTGTTGCTGTTGTTGTTGTTGTTGGTGGTGGTGTTGTTGGTTGGGTATCTTCATCACCTCCATCCTCTCTACATTCACTTGAATTCCCGTCTTCGCTGCTCTGCTCTGCCATACCCTGCCCTGCCCCGCCTCTTCTGCCAACTTGTTAGTTTTCGCCTGTACATCCTCAAGTTTGTGTGACATCTCATCAGACATAAATCATCGGCCAAATCCAAATCTTCTAGGTTCTTTTCATCGGTCCAGCGTATCCCCCTCTTCTCACAGCTCCTCACTGTTTGTTGCATGATCCAGTCGAGTCTAGCACAATCAGGAATATCATGGATGGTGAACGTAGATGGCAACCTTGCTTCACTCCTATCTTCACTTCAAAGGCATCACTCAGCTTCTCATTGTGAATTACTTGGCTGGCATGTGGCGTGTTCAGATAGTTGTTGAATGAGGCTGATAATGGTTTGTGATATTCTGTGGTGTTGAATCAGTTTCCAAATTACTTCTTGTTCGACGCTGTCAATGGTCTTTTCAAAGTTGATGAAGTTTCGGTCAGGTGGAGGGTTGACTGCCATTCTATACTTTGTTCTATGATGATGTGAAGCGTTGCAATTTGGTCTGCGCATGTTTTGTACTTCCTGAATCCAGTCAGCATGTTGTGGTCGTAGTTTTGAATCTAGCACATCCTTTGGTGTTTCCAGGATGATGTGGCTTAATATTTTGCTTTTGGGTGTACAGAGGTGGAGCATGATTCGTCACCAGTTATTGCAAAGGCTTAGGTCACCCTTCTTCAGGAGTTTGACAAGGTCGCCCTTCTGTCAATCAATGACCAGGTACCTTCCCTCCTTCCACACCTTCTGCACTAGTGGTGTGAGCATGTCCGCTGTTGTCCCTGCCTCTGCTCTCAGTGCTTCTGGTGGGATCCCATCTACTCCTGCTACTTTCCCGCACTTCAGTAGCCTTATGGCTTTCAGGACTTCCACTTTTGTCGGAAAGCTTGTGTTCACTTGTAGTTCTGTGGCTGCAAGTGATATTTCTGGATGAAGTGCAGTTGGTGGTGATGGTCGATTCAAGAGCTTCCTGAAGTGGTTAGCCCATTGTTTCCTTGGTTTCTCTTCTTCGGTAATTAAATTTCCTTCATCATCTTTTATTGGTTTCATGTGTGTTGATCTCTCCCCTACCAGATAGTCAGTAACCTGGTTATTTGATACAATGTTGTCAGGTTTCTGTCTCTCCTACCAGCAGCCTGTTCTACTTCACTTGCTAGTGTGTCGTGGAAGTGTCTTTTGTCTTTCTGTGCACTCTTCTTCACTTCTTTGTCCAGTTTAGTGTTTATAGATTGTGTTCACTTCCTCTTCTCGTCATTCATCCTTTCACTGCACTGTTTTATCTTCTGCTTCACCATCCTCCTCTCCCTGCTCCATCAGCTTCCATATGTCCATCGAGATCCATTCCATTCTTTGTCTTCTTTCTTCTTCCTTCTTAATACGGTTATGCAGGTTTTTTCCACATAGCTTTCAAAGACTTTCAGTGTTCTTCCACACAGATTTCTTCAGAGATATCCTTCAATATCTCCCATTTTGTCCTGATGGCTGTTGTGAAGATTTCCTTTGTAGTTTCATCCTTCAGTTTCTGTCCTGGGTGTTCAACTTGAACTGTGGCCTATCACCAGCTTCCTTGAAGGCTTTCAACTTGATTTTGAAGGTAGGTTCTCTGCACCAGATATAGTGGTGTGAGTGGTGGAACCCACATCTGCTCCCCTTCTTGACCTTGTGTCCAGTAGACAGATTGCGTCTCCACTTTCTTCACATTGAGATAAAGTCGACCTGATTTTTAGTGTATCTTGGTGTCTGGTGAAATCCATGTCGCCCACTTTGTGAATATCCTTGTGTTTGTGCATACTGCCTTCAATCACCAAATCGTTGAACGTGCAGAAGTCTCCAAACAATTTTCCATTCTCGTTCATTTCACCGAGCGCTTCTCAATCCATGGTTTGTTCTCTTCCTGTGTTGTCTGTTCCCAGTTTCACATTCATGTCGCCCCATCCATTAGAATGAATTGTGATGTCACCAACTGGTGTGGGGTCTTGACCAGTGTTGATTGCAGTTGTCTGTAGACTTCCTCCTTCTTCTCTTGATCCGCATTATTTGTAGGTGCATAGCGTAGCATTGTGTGATTGTGACTTTCCTTCCTTTTGAGTTGAACCTTGCTGTCATGATCCTCATCCTGAAGGAGGAGATTGGTTCCCACTGCATGACAGAGAGCCTTTGATGCTCTTGTGGACATCATGATAGCTACTCCATAACTCAGTGTGCTCGTGGTTGTCAGTATCTGAGTAGATTATTGACTCCTCTCCAGTTGATAGTTTGGAGAATCCACTCCCATTCCATCTGCTTTCGCAAATTCCTAGCACTTCAGTGTGATACCTTCTCATCTGGTTTGCAATCTGGGCTGCCTTGCTGGGTTCAAACATGGTGCGGACATTCCATGTCCCCATCCTTACTTTCGCTTTCATCGAGAGAGGGAAGACACATCGGCCAATTGGCTTCCCGAAGGTTTTCGCCAGTTGGCGTCATTTCGCCTCTCCGATTCCAACGAGGAATAATTTTGTTATTATTTTTTATATTTTGTTTGTGCTTTGAAGTTTCTTTAGAGGTTAGATTTGTTTTCCGGGGTAGGGTTGGTAGCCCTATGACCAATCTTCCCTCCTTACCCTGGGCTTAGGACCGGCTAGTTACTAGTGAACTAGTTAACCAGGCGTAACTCATAGTGTGGAGGAATTGAGTATATGAGATTGGGCAAGTGTGTTGAAATGATGGAAATGATTTATAGCTCAGGATGAGGATGATGGTGCTTTGTGTTCTCCGAGCCTTGATGTTTCATCGTTAATGTCTCGTCGCCAGACTTGGTGACATCTTTAGAACTAACCTCAAAGGGAAGTGAACCATGTACACATTTAGACAGTGTTTTTATTGACCTAAGGTGTTGTTAAGTTGTATGTTGGAGAAGAGATTTCTACCACACCTTGACTTCTTTGACCTTACATTTCTTTCAATCACACTGACAGATTATCTTTGTTGGGGTGAAATTACACTGCTTGTTGCTGTCAGACCCTCTATCATTATTGATTTATTTGGTCAAGTTACCTTTGGTCAATGGATGGCTGTTTTTCTCCTTTCAAAGTAGATTATAAACTGGGTCTATACCCACGTGTCTGTTGATTGACTTTCCGTCGAATGTCACGCTTCTAAGAATTCTCTCGTAGCTTTTGAGCATGCTCTCTAGAGGGCTATCCCATTCTTCCAGTAGAATTTATGATCGTTATCATCTGCATGCATCGAAGCCACGGAGGCCACTTCATGTCACTTTATTGCTAGTTGAAGCTCATTAATTCTTTGAAGAATTCAACGGTTACATTGTCCAACGTAATGCTGTGAATAACTTTTGAAATTGATTTTATAGATTATATTTATCCTGGTTTCTTTTGGCAATGGATCCTTTGGTCTGAACAACATTCTGTCTTCTGTCCGGTTGATAAACAGGGCAATTGCCTCAAATCAAAGATGTTTCAGAAACAGTCAACCCGTTGCTTTGTCCGTTTGGGATCGGAGTAGCCCAGAAACCGACGAAATCACTACATAGCATGTTTTGCAAACCAAAGGATCCATGTAACATGTTACATTCCTTACTAAGATAATAAATCCTGAGACCTCCTTTTAGGTATCAAGAGGCGTTAAAAGCATAACTCAGTAGAAACACGAATTCTAACTAGTTAATTTTTATTCAGTAGTATACTATTGAATAACATAAGGAGTTAGATGACATCCATATCAGTATTCCCACTTTATCAGACAGATTAGATAGATCTTGATGCACGGCAGCCGTGGTATTCGTTTACTCTAAACTTGTCATAAGTATGTATGTCTGGAAACAACTTTTCAGCTATCCAGACGATTCAGACTGTTTGGTTTCGGCGAAGTTAATGCAACAGAGTGGCATTACAGAAAGAATATGGATAATTTTCAAACTATATATCAAATGCTGCAGAAGCCAGTTCAACAACCCTAACTGGGTTTCCGTAAGCAGTCGACAGCTTACACGTCAAGTATTGCATGATGAAATCTTTAACGGGGTTGACAATCAGTCACTAACTAAGTTTACATAGCGTAAAGAGTTTGTTCGAAATGAATGACAGTGACTCATACAACTTTGGTTATGTGATCATTTTGCGTATATGTGTGTAGTTCTTTTATGTGGAAGCTATCTTCAGTCGTCTGTCAATAAAAGTCCTGTCTTATGTACTGTGAAAGTGGCATCAAATGGTATTTTAAGCAATTGTGAAGATAGATCATGTGTTATCAGGCAAATTATATATATCCTCTTAGTTTGAACCAAACATTTCAAAAGTCCAGAGCCAGGGGTACCCGGTTTGCCCCTGACTTCATTTCCAGGTATTCAGTTCACAATGGTTTACCATTGTGTTCCGTTGAGTTAGTTCTTTTCCCAGTCACACTTCATCTACGAAATATTTTGTAATTAAAGCCAGTTCACTGTATAAACATTCTAAACTTCATCCAGTTTCTGTGACACTTTTGATTGACGTTTTCTACTCATTGTGACTTATTTATGTTGTCCTATACTAAGAGTGACATTTTGTTTTGTCTCATTATGACCGCCGATTTGTATTCTAACTGCAGAAGACACTATAGACGACACCCTCAACACAACAAATCATCAGTAGACAAAAAGACTGAAGTGACTGAGTGGGATGTTGTGTAAATGAAAACACTCATTACACTGAAGCACTCATTAGAGGTGTACACATACACAGACTATCTACCTGGGATGCTTTATGCCGGTCTTTAGCTACAAAAACTATTTTCCGATCCAAAAAGTATACCACGAAAGGGATTAACTAGTCCAATCTAATTGATTCAATGAAAGGTCGAATTCTCCAGACCATACAGCACCTTAAACAGAATTTTGAATTCTAAAGTCCACTGGCTCATAGATGATGATAACTTGAAATGTTAACCTCTTTCTTCACTACTTTCTATAAAGATTTCCTCATTAACCCATCAATTCCTTGTGAATAGCCTATTGTGTTATCAGAAAGTATTTTGAGATTGCAAATATCCCGTGAGGATGACTTCTGAGTAGCTGATTGGTTCGTTTTGTATGAGGAATGTTTAAGTTTCGAAATGTATGTTCTGCTGTCACTTTACAGTTTCTCCCGATATTGTTAGTTTTCAGTCGATAATGGGACAATTTTGTTAGCCCTTTTCCCTAATCCTAGACATGGTCGTTTAAAGTAGAAGGCATGAAGCAACTACACGGTTTTGATTATAGGTGTATTTGCAGCATTGCTAGCATTTGATGGAATCAATGAGCGAGAAGTGTTAAGGTCAGGCGAAGCGTACTAAGTAAGATCGGCAAGCTGATTGATGAAGTTGTGAACCTTAATTTATCGCTGTAGCTTAGACATGTACTGCATATGCTAAGCCACCACCTATCTTGACATGCCACGCTAAGAGATGCGGGATTTGGTCGAAAGAGGGTTCAGAGTGGCCAGACGAAGACACGGAACCAGTCAATGAAGTACTTTACTGTTGGTCTAAGCCGCACGGGGAGATTTAGATTGCCGGACTGGAGTCTCAAAGACGAAAGGAATTAGTGGTTGAAGACTCTTGGTGACACAGCTGAAAATTGGTCACAGTGCCGTAGATGTATTCACTTCTTGACATCTGACGCTTGAATAGCTGCCCTAATCTTTATATTCAGTTCGTTTATTTTGTCATACACCTTTGTCTACTTTGATATCACTCTTTTCCTATCCACCTATTCTTTGTATACTACTGAGACATGTGGCAACTGGAGCCCATGCAACTCTATGCGAGGTTCTACGCTTATTTTGTCCGTCTATCTTCGCTAACTATTTATATAGTATCTGAATGTATTTAAAATAATGTTCCTAAAGTATTCTGAGTATAAAAACTTTGTGAAGGATCAGGTCTCTACATCAGCTTGTCCTTCACACCCACTGGACCTTCAGGATAAAATGAGTAAAACACAAGTGAACATCGATTTTCTTAACTAAGAGTATTCATCAGCGTAAGGAGTGAGATAAATGATCATGAAAGCCACTGAATTACTTCTTCAGAATAGTCTGACTAAATGCTGAGAGATTGTTGTCACATTGACCCTGACTTAACGAAAGAATCTACGGGAATGTTCAAGAGATCTCGTCGCCATCATCCTGTGACCGACAGCACCACCAGATATTAACATGACGTGGTGGGCTATATGGGTTTAATACACTAGTTAGCGACAGAGCAATATGAGGGGACTTTCTGTTAAAAGGCTTTAAGTGAGCTTAGGTAAATCATGTTGAAATAGTTAAACTCCACAGTTGTAGTAAGAGTTGATGAATGTACCATTTCCTCTGGCTGTTGATGACTGGATGGGTCTTGGAACTGAGGGTAGCTAAACCTCCCTGAGAGGTGTTTCATTTGTGAACCTTTAGCTCCATCGAAGTGTTAGCTTATTGTAGTCTTACCACATGCTCAGTGTCACCTAATTTATTGACAGACTCCTTGTATTTATTTGTTAGACTTCTTTACTTCTGCTTTCAAACCCTTTCACACTTACAACTTTTATTCTGATTGGTTATGTTTGTCTTTGTTTAACTGAAAGTAGTTTTTATCATAGGGGAAACTGGGTGTACTAGACACATGTTTTTTTTATAAGAATAGGACTTCTCGGTAGTGTACCCCCATGACCCTGGGAGGAAGTGAGCCTAGAACCTTTAGGACTCGAGGTTAATGCACTAATATTCACCTAATGGTTTAGAATCCAGTGGTTCATTTTTCCTCACTTCTGTCGACCTACAATGTAACATCACTGTCATCCCCCTCACTTCCGAATTAACTGATCCCACATGTCATAACTACCAGGTTTTCAGTAGTTCTCCGAATGATGTCAGTCCGTGATGAAAAATACTTGCAAACCACTAACTGATTTGGCGTATTAAAGTTCTGTGATAATTCGGTTAGTTTACTCGTTTATCGAATCAGTTGACTGTTGCTAGCCATTGCTTATCCTTCCTCTTAATTTGTTCGATGGTTTTCTTTGTGGAGGCGCCACAGCTGGGAATTCTTATTATCACCCTTTTGCTGATAAAATTGATTTGTCCCACCACTTAGAATGATACAATATTTCTATTCTGGACTTTTAGGGTCTGGCTAGTGCTGCTTTAAATTCACTATGTTACAGTTTACTTGGCTGGCTAGATTTTGGCTTTGGCATTTGAAGCGGTGGGTACTGGGTTGGAATCTCATAGGGAACATCATCACTAACTAGGGCGCAGGTATCTTCAGCTGACGAAGATGTCTCAAGTTCCATGTGGATGCATTTCTGTGGAAACTCAGTAACTTCGGAAATCATAATGAAAACAGTGAGCGTCCTATTTGGATTATTCTGATGGATAATTTATGTTTCAAAGAGCTGACATACAGTACTTCGGGTTGCTTATCTGAAGCTACTTAAGTCACTTACTGTTTTGTTTATGCATGAATGAATATGATGAGAATACTTTAAGTATTAACATGTGTAAAGGCTTCAGTTTCTAATGTGACATTTTAGTTGTCATGTTTTAATTGATAGGATACTTTCTGATTGTTGGTCATCAATCTAAGAGAACCAATTTTTTGTTATTCACTGAATAGCTTGTAAATCTGTATCAAATGTATTCACAAGGGATTTTATTTTGAATATCCTTCTAAGTATGAATATATAACAAATGATGGAATTTCAATATATTTAACCTTTAGTATTATAACTACATTGATGCAGGTAATAAATGGTAAGTTGATTCAATAATCAATGCAGAATTCATCATTTTTAATCAAGTGGGCTACAGTGTGATCTGCGTTACTGACTCTGGATGTAATCCACCTTTTTGGCTATGTCGCAAAATAGAAGCTGTTTTCATAAATGAAGTTATGTAGAGCTATCTAGTACTCATAGTTTCCCATGAAATTAAACTACTTCTGAATTATATTATTATCAAAACTTCTGCCTAATTTCTACTGATTTCCTCCACAACATTCTTATCCCATACTTTGAGAACGTCTATTAAATTAGCAGTTACCATCAACTAAAGTACTCACTTCCATGTGAATGGGTCAGCTTGTTCTGCATCGCTTAGATTTTACTTTCGTATCTACCAGTCAATATCACACATCTGAAATGTATACCCAAAACCCTCCCTCTATCTCCTGTACGGAATTTAGCTATTCAACCTGGGTCGCTCTTCTGGTTTCTCGTCGTCTAGTGTTTCATCAACGTAGGCTTGTAAAAATCCAAATTTTAATCTGTCATATAGTTAAGTAATTCATTGATAAACATATTCTAATCAGCCGTAGCCTATGAGTTGGTAGACTAAACAGCCTAATGACGAATCAGATGGCATATAACACTTTTCGATGATTTTCAAGTATCTTCCCTTGAATGCTCACTAACTATGGTTTACTTTTAGTCATAGACTAATGGAAAGGCAAAGAAGAGATCTGGCAGGAACAAACAACTTTAAAAGGCCTTTTTTGATCACTCAATCCAAGAAACCAGTAGTGAACGTCATGCGCTAAGGTTTTGGTCATGATACATTATCCCTAAACAGCACAGAATTAGGTTGGATGTATCACAACCAATTAACTGTTTACTCGGAGGATTTAGGTCACTGCTTAAATAAAACCGTACTGTGAATACAAGTTTTCTTAACTACTTGTAGCCACCAAAAAGCATGGTATGTCTAAGATTCCTTTTCACTATAAGCACTTATCTGAACCACAATCACCCAAGTATACACCGCTATCGGACACTTAAAGCAATGAAGCTGGAATTATCCCCTCTGAATGGGGTTTGGGATCTTCGAAAGTAGTCACACATTAGCTTCTAAAACTTATCAGTTGTCTGCCAACCACACAGAGAGTGAGGGCTGAAGTGCATGGGTGCCGCTTTCTAACTGGGGTAGAGGACAGTTCATATTAACAGAGTGATGAATGTGAGATGAAATCGACCGTAACACGATAACTAAGGCCAGGGAATCGTCACCATTCGTGCTAAGGAGGTAGTAGTAGATACCTAGGAATTTGAAGCCCTTCTTGTTAGTAGGAGTGTATGGCCTGTTGTGTACACCGTTTTCATGCATATGCGTCCAATAAAAAGCCATCCTCATGATCGGTGACGTTGGATAGATCTAGGAACCCAGAGAAGGCCTGGTATACCAAAATAGCCACTGAACATGATATGTCGAGAACTCCTGATTCTAAACACCTATGTAGGCCACAATGATCCAAGTATATACTTAGACTGATGAGCCCTCGGGAAGTGTTTTTATGGACGAACGCTGGACGTGACTAGAAAAAGAATATATGTATCAATTGGAAGTCTCTGAATAACCTTAAGTCGATGTGGCACATAAGTATATTGAGTATAACAAAAGTGTCCAATATTCAGGTGTATTTCTGCTATTTGAAAGTGGTAAATTAGTGATTCCGTATATCTGAATGCTTTACTCACAATTTACTATTTCCAATTTCAATAAATGAATTCACTACCGTATAGCCAGTTTGAAATCAGCAATTTTGCATAAACTGTTTTCAGTAGACGGCATGTTAACTGTCAAATGGTTGAGTCACTTGGAGATTATCTTTGATAGCCTAGCCACTTGGAGATCCCAGTGTACATAGAAAGAATCAGGAGGTGAACGATTAGAAATAAAAACACCATATAAGTTCAAGATGAATTTGGAGACCTTGTTGATATTTCCTTAGTGTCGTTTTCTGGTACTTGAATTTGATGTTATTAGATGATGTAAACACAGTAAGTGGACTAGGAGTTCAGTCTCTCGATTTCATTCGGTTGAATCGCGCTATAGGCAGTGGTCGATCATAGTGAGTTAGTCGTATCAAAGTCATGAAACAAAGTATTTATTCAGTCACCCATTCCAGAGTATAGCTCATCTAGACATCAGGAGAATAATTTCCACCTACACTCAATTTACAGTTACATATTGAACATAACCACTAACACTTCTTGTTGGTGAATTCATATATGTTAAATTTCTATCTAAATCTCATACTGAATGCGTACAGGTTGTAAGCAGCTGATGAGAACCTGGCGAAATAAAATGACATCATGTTATTCTGTTCAGTTTGTTAGTCTCACTATTTTTAAACAGGTAAGACTATTGAAAAGTAGTATATAAATAAAGCTGTCAAGTCTAACACGCTGTAAATTGATAGAAAAGCTGACTTTCACTCGTTTTGTCAACTTTTACAATGAAGACGTCCATGTATTTGCAGATATGTGTGCATATATGCCAGTTATTGCATAGTATTGCATTTATCCTCAGGTCTTCAGTATTGTTACTCAGATGTTGAGTACATAAGGTTGAAGTGCCTTCATATCTTGTTTATTGACAATTACAGTTCCCTGTAGATATACTGCGTCGAATTGATGGACTTTTGTTGGCAGATAGGCTTCTATATGGATGTCTCTATGCCGTTCAATGACTCATTATGTTGTTGTCTTCTTGGTTGCTTGCAGCAAAACTCAGGAAGCTCATTTCATTATATTTACTATTCAACTGGATATTCCTGAACCCTAGTGAGTGATGTTATCCCAGATGAGACTCGAACCCAGCACCCATCACTTCAAACTCTAAAGCGTTATCCACTAGGATACTGGGGCATGAAAGCCACCCCCTATGCCACAGGTATAAGTTGTTATTTACTAATAATGGTAATTTCTTGTTTCTATACTGGGCCAAACTACTCGACTTCAGTGGGTTATACGTACACCCAGATGATGAGTCCAAATTAGGACGAAACACACCTCCTGGATTCTACTTCAAGCCACCAGTTAGACATTATCATCATATCTTGTTGAAATGTAGTAGGAAACACCAGTCATTAAAGGCTTAGTCTGCAAGCTCATAGTATCTACACATCAATTAAGCGTATGTAAATCAAATCTCATAATAATTTTTAAAAGATCCTTAGTTTAAATTTCTCTATCTGTTATTAGAGTACACAAAATGTGTATATTACTTTGTTTACTATAATCATACATTTTTTATGAGCATCCAATATTAAAAAAAACAATTACTGGTCAGTTTCTACTAATGATCAATAATTCTTCAACTACCAAATACATTTTAACGGTAATGCTAATTAATATACCATGGATTGTGTACTTTAAACTTAATTACACATGATGTTTAGCCTCTACAATGTGCAGTATAAAACCATACTGTTTTTTTTCTGTTTAGGATTACTTTATATGATCAACAGAGATTGTAGATTCACAAAAAAAATGCTTCTTGGATGTTAGACTGGAATAAAAATAACCTAGTGATTAACTCGCCAAATGATTAACAAAATTCGGCCAACACTCAAAATTAAACAGCATGTAATCGATTAATGTCCAGCGACCAACTAATCAATGTATCTAATCCAGTCCAAAAAGAGAGGAATCATAGCCTACATAGCTCAGCGGTAATGTTTCTGACTGAAGCACTGGGTAATGAGGGTTTGAATCTTTGGCGGAACATTATTTCTGTCGAAAACTAGACCACACAGCACTTCCTGCAATTTGCCTCCAACCAGCTAACACTGATTAAGTCTATTACCTCAAAGATGAAAGAAATACGTTTGAAAATAAGGTTGAAAGTGTGAGCAAGGTGTATTGGCTTACTTCAGTGTGGATATAAATAGTAATATCTTAGTTCAATTTTTCCAAATTATGAAACATAGAATGATGCTAGTAATGAAAAAAAGGATAACAAAACTAAGATTCTTGTCCTAAGTATGGATACATGGTAATAAAGACGAGGAAAAGAGACCAGTCTAATTCGTTGACACATTCGATACCACTCAATCAAACAAATTCAACTCAACTAACATCTATTTTGACCTCACTTGACTACCTAGTACACTAATTACTAGCCAGTCCTAAGCCCGGATAAAGAGGGAAGCTTTGGGATAGGGCTACCAACCCTACCACGTAAAACCAATCCAATCTCTAAAGAAACTTCAAAGCACAAAAAAAAAAAAATGAAACTTATTCCTCCCTGGAATCGGAGAGAAGAAATGACGCCGGTTGGTGAAAGCCTTCGGAGCGCTAATTGGCCGATGTGTCTTCTCTTCTCTCGATGAAAGTAAAAGCAAGCACAAGGACACAGAATGTTTGGCAACATGTATGAACCTACTAAGGCTGCGCAGATTGTAAAAGAGATGATAAGGTATGGGATGGAAGTGCTTGGAATCTGAGAGGAATCTGCAGATGGAATGGAAGTGGACTCTCCAAACTGTCAACTGGAGAGTCAATAATCTAACCTACTCCGTTATTGTCACCTAGATGACAATCATGAACACACTGAGTTTCCAAGTGGCCATCATGATGTCCCCCTCGTAATACCGTCGAAAGCTCTCATGCAGTGGGAACCAAACTCCTCCTTCAGGATGAGGATCATGACACCAAGATACAACTCAAAAGGGAGGAGAGTCACAATCATACAATACTACACTACGCTACACACCTACAAATAATGTAGATGAAGAGAAGAAGGAGGAATTCTATAGACAACTGCAATCAGTAATAGACAAGACACCATCCCAGCTGACAACATCAAAATTCATTTTAATGGATGGGGTGACATGAATGTGAAACTGGGAGCAGACAACACAGGAAGAGAACCAATGATGTGTCGAGAAGCACTCGGTGGAGTGATGAAGGGGAATGGAGAACTGTTTGGAGACTTCTGCACGTTCAACGATTTGGTGATTGGAGGCAGTATGCACAAACACAAGGATATTCACAAAGCGACAGAGACTTCATCTCTATGTGAAGAAAGTGGAGACGCAGTCAGCCTACTGGACACAAGGTCAAGAAGGGGAGAAGATATGGGTTCACACCACTCACACCATTATATCTGGTGCAGAGAACCTACCTTCAAAATCAAGTTGAAAGCCTTCAAGGAAGTTGGTGATAGACTACAGTTCAAGTTGAACACTCAGGACAGAAACTGAAGGACCAAACTACAAAGAACATCTTCACAACAGCCATCAAGACAAAATGGGAGATATTGAGCAACATCCCTGAAGCAGCCTGTGTGGAAGAGATGTGGAAAGAAACCTGCGTAACAGTACTAAGAAGAAAGAGAAAACAGGACTAGGAATGGATCTCCACGGACACATAGAAGCTGATAGAAGAGAAGAAGATTGTAAAGCAGAAGGTGAACCAGTGCAGTGTAAGGATGAACAACGAAAAGAGGAACTGAGCACAACGTACGCAACACTAAAGTGCACTGGACAAAGAAGTGGAGAAGAGTGCACAGAAAGACAAAAGACACTTCTACAACACACTTACAACTGAAGCAGGACAGGCTGCAGGTAGGAGAGACAGAGACCTGACAATATTGTATCAAATAACCAGGTTACTGCTATCTGGGAGGGAAGAGATCAACGCGGATGAAACCAATGGGAGATAGTGGAGTGAACCTAATTACCAAGGAGAAGAAACGAGGGAAACGATTGGCTGACCACTTCAAGAAGCTCTTGAATCGACCACCACCACCATGCTCAACTGAAACTTGTTCAGAAATACCACCAGCAGCCCAGCCTCTGAACTATCAGTGAACACAAGCTCTACGACAAAAGCAGAAGTCCTGAACTCCATAAAGTTGCTGAAAGCCGGGGAAACAGCGGGACCAGATGGAATCCCCCAGAGGCACTGAAAACAGACGCAGAGACAACAGCGGATATGCTCACACCAGTACTGCAGAAGGTTTGCAAGGAAGTAAGGGAAGGTACCGGCTGATCAATTGGAAGAAGGGCTGCCTTGACAAACTCTCGAAGAAAAGAGACCTAAGTCTTTGCAAGAAACAGCGGGGAATCATGCTCCACCACTGTTCCACCCAAGCAAATATTAGGCCGCATCATCCTGGAAAGACTAAAGGATGTGCTGGATTTAAAGTTACGACCAGAACAGGCTGGCTGGTTGGCTGGCTTCAGGAAGAACAAATCATGTGCGGATCAAATTACAACGCAACGCTACACAGAACAGAGTGCAGAATGGCAGTCAACTCTCCACCTTACATTAGCTTTATCGATTTTGTAGGGACTTTGCTTCGCATAGCGTCGACTGAGAAGTAATTTGGCAGGCAACTGCTTCAACACTACGGTTTTGGTGCCACAAATCTTTATCAACCTCATTCAGCAGCTATATGCTATGTGACGAGTCTACATACCGAATGATTGACAATGGAAAGCTCAGTGGTGCCTTCGAAGTGAAGTGAAGACAGGAGTAAGACATGGTTGCCTACTATCATCACCTGTGATCTTCCCGATTGTGGTCGACTGGATCGTAAAACAGACAACTGTGAGAAGCTGTGAGAAGATGGGCATACACTGCATGGACCAATGAAAACATTCCAGAAGAAGATTCGCATCTCGCAAACGGTGACGATTTATGTCTAATGTCGCACAAACTCTAAGATCTACAGCCAACAACCAACAAGTTGACAGAAGAGGCAGCGAAGGGAGACGGAACTTCCTCCAGGTGAACGTAGAGAAGTTGGAGGTGATGAAGATACCCAACAACAACGGCGACGACAAGCACCAATCACCATGAACGGAGAAACCGAAAGGAAGTAGTCATTTGCACCTACTTACCTACCTACCTAGGCAGCATCGTTTCAACAGCAGATGGCACGGATGAGGATGTCAAAGCCAGGATCGGAAAGCAAGATAAGCCTTCCTTCATTAATCTGAAATCAGTGTGGAGATCATCTGCACTGCACTCAGCATAAAGTGTGAACAAGATCCGGATTTTCAACACCAATTCAGTCAAGTCTGTCAGTGCTTCTATGTGTGTTGAGAGACTTGACGCGTTACGAAAAGCATTTCCAACAAACTACAGACACTCATCAACAGACACCGCCCACGCTTACTCGACACTGAAGATCAGATCAGAAGGTGGTAAAGAATAAGCAATGAGGAACTCTGGCTGACTGGTAACGAGCTAACCAACCAAAAACCTATTGCCCATAAAATATGCAGCAGAAGGAGGTGGAGATGGATTGGGAATACAATGATAAGGCCGATTGGGGCATCATGCATCAGGCCAGGTCCTCGAGTGGAATGCAAAGAGGAAACGACGAGCTGGGCGTCTGAGGTGAGGGGGACATGGAGGGGATCATATGAGGAAGAAATGAAAACTTGTTGGTAGTCGTGAAGCTAGATTGAAAAGACTGCATAGAAGAGAGTGGAGTGGAGGTGTGCTACTGAAGCCCTATGTTCCACTAGGAACCCAGGGGACAATAATAATAATAATAATAATAATAATAATAATAATGATCTAGTATTGAAGAATATGTTGATGTGAGTAAGCTGTCAAAAAGTGAATTTGTCAAGGTAGTTTTCATAAAGGATTTACGCCAGTTGCATAAACAGTGAAAAACCTACAGGACTGAACGGTTGTTTCATCCGAGCAACGCTCATGCATGACTGCATAAAGCAACAAGTCCAGGACTACGAAGTTTTCTAGTGAGCATATTTTCATTCAGCAATTAAGATCAAGTACATTTGTCTACGTTTTCCAGTGTTCCAATTTGTCTTAAAAGAAAAAATACAAGGCAATCAAAAACATCGTTATGTATACCAGTTGGCATGTTCACTAAACCAGTTCGAAGTAAACAAACCTAACTTTCATGTTACCTATTCAGTTGTATTTAACATTTAGCATGAATTTGTAGTAAAAAGAACGACAGAAAGAAAGTTTCGCATCGTGTTTATTGAATATTTTCAGAAAACATGTCTGAAGAGCTCTGTTTCCAACTTTCATGCAAGACATCAAGCTGAAGTTCCAGGGTTTTTGGATTAATAAAGGAGTAGAGTAGACTCATAAGTTATCATTATGTTACTTTATCAATCCAGTAGTTTAATGACTTCAGGTTGGTATTGACCATGAACTGAAATCAGTTGGAGGAATATCGGAAAAGTGGGAGAACAAGATAGCTGTTTCTCCAAAATAATGGACTCCACAGCAGTGCACCCCCAAAATGCCACATGACAGGGGATCGAACCCAGGTTCCATTGCCAGCACGTTACCATTAAGTCAATGATTTGGGATCCATTGGACTGTATTTCTTCTGTCAGTTGATAATATAGAGTGACCTTCATTCAATAATGTCGTTGATTAACTGTCCTCATAACCGACTTAGTTAGCTTCATAGGTTAGTAGTTTAAGCTGACTGTTTTCTTTTCTTTTTTAGAAAGAAATGCACTCGGAAAGGAATGAGATCTCTTCTTCACGTCGCTTCTCATAAGTCAGTCGACTGGTAAATCTAAGATCACGAAGTAAATGTAAGCGAAACGACGTGGACTTTAAGTTCCTGAAGAAGTTATACAGCTTAACTAACCAGAGCAAATGTTGATCTGTCAAATTTCCTACGAAAAGCTTATTTAATCTATTGAGGTCATTCCAAAAACCACAGATCCTTAAAACTCTTTTTATGCTTAGTGTAATAATAGAATTTCAGTACTGTGTTAAAATGTGATTGTGTTTGGTTCGTTTATATGACTTAGCATATAATGAGACAGCATTATTTACTGGATTATATTTCAAGCATAGTTTATCGCTTTCAAGTAAATGATGGTAGTTGCTTAACTGTTGACGACTGGTTTCTGTACCTACAAAACTATTTGGATACTTTATGAAAAGGGGAATCCACAAGAACAGTTTACATAATAAGATGCAAATTATTTTTGAAACAAAATCTTAGTTTTAACATGTCTATACCTAAAATTTTGTTAAGTGACTGAATACATGCATAAGTGCCTGTATACAATGAAAAAAATTACTAGGGTTGACACTGATAGAGAAACTTGAAAATAGCCTGTAAATGAACTTTTCAATGTTCATAAAGGTGCCAGTAATGATCAGATCTCAAAAAGTAAATCAATCAAAACTTAAATCTTACAAATTCCTTTCGAATTATTAATCCACTGAACTCACGGTTAAACCATGATCGCTAAATACCAACTGAATTTCAGTCACTAGTCTGTTATAGGCTTTCTGCTCACAGGCAATACGTTCTATCGATTTCTATCAGGGTAATATACCCTATATAACAAAGCGAAATAAACTGTGACGGTTAGAAGAAAAAGTAGGAATGAATGTTAATCAAAACAATGAACAAAACGTGTTCAGAAACATTTTGCAGGTTCATGCAGTAGGCAGTGACTCATACGTATTGTATGAGGGCTGGTGATACTACCTGGCTGACCAAAACTCGGTAGGTGGAGCGGTTTTCGAACCCGAGGCTCACTGTTGAGGGCTAACTACTTGAATCAATGAGTTACCGTTTAATCCATAACAATGGCTAAGACAAATACAAAGAACAAATGATTCAGACACAAAAGTACGTCGGATATTGAAGCCTGTCGTCGAGATTCATTAAAGTCTTATATGAATTTCTTTATCATTGCATACTCATGTGATAAGTAAAACATCAGTAAAAGATGGCAGTGTGTAAACAATATTAATTACCGTATTAGTGCTATTGCTTGTATTACACCGTTGTTGATTGAACCGAATTGGTCAATAATACTAAAACTATACTCATCGCGCAAGAGGTGGCTATTGTGGCTTGGTGGTGTAGTGGATAATGCCCTTGCGTTTGAAGCGATCGCTCCCGAGTCCGAATCCCAGTGGGAACAACACTCATTGGGGGCAGGTACATCCAGCTGACGAGTCCCAAATAGGATGAAATGTACATCCTGGATTCCACTGCTAGACACTGCCCATCATTACCATAAATATTAATTACCGTTAAATAACTTCAATTTATTTTCAATAGCCTATCTAGGTAGATTTTTCGACAGTTTCGTCCGGTAAACATGTTTTGACGATGAATTATCCTTTAATCTTGTTTTTCTATGAAAAAAAATCCTTCTGATATTGTTTTTCGGTCTTTTCTGAAAGGCACTTCAGTAGATTTACCGAATCCGAAGACGAAAATGGATAAAAGAAAGGATGCATAATTCAATAACTTATTTTTCATTGACCTCTTTTGTAAAATATACTTGCAAACATGTCCCATGACAATATTTCCGTGATTCAAGTTGTATAAGAATATTTCAGTTATTGGCTGTATTGTGTTCTCTGAGCTGGGCTGTTTAATCGTGAAGCTTTCATCACCTTGCTGGATGACATCATCAGCACAAAACTCAAATGTTCAAGTCTGATGGAACTAATCGACCTTTGTATGACAACATACTTCCAATTCAACGGCAAGATATACAAACAGATGAAAGGAACTCCAGTGGGATCACCGATATCCGGATTAATAGCAGAAGCAGTGATGCAGAGACTGGAAGCCACTATTCTACCTATGATCAAACCAAAAATTTGGATTCGTTATGTAGACGACACTTTTGTCATCATTAAAAAGGATGATATAGAAAACACCCACAGTTTGACCGACAACTTTTTCAGTGACATCAAATTCACAATGGAGAAAGAGTCAAACAACCAACTACCATTCCTGGATGTTTTAGTCAGTGGGACAAATGCTAGAAACCTAGAAACTCAAGTTCACAGGAAACCAACACACACTGACCAAATCCTCAACTACAATAGCAACAACCCAACAACACACAAAATCAGTTGCGTGTAGACTCTATTCAAAAGAGCGAGAACACACTGCAGCACAACAACTTCACGGAGAAACGAAGAAAATTACTTGATGTCCACCCCAAAGAAGAACGGCTACCTACCAAACTTTATCAGAAAATGCCTATCCCGTGCATCACCAACTACAAAGTCATTGACAGAAACCAGCAAACGCATCGTCCTACCATACATAAAGAATGTATCAGAAATCACGACAAGATTACTGAAACCACTTGGAATTGGTGTGGTTCATAAAACAACAAATTCCCTCCAAACACTATAATGCAGACCAAAGGACGCAACAAGCAAAGAAGACAAACCGAATAACATTTACAAAATCAACTACAATAACTGTAGCCAGCACTACATTGGACAAAGTGGTCACCCTCTTTGACTTCATCTACATGAGCACCAATTGGCTATCAAACGCCACGACATTTCTTCACTCATTTCGATGCACGTGGATAATTGTGGACATGAATTCACTTCTGACAATGTAGAAAGTTTGGACAGAGAGAGGAAACACAAAGAATGTCAGAGAATTTCTAGAAGTTTGGCATTCAAGTCAGTCAGCAATCAGCAAATGTATAGACATAGACCCAATCTATCAACCGATAAGAAAGGTGATGAACGACAGAAAGGTGAGAGGTCAAGCAGAGGAACAGCCAACAGGAGAATCTACACAGTCAATGACACAACAATCGAAGGAAACAACCAATCACAGACCATTTCGCCAAGGCAAGCTACTAAATGACTCACGGAGAGATATTGAGAGCTCACTTCATACTGAAGTTAATGCTAATAATGTCGTCTAGCAAGGCGGTGAAAGCTTCACGATTAAACAACCCAGCTCAGAGAACACAATACAACCAAGACCATCCACCTGAGCTATAAATATTCACCATTATTTCAATATTTCAGTTATTCCCAAGGTGGTAATCCTCATGGACTGACATGAGTAGGAGTAACAATGAAAACCTGGGAGGACCGGACAACTGCTTCATCCTAGTATGGGTCTCTTTAAAAGTGCTCATCCATACCCCCACCAGGGATCTAGTGCTCACTGGTGATTAGCTTCGGGAGGTGATTCCTGAAGTTTCAATGAGAAGTCGTGACCGATGAGGCCAACCAAGCGGAACATGAAAATAGTTACTCAACAACGGCATTCGATGGAGGTCGTGCTATATCGTCAACTGAAAGAGGTAGGAAATATAGATCATTGGATTCTGATCCAGTGGCTCAGTGGTAATGTGCTGGCAATGAAACTTGAAGTCCCTGGGTTCCACTCCTGACGAGTGGGATCGTGGGTGCTGAGGAGTCCAATACTAGGGCGAAACAGCTATTCAATTCTCCAAAGTTTCCAATGTTTCTCCAATTGATGTCAGTCTGCGATGAATACCAACCTGAAACCAGTAAATTAACCCCGACAAATCTGCAAATTGAACATTTTATGTAAACAAATTAACGCACTGGAAGAAGTATATATTGCTCATTTTATTAGTTCTATATACTAACACGTTCAAGTGATATATTTCATTTTAAGACAACACCATTAGAGCTCTAATTTTACAGATTGAAAAGTACACATTTCAAAGGAGAAAGAAGCAAAATGGTGAAGACTGATAGAAAAATCTGGTCTCTACCGACCTACATAGTTCAGAAATCAGTTATCACTACAGTTTTGTCTAATTATATTCATGAAGATTTCGCTCAGATTTGGATCAGTTGATCCATTCAGTAATGATTACCCCTATTAAAACGTTTCACTTTTGTGATTTTCTATTCAAGTTTACTTGAAAGTTTCACATTGTGAGAACTTTTGCACTAACACAAAGATACGCATTTCAATCAAGCAGGTAATTTCTTTCTTAGCTATGATTTCAATTTGAAATCAAAACTACAAGTAAACTAAATTAAACTATTAAATGGTGTAAAATATTTGTAGCTTGATTCAGTGGTCTTTGTTATACTGCTCAAATGGTTAATGTAATTATGATAGTTTCAGTGTGTAGTCAGTTGACCGCACAGGTGATTCGATAGCCCACGCTGATGAATTAGTATGTAGTTAAGAGTTTAATTTGACCGCTGTGTCACTAATTGCACAGATTTTCCCATTGATCGTTTCCCTACCTAACCCTGAACTTGTCTACCACTTTTCCCATAGGGTGATGGTTAAGTCTGTGTCTATTCACTGGTTGACTGCTGATTAACCTGAATGTCAGGCTCCTAAGAATTCTCCAACACTCCCCTAGTATCCTTTGTCCAGGTTCTCTACATTTCTAGGAACAAATTCAAGTCCATAGTTTCCACTTGCATGACATACGATAACGTTGAGTCATCAGTTGATATTCAAGAAGACAAAGAGAAATAAGGGAAGGCGGTAACTTTGTTCAGTGTCCAATGATATTCATTGCAGTTGACTTTGTAAATGACATTTCATTTATCTTCGCTGAATGCTACGTCTTTTGGTCTGAATAATACAGCCTAGAGAAAATCCGTAGGCTTATGAGTTATGCCTGATTGGTGAAATATTCTTTAAGTATGATAAGACCATCTGCTGACTACCAAGGATCACTCTAAACTTGGTGATCAGGTGAACAGAGACCGTATGATGAGGTTGTGCAGACAACCGTTCATCCGTAGGATAGTGATTTAATAATTTTTCTTAAAAGCTGTTGTACTGCAGTGCGTTCCTGGGCTTTTGAATGAAGTCTTCATGCATGTGACATTACGAGCTGCCTGGGTTGGGCTTTGCTGAAGTTGGGGATTAGGTCAGGATACGTTAGCTTCCTATGCACTTGAGTCTTATATGATAGTCCTAATGACTAATATATCCAAGAATCATGGTCTCGTGTCCGATTCCTCCTCGATTGTGAATGTAAAATTATCGAAGATGTTGTTGGTTGAGTTGTGAGTAAATTTCACTTCATCTTCGTCTAATGATAAAAAGAATAGTGGCCATATAGATGTTTATGTTTTGGTTTGATCACTAGTAAAACATCAGCATCAGATCTGTACAGTGAATCTAACTATCCATTTCTTTGACTCGTTATCATATTTAATCACTGAAATCGAATTATTATATGAGACGTAAGATAAAGACCCTTCTAGAGGTTGAACACGGAAGTTTTATGCAATCCGGAAACCTTACATTATCATTATGCAGGAGAGAGTTAGTATGCTTAGCCAGTTTTGGTTCAATCGACACGAATAATGCTATGACATCGAAGGGTATCATTAATTTGTCCTTATTCATACATGAGCTCTTAATGTTTTCCAAAACTTCTGCTGAGGATTTGATAAAGTGTTTGCATGGCTGTACAAGGCCTTTTAGTGTTTTTGAAAGTTCCTTGAATAGACTATAGCCAGTTTTGGAAAAACAGTTTGTACAGTTATGTTCTACATTAAAATTGGAGTGAAGCGCGTTTGTTCGATTTCATTCAAAGTTAGTCTTGTTTGATTATTTGACAAATGTATTCAGAGTCTTACTGATCTGATTGTGAAACTTTTGAATGTGGTCAGTTCCGTTTGGTAAATATACATCTTCATCCTTGATTAAATCCTCAATCCTTTTAATTTAATCTTACTTATTCTTGACTAATGTAGTGTATAGTTTGTCTATTGAGAGTACAACACTATTGAAAACTTTTGGAAAACATAGTCTAGTGCATGTGTGTAGTGAAATAGTTTTCTTTGAGAAGCACAGCTTGAAAAAAGTGCTTGATGTTAAATCGATTGGCTAAAACTTCAAGATGATTCATATTTCTGCCTTGCAATCAAATTTAGGATTCGCTCCATTAAACATTCATCAAACCAACAACTCCTTGACAAAGTGGAGACTAACCTATTTGTTAGCTAATGTGCACTGTATGAATCATTTATAATACGTAGAAAAATGTTGCTGAAACATTTTTCGATTTAAATTCTATCATTGACCTAATATTATTCAACACTCGAAATGGTAGATACTCCTTGCTAACGAATGACAAACAAGCAGGAAACTTAAGTCAAGCAGGTCATCTTGATGAGATTACCTCCGACCAATAAACATCAGTCAGAATGCAGTGCAATAATGAGTCACCTACCTAAAGGACTATATTCTTAGAGGATCTATAGAGTTCCGTCAGCACTCAGGACTGGACAATGTTAGATTTGCTTATTTGATATGCAGCACATAGTGATACAGTATAATTTACTTGATCATATTTCGAGCATAAATTATCATTCCTGATCAACTGAATGTGATCACACAGATTTCAACATATCATCTTCATAGTTCTATTATCTGGTATTCTCTTTTTTTACTGGATTTTTCCCACTCTATTGTGTTTTTTTGTGGTAATGAATGCATTGAAATTGCTAAGTAACTTTCTGGACTATTGATCCTATCGGGGTCTATCATTTCACATTTGGCTAAACTTCTAGTTTTCGATTATCTAATTGACCTAAATCAGCTAGTTTCACCCACCTCACATGGATAGTAGATTAGATTATTTTGATTTATCGAATCTAATGGATCCTTAAGTCGACAAAGCTTATCTCTGAGTGAGTTTGTAGGTTTAAATATCACCCTAATTTCAGCTTTGTTGAGCATACTGCGTAAAGTTTTTGGTGTTTCTCCTTTATGTGGTAACACAGTAAGGGCTTTGAACTCATTTCTTCTCATGTTGTCGTTATTATCGACATTGTTATTGATTCGTTTCTTTTGTGCTGGTAAGAATTTCTCAATAAAACGCAGAGGATAACTATTAACTATTAACACTTTTTTATATGTTTCAGTTTATTATTTAAGTCCTTACACTGACTAGTGAGCATTTTTAGCTGTGTTTTTTAGACATTTGACTAAACTTGTCTTAAGTGACATTGAATGAAGTGACCCGAAGTCTAGATACCTATCAGAATGTGTCGGTTTCCTGTAGACAGTGGTATCTAAGTCACCGTCTGCTCTTCGTTTTACTCTGCAATTCAACAAAGCTAGTTCTCCTTGTTCCTTTTCTAACTCATTAATGAGTTGGATTGAACCTATCACTGAATCCGCCTTTTCGCAACTATCCATAAGTATTTTTGTCACGATTAAGGGTATTGGTGTTCCCATTGGTATACCTTCTGTTCGTACAAATGTTTTGTTCAGAAACTTGAAGACTATGGTGCCCAAACAAAACTACACACCTAACATGGTTTCATCAATCATTACTTTAGTTCTGTGAGTAAGTACTGAGTTGATTTGTGTCTGCTTACAGTGCTATGTTGATTAGTATGTTAGTATAAAGACCTGTTACATCGAAACTTACCATCTTTTCATGGATATATCAGTAAGTGTTAGATTGAAATCGTAGGAAGTGATTGGTCAAAAATTTGAACAGTTCCTAATCGGACATAATATGGATACGAAATACTTTGATAGTTCATATGTTGCAGTATTTCTGAAGACAACTATCGGTGTAATGGGCCGACGTGGTTTGTGAACCTTCATAGTATTGCAAGTTGTGTTAAAATTACTAGGTTCAATCATTAAATTAAATCATTTAGACTCACCTAGAAATGGCTTTAGTTGATGTATCACATCGCCTGTAGGTTTTTGAATCTTATTCATCATAGTGTCTATTGGTTTTTTGATCTCTTCAGAATAAAGCCGTTATTATTATATGGTCCTGTTTAAATTTGTTCGTCAATTTTGTTGAGGTCAAGTACGTAGGTCAAAGTTGGCCTATAGGGGCCAATTCGATTATTGGTAAATAGGAATCTAACTATATACGGAAGGAGAGAACCTAATGGCTCAAAAATTTAGAAGAAAATTCAACTATTGTATTCCAAACATTAAAAAAGCAACACACTAAGGTAGGATAAATCCAGTGTACCCAAGTTCACTGTAGTTAGATAAACAGAGAGAGATTGATTACTCAATCTATGTTTACTGAATCAATATCCAACACATGCAGTAGGGATGAGGCAACACTCATACTAGAGATATAGAAAATTTTATTGCCAGGGAAAACAAAGGATATGAATTGTGATAGGACTATATAAATTAGATGTTGAAATCTGTATGATTGCACTGATATGATTGGAAGTAATAATTTACGCTCAAAACGTGATCAAGTAAATAATGCTGTGTCATTGTGTGCCACATATCAAATAAACAAATCTGATATGATGATGGACCGTGGCTGGCAGTGCAATCTAGGACGCGTATTTCTTCCTACTTGGGACTCGTACGTGAATGTACCTGCTTCCCAGTGAGTGTTGTTCCCACAGGGATTCGAACTCTTGAGCGACTGCTTCAAACGCCAGGGCGTTATCCACTACACCACCAACCCACGATAGCCACTTCTTGTGTGACGGGTATAGTTTTTAGTACAAGGGTTTTTATATGATACCGTCGTTGATTGGACCGAATTGATCGGTCTCTATTAGCATATAAAAACCCTTGTACTAAAATCTAATATGAAATTACATCCTACCTCAGTGCTAGATTCTTAGACTACTATTTACCGATCCATGTGGGTTTGATACTTATAAACCTGTCTCAGTGAACAAAAAAATCATTCCATTTTCATTGACCGTTTTTTCTCAGTAGTTTAGTGATCAGAAAGTAATCAAGTAAGATATTCATCAACTGAAGGGGAATGTCTTATGAAAATCATATTTGTAGGGCAAGAACGTCGCAAAAAACTTCATTTAACAGTGAAATCACTGCTAGATAATATTGAAATGCTAAAATTCCATCATTCAGTCAGTCGGTTGGTCGTACCATAGAGTACAGTAGTCATTCTTTCATTATCTTGTATTATTCTTACCGTTAAAGTTTTTCAAAAAGTATTTAAAACTTGAAAACACCCTTATTTTAATGTGTACACATTCGTGTACGATATTTGTCACACATGATGAATGTTTTCTCTGTTCACTTTTAATTCGCCTTATACTACTTTCATATTATATTACTATTGTTCATCAAATTAATTTGATCTTAAAGATGTAAATAACTAGCATTATTCTAAATCTTTTTGCTACACACCTTCAAAAACTAAATACTTGTTGCTTTTCTTAACGGTTTAATCATCAGTCTTATTTAATAGATAGGTGACACCCCATTTAGAAGATTCTAACCAGCACTTCGAAAAGTAACATTTTATGCAAGTGAAAGAAATAGACAGAAAATGTTTTCTTTCAAGCATAATTAAATAATTAACAGAAATACAAAGATGTATGTTTACATACATGAATATGCATTTGCTGGTTTATTTTGATGGTTTTTGTTCAATATTCAATAGCGCAGAATTGAAAAGTAGTAGAAAGAAGGATGCATGTTCAAGATGTATATATATATATATATATATATATATATATATATATATATATATATATAAAGTATTTCTTATCAAATTCATGTGATCATGTTTAAGCAGTAATTACGACAGTAATACAAGTTAAGCATAGAACTTGACATGAAATGAAACAGTACATATGTGCAATACAGTAGTGCATAAAAAATAGAATGGTGGATGCATAAAAATGCCAGACATCCCTATTTGAAACATAATCTGTCAGTGTATTTAAAATAGACATGCACAATTTTTGTTTTTTACTGTTTACCACACTGAATTACCTTCAACAACACCTTTGGCACAAGTCACTGGAAACATCATCACCTTGCCCATTATATCGGTTAACGGTTGTAAACACTGACAGCAGACACTGAACACAATCAGCACTAAATAGATCCATGTTAAGAAAAATGATACTGGCCAGGCAATGAGTAGTAATATAAACAACCATAGGATACTCCAGAAGATATTTGGACATTTGCATGGCATTGTGTAATCTAGCTATTGGAATCCGATATATCTATAAAAGAGGACAGTGGAAAAGTAGAAATTGTCAGCAGGACGACTAATAAATAAATTGCAGGAATGCTTTCAGGTGACTGTATAAAGTTTCAGCACATTTATGCGGCATATATATATATATATATATATATATATATATATATATATATATATGTAAGCTGTTATGATAGTCAATTGTGAAGGAATTTGTTCTTTAGCACAGTAATTACTCTGAAATTCCGTTTGAAATTTGGAAGGTAATAAGTGAAATACCATCTGTCTTACTGTTGAGATCGTTTTACATAATATCAAAATTGTGGTTATGCTGTTATAATTGTATTAAGTGGAGAAAAGTATGGTGTGAAAAAAAATTCGTGAACACATTGAGAATAAATAAGAAAACAACCGCTTTTCTTTCATGAAACAGAAAAAATGGAATTGTTGTTATATTGTCGATTGGTATATGGTGTTGTACTGTTACTGTATGTAATTGAAATGATTCTGTGTTCAATACTTTATTGAACACTTGAAAACGCTAGTTTTACGTAACCTCACTAATTACTTTATGATAATATGCTGACAGATTGAACAATTGTTGTTTGATTTTGTTCTCTTGAAGAAGTTATATGCACTGCACAGTTTAAAATACCTGTATATTGTTTTAATGCAGTAAATTGAAAAAAAATCAATCTAGAGGTTTGTGGGGATTTACTAATTTCAAGGTAGACTTGCTGCATTCTCCATGTAATAACTTTATTTAACTTTCTTGACAGATATCATATGTACCGATATTACATTACAATAGAAACTAATTTTTACTGATATACATTGCATAGCGAACAACTTTATTAATTGCATCCTTTTGAATCCTGTGGTGTTTGTCTTTTGATTTACGTGTCGTTGACCTATGTTCGGTTGGCGCATGTTAGGTACGATAAGGCCTATAACATTTTGATCAAATAGGGGTGATATATTCTCACCTTATCCGATTCACATTGGAAACCCTTTGCAACTAATACCGTTATGTATACACACCACAGAAGTGATGAACCCGACACCTGATTAAATATCTGTATTTCATAATTTCCATGGATTACATTACCTGTTGTCGAGTGTATTACATATTTTGAACTCGTGTCATAAACTGTCCTTGCAATCAGACTCGCTTTTGTTTGCTAAGCAATCTACTTGTATTTACACCTTGTTCGGATATATATATATATATATATATATATATATATATATATATATATATATATTCCTCTTGGTTTTACTTTGGATTTTCACGATTCTTATCATATCTAGCAGGGAGGTCAATTTAAAGCCGGTATCCGTCAGTGCATTCTCTCTTAATGTTCCATTATTCACTTCCAGAGATTCTCAGTTATGGATTGCCAGACTAGAGAACTACTTCATTCCAAATAAGATCATCTGGCAGAATGTAAAATTCGGTCTTCTTAGCACCATCCTACCAGAGCGAATTAATGATCAAGTGCGTCAGGACATTACACAACCAGGTACTGGATCTCTATATGACATTCTTAGACAGCAGTCATCCAGTGTACTTTTTCGTCTGACAGACGAGTGTTGAAGCATCTGTTAAGCAACATGGAATTTGGTGGCAAAGCTCCCTCACAACTATTAAGACACATGCAGTGCCTGGTTGCAGTTCGAGAAATAGATAAGAGACTTTTGCACAAGATATCATTATGACGACTGCCAGTAACCATTCAGCAAGTGCCCGCATTTGGCGACGATAATGCCGAGATTGATAGACTCGCTACAATTTCAGATCGAAGGCACAAAAGAATTGCCCGTTGCACTGCCGTTTTCATTACACAGGTATATGACCCTCAAATCAGAATACAGGCATTAGAGGAAAACGTCAACCTTCTAATTGAACATGGCCATATCATGATCAGCAACAAGCTACAGTTATAACCGCAGTAGAGGTTCTTCGCATGGAAACAGATCGTACACATCTGGCCTACCGACGGATGTCACGGATATCTGTTGGTATCATAAAGAAATAGAGTAATCACGCACGCTGTTGTCTATTACCATGCAATTTCAAATATTCAGATAAACCCTTTTATGGGAATCAGACAAGCCGGGAACCTGTGGTGAATTATGTCGCTGACACTTACAAATCAAACGGTTGCTTGTTCTGTATAATAGATAAAAATGCTGGCATTAAGTTTCTTGGGGACACAGGAGCCAAAAAGAGCGTAATTATTCCTAATGGCTATGAACGTCGATGTTCCTATCCCGCCTTATCTCTACAAACCGTAAATAAATCCAGTATTGTTACTTATGAAAAAAACCATGAAAGTGGATTTTGGCCTCGATGACCACGCTTGGTCATTTATTCTAGGAGATGTGCCACAAGTGATTATTGGAACTGATTTCCTACACCACTATTACTTTTCAGTTGAATCGAAGGAACATTCGCTGAATAATCCAAATAATACAACCGACGTTATTGGCACGATCATTGACTCAATATCCATTCAAGTAGCACTTACTCATGCAATCACTTCTGGTGTTCAGCGCATGAAAGGCACCACAAACAAAGTTACTGATGCATTCTTATGCATACACGTCAATAACGAGGTGTGTCCGGACATTGATTGCTGACACCTATCTGAGCTACAGAAAGATGATTCAAGACTGAAGAAGTTAATGTCTTCGACGACAACTTCCTTAGTTTTTTCTGAATCTTAATTTAATACAGTCAGGGTTATATGTGACACATCCAATGGAAAATTTCGTCCTTTCTTACCTCGGGCAATGGCATGCATCGTATTTGGCAAACTGCTTAACTTATCACACCCTGGGGTCAGTGCCACGATGACGCTGATTAACGAGAGATTTGTTTGATCAAATATAAATAGTGATGTTGAACGGTAGACAAGAACATGTCTTACGTGTCAAAGAGTAAATGTGCATTGTCACACCAACGCTCCATTTGGTCAGTTTTCCAATCCGATGGCCATATTTGAGCATATCCACGTAGACCACTGGACCGCTGCCTCCTTTCAACAGTTTTCACTATCTCCTCACATGCATAGATACTTCTACTCCCTCACCTTCTGCTGTTATGCTACGGGATATTTCAGCCGAAACACTTGCCAAAGCATAGGTGACCCACTAGATATCCAACTTTGGTGCCCCCACAGCCATCACTATTGAACGAGGTGCACAGTTTGAGAGTTACTTATTCCAACAACTCACTGACTTGTTTGGCACCAAACGGATACACACAAAAGCATACCATCCTATTCTTAATGGTGTGGCGGAACGCTTACATAGACAACTTTGAGTAGCACTTACTGTTACTCTGATTGACAATAACTGGTCTACCAAACTCCTTTCGGCACAATTTAGAATTAAATCCACTTTGAAGTGAAATATTGGTTACTATAATTAAGAGTCAGTCTACGAGACAACATTACGATTACCAGCAGAAGTTTTCACCCCAGATAACCAAATCCCACTCTATATGACCAATTACGTATGAAGGAGATGAAAATATCACTCTTACGATTAAAACAACGACTGTCACATGTTTCATCGCAGCAAAACTACTGTATGTAAGAAGAGATGGAGTCCAGTGACCACTAAAACCAGCTTGTGATGGTCCCTACAAAGTCTTAAACAGAAATGATAAAGTCTTTACAATCGAAAGGCTCAACAAAGCAGAGGCTGTTGGTATCGACCAAGCAAAGCCTGCCTTTACCGATGATTCTGCAGAAACAGCTGGCAACTATATCACATTCAGGCAAAGTACAACAATTGACACTACAACAAAAAAGTCTGAAAGAGTTACTAGATCAGGTAGAAGAGTTCACTGGCAGGAATGTTACGTTCAAGTATTCATGACCTGATTATCCTTGCATTCAGAATATATTTTCCGCATGTCATTGATAAAAAGTTTATTTTATGCAGATAAATGCTGTTAATACATACTCGCATTTATTCATTTACAACCCTTCACAAATTGTTTTCATCTAAGGCCTGTGGATTCTCTGTTAGTTCTCATTTTTGCATATTCTCTCATTCGTCTTCATGATTACTGATTATAACAGTTTCATAACTCAGTAATCAAACTTAACAACCACTAGCTATCTTATCCTAGTGTATTATTACTGAAGGCTCACCTATCGTTATTTCTATCACGACTAATTATTTTTTATTCTTTTTGAACACTTAAATATCTGATCATATATTTCAGTGTTCTGGTGGGGGAATCTTGTTGTATACACCACCAACTGATATCAGTTGGAGAACGGCTGAAAAACTGAAAGCTCCGGGAAGCTATTTCTTCTTGTGTAGAACTCTTCAGTACACGCACAACCCCATGAAAGGTTTGAATGTAAATGTGCTCAGTGTGAGACCTGACAATTTTCGGCTTGATCCTTGGAGATGAGTTGGATGCGCACTGTCGAAAAGTTTCATGATAGGGCGATATAACTGTTCCATGATGCTACGTTTACAATGGTTCACCAAATGATAACAATTCGTGGTAGAAATTGCTTTGAAATAAGTAGAAGGATACTATTCACTGATCAGTTAGTGTAAATTCTACTCTATCTTGCTCTATACTGTAGCTGTTCGAGTATTACATTTTATTCGTGTTATCACATACTTCCAAATTTTGTGATAACTAAACTGTTCATGATATCGACTGATAAATTTATGCCGGTAAACTTAAACGCTGACAAACTGATGATTTAGATAACATAATTTAGCTCATCTGTTCTAACCACCGGTAAATGTAGGGACAGTGAATGGATCACTCTGTGGGATATAATTAACATCTCAATGGTGATCAAAATTCATGGATTAGAGAATAAAATGCAGCCACTAAACTGTGTATCTTGGTGTTACAGTCTATACTTTATCTACCATTATTTCTAAAGTCGGAAGATTAGCATAGAATTATGCTATGTCTAGCTTTGTAGTATTAAATGTTAAGGGAAGTGATACAAAAACAGTTTTTAGTTTTCTCCTATATGATAATCTATAAAGTTATTTCTTTTCTGTGTCTAACTGAATATTAGGATTTACACTTTTCTCTGTACAGCATTTTTTCCAACGGAGATTGATCTTGACTTCTTTGGAAATCTCACGATCCTCAAGCAGAATCAAACAGTAATCTTAGATTCTACTGTTGTTCAAAGGAAATAATGATGATACTAGCTGAGAGACATATGGCGTGAAAGACCGATGTTATTGATACCGGGTGATGATTGAAAATGATCTGAAACGCTTGACAGTTGAAGAAGTCGAATGAAATTCTCAGTTTACCTTTAATTAACGTCCAGTATCACTAGTCATTGCGTATATCAACACTTTCTGTTCACTTTTACGTCTTTAGATTACCACGAGACTATGTCAGGTTCATTGATAAACAGTTTCAGGATATGTCATTACTCGATTCCTCATTCATGATTCGACTACTATGTTAGTCGTTAGAAGAATTGAACAGAAAGAAATCTAGCAGCGATTGCACCAAAACATGAAACTTACCTATTCAGTTTTGACCGTTGGCTTGAGTTATGCAAAGAATTTCTATCTTTTTGGTTCCGGTTAGCAGAAAAATGAAATGGTTGTTTGTATAAAAACCTTAATATCATCCATCTCTACTGTTTTTGTTTTATGGCGTTCTTAAAAGGTGCTGATATCATAATACACATTCCCTCATCTTTCCTCTTATTGACTTTTGTTTTACTGTGATGATTTCAACTGTGGTAAATTCAACTATTAATCAGTGATAGTGTGTCGCATGGTTTTTACGCCTTGTTATCGATCTAGTTTGTAATTACTACAAAAGTTTAGAACATTTTAACTTCTTGAAGGTGTAAGTTCTATTGTAGGTGAATAAAGTTACTGTATGTAACTTATTAGTTTAGGAAAAGATTCTTCAGTTTGAAAGTTTTTGGGGACTTATTTCTTTCTTTCAGGTTAGTATTCATCATGAACTGACGTCAGTTATAGAAATATTGGAAAGCTGGGATCACTGGGAAGCTGCGTTGTCCTAATATGGGACTCCTTGGCAGTGAGCACTCACCACCGTGGATCAAACTCAGGAACTTCAGTTCCCGCTACAAGCACGTTACCACTCAGCCACTGAGTCAGAATTCAATCGTCCACATTTCCAAATTCTTTCGGTTCACGATTTAGCACAGCCCAGTGTCTCAATAATAACCGTGGAACCTGAAGGTCCTGGTTTTCGTTCCCTGCTAGGTTTTGGATGCACACTACGGATGGCCCGCGTACTAGGACGAAATGGATGTCCAGAGTCCGAGGTTTCCAATGTTACTCCGACTCATGTCGGTCCATAATGAGTGCAAACCTGAGAAGTTTCTGTTTTGCTTTGTTTATTCTTATCCCTGAGTTGAAATCTTGGTATGATGGCAACACAGTAGATCATATACAAACGAATAACTATCTCTATATCATTTTGACAGATAATTTCACAATCCTATAGGTATATTTCCAAGCAAGTGTGCTGTCTACACATCTGATGCATAGACTATTAACGAAGTTTAGGTGGTGACTCACAAAGCAACTGTCGTGGGTTTGAATGGAGAGTTCTCTTCAGTGTTTATTCGCCACTCTTACTTGGAAGACAAATCTTAACGTGGATACAAAGTACTTTCTCACCTCTGCACTTCATGACATACATCATAACATATTAAAGTGCATCAGAACTACGCAACCGCCTTCTGTATCCGCATTTTAACTCCAGAATATGACGGTCAAATGTGAGATATATGGCTGTGCATGGAGATTTTTTTACATATGGGGAGACTACAGATTTATTAAGATTAGAATTGAGTGTTACTCATAATAACAGGCTGTAAACCTGCATCAACTGAGATAAAACCTCAAGATGTTAAGAATCAGTGATTACAGACTGTTGGCAATGGGGTTCACAGTCTATCAGTGACATTAATGTATTTATTCTCCGTCATTTTCAGAATTCTACATATCTTGTTCACTTATTTTTTGACTTATTCTGCCTCTACTCATGTGCTTCTTGCTTGGATCAACATTCTTGAATGTCTTTTCTCTTCCTCTTTCCTGAAGTCAAAAAGGCTGACAACTAGGAACGCTACACTTTTCTGACAAGTTATGGATTGTTCTTTTTGTTTATTATGAATGACACGCTACAAAAAAAATAGCACACAGCTTGATTTTATAGACAGGTGAAAGGCCTGAACACACAAACATGACCACTTACAAGAAATATAATTACTGTCCAAATGGTAAGTAGTTGAAGAATATGTCCTGAGTCTTGATTGCTTGTTTTATGTACTCTGAGGTTGATATTTGGTCGGAGGTAATCGGCAACAATCTTGAGGTCATTAATGTCCCTCATGAGATCCTAACCGAAGTAACCTAGTGTGGCATTTAGCAACGTTATCACTGAGTTATCCGGGAAGTGATCGACCTCCTATAAGAGGTTGCGTATTGGATGTTTCATCTTCAGGCTAGATGACTTGATAAGCATTTACTTTTACTATCCCTAGATGTTGAATACATAAAATTTATTATTAAAAGTGGAAGACTGGTTCCATTTTCTGGCTGAGATAAGCAGATTCCCTTTATATTCAAAACAGAGTTGTGTATATCATCACCGTGTTTAAAATTCCCTTTGACTTGTAGTCAGAAGGCAGGATAAAGTAGGAAGTGGTGATGAAGAACTGTAGTTCAGTGAGAGAACCAAAATTGTGTTCTATCTTATGATCATAAACATTATTAGCACTACCAGGTTGGAGGATTTTATATCACACCTAATTATTTTTCTCAGTGACACAGATTTCACTCAACTTATTATTAAAATATAGTGTGCATTGACCTTGAGAACTTTTGAGCTGTGAGTGTAAGCAACAATTTTTTCTCACATCTAAAACCAGCTGATCTTAATGTGTGATGTAAAGAAAAATAAGTTTTGTTGTGGGGTGGAGAAGGATGTAAGTATATGACCTTTCTTACTATTTTGATACTACTGTATTGATTTGAGTAGTATCTTTTCTAGATGGCCGATGGTTGGTCGACTTCTTTTCAGCTGTTTGTATCTCCGTTGAAAATCATTGTACTATTGGTAGTAACTTCATCTGAATACTGCACTTATGATCTTAAAAAAGCTTGTCTGTGCAGGCTTCTTTCCTTACTCAACTAAGGTTGTGTTTTTATTTGTCATTGTTTATTTTTATTTGCTAAAATGGTGTGGATAAACCATATGAACCATCAGTTACCTGTACAAACTAAGAAATGTTTCATTTGAATGGAGTAGCATTGGCTGCAGTGGGCTTTTAGTGCTTCTAAAATAAGCAGATGAAAAAGTGAAACAACACAGAAACTATCATAGAAGTTCTGTTTGGGAGTTTATTTGTTCACTTAGTTTTAATCGGTTACAGGGTATACCTTCAGATATCCCCAAATATTGATTCTCAACAGGTTAACGAGCTGAGACACATAATCTGCACCTTTAAAAACCTCTGAAACCGACAATCACTCACGTAATAAAACTGAAATGTTATCTTCCCGGTCTAATTTTACTTTAGCTGATATCACAAATTACGACACATGGTGGGTTGAAAGATGAAGAATGATTTCCAGACACCTTCATCTGTGTCAATCCACAGCTCCATCCAACATTCTTCCTTCATCATTCAGAAGTTAATATTTCAGCTCAGCATTGCTTATCATGTGAGGTTTCTACAAGTAGAAGACCTGTAACCTCCTCATTTCATCAGTCACCAGCAGTCATCAGCTGCATCATTATTCATTAGGTGTTATCTAATTCAGTTTTGTGCAAGAAACATAAAACTCAGTCATTCACAGGTTTCGCATACTTGATGAGAATCAGCAGGATGTTTTGCCTTACTTTAGTTCCAAGTACGGTTTTTACTCATTACAGACTCGAACATATACTAACCAGTCCCTTCTTTCCAGTGAATTGTGGTTATATGAAATTTCCTTACCAATCACTCAATGTTGCTAAAATAGATCAGACGGTATCGGCTAAGAACCCACACACGAAGAAAATAGTGATTCATCGGGTTCGAATTACCTGCTGAGGAATAGTCATAGGCCTTAGAAAAATGAAAGCCAGTCAACATAGGATCAGACTTGCGATTCGAATACAACTCGGATATATGTAAATGTTTTCCATAAGAGTTTTTCAGAAAAACAGGATAGGAAATGTAGCTAACTTGGTGGTTGGAGTCCTATTTGAGACTTTTCAGCTGAATATACTTGAGTGATATTGTTCCCACTGAGACCGGCTCAGGATATACTTTACGCTTGCTACTTTCTGTTGTTATACTGGGTCGAATTGCTCTACCTCTGTATGAATAAACAGCAATTCATACCTATTGTACAAGAGGTATTTCTCCTGCCCAAGTGGCTTAGTCGGTAGCGGTTCGGTGTTTGATGCTGTGGGTACCGGGTTCGAGCCCTGGTAAGTTCAGGTACATCCAGTTTCCAGTAGGATGAAACACGCATCCTGGGTTTCTCTGCTAGTCACCATGTAAACTATAATATAATGAATATCTGAGCAGTATCGAGGTATTCACATAGGAGCCCATCTACCAATAGAGGTTGAGCAGTTCGACCAAATTTAGTAACCAGAAATTAAAAACATCAATGAATAAGAATAAGAAACTGTTTACACTGAAATTTATCAAACTGAAGAAAAAAGAGTCATAAGAAAAAATAGCTATGATTCACCCAAGTTTCAGCCCAGTGAAATACAAAACACTGTAGTGTTCTGTTACTAAGCCTATTGGTCACACTTTATAGTTTAAAACCAGTGAATACTTCATGCATGTAACATACTTACCTCTAAAAATAATTAAAAAAAAAATTTTCATTTAAAATAAAAATGAAATTCAATGTTTACTTACATTTTCTTCAAATATCAGTGTATTCCAGTATTGTTTCTCTGATACTATCCAATAACTAATACAGTAGTAAAATTAAATAGAAGGTAAACGGGTCTAAATGATAGAAATTGTATAAAAACTAAATATGACAGTGATTTCAAGACTTTTCTCTATTTCACTATTGCCTTTTCTTCAGTAGGAATTATAAATGATGAGGCAATTTTAACGCTATTTATATTTATTCATTATAATACTATACATGCATGATTAATGATTTATGTGTGGGTCATTAAAGTTATCTGATAATTGATTGGCTACTGAAATATGTGGCGGTTTTGTTCACATGTTCAATGAACTTGTATACACATTTCATTTATGAGCTGGTTGTTGATGTACACCAACTTAGAACTATTAAATTGCAACATTTCAACTGAGTGTTATAAGATACTCAGCTGAAGTGTAAAATGTAGAGTGTAGGTAAGTAAACATGATAAGACGCATAATAATGTAATATTTGTAATATCACATTTGAGATAGGTCAAAATAACCCTGAAGAACTACCACAAGCGATCAGCGCATACCAAAGTTATTGAGAAAGGTCAAAGAACGTTATGTGTAAAAGTTTCGTTCCATTGCACTTCTCTAAATGATTGACTTCAAGTTATTGTTGACGATGTTGCCTAGAAAGATAATGAAAGTTTTATGATAAAACCATCCACCTCAGACAACACAATCAACATGATCCACCTGAGCTGCAAATATTCTCCACCATTTTAGTTGCTTACCTATGTATTGTCTTTCCAAGGAACTAAACAGCCAATGTGGCCGATTCTGAAAATTTGTCTTCAGACGTTAATAAATGTATATTCGTAGATTCTTGATTAAAATGATAGAATATTCCAGACAAATTTCGCGTCTAAGGTCAAACTTAATCAATAGGTGTATGTAGGGAATGAAATGATATTACATAACACAAGACATGATCTCGGTGACCGACACAGCAATCCAGGACGCGCTTTCATCCTACTTGGGATTCGTCAGTCGGATGTATCTCCACCCCAGTGCGTAGTGTTGTTTCCATCGAGGCTTGAAACAATTACCCTTCGTTTCAAACACCATTGCGTTATCCACCAAGCCAGTGGGGCACGATAACCACCTCTTGTGTAACGGTTGTCACTTGTTGTAATGAAACATGCTATACAGGGCTGAGCACAGATCAAACAATTCGGCTCTGTATAGCAACGGGAAATTTAGATTAAAACATGTAATGAAATATAAATAAATGAAATACGAAATAAAGTATAAACAGAGGTGCAGAGTACTTGATGAAGACCATTTGTTAAAGAGAGTATTTGTACACGTTTTTTCTTGAATACACAATTCAGGTTTGAGGCTGGGAATCGCAAAAGCTTTGGCTACACATAAGTGGCTAATCCTCATCCTTTTGAATGGTCCGGTCGAAGTTTGTAGTTAACTTTGAACGAAGTTACCAGAAGAATCAGGTGTGCAGAGTTGACGAGACGTTCAACGATGGGGCTGGAAATGGTTTTATTTTCACCCTTCAACAAATAGGCTGAGTAATGTTCTCGAACGTACTAGTCTCGATCGGTACTATTATGTCTATCTGCATTTTATCATACTCTATCTAGCATGAAGTGACAAGTTAACATTTACCTTTGTGTTATTTCCACATTAAGGATGTTAAATTAAGTACTAGCTGGTTGGAGGCAAACCTGGCCTGGTTAACTAGAAAATAGTTACTAGCCGGTCCTAAGCCCGGGTAAAGAGGGAAGGTTGGGCGTAGGGACAGCAACCCTACTCCATAAAACAAATCTAACCTCTAAGAAACTTCAAAGCACAAACGAAATATAAAAAATAATAACAAAATTATTCCTCTCTGGAATCGGAGAGGCGAAATGACGCCAACTGGCGAAAACCTTCGGGAAGCCAATTGGCCGATGTGTCTTCCCTCTCTCGATGAAAGCGAAAGTAAGGATGGGGACATGGAATGTCCGCACCATGTTTGAACCCAGCAAGGCAGCCAGATTGCAAACCAGATGAGAAGGTATCACACTGAAGTGCTAGGAATTTGCGAAAGCAGATGGAATGGGAGTGGATTCTCCAAACTATCAACTGGAGAGGAGTCAATAATCTACTCAGATACTGACAACCACGAGCACACTGAGTTATGGAGTAGCTATCATGATGTCCACAAGAGCATCGAAGGCTCTCTGTCATGCAGTGGGAACCAATCTCCTCCCAGAGGATCATGACAGCAAGGTTCAACTCAAAAGGAAGGAAAGTCACAATCACACAATGCTACGCTATGCACCTACAAATAATGCGGATCAAGAGAAAAAGTAGGAATTCTACAGACAACTGCAATCAACACTGGTCAAGACCCCATCCCATTTGGCGACATCACAATTCTAGTGGATGGGGCGACATGAATGTGAAACTGGGAGCAGACAACACAGGAAGAGAACAAACCATGGGTTGGGAAGTGCTCGGTGAAATGAACGAGAATGGAAAATTGTTTGGAGACTTCTGCACGTTCAACGATTTGGTGATTGGAGGCAGTATGCACAAGCACAAGGATATTCACAAAGCGGGCGACATGGATTTCACCAGACACCAAGATACACTAAAAATCAGGTCGACTTTATCTCAATGTGAAGAAAGTGGAGACGCAGTCAGCCTACTGGACACAAGGTCAAGAAGGGGAGCAGATGTGGGTTCACACCACTCACACCACTATATCTAGTGCAGAGAACCTACCTTCAAAATCAAGTTGAAAGCCTTCAAGGAAGCTGGTGATAGGCCACAGTTCAAGTTGAACACCCAGGACAGAAACTGAAGGATGAAACTACAAAGGAAATCTTCACAACAGCCATCAAACAAAATGGGAGATATTGAAGGATATCTCTGAAGAAATCTGTGTGGAAGAACACTGAATGTCTTTGAAAGCTATGTGGAAAGAAACCTGCATAACCGTATTAAGAAGGAAGAAGAAAGAAGACAAAAATGGAATGGATCTCGATGGACATATGGAAGCTGATGGAGCAGGGAGAGGAGGATGGTGAAGCAGAAGATAAAACAGTGCAGTGAAAGGATGAATGACGAGAAGAGGAAGTGAACACAATCTATAAACACTAAACTGGACAAAGAAGTGAAGAAGAGTGCACAGAAAGACAAAAGACACCTCCACGACACACTGGCAAGTGAAGTAGAACAGGCTGCTGGTAGGAGAGACAGAAACCTGACAACATTGTATCAAATAACCAGGTTACTGACTATCTGGTAGGGGAGAGATCAACACACATGAAACCAATAAAAGATGATGAAGGAAATTTAATTACCGAAGAAGAGAAACCAAGGAAACTATGTGCTAACCACTTCAGAAGCTCTTGAATCGACCATCACCACCAACTGCACTTCATCCAGAAATATCACTTGCAGCCACAGAACTACAAGTGAACACAAGCTTTCCGACAAAAGTGGAAGTCCTGAAAGCCATAAGGCTACTGAAGTGCGGGAAAGTAGCAGGAGTAGATGGGATCCCACCAGAAGCACTGAGAGCAGAGGCAGGGACAACAGCGGACATGCTCAAACCACTATTGCAGAAGGACTGGAAGTAGGGGAAGGTACCTGGTCATTGATTGGCAGAAGGGTTACCTTGTCAAACTCCCGAAGAAGGGAGACCTCAGTGTTTGCAAGAACCGGCGAGGAATCACTTTCTTGTCCACCCCAAGCAAGATATTAGGCCCCGTCATACTGGAGAGATTAAAAATACGCTGGATTCAAAACTACGACCGAAACAGGCTGCTGGCTGGCTCCAGGAAGTACAAAACATGCGCGGACCAAATTGCAACACTTCACATCATCATAGAACAGAGTATAGAATGGCAGTCAACCCTCCACATGACCGAAACTTCATCAACTTTGAAAAGGCCATTGACAGCGTCGAACAAGAAGTAATTTGGAAACTGATTCAACACCACAGAATATCACAAACCTTTATCAGCCTCATTCAACAACTATCTGAACACGCCACATGCCAGCCAAGTAATTCACAATGAGAAGCTCAGTGATGCCTTTGAAGTGAAGATATGAGTGAAACAAGGTTGCCACCTACTATCACAATCCATGATATTCCTGATTGTGGTCGACTCGACTGCGTCATGCAACAAACAGTGAGGAGCTGTGAGAAGAGGGGGATACACTGGACCGATGAAGAGAACCTAGAAGATTTGGATTTTGCCTATGATTTATGTCTGATGAGATGTCACACAAACTTGAGGATGTACAGGCGAAAACTAACAAGTTGGCAGAAGAGGCGGGGCAGGGCAGGGCAGAGCAGGTCAGCGAAGACGGGAATTCAAGTGAATGTAGAGAAGACAGTGGTGATGAAGATACCCAACCAACAACACCAACAACAACAACAACAAGCTGCAATCACCATCAACGAGAGGAACTTAAAGGAAGTAGCCTCCTTCACCTACACCTATCTAGGCAGCACTGTCTCAACTATAGGTGGCACAGACGAAGATGTCAAAGTCAGGATCGGAAAGATAGCAAGACATGCGTTCATTAGCCTGAGACCAGTGTGGAGATCTTCTGCACTGCACTCAGCATAAAGTGTGAACAAGATTTGGATTTTCAACACCAATTCAGTCAAGTCTGTCAGTGCTTCTATGTGATGGTTGAGAGACTTGGCGGGTTACGAAAGGGATTTCCAACAAACTGAAGACAGTCATCAACAACTGCCGTCTACGCTCACTCGTCACTGAAAATCAGATGGCCGGAAAGAATAAGCAACCAGGAACTCTGGTTGGCTGGTTGGCTGGTTGGCTGGCTGGCTGGCAACGAACCAACGAAGCAAGAACCTATCGCTGAACAAATATGCACTGGAAGGAAGTGGAGATGGATTGGTCATGAACTGAGAAGTCGGACTGGGGATGTCATGTATCAGGTCGTTGAATGGAACCGAGATGGGAAGCGCCGAGTTGGGCTTTGGAGGTGAGGTTGACATGGAGGAGATGGTGAGAAGAAGAAATGAGAGCTTGTGGGTTGTCGTGGAGTCAGGTTCATAAGGTTTGCAGAGAACAGCGTGCATTGGAGACGTGTTACTGAAGCCCTATGTTTTATTAGGAACCCAAGGGATAAATAATGATAAATGGTTGGAGGCATTCTTTAGGAAGCTTTGACGAAAGGTAGCTTCACGGCTTAGAATCGGTTTCCGTCCACCCAACTAACATCTTTCTCAGTTAGTCGCAGTGATAAGTCTCCATCTTGGTGTGCACATTGCGAAATGATTTGTGAAATTCAATCACCAATCAGGATTAGACAACACGAAATTGGTCATTCTGAAGTGAATAATCAATGTAGAGGTCTATTTATTTGCTGACAGCAATTTAATATACACAAATTATTGATTCTTTTCCCCACCCTTACTTGTTGTTATACTTTTCTGACTCACTGCATCTTCTACTACTAATAATATTATTATTTTTTCATTCGACTAGTGAATAAACCGATTGCTTCATATCATACTTGGATGTTTGGTTTTATCTGAAGTCTGCTCATCAGTGGATGTTGAATACATGGTGTGTATCAGTAAACAACTTGAATTCTACTTAACACAATCACTACATTATTATTATCTGTAAAAGGATACAGAAGCATGATAAAACTGGTGCCTAACACATACACACATATACATGTATTTAATAACGTCGATTCATAGTTTTCATGCTTCTTTTTTTATCATGTTGATATCATATTCTTTAGAATTGCTTAGTTTCAATTGTAATACTTTTATCAGTTGTAAGATAAGATAAAAAAAAGATGGAAAATCATAAGAATTCATGAAGAAGAATCAGACAAATTTTGGTTTGATTCTCAAAAAACAGAAGTTTCACTTTACAAAGTAGATTGATCAGAACTAGGAATTTACGATTATTGAGTTATATGAAATAACATTTCAAAGGTAGTTGACTTTTTTTTAGATAAACCATTTCTCCACTGAATTTAATTGTATCATTGAATAATCAAATCGAATCAACATCCACTCAGCGATCTTGTGCACATTTGTGCAGTAGACAGTGAGCTACACTTATTGTATGTGTGTGTGTGTGACGGCTAATGATACTACCTACCTGTCAAAACTTTGGTTTCTCCGGCAGGTTTCCAACCTATGACCCATAGGTCATCTCTCTAGCCAAGGATGCTAACATTCGACTACTGGTAATTTTTAATTTTATACATATTCTAGTGAAATATTCACTGGGTATATGAAAGTACAACAGGTGAAGATAACATCTGGAAAGCTTCACTTTTATACAGTCAAAGATGATATCCTTGATTGAATCGGTACACTTGAGAATGTGACCAATATTTTCAACACCCTTCGTATCCTACGAAAACTATCTGATAATCAGAAGGTAGTGGAATTCCTACTCAGAATCAAATGTTACAGGTAGCATGAAGGATGACATCAGTTGACATGTTTATTCAAGGAACTGAACTCATATGGGACCCTTTTCTAGAGGTGTGAAAGTGGACTAAGTGATGCATGTTCATTCCTTAAAGTTAATTTGCTATTTCCTGTAGTCATCTAGGCTTATGAAAATTATAATGCCGAGTATAGAGATATGAACACAGACTAGTGTATAATTTCTTTCTACATAATTGCCTAAACACGTTTGTTATATCCGTCACATCTAAGGAAATGAAAAAAAAGTAAATGACAACACCGTCCAGTTTCTCTCTGATTTCCTCTCTCTTCAAGAGAATCTCACTTAGCTTTTAACTGTAATGTCAGGTATGTTTTAACATGAATATTCAGTTTTAAATCTTTTTCATGACAGTGAATAACTAAAGTAGAAAGGTAGGATTTCAAATATTTTTGAAGGTTCATGAAACAATAATAAATAACAGCAACATAAACGAAGAATATTTTTTCAATCAGTTCTCATCAGCTGTTACAATTACAAAATGCAATTGTACAGCATACAATTAAGCCAAGTTTAAGGTAAATACATTTTTGTTTAAGGATTTGTTGGGATTTATTGACTTTTGGAAACATGGTCCATTGAATTCTGACCCAGTGGCTCAATAATAACTTACTGATCACGAAACCTGAAGGTCCTGGGTTAGATCCCTGATGGGGGAAGAGTCATGGTTGAGCACTTTCAAGGAGTCCCATACTAGAATGAGACAGGTATCTAGTGCTCTCAGACTTCCAATGTTTTTATAGCTGATATCATTTAACAATGAATACCAACTTGATTGTTTGTAAAACGCTTTAGGGGTGTACAGCTTCTTATGAAGATTTTTGTCAACCTTACTGCACACTAAAACAGGAAATCGATTTTCCGTTTTGAATTTCTCAATAACCAGATGACATATACTCAGACGAAGAATGTGATGGAAAAAGAAGGACAACAAACAAGTAAGACAGGAGTAGCTTTTGTTTTATTAAAGATTAACTGAGGAAAAGTATCAAAATATATATATTTTTGAATTCAAAGTTCAAGCTTGATCAGTTTGATTGCGAAAGCCTGAGGTATGTCGAGGGAACTTTGTTAAGCTATACGCGGTAATACCTTTGGTGCTTCATGCCTAACATTAAAAGTTCTATTAGAATTTACATGATGCCATGTGTTTACTAAGTGCTCCAAGATAAAACGTTTCGCCAATTTCATTTCACCTTTTCCAAATCATACAGATAAATATTTTTTTATGCAGAGACATACCTGCGTAATCGTACGCTTTATGTAACTCTTTCCATTAATATATACAAGATGAAAAGCTAAGATTCAGTAGGCTGTCCTTGAGTCTCGGGATGAGTATCGGCCGACTACTGAAAGACACAAAGACTACCTGCAAGTGGGTTTTTAGATACTAGGGAATTTACTAGCTTGGTTCGGAAAAGATATCAGAAAAGTGTTAAACAGCAATATCCTGCAGCACTTAATAAATATAAGGATAACTTGATGCTAATAAAGCTTTCAGAGTAATACATCGTGTGCCAAAAACAATACCACGTGTAGCTCAATAACGTCTTCTCAGAACAGTCCAGGCTGTCGCAGTAAGCTTGATCAAACCTTGAATTTACATTCAGAAACTATATATATATATATATATATATATATATATATATATATATATATATATATATATATAGTGCTTGTCGTTTGCATCATAATGATGGTTAGATTTCAACCTTCATCACTTTAACTGTACTATTAGGTAAAATAGTCTGTGGTTGAAGAAGGAATTAGTAACACCTAACTCTCAGTTAAACTTTGTCGTCTCTTCAGCAAAGTTCCAGGAGCAGAAAACTCAGTATAAATTGGTACCAATGATGCAATGAGTTAGTATTTCAATTCCAGTGGTTACTCAATGTACATATATGATTGCTGACTTCATAATCAATATCAAACAATCCAATTTTTATTATTTATTGAGACTTGTAATTCCTCGTTGTTATTCTGGATCTAACTGACTGACCTCTGTAGGCAGATGAACTCCTATATGGATGCATCGATTTGGATTTCACTTCTAACCGGCACCAAGTAAATTAGGAATCTAATTCTTAGTTAAATTGAAAGTCACGTAAATCAGAAAGTTAAAAAGTGTCCACTAACATCAAAAATTACATAAATATCATGTCCATCTTGTCAACTAACTGTGGAATTCAGGACTTGCGTTTCGTCTTGTTTGGGACTCATCTGTTGGATGTACCTACACTTCAGTTGGTGATGTTGTTCCCACTGATACTCAAACTCATTGCCCATTGCTTCAAACGTCAAGGCGTTATCTACTGGGTCACTGGGGCACGACAATAACCCCTTGTGCAACGGTTATAACTTTCTGTTCATTGGTGATTTTAATCTCCAATTACTTTCCTGGGTTGAACTTCTCAAAAGGACGAAACGCCTGTCCTGATAACCACTAATAGTCGCCAAGACGAATTTAATATCATAAATCTCCGGTAATATCGAGGCATTCGTATAGAAGCCCATCTGCAAACAGAGGTCGAACAATTCGACCCTGTATAGAAACTGGAAGTTACGAAGATCAAAACAACAATATATGAATATTACTCTTCAATCAAAGATTAAAGTTAGTTGGCTTTGTTTTGATAAAAACTTAATACCTTTTTCAAAGATCCATTGTACTGTATACTTCCTGTAAAATCTTTCAAGATATTTTGTTGCACAACTGTCTGAGGATAGTAACCCGTAGCGCAGTAGTAATATAATAATACTCTGACAATAATTCACGTTGTATTTCGAGTGGTCAATATAAACAAATCAAGATTTCTAATTTATATAGAAAATATAATCATAGACATAAAATAATTCATTCTTTTCGATTCGTTTACATGATGGATGTTCACTAGAAAGTTATTGAGACATTCAACACCTCTGTTTAAGTGCATATTGTAAACTGAGTAAGTGCATGAAAGTATACTGAATACATATATACAGCATAAAATATTCATTAAAATATTTGTAAGCTGAGTAAATCAGCGTTTTCTAAATATGAGAAAGGTATCACCCACATACATAATCGATTGATTGTTTTTTTTTTTACTTGTCTCAATGATTCTATAATTTATTTTTATATTACACCTTGAAAATTTTCTCAGCAAGTATCAGATTAAAATTTATTCATTAAGGACGGCATACGCTAGACCGATGGAAAGAGCCCAGAAGATTTGGATTACGCCGATAATTTATGTTTAATGTCGCACAAACTGGAAGATCTACAGGCGAAAACTAACAAGTTGGCAGAAGAGGCAGGGCAGGGCAGCGAAGACGGGGCTTCAAGTGAATGTAGAGAGGACTGAGGTGATGAAGATACCCAGCCAACACCACCACGAACAACAACAAGCTGCAATCACCATCAACGAGAGAGACTTAAAGGAAGTAGCCTCTTTCACCTACCTAGGCAGCATCGTCTCCACTACAGGTGGCACAGTCGAGGACGTCAAAACCAGGGTCAGAAAAGTAAGGCTGGCATTCATCAACCTGAAATCAGTGTGTGGATCTACTGCACTGCAGTCAACATAAAGAGTTAGCAAGATCCGGATTTTCAACACCAACGTCAAGTCAGTGTTTCTGTATGGCTCGGGGACTTGGCGCGTTACGAAAGGGATTTCCAACAAACTACAGACATTCATCAACAACTGCAAACGCTTGTTACTGCAGACCAGATTGCCAGAATGGTAAGAATAAGCAACAAGGAACTGTGGGAACGAACCAACTGAGAACCTATCACCCAACAAATATGCACTGGAAGGAAGTGGAGATGGACTGGGCACGAACTGAGAAGGCCGACTGGGGGCATCAAGCTCCAGGCCATCGAGTGGAATGCAGACAGAAAACGACAAGTTGGGCATCGGAGGATGAAATGGAGGATATGGTGTGAGGAAGAAATGAAAGCTTATGGGCAGTCGTGGCGCTAGGTTCAAAAGACTGCATAGAACAGAGTGCAGTGGAGGTGTGCTACTGAAGCCTTATGTTCCACTAGGAACCCAAGGGAATAATAATAATAATAATGAAGTAGGTCAGACTTTTGGATTGCTTTCAAGTGAATGAATGAATTGTGATTTTGCAGGATGAAAATCTTGTATGTGATTGAAATCAGTGGCAAGTGGATGATCTAATTACATGTCTTGCTGCTCGTCATTATGTCTCATCAATCAGACTAGCGGATGTGTAATCCGAAATAACTAACTTTTCTGTGTGAAGAATTTTAATTCTTCAGAGTTTGATGAAAATGATCGAAGCCATTTTATTGAAAAAGTCTTTCGGGTTAAAGTAGCTATAAAAAGCACTGAATTATACGGATTCAATTATGCAACAGTAGAGAAGATTTATAGCCCACAGTAAGAATGATGTAAACTGGTATGAGATAAAATGGATGAAAAAAAATTGAAGTCTGTAAATTGTTTTATTTTTTTTCAAAGGTTAAACACAAGTGAACTTGGTAGTATTTTAAAGCGTGTGGAATTTGTGCTATGACCGATAACGCGATCTTGCAGTCAAACGAATTGACTCTAAACGTTGATCAGAACGTCAACCACAACAACAACGATACCATAGAAATACGCGAACAACAAGAGAAGATAGACTGTTGACAGAATGTTTTTATTGTCTCAATAACAGTCAAAACCAGTTCAGAATAGGGATTAACGACCTTGACAATGCTGAATTCACTGATAAGTTAGAAGAGTTAACAATCACTCAACGTTCAATCTTCAGAAGCAGTGGGAAACACAAAAGCTAGAAAAGGTGCTATAACAGCAATGATAAAGTTATTTGAAGGTTATAGGCCAATATCAGGCAAACGTTCAGTAAAATGAGGGGTATATACCCAGTTAGTTCCTTTTTTGGTTTATCAGCTCAGGATAAAGTGAATGTTATACGCCTAAGATATATGATAACACTGAATTGATGTCCCATCACATCGATACCTTTTCACGACAATGAACTTGTTCTCAAATTATGAAGTAAGAACCATTAGTGAACTCTTTCAGTTATATGTTGTGTGAAATAGATCATTATTTACATACAAATGCTAACACTGAGATAATATAAGAATGATCTCATTGGGAGACAACAGATTGTCGATCAAGAATAAGAGGACGGTCAGGAAGTAGTCAGTTTATCCGTACCGATGAATGTAAGGGTTTAACTTCCGTCCGAAGTGACAGTGAATGCTAGACATCTTGTAAGCCTTTGTGATACGTGAAAAATATGTTCAGTAGGATGATTAATTCATAAACGATTTACGAATTGCACGCTCCCTTTTGACGTTTCTCACAGAGGAGTAGTTTTTCAGTTGCTCAACTATGATATCAACAGGGTTTCCAGTCCATGCAAGTTAGCTATCCAGATTAAAGTGATCTGAATTAATTAAGCTGTATGCGGTGAATTTCTCTGCGTACACTACTGGTGAGCTCGACCTCAAACGAGTGGAATGACCCTCCGGTAATTTCATCACTCTGATCTGGTTGGAGAAATCTACAGATCAGCTTGAGTGGTTTCTCATTACTCAAATCTTTTAATAATATATTTCTAAAATTATTTACATTAAATTACAAAATGAGGAGAAAAAGTAACTGATAGTTATAATTTAAGCACCTATAAAATAGCTTAAAAGCTGAAGAGAATAGAAGGTTAGTGCATATATTTAAACGTGAGTCTTAATTGCAGTTGGAATCGAACCACTGATCTGCAGTCTAACTACAGGATGTTTTCTACTATCGTTTCTTAAATTTGGTTAAATAATATCTGTATGGAAATAGACCCACAGCTTCACATTTCACTAAAATCTTATTGGGAATGATCAGTTGGCTGAAATAAATCAGTTGCCTTGATTCTACTTGCAGATGGTTTAGCTGCTGTCATGTCTATTTCTGACTGAAAATTAAGAATATTATAGCCTCTTTATAAATAGGTTGTTATGGGAAAGCAAGAGCAGAACTAGCTAAATGAAGTGGAGTTTCGCTGTTTATGCATAAAGTAAATGGTGATGAATCTGCCTAGCCAGATGAAAAGAAGTTCGAGAACAAACCTCAAAGCTCGGTGAACACCAAACGCTAATCAGAATTCTGTTTGATATTACACATAGCGACACGTCTTTCACTGGGTTACGTTTCGAACACTATTTGGTACTCATAATCACATTAAGGGAATTATATGAATTGGGATTTTTCGGATATTCAGAATCGATATCGCATCATTTCTACTACATGTATTCAGTGCTGAATTGATGAACAAAGATTTGTTAATCATTATCTATGTCTTTGCATCGAACTAAATTAAGCCTTAGGATGAAATCACTTACCCCTTTCTACCGTAAGACTAAATGCCACTGAATACGTTGCATTGGTGAACTTTCTTCTAAAGTACTTGTCTTATGGTTTATCATCCCTAATTAAGATTTTATAGTGTGATGATCTGACTAATTAAGATCAACTTTTCTGTTTAATGCCCTTGACAAGTGAATGAGGTTGTGTGTTCAAAATGCCGGCCTCATTCCCGCCTTGCTTAAAATTCTACGTAGAGCTTCTGATGTACTCTCTTTGTATAGCTACACTATGGGCGCCTTCAATTTTCTCCTACTTGTGTTGCAATAACTGTTTATATAACTAATAAATCTCTTCTCATAAGATTGTCTAAAATTTTGAGGATCGTTGTTGAGTAGTAGTATTTCTTTCATCTCTTCCAACTTACTTTTTAGATCCTCGTGTTCACGGATGAGATTTATAGCTTGATTACTTTAGCATATCACTAAACAAATCTGCTATATCCTACACATATCTTCACTTGATCTTTCAATTTATGCGTTTCCACCTGTGTGTAACTGTGCCTGTTACCATTGCAGACATCGGTGACTCCATTATGATTCCTCATGTTTGCGTATTTATTTTGTAGTGAAATTTGAAAACTATACATACCAGATATAAACATGGCTCCTAATACGATTGCTTCAACTGATCCTCTAAACCTATCTGTGTGTCGATCAGTATATTAGTATATATGATGACATGGTAAATGAAAAAGTATCGTTTTTCATCCTTTCCTATATACAGACTATTGAGCTGGTTTTAGAGCCTTAGTGCTGCCATACATTCTTCTGGAATCACTAATTTTAAGTTTTCAGGTATACCATTTATACTCACTGACAAATTACTTTATTCGGTGCACCAGATTCGGTGCGGATACCTTCATCTTAATCATTGCAGTATCTAAAGGTTTCTTAGTGTCTTTGTATGGTTCCCTTTGGAAGTGTTCGCTTAATTTCAGGAAATGTAGGTAAGCCAACCTAATTAAAGGTGAACTAAAAGTTGGACTGCTTTTGAAGACCAACAGTGAAAACTAGGACATGCGTTTCCTTCTACCTGAACCCAAGTGAATGTTTTTTCCCACTGAAACGCGAACCCCGTAATCGAATACGCTTAGAAGCCTATGTGCTAACAAAAGCCGACCAAGTGGATTCAGTATAGTAACGGGAAATCGCAAGTACCGAAGAATTATAATCACCAATACCCAATATATGCACCGCCTGGCATACCTAAGATGAAATGTATCAGTTTGAATATGATTTACAAATTACACTGTCCACACTGAGTAGTCTTTCAACTATCATCTAAATCATGGTGTCAACAAGGTTTCCGCTGAAAACCACTCAGCCAAGATCACGAGCTGTGATCTCCGACACAGAAGTACTATTAATTAGCGAAGTATACTACTATTGAACAACTTGAGTAGTTAGAAAGCAGTCAGGCTGAACTGTAGTATTTCGCCGCTGATGAGCTCGCCCCTAAACGAACGAAACGACCGTCTAGTGTTTAGATCACTCTGATATGCCTGGCGAAATACCGCAGATCAGTCTGAGTGGTTTCCAATTACTCATGTTTTTGTTCAGTAGTAGTATCTTTCAATATGTACATTAACTTAGTTTCTATAGTGAGGAAAAACCACTTTTAACGATAATGGTTAGCCTTCCTAGCAGAAGTCTTTACAAACGGATTCACTCACTATCTCAGTACGTCTGTAAGTTTGCGAATAAGTATGAAAAAATAGTTGTCGTTCCGTTTACTTTTCAACTTGACTAAGTGGCTTGTGGAGATGTCAAAAGTTCGTTTGGTATTTTTGTATGATGTGGAAGACATTTTGAAGCTTGTCATAGCACAGTCTCGAAGAATGAGTTATGAAAGCGATAAGCACAAACATAAAGATTGAAAACTTTCGCTTGTGCATTCAGAAATTTCTGTACATCCATTAAGGTCATCAAGTGAATGATGTGAAGGTGAGGAGTCTTGCAGACAGCAAGAACTCAACAATTAAGGTATATGACGTATATTTCAATGTTAATGATTGAATGCCCTTCACTCTTTTCTCTTTGTGAATCTTAACAAACCAGACCCGTTTTTTATGCCTCTGAAGACAGCTACCCTTATGTCCACCTTATTTGACCATATAGATGACGATGTCAACTATGGCCGACACAATGTATGAAGATATACTATTCAGACTGTCTCCTTAAATCAGTCCTTTTTTTCTACAGCAATCCTTTCGTGGAGAGCGATCAGCATAATTATGCTTATTTCACTATGCAAATCAACCTGTTTCCATCAGATCTACAATGTAGCCAATAAACCAAGTGAATTGCTATAACACTTTTTGTCGTTTGTACAATATGAGGCCTATGGAAGCGATAGCTATGGTGTTCTATTCGGCACCTGGCAGCAGTACATTCCAGAGACACTAACGAAACCCACACTTTCCCAATGATCCGAATCACCGTCGATTACAGCTACAGTGAGAAACTTTAGTGTTCAGCTGTTGAAATTACAGGTCTTCGCCTCTATTAAAACTGAATGATGCTTATAAACTGGTCACCGAACATCAAGCAGGATCACGTCTTCCAAATCTGCTTGCTTAATCCTCAGAAACAACAACAACTTTGTCTTGCTAGTATTTTGTTCATTGCACGTCCATACCAATTCACAGCGCTTCATAAGATAGTACGAGAGAAATTAGTGTCGTCTCCTGAATGTTTACTGATGCAGTATTCATGATCTGAAAGGTAATAGGTTTCTAATTGTAGCATGAATTTCACGAGGTCGTAAATATTTTACATGTAATTTTATACTGCTTACAAGTAGATCAAAACGTAAAAGAGAATTTGCAAAACATGCTTGTTCATTTCTCAGTTGGACTTCAGTTGAGAAATACAGTCGTTTTGCCCAAATCACCTTGAATTCCAGTCACTTCCTTTTTGATTAGTGTGAAGAGAAACATCCGCAATAATAAGGGGTGTGTAGAATATGTGGAAAGCTCCCTAGTTACTGAAATAAGATAAGGATCATGAAGACATATCCCGTGCAATGACTCGTCCTTGTTACATACGTAAGGATTGATATGGTTGAATATGGATTCAGTGGTTGCTTCTTTTTCCTATAAGTCTCCGATTCAAGTCCTTCCACCAATCAGATATTTTTCGGCCTAGCATCATTCTGTTATGTCGGAATCAATTTGCGAAACTAGGCTATCTTGCAAAAATATGATAGCCGACTGATTGATAAATTAATTTAGTAATAAATAATTTAAAAAATAGAAAAAGGCTATTAACCTTTGTTAGCTTTATTCAGCAGTTTTGTCTGTGAAGAAACAGTTTTTTTCATGGATATGGTCACCAGGGGAGCTGGTACCAGTTATTCAGGTAACGAGTTCCATTCATTGACCACTGTGTGGAGAAACCTGCACTCCACTCAAATATGATTCGACTGTAGGTTTCGAATCATTCTTTGGTGCCCCCCTAAAGTGACCCGTCCCAGAAGGTGTCAAAAGACTCGAAAAATCAATGTAATAGTCATCAATAAATACTTGAAGGGCTAAGAGTGAGTTATCTCTTTTCGTCTAGTAAGATAAAGCACGAAAGGTTTAACTTTATGAAATGTTCTTCATAACAAAATTGGGAAAGATGTGTCACTAATTTGGTAGCTACACTTTGGACCTATTCTGGTGTATAGGATTCCTTTTTTAAGCAGAGACTAGCCACTCAGATGCAATGCTGTAAATGATGCTGATGTAGATGGGCTGTGAAATCCTAAATATATCTTAATCAAAGCATTTGAATGCTCTACGATGCTGCTAAGGGATGCGGAGAGATCTGGTTGTATAAGCAATACAAGTTGTCATCGTTTTTAAGTCGTGAACATTCGTGTAGTATCTAGCAGAGAAGTCATTCCCAATGTGCATAGCCACACTTTTGCTAGGATTGGTTTCTGGGCTTCATCATTTAGATCATTCAACTAGTTTAACAATGTCAGCTTTAAGTGCAAACCTATTATCGTTGTAATAGATGATCCTCAATACCTGGGTGACATAAGCAAATAAAAATGATGATTCGAGCATCATCGATATTTCATGAATGATGACAGGAAGATCAATGGTCTGATGACAATGGTGTGAAGAACATTGTTGATTATAGGTTGCTGCTTAGAGAGTATTCCATTCACTCTTACTCTTAAGTCTCTCTCCTATGGGTATTTCCAAATCCAGGCTTGAATCTCATTGTTCTTGCCAAACTTAGGAATATTCTGTAACAACTCTGTGTGTGGCACTTTGTAAAAAACCAATAAATAAACACGAATTTCATATTTCACATTTAACGTAAGTGAATTAACGCTACTCATGTAACATGAAAAACAAGCATCACGTCTATAGGAAACACAAATATCCGCGTAAAGACAGAAAGTTAACACAAAGATAGATGAGAACCATCACGCTGAGCTTATTTGTGCTAATTAACCTTTCGAAGGTCACAGATTGACCAATCAGAGTTGTCTCCAAGACAGAAGGCGGAAATTTAAACTTGTTTGACAATGGATGTTGCCTCTATTTCAATGGAATCTTAATAATATTCTTTCTGATATGATTGTGTTGGCTGAAACCAATGAAACACAGCACTGTCAAAGTGTGCAGAACAACTTAATAAGTACTTAAATGTAATCCCTTCAACCAGGGAAGCACTAGTACTACACTAGTTTTGTCTTCACAATTCATAAGGAATCAATTAGTCTGTAGATTCCTCATAATGACATGAATACAGACAATCAATTCATAAAAACTAGTTTTCATAGTATGATCCAGTGACGGGTATATTTACTACAGTATTATTATTTGATTTGTCCCTTGGGTTCCTAGGGCTATTCACTGCAGTAAGAAGGAATAATTAGGACGAATCTGTTTCTCAGCTATTCTGTTAACAAATTTTGCAACTGCAAACTCCTTTTTACTAAGTTCCTTGGATTTCAACTCATAAAGGTATTTAAAGTTATTTGATGCACACACATACGTGAATTAAGTTTATTCAAGCAAGTACTACAGTGCCGATGGTCCGTATGTGTGATATACAGGCTCCTTTGAAAACACGATTGTACGTATAGTTCACAATACACTATACACTATAGTTCAAAAGCCATTCGAGTAAACAAACAATGTTCTTTTCGATAACTTTTTCTTCTTCTTCAGCTTCTACTTTTATATGTACGTATATATTGAGGATTGCAAGAACTGGCGAGGAATCATGCTCCACCTCTGTACACCCAAAGCAAGATATTAGGCCCCATCATACTGGAGAGACTAAAGGATGTGCTAGATTCAAAACTACGACCGAAACAGGCTACTGGCTGGCTTCAGGAAATACAAATCATATGCGGACAAACTTGCTACGCTTCACATCATCATAGAACAGAGTATAGAATGGCAGTCAACCCTCCACCTGACCGAAACTTCATCAACTTTGAAAAGGCCATTGACAGCGTCGAAAAAGAAGTAATTTGGAAACTGATTCAACATCACAGAATATCACAAACCTTTATCAACCTCATTCAACAACTATCTGAACACGCCACATGCCAGCCAAGTAATTCACAATGAGAAGCTCAGTGATGTCTTTCAAGTGAAGATAGGAGTGAGACAAGGTTGCCATCTACTATCAACATCCATGATCTTCCTGATTGTGGTCGACTCGACTGGATCATGCAGCAGACAACAGTGAGGAGCTGTGAGAAGAGGGGGATACACTGGACCGATGAAGAGAACCTAGAAGATTTGGATTTGGCCGATGATTTATGTCTGATGAGATGTCACACAAACTTGAGGATGTACAGGCGAAAACTAACAAGTTGGCAGAAGAGGCGGGCAGGGCAGGGTATGGCAGAGCAGGTCAGCGAAGACGGGAATTCAAGTGAATGTAGAGAAGACAGTGGTGATGAAGATACCCAACCAACAACACCACCACCAACACCACCACCACCACCAACAACAACAAGCTGCAATCACCATCAACGAGAGGAACTTAAAGGAAGTAGCCTCCTTCACCTACACCTATCTAGGCAGCACTGTCTCAACTATAGGTGGCACAGACGAAGACGTCAAAGCCAGGATCGGAAAGATAGCAAGACATGCGTTCATTAGCCTGAGACCAGTGTGGAGATCTTCTGCACTGCACTCAGCATAAAGTGTGAACAAGATTTGGATTTTCAACACCAATTCAGTCAAGTCTGTCAGTGCTTCTATGTGATGGTTGAGAGACTTGGTGGGTTACGAAAGGGATTTCCAACAAACTGAAGACATTCATGAACAACTGCCGTCTACGCTCACTCGTTACTGAAGATTAGATCAGATGGCCGGAAGGAATAAGCAACAAGGAACTCTGGTTGGCTGGTTGGCTGGCTGGCTGGCTGACTAGCTGGCTGGCAACGAACCAATGAAGCAAGAACCTATCGCTGAACAAATATGCACTGGAAGGAAGTGGAGATGGATTGGGCATGAACTGAGAAGTCGGACTGTGGATATCATGCGTCAAGCCGTTGAATGTAACCGAGACGGGAAGCGCCGAGTTTGGTGTTGGAGGTGAGGTTGACATGGAGGAGATGGTGAGAGGAAGAAATGAGAGCTTGTGGGTTGTGATGGAGTCAGGTTCATAAGGTTTGCAGAGAACAGAGCGCATTGGAGACGTGTTACTGAAGCCCTATGTTTTATTAGGAACCCAAGGGACAAATAATAATAATATAATATATTGAGGAACTACGTACCAACAATATTGAGATTTCACTTATTACTTTGTCAGTAATATTATACAGTTGAGGAAGTAAAATCAAGAAAGTCTTGCGTGAACGTTAATGTGATATAATAATAATAATAATAATGATAGTAATAATAATAATAATGGCTTTATTCTGAAAGCTATTTCGGGAATACTCTACAGAATTTTCATCACGTCGTATACCATCAGTTGGATAGAAACATTGTATTACATGCATACATAGCAAAATGAAATAGGTGGAAATTATATTAAGAAATAAAAATATTCTCTCTATCTACAACTTTCTTCAAAATGCACAATCAATTTAGGTAGGCAGTCACGTTGGGAATTAGATTTATAATACGTAAAGAGTAACACACTCATCTTCAGCTAGTTTGTTTACAAAAATAGAAGTTGATTAGTCAGCTCATTTTTAATACTTTCTTCATCACACAGCAAACGAGCTAAATACGGTATCGTAGAGTTCTTATAGTTTATGGTGCGTGCATGAAGTCTTATGTACTTGCTCCTTGTCTTTCCAGATGACCGACACACAGAAAGCTATGAGTGAAAAGGATGTTGGTCATCTGATAAAATAACTCCTATCAGATGTCTACATGAGCTAATATTTTTTCCACAACAGTTTTAACTAGAAGGTTTATGGGTACACCACTAGTTCTGCTGAAAATCTTCAAAGTTCTTTGCAATATAACAGTCTTTTTTCAGCTGCCAGAGGAGAAATAAAAGAGAACAATAGAGGAGAACGGGCAGGATGCAGGAGTTTGTAAAACACAAGAGAAGAGGCTGAGTTATACCAGATGCTCTCAGCTCCCTAATGTAGAAAGTTAGGCTGAAATTTCCTTTGGAAATTCATAAGAAATGGGAGGACCAGGAAAGGTCCGAAGAAAAACACACCAAGATAAATCACATTTGTAACATTCTCTAATACACAACTACCAATAGAACAGGAAACGTGAGAACTAAGCAGTTTACATAGGTTATGTTCACATCTAAAATTAAAGTTTATAGTCTGAAATTCAGAAGAATTTAGCATAAGACCATCCTCGGAGGATCATAGTCTAACAGTCGATAGGAAATCATTCAATTGGGAAAAATCTGCTGAAGAGGAGATAGGTATGGAAACTGTAAGTTCATCTGCATATTTGATGAAACTGATCAGTCATGCAGAACGAAACGGGAAAGAGAGGCGGAAAGCATAGCTCCTTGGGGAACACCAGTCACAGTAAGTGGTGAGGTGCAGCGCTTCTCTCTGTTAATAGTATGTTGTTTCCTATCAGAGATATAGGACTACAGCCAGCTGATTATCCAGAACTCAGTATTAGTCCCAGTTAGCTTGTCCGGTAAAAGAGGTCTTGGGACAGAATCAAATGCCGAAGTATTGTCTAGAAAGGCACACCTGACATACTTGGCATTTTTATCAAGACTATAAACAATATTGTGATATAAGAGAGTGGTGGCATCCAAGGTGCTTCTTCTGCTTTTGCGTGCAAATTGATTCGGGTCTCCGAAAGCCTTCATTGAGGTTTGGAGTGCAGATATTATTAATTTCCCATTATTTTCAACAACCAAGAGGTAACCATAATCGGACGGAATTTTGGATTTGCTCCTGGAGTCCCTGACTTAGGTAGGGGGCCTATTTTAATATCTTTTCAGGCAGCTGGTATGGTGTTTTACTAAAAACGGTCTATTGAACATGTTAGCTAATAGATGGCATGAAACGTCAACATGCTTCATGAATGCAAAGCTTGACATACCGTCCGGACCTGAACTGTGGAAAGGGTTTGGGATTTGATACATTTGAAAACATCTTTCGCAGTCAACTCTGGATAACATTCTTCATTGGACATATGTTGATAAAGTGGGATGGGTGAGGTGGTTTGACGTGCAAACGATTCGTTCAAACCACAGACGTCTATATGTGCTTCTTTAATAAGGTGTTTACTTCCAGTGAGGTCTATAAACAGTTTCCATATACTGGAAGAGCCTCTGCATGACGAACGTTTCTGGTTGTAATGTAGACTCAGACGTTTAATTTCTACCTAATTAAAACATTCAATCAACGAGCACCATCATTATCACTTACTTTATATAGTCTTTCTTTTTCTCTTCTTAGTTTCTTAAGCTGAGGAGAAGATACACGATAGAAGCGTAGAGAAAGCTTTTCATTTGGGCTACATAGATCCAGGCAGAACTTGAGACAGCATATCACACTTTTAGTAGTGTCGTTCAAAGCATCGCTGTCAAATGTATTCTAGTCTGTAGATTGTAGTATTTCTCTTAGATTAAATATGTTCATATATGAATAGTTGCTATATACAGTTTTTTATATGTGAAGGCTGTTTTGTGTAGTTTTCCACATATTTTGGGCAAAACACGCATAATGCAATGATCTGATCTGAGCAGTGGGTATCTCTTTCGAGATTCATATATATCAATATCGTTGATAAATACTAAGTCTAGTGTTGTATTCTGATGAGTTATGAAGTTAACAATGTTTTAATGACTAAGAGTTTTGAGAAAGCTTTGGTCACAAGAATTGAAATCACTACATATTATCGACAGGGAACCACAGAGTATGGTGGCTGCGAATTCCGTGAATATATCAGAGAATTTGGATAGTTCGAGAAACTGCAACCAGGCATCACATAGATATTTGTTTTATAAATAAAGCGATATTTGTTCAAATGTTTTGGGTGGCACTTAACAGTGATGCAATCTATGTAATCATTTAAGAATTCGAAGCTTATGTATTGATGGGTATTGATGAAGGCAGCTACACCACCCCTTCTCATCTTAGTAAAGCTACATAGATCTTGAAGGAAAATTTTGAAACCATTCAGAGAAATCAAATTGCCATTACTAATTTCATGTAACCAATTTTTATGCAGTATAACTGCTGCAGTATTATGGTATATATCGGAGGATATAGGAGATTGCAAGTAATCCACTTTTCCCTACAGTGACCTACAGTTCGTACTAATAATTTCAGGCAGAGTCATTTGACATAAGCCTGTTCACTTCAGAGCACATCGCCATCCACCTTGATGCTTTTTCCTCATCTTGTTAGATGCTGAGATCGCAGAAGACCGTAAATTTTTTAAAAATGTATATACTATATAATGTGATCAGAGGACATAATAGAATGATTAAAATGAACAAACGTATAGAAAAATTTGATGTAATATGTCAGATGGAAGATATTCAAGCATGCCACGGAATGAATTGTTGCTGGAATTCAGTTCGAAATCGTTGATTATATGAATGTTTATACGGCGTATGTAATACTATAAGGAGATAGTTTGATACAGTAATAAAAAGGTGTTTATGACAGCTAGAGGAAATAAACTAAGAAGGATAATTCGAGGAATAGTAGCTCGATAGAAAGTTATTTAAGTTGGGCTGCTACTCTAGGAATTTAATTTCCCGTGCTATTCCCATGGAACATTTCCTAGAGTGTGGTAAAGACCATTATCAGCTTTTATTAGAACACTTAGTTGAAACGAACCATAAGGTGTATATGAATAAATCATTTTCCATTCTTCACCGAGTTCCCATCAACTTTCCAAAAAATATCCAGCCGAAAATCCTTCGGACTGCATAAGCAGTAGCAATCAGGATCAAACAATCGAAGTTGTGTATTCAAAGAAAGTGAGTGTTACCGCCACAACTACCATGGCCCAATTCGGGAAGCATAAATTCCTTAGCTTTCTACTCAAGGTAATCTAATTTTCTCACTCCCTACTGTAGACATTCTATTCACCCTTATAATGTGAAATATTTTTAACAAATTATCTGAACCTATTTTGTACTCTCAACAAGAGTAACGTTCTATCACGCTATTATTCCTCATATTATTATTCTTAGGTTATTTCACCTAGCTCTCATAAACACTTACGACTTAGCCGAAGATCTAACTCAGCACCTTCAGGTTTCACGGCGAAGACGTTGCCATTGACCCACTGGGTCGGTTTTCACTGATCCACAGTTTGCTACTTTTGTCAATTTAAATGTAGCGTGACTATCCAGCAAAGTCTTCAACTGACATCTGTTTCACTTCCTACTGGTTGATCACACAAGTCACAGGTATGTACCAAATAGTTAACCTCTTTACAATGAAATTTGAAGGTAATGAGTTCCACCTCTGATGGGACTTTGGTGAGTGCTTTTCAAAAAGACCCATTTTAGGATGAAACACCCGTCCAGTAATCCCAGGTTTTCCATAGTTTTCAAATTGATGTCAATTCATGATGAATACTACTCTAAGAACGAAATCCGTATTGACCTCAATATACTTCACATTTAGACGGCAAATCAAAATATACTTTGGATGACCAAAGGTTTCAACACTGGGAAGAATTATTTACAGCTTTTTCTACAACATATACCAACCAAAAATTCATAGTAAGAATATTTGTAATGAATATGCAGAAGTAATTCCAACGACTGATGTGATCACATGGGGGTTGGTTTGGTCGAAGAAGTCCACAAAGAATTTGTAAAACAGTGCTAAAAGTATGCTCTTGAATTTGTTTAAAAGATGATTACTGCAAACTTTCCTTCAATGGAAACAGTGGACTTTATTTTAAGCATGGTGTAAAAACAGGTATTTCCATTTTCACCTTGAAAGAACTACTAACACAACAAGTTATACAGGTAATCGAATTATGTAGCTATAAAGGTACCAGTTGGTCTAGTCTTAGCAGCTGTTTTTTTTCTGGTAGAACTAGAGAATGATCCTCTGAAAGAAACGATCACTTGGTTGGAAATGTAGGGTCGTTAAATGGATGATACCTTTATATTTCTGAAAAGTGAGACTCGTACTTGGAATATTTACCTTATGAAATCAAATAAAGCAAAACATTGGTCAGTAAGTGTAACACCAACCATCCTAATGTTATGTAGTTCAATTCTCTAATCGTTCTCACTGACTATAGAGTAGTAATGAACGAAAAGCTTCCACTGAAATATCACTAATGGAATTTTGACAAGTTTATGAAGTGTATAAATGTAATCATTTGTTTCATTTATTCAAAAATCTATACCAGAGATTATTAGTTGGTAATCATCATACGATATGCACTGCATACGTTTTTATTGAGAAACAGGGATTACTAAACTGTATGTGTACAACCATTACGAGCATAACTGATAGGAAACCTGAAGTAACTCCAGATTTAAAGCAGTAGCTTCAATCTGAGGAAATAATACTGTGGTAATGTTGATGAATAAAACTTTTACAAAGATGGGTGTAGTTAACACTTTCCCTTGATTACTTGAGCATCAATGGAGTTACTTCAATGCACAGTAGATGGTCGAAGGCGATTCAATCAAGGTGATAAAACTTCAAACAGAGAGAGAGACAGAGATGGATGGTTAGCTAGACTTAAAATCGGGTTATCGACCGCTCTCGACAGCAGCAATTTTGAGTTTCTGGCCGAATTGGTTACTTAGTGGTTCAATGGTAGTGTGGTTGTTATGAAACCTGAAGGTCTTGGGTTCGACCTTTGGCAGGTGGGGTCATAGGTACGCACTATTAAGCAGTCGAGTACTGAGACAAAACAACCGTCCAGTGCTCCCTGGTTTCCTGTTAAGCTGGACAACTTCAAACAGATCTATGTTTGAAACTGTAGCTAAGCTGTCACATATATTAATTTGGTAACTATGACTCCAAATTTGTCTGAATACAAGATTTGAAAATTCTGTTTAATTGTATCTCATCTTTATTCGTTCTAGTATGGGAGGTTATTTCAGATGTTATATTCCGTATGGACGACTTTTAACCCAATACAAAAAACAAATACTTCCCAGGTAACCGAGTTGAAGTTAGAGTTCACAAGTTACTTTGACTTAAGTTTTGGAGATAATGACGTAACCAGATCGAATCTAACCTTTAAATCGAACATGCATTGCCAAAGACAACTACTGTCACAATGAACATTCAACTAGTGATTGATACTGGAAGTCTTCTAATACTCATGGTTCGCAGTTTGTACCGCTGACTTATGCTTTATTGATGAATAAAGTCCCTAAAGAAATGATCTGAAATATGAGATGGATATGAAATCCAAGCCAAATATGGGTAGTAGTATAATTCGACTGGGTTACTCATGCATATGCATTACTAATTCCCTCTGGGAATCACATTGTGAAGAAGTTATCAGATATGCTTCAAAATTAAAGACAATGAAAACAGTGTCTTTATAATGAATACCACTGTGTAATTTAGCAGGAGAGACAGTTCATTGTAAAGATAAGGGGTAATATCTCATTTAAATCTTGTCTTTGCTTCATTTCTAAGCAATTTTCGATTTCTCATCATATTAACTCCTTTCTATATTTTAAGTAAAGTAACTTTACTATATCAATAGCTCAACAAACTTGTAGGCATTAAAAAGTAAGTCAGTTTTCGTATGAGGTTCGAAATGCAGTAAACATTTCACAAGAATCTATGCGTGTCTGGTAAAAAAAAAGTGATATAGCGACAAGAAGATAGGAGGGAAAAACGTATTTCTCAAATTAGAGAAAACTCATTAGATTAGTCAATAATGAAGTACGATGTCAACAGTAAACACCCTATGTTGACGTCAGAAAGATTTATTGTATCGCTTTATCATATAAAACTTGACATCAAGAGTAGAAGTGGCCATTCAACAAAATCATTTTTACAGTGAACATTGATACACGTCTCCTAGAGTCAACAAAATCTAACCACAAGATCATAAAGCTTAACTAAGCTTTACTTTGATAAAAATTTAACGATTGAGCAATCGATTAAAATGGTGACGGTATTATAACCTGAAGTTGACATCTTTATGTGACAAGAATGACTTTCTGATAAATTTTACCCGTCTCTTTTCCAACTACTAATGTGAATGCTTAGTAATACATCTCTGAATTTACCTAATGATAAGTCATAATTAGATTTATACAAAGAAACGACTAAAATTATGAACAAACGTTGAAACAAATAAGTTGGCTAATTAGTGTTTCATTTGACCAACATATCTCAGTTGATTGAAATATGAAAAGTAGAGTTTGGCAGTGTAAACCGCGTCCTAGTGATTGCAGACAGTCTCTGGTACATAAGTGCGCTGGTTATATTCCAAATGGATTGAACACTGGTCTGTTTTGAGCAGCAAATGGTGAAGGCATTTCTTAAATTTGCTATTTCGAAAAACACTAGGTTAGCCCACTTCAGTCAGTGTCTTATGCATTTACTCGAAGTCTTCGTGTACTAAGCCATCAGTGTATATTCTAGCCGCTCTATTTGGAAGGAATTCGGTACCTCTGTCCTGGCTCATATCTTCATGGCAAAGCTTATAAATGAGCCCCTTAAGGAAATAATCTCGGAACTTTATCTATATAGATGGTACATCGACGATACTTTTCTTATTTGTGACGAAACAGCTTCGGTGGAAGAGCTGCTAACACGTCTCAAGGATTGTCACCTGTCTATTAAATTCACCGTAGAAGAAGAGTTAAGTTCAACGTTCCACATTCTAGGCGTAATGTTGAAGAGAAGAGATGATGGCTAGATTCAAACGTCAGTCAATCGTAGACCAACTTAGATTGACCGGTTCACGAACTTTAATAGTTCGGTGCCTCTCAGTTGTAAAAGAAATCTCATTCACTCCCTGTGTTCCAGAATACATAAAATCTGTTGAGAGGACACGGAGGACATTAAAATGGAAACTCTTAGGACAAAACTGTCGTATAACAGACACCCTAAAAGATTTATTGATAAAAACATGAAGAAGCAAATCACCCCTCATCCTATTACAGTTCCTAAGAAAATCCTAACCATGAATCTGGAATTCAAAGGAGACACCACAGCTGAAGTGCTTAAAAACCGTCTGTCAGAATGTATCAATAGTAGCTTTTATGTTGCTAGACTGAGAGTGATTTTCTCCAGCCGCCTTCTGATTAGACAATGCATGAAGGAGAGGCTACCACCAATTCACAGGCTCCTGTGGAGCTGAAAAAGTTGGGAGTTGTAAGCGGGTCCTCCGAAAACGCATTGCTGAACATTACCCAGTTTGGCTTACCAAAGGCAAGAGGAAGAAAACAACTTTTTTTATATGTGAACACCTAGTAGAGTTAGGTCACTCAGTTCCTCGAGATTCAACCCTTAAGGTAATTTACAAAGTTGAATTGAACTGCTCCAAAGGTCTGTGTTTCTACCACTTATGTATAGCTGAAGTTACAAGCTATATATGAACAAAAATGGAAACTTTACATTGAGAAACGTTTTGTGAAACCACTTTTTCTATCTTGGCCTCAACAATTCATTTTGTTGATTTTTTTCAATTTCATTTCACTTTGATATATTTCTCTTTTATTATCATCATTATCACCAATTTTTCACTTCATTGACAACATTTGACCCATATTTCACTATTTAATATCAATTCACTCCTTATTCACTGACTCATTTGCATGTTTCAGCTTAATTATCACCGTTTTACAATTCTTTGACAACACTTGTCTCTTATGTCACCACTTGTTATCATTTCATTGTTTATTCAGTGACCCATTTTCTATTTCTTCCACATGAACAAATCTCACCATTAACACTATTTGTGTACTTTGTATATTGACTGAGTAACTTTTTAGTGCAATTATCTGTCATTTTACCGATTATTAATACGACTGTATAGCTTATCAGTTAAGTTGTTGAAAGAAATATTTCTTCTTAGCTGATACATATCTTCTTATTCATAAATAAACGGATATATTTCGTCAGTGGAAAAAATTAAGTTAAGTCTGTGTATGGATAAGAAACTAGGAGTATCTGTTATGATCTGTGCATATAATCTTTATGCATACACTTCTAGATGAGTGAAGCAAAATCTCTCGCATTAGACAAAAAACCACAATATTCTCATGGTCTTCTTTTAAACTGCAAATAAATGGAGGATGTACTTCATTGATTCTCCTTAGCAGTTCATTTCTGTTCAAACGTATGTCATGAATAATGAATTTGTCATTTAGAAGTAATATTCATCATGGACTGACATCAGTTGGAGGAACCATTGAAAATATGGGAGCACTGGACAGCTGTTTCGTCCTAGTATAACACTCCTCAGGAGTACGCACTCACGAACCAGCTAGGGATGGAACTCAGGACCTTCAGATTCCACGGCGAAGCGTCAACCATTCAACTACTGGGTTGGTTTCCAGTGGTTCACAATTTCCTACTTCTGTCAATTCACGACATAGCCTGACTACCACTCAAGATCTTCCGTTAGCATCCACTTCACTTCTGAGTGGTTGATCCCACCGCTGTCCAATGCTCCTAGATTTTCAATGATTCCCCAACTTATGTCAGTCCATGATGAATACTACTTCTAAATTAAAAATCCCCATTCATCTCAGAATTTGTCATTATGATAACCATAATATACATTTAATTCAGTGATGATACTTTTAAAGAGTTCATAGTTCAGTTTGTTGACAAAATGCTTAAAATTGTTTACAGTAATGAACTTATAACTATTACTTTGATTTTTCTAAGACATGTGTTGTCGAAAAATCAATTTATCTCCATAATACATCCAAAAATTGACTGTTTAAAACTGAACTCTGAAAATCTCAACCAATAGAATTCGGTCTCTACTCATGACTTCATAATATACAACTGGTCAGTCTCCAGAGACTAATTAGTATACTCCCAATTTTATTTTGTCCTTCGGATATCCACTGACACTTACTGATTCAACTATGTCCATTAATAGGATATTGGTAAATAATAACTAATCATCCAATGATATCGTCATCATATAGCTCAAAAATAATGTCAAATACATCTCGAATACATCATGAACATGACTAATTTGTTGAGGAGATTTAGAAACCCAACAAGCCACTTTATAACTTTTCGATATCGTGAATTAAACATGTCTAAAACAGGATGAAAATGAATTTAGATTTGTTCACATAACCAAAGTATGTTAAAACTTTTAGGCCTGAATGAGCAGTATGAAGATTCTGGAATCATCCTATCACCTTGTTTAGGTTTCTTGAAGGTGTTTGGTAATTATTTTTCCATCTTTTCTTCTTTGAGTACGACGAACCAATGAGTTTCTGAGAATTTATTTGATAATTTAAGAGAGAAATAAATTGATTCATTTTTATCCAATAAAACTGTGTTTCCTTCATGATTTAGTCATTTTCTTGTAGGATTTTTATCTTTTCTCAGTTCCAGTAAAGTTTCAGTTTTAAATCTATGCGTAGCAATGGATAATGGAGTAGAGTCTGAGAACAGTTCAATTGAATACCTAACTCAAACGCTTCTCATGTATTTTTAACTGACAATATCACTGGAAAAACAAATTTCATAAAACCGTTAACACTCCAGTAGTCATGTACATTGAGGTTGCATTATTCTTCAGATGCTTCATCTGTTATCCACTTCTACCAAGCATATAATGAGTGTTAATTGGTTTCGCATCAAAATCATCATGCAACAAGGTAACGTTGTCTCAACAAAACAAACGTCTTACTATTATTATATTATTTTTCCTTTGAGTTCCTAGTGGAACATAGAGCTGCAGTAGCACGCCTACATTCCACTCTGTTCACTGCAAGCTTTTCAACCTGGCTCCACGACTGAAAACAAGCTTTCATCTCTGCCTCACATGATCTCCTCCATGTCACCCACACCTCCAACGCCCAACTCGTCGTTCACCCTCTGGGTTCCACTCGACGGTCTCACCTCACCTGGAGTGTGATGTTCCCAAATGGTCTTCTCAGTGTGTGTCCAATCCAATCCATCTCCACTTTCTTCTGCTGCATATTTGTTGGGTGATGGGTCGTTGGTTGGTTAGTTCGTTGCCAGCAAGCCAGCCAGCCAGCCAGAGTTCCTTGTTGTTTATTCTTATTATTCTGGTCATCTATCTGATCTTCAGTATCGAGTGAGTGTAGGTGGCAGCTGTTGATGTGATGAATGTGTGTAGTTTGTTGGAAATGCTTTTCGTAATGCATCAAGTCTCTCAATCATCGCATGGGAGTACTGACAGACTTGACTGAATTGGTGTTGAAAATCCAGATCTTGTTCTTTCTGCTGAGTGCATTAGATCTTCACACTGATTTCAGATTAATGCAGGAAAGCCTGTCTTGCTTTTCCGATCCTGGTTTTGAGATCCTCGTCTGTGCTTGTGCCGCCTGTAATTGAAACGATGCTGCTTAGATAGGTAGGTAGGTAGATAGGTAGGTAGGTAGGTAGGTAGGTAGGTAGGTAGGTAGGTAGGTAGGTAGGTAGGTAGGTAGGTAGGTAGGTAGGTAGGTAGGTAGGTAGGTAGGTAGGTAGGTAGGTAGGTAGGTAGGTAGGTAGGTAGGTAGGTAGGTAGGTAGGTAGGTAGGTAGGTAGGTAGGTAGGTAGGTAGGTAGGTAGGTAGGTAGGTAGGTAGGTAGGTAGGTAGGTAGGTAGGTAGGTAGGTAGGTAGGTAGGTAGGTAGGTAGGTAGGTAGGTAGGTAGGTAGGTGAAAGAGACTACTTCCTTTAGGTTCCTCCCGTTGATGGTGATTGGTGCTTGTCGTTGCTACTGTTGTTGGTTGGGTATCTTCATCACCTCCGTCTTCTCTACGTTCAACTGATATCCCGTTTTATACTTTCTTCGTACTTTGAAGTTTCTTTAGCGATTGGATTGGTATAACAGTGTAGGGTTTCTAGCCCTATGCCGAACCTTCCCTCCTTACCCAGGCTTAGGACAAGCTAGTAACTAGTGAACTAGTTAACCAGGTGAGGTTAACGCCTAACTAAATTTCATTTATCTCGCAAAAGGGTTACTTAGCTATTGATTTCCATCATATAATTCTTATTTTCCCACGTATTTCTCCTTGTTTACAGGACATCTAAGAATTTGAAACTCAAAAGTTTATCCATTATGTTCATCTTTGTATTGTTATTGAGAGTCTTGAACTCATCATGTATACAAATGGTTGAATCCTAATACAACAGTTGAAACTTTTAAGGGGTTGTTTCTTATTTTTTGAGGAAAGCTTGCTCTGGAATATAACTAAGAGATAACTGTACAACAATATTATTATACTTCCCATAAAATTCCTGGTTGAATAGATAGAAAAAAGTTTTTTTATGCAACAATTTTAAAATTTTGACTTAGGCAATTCTTATACCAGATCTACTACTTCTACAGTGGTACATTCACAGATATATATGTCACGTTAAAAGATAACATCAATTTTGGTTGTATTATATTCACTGACCTGGGTTGTTTAATCGTGAAGCTTTCATCGTCTTTCTAGACGACATCATTAGCACTAACTTCAGTAACATCAATTTACTGATGACTTCTACACAGATAAACTGAATCAATCAATCAATCAATATCGACATAGGACCAGGCATTGCTGCGTAACTCTCTGACCGATAGCTGCTACGTTGATGTGGTGGTTGGGCTCGCATATCACAATGACCCAATGAGCTATGCTGGTGGAACGCTTGTTCCCTCGAGGTCCTACCATACCTGAAAGGTCTGTTGGATAGTGGTTAGAGGAAAAGCAGTTACCATTGTGGTGTAAATCGCTACACTATGATGGGGTCTGAGGGCGAAGTCGTACTGCTGCTAGCTGGATAGGGTGTGACAGCAGTAAGGTGTTTCCCTTGGATGACCAGCAGTGCCGTGCTGATGCTGCCTTCTCAGTAGAAGGGGTGGGGTAAGAAAAGGTCGACCCCAAAGGTAACGCACTCCACCATGCCCCATGGTCTGCCGGGCAGGCGGCGTTGGTTCATTCGTCGTTTCCTTTCGACCATCTAGCCCTCAAAATACAAAAGTTCATGCTCAAAAGGCTACCTGTGACAGGCCTCAAGTAGATGTCCGATGGGCTCTGCGGTCACACAAATGTCTTTCAGGTACCTTAAGAAGAAATAGCCTTCCACGATGTGGGCAGCCTGGAAGTGTCAACCGCCCTCACAACTCTGTCCGAGATAAACTGATGTTAACAAGTAATGCTTTTTACAGTCGGATTTACTACCTAACATGAACATACTGAACAAATCAATGAAAAAGTCTTTATAAATTAAAACAAACATCTTCATCATGTAACATCTTGATAATGACATTAGAATTTATATTTAAAAATGAGCTAACTATACAAAATGATGAGAATAAAACAAAAACAAGAAGAAATTTTTAAATTAAATTCATATACTCTTTCATTTTGAACACATTGAAGCACCAATCATCATATTTTGTGTACATTTCAAAGGGAACATTATAATCATGTATAAAAAGTCAGTTACAGGTCGTAAACAATCACAACAAACAGTAAATACAATCAGTAATATATAGAATTCACAAATAAAGAAAGCTATTGGCCATGCAAAAAATATTAATATTAAAAACCATAAAATACTCCAACCTACTTGAATACAAGTGAATGTCATATCTATTCGTTTGAATTTCTGTTTAATGGATTATAAATCTCAGTAGTAATGACGTACTAGTTCAGGTTGACAGGTAACTAATGATTAATGGACGCTTTCTTACAAAAAGATAACAATGGTATAATGATGCGTAATAAATGATTTAATCCTACGTGTAGATGAATTTTAAATGGACTATTGAATGACTCTTCTATTTATATTCATAAACAATCATAACTTTCTCAATTACAACAATGTCTAATGAATTTTGGGATAGGTTTCATAAATCGATAGAATATGATTCTAACTGTCTATTGGTACCTTAAGTACTTAGATTATTTAAGAGTTTACCTAAAGAATTATATATAAGTTGGGTGACCATGACAACAAAGCATAAACTATAGAGCCATTTAATGACCTGTAACCAATGTGTTTGTGTTTTTGTTCGCTTGTCATATGAAAGGTATATTTACAAGTTTTATGTTTTTACTATTTATTGACATACTTGTTATTCTCTGTTGTTTTGTTGGATTGAATTGTTCAACCTCTTTTAGCATATGGGCTCCTATGCGGATGACTCGATATTCCCTGAATGTTAATTATGATAATTTGGTCGGTTGTGGGTGACAGAAGAAGTCAGGACGCGCTTTTCGTCCTATTTATGGCTCGTTCCCCTGTGGCATAGTGGATAACGTCTTGGCGTTTGAAGCGATGGGTACGAGGTTAGAGTCTCAGTGGGAACAACATCACTGGGGTGCAGGTACATCCAGCTGACGAGTCCCAAATAGGGCGAAACGCGCGTCCTGGATTCTTCTGCTACCCACAACCAACTAAATTATCACAGTTTTTTGTTTTGTTGAAAGAAAAAACAATAGGGTGATATATGTGCTCGAATGAATTACAAATTAGGTAAGTGTTAATGTTCAATATCCAAACTGTGAACAGAAATTTGATTACTCATCTTGTGTAATCATGAAAAGATGGTTAGAGTTTAACTGTCTGCAAAACAACTAAAACTTCAGCTGAAATCTGTTCAAAAAATGGGCTTTGAATCTTATTTTATGTGACAACAAATGAGTATTTTACAGCCTATCGTCTGTTCCCACTTACGTCTCCATCCCATCACTTAAAGAGCAATTAGCTAAACTAGGCCTAATTAAGACATCAGTTGAGATTTTTGTAACGTTTAGCTTATTTGGGACAACTTGAGTCTACTAGACTAGTCTTAATATAGGATGAGACTGAATGAAGCTCGAATTAAGCTGTATTCGAAGCAATGACTTACAAATAAGTAGATTATACTTTTTTCCCGCAAAGTCATAAAGTTCACTTCTAAAACCCACTACATTAGAACGTCAAAGTAACTAACCTATGAATGTTGATAAACTAATTACGCATCACATCAAACCGTTAAGGTTATACCTAGAAGTAGATAAATTTCACCTTCAATCCAACAGTATCAAGCTGAAGAACTAGACATGTACTTTCCCCAAACATGTAGTCGTCTATGAGTGAACACAGCCATAGCTCACTCTTTTAATAGGCTACCTATTTTCATGGATTTTATCAACTTAAATCCAGCCATACATATATCCTGACTGATTCCAATCGAATACTTTTATCTGAGTAATTGATCTCACAGTCATTAAATAACATTTAGAAAAGTGAGAAATACTCTCTATTCTATTCCTTAAAATGATGCATTCATCAAGCTATCACAACACACTGCTAATGTGAATAGCTTGATAGTCAAACGTAGATTTAACGATGCCATCAATAAAGCATACTATGCAGTTAAGGTTCGGATAGTAATGATGGGCAGTGGCTAGCAAGCAAGACAGGCCTTCCTGCATTAGTCTGAAATCAGTGTGAAGATCTAATGCACTCAGCAGAAAGAACAAGATCTGGATTTTCAACACTAATTCAGTCAAGTCTGTCGGTACTCCCATGCGATGGTTGAGAGACTTGATGCATTACGAAAGGCAATTCCAACAAACTACACACATTCATCACATCAACAGCTGCCACCTACACTCAGTCGATACTGAAGATCAGATAGATGACCAGAATAATAAGAATAAACCACAAGGAACTCTGGCTGGCTGGCTGGCTGGCTGGCTGGCTGGCTGGCTGGCAACGAACTAACCAACCAACGACCATCACCCAACAAATATGCAGCAGAAGAAAGTGGAGATGGATTGGATTGGACACACACTGAGAAGACCATTTGGGAACATCACACTCCAGGTGAGGTGAGACCGTCGAGTGGAACCCAGAGGGTGAACGACGAGTTGGGCGTTGGAGGTGAGGGTGACATGGAGGAGATCATGTGAGGCAGAGATGAAAGCTTGTTTTCAGTCGTGGAGCCAGGTTGAAAGATTGCAGTGAACAGAGTGGAATGTAGGCGTGCTACTGCAGCTCTATGTTCCACTAGGAACTCAGAGGAAAAGTAATGATAATCTCCTAGACTGAAACTAAGGTTAGAAAATCCTAACTTGAAGACTTTTGTCAGCTGTAATAGAAAGAAGATGAACGTCTCCTGTAAAAATCTTAATCCACGGATTAAACAAATAACAGGTTGCAATGTGATAGGAATTTACAGAAGCCAATATACTGAATTTCAGTACACCTTCGTCTACTTTGGTATCACTTTTCCCACCACTATGTTCCTTGCATCCCGTAATGAAGTGCAACAGTTTGAAACAACACACTTCTGTGCAGTGTTCTACATTGGTTTTGTCTAAGTGTCACAGTGAAATAATTAGCCAGATAGAGGTTATTCCTAATAACCCTATAAAGCACTTTTTTTATAAAAGAATGATTTCAAATGAAGTAACTATAAATAGCAACCATTTTGTAGAGTAATTAACAGAAAATATATGCCATGTAAAAGTCAATGAAGGCTCAAAGTGTACAAAATTTTAGACATTTGGGAGAACTTCTCGCCTCTGACATATAATTTTTTTACTGGTCTCTTTAGTGTGGTAATAGTTAGAGGATTAATTTCAAGCATTTGTATTTAATCGTGAGTCTTTGGTTAATGAAGTTAGAAGTTATTTTATGAAGGAAGATCGTCTTACTTTCAGTTTGTTCATAACGGACTTACCGTATTGTATTCTCTACATCTGGCTCATGTAGTGTTCTACTTGCACTGAAACTTCAAAGTTTATAAAACAAAATCAGCAAACGTTCACTTCTTTATGAATTAAGTGTAGGTGAATTCTGTTTATCCGGTGATTTCAGACTCGCTATTAATTATGAAAGTGCGTCACAAACCAAAAAATTCACATGTTCTGAGGTAAAGATCATCTGCGTTATCAGTAGACATCGATATCTTAAGAAGCTCTACATTAGTATCTAAAGTTACAAATAAAATACATGTCCATCAATAGCTACTGCATCAGTACATGGTGCTACATACCCTTAATTTTGCATAGCTTCTGGATACTGTTTTGCCAATGACCTTGAAATAACCTACATAGCTGCTTTCATACCGTTACTAGTTTTTCTCCCCTCCGCTCTCAAGGCCGAACTCTTATTGGTTGTTAACTATTTCTAACTACATGTGGATTTAGTGTTGTCAAAGTCATTTAGAAATGTATTTATTCAGCATCGCTGTCAACCGTATTGACTGTTGTTCAGACAGTAAAAAGCTATCTATCAGCTGTCTGTCTTTTCTTCTTGTCTTCGCGCAGTGGTGGTATTGTTGTTGTTGTCTTGGTTGACGTTCTGATTTGCTTTGGAGTCGATTCGTTTTTCGCTTTAGGTTCGTATAGTTCGTAGTGTGCTAGGCTCGTTTCGCTTGTACAGTGTTACGTCAGACTACCAGTCATAGCAAAAGGTCATCAAAAATTGTTTATAAGACTGCAAGGCAATAGGTGAAAGGTCAGTACAAGGTAATTACAAGGTTGTTCTGTAATAATCTGTGAATCAAAAGAATAGGCAAGAAGAGTAGGACAGTCCTATTGAAATGAGCTAACTTCTACATTCAAAAATGGTACGTTTATTTTCTAATTTTACCTTGGTTACAATATTCCTAAGCCATTTTATTTATTCATTTTGTCTTATTTACCAACATTATTATTTTCTAGATGAAATACATTTTGTAAAATCCCAATTAGGTAGAAAAATGAATTTCTGATGTATCATGACTTCGAGAAAATTGTTTCTCTAGAGAATAAAACCTGTACAAGTTATCGAATGTTTAAATAGTAAATAATGACTAATCAGATCATGTTTCTCATACATGAACATGTAGGAACGTAGTTAACCATCTCAGAAGTTGTTAAGGTGGCCAATAAAGTTACTCCTTCAAAATATTTTGATTATTTCACTTCATTAGTGAACTCAGTAGAGGCAGTTGTATTGGATTCCTGTTAAAATCATCTTATAATTAATTAATCTATTCTTGTAATGTCAGAAAGCTCAAAAAAGTCTCTAATTACTAGAAAGTTTTGTTATAATATCCTGATTATTACCTTATTGTGTATTATTTGATTACTGTTGAAAGAAATGTGTGCGAGTGTGTGTGAGTAACTTTAAAGGCCACCCTAGTAACTGCATAGCTGACCAGTTGAGTTTCTCTCTTTCAGTTAGTATCTTCGTGAAGTAGTGAAACCTAATTGGTCATTTTAATAGTTGTTGTTATTATTATGTTATTAGTCCCTTGGGTTCCTAATGGAACACTGGGCTTCAGTAGCACGTCACCCGTGAACTCTGTTCTCTGAAATCTTTTGAATCTGGCTCCACGACAACCCACAAGCTCTCATTTCTTCCTCTTACCATCTCCTCCATGTCAACCTCACCTTCAACGCCCAACTCGGCGCTTCCCATTTCGGTTCCATTCAACGGCCTGACACATGATATCCTCAGTCGGACTTCTCAGTTCATGCCCAATCCATCTCCACTTCCTTCAAGTGCATATTTGTTCAGCGATAGGTTCTTGCTTCGTTGGTTCGTTGCCAGCCAGTGTTCCTTGTTGCTTATTCTTTCCGGACATCTGATCTAATCTTCAGTAACGAGTGAGCGTAGGCGGCAGTTGATGATGAATGTCTTTAGTTTGTTGGAAATCCCTTTCGTGACCCGCCAAGTCTTTCAACCATCACATAGAAGCACTGACAGACTTGACTGAATTGGTGTTCAAAATCCAAATCTTGTTCACACTTTATGCTGAGTGCAGTGCAGATGATCTCCACACTGGTCTCAGGCAAAGTTGATGAAGTTTCGGTAAGGTGGAGGGTTGACTGCCATTCTATACTCTGTTCTATGATGATGTGAAGTGTTACAATTTGGTCCGCGCATGTTTCGTTATTCCTGAAGCCAGCCAGCAGTCTGTTCCGGTCATAATTTTGAATCCAGCGTATTTTTTAGTCTCTTCAGAATGATGCGGCCTAATATCTTGCTTGTGGTGGACAGAGGTGGAGCATGATTCCCCGCCAGTTCCTGCAAACACTGAGGTCTCCGTTCTCCGGGAGTTTGACAAGGTAGCCCTTCTCCTTATCGCCAGGTACCTTCCCCTCCTTCCACACCTTCTGCACTAGTGGTGTGAGCATGTCCACTGTTGTCCCTGCATCTGCTCTCAATGCTTCTGGTGGGATCCCATCTGCTCCTGCTACTTTCCCGCACTTAAGTAGCTTTATGGCGTTCAGGACTTCCACTTTCGTCGGAGAGCTTGTGTTCACTTGTAGTTCTGTGGCTGCAAGTGATATTTCTGGATGAAGTGCAGGTGGTGGTGATGGTCGATTCAAGAGCTTTCTGAAGTGGTTAGCACATCGTTTCCTTGGTTTCTCTTCTGGTAATTAAATTTCCTTCATCATCTTTTATTGGTTTCATGTGTGTTGATCTCTCCCCTACCAGATAGTCAGTAACCTGGTTATTTGATACAATGTTGTCAGGTTTCTGTCTCTCCTACCAGCAGCCTGTTCTACTTCACTTGCCAGTGTGTCGTGGAGGTGTCTTTTGTCTTTCCGTGCACTCTTCTTCACTTCTTTGTCCAGTGTAGTGTTTATAGGTTGTGTTCACTTCCTCTTCTCGTCATTCATCCTTTCACTGCACTGGTTTATCTTCTGCTTCACCATCCTCCTCTTCCTGCTCCATCAGCTTCCATATGTCCATCGAGATCCATTCCATTCTTTGTCTTCTTTCTTCTTCCTTCTTAATACGGTTATGCAGGTTTCTTTCCACATAGCTTTCAAAGACATTCAGTGTTCTTCCACACAGATTTCTTCAGGGATCTTCCTCGATATCTCCCATTTTGTTTTGATGGCTGTTGTGAAGATTTGCTTTGTAGTTTCGTCCTTCAGTTTCTGTCCTGGGTGTTCAACTTGAACTGTGGTCTATCACCAGCTTCCTTGAAGGCTTTCAACTTGATTTTGAAGGTAGGTTCTCTGCACCAGATATAGTGGTGTGAGTGGTGTGAACCTACATCTGCTCCCCTTCTTGACCTTGTGTCCAGTAGGCTGACTGCGTCTCCACTTTCTTCACATTGAGATAAAGTCGACCTGATTTTTAGTGTATCTTGGTGTCTGGTGAAATCCATGTCGCCCGCTTTGTGAATATCCTTGTGCTCGAACACACTGCCTCCAATCACTAAATCGTTGAGTGCACAGAATTCTGCAAACAATTTTCCATTCTCGTTCATTTCACCGAGCGCTTCTCAACCCATGGTTTGTTCTCTTCCTGTGTTGTCTGTTCCCAGTTTCGCATTCATGTCGCCCCACCCATTAGAATGAATTTTGATGTCGCCAACTGGGGTGGGGTCTTGTCCAGTGTTGATTGGAGTTGTCTGTAGAATTCCTCCTCCTTCTCTGGCTCTACATTATTTGTAAGTGCATAGCGTAGCATTGTGTGATTGTGACCTTCCTTCCCTTTGAGTTGAATCTTGCTGTCATGATCCCAGCACTGGGGAGATTGGTTCCCACTGTATGACAGAGAGCCTTCGATGCTGTTGTGGACATCATGATAGCCGCTCCATAACTCAGTGTGCTCGTGGTTGTCGTGTGGGTGACAGTATCTGAGTAGATTATTGACTCCTCTCCAGTTGATAGTTTGGACAGTCCACTCCCATTCCATCTGCTTTCGCAAATTCCTAGCACTTCAATGTGATACCTTCTCATCTCGTTTGCAATCTGGGCTGCCTTGCTGGGTTCAACCATGGTGCGGACATTCCATGTCCCACGTTTACTTTCGCTTTCATCGAGAGAGGGAAGACACATCGTCCAATTGGCTTCCCGAAGGTTTTCGCCAGTTGGCGTCATTTCGCCTCTCCGATTCCAACGAGGAATAATTTTGCTATAATTTTTTATATTTCGTTTGTGCTTTGAAGTTTCTTTAGAGGTTAGATTTGTTTTATGGAGTAGGGTTGCTAGCCCTATGGCCAACCTTCCCTCTTTACCTGGTCTTAGGACTGGCTAGTTACTAGTGAACTAGTTAACCAGGCGAGGTTAATAGTTGTTATGAAGGCCTTTTAATTAACTTCAGATTTTAGTTGATATATATATATATATATATATATATATATATATATATATATTACGAGTTTGTAAAACCTAATATTTCATTGCAAACACTTTTGATTCCCTGTCTTAAATTTAAAAGTCATATGATTAGATAATCCAAATAAATTGAATTTGATCTATACAGATAAAGTAATCTTGTTCACGATAAATTTAATCGAAATGAAAAGTTGATCATATTCTTCTATCATCAAATTTTGTTCACTAAAATATCAAACTTACTATACATAGTTGTTAACACAGTGTCAATCAAATTTTCAGTGTGTATTATGCTTTTTGAAATAAGTTCTATTGCGACCTTCATAAATTAAATCACCTGGAGCATTAAAACAAATATAAGCGGAAAGTGAGTGTAACACAGGAACGAGACACAATAGAAATAAAAGAAAACCAAAATGACTAATATTTACGTTCATAACAATTCTGACCTCGATTTACAGGTTGAATCAGTCTGATGATTCGCATAGAACACAATCAATATATTCATTTAGTATTCAGAGCCTTGAACATTATCTGGGACACTACCATACAGCCTAACTTGAACATACAATATATGTCTATGTTAAGTTGCCTCAAAGAACACGCTTCAAGTAAATAACAGGTAGGTTTATCACACTAGCAACTGAAGAGGAATCTGTGTCGACTTCATTTTCATTTTAGGGAAGTAGATGTATTAAAATTACTTACTACTTATTTCTTATCTATCAGTGATCCTCAAAGATTTAGGTGAGGAACAAACAATATAATTACATTGAGTGAACAACTTAAAATTGAGCAACAAACTGTCGTCTATCACAAAAGCTAAGTCAATGTTGAAAATAAAAACTTTTGTCGTGCTAGTTTAAAGTGGCTTACGTCAATAAACTCCTAATTGCATAGCGGGTGTATACTGCTGAGGAGTCCCAGACTAGGACGAAATAACTGTCTAGTGCTCCCTGGTTTCAATTGTCTCCCAACTGGCGTCACTCCATGATGAATACAAACTCGAAATCAATTGATTCCCACAAACGTCAAAACAATTCTAATCAGTTTGTTGCAGTTCAAATGTTGAGTAATAACATGTCATATGAATAAAATGAAGATGTTAGCACTCATTTATTTTTAAAATGATCTTTAGTAAGGTAGAGAACACTTTAAATTGAGCTCATGAACACAATCATCATGATAACTGATACAGAACTTCACAGGATATATATTTCTGTACCTAGAGTAGACCTGTTAACTAACATACTTTCTTGATTAGATACTCTAACTGGCTTCCTCCTTTCATGACATTAAGCTAATGTTTGCATCCTGGTTGTATTGTGTTCTGTGAGCTGGGTTGTTTAATCGTGGAGCTTTCGTCGTCTTTCTAGACGACATCATTCGCACCACTTGGAATTGGCGTGGCTCATAAACCAACAAATTCCCTACAAACACTATTATGTAAACCAAAGAAGACAAACCGAATATCACTTACAAAATCAACTACAATAACTGTAGTCAACACCACATTCGACAAAGTGGTCGCCCTTTTCGACTTCGTCTACATGAAGACCAATTGGCTATTAAACATCACACATGACATTTCATCACTCATTTCAATGCATGTGGATAACAACCATGGTCATGAATTCAATTCTGACAATGTAGAAAGTTTGAACAGAGAGAGGAAACACAAAGAATGTCAGAGAATTTCTAGAGGCTTGGCATTCAGGTCAGTCAGCGATCAACAGATGTATAGACATAGACCCGATCTATCAACCAATAAGAAAAGTGATGAACGATAGAAAGGTGAGAGGTCAAGCAGAGGAACAGCCAACAGGAGAATCTACACAGTCAATGACACAACAATCAAAGGAAACAACCAATCACAGACTATTTCACCAAGGCAAGCTACTAAATCACTCACGGAGAGATATTGACAGTTCACTTCATACTGAAGTTAGTGCTGATGATGTCGTCTAGCAAGGCGATGCAAGCTTCACGATTGAACAACCCAGCTCAGAGAACATAATACAACCAAGACCATCCACCTGAGCTATAAATATTCTCCACTATTTCGAAATGTTCGCATCTGTTTACTTCGACTTTGAAGAAGTTGCATGTTTATTGCTAATTTTCAATGAACTATCACACTAAAATTTACGCACTTCAGCTACAGATTACTTTCAAACCTCATTGCTAATAATATGTTTTTTACAGAAAAACTTAATGCCTAGTACAATACAAAGGTAATTTGTGTAAAATTGATGAATAACCGAATAAATCTTACTGGAGTTCAGAATGAAAGCTCTTTGTTCGTCTTGAGTGATGAAATGTGTAATTTTAGTAAATGAAAATAATTTAATACAATCTTGTTAAGGAGATATTCTTTTTCTTCTAAACATTTTGCTTGACATGATCTCCAAAATAAACTTTCAACACAAGGACAATTTGAGAAAAACACACAAGTGCAAATAAACAAACTTACATTCCCTGTTAAACTTGATGATTAGGAGTTCTCTTGTAGAATATTTGATCGACTACCATCACTGAGAAAACCCAGATAATGCATTTATAATTTTTAATCAACATCATCCAAATCTATCACGTCTTTTCCGCTCTAAGCGAAGGTTTTACGTACTTATGAACTAAGGCCTGGTGTTTGCATGACAAAACGGTATGTACAGTCGCTATTTTTCTCATGGCTATATCATTTTCCTGCGACTACTAGTTTTCCTCCTTTGTTAGAATAATCTTTGTATGCTTATTTAATCACTGCCGTTATTATTAGTTATCACCTTCACGTTTCAGAAAACAATGAGTTTATTTCGGCTAACCTGTGGAATCCTATTACATAATCCTTTATTTATCTACCACCTTCACCAGTATTTCACTCCTTTCTATTAACGACTCTATATATTACATATGTAACGCATTTCAAACCATGCTCATCCACTTTCTGGATTCAATTTTCAGATTGGCTCATTTCCTCATGAGTTATTACCGTTGATCGATTATCTTTCATTAGTTAACTTGAAAAGAATCTTCTTCGTTCAAATCGTTGCCTTTTTGTACTATATGTAGCTATCTGAACTGCTGTATTGGGGGGGGGGGAGTGTGGCACAACTTAATGTCATTAAAGAGTCGACTAAAATCTGACGAAGTTACAAAGTAGCATTCGTAGTCATTACTGAAGGTCACAACACTTTAATCACCAAGTTATCACTCAATACTACTTATCATCCAAACTCCGAATTCGAAGTAACATTATGTCATTTCACTGTGAAAACATTGTTGAAAGAATAGAAAAAATAAATTCATTACTCTTACAGTCGCTGATAAGTGTATACTGTTTAGACGCTAACTTCATTCCAATGAGAGTGCTTCAGATGCACAAACGTCGATCGATTCGATCCAGTATGGCAACGGGAAGTTACGAGTATGAATAAACAACGCTAGATACCTGTTTGACAAGGTATGATTCTCTTGCCTCAATGATCTGGTGAACAATTCTATGGTATCTGAAGCCGGTCCAAGTCTCAGCGCGAACATCATCGCTCAGCGAACTCCAAGTAAGTAAACCTGACAAGCCCCAAATGAGACGAGACGCGCATCCAGTGAAATACTGGAGGCTTGCTTGAACCTTGAGCTACTAAAATTTTCCATCAAACACTTCTCACCAAATTATTTCCTTTCATATTTTTTAATCATATAAATGTGTCGTTTGAGTGTATCATGTACTCTTACACATTTTTAAACTGATCCCAAATCTCCGTTTATGGTGTCCATCACAAAGTAGAGAAAAAATGTTACGTTATATGGAACTGAACTTTTCAGTACATCATATTTCCATTCATCGGATACTTAGCTTGAGTTTCAGATTCTTGTACTGGATGAATGAATAGCCACCACCGAACTTACACTCGTGATTTTGTTGCTTCTTCATTGTAAACTGGACGTTAATCTGGAATTAGTTGGTTGTTTCACCTTATTGCCTTAAATGCTGTTATTGTTAGTATCATTGAGATACAGTAATCAATTCGTCTGGAAGTACTTTTCTGGGAGTGACTCTGATGAAAAATTACATGCTGAGAATTCCACAACGTCATATTGTTTGGAATAGAGCAGTTATTATTTTTATCCCGGATTCCACTGCCAGCTGCTGTAGAACTACTGTGACTTCCATAGTGGAAATTCCAGAAGTATGTTGTCTTGATCTTCTAAACATTTTCAGGCGACACTGAGAAATGTTCTTAGAGTGGTTCAGTCTAACCAGGGGCTGAAATTCTTTGAAGACAAACGTAGCAAGTACGGTTTGAAAATTTATCATCTAAATTGATCAAGATAATATTGAATTCTTGAAAGTCAGCTGGACATTTTTTGACTTCAATGAATCTTCATGTTTCCGTAAAACTAGTTATCTTTCTACTTTTAGTGAGTTAAAGCTCAAACAAGTTAAAGAAGAAACATTTGGTGTTTAGACAAATCGATCAGAAGAGAAACCTATCGATCTGAGTTGTATTCAACTACTTGCACTTTATCAGTAGTATATTTTAAATTCCTAATATTTTAGCTTATTCGTATTCTTCAGCGCATATACCATCATTAAACGTATGAATTTGTGCAACAATTATCTTTCTTACTTCACTTAGAAAGCTACATGAATGGATCTGAGTATCATCAAGTGTTTTCTATTCATTTATTTCTATTGCAAATATTTTGCTTCACACAGGCATACTAACAAAAACACTTTGTTTTCTTCACCTACAAAGATATACAGATTTGTTTGAAAATCAATCAATCAGTGTTTTAGCCTTCTATAAAACGTGGTTTATCAAAATTGTCAACCCGAATAAATTGATGCTGTTAAATATTCATGATGAATATGATGTTTCTTTGTTATGTGACAGTGATAAGCATTGTTAATGACACGTCTTACGCAGAATTTTATCGAAGTGTTTTCAAATTGCTTGAACTGATAGGTAGAATAAATCCAAGTTGTTATAAAACCAATAGACCAGCATGGGATACTGAGTTATTTTATCTATATTACAAAATAGTGATTGCCATGAAGGATCTACATCACATTTTGCAGAAAAGCAAAGTTTTAGGAACAGAATGCAAATACCAAACTGTAAGCTATACAGCTCAAGTTCCGAAAAAATTCACTAATGCTTCAGTGTAATCAGATTCTTTGGATATATTTACATAAATAAAGAACTCATGGAATACTACTATTCAAAACTTTATAAAGACTTGTTGAGAAATGCAGTAATCAGAACAATATTTCTGTCCAGCTATGACCTAACTCTTGATAAGAAATTTGATCGGAATGTCGTACTTTTTCTACTGTCTTTATGAATGTTCAGCTAAAAGAATCATTTCATCAAGAAGAAAAGTTTTAGTTCTTCACTGCGACCGTCTACTCTTCTTTTTTTATGATGAAGATGTATTACGACATTTAAAGAACAAGTTCTGCAGGTGATTCGCCTTGTCTCGTGAAAATTATCCACTTTGTGAAACTCATGTTAGTAGATGGGATACAGTAAGCAGTTGTCAAATGGTCATACTATTCAATAACTACAAACTCTTATCAGTACATTCATTATCCTCATTATGACATCAAAAAGAAGATATTCAGTGAAGAGGACTCTTTTCAACGAATTTATTCTCAAGCTATACATTCGTTTATAAAGTGCATTTAGATTAAAAGGGGTGAGAATGTTAATAAACAATCAAAGAATTAGGTAATATAAAGACGACCAGTTAACTGGAGTAAATTGAAAATGTTTTAGAAGTAGTATTCATCGTGGACTGACATCAGTTGGGGGAACCATTGAAAATCTGGGAGCACTAGATAGCTGTTTCGTCCTAGTATGGCACTCCTCAGCAGTACGCACCCACGAGGAGTCCCGTACTAGGACGAAACAGATGTCCAATGCTTCCAGATTTTCAATAGTTCGCCAACTGATGTCAGTCCATGATGAATACTACTGCTAAATTGAAAATCCCTATTCATCTGAAAATGTTTTGTTAAAAGTTGCGATTATTAGGAAGATCAAATGAAATAACATCGGAAACAAGTAAATACAAAAAACAGAGTAATAATGGCGATATAAGAGTACAAAGATTAATCTGACAAAGAAGGGGAAGAGGGTTAAAAAGGAAAAAAGGATGAATTGCACCAAGACTAATTTATATTACCTTATCCTTTGATTGTTTATTAACGTTCTCACTCCTGTTAATTTATATGCACTTTATAAACGATTTGAAAGTCTTACGTAACCCCTTTTTGTTACCATTCGACCTTTACGTCATCAATTATCAAGTTATAATTATCACCACCATCATTATTATTGTTTCAACTCCCCATTATTTCATTTAGATCCTCCTCACGTATTACAGTCTTTAAATATCATATATATGCGAATGTACAGCTTGAGAATAAATTCGTTGAAAACAGTTCTCTTCAGTGGACATTCGCCCTATATACTAAACCGATAGGAGTAAAAAACTGTTGACCTTTGAAATTCGACCCAGCTGCTTAGTGGTGAACGCGTTCGCCATGAATTTTGACGGTGGTAAGTTTGACCCCTGGTTGTTTGGGGTAGTGAGTGAACACTGCTTAAGAGCCCCATACCAAGACGAAACATCATTCCAGTGCTCGCAGGCTTTTAATGGCTGTCCAACTGGTGTCACCCCGTGTTGAATACAACCTTAGGAATGAAATCCCCATAAACCTCAAACTATATATGTAGTGATTCTCAACCAACATTGTTATGTTACTCATAGACAAAGTACTATTGAATATATAAAGCTGTATGATTGTTATAAATAAGAGATGAGAAAAGGCGAAATATGCACCAGTTTTAACCATGAAACAAGATAAAAAGGCGTGACTTTAAAGACCACCCCAGCAACTGCTGAAATGACTAATCAGTCTTCAGTATTTCTCAAGGAAAGGTACTTCTGTATAAAATAAAGGAATATAATTGGCTGTCTCATCAGTTGCTAGAGTGGCCTTTGAAGTCACCCATAAAAAGAGAAAACTAGATACAAGTTTAACATTTGAGCAATGTGGTAGAGTACAATGACAACGGTAACTGAGTAATTTTACAACATGTGTGGTAGGTAGTGTTTAATGTGAAGACCCCAAGTACATATGAATTAATGTTTTCTGCTTCTATAAAAAGAGTATGTCGGGCATAAAAGAAAAACTAATTTTATTTTTCATTGTAGAGAGTAGAGTGGAACAACTTTGTGAAGGTTCTATTTATTTGAGTAACTAGTCTATGAATAAAAATCTGTCTATTGAGCCAAAATAAAACTGTATCTGTCCAGTTGTCCTTTGCATACCGACTGAGTTATTTGATACTGTGTTAGTCTATCAGTACTTTGATACTACACTCAACAAGCACTTATTGATATTATAGGATTGAAGGCATTTACAAATGTTCAGCATCCGCCTTATGGTTACGCACTCGTCAGGCAATCATAAAAAACATTATTAGTGTAAGCTTTCATCAATTGTCTGCATCACATAGTTCAAATTCAGGATAAGTATTGATAAGAATGGGGGATAGTGACTGACAGTGGAATCTAGGACGCTCGTCTCTTCCTATTTAAGACTTGTTGGTTCGGTGAATCTGGCTTCTAGTGTATGGTTTTGTTCCGACTAAGCGTCGAACCCAGGGCTAATGATTTCAGATTCTTGTGCGTTACCCACTAGACCACGAAGTCACGATAATCACTCCTTGTGCAGGAGGAATAGTATAGATTTTGGAGTTATAGCTTGAAGGAATGGCCTAGTAGATAATGCTCTGACTCTTGAAGTCGTCAGCCATGGGCTCGAGTCCTAGTAAGGAGAACATCAATCACTAGAAGGTAGGTACATCCAGCTGATGAGTTCAAAATAAAGATAAACCTACGTCCTGGATTGCACTACTAGCTGTCATCCATTATTAATATCAGAATTGAAGATATCGGCAATTTCGAGACATCTACACAGTAGGTCATATACCAGTAGTGGCCGATAGATTCGGTCCAATAAACGACTAGGAATTACAAGTTGTAACATTAAAATTTAAAATCAATAGTCTGTGACAATAAGTTCTCCGAAATATTCTGATATCACCAAGTTACTCAAAATCATAAAATATTCAATTTCATAATTCTCATGGCACAATGAGTTTTATGTATTCCTATTATTAATACTGATGTCTATCACTTAGTCTGTTAATTCTTGAGACTAGCCTTAACGTAGTTCTTATTGATGTTCAAATACTCTAAGCAGCTCTTTCCTTAACTCAGACATGTGAGTTTATTGAAGGGATGTACACTTTGGTAATTTTATGATTTTTAAGTAACTTTCCTTCTTTAGTATTCTTCCCATATTCTAAATCACTAACAACCTCTTCACTTTCCAGCGGTAATCTAATCAAGCCTGTAAATATAGTAATGATAGGTGGTGACTAGCAGTGGAATCTAGGATGCTCACTTCGTACTATTTTGGACTCGTCAGGTGGATGTACTTGCTTCCCAATGAGTAGTGTTGTTCCCACCAAGATTCGAGCTGGGGACCGGTTGCTCCGAACGCCAGGGCGTTATCCACAACATCACCGAGCCACAATAGCCACCTTTCGTGCCAGGGGTGTAGTTTCAGTATTACTGCTTGTATTATACCGTCATTGATTAGACCAAGTTGATTGGTCCTGAGTTCGAATCCCGGTGGGAACAACACACTGGGAGGCAGGTACATTCATCTAATGAGTCCCAAATAAGACGAAATGAGCATCCTGGATTCCACTGCTAGCCATTAACCATCATTACTAGAATTTATGCACAGGCAATATCGAGGCATCCACATTGGAGCCCATATACCAATAGAAACCGATCAATTCGGTCCAATCAACAACGGTGTAATACAGGCAATAATACTAGGCCTGTAAATAGTTTGATCACTCGGTCAAAAGTACAGTTATACTACAGATAAGAAAACAGAAAATGACGGTAGAATATAGTGCAAGCAAGTTAAAACCCATCACTTTCACACAGACAAGCAAAACTACAACCTTGTTCGACAGAACGAAGTAACCCTGGAATGGGTGGAGTGAAAAACTGTGAAAAAGCATTTTGATTAAGCCTATCTTCCAAATGAATATGCCTGAAAACTAAAGAAATATCATCTGATTAAAAAGAGAACCATTACTTATCAACTTAATAAAAGTTTAACCGAGTATACGAATACTGAGCTATGACGTCGATAATAGAGAAAACAACTTTAAGTCGGCAAAATATCTTCACTTACATGGTCTAGTAGAATTCAAATACACAAAGGAGAACACATTACACACTTCTCAGAAGTCTGGACTTAGGACTAGACAGCATGAAACCGATTACTCTTCCGTGACCAATCAATGTATGTAATCCAGCCATACAGGAAGCCAGTCATGGACGATTACAACACTGGGTGACGCGGGTTCTAATCTCAGGCGGGACATCAGTTCCGTTTAGGTTACAGATATGCGTTACTGACGAGTGCTGGGAGGCGAGAAACCAACTTTCAGGGCTTCTTGTGAACTGCATCCAACCAACTAATGTAACCAGTGGGCTTTCTTTATTCAACCCTTCCAATCAAAACACAGATACCTAATCGGTCATTTCAGTAGTTGTTAGGGTGACGTTTTAAGTCATCCTGATTTTGTATGACTTATTTACAGTTAGTTTTAATGAATAACGAAGATCGTAGCATCTAATTACTGACTAATTGTCTTTTACCCGTCTTCAGTGCATAAGCTCAGTAAATCCACAGACCACCTTATTGTACGAATAAAGCATTTAAGTTAATTCCCTAGCAGACTTACCTTTATCCTATCGAATATCATACGAAACCTAGCTAGAACACAACCAAGGTTTTTTACGCTACTGATGTAATAACCTAATAACCTAAGTATGAATGAGTGACAGAAGGGCTGAATATAAAGTTCCACCTAGTATGCATTTAAATTACCAATTAAGTTTCTTTACTTCGGCTGGAAAGGTATTTTTTTCATACAGTGATGAGACTTAATTGGTTATTTTACTAGTTGCCTCAGTGACCTTAACAGTCAACCGACAAAGGTTCTAGCAATCATTCACACAGCTGGAGGGATCCGTACATACTTCAACTGCATTTTGTTTTCTTTCTCTGTGGAACCAGGTGTACTGTGTACATTGACGAATAAGTCTTAAGGTTAGTTCATAGTTCTGTTTCAAAAATGACAATTTATACAAATGATGATAAATCACAGCTCTCTACGGTTAAGCAATGTGTTAACAGGGGTCATTATGAAATTAGATTCTGCTCGGAGTATCAGTAGCCATCTTTATGGCTAATATTGATCTAGTCTTCAGTTGAATTTAGTTCTTTGAGTTTTATTTGTACATCAGCAAAGTTAGTTACACACTGTTTGAATTGCCAGTCGACAACTTATTAAGGGATTTCATCATCGAACTAGAGACGGGTTATCAGTCTTTACCAGTTTCTTGGAAGTGAGCAGTTTGCTTAGATAGGTATTTTTGAAAAAGCTGCTTCTTTGAAAGTCTGTTAGGATAATCTATAAATATTAGGATCAAGATCTGTCTCAACAAGTTGAATATATATATATATATATATATATATATATATATATATATATCACTTGCCAGAATAAGCAATGAAACGCGGTGTCAAAACGTGCTTACGAAAATCGACGTATAACCATTACTAATTATCAGCCAGTGGGGTTTAAGTTGATGATATAATTTTAGCACATGTGTACAAGGTGGTATATATCACAGAATGACTTCAGTTGAAGAAGGATTGAGTAGCGGAGAACACTGGACAACTGTTTCATCCTAGCCGAAGTAAGATAATGCGAACTACTGGCTACCAGCTTAGTGGCTGAATGATAAGATGCCCACCTCTAGAAGTGATGGTACAAGGTTCGATTCATGAAGGAGTTTCAGTTATGCACTAATGATAAGTCTCACAAAAGTACGAAACACCTGTCCAGTACTCTTCGCTTTTCATTTGTTCTCCAAGTTATGTCAATCCATAATGAATGCCACTTTGAAATCAATAAATCTCCACAAATCTCTAACAATATATTGACTATTCACTTTATTAGTTTGAGTAATAAAAACACTGCCCTAGATGACTATGTGTAGAATTTATATGCACTAAACAAACTTCTATCATTTTCATTGCAACAAGGTTATTTTCATTAACAGACGGTGATATATTTGATTATTTAGTATTTTTACAACTTTCATATTCTAAATCTGCGTATTTATAAACTGAAAAAAACCCAGTCAGTAGCTGGTTTTTTAACTTACACGTCTTAGTTACAAACTGTTACATTTTTAAAATTTGTACGCAGAAAGTTAACCACTAGTGAACTTATCTAGTTTTATTGTGAATGCAAACAATTCCCTAGATGTCCTTATATATTTCCTCATATCCTTACAGTCAATTAGTAAAGTGAATGTACTAATAAACAGAGACCAATGTGATTCTGAGGTCAAGGTCGCAAAGATCGTTTAAGTGAAAGAAATCTTCGGTAGTGATAAAAAAAATTTAAGTCTTTAGGTACTTTTATAAATGGGGACTTGAAAATTGAGCCCAAAGCCATATTAGAGAAAATAGCCTAAAATTACTTTTTCCAGCATAAACCGTAGCGATATAGCCTTGACTAGTGGTACATGATGAAAATACAGTTTTTTAGTGAAGTTTAAATTAACGCTGAAAAATATCTTTGAAAAGAAAAATTGTAAGAAGTTGAGAAACTGGAATATACAAGAAGTTGGTATCTCACCAATCCAGTAATATGGTCTTCAGCGACCTTTTTAACGAAACTTTGATGAACTGTCAGTAACTAGTATGGATAGTTGGTAGTATTCTACTCGTTATCGTAGTTATGTTGCGCGCTAGATGGCCATGGAATTTTCACCTGGATTTCCTTGTCTTGAAGTGAGTGATGTTGCCTTTCTTGATCCTGTAACACAGCGACCACGGCTTCAAACGCTAAAGCGTGATTCACTAGGCTAATGAGTTGTCAAACTCAAATATTTATTGCGTGATTATGTTTTGGTGTTGTAAGTTACAGTTCCCCGTAGTTCACTGAATTGAAGTGATCGGCCACTACTGATATATGGGCCCATGTGTGAACGCTTCGATAATGATGACAATTTGAGTAGGAACAACACTAGAAGGAAAGCATATCTAACTTACTAGTCCCAAACAAGATGGAGAGCGCACACTGGATTTAAATGATGGCCACCATTTATTATTACTATAAAACTGAGATTACTGGCAGTATGCAGACATCCATATAGGGGGTCTGTATGTTGATTCATGCGAACCCGTTATTGACGGGAAACTAAAAGCATAGAACGTTGCGTTTTCAAGGTTGCACCTCAATACGAATTTGTCAAGCATAAAGTGGTTTAGTAAATAGTTTATATTTATTTCAAAAAAGTGAAATCTAGGCGCAATCTTGGTGATATCTTTGGTTTGTTTACAGTTGATTTCTAAATAGGAGTTGCGGCTCATTAGTTTGGGGAGGTGACCTTCAATCAGTGGGTCATGTGTTCGAACACTGCTCCATCTATCCAGGTGGTTTGAGCAGCCAGACAGTATCATTAGCCTTCACACAATAGGTGTGGCTTACTGCTTACTGCACGAATGTGCAAAAGGTGGCTGAGTGAATTTCAATTCGATTCCATTCCATTTTACTTCGAATTTATCACAAGATTAATTTTAAAAATTATTTTAATGTTAAAGGAAAGAGTTAGTTGTTATCAAAGATAATTCATTTATGCAAAAATGTCTGAGATTATCAAAGTAAGCAAACTAGGTAAGTTCACTATGGTTATTGACCATGAAACATAACAATTTATGTATCATTCACTTTAAGCAACATCCACATAAGTGAAACACAATTTTTCTCCTATTCAGTTAGGAGGTTGGTAGGGATTTATTGATTGGTTTCAGGTTGATATTCATCATGAACTGATATCAGATGAAGAAACTTTGGAAACCTGGAACCAATGGACAGCTACACTGTTCCTTTGTCAGTGATACGAAACGATACTGAACAAATTACAAAATCATTCACTGAAATGTCACTTTGGCTTTTAGGCAAGTTTATACAGGTCTGAACTTAACTAAACAATTCATTCTGAATACCATGGCCTATTTATCAACAAGCATTACACACTTTTTCAGACCTATCAATCAGCTTCTCATACGATCTCTAATGTTTTTCTAATCAGCCTTCACCATTCAAGACTTCACTGAACCAGTCGCGTGTACATGCTTTAAGTAAGAAGATATTTCTCAACTTATAGTTAATTAGAGACAAATTCAGTTGTTCTCAACCTTGCCTAGTTAATCAGTTCACTAGTTACTAGCTGGTTCTAAGCCCGGATAAAGAGGGAAGGTTTGACACAGGGCCAGAAACCCTACCCTGTAAAACCAATCCAATCGCTAAAGAAACTTCAAAGCACAAAAAAATATAAAAAATGAAAATAAACTTATTCCTCTCTGGAGTCGGGGAGACAAAATGACGCCGGTTGGTGAAAGCCTTTGAGAAGCTAACTGGTCGATGTGTCTTCTCTCGATGAAAGCGAAAGTAAGGATGGGGACGTGGAATGTTCGAACAGTGTTTGAACCTAGCAAGCCTTCTCAGATAGCAAAAGATATGAGAAGATATAGCACAGAAGTCTTAGGAATCAGTGGAAGCAGATGTAATTGAAGTGGACCCTCCAAACTCTTAACTGGAGAGTCAATAATCTACTTCGATATTGTTACCTAGACGACAACCACGGGCACACTGAGTTTTGGAGTGGCTGGCATGATGTCCCTAAGAGCATAGAAAGCTGTCATGCAGTGGGAACCAATCTCCTCCTGCAGGATCACGATCATGACAGCAAGGTTCAACTCAAAAGGAAGGAATGTCACAATCATACAATGCTACGCTGCACATCTACAAAGAATGCGGATCAAGAGAAGAAGGAGGAATTCTACACATAACTGCAATTAGTAATGGACAAGACCCAAGTTGGAGATGGTAACAGCAAAATTCTAATGGGTGACATGAATGCTAAACTGGGAGCAGACAACACAGGAGGAGAACCAATCATGAGCAGAGAAGCAATAGGTGAAATGAATGAGAATGGCGAACTGTTTGCAGACTTCTGCGCATTTAATGATTTGGTGATTGAGGTCAGTGTGTGCAAGCACAAGGATATTCACAAAGCAACATGGATTTGATTTCACTAGATGGACACACAACACTAAAAATCAGATCGACTTCAACTCAATGTGAAGAAAGTGGAGACGCAGTCAGCCTACTGGACATATGATCAAGAAGGGGGGCAGATGTAAGTTCATACTACTATTTAGTGCAAGGAACCTTCAAAATCGAGTTGAAAGCCTTCAAAAAAGTTGGTGACAGACCACAGTTCAGGTTTCACACCCAGAACAAAAACTGAAGAAGGAAACTACAAAAAAAATCTTCACGTCAGTCATCAGAAAAAAATGGGATATACTGAGCAACTACTGAAGAAATCTGCAAGGAAGAACACTGGAACGCTGTGAAAGTGATGTGACGTGGAAGGAAACCTGCATGACAGTGTTAGGAAGGAAGATAAAGCAAGACAAGGAATGCATCTCTTCGGATACATGGAAGCTGATAGAGGAGGGAGAGGATACGATGATGAATCGGAAGACAAACCAGTGCAGTGTAAGGATGAACAACGAAAAGAGGAACTAAAAATAACCTATAAAACACTACACTGGAGAAATAAGTGAAGAAAAGTAGGTGAAAAGACAAATAACACTTCTAAAACACATTGCCAAGTGAAGCGCAACAGGCTGCAGGTAGGAGAGACAGAGACCTGACAGCATTATATCAAATAACCAGGTTACTATCCGATAAGAGATCACCGCGGATGAAACCAATGAGAGATAGTGAAAGAAACTTAGATACCAAAGAGGAGAAACAAAGGACCCTTGAATCGACCAGCACTACCACTACCTGCAACTCGTCTAAAAATACCACCAGCAGCCACAGAACTGCCAGTGAACGCGGGCCCTCCGATAAAAGCAGAAGTCCCGAGCACCATAAAGTTACTGAAAGAAGGGAAAGCAGCAGGACCAGATGGAATTCTTTCAGAAGCACTGAAACAAGACGCAGAGAAGTCAGCGGACATGCTCGCACCACTTCTGTTGCAGAATGTTTGGAAGGAAGGAAGAAAAGGTACCTGATGGTTGAAAGAAGGGATACCTTGTCAAACTTCCAAAGTAGGGAGAACTATGTCTTTGCAAGAACTGGCGTGTAATCATGCTCCACCTCTGCCCACTCCAAGCAAAATATTAAGCCACATCATCCTAGAAAGACTAAAAGATGCTCTGCATTCAAAATTACGACCAGAACAGGCTGCTTGGCTGACTGCCTTCAGGAAAAACAAATCATGTGCGGATTAACTTGTAACGCTACGTTACACATCATCATAGAACAGAGCGTAGAACGTCAGTCAACTCCCTACGTCAACTTGATTGACTTTGAACAGGCCTTCGACAGCGTCGACCGAGAAGTGGTTTGGCAGTTTGTTTCAACACTACGGTTTTAGTGCCACAAACCTTTATCAACATCATTCAACAGCAGCTATATGATATGCGATGCTATATGAGAAATGATTAACAATGGAAAGCTCAGTGATGCGTTTGAAGTGAAGACGGGAGTAAGAAAAGGTTGCCACTTACTATCATCAATGATCATTCTGATTGTGATCGACTGGACTGGACTGGACCCGATCATGCATTAAATTGTGAGGAGCTGTGAGAAGATGGGCTTACGCTGGCTGGACCGATGAAAAGACCCTAGGAGATTTGAATTTTACCAGCGATGATGATTTCGCACCAATTCGAAGATGTACCGGCAAAAGCCAACGAGTTGACAGAAGAGGCAGGGCAGAGCAGCGCAGCGAAGACGGGACTTCAAGTGAACGTAAGAAGACAGAGGTGATGAAGATACTCAACCAACAACAACAAGCACCAATCACATCAACGGGAGAAGTCTAAAGAAAGTTGTCTCTTTCACCTGCATACCTAGGCAGCATCCTTTCAACTACAAGCCACACAGGCACAGATGACGATGTCAAAGACAGCCAGGATCGGAAACACAGCAAGACAGACCTTCACTAATCTGAAATCAGTGTGAAGATCTACTCCACTACACTCAGCATAAAGCGTGAACAAGATCCAGATTTTCAACACTAATTCAGTCAAGAAAGTCAGTGCTTCTGTGTGATGGTTGAGAGACTTGGCGGCACGTTACGAAAAGCATTTCCAACAAACTGCAGACATACGTCATCAAGAGTTGCCGCCTACACTCACTCGATACTGAAGATCGATCAGATGGCCAGAATAATAGAACTAAGTAACAAGGAAGTCTGACTGACTGGCAACGAACTAATCAACCAACCAACCTATCACTCAACGAATATGCAGAAGAAGAAAGTGGAGATGGATTGGATTGGACATACACTGAGAAGACCATTTGAGGAGATCAGGCACCAGGCCAGGCGAAGCCATGAAGTGGAACCCGCATGGGAAACGACGAGTTGAGCATCCCAGGTGAGGGTGAAATGGGAGGATATGATGTGAGGAAGAAATGAAATCTTGTGAGCAGTCGTGGAGCTAGGTTCGGAAGCCTACAGAGAAGAAAGTAAAATGGAGGAGTACTACTGAAGCCCTATGTTCCACTAGGAACCCAAGGGAGAAATAAAAGTAATAAAATAATCAGTTGTTCTCAAATTTGCTTTGATGTGTTTGAAAAGCAGTGCATTTTGAGAAGAAGGGATTTTCTTTTCACTCCCTGTTCGTCAGAACTAAAGAGTGGGTACTTTAGGGAAATACGTATCATAGGTGTAAGTAATGATGGATGTTAACCATTTGGATGGTGTAATAGTTCCAGGTAGATTTTTTAATCAAATGAAAATAGATGTAACTGACACCTTTCTTATGATGAACATATACTTAGCTGTTTATTTAGGTGACCACATCCACCTTTTTGGTGTTGAATAGGTGCAAGTCAATCAGCAGGAAGCCATCCTCATTGTTGATTTCATGTTTTCTAGGAATTATCAGTAATTCAGATTTGAGGTTGGTCAGAATTTATTTATTGATTACAGTTTGGTATTCATCATGGACTGATATTAGTTGGAAAAAAACATTGGGAACCTGGTAGCACTAGACAGTTAATAAACAAGTACCCACAAACCTCAAAATTGAATTAATCTAGTGTTCATTGGTGACTCGCTTCGAGAGGTGATTCCCTAAGATCCAGTAAGAAGTCGTAACCAGTGAAGCCAACCAAGTCGAACATGAGGACAGTTATTCAACTACGGAATTGGATGGAGGTCGCTCTATATTTTGAACTGAACTGAAGTAGGAAAAATGGACCATTGGATTCTGATTCAGTGGCTCTATGGGAACACGCTGACCACATAACCTGTAGGTCCTCGTTTTCGATCCCTGGCGGTGTAGTGTCATGCGTGCGCGCAGATGAGAAGTCCTATAGTAGTAGTACGAAACAGCTTTTCAGTTCTCCAAGGTTTCCAATGTTTCTTCAACTGATATCAATCCATGATGAATAGCAACCTGAAATTATCCGTAAAATGCATATACAGGGATACGGAAAATGATGTCCCTCTGTTCATTTAAACTTACATCGCTGAGTACTAAAATAAGATACTCATCCACTGACCTGTTCAAGCTATAAATGATTCCCTGTAGGGTTGAATTATGCAACAAGTTGGTTTTCATAGGGAAACCGATTGAAAAATTGACTGACAAACTTGGATTAATAGTGAATACTAAGGGCTAGATATCTTGAAAAACTAACTGAAGGCAATTCAGAGAAGAAAATTTGTCTTTCCGACGATTTATTCTGAGAGCTGTTCAATCCCATTTACAGTCACAACAAAAATATATGTCCATAAATGGCCATTGGGTCACCACAGTGTCATCAAAAATTGTTCACAGGACAATAATGAATAAAAGAATAAAATGTATTCCGGAGATTATGACCAAGGTGAAACTTGCGATTCAGCTTATCTCTTTTGAAATCAGAGATCGGGCTTGAATCGGTGAACTTCCAGGGCTTGTGCTGTGTTCAGGTGGCGAATCTGCACTCTTTTCGAAATGTTTGGTCTCACTTTATAAATGACTTTGAAGGTAGGTTTTGGTAGAGCAGGGTGACCAGAGTTAACCAGATACTCAATAGTCGAGCTGTCAAACTCCTTGCACTCGCCTTTTGACAGTCGTGCAGGATGGTGTAAGGAGATATGTTTGTCGACTAGAGGAAACAATCCAGAGTTATGAGGAAAAGGTCTTCCTTAGTGTTTTACACAACCGATTCCCTACCGTTGTGTATCCTCTACATCCCATATTTATACATAATGTCTTCTTTCGAACCGTCGGGAATCGTCCTCGGTACTGTCAAGGCCTCAGACTCTTCTCAATCAATCCTGAATCATAACATTTCTCGATAACCAATCTTCGAAGTACTCCCAGTTCCTCATTTACAGCATCATCTGTAAAAATCCCTCTAATTCCTCTGCATATTGAATCAGTTAAACTTCTTTTCTTACTTAGTCGAACCCAACTTTGAAAATTCATTTCACATTTGTTTCCTGTCTTCTATTCAACAAAACGTCCAGGAAGTGGAATTGAGTTACTTTCAGTTTCCATAGTAAATTTAATTGAATTGTTGAAGTGCTGTGGTATAACGCTTCAAAGTTTTTATGTTGCCCACGGATGATGGAAATTTCATTCACGTATGTCTTATGTAGTTGGAAGTGGTCAACAAATGAACGCAGCTTACTCTTCTCCAGAGTAGCCATGAACCAATCAACTAGGAAAGGATCCAATGGTGAGCCGATTTGTCGATAAAGTTCACTGTTAAGTCTGAGTTGCACGTTTAAACTGTACCGTAAGAGCACTTCCTTTAGGAATTCCAGTTTCAAGTTTGGTGATCTCTATATAATTACACAGAAAGTAGATTGTTTCTGTCAAATGGTTGATTCTTGGGCATCTGACTAACTATGGTCACTTCGCTCCACCAGAATCTGATATAATTTTACCGATCATTTCGTAATGTGGTCACCTGTCCAGGAGATTCACTATCCAGATGCTAGTTGGATGGAGGCAATCCTCAGGGCACCTTGTTCGATTAAGGTTTCATGCTCTTTGGCATTCATCAGTAGGGCGTATGTATCTACAACTTCGACAGAACTGATGTCCAGCCTGAGATTCGAATTTATATCTTTTGTTGAAGATCCTATTCTTCTTAACTTTGGGTATCAGCAATTATTCTTCATTAGATAAATTCCGATAATACAAACAACCATATTCATGGTTTACCAACCTGCGTTTGCGCATTACTACATTCAGATTGTTATGTACCTTACAGTCAGCTTCACAGTTACAGACACAGTGAATGACATTTAAGATATTTGTGCATCAATCTGTTTTGCCTATGAGTAAGTCTGACATTAGCTAGTAGGTAAATGTGAATCTACTTTATTACCCCAGTTTCTCTTCAGGTGGTTGTGCGTGTATGATTAGTTTTTTTTTGAAATAATGATTTAAACTTACTTCATTTATAATACTGGGTGACAGCTGAGATTGAAATGGAAACCTTTGTTAGCGAATGGATTCGAAAAAGCGGTCCTTCATCTCCTTCCATTTAGGATTTTTCATTTTACTTTCACTCACAACGCCATATCATAAATATCAATTCGGCTAACTGTAACTAACTCAGAATATCTTCCCATTACATTAATTATTTGTTGATACTTGTAATATCTCGTTGTTATGCTGGATCGGATTAATCGATCTCTGTTAACATATGGACTCCTGTGCGGTTGCTTCGAAACTGCATGAAGACTCATTATTTTGTAATTTTTTTGGTGATAGCTACCAGTGGAATCCAAGATGCATGTTTACTTCAGTTTATGATCATTAGCTCCTAGTTTCTGTATTGTAGTACGTCATGGGGTTCTTTCTGAGATTGACTCACTGAGTCAGTAACCTAGTGATGTTTGAAGCGATACGTTCTGGGTTCGAATCCAAGTGGGAATACTGTCACTCACTAGGATGCAAACACATCCAGGTAACGAGTTAATCATTAATCATTTAATCATTTATTAGTAGATACAAGAATTAATTCACTGAAGTGAGAAGTCCTAAGGTCAAATCTAATGTAGTGTATAGATGCATATGAGAACAGTGTATACATCATGCAGGTATAAAAACAAAAATGTGTCCGAAATTTCGGCCATGTTCAGCTTGTTGATGGGTCGTCAAATTCTATCAAAATTAAGCTGCAGACTTACAGTAAGTGTTTACATTGATATTCTGACAGTTTTATTGCTTTGTGAGGTTGAGTTTGCTTGATTATAGCTTTCAATACTAATTCAATGTTGTTTTACTTCCAATCACTTCATGCGACTATTCCATTTCTAATTATCAGATATCTTAGCATGTTTGAATAAGCATGTCACAGAGGTTCTAGATATTGTTCGGCATTATGTCACACAAGAAGTGGCTAACGTGACTCAGTGGCCTAGTGGATAACGCTTTTCTGTTTGAAGTGATGGGTGCTTGATTCGTGTCTTAGTGAGAAGATTGCTCACTGGGAAGCAAGTAGATCGAGCTGATGAGTAACAAATAGGACGAAACGCGCATCCTGGATTCCACTGCTAGTCCCTATCCCTCAATAGCATAGAATTGTCTGAGGTTATTTAGTGATTTCCTAAGGATTATATGGAGCGACGAAATATAAATATTATCATAGTAGTAAGATCAGTTACAATATGAAGAGGACCAGCTCATAAACTTACACTAAGTTTATGTTCATGACCACATCCATTTTTTGTCGTTATTTTGGTAGAAGGTGTGTTTATCCTGAAATTCACGTATGGATATTGATACTAGATGATAACTGAAGGTGAAATGAAGATCTGGACCGCGGTAGAATTTCGACCAGCGACCTCCCGGCTATTTTAATCGATCTTTACAAATACTGCAAAAAGAATGTAAAAGAATTTTATAGTCTATAGTCGATAACACTGTTTACTCGTTTACTGGAAATAATAATCTTAAGAAGGTAATGCTTGTGATTTCAGTGTGAGATACAAAACTCTCATAGGTTACTTAAAAGCTGAGCTTACAATGCATATATGGAGGCTGACTAAGTTAAACGTATATAACATTTAGGTATCTTAACAGACTATAGTTAAGTTCGAAGCCCTATGGTTAGTCAAAAATACACTAGAATGTGAATTTTCTAAATTATGATTGTAATTTGATAGTGCATCTATGCGCATAAGAAACGGAGAAGTGGTGCCATAAGCCTTTCATATACAATGAAATGGTTTCCGTTACTACAAACGAGTTTCATCATCAGCTATCTGCCTACTTATGAAAGATGCTTTGGGTGAAAACTGAACTTGACTCTACCAATATACCTTTAGGTTATCTGCTAAACATTGTATCAACTAGATCCAGAGACTGTAAATCTTGATAGATCGCTAGTTGATTTCAGTAAATCAGTATCGTATTTAGCTGAAGTACTATAAGAAGTTACACAATCATGGGATACATTCTTTGTATAGGATCTATGTATAGCAAAATTGTTTCTCTGTTGGGATTAAAATTATCATTTCAAACTGCCTGCATTACAGAATATTTAAGGGCAATTTTCTGTCAACTGATTAATGTTTCAACATGTAAATTGATGTTATCTGTATGACAAATGATGTTCAACTTCATAATCAGAAGACAATGGATAATATCAAAATGTACAAGAAATATTTATGACAAATCAGTTTCATCATGAATCAACGTCCAATAAGGAATTGATTGTTGGGAACCAACAAACACTGGGTAGCTCTTAAGCCCCTAGTTTAGGACTCTTTCATACCACAACCAAAACAGGACCATGCGATGTTATGGTCAGCATGATTTTAATCGGCAAATAAGCTGGAATATAACAAAATTTATTTCTAGCTTCTGTTAATTCTCACATAACAATCTAATGTCACTGATAGTTATCCGATTTGCTCCAGCTGACAGGTTACAGCTTTTCATGAACACTCTGAGAAATTCATCTAGTAGTATGCCAATGAATTCTCGTTTATTCAGAAGTTTATACGGGGAAAGTAATTAACTTCAAATCAGTCTTTATCATGATTCTAGATCAGCTAGACAGAAGACAAGACAATTGCAAAATGCCTACATATATTAGTGAGTTTATTTTTGAGGTGGTATTCATCACGGACTGACGTCAGTTGGAGGACCATTGAAGATCCTGGAACATTGAACTACTGTTTCGTCCTAGTATGGGAGACTTCTCGGCAATACACACCCACGACCCAGCTAGAGGTAGAACTCAGGACCCACAGCGAACGCGTTAACCATCCGCCACTGGGTCAGGGTTCAACCGTTCACAGTTTCCAATTTTTGTCAATTTGTGACATAGTGCTACTGTTCCCCAAGGTCTTCAGTTGGCATCCACTTCCCTTCCGATTGACAGACCCCATAGGTCCCGGCTTCCTATCGGAACTCCAGGATATCTATCTAGAAAAATGACACCGATGAGTACTACACAGTAGTGTATTTTTGAGGTGAATCGCGATATTCATCAAGGATTGATATCAATTGGAGAACCATAAAAATAAGTGAGAGCACTGGACAGCTGTTTCGTCTTAGTATGGGACTTCTCAGCAGTACCCAACCAAATGACGTCAGTCTATGATGAATACTACTTCAAAAGTAGAAGCACTATTCACCTCAAAATACATTAGTTAGTTAATTATTACTATTTCATCAAGTGGTCTGCAGCGTAGCCAATTCCATGATATGTTCAAGTTGAATAAATACATTTGACAGATTGTTTTAGTTATTCATCCATCCAGCGTCGTTAAAATGAGGATAATGTGTGTATACATCTCCGCCACTGACATCGGTTCTCAGCCAGATCACCTTAAGTCAGTCTCCAACCACTGGTTCCTCTTGTCTTGTGGACCCTAACCATCTAGTCTGCATCGCCCCACATGGCTCAAACCAACAGTCGGAGACTTCATACATTGGTGCCATGTTTTAGTCTGACCACCTCGGGCCTTTTTCCAGCCTGGGCCTACTTCAGCCAACATCGTATGACGAGGCAATCAGCGACTAGGCATACGTAAGATGTGTCCCAACCACCTCAGTCGATGAAGGTTCACAACCTCGTCAACCGACTTACCTCTTCTCCTTAAAACTCTACATCTATGCCTGGCTCCTGCGTTACTCACGTAGTGATACCACGGAATACGGCCTGTGCTACGAAGGCAACGGCGGTCAAAGATTTGAAGCCTTCTGACTTTAGTGGCCATGTTTCACAGCCATACAGTAGAACAGACAGGATTGCTGTGCAGTATAAGCGACTCTTAGTAGACAATCGGATATCATGACGGCGTAAGTTGGCGAAAGCCAGCCGAGTCTTCTGTATCCGTGCAGAGATTTCACCGGCCACTGAGCTATCAGGGCTGATCCTACTTCCCAGGTAAATGAAGTGGTCAATACACTCAACCACTTCACGTTTTAGTTACTAAACTATGCTCCAGTTTAATTCTCTTGATATTTGTACATTTTCATAACTTTTCATGTGAATACTTTGATCATGTGTTGTTTTGTTACATATGTTTAAAAAAAATATTTATTCTAGACAGTTAAAGTTCATTACTTCTGAATCGAGTTATCCAGTTAAATTAGTTGAGTATGATAATTCATTTAACAACAAAGGGTTAATCACTTTACAGGAATGTTATTAGCTTGAAGTGACTAGTTTCAATTGTCCTCCTGAAGTATTATTAAAATCCATTTGGGTTATCATGTCTATTCATATTCAATAAGTAATAGGTGAACTTGTCACTTTATCATCTGAGTGAAAATATTTCCTAGACAAAAATATGTCAATTTACTAGACATTGGTCGACTGAAATTGTCACGTTAGTCAGCTTTGATAAACAACATATCAAAACAAAACAAAATAATAATAATTTTCATTTGACTATCTGAGATTGACGTAGTTTGGCTAGTCGCTGGTTCGAATACGCCTGCGGTTCAGATTTTCATCTCACCTTCAGTCATCAATCACCCAGTACAAATAATGATTTTGTTGATATGATTATTTGCTTTGTTTTAAACTTTATTATATCAAATAGAGTTTGAAAAGTACAAAACAGTCATGTGGTATAAATTGTTATACACTTATGTGGAAGTACAGTTATATGATTTAATAGACTTATGAACAACAACATCCTTTGATCCTTCAAGTGACTTTATTTGTTTTAAGGTAGCATTCATCACGGACTGATATCAGTAAGAAAACTATTGAAAACCATGGGCATCGGATAGCTGTTTGGTACTAGTGTGAGGCACTTCACCATGAATCATAGTGGGGAACTGCGCATTATCGCACCTCAACCCAGTGGTTACCGAGAGACCTGAAGGTTATGACCCTGATACTTGGTGGTAGGATAGTAAGTGCGTACTGCTGAGGAGTCCTATGCAAGGACGAAACAGCTGTCCAATGATCACCAATTTTCTAGCGGTCTCCTACTGATCTCAATCCGTGATGAATACTAACTTGAAGCTAATGAATTCTCCGTCAACCTCAAAATAAATAAACTTTATTTCTTAGGTCGTATTTTATGCGGTTGTATTTATGAAATAAGTTGTAATTCACCTAATTTTCGGGCTCCTTTCTAGTTTACTTCATTATTCGTATACTTAGTCTACATCATTATTTTCTTGCATATGAAAGAAATCAGCTATTACTGTTGCAAATTATTGTAAAACTTAACGTCCAAGTTTCAGTGACACTTTTTATTCAGCTAACAGTTCCTTTTATTGTTGAACTAAGCGAGTCATACAGTTATAATGTTACCAGTTAGGTAGTTATAAATAAATTATATAAGATAAATTATTATTATTAATACTTTTGAAATGTAATACGACTGATAACACTTATTTAAGGAGATTCATCCAGTTTGTCGTTCGTAGAAAAGTGAAAGATGATGACAATGCGCGTCCAAATCGGTACACACCTCCACCTGACTTTCAACTAACACAACGTACGTGTTTCATGTTGAAACTAACCTGATATAGACAAATGCAGAGTACAGTGAAATTCTATTCTTATATATCCTAGTTTAGTTACACACATGTGAATATATATTCAATCATTCATTCTGAAATCACCTGTGATAACATGAATGAGGGAATTATTCTTCATGTGTAAAAGCTTGAAACATATAATTTTACACTTCCTACCTGTCACTATATTGTCATTTTAGTCTAGTACAATTGGTTCATTTACTGATTACTAACACCCATCAAAAATATCATGTCTCCCTTTGAAATAACTAACTATGCAGTCAGTCAGTTAAGTATTGTCTAAACTGCTTTTGTAACTACTACTAATTGATTAGAATATTCATTACACTGTGAATGTTTGACACCTGGAAACTAGGGATTTTAATATGTAAGATAGCAATAATTTTCCACCTTGTGACCGCTGATATACAATACAACAAGACGAATATGTCAGTCAGATTGAAATCATTGTCAAGATCCCTTGTTCACCAAGGTTTCATCCTTGTTGTCACTCGTTAGCAAGGTATATCTGCAACCTGAATGCAATTGATGTTCCACCTGAGATTCAAATCCATATCATCCAGTTCTGTAGTCAGAGGAGTTACCACTGAACTATTTTGCTCCACGACTGAACTCCTGTAGGATTAGATTGTGTGCATTAAGGATAAGAATTAGTTTCTATTTGTATTCAGAAAACTAATAATCGTTTTTCTAAAAATTCTAACTACATCTGTGTACTTTAAAAGCCTTTTCAGGGATCATACACAACGTCCGTACTTTATTATTATTATTTGTTCCTTGGGTTCCTAGTGGAACATAAGGCACGTCTCCATTTCACTCTCTTCTCTCCAGTCTTTTCAACTTAGCTCCACCACTGCCCACAAGATTTCATTTCTTCCTCACATCATATCCTCACATGTTACCCTCACCTGGGATGCTCAACTCGTCGTTTCCCATGCGGGTTCCACTTCATGGCTTCGCCTGGCTTGGTGCCTGATCTCCTCAAATGGTCTTCTCAGTGTATGTCCAATCCAATCCATCTCCACTTTCTTCTTCTGCACATTCGTTGGGTGATAGGTTGGTTGGTTGATTAGTTCGTTGCCAGTCAGCCAGACTTCCTTGTTACTTAGTTCTGTTATTCTGGCCATCTGATCGATCTTCAGTATCGAGTGAGTGTAGGCGGCAACTCTTGATGACGTATGTCTGCAGTTTGTTGGAAATGCTTTTCGTAACGTGCCGCCAAGTCTCTCAACCATCACACAGAAGCACTGACTTTCTTGACTGAATTAGTGTTGAAAATCTGGATCTTGTTCACGCTTTATGCTGAGTGTAGTGGAGTAGATCTTCACACTGATTTCAGATTAGTGTAGGTCTGTCTTGCTGTGTTTCCGATCCTGGCTGTCTTTGACATCGTCATCTGTGCCCGTGTGGCTTGTAGTTGAAAGGATGCTGCCTAGGTATGCAGGTGAAAGAGACAACTTTCTTAGACTTCTCCCGTTGATGATGGTGATTGGTGCTTGTTGTTGCGTCTTTACTTATTGAGCAAAACTGAATTAACTAGTTATGTTTTGCAAACAGGAACACTTTGCCTATTAGGATCAAGATGAAACTTAACTAAAATGGAAGTAATACCTACTGTATAAATTTATGACGATTTGATACTTCTATGGTAAGCATTATTTGCAAACAACTAATAGTTACCACTTCTTCATAAGAAGACCTTACAACCCATGCAATTGTTAGCAAGTTTAATTATCAAAAATTTTCCGACGAAGAACTTCTACTTTTATCAGTTTTTATTATCTGTGGATAAAATCAATATGTAGATCACTTGAAGATGTTGGTTAACTTTTCTGTTTCTTCTTAATATCCATCTAAAAGAATGAAGCATTATATTCAAGAATACCTTTCTAGTTTGTAGATGTAATGTGAAGTAGTTAACTGAAGCTAATTGGTCAACAATGTAATAAAATAAAAGACAAGATATATTATAACACCTTCGATCATCCTTTTTAAGCATCATGTAGAATATCTTTGAAATTGGATAGATTCACTTTCCTTATCCATTGTTATCAAAACTATTATCACATTCTACAGAAAGAAAGTACTGATGACCATGAATTTTTTTCAAAACTCAGTTACAGACATGTATTATTCCATATAGACAGTCTCGCAGATTATTCTAGTAAAAGCTTATCATTTTTTTTGTGGTATAGACAGACTATAAAATAGTCTGTCTATATCACTATCGTTTTGTCTGTCCAATGGTTATTAGTGTCCTGAAAAATACCTTATTTAATGAATTGATTTTCTAATCTTAGTAAGGTGAATAATTGTCGACATTTGATGTTTTCTGGGGAATGTTTCTGCTACAGTGTTAGATACTATGGTTGATGAAGTTAGAAATTTGAACTACTTCCATCTGTATTATAGCTTATCTGTTTATTTTCCGTGAGAAATATAACACATTTGAAACAATATGCCTAATCCCATGCAAAAGGTATAAACAACAATAGGTATAATGTCTACTGATATTTCGATATCCTTTGATAAGAAAGAACCCATAGAGGAGACACTTCATAGGACACTTGTAAACTACCGTTGGACCTCAAATTCAAGGGAGATAATATAGTATAGTCCCTTGGGTTCCTAGGAACATAGGGCTTCAGTAGCACGCCTCCAGTGACCTCTGTTCTCTGGATCTTTGAACCTGGTTCCACGACAGCCCAGAAGCTCTCATTTCCTCCTCGCACGACCTCCTCCATGTCACCTTCGGACGTCCAACTCGTCGCTTCCATGGGGATTCACTCGAGGCCTGACGCGTGATGTCTCAGTCGGCCTTCTCAGTGTATGCCCAATCCATCTCCACTTCTTCCTGCATATTGTTGCGTGATAGGTTCTTGGTTGGTTCGTTCCCAGAGTTCCTTGTTGCTTATTTTTTCTGGCCATCTGATCTTCAGCAGCGAGCGTAAGCAGTTGTTGATGATGTCTGTAGTTTATTGGAAATGCCTTTCGTGACGCGCCAAGTCTCTGAGCCATACAAGAGCACTGACTTGACGTGTGTTGAAAATCCGTATCTTGTTCCCATGCTGAGTGCAGAAGATCTCCACACTGGTTTCAGCTAATGAAGCCTGTCTTGCTTTTCCGATTCTGACTTTGACGTCCTCGTCCGTCCCGCCTGTAGTTGAAACAGTGCTTCCTAGATAAGTGAAGGAGGTTACTTCCTTCAAGTTTCTCCGTTGACGGTGATTGGAGTTTGTTGTTTGTTGATGGTGGTGGTGCGGTCTTCATCACTTCTGTCTCTCTATATTCACTGAAGTCCCGTCTTGCTGCCTCTCTGTCAACTTGTTAGTTTTGCCTGGATATCCTTAAGAAGCAACTATCAAGATCCATAAACAGGATACTTTATGCTGTCAATCTTAGAATCATAATCCCCCGTCAGAAACTCATTCACTAGTACGCGAAGTATAAGCTGGAGCATTGAGTCACATAAATATGTATATACCAGTTTACTTGTTCTTCTGGAGCCCAGTACGTCGGCCATACCATGTGCCAGCTCTCACAAACACTACTCTACCTGGTCTACAAGGGGAGGAAGGAAAAACAATTTCAGTTCTACAACAGAACACTAAAAAAGCTGAAGATACTTGACTCCTTTTAATATGTCCTTCGAAATTGCTAATTACTCTTTCATAAATGTCTAGATATATTGCGTAACTTCCTTCTTTTAAGTAATCTACTTTTCGGTTTTAACTGGAAGATATTCTCGAATGTTCTATCGTTTCTTGCCTTTCCAACTAAAAATGCGATAAGCTTTTAAACAGTTACTACGTACATTGGCGTTTAGAGTCACTCGTGTTTAAGAGTAGAGACCCAGAAAGTCAATGGAGTACAGTTCACATAGAGATAAACAAACTATGACGAGTAACAGAGAAAAGTCGAATTTTTGTTTTGTTTTGACAATTGTCTATACTAAAGCAACAGGGCGCATATATCATCATCACCATGATGATTAAAATATTTTATTCTTCAATATACAGATATCTATATATAACTGGAAAGGAAGTTTTCATAAACCATTCGTTTCAAACGAAAAAGCGTATAAAATAGAAAATGACCGTAATACAATATGCCAACAAACTATGAAGTCAATGTAGGAGGCGACATAGACGGCTGAACTAACCACTTCTGTGTTGAACAGACGCTGTCATTAATTCGCGAACAATTAGAAAAAGGAGAAGAAACAACTCTCCTTACTTTAATAAAATTATCGTTATACAACCAACAAGGCAGATGAGAACAAAGGAGAACAACAATATAAAAACAATAGACATTATTCCCGTGGATACTAATCCATAAGGATAGATAGACCATAAACAGTTAAGAAAGTAAGTATGGTAAAATCATGAAGTTGAATTTCAAACCATATTCTATTTCTTCTTCTCTCTCTTCACCTATTCCTCCTACTTGTAACGTCTTCTTTACAAAGTGGTGATTAACTTCTGTCAAGAGTTTGGAAACTGAAGACCAAATGTAATGGAGAAAGAAAATATCTCTGAACACATTCACATACACACACAATCAAAATATCACTTTGCAAAGAAGTGGAAGTGTGAAGTAATTTCTTTTGGGATGAAGAAATGGGAAAATGAATTCGCTGTCTTCCATAAGATGTTGGTAAACATGCACATGTTTAAAAAAGAAAGAATGTGAAAGTCTCTTCAGAACTCCAGTTAACGTTGATGGATATTATTAAACAGTATAACTTAAATATACTCCCTTCGAAAAACTTCAGTATTTCAATAAAATCTTATGAAAATAAAAAGGAGAAGAAAATGCGCATTGAGATTTAGAGGGATAGAAATCCCAATAATACTAATAACAGTTTAATGCAATACAAGGATGCTGGCTAAACGATATAAAACAAACTCTGTATTAATTTCTCCGCCAACCGGTTGTTATATGAGGATTAGACCAGTCAGCAACTGGGATGCCTACACTTCCATACTGTTTTGCTGATGTACGATTGAATACAGGCAATAGTTCATCAGCTTCAGCAGCATTACTCTTAAGATAAACAATTGCATCAGTTCCATAACCTTCTACACTGGCCAATATAAGATCACCATTGAAATATTTTGCGTATAGACGACTAAGAGGTAGACCATAACCATAGCCTGCCATTGGAGCATTAGCTTCATGACCAGGTGATCCAAACTCCATTGACATGTTTGGTTCACCACTACGTTTACACTGTCGAGCAGTTGTATATGTGTAGTTAAAAACCAGGTCAATTTCAGACCTCGGGATACCACCACCCATATCGGATATCTATTTTTAAACATGAACACAATAATAATCGGATTATCATTATGGTTTTCATTAACAAAAATATACAAATCAGTAACAAAAATAACTTGCTACTATCTTCCATAGAAATTCATTAACACCAATTAAAATGAATTTAATTCTCGATTAGAAAGTCGCATAAATAACTAATTGAACAATTGAATGTTTGATCATCTGTTGTATATAAGTGTAAGCAAGACTACTTACTAACTTTCAGATTAAATAGACAAAGATTATAGAAAATACAACATAAAATCAACAAAGATGAATACTTTAGAAACTACTTCCATTGATCAACAATATTCAATCAGTAATAGTATAATGCTACACTTGAAAAATTGTTCAACATTATGCATATCAATAATTCAAACAGTTGAATTGTTTAAAACAAAGTTCAACCAATTAACACATACAGAAGATATTAACGATATATTGAATCAAAGTGAATGTTGATGAGAATTAGCATTTTGAGAAAACAATAGTATAACTAAGTTGAAATAATCATTTATTTAGATTAAACAGAATACACTTAGTGAAATTCAATTAGAAATAGGCAGAAACAATCAAAAAACAATCAGATTATTTTAGTCACGCTTTTGGAAAATTATATGACTATGAACAATTGTCTAACTTCAAATATTTGTAAACAATTCTATAGACTCCCCCTTGAAATATCAAGGTCATATGTAAGTTCTGTTGTCTTCATGAATTTTTCTCTCTCCTAAGAATTAAGTGAAAGGTGAAATGGAATTTTTTTTTAAAGGCTCAGGTGTTGACAACCATATATCATACCATTTATATCAAAAGGCAACAAGAGGAAAGCAATAGGAACTACTAACGCTACATAACTTGAAGGTGTGATAGGGGGTGCTGTGATCGAAGCTTCGTTAAGAGAACAATGTGTTCAATTGGACCAGCATCAACACATTTGAACAGATTGAATTTCTTGAAATACCATCAAACAAGTTAAAGGCTTTAGAATTTTGAACAAGATACACTAATAGTTGAAAATGACAGTAACCCTGTCACGGTTAGTAAGATTGTTCAGCAAGCACTTAAAGTGTCCATAAGCTTAGGCAATAATAATAATAATAATAATAATATAATAATAATAATAATAATAATAATAATAATAATGAGAATCCAAAACTGCTTTCAGGATGTTGGCAATGTTGATAGCGGCTCGAATTTTGTGAGCATTTATTCTTTCAAACATTATGTTTGTACTACATGTTCAAGATAGGTTAGAAACAGCATCAAATCTAACAAATCTAACCACCAATATCAGATATACTGCAGTGTGGATTACTCTTCGTTATCCTACATGTTGGCGACTGTAAACATCAATTACATATTGCTTATTTAACGAAATTACAATGAAATTTTACCATTAAGTCTCATTTAATTGTCACTTTCACCACTGACTGTGATTTTCAAACACCTTGATTAAAAAGGTATTAGGGCTATGAAAGTTAGGAAGCACAACAAAGTAGTTCTAGGTTAGCAGAACATTATGAATGACCATTATTGACCAACAAATGACGTGTAGGCTTAATCGTATGACTTATTAGTCATGTTTTCTGACAATGATGCCAGGGTTATGCACTAATTTGCATACATTGTAAAACTCTTTGGCATATTATGTAAACATAACTTTTCTAGGCTTTATCTAACTTCAGTGTTATACCCATCGCATAAGAAGTGGCTATCGCGGCTCGGTGGTCTAATGGATAACGCTTTGGCGTTTGAAGCAATCAGTCCTAAGTCCAAACCCCAGTGAGAACAACATCACTCATTGAGAGGCAGGTACGTCCCAGCTGACGAGTCCCGAATAGGCCGAAATGTGCATCCTGGATTCCACTGCTAGCCACTATCCACCATCACTATTTATCCATATTCATTGTCGGAACACCAGATGACATGACTTTTCACAGTTGCCTGATGATCATCAGATAAAGTCACCCGAATAGTGAACAGCAGAAATAGAAAGGATTAAATTTGTCATGATGTTCTGCGACATCATAATCATCAAATACTGCATTCAAAAAACTGCTGAAAAACAAACTTTACTGGATTTCCTTACGTTATTCAACTAAATATAATCAGTTAGGTGTGCTTGAAACCTGCTCACACGTCGGTTTACAACATGTGAGAAATTCGTTATACAAACTAAGACATAGATAACACGGTCAGTAGGTGAATTCCATTTCCTTGATAGCTAGCAGGGTTCGTGGATGCGCACTACTGAGGAGTTCCATACTAGGACGAAACATGTCCAATTCTCCCAGGTTTCCAATGATTCTTCAACTTGAAATCAATCCATGACGAATACCAACTTGAAATCAATTATTCTGTATAAATTTATAAACTAAATTCCTATCCAGTGCTCACTAGTGACCTGCTTCGACATGAGATCTCACGAAGTTCTAATGAGAAGTTGTGACTGATGGAGTCAACCAGGTGGCACAAATACTCAACAATGCCGTTGGGTGAGGGTTACTGTATACCGTGAATTGACAGTATTAGGAAAATGTGAACCATCAGAAACAGACCCAGTGGCTCAATGGTAAAGTGTACGCCATAAAGCTTGAAGGTCCTACGTACGATCCCTAGCAGGGGTCATGGGTGTGCACTGCTGAGCAGTCACATACTAGAAAGAAACAGCTATCCAGTGTCCCCAGGTCCTCAACATTTCTTCAATTGATGTCAGTCCATGATGAATACTACCCTTGAAACCATAAATGTTTATCCATCTTCCGATTGACACAGCATCCAATATTACATTGATTCAAATGAGACGTATACTTCTTGGGCGTTGGTATCGCACTACTCAAAGTGAATTCGATGATATTTTGTATTCAATCGGTGAAGTGAAAAAACTGTTATACTCAAACTATAGAAGAGGAATATAAACAAAACTTTCTGTGTTATTCGTTACTTGTAATCTCATAAAGTATACAGCATCCTCTACCTTGAAACTTCTCATTTTTTTAATGACCATATAATCATATTGATACAATACACTCACGGTTCAGAATACATACAGACTACACATGAACAAGTCGAATGGTAGTTTTTTGTTAGTTGTAAATGAATACTTTAAATAAGCTGGTGAGATTATGAATACTAGAAAGAACTATTTTGAAAGTCAGTATTAATGAGCTAACAGTGGAAACTGTTGATTCAGTCTCAAGAACTTACAGCGTCTGATGAGTCCTATCAAAACAATGAGATAAATCCGACAAGTACAGGCTTAAGTTACTAACAAACTAATGATCGAAGTAACTGGAGAAAATACCGTCAAAATAGTTAACAGACTCGTAGTAACCTACTGAATCAGATGTTAAGGGCAGGATTACTTTTCAAGTTGAAGCTATTGCTGTGGGCGTTGCTGACAAGAATGGATATAAGTAGTATATATTGGGAGGGCAGCAGAAATCATAGGTGGGAGATTGGTACCTGACGTCAGTGAAATACCACTGCTGTCATTCTTTCCTTACTTATTCAGTGAAACGGGAACGCTTGGCCGCCACAAACCAGTTATCCCTGTGGTAACTTTTCTGACACCTCTTGCTTCAAACTCTAAAAATGGCATTCAAAAGGATCGATAGTCCACGCTTTCACGGTCTGTATTTCTATTGAAAATCAAAGTCAAGTAAGCTTTTGACCTTTTACTCTACGCCAGGTTTCTGTCCTGGGTGAGCTCACCATAGGACACCTGCATTACCATTTGACGGATATACCACTGCAGTTAAACTCCCCGCCTGACATGGTTTTAAGAACGGGTCGCATATCACATCCAAACTCAAATACCACAATTTGCACCACGACTAATCTGACATGACCATGACACAGATATACGCAGAGTTAGACTATGTATGCCAGCATGTGCTTCATACCAAAATACAATTTCGTTCCAGTTTCACTGACAGCAGTGGTATTTCACTGACGTCAGGCACCAAGCTCCCACTTATGATCTCTGCCATCCTCTCAACACACACTACTTATATCCATTCACATCAGCAAAGCCCACTACACTATGACACTCTAGTCCAGATCAATACACTTCATAAACAATGGTATACGACTGTAAAAGAGAAGGCGTTAAGATTAAGCACAAAAGAACACAGAGTGATGAAATCTTCATCACTTATAATAAGACAAGGAATGAATGCATCCGGGTTAGCTTAATGAATTTTAATTAGCCATAACGGTTGTTTTCAAGACTCCCATTAGTTGAATTGAATCAAAACATCCTCAGCAGCCTTTTACATATTTGTGCAGTAGGCAGTGAGCCACTTCGGTAGGTGGCGTGGGACTCGAACCCATGACCCATCAGCTGAATGTTATCTCCTTAAATCAATGAGTTACACCTCGTATAACTTTAAAAATCCTACAGATTGGTATCATATCTTGGGCTGATCGTCCTAGCACTTTAATCATAATTCTACTTCTTTCGAACACAGTAAAATGAGGTGAATTTCTACTTAAGCATGAACAACAAAAAAAAAATATACAAACTTCTGACTTCGTTAGGAATTGATGATTGACTTTTCAGTACTAGGTTAGGTGATTTCATAGATGCTTGTTGTGTAAAAAACAACAACAGTGAAGTGTATTCAAGTTATAAGACTGCTGATGCAGAATACATGTAGACTTTGAGGGTCTTGGACTATGAGAAGGAAAGTTTTCTTACCACTTGTTTTCACCTATTTAACTTTAACTTTTGTTTGATTTTACTGAGGATATCTTGCCAGTGTAAGTATATGATTGTTATTATCCCTGAACAGATGCAAGTCAGTAACACACTTCACTAACTTTACTTAGTTACTGAACAAGTGATTTTGATATTATGTACAATGGTTCCATTATGTATGTGTAAACGATGCTTAAGGATGAGACAACTTCTAACTTACTAAGAACAAGCTTCAGAATTGAAAAGTTGCACAAAATAGATTGGTAGGCAGTATACTCTATTTGATTAATCATTTAAACAAGTCGACTCCACCTAAATTTTGATTGTCAACAATCTACTATCATTCATTAATTTACCTTTCAAAGTTGAGTAAATTGTGAGTATTGATGAGTTGTGAAGCATCAATTTGTCTACTTCCTTTCTCTCTTATATAATTCAAAGTGTGATAACTTGAAATAATGGACTCTTTTGTCAGTCTCTATGATGATCTATTTGTCACTATTTTGTAGTGAACAAATAAGAAACCAAAATCCTTACAGTGGTTACATTCTATCGTAAGCTTTAAATAAGAGGAATAGGTCATTTGTAAAGAATTTTTCAATAGGAAATATTTTCCTGAGAGGCGAAAAGATGGAAATGTTATCTTACTTTAATAACTAGTGAACTATAACTATCATGTAAATGGCTTATGACAGTAACTGGTTGCCTCTGTCGAACTAGGAGGATCATGATCCCGATTCAAAATCTATAAATTGAGAGTCAAGTTTTGATACTAACCAGACACATATTCTGAAGAAACATCTCGGTGGAAAAGAGCGAGTAAAAATGCAGAAGTACCACCTGAAGTATCCAAACTAAGACAACCACTAACAAAACTACAAGTATTCGTGTGATAAGACTTTAGTAACTTATCATACTTACTTACTGACTACTACTTGTAGTAAAAGAGGAGGGCAAAATATCAGCGCACACTCTATTAATCAACTAAACTCAATGCTACCTATTAGTTAGAGTTTGTTTGTGTTCCGAAATCTAAAGGGGAGGTGAAATTTTCGAATAGGTAGGAGTGATGGAAGTTTAGACAATGTAAATAACATATATAAACCACTAGGCAAATACGTTAGAATACAGCTTTTATGATATAGCTCAATTACATGGACCTAAGAATGTTAAATCTGTTCTCCACTCTTAAGTACTCAGTAAACATAAACAAATCCGCTTGTTGTACATTTGTCAATGATTCCAATCGACTACCTAGAACAGAACAGAACATAAAACAAGAAATTTATAGTAATCATACTTATTTCTTTAAGGCTTTACTTAATCATTCGCCTAGCTAGAATCAAGTCAAAAGTGTATTACGTCATGAAGCTTTGCATGTGTAGAATAGCGACATTTTTTGATTGGTTGTGATATGCTGATTAGCACAATGGAGGTTATATATACGTTTTCATGAAATAAAAATTATTGAACGATTGTAGAACTCAACAAATATGATTGTCCCTGAAACATAACATGAAGAAACTGACAAGCAATTCACTAGCTGGATATTTATTAAATGAACTTATATTGTTATTGATATACAAAAAATATGACCCAATATATAATGTGAATAAATATCGCAGATCTGATAATGTGTAGATAATCAAAGTGGAAGTCTTTAGACACTCAATGATTTCTCAGTAATACTACGATGCCTTTCTGTTACTTATGATAGATATCCCACGAAATAGTATGCGATCATTCCAAACATTGTGATATCTGGAACATCAGTCTAGTTAGTATCTAATTTTGATAATTTGGTTGGTTGTGGCTGGCAGAAGAATCCAGGAAGTGCGTTTCGTTCCATTTGGGACTCGTGAGCTGCATATACCTGCACCCCAGTGGTGTTGTTCCCACTGAGATTCAAACCTCGTACCCATCGCTTCAAACGTCAAGGCGTTATCCACTATGCCAAGGAGAAAAGATAGCCACTTCTTGTACAATGGGTATTAGTTATTACTATTTATTGACATACTTGCTATTGTGCATTGTTTTGTTGGATCGAATTGTTCGACCTCTATTGGCATATGGGCTCCTATGCGGATACCTCGATATTGCCAGCTGACGAGTCCCAAATAGGACGAAATGCGCGTCCTGGATTCACCTGCTAGCCACAACCAACCAAATTATCATAATTAACATTCAGGCAATATCGAGGCATCCGCGTAGGAGCCCATATGCCAATAGAGGTCGACCAATTCGATCCAACAAAACAACAGAGAATACCAAGTATATCAATAAATAGTAATAATATCTAATTCTCCTGAAAATTATTTATTTCCGACTATTGCATCTCCACTGAGTTAATGAAATATGTAGTGCATTCATTGTCTTAGCACTTTAATGGATTTCACGTAAGTGAACAGTTCTATATTTATGCCTTATTTCTCCTTTTCCTCCTCCTCTGACTGCATACTTTTTCCAACTATTGAAGATGTTAGGGATACAAAGAAAGATAAAGCTTAAAGGCTCTCTGTTTTATTAACAACTGAGATAATTGTTTTAATTTATCTTTCTGTGTAGATTATTTTCTGGAATTGAAGGCTAGTGTACTTTAGTATAGCGTTTATGAATTCACATTATTTTAGAACTCTTACACAGTAGACAGTTTTGTCGGTTGAGTTTATTCACCAATGAAAACGAGTTTGTGAATAGAATTGTAATTTGTAGCAACTGCAATACTTTATCAATAATGCATTGCTTGTAAGATGAGACATATATGGATTATGACTTGAGATTCAAACTGGTTGTCGTCCATGACCTGTTGAGTAAATGATTTCAACTAATCATAAGTTAATATTCTGAAATCCAATTATTTATTTATTTTCACTAATGTCATAAAAGTAAAGTCAATTGTTCTGGAATGCTGATAGAATGAAGATTAATCGATATGCCGAAGTGATCTAATTTACTGTGTTTGGGTGATAAGATAGATTTATTCAGCGTTTGTAGTCCACGCATGAATAATCTCAAAACTCAAGCTTCCCCGATGACAAAGCAATTCGTTTAGTAAATGCAAACCACTATAACCTTGATATTTCAACAGTCCCATCGTTTTTCTTTGAAACATAAAATCAAACATCATGAATATTCAGTAATTTATACCACTACTAAACTGTAGAACAGATACCTAAAATGCCAGTAGTAGTAGATAAACTAGAGACATGTTATTTATTATACGAGTACTAGATGACTAAAAACATGCCAAATAATCTGAATTACGCTTACTTTGATTGTCACGTTTTCCCGACCAGTTGCTACCAAAACTTCAATAGGTGGAATAGAATCAGCTTTACTATGTTGTTCGACAGCTGCACGCATAGCATTCTGTGCAGAAGGTAAATGAACAAACATAGCGAATAGAGATTCTAAATAAACAAAAATGCTTATATCAATTCAGTTCTTAAAGGTAATTAAAAATAGGGTTATTATTATTATTGTGATTGAAGTGTGATTTATAACATCACCTATATGTCATTACTTTACGATAATGTGTTGGTAACGTGCTGGCGACGGAACCTGAAGGTTATGGGTGCGCACTGCTGAGGAGTCCCATACTAGAATGAAACAGCTGTCCATTGCTCCCAGGTTTCTTTTGTTCCTCCAACTGATGTCAGTCTATGATGAATAACAACCTGAAAGGTGTTAAGCTGTTATCTAACTGACAGTTTTATTCTAGATTGAATTTTATTCAACTTAAGACACTTCGTTTATCTTTCATACTTACACGGTTTTAGTTCGCTGTATCCATCATTAGTGAATAGTTCGAGTAACTTGACTTTTTTCTACAAAGTAAGCTGTATAAATTATTTAGAAAGTATTTTTCTCTTTCGCAGAATTTCACAAATTGATGGAAACATGAGCTATTCACATCATAGGTAGTCAATTGAGTTCAGCAAAATGGAAGATTACAGTCTTCCGCATATGATGATGAGTAGAGTATATTTTGGATAATTTTATTCAACCTAAACCATCATAACTCATTTGCATTTTTTATAATTTATACTTAAAAATGTTCTCTTATTAGAATATCTAAAAAGATTATTCGGGATTTCTTTACCTAATGAGTTTTCGATTAAAATTATATCGGTGTGTTGTAGGCATATGGAGTTGTGGTTCATTGGTTTAGAGAGGTGACACCTTCAACCAGTGAGTCATGGGTTCAGATACTGTTCCATATATGAAGGTGGTTTTGGCAGCCAGCCAGTATCATTAGCGTTTAAACACAATAGGTGTGGCTCACTGTCTACTACACGAATGTGCACAAGGTTGCTGAGTGCATTTCGAGTCGATTTGAAATACACAACAAAACGTAAGTAATTGAGCACCATTTGTCGTAAATGTAATTTAGCTTCCAATAGTTATTTAAAAAGAACTAAGTGGGATAGATTCAACTACAGTTAACTGCATGTTTTTTTGATGTTCTATAATCACAACTCTAAGCAAAACCTCAAACAAGCAACCTATCTACTCAATATCTCAGCAAAAAGCTTTTAGCACTCGGTTTCATCTCTTAATTCTGTAATATGACACTAAAACTCTCTACTCTTCACCGATATCATCTGACCAGAAGGATGGGTTTCTTTTCCATGACCAGGACAAATTGTCAGGATTGTTAATTTGGTGCGTAAAGTTTATTAGTAACCAAGTTATTATTATTATTATTATTATTATAGGTAGTTTAAATACTAGACACTTTTAGTTCGATGAAAATATCAAAAGATATCTATCAAGACTTAAAGTGTCTTGGAACAAGTTATATCGACTTGAGGAAAACAAAGCAAGTCTTAATGATTACATTTTGATTTTTAATCAAACTAATTATCGTCAATTATTAAGCCAACAAAATAATCCTCAACTTTTATTGCCAACCGTCAAGTAAGTCACCTTTTACAAATACTGGATCAAACTAGGAAACTTGAATAAATACCCAAAGGCTCTTTTTTTATTCAATCACTTTGTTACACAGAATCCCTGATAATATTTATCATACAAAGTCAATCAGCTGAATATATATAGTGTCTAGAAACAATCTTTTGTGTATCAACCAGAGACATATACACATTCTAATACTTGTGGTTATAATTTGACCAAAAGTTTTCATCAGCAGTAAAAATATTGTAAAATAGTGTAATATAAAAGCTAAGAGGCTAATGAAGTTTCAGGCATTTGGTTTAAGTGGAATTGTAAATCGAAACAAACTTTTGTAATTCAAGGTATGAGGAGTGGGCTTTAAGCAAACAACGTCCTATTTCCATAGCAGATAGCATAATTTTAAACGCCATTAGGTTTTTGGTTGTTACAACATACGTAGGTTATTATTATATGGACCATGCATATGTAATTAAATTCTATTGGTGAGATGAATTTACACCTACACCTAATACAACTTTGTTGACAAAATGAGGAAAGATAGTGTTATATTGTGCGATAACATAGCTCAGATCCTGACAGGAAGCCCTAGATCCTTGAAGTCTTTCACAACTAATCGTGTTGCTTCGAAGTTTCCAGAAAAAGCATATGAACCTAAGTGTAGATATTAGACTGGTTGAGAAGGAGAAATCAATGGAATACGCTCTTCTAGAAGAACCTAGAAATAACCAACGCTATCGTAAAAATATACATAAACCCTCATAATTTGTACATACTTTGACGCTTCAATATACCTGTTAACTTACCACTTTTCTGATTCACTGAACAACCCTAAGCGACCATTATCATTATTGTTTGTCCCTTGGGTTCCTAGTGGAACATAAGGCTTCAGTAGCACATCTCCATTCCACTCTCTTCTATGCAATCTTTTGAACATGGCTCCACAACCGCACACAAGCTCTCATTTCTTCCTCATACAATACCCTCCATGTCATCCTCGCCTCGGACACCCAACTCGTCGTTTCCCATCTGAGTTCCACTCGACCAACTCGCCTGGCACGTGATGTCCCCAGTCGGCCTTCTCACTGCATGCCCAATCCATCTACACTTCCTTATGCATATTTGCTCCTCGATAGCTTCTTCGTTGGTTCGTTGTCAGTCAGAGTTCCTTGTTGCTTATTTTTACTATTCTGGCCATCTGACCTTCAGTAAGGAGCCAGAGTAAGCAGTTGTTGGTGAATATCTGTAGTTTGTTGGAAATGCTTTTCGTAACGCACCACGTCTCTCAACTATCACATAGAAGCATTAACTTACTTGACTGAATTAGTGTTGAATATCCGGATATTGTTCACGCTTTATGCTGAGTGCAGAAGATCTCCACACTGGTTTCAGGTTAATGAACGCCTGTCTTGTTGTCTTTCCGATCCTTGCTGGCTTTGATGTCCTCGTCTGTGCCACTGCCTGTAGTTGAAACGATGCTGCCTAGATAGGTGAAAGAGGCTATTTCCTTTAAGTTTCTCCCGTTGATGGTGATTGGAGCCAATTGGCTTCCCGAAGGCTTTCACCACCCGGAGTCATTTCGTCTTCCCGATTCCAGTGAAGAATAAGTTTGTTTTTATGTTTTATATTTTGTCTATGCTTTGAAGTTTCTGTAGCGGTTTGATTGGTCTTACGGGGTAGGGTTGCTAGCCGTATGCCCAACCTTCCCTCTTTACCCGGGTTTAGGACCGGCTAGTAACTAGTGTACAAGTTAACCAGGCGAGATTCTAAGAGATCATAAAGGATCGAAATCTGAAGGTTATTGTTTAAGTGTCCACTCACATATATATCTGTTTTCTGATTCAGAAAGCCCGATAAAACGAGGCATCAAGAGATGCATCATATAAAATATAATGACAATGTATAAACAGTACAAATTGTTTGAGAATATGAACTTGAAATTGTGACTAGTTGTATTTGCAATGAAAGTGCTTGAATGAACAACATGTCTACTGAAACTTCAACAGAAGAGTAATACTGAGCAGTGATTGAAGGTGAGATGATATTTTGGACAGCGGTCAGATTCGAACCAGCAACCACCGGGTTTCCGGCCGGTGTCCACATTTTTATTTCACCTTCAATCAATACCCAGTATAAATACTAGTCTGCTAAAACACGGCTATCTCAGAGAGTCAAAATGAGATGAGCAATAGTGTTGTGGAAATTTTCACCTCAAAGCTAACTGTAAAAATATCCATTAGGTTCATATTCCTAAAACCTGGATTGTGAGGTAAGCTTCCAGTAATTCAAAAAAACATCAGTTGTTTTACGTCAGTCAGTGTTAGTCTACAGAGAGATAAAAATCTAACACTTTTAAGAGTTGGTACAAGATAATCAAAGGTTGCTCATGTAATACAATGTGCAGTATACCTATCACCTTGGAACAAACGATATTAAGTGGATTCCTAGACTAAGATGACCGATGTGAAGTATGAGTACAGCGGTTAAATATCTAATCTCTGAAACATTTAGTCGACCACTTCACTAGCGTAGGAAGTTTTTCATCAGCCTAACGGGTTGCTGACAGCATTTGAGCTCAGATACAATAGGCCCGTTTGGCACTTGCCAAATTGTGTCATCTTTAGCGATGACCGGCAAGATATCCGACTATCTATCAACAGACGAGTGTACTGCGCAACAGTCCGTTCTGTCCTGTTATACGGCTGTGAAACATGGTCATTAAAAGTAGGAGGTATAAAGCGGTCAGATATTTTTTGACCGTGTTTCATAGCATCGTCCATGTATTTTGGAATCACCATGTGATCCATAATGAGGTCACCTGAAAAGTTCTAGGGAAGGAAGGCAATAAGGTTGTGAACCTTTAGCTACTGACTTGGCTTGATCATGTCCTACACGTGTCGCATCAATTAGGAGTCAGAGGAGGGTCCAGGGTCGCCAGATCAAGACGTGACATCAGTCCATGAAGTCTCTGACAGTTGGTGTCGGTAGTACACGAAGATGCAGACCATCAGGCTAGGGCCCATCGGGCGATAGGAATCAGCGGTTGAGGACTTTTGGTGACATGGCTAAAGACCGATCACAATGGCGAAGATATATTCACTCTTCAACATCTTTTAAGGCTTGAATATTTGTACTAGCCTCTATCTTCAGGTTGTTTATTCTCTCACACAACTTTGTCTACATTGATATGAGTCCTTTTTTTATCTATCTGTGTTTTGTATGGCACTATGAAGGGTGGTAACTTGAGCCGATGCACTTGTGTGCAAAGCCCTACGTTAGTATTATTTTTCTGCCTGGAACACTCCAAAAGCACAAATGTGTATATTAATATCAAGTGAATATATATATATATATATATATATATATATATATATATATATATATATATATAATTTTAACATTTCGATTTTGGGTAATTTCTAGCTAGTATGATCGCATTGATTTCAACAAACCATTTATCAAAAGGTCCCAATATCATCGACTTCATTAAAAGAACAAAATGTAAAAAAGGCAAGCTTACCTTCAGTAGTTCAAATAAAATATGATATAAGTGAGAAGGTACGTAGACGAATTCAATTTTTCCATCTTCTACTGTACAAGACAAAATAACAAATACATTGAAATGTGTAAGGGAACTACGAAATTCTTTTCTTCTTATTAACCCGACAAGTATATAAAATGATAAGCTATTTGATAATGTAAATATAAATAACGATACTCAGATCATACATGTGTGAAACGATGAATAAGCTAAGATAAGCAAAGATATACATGCGTTCCAAGTTTTCAGATTCAGAGATTCAATACCTTCACTCAGTTTAGGACACCAACGACGGAAAACTAAGTTTAGCCTGAATGAATACTAAATATAGGTCATTTTACACTATATGCTCAATTAAAATTTGATTGAAATACATGACTGTACGGTAGCACACACACGTTGGCTGTCTCAAGGTAGAGGGTTCACAATTTATAGTTTCAGATGATGTGAAAAAATACATAATTAATCCTGAGAAGTTAAAATCTTTGTTGGAACCAAACATGAAGCTAATTATCCGTGAAAAATAACAATTTATTTCAAACTGACAAAATCATTTAAAACTCATTTAGGAAGTTGTCTAAAAATGTTATGAGGACTTTAGTTATCTCACAAATCTATTTACACCTAGAGGTGTAGTCACAAAATACAAAAGAGTTTAAAGAGTAACATGTTCAGTGTGAAGCACAAACATCTTTTGTGAAGATTTTTTAATTAACTCTAAAACACATGTTACTGAATAGTGTCATATTAGAAAACCGTAGAAATTTGTTATTATTTGTTCATACTTGCAATTCTCTGTTGTTATACTGGATCGAACTGACCGACCACTGTTGGTATATGGGACCCTACATGGGTGCCTCAATATTGCTTGGATATTTATTGTTATGATTGACTTGGTTGCTGTTGCCATTAATGGAATCAAGGACGCGCATTTCGTCCTATTTGGGACTCACTAGCTGAATGTACCCGCACCCCAGTAAGTGATGTTGTCCCCACGGAGACTCGAACCTCGTAAGTCAGTCATAACAATAGATATTCAGGCAATATCTAAGCATCCGCATAGAAGCTCGTATACCAACAGTGGTCGAGCGATTCGATCCAGTATAACAACGGAGAATTACAAGTATATCAACAAACAGTAATGACTAATACCGGTTGTACGAGAGGTGGCTGTTGCGACTCAGGGGCCTAATGGATAACGCTTTGGCGTTTGAAGTGATGAGTATTGGGTTAGAGTTTCAGTGGGAACAACATCACTCACTGGGGAACAGATACATCCAGATGATGAGTCCCAAGCAGGACGAAACTTGCATCGTGAATCCCACTACCAGTCACAACCAAGTCAATTATAATATGAGAAACTTACTTAACTTTATTTAATATGAATCAGTACACGTAATCAGTCTATTAACAATTATATTTCCGGAATCTCCCCCAGGAATTTCGTCAGATGTGAAATTAGGGTTCTAGATTCAGATACTTCAAAAAATTACTATGCGACATACGTTAAAATCGCAATGCACCACATTATTATCAACCCTATCGAAAGTCAATAGGCAATCCTGCAAGTTCCATTCAACTTGTATAGAAGTATTAGTCCAAACGATCTGATCTGTTTTCACAACTAGTGAAATATATAGATCAACCCTTACACTTATTATTGTACTTCAGCCATAAGTCAGTGTTCACGACGTCACCAAACCTAGTGAAGAAACGACCCGGACAAAATATCAAAGCTGAGAACATTGAAATATTACCACTATCGTCTTCCTTTTTATCTTGGTGTTTTATATTCCGATTTATTAATGTAAGGTGTAGTACACAGGAGTGCTGCGCAGTGATGCAGCGTTGTATGTAGATTATATCCGCGTCTAAACAGTAAAACAACCACCCCGTCTAAGTGCTATGGTAGGACCAAGCGTATAAACAGCCTAGTCCTCCTTTCGAAATGATGTCATGTAGCCATATGCTTACAGTCTTTTCTGAGAAAAACCTTATTAACTAATTATACCTGAAGTAGGTGAAAGGATAGGAACAAATGTCAGGTGCTAATGAACAGACTGATAAACAGAGTCCATCAAGTGCAAACCCTTCACGTGGAATGTGCAAATAAATTGCTTAATCTTGCTTTGCAGAATAGACTTCAAATAAAAAGTTTGAGGAGCGATCCCAGAAGATAATCATGTGCTTCGACCTAAGTACATATCAGTCTTCATGAAATCAAGAGATAATGCTTTACAATGGAGAAAAAATCAATTCTGTTGAACTATACATTCAGAACTCAGTTATTGAATTTATTACCATATCACTATTGTTATCTTTATTGTTCGTAATGACTGAAAGGTAAATACAAGGTGATCAGTTGTTGACTAGAGAAAACAATCCAGAGTTATGAGGAAAAGGTCTTCCTTAGTGTTTTACACAACCGATTCCCTACCGTTGTGTCTCCTCTACATCCCATATTTATATATAATGTCTTCTTTCGAACCGTCGGGAATCGTTCTCGGTACTGTCAAGGCCTCAGACTCTTCTCAATCAATCCTGAATCATAACAATTCTCGATAACCAATCTTCGAAGTACTCCCACTTCCTCATTTACAGCATCATCTGTAAAAATCCCTCTAATTCCTCTGCATATTGAATCAGTCAAACTTCTTTTCTTACTTAGTCGAACCCAACTTTGAAAATTCATTTCACATTTGTTTCCTGTCTTCTATTCATCAAAACGTCCAGGAAGTGGAATTCAGTTACTTTCAGTTTCCATAGTAAATTTAATTGAATTGTTGAAGTGCTGTGGTATAACGCTTCAAAGTTCTTATGTTGCCCACGGATGATGGAAGTTTCATTCATGTATGTCTTATGTAGTTGGAAGTGGTCAACAAATGAACGCAGCTTACTCTTCTCCAGATTAGCCATGAACCAATCAGCTGAAAGAGGTTATAATCTCCCAAGAAATCTCCACTTATTTATTTATTATCTATTTTGTTTACTCATTCATCAAACTTATTAGAATTATTTTCACCCGCTTCCTTTACCCTGTAGTTGTTAATTTCAATATGACTCCCACTTTTCTCACCTTTTCTGGTACTCTATCACCTTGTAATTACCCTGTATTGGCCTTCCAGTCATTACCTTCTAATTCAACAAACAATTCTTGACGAACTTGTGTTGCCTCACTAACCATTGACAGGCATGTGTTTTCTTTGTAACTGTAAGTACGGATGTACAGCTGCTGAAAATGACTAGTCAGAAAAAATTTTCTTCACTGCATTGTTAATTTCTTGTCCATAGTTTTTATTTCAACTAACTCGTTACTACTGTTTGAAACTATGTTTTCGAGTGACTAAACAATTGCATTTATAAAGCCATTCTTTAATCCTTTGTCTGAGATCATGAGTTTTGTTTGAACTTGCTATGTTTAACGTTTGCACTTCGATGAAGATAAGTAAACGGACATGTTTGGCTGGAACTCTAAAAGGCCATGTTGTTGATATGCTGTATCCCAGAAATCTCCATAGCCGATCTCAGTGAAGTCCTTTAGGTAAGTTCTCCTTCTGTCAGTTCAAAAAGTATGTTTCGTGTACAATTATTTGCAAAGTAAGTGGCATTGATGACCCCCATCATTGATGACACGGTTGTATTTGGATCTAGAGCCTAAGCTGCACTTTTGAACTTAAGATTCACTAACAATTGTCTCTACTACTTAGCTAAAAAGCCAAATCAGGAGAAATAATACTTCCTTATCATCTTTACCCACGGTCCCAGCAGAATGAAGTCTTTATACAAAAACGGATGAATTCTATCACCAACTGGGTGGTCTCAACCAGGTATGCTCGAAAAGCATAGCAGTTGTAGCTGAGAACTTAAATATTTAGAGAATGTCATTTAGGTGAGTATTAGGTACTAATCACCATCGACGGGAGAAACTTAAAGGAAGTAGCCTCTTTCACCTATCTAGGCAGCATCGTTTCAACTACAGGCAGTGGCACAGACGAGGACGTCAAAGCCAGCCAGGATCGGAAACACAGCAAGACAGGCGTTCATTAACCTGAAACCAGTGTGGAGATCTTCTGCACTCAACATAAAGCGTGAACAATATCCGGATCACCAACACTAATTCAGTCAAGTAAGTCAGTGCTTCTATGTGATGGTTGAGAGACGTGGTGCGTTACGAAAAGCATTTCCAACAAACTACAGATATTCATCAACAACTGCCTACTCTGGCTCCTTACTGAAGGTCAGATGACCAGAATAGTAAAAATAAGCAACAAGGAACTCTGACTGACAACGAACCAACGAGGAAGCTATCGAAGAACAAATATGCATAAGGAAGTGTAGATGGATTGGGCATGCAGTGAGAAGGCCGACTGGGGACATCACGTGCCAGGCGGGTTGCTCGAGTGGAACTCAGATGGGAAACGACGGGTTGGGTGTCCGGGGCGAGGATGACATGGAGGGTATTGTATGAGGAAGAAATGAGAGCTTGTGTGCGGTTGTGGAGCCATGTTCAAAAGATTGCATAGAAGAGAGTGGAATGGAGATGTGCTACTGAAGCCTTATGTTCCACTAGGAACCCAAGGGACAAATAATAATGATAATAATAATAATAATAATAATAATAATAATAATAATAATAACAATAATTAAGTACCAGCTACCTGCAGGTCGTAGAATGAAGGAGTCTTCTGCAATTGTGTGTACATTACATTCTATTTGTGGCCGTGACAAGCTTCTTATGAAATCACTGCAGTTGTACTAATTGGTATATTTTTATCTACAACTCGAATCTAGACATCATGTCATAATTAGTTGCCGATCGCATGGGAACATCTAGAACTATCATTTCTTGTGGAGCACCTGTCTGAACTCTTATTAGGCTTCAGCACGTGTAAAGCTCACTTTAAGTGTTGTTGGCAACTTTTTAGGTAGATTAACGTAATCATTTTAGTTGCCCCTCGTATAGCAACTAACAGATCAAGTTGGAATCAATGCTAGCCACTGATGTTTCAGAAATTGTAGATCAGTACTGACTGGCTAGAAAACGTAAGTGAAACGATGAAGAAAGCCTCTCCTGGTTCACGAAAACTTCCATCATAAACACTGAATATCTACAGTCATAGCAACATCATGCCTGTCAATCTATTAAAGCGGATAGCGAGTACAGTGACTTTTATAGATCCCCCACAGAAGATTACGGGATGATTATGCAAAACATGCAAGCGAGGTGGAAACATTGATCCCACCTATCAGTAACCGGAAACTATCCTAATTCACTGGATTCACCAGAAGTATGTTACTTGGTGTTAGTAGAACAGTTGGTGAGGTGGACATCATTATTATTATATTATTTGTCCCTTGGGTTCCTAGTGGAACATAAGGCTTCAGTAGCACATCTCCATTCCACTCTCTTCTCTGCAATCTTTTGAACATGGCTCCACGACTGACCACAAGCTCTCATTTCTTCCTCATACAATACCCTCCATGTCATCCTCGCCTCGGACACCCAACTCGTCGTTTCCCATCTGAGTTCCACTCGACCAACTCGCCTGGCACGTGATGTCCCCAGTCGGCCTTCTCAGTGTATGCCCAATCCATCTACACTTCCTCATGCATATTTGCTCCTCGATAGCTTCTTCGTTGATTCGTTGCCAGGCCAGAGTTCCTTGTTGCTTATTATCATACCGATTAAAAATTTTCAAAGAATTGCTAAATGGAACACTTTGAAAAACTTTAGTCGGTCTAGCGCTCAAATAACCTCGATTTCAGTTTTTTATGTCCCATCATAGGTTGCGACCGACCCGAGTAAGTACGCGAAGAAATTCTGTATACTAAAATGCACTTGACTTAGACAATTTCAGCTCTTTCTAAGGATGTAGGAAAGGATCTATTAAGAGAAATGATTTTATTTTCGTGAGTTTATGTCAGATGGAGTCACCTCAGAGTGAAACCATGTCTATAAAGGGTTTATCGTATGTGAAAATAATCAGAGTGTAAATCCGTCCACAGCTGTGGTAAAGACATTGGTCGCAGTTATAATTCACAGACTGAAAATACAGGAAAAATTTGTTTTGAAAGAGTACGCCAGGTTTTACTTAAGTCAAGCAGCTTGGGGGAACCCTTCATCAGATGCTTGGACATTGACATACACGCTGCATATCAAGAATTATGTTTCTCGACATTGAAGCTGTCTTCAACTTGAGTAGGATTAGACGTCAGGATTCCACTAGAGAGGTATTCTTAAGAACTTTATTAGCGTCACGAAGGCTCTAGTCTTAGGCCTATTTCCTCGAAATCACCAATCATTAGCCTTTGTTTTTTGATGCATAAACTATTTAAATCTCATTTGCATTCGTAAAATGTACTACATTAGATACACACAAATGTGTGCTCCATTCATCTCTCAATATGCTTTCTATCTGCACAATTAGATTTCACTGTTCTAATTTACCTTAGCTTCCGCTCATCAGTTGAAAGATATTAGGAAGATCCAAACAATAAAATTACTAGCCGCTTCAATATAGTTTGAGAAACCATTATAGCCTACACAAACGCCTTGACAAGCCGTCTCAATATGTAATGCGAATTTATACATCAAATGATAGAAAATAAAATAGAATCTGCTTTAATATTTTAAAACTTACCACTGTGCAGATGGACTTTAATTTCTGGGGCAACGGAATAATAGTGTTCGCAAAGAAATCTAGCATCCTCGTATGCGTCATCTAATATTTCCCGGACATTGCAATCAGGATCAATAGAACCAACATATCTTCTGTGTTTATTCAACTCAGAACCAAACATCAGCACTGGAATGAGAAAACAATGAATACTCACCCTAGCTTTAGTCATAATGTCAGATAAGATTACAAACCCTATCTTAACTAAAACGAATGCCCAACACTTTTATGTTAATGGATCAATAGAAGATTAAGTAAGAGAAAATACTGCTACCCAGAGTTCCTCTTAGGGACAAGTCATACCGTTAGAGTGCAGCTGTTGCTCAATGGTTTAAGGAGTTGAATTCCAACTAGTCAGTCATGGGATTAAATGGCGCTTCTTCTACTTAGGTTTGTGCAGCCATAAAATATCATTAGCCTTCATATGACTATAATGCCTCATTATCTACTGTGTGAACGAGCACGAGATTACTGAGTGAATTTCACTTTCATACAGTTGCATTTTACCCGATTCGTTAGTTCATAAATTGTCTACCCGTTGGGAAGCACGCGACTACAACAGAACTTCTCCGAACCATTCTCTAGTTTCTCAAAACCTTAGCTAATTTCAAATACACAAAGTTGAAAATGATAGCAAAAACCCTTTAAACTGAAACAATGCAATGCTTGACACTTCTGACGGCCTTTTGCAGAGAACTGAGGCATCATAGAAATAGAAAATAGCGTTTCAAATTGAGGAATACATGCTAAGAAAATTTATAAAACATGTGACAGTCAAATAAAGGAAACACATACTTACAGTGTTGACTTAGCAACATACGAATACTAATTCGCATCATATAGAATCTGTCCAAAAAGTACTGCACCTGATTATTAGTTATGACGTCGCTTTTGTATTTCTCCTGCATTTCCATGACACCCTGCGTTATATAACTAGCATAGTGGTTGAGAAAAATGCAAAAACCTGTGCCATCGTCTCGACAACGGTCGTGTGGCGGCTTCGGATGCGCGCTAGTGTTTCGTTGAAACGATTTAGGCTGTTTTCATCCCAATGTATTTTTTCAAAGTCCACTAGATCACAAAAACTCTGCTCATACCTGAAGGGTAGAATTTGAAGTGCCAAACAAACCATTGCCTCACAAGAGATGCCGAGGGAGTTTGCACAAGTTGTTCAGGAAGCAAATGAATCTCTTGCATAATATTTGCGAGACGTACAGGTAACTCATCAGCCAAGAAAGAAGCTGATTTCTGAACAGAACCAACTTTGCCGAAAGCAATAAGTTTTTTCAAAGATAAAGGGGTAGGAGAGTATCCACCGAACCTCACAAACTGTTCCGCATATTTGCCACTCAAAGCAAATATTGTTTGTGACAACCTCATATCAACGTAATACTCTTCACAACCACATTCGTTGTGGAACCAACTTTACGTAGCAAACCCATTCAAATTAGTGTTTGTATTTCAATCTTCAACCCATTGAGTCCAACATGCAACATCTTTCAATAGCAATAGTACGAAAAGAAGAAACTTTTGGTTTTTGAACTCTCAAATTTAGATTTCGAGACTTGCTTTTTTCTGTCTGGCTATACTGCATCGGTGCTGGCCACAAAAATAGGTGGCCTAGTCCAAGGTACAGGTGGAGTAAATCACAACAGTAGGTAGTGATGAACAAACTGTTAGCAGTACGGAGTTGTCAGGAAATCGGCTGCAGTTGACTTTCAGTAGCGGGCGAGACTAAGCCAGCCCCATCCCGGTACATACCAGGAAGTGTATCTCTGAATGGCGATAGGGTATGTAGAAGGGGCGACAGGCTAGAGGTTCGCCAGCAACGTTGTCGTCATCAAGTGGTGGCTTACACGTCTCCCACCTACTTGGAGTCAGAAATACACCCTTAAGCGCGCTTTTTGCGTTGGTACCACTAAATTTTAAGCTTTGGATTACTTGGTTATGGTTCAGTACAGAGCTTCGTGGCAAATTGGGAACGAGAGAGAAAAACGACCACATGATAATCGATGCTTCTTCATCCCCTTGTGAATGCTGCGGAGCTCTTCACGCAATTTCGTCATGTGGGCGACGGGGACAAAAGTTGTGGTGCGCCTGAATGGCGTACGTCTACAATGGAGCTTGAACCATCTGGTCGTACCGGTAGCTTCTGCCAGTCCGGACAGGCGTTGCGTTGCTTCTACTCCTCTATTCACAGCCTCAACTACTCTCACCAGTGGAAACTGGTGGAAAAGTGCAAGGATGTCCTTAACTGACCGTGGAAGGTGTTGGATACAAATTTGTTTGCAAACCTGGCACCGCATCTACTTAGACTTGCGATCGCCTAGCTGAATATGGCGAAAAAGTTCACAAGACTAGCTCGTCGGCCAGAGCTACATGTACGATGAGGGCTCGATTTATACCGTCATAAGGGTTTGGAGCAGTGTCATCAAGGATGTTAGAGATCTCCTTCGTAATGTTCTCGGGGAGGCTGACAAACATCAAGCTTACCTCGGTCTCCTGGGGTGGAAATCGGGCCCCCACACTGAAAAACCAGGCTGAGGGTCTGTGGGAAACTGGATGGTAACGGCTATTTCCTCCTGGAGTTTTCAGCCCCAGTCATGTTTATGGGTAGAAGACGAAACCAGGTGACAGGTTTGGTGGACATGGGTAAAATATGACATGTGGGCTTAGGGAACACGAAATTATTTGTATAAGACTCTGTTAGGCACTGGCCTTAGAATATACAAATAAATAAATTTATCTATAAAAAGCCTAGGTACCTAATAATGAAGAGATACTTGAGTCATGTTGTTCTGCTGTCGCCTAACACATTAAGCCTTGAATAAATCAACCTGTATTAGTACCTAAAACTTCAGTGCCATCATCAAAAGAAGGATGAGTGAGGAAATTTCCATGTAAAGGTTGTTGGCCAACGGCAAGAACAGAAATCATTCCAGGACTGAGCGCTAGGACGAAGTCAGTGTTGATGGCCGTCACTTGGACTGTACACAGATTGTTTTTGTGCGGAACTGTTTGCCTTTTGAGTAAGTTTGAATAAAGGAGGCATAGTTTTCGTTCTACCTGTCGACGCGATCTGGTGGAGCAGGATTTCTTATAGAACACTGTCAAACGCTTTGGCCAGGTCAGAGAAAGTGATGAGGGATGGTCTTATGTTGTCCCGGGTAAAATTGCAGTCTTCCTAGGCAGTCATCTAGTTTGTAGAACTTAGACAACCGTCCCAAGAGCCATGTGTACCTGTACGGACGGCTTTTTTCCTATTAAGAAACAACCCAGGACCTCGTCTACTAACGGGATTTCCAATACTTAAGACACTATGAGTATGGCTATAGGCGCGGAGGGTCCCAGGCCCTCTTTGTCTCGCACCTAAAAAATGAGTGGCAGGATGGCCAAATCCCATTCTTTAGGAAGTCTGCATTGTCTTGGCAAGTGCCTTAGATCTTTTGATAACCACAATAATAATATATTTCGAATGATGGATTATAAGAAAGCATGCCCTTTTTACAGACACAACCTAACGATCTCAGGTTGCCACAGTCGGGGACTTATCTGGATACGGCCTAGCCAGTTTTTCGGGTGCCTGGATGTTTCTAGACTGCCTGACACATCTTCACTGGGTCATTTTAGGGACTCACTTCATTAGCGAATTGGTTTACTTTTCGACATAAAGCGATACAGGCTCCTTGTGTTAGTTTTTAACCCTCTCACCAGGTTTCACTGGCAGCTAAACCTGTAGCTGTGGACTCTGATTTTGTTCTGGTTACGGACTGCGTTGTACGTGAAAACGTCTGACTATCTGGGTGTAAACGCCACCTGAACCCGCTCTCTGGCCTGATGTACCATCTCTGTTCAGCGTCCTAGCCATTGGGTTCTCACTCACGACCGATTCGTTATGTCTGGCACAGTCTCACTGATGCCACTGAGGGTGATTTCCCTTACTTTTATCCAGTGTTTTTCTATCACAATGTCATAATGCGTCCGTCGGATAGTTCGCCGTGGTCTCATGACTGGCCTGGTTTTGGCAAGAAAACGTATTGATTGTTTCGGGTTGCGGAGTCTGTTTGCTTATCACGGAGAAGCTTTTCACTGTAAGATCGCTATGGTCAAGATGTGGTGGTAAAGTGATCCCTATTCGTCAGAAAACAGTTAAGGTGTGTTGCGGCACAACCAGGTTTCTGATGCTTGACACATTCTTTTTTATCAGGGGAACCAGCCGCCTCACGTGGGCTTTTCGACTTCTGGCTGAAGGATCCAGTAGATTTTCCCCTTTCCTTCATGAAAAGGATGAAGGGCATGTTGGAGTCTCTGGTGCTGATTGCGGAATTTTAATCCACAAAGGCTGCAACCAAGACTATGTTGCCGACCATTCCCTTGTGGCTACGAGTACTGGCAGAAGACCCTCATATAATTAGTAGCGGATATTCGGCACGATGAAGAGTGAAGTAGCAATAAAAGGAGTCCGGATTTCGCGTCAAAGCCCCCTCGATCATCTTTTTGCCCCAAACAGGAGGTCACGTGGAGAGCCACCCCTTGTTCTTCTGAGCCGTCTGTCTCCGTCGAAGAACTCAGTGCCCACGATATTCATGTCTCCACCAGAAATGACCTGTAAAAGACATGATCCTGTCACAGATATGAAATCTATAATCCCCTCCACCGGCAAAGTCATCAGTCATTGACCTTAACCATTTTTTTGAGTTATCGATTCAGTTGGCTGTGGTGGTTTGAAACATAATACAAGCGTGGTGACGGCATTGCAAGTACAACATTTTAACGGAAATGAGCATCGGGTCAGCCTCTGTTATTAGTACTGTCGTCTTCAATTTTCAGTGTGAACGACAGTAGGCTATTAGCCTGTGCCAATTCCTGCTTCAATGTCGTCAATAAAGATCAAGCCTCTCTTCGGTGGCGATGACCAAAGGAAGTAAAAAATTTCAGTAAACAAGCGCTTTGACCGTTATTTTAAAATGCGGGTCATTTTTCGTCGGATAAGAATGAATAATTGTTTGGTCCTATCAGTAGCTCTTCATATGGGCGGTGGGTAAGACGTATCACCAGGTTATTGCCAACTCTTTGGACGTATTCTAGTGCGCATTCCAGCGCGGGCTAGTTGCCTGGATACAATACTCTGAATGTAGTCTTATCTAAGTGGTGCGTGGGGTCCTTAATATCCGTTCATCAATGTATTCGAGTGCTCTACGGGTCAAAAAGCATGGAAGTGGGTTTTGGTGCCTAAACGTCGCAATTTTTAGTCATCTTTATGCCGTGACCAGCAGTAACTCTTAAGTCATTCTGGTTCAGAACCTGAGGTATTGGCCTCCCATTCAAAGAGTATTCACCATAAAAGTCACTCCTAACGCACATGACCCCGCTTTTACTGCACTTGATTTTCGGACCCAATCTCCGTCCGACCAGTCCAGCAGTATCAGACTGCACCTCAGGTCGGTCATCATTTTCATCAAGAAAAACCCCTATATATCACCTCCAAGTAGCGTCATCGGTGTTTCATCATAGTAAAGAAGGATGGCGCCCCGAGGGACACCGGTGGTGACAAATCGCTCTTCAGGCAGAGGTTCGTCTAGTCCTTACCCTCGTCAACTCCTGCGTAAGGACTCCATAATCCGGCCAGTATCGAACCCCCAAGGCTTCTTCACCGAGCGCGTGTTTGGCACCTTTGGAAGTCGTGCAAAAGTCGGCTAACACCATACCCGAGGGGACTTTTTTGGCTTTAATCCCAATCAAGACCTCCCTCACTAGTATAAGTCTGTCAACCAAGAATATCCATACTGGCAGCAGCGTTGCTCCTGTTCAAATAGGCCATGTGATTCCAAAATTCCAGTATTTCTTCTCACGATCTTCTTCAGCATCTGAACCACGATGCCAATGAGAATGACAGTTTGGACCTTGGTGACTACTTGTCACGTGTCTCCTCTAAACACAGAACTTATTGCAGCGTCCCTCCAATCCCCAAGTGACTATGCATGAGACAGGAACCCAATGAGCAGCAAAAGTTAAGGGTGCATCGAAAATTTCAGCCATTAGGAGACAAATGCTAGAATGCACTCCGTTGGAACCAAGGTGAGTTTCCATGCTTTATGCTTCTGAGAAGTCGCAAAACCACCCATTTGAGGTTTTCAGCTGTTTCCATTAGGGAAGGTTAGGGGCCGTTCTGCCTCCGGAATGCCATTAAAACTGTCGGCAGAAAACGCCGGGACAAAATAATTGAACAAGTTACCGGCCCAAGTCAGATTCGACTCCGTTACATCTCTCTCCTCACCATGGGTCCCCATTTTTTCTAGTTCTTCCCCTGATAAGAGATAAGCGTTCGGAACACTTTAAACTAACTACGTTTTACATGCCTTGCGACGCATATTGACGACATATCTGCACTAATATCTAGCATTAAAGCACCCCACCTCACACCTGATTGCCCATCGCCATTATTGCCTCCTATAGGAGCGTCCTTTCTTTTGTCAACCTTCCGTTTTGCCTGTCAACCCAAGACGGCTAATGGGAAGTTCCTGGATGAGACAAAGAGGGAATAATGGGTGATGTTACTCTTTCATATATGCTCTCACACATTCGCACACCGTCTCGGCCGAACGACCCAATGATCATTCAAAACAGGTGAAAAAGGAAGAATATTGCGTAAGTGGAGGCATAAAAGCTGCTTCGCTTTTAGATGGCACATCTACATGCAGTCCCTGAACATTTCTGCTTAAGCCTGCTTTCGAAAAAGGGATGATCGATAACAATGTCTAGTCCACATGGCCGGCTCGAACGAAGAATACATTTTTAAAGAAGACTCTTCGTCAACTTCAAAATTAATGACCAATCTTAGTCAGATAATATCTGCCACCGGAGCGTCACTGCCTCAACATAGTCATTTTACCGATTTTCAGGCTCCTCAGTTTTGTTATTTTAAGTAGGACAGGATGGAAGCAAATTGTTACTACCCCTACAACGAGTGCCGAAGTGTTGGGCTTAATCTTTTGCTACAACACAATTCATGTTTTGACAAATGCAGGCTCTTAAAATGTAGGCTCATAAAGCGGTATTATGCACACTATGACTTCCTTCAACTGGCACTTCAACTGTTACTTTCGCTCCACACCACATAGTGTATGGAGGCTGCGGTAGGATGGGCGGGTAGTAGATGTATTAACTGAAAAGGTGAATCGACTGGGGTTATACTTCACCAACACAGGCCTCAAATTAGCCAATAACATGTTTTACTACAACTCTAAAACCCACCTCGATACCGCCACTTCATTAAAAAGTTTCAAAAATGTCCCCAAACAATAAGCCACATATACCTACGACACCGCGACTTCGGTGCACTTAGGTTGATCCTTGGTATTCTTAACTCCATCCTGCATGACTACGGTTTGTGCATGAAGGGTGAAGAGAGTAGTGAGCTACCTGACTTATCCGGAGTATACGCTCCCGCAGCACTCCTTAAGAAGCGACTGAATTGTACGAGACAACATTCCTCCTCTTATGCATGGCAGCAAAGCTTACAATAATCCAGTGCATATGTGAAATATTCAGCAACTTGTTTGCAGTTGGCTATCTGGAACCTACGAATTTTTCCCGTGGTACTAATATGGTCTGCACTGCTAAAAGCTATTCTTCTCCTTCCCCAATATCAATAGATACGGTTGGATTCGTATATCCCAATATTAGCCAGGCCAATAGGATGCCAAGATGCTCCAGCAGCGCTGGTACAAATGGGGTATCATTACATTTCTTCAAATACGGTGGCCCTGATATCCCGTTGTTATTACTCGAAATAATTTCTCTGTATTTGTAATCTTTCCCATACCCCGATGTTTAGAAAACATCATCCATCTCACCTAGATGTAAATCTGCTTCAGAAACACTAGCCTGTAACTACAGACCAATAAATATTACCCCTGCGGTTTCGACAGTTACGGAGAAAGTCACTGAGGAAAACATTCTCCCACAAATGCTTGGCAGCGGCATCATTACACCGAGTCAACATAGGTTCCTAAAATAGAGGTCCTGTGTAACTTGCCATCCTGACCTCTTTAACTTCATAACCGCCGTGCGTGGCCGAGACTACTCAATCCTTGCACCATACCTGAACACTTCAAAGACATTTGGCATGACTGGTAGCCTATAGTTAATATGTAAGCCTCTTGGAATTGACCATTCATTTTTAGGATGGATCAAATCTTCCCTCGGCAACCGCACCCGAGTGTTGGGGGTGGACTCATACACTTCAAAACCCCCGGCATAGTGCAAGGCAGTGTATTAGGTCTCCTTCTCTCTAATTCATACACCAATTACATCTGCAGCTGCTTTACGTACAGCAAACCAATCTTGTTCTCTGATGACCTGAAAGCTGTATACACTTTCACCCATGATGATTTATCCCACTTCCAAACACTAATACATGGTCTACTGCTTGGAAGCTGCAGTTTGATACAAACAAATGTGGCTGGATATGCTTTGGTGCTCCATCGGTAGACATCCAACTACATCTTCAGCCTACGAAACCGCCTGCTTTCAAAGTATATGTGACGTTGGGCTAGGATATTCAAGGAACCTTACATTTTCTGAATAGGTCGCATCAGAAACTCGCGAACCTAGAATCTTAGTGGGTTGCATAGTCCGTAACTTTCACCCTAAAGAAGTCAAGTTACTGCTCTATAAAACTTGCCTACGTCCACTATTAGGATATTGTCTATTTATACTGAGTGGTATCCATATTGGACACAATAATAGCCGGTGTCCCAAGTTATTTTGCGGCTAGGCTACTAGAATACGATTGCAATAGGACTGCAACTCCAGGTGCAGGACCCTAAGTCTAGGACCATTTCCGATGAGACGATTCAAAATCAACCCGAAACTTTTCTTCAATGTGCTACACAAATTCATTTTCACAACCAGTGGTGAGTTTCGGTTCAAACGCAACGGTTGCTACCGTCTGCACAACCACGCCCACAGCGCCACAATGAAGCCGTACAAATCCTGCTTGGGTGCAAATTTTTCACCGTCAAATTCACTCAGTTGTGAAACATACTTCCCGCTAAAGAGAGGGCCTCCACATTAATCTCTGAATTTAGCCGGTTACTAGTTAACTTCTTATCATCTAGCAGCCTATCCGGCTTACCGAGTTCACCAACACCAGTCTCCATGACATTTCGTAAACTAGTCCCTCGTAGTTATTAATGAGACATCCACCACACCTGCGCTGGCCTTTCATACGAAGCGTCGACAAGACTCCCATAAGTTATCACCTAAAAATAACCGCACTTTCTGCTCTACCCGACATACTAATCGAAAACAGAAGTCCTACACTGCACGACAGCACGAAATTTGTTCTTACGTGTTCAGTCGAAAAAGCACGTGCAATGAGCACCATAGCAAAGAAAGTTAAGTAGGCAGAAACATGAACATAAGAAACACATTCCTTATTGGAATTCCTGTTTCTTTCTCTGCCCGCTGCTTTGTTTCTGTTTTTCTCGCTATAGAAAGGCAATTCAATTCTAAATGTTGGTTTAGTCGTCATCTAAAAATAGTTATCTCTGGAACAGACCTTGGCTGAAACTGTCCTCTGCGGGGGATGGCCAGCGTCACTGCGTTCACAATATCTGACTGCAACAAACAGAAACAAAGAACGTTCATTTGTTTATAACAGCATGATTATCAGAACCAAGAACCAAAGTCTAACATTTACCGACCGCAAAGCTGTCACTACCCGTGAAAACGGCGGACAAGACGCCCTGGAAGTCCTCTTGATGCACTCAACCAAGTCTATTGGTTTGGGATGCCGGACTTGGAAAAGTGAAGGTGCTTGGCTCTCAGTCGTAGTATTCATCAAGTTCATGAATTTTTGATGTGAAATGACATTGACATACATGAATCTTACAGCTCTGGAGTAATCAATGTAGTACAATAAATAAACAACTTCTGAGTACATTCTCTCATAAACTTTTCATCATGACCCCAAGCAAAAAGTGAAAACTGCCGCAATGGAAGTGCTGGCTTCAAGCTTCATTTTTCTCTAGGAAATGCTTATAATCCTGGGATACAAACCTGAGTTTTTGTTAATGCGAAGAAAATACTTCCACTTGTCCGACCTGTAAAGTCTTGCATACTTATCCTACTGGGATGATCCATCGTATAAACATGCAGCACCCATATCTTCTAGCGGAGGAATAGGTGGTGATTGAGACTGCCTGCCACAAAAAATACATGTAATTTATCAAGTAAGTTATTCATGCCTGTAAACATTTGTGCTCGTATATTCAGATATAAATGTCATTGTAATTGAAAATGTGGTACGATGTGATTATGAGCAATAATTTATGCTCAAAACATTATCACGCGAGTAATATTGTATCATTGTGTGCTATGTCAAATAAACAAACATGATACGGAATTTCAGGCTCTTAACTACAAAGAGAAGGAGTGAAACATAACGCGTTTCCCTGCCTCTATGATGCGCTATCCTTCTGAAGCGAAAGGGGTTGTGAATGATGCGTGGTGTTGCGAACACGCCACCTCTCGAAACGCTGTGTTGCGCAAGTTGTAGCTATGTTAAACTTCTGTTGACCTAAACTACTTGGTGGCTCAACTCATCATCCGTCTTAGTGGTGTGTCAGAACGAGTTTCAATGCAGTAAAGTCTGTTTTAGGCTGGGTTGACGAAGATATGAATGGATATACTCTTTATAGACGGCTTTGCATGGTTCTTTTTCAAAAGGCCTAGAGATGTGCTAATAGTAAGCCTAGGCCGCGATGCAATTTGGTTTACAGATGACCCATTATATGCAGAGACGGGAGGATCTGCACTGAAAATAACTTTCAGATCGTTCCTGTCCGCATGCTGGGCTACCCAAATTACATCTGCAACACGTGAGTTTCCTCCAGCTTTTTCAATACTTTACGTATTGCTACCGGCTTTCAAATCTAGAATAGTGGGAAACAATTCTTTGTTAGCCCGTGCAATTCACGGAATGGTTGGATTAAACCTTGTCCTGAAGATCTCAGTGTAGGATGCTGAGAGTTTGCTGCTACGGAGAATCCCGCTGCCTAACAACAGTGTACCACAAAGATCCCCAGATGATGAGGATTTCACTCTAATATTCCGACTTTATTTTGATGTTCTTTCAAGTGACGAGTTCGAAGGCGGTGGAATAAGCTGTACGAAGGAACACCTAAGTACGGACCTGAGAAACAGATCGGCAAAATAGGATCTAATGTAATAGACTCAGTCATTTAAACGCTTCATCAGACAATGGGCTTGAAAGACATATCAAATTAGTCTATTAAGTGAAGCGACAGTATTTACCTGCCTATGTTCCGAGGAAGGTTTATCGCTTACGTGGTATCAGGGTGCTCACAATATTCTACTTCTGCGTTTATTGACGATTCTACCTCTCTTCATTCAGTAATTAATAGTTAGGCTTTCCATCTATCTGGAATGTATGTTGTGACTTCATGTCGTATGTCTCAGATGTTGAAATTATAGCGCTCAGCCTTGACTGAGAAATGATGCCAGATCTAAAATAAATATTCCAGAAATTTAAATAAAGTCGCATGGGGTAAGCAACACTTGCATCCGCCCATCGACAATCGTGGTTTTCGCGTTTTCCCTATGCTTACCGGGTGCAACAAACTCAGTTTGTAGCTCGGCTATTACTAGACAGTTTAGTTAACGTTCCCCCCCCTCAACTGGGCATTTCACCTCTGACTAATAAATTAATTGCTTCTCTGAACATTTTTTCATCTGTAACGCGCTTTCCGATTGATCTATTGCGATCGAGTCTTAGATGTAGATAAGGTAGTGATTACTTGGGTGTTGGCACATTTTGATTTGTGCAGGGCCGGTCAAGTTGTAGGCGAAAGGCAAGAATGTTATATTCCTTATCCCAACCAACATGTGCCAATCGAGCGGGTGTTAACGACAGGCAAGTAAGAAGACAAACATCGCCGGGTTCGAAGGGGTGTGATCGATAAGGTTCTTCACCATGCGATGTATACAAACAAAAATTGGTTCCAGTATTGGTGCGATATCGATGCATACTGTATTTGTCAAGAAATTTGAATAAGGTTACATTGTACACAGAACGTGGCCCTCGCACCAGAACGCTGAAATATGATGTTTAAGTGTTCGAAAAGAACGGAAAATAGGTAATAGTGATGGAAATAGCCGTATATGTGTGTTCAGTAATAATACACTGGAATTCGATAGCTAGTGGTTGTTGGGTTTGACAGCTGAGTTATGAAACCGTTTTGGGAATTGTCCCAGTGCGAGCCTGACAGACTCAAAGGCCAGTCACTAGTTACTCGAACTTGTTATGTATCCACGAATATGAGACCAAGGGAGAATACCATAGTGTAGTCGGATGGAATAGTATATTTGGGTGGTTGTACCAAGATACCAATGCGTTCCAACTAACTGGCTAGACGGTCGATTACGAGCAGTGCAATGTAACGCGACGGCGTGCCAAATGGCGAGGATGCTTGACCGGGTGCCTTCAGCTTAGCTAGCCCAGTTAAAGTATCAAGGTCAGCATCGACGTAGAATGTCGTCAAACCCGGGGCTATTGATTTTGGAAAAGTGTGTGACGCTGCGCTGTTGTGGTTGTTAATCTTGAAGGTGAATGAGGGAATGTACAAAATGAGCACTAACAGGGAATCCACAGGCCTTGGATGAAAACAATGTGAGAAGGGTTGCAAATGAATAAACATGGGCGTGTATTACCTGTATGAAATACACTTGCTGCCAGTGCGATGCAAAACGTGTGTTCTAAATGGAAGGCAGTCAAGTTGTGAATAAAGAAACATAACATTCCAGCCAGTGAGCTCTCCTACCCTATCCAGCAATCTTTTCAGACTTTCCTGTAGGAGTGACAGCTGTTGTAGCTTGCCCGGATGCGATATCGTTGCTAAATGTTTCCGTAGGATTGTCGATAAGGGTAGGCCTTACTCTGCCGATGCCAACAGCCTCTGATTCCTTGATCCCTTCGATTGCAACGACTTCGTCACCCCTACTTGAGACTGCAAAGGGGCCATCATAAGCTGGTTTTAGTGGTCACTTGACGCCATCTCTTCTGTCACAGGCATGTGTACAGCTGTTTAGCTGAGACGAAACGTGTGACAGTCGTTGTTTTAATCGTAAGAGTGATATTTTCGTCCTCCTCCTACGCTTTTTCAGTAGTTCTACGTAGTTGGCCATATGGAGTTGGACTTGGTTATCTGGGGTGAAAACTTCTGCTGGTAATCGTAATGTTGCCCCGCAGACTAACTCTTAAATACAGTAACCAGTATCTCACTTCAAAGTGGATTTAATTCTAAGTTGTGCCAAAAGGAGTTTGGTAGACAAGTTATTGTCAATCAGAGTAACAGTAAGTGCTACTCAAAGTTGTCTATGTAAGCGTTCCGCCACACCATTAAGAATAGGATGGCATGCTTTTGTGTGTATCTGTTTGGTGCCAAATAAGTCAGTGAGTTATTGGAATAAGTAACTCTCAGACTATGCACCTCGTTCAATAGTGATGGCTGAGAGGGCACTAAAGTTGGATGTCTAGCGGGTCATCTATGCTTTGGCAAGTGTTTCGGCTGAAATGTCCCGTAGTGGGACAGCAGGAGGTGAGAGAGTAGAAGTATCTATGCATGTGAGGAGATAGTGAAAACTGTCGAAAGGAGGCAGTGGTCCAACTATATCTACGTGGACATGCTGAAACATGGGGGTAAGACTGGAAAACTGACCAAATGGAGCGTTGGTGTAACAATGCACGTTTACTCTTTGACACGTAAGACATGTTCTTGTCTACCGTTTAACATAACTATTTATATTTGATCAAGCAAATCTCTCGTTAATCAGCATCATCGTGCCACTGATCCAAAAGTGTGATGGGTTGTACAGGTTGTCAAACTGGGTTGTTCGTCACATCGCTCAACCAGCCCATCTGTCAACAGAGGTCAACCAAGTCTATGCATTATGAAAAGGAGACTTACAGGCAACAGCCAATAATAATGCCAAGACTTTGTCACAACTATAATCGCATATTCAAGTCGACAATCCGCAGTTATCATGCTTCTTACTGATGGGCATCGCTAGTTGAGGTAGCTGCACTTGGGCTGTTATAAGCGGATGAGATAATAACGCAACAAGACACCTGGATTGGGTAGAAGTAATACTACCATTCTCTCCCTCACCCCATACTTCACCGAGCTGCGAAAATCAGAAGACAAAAGATGGGCCTGCGTCCGATTTAAGGAAGACAAATTTACTCAACAAAAACAGTGTTTATACACAGCTGCTACTCAGAAAATGAAGCCACCAGATAACCAATCAAGAGCTCTTGCTCAGAAAGTGGAGCAGCATATAAGGAACCGGATGGACGCAACTGTAGGTCTGAAACGAGAATGTTTCTACCCCAACGTTGAATGACCTTGAGGGATTTCCATTTTTGGCCACTTCCCAGCACCTCCTCCCGTAGACAGCGTATAGCTTCTTCTTCTGTAGGCCATAACTGACTCGGGGTCGGAGATTTTTTCGTGGGGTGAGACAGCCGTTTTCCCCCCTTGCTATTAATACACCGTCTGCGGCGGAGAATGATGCATGCTCCCGAAGCGGGCGTTCCGGCTGAGACTTATCTGATGTACGGAACGACTCATTATCAAGGCGTCGAGTTTATGGATGCAATCCAACCCAAGCCCGTCATCCATCCAAATCAGCACAGGACCACGCATTGCTGCGTAACAGTTCGAGTGGCTACTGCTCATATTGCTACGTCAAGTAAAGGGCAGTGAACCGCGAGGCGAAGAACAGAAAATTCAGTCAAAATAAATATAAAGCACTGAAAGAGAGAAATGAAGAATGAGAAAGTGGTGGAATTCGGTATACTGTTAAGATGAGGATGATGTGTGAATGTATCTGAGCCACTGACTCCGGTTCCCAGCCACATCACCCAGAGTCTCCAACCGCCGATGTATTCCGCCCCGCGGATCCCAACCACCTACCCTGCATCGCCGCACATGTCCTAAACCAACAGTCACAGGCTTCATACATTGGCGCCATGTTTTCATCTGACCACCCTGAGCCTTTTTCCAGTCGAAACCCACTTCAGCCAACATTGCGTGTCGAGGCAACTGGTGACCAGGTATACGTAACACGTGTCCCAGCCATCTCGGCCATTTACGGTTCACAACGTATCAACCGACTTACCTCTTGTCCCTAAAACTCTACTCCTGACTTCTGCGTTACCCACGTGGTGACACCACGGAATACGGCCCATACTACGAAGGCAGTGGTGGTCAAACACTTGAAGTCCTCTCATGCCTTCTGACTTCACTGGCCATGTTTCACAGCCACACAGTGGGAGAGAGCGGACTGCTGTGTAGCATACGCGACCCTTAATAGACAGTCGGATAGCACCAAAGGGTTACAGGTGGCGCAGGTTTCAGAAGCCAGTCGAGCCTTTTACGTTTATGCAGGGATTTCGCCGGCCACTGAGCCAATACAGTGGGGCTGATCCTACTTCCCAGGTAAGTGAAGTGGTCAACACACTCAACCACTATACTCTCTGTTGTTAGCCGAGGCACCGTTGAAGACCAACCATGGAGCAACTATTTGTATTCGGGTGGTGAGAAACGCCACTCAGTGTTCAGAAGACTCTGCGTCTTGCTAGCATCTTCACCTAACAGGACGTCACCTGCGTATACTAGGCCCGACGGAAATTCTCCTGTGATCGGGTCAACGTCTGTGTAGTCAGGTGACGAGAGAGAAACCCCCATAAGGATATCTAAGATAAAATTGAATAAGAATGGAGATAGCGGACACCCTTGACGGACACCACTCGGTGAGCACAGCTCCCCGAACGTGTCACCACAGGCTCTAACTTGCCCACAAGTGTTCCAGTAGAGAACCTTCAATAAAGTGGTGTACTTACTCGGCACGCCTTTTAGTGAGAGACCTTGTAATGAGACTTCTCGATCAACGGAGTCGAATGCTGCATTCAGGTCGAGAAATATTGCTATTTTCGGGCGTCGGCAAGCGTGTTTGTGTTCCGAAACCTGGCGCAGTGTTAATATTTGATCAATTCACCCACGGCCAGGTCTAAAGCCTGATTGGTTTTCTCGGGCTTGCTGTTCTCGAGCTCCACTCAGAGGTCGAGGAATTATAGAACCGGGAGTCCTAGGCAGTTTTCGTCAGGCTGACTCCTCTGTGGTTAACACAAGAGGACTTCTCGCGTTTCTTGAAGACTGGGATGATCAGTGATTCAGACCGGTCAGAGGGGATCGTATTCGATCTACATGTACCGGTTAACATTTCTGTTAGCCTGACTAACAGCACCTTATCCCCACCCTTGTATACCCCTGAAGTTGGTCCGTCTAGGCCTGCCGCCCTTCCTTGTTTCGCGTTGCCTACCACTTTCTCGATTTATGCTAGTGCCGGGAAGTCTATCTGAATGTTCCATCCAGGATCCGACTGGATAGCGGGCAAAGCAATGGGGGCTAGAGGCCAGTTAAACTGCTCCTCGAAGTGTTCTGCCTATCATTCCAGTCGTCTCCCCTGCTAGTGAATCGCAGACCTATACTTCTCCACCATAGCCTCACTAACTGTTGTTGACCTTCCTTCCAGTTTCCTTAATAAGTCTGAATAACCGTCTACTGCTAACAGTCACCGCTGCCTTTTCCATCTCTTTAGCCTTCGCTGCCCACCATCGTTCGTGGTTGTTGAGTAGACTTCTCCTTGACCAACTCCCAAGTTGTGACTGCTTTTCACCGTATTCAGAGCCTGCAGGCAGGGATGCGTTCACGTGCATCCATTAGTTCGGGTGCTGCTGATATCCACTGCCTCTTTTTAGCCACTTTCGGAGTCGGCGACGGTCTTCAGTGCTGCTTTTACAGCAGACTGAAGATGGCACCAAGCTTCTTCTGGATGAGTGATGGTCTTCTATTCCGATAAATGCCTAGCCACCTTCTCACTGAAAACGACTTTGGTGTTTTCATTGTCAAGTGGTACTCGTGGTTGTTTTGTTGCCAAACCTTTCTTACGTCCATTGAGACGCAGACATACACGCGCCGAGATCAACGCGTGGTCACTATCCAAGCATTTACTCCAGAAGGAGCGGCAGTCTTCCACCGATCTTCCCCAGCGATGACTAATAGCAATGTGGTCTATCTGTGTCCATCGCTGAATTGAGCTCTGTGGACACCATGTCAGACAGTGTCTTTCTTTATGCCTGAAATTTGTGCCAGCTAAAAATAGGCGGTTATCTGAGCACAATTGTAGCAGGCGATTTCCATTATCTGTTCGATCATCCGGGACTCCGAAAGTGCTATTTAGGCGCCTTCCTGCCTCACTCCGTCTACCCACTTGTGCACTGAGGTCACCTGCAACAACGGCCATGTCCGAACGTTTGGCTTTAAAAAGGAGGCTAAACAGTTCACAGTAGAACTCGTCCTTCACTCCGTCCGGACTACAGTCAGTGGATGCGTAAGCGGAGATTACAAAGAGACAACGGCGAGCCTCCCTATTCCTTTTAGTCTTCACTGTGCCGTTCTGTTGGACAGCGCAGAGATGGCTGTCAACCGGGATCCGGCCCAGTAGTGGGTTTTCTGCACTAGTGCTTAATGTCATGCCTACTTCCTCAAGACCGCGAGAGCTAGCTATCGAATCCTCAGAAACTCGAAGGGTGAATTTTGAAGACTCACTAGATTTGCCGAGAGGGGTCAGATGAATGACCGCACTTGGGTCCAGTATGCTTGTCTCACAAACACAGCACACATCCTTGACCCGAGCTGCTAGTCTTTGCCAGTGAAGGCTGTTGAACAACTTGACGGAGGGTGCGGACATTGAAAGCCCCAGCATGTAATTTGGAGCGTGGTTCAAAGAGACCCAGGATGCTGTTCTGTGAACTCGGATAGTTGTCAAAGGCTACAGAGCCAGGAGAAATTGAAGATGATGTGGTATTGTTGATTGAGAGACATGAAGGAAGATTAGAAGGTAATGATGGGGGGTGGGTGGGTGGGTGGATAGCAGTCTGAGGGAACTTGAGTTCTGACAGTGTTGTGCGGTTGGTTGACGCTTCCCGATTGCCCGCACTGCTGAAGTTTATTTCTTCTTAAGGTACCTGAAAGAGATTCTTGTGGCCACAGAACCCATCGGATATCTGCTTGGGGTCTGTCACACTCAGCCTTATGCATATGCTTGTTTTGAACTTTTGTTGTTTCGCGGCCGGGTGGTTGAAAAGAAACGACAAATGAACCAACACCGCCAACTCAGCAGACCATGGGGTATGGTGGAATGCGTTATTTTTGGGGTCCACCGTTTCTCACCCCGTTCCACTGAGGGGGCAGCGTCAGCATGGCACTGCTGGTCATTCAAGGGAAACACCTGACTGCTGTTACACCACATCCAGCTAACAGCCGTACGACTTCGCCCTCAAACCTCCTTCATCATGTAGTAATTTACACCACAACGGTAACTGCTTTTTGTCTAACCACTATTCAGCAGACCTTTCTGGTTTGGTAGGGCCTCTATGGAACAAGTATTCCAACAAGGTAGCTCAATGGGTCATTGTGATATGCAAGCCCGACCATCACGCCAAGGTAGCAGCTATCGGTCACCTAAACCATGACGATTTGTTAGGTAACAGACATCACTGAATTCATGATCACCAAACTGAATATGGCAACCAGTCTCACCAATCAGTTTTAGCACGATTCCAGGAGCATCTTTAGCAGTATGGTCAGTTGGGTAGATCTGTGAGCACCAAAGTATGCGCCATGTGCTGAGAGAAATCGAAGTGATATCAGATGCTGCATCCAGCTGCACACGATTAGGTTAACCACCAACAGATAGATCAACATGTCCACTTTTGTGGCCAAAATCACTTTTGGAAGTGGTGTAAATACCATGGATTTGGCTGAATGAGTTGCGTTCGACAATGCGTTCAGTTTTCATGGAAGTATTTTTCCTCCGAGGTATAGTGGACCCGAGGAATGTCAAGTAAACCAAAATGACAAACTATGTATAATTTACAAGGAAAATGGATCTTATGATACAGATGTATGATAAATTATGCGTTATAGCACAACTAGTATTGTCAATGTTATAGAAAATCACTGGTTACTTGGAGGTTATCTCTTCCGTATTGTCCACCACAATTTTTGGATACTCCAGAGATCGGAAAGCGACATTTGTTGGTTCTGCACAGTGGTCATCGGTCGGCTTGATTGTCGTAATATTTGGAATTAAGATGAGAGATCCTGTAAAAATCCAAAGACAATTACTTAGTATTCACGACAGGCAATAGTCGCGGAGTCAGAAGCCGGATTGGTTAGAAGCACATTATATTTCCACGATTAGCAGCAGCAAAAGCTGTAATTACCTCTACAACCAAAAAATGCATATAAACAACATTCGTTTTTACAAGTAATAGGAAATATGTACAGAATGTGTAAAAAACGATGAAAAGGAAATATCGCTTTTAGTTAAAGTGGTTTATACACAGTGCTGTGCAGTCTCCTTACAGCTCCCCCCTTAAAAATCAGGAGGAACTGTCTGGTAGAAGGGAAAAAAATATGCACGCAGGATCAAACCCGAAAAAATATATACATAGACGTAGTGGGGAAACAAAATTAGTACGAATATTTATAAGTAATGCTTATAATTATTCTAAAATATACGTATTTCCCGAATGATTTATGAACAACAGTAAAATGTGATATATATTGGTATAAAAGGGGTGAGAAATGCGAGGAATACGTGTTGTGTATAAAAAATAATAGTAATGGTCAGCATGTATATTTATGAATAAATTTGATGCAAAATAATAAAATATTTCGAATTGGAAATGGGGAAAATATCAGTCAATGAAATGTACATAACGTTTGGGTTTGATTACTTGCCGGCCGCTGCGTATGCTGCACGAAGGAATGGAAGAAGTCTGCTAGCAGTCTCCACAGGGGACAGTAACCCCCTCTGAGCCCGGAACGATGACACCGCCGGCATTTGTGCGTTTTGAATGGACAGACTTTAAGAAGATGCCATAAACCGCAATGCCAAGAAACTGAAGGAGGTTTACCTGGTGGTTTTGATTTATATTGCGTGTGCTTGGTTGCAGAGTGAGGGATTTTCACTGCGTTGACTGAACCGAAATCAGACGCCTGGGACTTCTGCTGTACCAAAGCCGCACCATGCTTCAAATTGCCTAAGCATTGGCATTCTGCCGTCACCATCTGCAGTGTCATTTTTTGGATTTTGTTCGACAAGTGACAAAAGTCTTGTTCAGATATCAGCATCTTCAGCGTTATTCAGACCACAAATAAAAATCAAACACTTAAATTGGTTGGAAGTCATTTCGTTGACTTTGAATCGTTCAAACTTGCGATTAACCTTGCCAACATATGACAGATAGTCATCAGGGGGTAACCTGGATAGCTGAAGGCATTGATATCAAATGTTAAAGAGAGAGGATTGTTCACCAGAAATCTGAGATAGGATATCAATAGTTTCATAGAGGAATAATTCACGAGAATTTTGTGGCAGAGTGGAATTAACATATTTATTGTGTTCAGCAGTTCCAAGTCTTCGTAATAATAAACTAGCCGCATCATCAAACATAGAACATTCAATGAGAAAAAACCCTTCATATCGATTAAACCATGAAACAAATATGAGACCAAACACAGGATCATAATTGAACTCATTGATAGAATTAGAAATTCCTTCACATTTATCTGCATGGGATGCTGACGGCGACTGAATTGATAATTTCTGAGTAAGAGTTTTAATAAGCTTCAATTGAGCTTGTTGAAGTTGCAAAGTGGATTTGAAGTCTTCCAGAGAAATGAACATTGCAAAATAAATCAAACACCCGACGCCAAATGATGTGACTGAGTAAGGGTATTGCGTGGGTTCTAACAATAAGCGAACGAGATACCTGGACTGGATAGGAGTAATACTACCATTCTCTCCCTCACCCCATACTTCACCGAGCTGCGAAAATCAGAAGACAAAAGATGGGCCTGCGTCCGATTTAAGGAAGACAAATTTACTCAACAAAAACAGTGTTTATACACAGCTGCTACTCAGAAAATGAAGCCACCAGATAACCAATCAAGAGCTCTTGCTCAGAAAGTGGAGCAGCATATAAGGAACCGGATGGACGCAACTGTAGGTCTGAAACGAGAATGTTTCTACCCCAACGTTGAATGACCTTGAGGGATTTCCATTTTTGGTCACTTCCTGGCATTACTAATGTGTTTAAATTTACTTAACTGAACAATTGTAGTAAAGGTTAACACCGCCGGTAATAAACAACTTCTTGTTGGCAGGATTCAAGGGTCATAGGGCATGTGAAATTGAATTAGGATGGAATGTATTCTTCCTTTTATAATCTTGTGTGTTCAAATAGCGTGACTGTTTCTGACTGCCTTGTTTAAACTGTGAACTTGACGTCACAGTCATTGCAAGGTATTTCAGAAGATTGTACCACTTTGTGTAACTGGGTAAGTAGAATCCCCAACTGAAAAGTCTTGTTTCCGAACAAGTTTTTAAATTTGAGTGCCACCCTGGTCCTAGCCTTGATGAGAATCTTAGGTGGATGTTTTGTGTTCGTTTTTGAAATGACAACACCTAGATAACCTCGAATTCATCTTTAGCCATAATGTAATGAATCGTCACATCAATAGTTCTCCTCTTTCCATGCGTCCTTAGGCATTTCCAGATCAACATAGGACGGTGTATATGCGAAATTAAAGCCTTTTGCACGCTCTTTATTTCTTTGTTTCAGTTACCGTACCTACTGGATAGCCTTACAGACTGATAAGTGAAACAATAGACTCAACCTTCCCTTACTAATGTGAGGTGAAATGACCTACAGCACCGATATCTTTTGGAACGACGTTGCTTGTAGACACTGCCGTCGAAACCACCGGTTTATCTTCCTTTCATCCTGTAATATAAGATACTGCATTCTCTTGATTCAGTTAACCCAAAAGGAGATTGAACTCCTTCTACCACCTACTTTATATATCTTTGGCTTCAGTTTTGTTTTCACTACTTCCGTGTGCACCTTTATCTTCCTCCACATAAGCTGACTTCTAAACAGCTGGTTTCGTACACCCCACCAAGTAAATTTTGTAGTCAGTACAATCATATATCACGATTGATTGTGCGTAGTACTTTTGTGCTGCTATTTCGAGTTTCGACTGCTACTCGCTTTTGGTATTCATTTTGCAAGTCTAACTGATCTGTCGTTCATTCATGTGGAATTCTGGTAATCGCGCTTGCAAGCTTACATCATACCATCACAACTTTATGAAGGATGCACACGACCCAAGGTCACGGATGCACTAACCTCCCTATCTTCAAGAATATTCGACGGTTAAAACAATGGCTGAATAATTCCTGATTTCGAACTGAACTTGCTTCAATCTACAGAACAGTTATGTTGGTGTTTAGCTGTTTTATTCTTTGTTGCCTGTGAAACATTAGGTTTCTTTCTCGAAACTTATCTCCTATATACCATGAATAACGGTGTCTAATGTGCTGCTTGTTATTGTACATAATAGTGAGTTCATATTACCAAAGTCATCAAACCTGTAAACTGGTTTACTTTCATGTAGCTTATGTTGTATGAAACATGTTACATTATTATTATTATCATTGTTATTATTATTATAGGAGTTGTGGATTGGTCTGGATCTCGATACTTTAAATGTGTCATCTGTGTATTTCCACCATACCTTCGAGGAATGAATGTCATAGGAGCCAAACATTCTCAACTTTTCATAAAAACATCTTCTAAGACTGCAGGTACTAGTGATCCAGTGATTACTCTTTCCCTTTGTTCGTACATTTTATCTCAACTTTTGAAAACTGTACAAAATGTAAAGCATTTAACTACAAACCTTCAATTATACGTCTACTACGGTTCCCGACAAAACAAAGTGCAATGATACCGCGTATCGAAACAGAAACTTCAATATAGTTCCATAAACAGGTTGAATGAAGGCAAACAAAACAAATCACTAATGCTTTTGAACACATTACATGAGTACAACCAAATTATATGCAACAGTCAGCCGCTGTCATTCACAAATCTCTCTCAATAAAAATATTAGCTGACCAACCTTAGAACTATGCTATTTTCTGGTCAGAAGCCTATCTTCTTCTACATGCCGTTTTCAGTGCCACTGAACATTGGCACTCTTTCAAAATTCACCGTTTTCTGCGTTTAATTACCCATTTCTGTCATCTTTATGTCAGTTGTTGCGCGGTGGAGGCTTGTAGTAATACAACTAGAGGTAAATCGAGTGCTAACATTAGTTATGTACTTGTAGACTCCATTCATCTGGCTACCAACCTTTATCTGTGCTTGGAACGTTTCGATTGCCATTTCTTAGTTTATTCGCTCTTAGTTTTGGAAATACAAATCACTGATGTTTAATATCACATGTTTTCTACGGTAGGGGTTTGGATTTCGAGATATTACAGGCTTTCATTCGTAGGACATTACAATTTACTCAATGGGGTCCATTTTGTTTGCTTGGCAATCAAGTTGATGAAAATCACCGAATAGCAATTTCCAGTTCAGTATATGTCTTATCCTGGTCGGTAAATTCACACACTCTTCCTCTTACATCTGAAGGACAAGATTACCACAATTAGGACTACTTTGATAATTTAGTTGTCCAGCTATACATGCCACTTATTACCACCACCAATGGAGACATCTCCAGATATACCCCTCCAAAAACACATAATGAAAATCCAATGAAATCCAATAGTTTTAATCAGAATATACACGTGAAACCTAGGGCTATACATGTAGTAGTTGGCACAACACACCGTGTACATAAGATAAAATATACACGTAATTAACTTCCGTATGCTTTGGTTTCCTGCTCTACGTTTTCTCTATTCTTGCTGTAAATGGAATCTTAGAAGCCTACAATTAGATTGAAGGTACAATATTTCATCAGCACTATTCTTAAATATCACTGCATCCATCTTCAACCGACTCTCCTGCAATCATGTGAAGCGTGATGGACGTCCTTTTGGCATTGCATGGAGATCCTTCTATGAAGCCTCTTGACACTTATAGATCCAGTGTTACAATGAATCATGCATTTACTGCACTGTTTTACTTCGAATAGTTGACTGCTGCCATTTCATCGACTGCAGCAGTAAACAGTAAACAAAATTGAGAGAAATACCAACAACTTTATCTGCAGGTGCAAAATTTTTGACTAGACCTCGAAATTCAGCGGAATTTGACCACTACTCACCGAGATACTAAGCGTGGTGCAAAGCATAATGGCGTCTGTGGTGGAAATATGTCTAATTTCGTATGAACATTTAATAGGGGAGGTGACATATTGTTATCAGTATTACTTATTATTGTCTACACAGCATGTCTTAACGTTTTAGTGAACCTGGAGATGCATGTCCTTTGAATCATACGTTGAATCTGTCGTGGTTCTTCCCCCAATATACATGACCCTTCAAATGAAAACACTTGGGTAATTTGGCCAGCATTACTTTTTCTTTGAAAGTGAACTTGTTGAATTGTTTCCCCTTCTTTTTTGAATGATACTTTTACACATTCACTAAAAATGACTTTCATTTCTGCCAGATAACCTAAAAGCATAACAAAAATTCAACATATAACTAAAAGTACACTATCTGTATGTGATGTAAAGGCTTATTTCTTTCAGATTATGGAGTTCCACCACCTGGAAAGAAAAAAAGATTATAAAAAACGTTACCAAAGGTTTTTCACCACTAAACGTTATAACCGTATTTTTAAAATGATATATACCTTTAAACTCGGGACTATATTATTATTATTATTATTATTATATCTAAATACAGATCCACGGGTGAAGTTTGAAGTCAGTCGTTGATTTCCACACATTCAGGAGTATTAAGATGTACCGAAAACGATTCAGGAAGGATCTCAATGAGTGCCGACAGTAGGTTTTGGATCACTAGACTTTCATCGGCTTCGGTATCGAATTAATCGTAAAACAATTTCCTCTTGACAGGTGCTGATGCCACAATGAATTCGCACTGTGGTAAAGTTGTCAGGCCCAAGTAGGTCCCTCAGAAAAAATCTTGTTCACAGCGACATGATGCAAGTTCGACTTCTATAATTGAACAGCCGTCGAAAACTAAGACCATGATAATATCACACTTTCCATCTATTTTCCGAATAGGGAGCAAACGTCATTTATGAAATTTTTAAGGGGTTCATAAGCAGCTTCATTACTTACGTTCCGCCAAACTTCATGACCAGCAACTTACAGTTATTTCTAGCCACATGGATTTCGGTGAAATAGGCATGATTTTGAAAAAACGAGTTTAGACTTGGGCTGTGTTCGTCTTACCTCAGCAAACAGCTCTAACTGTATTACAGTCTCAAACTACTTCCAATTTAAAGAAATTTACCGAAAGAACATTTCACTCGCGTTTAAAGTTACAAAACATTTCCATAAACACATTGAAAGTAATTGGCTAATGAGCTGCCGCAAGTACCGAATGTGGCTGTTGTCTTCATCTAAATAAACCTAATTTAGCGTGGCGTGCGGAGATTAGGATTATAATATCGTTATCACCTAGGAACACTTTTTCAGTTGTAGTCTTATGAGCGTTAAGTGGGTACATTTCAGCATCCTACGAGTGAGTCGTTGTGTTTAATTTGAGATTCCGACGTCCGGTATTTCAGGCCTTCATGCCTAGTGTGGATGGCATATTTAACTACAAGTCAAATAGTGAATATTATGTACAGTAGTCTGTTCCCTCCCAATATACTATTTTGCGGCACTACAACTTAGAGTAGAAGACGGAAAGAGGTTACAGGATGTTCATCAGTAGTTTCTTTGTCATGTTTCTTCGGCGCAGTGGGATCACAATGTGAACAATGATGAGGTTAGTCAAATAATGAAAGTCAGTCGATAGGGCTTAAAACACAAATCGAACGAGGTCAGTTTGGTACGTTATGCGCCAACCAAACTAGTCAATACCGCGACGTTACCCGAGGTATAATTATGTTAGAGAAGGTTATGAATTGATATTGGACCACACAGTCTTAGGCATTGGTTTAAGCCCAATGGACTAAGTGACTACAGTAGTAGAGACATCATCAAAAAGTCAGTGACTCCTGGTGAAAAAACCAGTAAGGTACAACAATACCGTAGATTTATTCACTCTTTATCACTTCTAAAGCTTCAAAAATCTTATATAGCGATAGTTACTCATCCTCTTATTCCTCCTCTGTCTTCACCTTGTCACAAAAAGCAGAGATTTTAAACCAATGGATCCTAGCGCAATGCTCCGCATCGATTTGCCGGCCCAACTCAACCGTTGTTTAACAATCGAAATACGATTATTCCGGTCAGAACGCAGTGTCTGGCACAGAACAGGTATCGAATAGACCAAAAGTATACTACTGCATCCTTTCTGTGTAGTGTGCTTAGCTTCCTTGAGTCACGCGTAGCCAAATTATATCCCAGGGATAACAGAGCACAATGGATATAGTTATATCTATATCTACGTGAAATCTACGGTACTACTTAATTATTATGTAATATTAAACAAAAGCGTACCTCAACAATGCTACCTTGGCGCTATGCAGTCAACAATGAATTCTTTGGTTCAAAATATCAATCTATATGATAAAGGGGGTCAGTACGTGATAAAGATTACATACCCACAACAAACTGAAAGTATTCCCAACAGAATAGGCCAGAAGTATCTATCTGCAACAGTCAGATCAAACACCAGGAATTTCTCATGCAGATGTTCAGATCAAAACCAAAAAAATAATGGCCTCCCACACCTTCGTGAAACAAAAATGAAAGCGAAATAAAGCTTCAGTTGAACAGACTGAATTGCGTAAAACGAATAGAAATATAGTTTTACCGAAGTTGGGAAACTGAAAAATTTACTCTTGTGGGTTTAAGCAACACCAAGATTAAAAAAACAGGACAGTAAGGATTTGTTCCATGACAAAAACAAAAAAAAAGAACACTAAAGGTAAATATAACTTCAAAGGTTCCGCAGAAAGGATTTTCCTATTACTTTCCGCTACAAATTACTTGGTCTTCCTTTATGAACACTAATTATCAAGTCAGGCACTAACCAGAATTTTTTCTCTCAAGTGACTAGATCAGAAATAGGTTGATTCATGCCAAATCTCTTCACAGAAGTTTAGTTATGTGTATATATGCCTACTCTCCTTTCATTCTGTGGGACTAAAGGGCAACCAGATAATTCAGTGTATATTGAAGAGATGTACGTGCCTATCTGCTTCTAGCAGTGGGCATCCACTAATCTGATAACTTTACCTGTTAGGTCGATGGGAAATTTTTATACAAGGATGATGTACTCCTATTTCCAAAGCTCTTAAATCCTTTCAGAGGTACTAACCTATAGACACACTATCCGCAGTCAGTCGGATTACCTAGTTTGAGCCTTTTTGGAGGTTATAAGCTGCATTCTTATTATATATGTTACGAACAAAATCACGATTCCTTCATAGTTTCCAACTTTTCTTTGGATTGCTTATATTCAAATCAGTTTTGGACCACAATTCGAAGACATTTTCAAGGGCAGTCACCAATTAAATAAATGCTTGGTTTGCTTCCATCCTACTTATTGTACAAGGACCCAAAGCGCAAGAAAAAACCTTAAACTGGATAGCAGTTTTAGCCACTTCCCAATATCCTTACCCTCATTCAAACACTACTGAGTATGAGAATATCACATATCTGAAACTTCAACAATGTACTTCATAAATGAATGAGATAAACCAAAATAAACACGTCAGTTACCCAGTTATAAGACACCCCAAAATACAGAAACTAGCAGTGTCCTAGGTCCACTCCTTGCAAAAAACAAAAGTAGGCTTTAGAACACCTAATGTAAATAGCAATGGGTCAATGTAGGAAATGCATTGAATAATTGAAGATGCGATGAGAAATACACATTGTAACCTTCCCTCTCTGGCATTAAAGCATGATTTGCATTTGCACTCGCTTAGATACGGACTGGACATTAAGTCCTATATCCATGTTCATAGGGGCAGATAAGATTCAGAAGCGGTTCAGTTGTCTCATTTTTTTTCTAAGAAGGCAAGATCTTGAGTGGAAATTACTTTACATCACTTCCAACTGAATATTTTATCTGCTTTTCCGAATCGGCCTATATGAATGAGCCAAATAGGTCACCAAAAATCTCATAATAAGTTTCGATGAGCTAACGTTAATTTATCGACACCGTCATACAATGATCTTACAGGAGCTTGACAGATGTAAAAGCCAGTCACAAGTTATTCATCCTTGTTGTAAAACCATGAGTGCAAGATTAACAAAGAACACAAAAGGGTAGCTAGATGGAGTGGATGTATTTGATAGCCCGTGCCAAAATATCGATGCGCTTTAACTAACTGGCTAGAGGATCTCATGTGAGCAACGTAACGTAACAAGACAACGTGAAAAACGGCGCGGATGCTTAACCGTGTAACTTCACCTTAGAGAATCCATTAGAACTATAAAGGTCAGCATTGATGTTGAATCCCACCTAACCCTAGGCTACTGATTTCGGTGAATTATATACCGCCACACATACATTATTGCAGTTTACTTAGCTTGACTTCCCAGTCATTTTGTACTGTTAGCCAATGCTCACAATGATGCCTTAAGATTACAGTGAATATAAGTAAGCATGGTTGACCATGTGCAACTGGATTTTCCTCTCCAAAACGATCTGAAACTCCTATTACAACTCCGGTTCCATAAGATAGGTTAGTCAAACAGAATACTTCCTCTGAACCCATGATTGCTTATTCCATTGAACATGCACAAATGAAAGGCTAGCACTCATTAGTGTGCTGTCAAACATATCACTCACTTGAACCAATTATCCTCAAAACTAAGATCGTTTGAGAGCCTTTGACGATCCTAAAGTAAGTTTCACTTGTGTAATAACTAGTCCAAGTTTATTATCGAGAATATAAATTTATGGTGACATGGAATTAAATGAATGAACTATGATCTTAGTGTATTTTTCTGAACTACTTAATCAAAATTTAATAGTAACAGCTAGGTAATAAGCAATTATCTTCTCGATTTGCCTACCCACTGCCTTCAATCCAAAGTCATATCAGGATATTACACATCCATTTCTTTGCCCTCCATCCCTACTGACTTTATTCAACCATTTATATTATTCCCATCAACTTTCTTTGGACAGTTTCACTTCCCCAACGTGAAACTTAACTTTCTCGATTTATTCCTTCTATGATATTTTACAATGCTAAATACTGCTGTGCATCACCATAATAATACAAACTGACTCACTCACACTCTGTAGTCCGTGCTGTAGCTGCTCAGGTATTAGATTCAACCGGAAGGTTATGCAAAAGTCAAACTTCCTCAAAATACTATGAAGCCCTTATTGCCAGACTTTAAATCCATCGTCAAGATAGCTTACAGAACCTCCCGATTACTCTCTCTACATATAAGGCTTAATGTTAGCAGTTATTTAAGTGTGGGTGTGTGTAAGCAGTTACTTTTAGTCTGATAAGGTTTGTTTTAGCAAGGAAACATCCACTTGCAAGCAACCGCCATTTATGCATCACCATAGTTATGATAAGTTTACCTGCTTACAGCAGTGAAGATAGTGATTTTCTGTCTGAAGGTTTTATTTTTCAAATTACAGGCTAGTTTGTTTGGGGAAGCAAGGGAGTTGTTGATTAGGTCAACTAACGTTCCTCAATTCCTATTAAGATACTAAGGTTGGGTAACAAAGAGATGATTGAGTATAGGTTCAATTTCTACCCGCTTATTCTGTTGTTTAGACAGCTGTGCTCATTTAATTTAGCAGGAATCGTTTGAAAAAGTCAACTTAGGTGAGTGTGGCCACTTCTTTTGGTAGAGTGTTTCACAGTGCCCACACACTCGAGAGACGTTAGGTCACACTTGGCCCTTTGGTGGGCTGCATAAGTGTGGTTCCCGCAAGACTGGCGGTCTTTGACTGATGATTTTGTGCTTTTGGGATGGTTCACTGGATGGATAATCTTGTAGGTTGTTACTAAGTTACCTATCTTCCTTCGGTAGCTTGAGGTGAACAAGTTGAGTTGTCTAAGGCTTTGTGTGTATATTCTGCCTGCCAGTCCGACAAACGACCATGTCCCTCTTCTCTGCACCTTCTCGAGTGTTTGTGTCTTTCTGTAGTAGAGGATGGAAAATCGTGCTGAATACCTCTGAGTGCGATGTAATGTAAGTTTTAAATACTATGAGGAAAAATTCAGGAGTTAGGCCTCGGAGCTGCCTTCCTAAGAAACGCATGATGGTGTTTACCCTTGCCATTATTCCATTATAGTTGGCATTAGTATCTAGTATGTATGAGAAGTTCAGTTCCTAATTTTTCTCTGTGGACACCTTGATGGTTGCATAGCCGCTTAGGGTGTAGCTAGTTTTCATCGCTTCTTGTGTTCGAAGGTAGATCAACTTGAACTTCTCCAGGTCGAAGCTCAAACCATTCTCAGCTGTTTTAGATTCTAACTTCAGTAGATAATCTCGGAATATCTTAGCCTTCTCTTCCTAAAAAATGGTCCTCAATACTTCGATGCCACCGGGAAGATGAGAAAACTTGAATGCAGAGGTCATTTATGAGTGTTAAAAATAGGAGTGACCCAAAGTTCGTTCCTAAAGAAATCCTTTTTTGGATTCCTCTAGGCTCACCAAATTCAGTTTGCTTTGGTTTAGGATTCTCTGTCCTCTAGATATGCCATAAACCTGGTTTTGTGGCTCTGCAGTGCTCACTTTTGCAAGTTTAGCAAGCATAGGGGTTGTGGGACACTACCAAAAGTCCAGAAAGATAACGTCTAAGAGCAGCAGGTATTCTGAATAGTGCAATCAATAAGTAATTAATGAACAAAGGACACCAAAAAAAATACTTTGAAATCATTCAAAATGATAGACGAATAGAATAGTTGGAATCTTCTTCGCTTCGTTGCAGCCACTGCAATCCAATGCCTGAGACCAGGTTTATGTATTCGAAAGGAATCAGTCGTCAATCTTCAACCCTGGCAAACCAGTTTCTTAGCCTTGCACTTACTTAGTTGCATCATTTCCCTGTCATTTTCAGCTATCAATAAACCTCAATCTTAATTGACTGATTTCTACTGATTATTTTCGATTACATTTTGTTTTCTGATTAGTAATTTATCCACTCATTGAATTGCACAGTTTTTTTTGCTGTAAATCTCACATTATTCATTTTTCTACCTTCATCTAATTTTTGCTAGAATTTGCGCTCTAATAAGATAGATATTTATGATATGATTCCATGATATTTCGACTTTATTTGAATTCCGACAGTACTCTTACTTTGCTGTATCGTTGTCCCTTTTTGACTGAACTCACTGAACTGGATTATGCTGGTACTTTATTATTGTAAGCAGCTGATATGAATAACCAAAGGGATGGCATTGATCCAAACATATCATTCTGCTCCAGTGTTTGTTATTTCTCTTTTAAAAATAAATATTTGTATGAAAAATCTTAATCTTTTAGGGAGTAAAAACCATTCAGCTACTGATTTTAAAGAACACCTCAAGTGGTAATGCCTTGAAATACTATGTGAATAAGATTTTGTATGGTTGAATTATAACACAGTCGACCTGCCTATATCACATTTGATATCTTCATCATTCAGTTAATGTCGAAGTATGCATACACAGCGGATTCGTCACGTCTGTAGTACATCACACTCATGGACTCTAGCAAGAATATTTCCTGACCTAATAATCAACACTCTTCTCGCATTCATGTCAGCATCCCAACTACTGAATATAGTGGTACTCAATTTCTAATGACTGATCAAATCTGTTTTCAGTGTTGATTATCTCAGCTGTCTGAGTTTTAGGTGAGCATAAACTATATTCTTCAAGAAGAATCGTGCATAAAATTAGCCGCTACTTGTTCAACAACAAATGAACCAGGAAAACATAAATGATTCATGTTCACTTCATTTGTTAGAAGTGGAAATATATCCACTCACTTCCAAAATTTGAAATTTTTGACATGTAAGTGGTCATATCAGCGAAGGGATTTCCTTACGTATGTTAAAAATTCTGTTTAGCACAAAGCAATTGAAAAGAGTGACAGTGCAAAGTTAAAGTATACACGATTGTATCCACATTAACCACATATAAATTAATGTGATATAGAATCATATCCCTATCTGACTCTAGTCTTTACATTATAGGGCTTGAAGCACTGCCGCTTTTCTTATTAGATATATAGATGGTGTGGAAATAGGAGATAATCCAAGGTATACAATGAAAAATTGTGTTGGCGATAAAATAACACGTTTAAAACAAACAGGAAGATGTTGAGTTTTTGATGTCGAGACAATTAAACAAGTATTAAATTATAGGGTCAATGTTAAATATATCTATGTTTACAATGAGGAATGTTTTTGAAATAAATCCCTCCCTGAAATACAGGAATAAGAAACAATATCTGTATTCCGTATAGCAATATTTTATCTTGATAAAAAAATTGTAATTTTCTTTTGATCTTTAAAACATCAAGTGGTCCAGTAAAATGTTCTATATAACATATGTTAATGTTCGTTTCATTAATTAGTTACTTATTTATTTAGGTTTTATTCACTTGATAAAAATACCAGTCTGCATCATTCTGCAAACGGTGTACACTTTGCGTTATTCCAGTTCATTTAGGGGATTAAATACGTGAATTTTTTAAGATAATTGATTGCTGTAAACCCAAAGGAAAGAACATATTTTCAGGATGCGAACTAGCATATATATATATATATATATATATATATATATATATATATGAGCATGCATGTATACCAATGTTCAAAACGCACAGGAAAAGTCGTTTCTCATTTAAAACAGTTAAGATGCAAATAAACACCAATGGTAAGTGATGAGATTTCTGGTAATGTTAGATACCATTGACCATATAATAAAAACAGCAGAAACATAGGTGACTAACGACGACTGAGTGACAAACAGTGCATAGTGGAAACGTAGATTATAATAATTAAAATGTGAAGTAATTGTTTACTATGTTGAAATTGTCCTGAGGCAAGAAAATATCAGAAACTTAATACTCACAATGTTGTTGCAAAACTAATAAGTTGCAAAGGTGACAAAAAGTCTAGAATCCATGGAGTCATACAAAAATGTCTATGATTTCGTCAAAAGTAAATCGTTTGTACATAACATTTTGATCAACGGACTGTTCTTCTAGAGATATTACTTTTGTCCCTATTGATAATTGTAAGCGTTTCAGTTCTACAGACGGATTTATATGTTACTAACCGTTTTACTATGGTTTCAGACTTAGCATAAGTGATGTTTGGTTTTATGAACGGTGGCTGAATTCTATCACTGCTTACAATTTCCTGTCAGTGATAGCATTCAACCATAATAACTTCTGATATGGTAACTAATTTAAAGGTTCGTCATAATGAGATTTCAATTGTCCGCTAATGTCATCACTAAGAAAAAAACACGATTCCGATCCAAAGTGTGCCAAAGTACATAGACTTGATTTCAGTGTTGTTGTAGGGACTGAGGTTGTAATGTAGTAATAAGGTGGCGCAGCTGTGACCCATAGTCTAGTTTAATGGAAATTATTTTGCTAGATTATTTATAAAGCAAGACTAAGTTAGTTCCACAAACTTCCAAGTTATCAACCTCCAAGTGTAATAATGGTCCTCAGGACACCACATTCAGACATTCAGAGTTCGATGGTAATTTCGTTACAGTTTCAGCAGATGTGTCATTGGTGGAGGTATAAAGGTATGTGGTCCACTCTTGAATACGTCAAAGTTATGGATAAAGAGATATTAAGCATAACCATTTGAAGGCTTAATCAAGTATTAAGATTGCGATTTAGTTTCTTCACATCTTCACATGTTTCCTGCAAATACGCTATCTCTACAATATCAATATATGCACTTTCTATGGCGCTCATGTATATTCGAGATAAAGCGTCAGGTGCCTCATTTTGATTCCCGTCAATACACCTTATGCCGGAAGTGAATTGCGAAATAAAGTCCAAATACCAGTCGATTTTATAAGAAACGTATGGTTTGTGAATAGTGCAAAAGTGTGGCCTTCGGAAGGTTCTGAAATGTTTGGAAGCCAAATAAATGGCTATCGTATCGTTACTGCGCATTATTTAGTTGTTTTGAAAAGGATAATGATTCCCGTTGACTATGAACACATAACTATAAGATTAAGGCTGCAGAAACATCACTGTTAATAGTACATCTGGATCGTGATGAGAGAGGACCTTCATAATTCAACAGCAAGCTTCCGTTCGCAATATATGTCAAGTACGCTATTGGGTCATTCGGAGTACTCTTGCTCGTCTTTGCAACAGATACGTTAGTGGCTGAGCTAGTTTAGCAAAGTTAGGTATAAAACGCCGATAGAAATATGCTAGCCCAAAGAATCGGCATAGCCTTCGAAATAAATCTGGAATAAGCTATTCTTCAGTTGTGTCTTCTTCTTGTGGGACCACTCTGAATTCTTTAAAATACACCTTAAACCGCAGGAACTGTAGTCATCTCTTTCCTAATTAACGTTACTGTGGGTTGGTTGTTATACCACATTTACTTATCTGTTTATAAATTGTTCTTTTTCAGTCCATTTTGTTACTAGTAAGTCATTTATATATGCAATAACAAAAGGTGGTGCATAAACTAGCTTATTTACAAATCTTTGGTGGCGTTCAGCAGCAGCTGTCAGTTCAAATGTCATAAAAGTAAATTCGAATAATCCCAAAGGAGCAATTACTGTAGTTTCAGGGACACCTGTGAGTTTCACGGGAATACTCTAATAAGCTCAAAGATCATTTTATGAGAAAATATTCACTTTTATCATGGAGTTTATAAAATCATGTTTGTGAGGAATAAGTTATCTTTCGGTAACCGTCTTATTATTCAACACTTTGTGATCGGCACGAGATCGCTTTTAATTCGATGTCATTTTTGAAAACGTGAGCAGGCCGAATGATAATGGGATAATGGAAAGGCGTATAACTTCCAGTTCCAGAAGCTTATTGAATAACTGCATGGATATATACGGTCTTTCAAGATCTAAGCCTCAAGGTTATGACGTTGCTGGCCGACGTTTAGTGACAATATAATGCAGCACTGTCCGTTTCATCAAGGACTTCATGCAATCCGCTTGCTTGGTCTCAGGAAGTTTCCTCAGTTGATCTTCAAGATCATGAGAGTCGGTTGCTGGAGATAGTATCAAGTTTATTGTTTCTGTGTCAGTAAGATTATCTGAGATCAAATACTCATCATTACGCTAAACCAGTGTGCATCAGCTAGTGTCGGTAAAAAGATCTTAGTATTTAACGGATATTTAAACGCTATTACATGTCGAAAACTAAGGGGAATTTGGCGTAACCAAAGCTGACAGAGTAGACAATTCTAAACGTTTTAATAGACTTTTTATATGTCATCTAAGTTGTGAAGGTGTTCTGTCACCACGCTACAAGCAACCTCGCAGTTAATCTTCAGCCTACTGGTAGGATGAGAAGGATATTTATCACTTTCTACTTTGGAAAGCTATGAGGCGTTTGGGTGCGGTTATATCAGCATCTTCCTACGTCTTTCATCAACATTTGGTACAGTAGAATTTTTGTAGCCAAACCAAGTGTTTTTAGAGGCCAGATGTTTGGTCACCAAAAACTTTTTCTTGACAAAAAACCCACAAATGTGGACCACTAGACATAAAAATGTTTACAGGAAGATTACTGATACCCACAGACTATAAATTCCAAAGCTTCTGATTACTAGAGTTCAGATACATAAGAATAGTGTATCAAAGTACAATAATGTTTGAAACGATATAAATAGGAGGATTACAGTAATATCAAGGCATAAGTGCATACCACAGAGTAGCTGAATATTTCTTTGGTAAATATCCCAAATGAACACAGAGACCAGTCGCATAAAGTAGGTTTATGAAAACGTAAGTGCTAGTAATGCTAGTAGACTATGAATAGATAAACTTCTTAAAAACATTGTTTCATGAGGGTAAAACCACTGTACTGGGCCCATACGTGACTTCCATCTTTATATTACAGAATTCATACCACAGTCACTTTTCCTAATATCTCAAGCACTGCTGAACAACCTGGGCCGCACAGTGTGAAAACAGAAGATAATGTGATGCATAGAACTGAAGGTTGTATTGGCCATAAACTGAAATTTCAAAACCAGCAGGAAGACTATGAATTCTCAATAACAAAACAATTGAACATGTATAATATGAATGCACAGTTGTATAGGAAGGCGTGGGATACATCAGTTCATTCTGTACTCTTTAGTGAGACAAACACTAGTTTAAATATATACATTATTGCATGGTACTACAGGCACACAAATGTTCTTTTAGTTCATACAGTTAATCCAAATTAGACAAACATAAAGATAATTTCAGTACTGATAGCTAATTCTGGTTTATAATTATTAAATATATTTTGTATCTAGGAGCAAGTAAAATGCAACCATTCTCTCTGGGTTCCATCTGGCCTCTGTAGAAGCGTAGGTTTCAGGAATTCAAAAAACCAGCTGCACCTACAAAAGAAGAGTTTACCTTATATAAACGCATTCATTATTTTCTACTCCATTAGGAATAGTAAAGGCTTTAACAAATAAACATGTAGGATAAAGTTGTTAATCAACTAAAAGTCAATAACTAACTCAAAACGGTACTCACAGTAAAAATAAGCAATTATAAATTCGACCACATTGATATCTATTCTCAGTTACACGCATACAAATAAGTCAAAATTGTAAAGGTAACCAGTGAGCCCCTCAATTCGGTGAGTACTATTCGAAATGACAAATCAGTAAAAACACTAACGCACTCACAAATTCACACATTCCAAAATCCCATACTTCACTCAATTAAACAGCAAAAATATTACTCAAAACTAGACTATTTACTGACAGCAACATATCTCCTCAAAATCAACACATCCTCATTCACAGCCATCCATTCACACATTATCATCCAACTACGCTACACAACCATCATGTCATGCAGACAAGGACACTCACTATCTCATACACCACACATTGATACAATCTTCAGCAGAAAACTAATTTCATTGGCAAGCGAATATTCACTAGATTAACACCAACTGAGTAGTCAGATAGAAACATGAACAAATGATCCATCATTCCGTCACATTGTACAACTCAATATGACACTTTGCTTTCAAGACGTGTAAACATCGAATCGATGGAGAGAATTTATCTAGACTTAGCCACATCCCAGTCATAAACCTGAAATGCACAACTTCACATCATTCAAAATGCCTCCTGCATGCCACGCAATAATATCCCCTCCTCCCTCCACCCATAAAACTCTTTTTCGAAATGTTGACCGAAAACTACAATAAGTTCAGTAATCATTTTATGGTTTAGCTGAAAACTTAGAAAAGTGCAGATAAATTACTAGTCAATGCTTGACATAAATACCAATAGGAATTTCGTTTTGCTAGCTGTTCCATGCATACTCTTCATAGATATGTGTATTAACTGCTTTCATCAACAATCAGTGCTCTCATTTACTTGAAATCAGAGTGGAGATCTATTGCACTCAGCAAAAAGAACAAGATCCGGATTTTAAACACTCATTCACTCAAGTCAGTGCAACTATAGGGTTCAGAAACTTGACACGTCACGAAAAGCATTTCCAACAAACTACACACATTCATCAACAGCTGCCGACTATGCTCACTCCACACTGAAGATCGGATCAGATGGCCAGAATAAGAGAAATAGGCAACAAGGAAATCTCGCTGGCTGGCTGGCTGACAATGAACCAAACAAGAACCCATAGTCCAACAAATATGCAGAAGAAGAAATTGGAGATGGATTGGATTATGAATATACTGAGAAGACCGATTGGCGACATCACACGTCAGACCAGGACGTCGAGCGAAACCCGTATGGTAAACGACGAGTTGAGTATCTGAGATGAGGGTGATATGGAGGATGTAGTGTGAGGAAGAAATGAAAGTTGGTGGGCATTGGTGGAGTCAGGTTGAAGAGAGTGCAGAGAAGAGAGTGAAATAGAGAGGTGCAACTGAAGCCGTATGTTCCACTAGGAACCCAAGGGGAAAATAATAATAAATAATAATAATCAGCAATCAGTGGTGTCTGTCGGGAAGGTGATTGATGTATCGAGAATATCAGTAAGTTTCTCATAGGCTTAAGTGCTTCAGTGGCTTAGAACATCTAGACGGTAAGTATTCAAAGTGATTTATAACGTATAACAAAGTATTTTGGCTAGAGTTTAACAAAGATGTCTGTGTTACAAACCTCTTAGTGGAATCAGTAAATAAACTTCTCCTTGGATAATATTTGAGTATATAGATCAATAACCTGAAGTCATAATACATATTATTTATTATATTGGATGGGATGTGGTGATATTTTTGAAGTGTATAAATCACCCTATTATTAAAAAACTGTCACACTTTTGAAGTTTAGAGTTGGAGGCAAATAACTTCATCATAAAGTATGAGTTCAATGCAAGTATGTGCAAATATGTGGATTCATCTTCAATAATTCCTTGTTTTTGTGGTGAAAGGAGTGTGAAAGAGACCGTAAAACAAAACCTTGTGAATGTAACGTCTTATGGTTACAAGAGTGTTTTTCACATGAATATTAAAATATAAGTTGAATATTACTACAAACTGCCTTTTCATCAAACGTTTATGGTGCCTATAAATACCTGAAGGAAACACCTGTCATCATTTGACATATTTGAAAACTGTACTACAAATTGGCGATTAGCTCATCGAACATAGAAGATCTACTGTCAGGTTGAATGGATCTCTCAGAAATGCACCAACAAGTCATTTTGTTGTGAAGTGAATTGAGTCCTACTGTTGAATAAGTGCATTCCTCAAATATGAATATTTTGTGGAAAATTCGTTTGTTTGAAATAGTGAAGATGTGTGAAATAACGTTTTGAGAAGAAACTGACTACCAAGGTTAATGCCAGTGACAAGCATAAAATTGAATCTAGTGCTATCATGCTATCAGTTGGCACTATTCGAAAACTAATCAGGTTTAGATCAAGGAAATTCTTTTCGGCTTTTCACATCTCCAGTCCTAATGATATCTAATTTACTCCATCTAACAATGATTCACTAGGATTATACATTCAATTTCTGATATTTTCTTGAGCTATAAAGTATTAGTTTATTAAGGCCAATGGAAACCATTTTATGCCTGTCCAAACTTGTCAAGGTTGGTTAACCTCAACATTGAGAAAAATAGTTCACGCATGAAGACTTCCTCATTAACAATCATCTTACTATGATTTCTCATTTGAGCCGATGAAGAAACTATTTTCTAGTGTAAAAAACATTCGACACAGTAATAATTAATCATTGAACTCAACAGATACATTGCAAATTTTATTTGCTTGAGCCTCTGTTTCTCCCCAACAGGTAAATGAAATAAACCCAATACTTATTCATAGAATACATGATCGTCCTACAATATTACATCAACAATAATATAAGCATATACTGGTTTATCCTATAAAAGTGCCCTCAGTCTCTGAATTTATACCTACATGAAACGTCACTGAAAAAGTGCCAGTTTGAAAACCTTCAGTGTACTATGGCATACACAGAGTTGTAATAGGAATATATATTATTACTGAACAGATTGAGAAGTTCGAACACACTCAGACTGATTTGTAGACTTCACCAGTCAGATGAGAGTGATCTAAGCACCAGTTGGCTGTTTCGCTTTTCGGGAGTGATCCAGTTCACCTGTGGTGTGTCAGGACAAATTCACTCTGATCTGGCTAACGAAATGCTACAGATCAGTCTGAGGTATTTTTAACTACTCAATGGTTCGTTTGCGGTTTACTTCACTAGTTCATGACACTGTTGTGTCAAAGATCACAACCTGTGATCTTGGTTGATACATGGTCACTAGCAGAAAACCTCTTGATATCAAAGTCGAATAGTTGGAAAGTTACTTAGTTGTGAAAAGTGTCAAGGTGGACAGTGCGTTTTGTTAATCATTTGAGAATTGATCATCTTATTCTGGAAGGGATTTCTTTCTTTTTCATCCACTTAAAAACATTTCCTAAAATTCATGTAAATGAAAAGTCATTGTAAATTACTCGAAAATAATTTCATTGTTTAGTCGGTACCAATAAAGATCCCATTATCTATTTGTACTCCTTTGAAATTGTCACTGTTACATAAAATATTGGAATATATCTAAGTCTTGTGTCATATATGTGATATATTCAAGAAAGAATAATTTTTAAACTCCTCTATTTTATAATGAGTATGATAGCACAAGCTTATTGTATACAATCCGGTGTTTATAGCTTAACCCCACTATCTTGAGATTGGCAACAACTTTGAAAGACCTTAACTTATATAAACTGGGCTAAACAAATTAGGGATAATGATGAGAAATACACTAGTCACTATGAGAATTCATAAGGTGATTAAGACTATGGGGATTATGATTGATGAGTGAATAAGTATAGAAAATTGTAAACTAATCCACCATAATGAATCTAACTATATAGTGATGAATCTACAGCTTACCAAAGGACTGCTTTTTTGCTGATTTCTTGATGTAAAGCTCGATTCATCAACCCATTGAGGTATATTTCCCAATTCCATATTCATTTCTTCACTTGACATCATACTTTCGACTGGAATTTCACCCGACTCTGTAATAAACAATAAGTGAATTCAGTATATGGTCAAATATTTGTCCCATTATTACCAATTTTCCAGGCATCTGTTAAAGGTATTAATGAACAAAAGACCACTGAAGATAATGTGAAGAGAAGGCATAAAGCAAGACAATTGCTCATCATATAATTGATTGTGAATGTTTTGGAAAGGTAAGGAAAGCTTTACTCAGTGATAAGAATAAATGCTCATGAATTGCATTTATTTATATGATAAGAAATTATCGTAATTCACTTTTATTCTCCCATGATTGGTTATTTTTTCTGATCACACTTTGTAACCAATCATAAATGGGGCATATCTAGTGTGTGAGAAGTAGTGATACAACCTGGCTACTGAAACATACGTAGATGAAGTGATGCTCAAACTCTAGACCCATTGGTTGAAAGTCATCTTCTTCAAGCAATATCCTGCACAACAACATAGAACCACTGAACAAAGTGATACCTAAACCAATTTTTAATGTTTTACAGCAAATATACACACTTTTTCATCAACAGATACCTTCTTTCTCTCTCCAGTAATGATCATTGTAGCTTCCCTGCAAACTGTTTGCCTTCCAACAACTACCTCTCATCCCTTCTGTGAACAAGTTTCAATGTTATCCAGAAAATGTCATCAATCAATATTGAATAAATCCTACTGTGCAGTAAAACAAATATCATAGCACTACATAGATTATAGATAGTGTTTTAAACAATTCAAGTAGGATATTATTCAAAATCTTTGTGATGCGCCTTAGAAAAATTAGAATTGTTTGGAGATCTGCATTTTTGTTTTGGGTTTATTATCAATTATCAGTTGATGATACCAAACAAACAAAATGAAACTGACTACTTTCCAGCTTTCAAGCAAATTATGAAGAATAAGAGTAGAAAAATGTTTTCAATGAGTTATTTGTATCTTTCAGGATCTCATAATCGTTTACATGTTGTTTATTAGCCATATTCCAAAGTACCTAAGAAAACATAACAATCAATAATGATAAGTCAAATTTATTCTACTTCATATTGTACAGCTATGATAATAGTGAAACAAAATTTAGTCAGTTGTTCTCAAAATTCATTTTCATCCGAATCCACATTGAATTTTGACTACCTCACTTCATTTATCATTTCTCTGACTAACTGCAGAAGGCTCTGATATACAAATAAATGTTAGAAAGTATTGTTGAAGGTAGATGATATTGATAATGATGACTTTCGGTACGGATAGGCTTCAGTATTTCTTGGAGATTTGCCGTTAAAATGCACGTGTATTAATATGTCCAGATTTAACAGTAACACTCATTTTGTTGACTATCATGACATGATTTTAGTAGGTTGTTCAGTTATGAGAAGCATTTGTTCAGCCGTGAACATTCTGTTCACATAACGACTTATGAAATGAAAGCATTCCTCTAATCTGTGTTGAAACCAGGAGAATTATTCCAGTGATATCTGACTGAGTGTTTACAACAGGCATTGTGGATTAAATACATTTTCAATGTCTTATGAATTCTATTGAAATACTGATATTTCTTGTGTATTTCGTGATCAACTCATAAATGAACCACGGTTTCTTTCAAGGTGTTCATGTCTAACCACATTTTATAATGTAATTTTGAGTAGGGATGAGCTGAAGTATTTATTTTCATGAATGTACACCTAAAGAATTAACTGTTCCCTTATTATATTACTATTTGTCCCTTGGGTTGCTAGTGGAACATAGGGCTTCAGTAGCACGTCTCCAGTGCACTCTATTCTCTGCAGACTTTCGAACCTAGTTCCACGACAGCCAACAATCTCTCATTTCTTCCCCCCACACCATCTCTTCCATGTCACGCTTGCATGCTCAACTCATCGTTCCCATCTGGGTTCCACTCGAACAACTGGCCTGGCACGTGATGTCTTAGTCGGCCTTCTCAGTGTATACCCAATCCAATCCATCTACACTCCTTTACAGTGCATATTTGTTGGGCGATAACTTCTTGGTTGATTCGTTGCAAGCCAGAGTTCCTTGTTGCCTATTTCTATTATTCTGGCCATCCGATCTTCAGTAACGAGGCAGCATAGGCAGTTGTTGATGAATGTGTGTAGTTTGTTGGAAATGCTTTTCGTGACACGCCACGTTTCTCAACCATATAGCAGCACTGACTTGACGTTGGTGTTCCCTTAGTACTCAGTACTTAGGGAGACAAACAACTAACCCTTGTTCATTTATCCTCTCAATACTAGAAAAGACTATATTACTCCTTTATTTAAAACAAACATCATCACTTCTAAATATCTGCTTCAATTTCCTCATCGAAAATACTAAGCTTCTGCTAAGTGATACTGTCCTCACTACGACGCGGACCTAAAACTGATTACTTCAAACACCAGAGAGTTTTCTATTAGGAGGATCAGTTATGACAACTATTCCTTGTGAGACGAATATAGTATAGTTTAGATATATAGTTTGTAATCTGTCTGGTTGCAAAACGCACACAGAATAAATCATTTCCAGTATAATAAGGAGAGTAAGGAACACTTTTAACAAGTAATGAAGTAGATTTACAAGATTTACAATTTAGTATTCCCTTAAAACCTTAACAGTTGGAATAAATACAAAGATAAATGAATGATTCATTACCTGAAACGCTGATATATTCTGTTTAATTGGTAGAAATATTAGATTTTATTAACTCTTGTGCATGATTTGATTTGAGGACTACAATTTCGAAGAAAGACGGTTGAATAGATAATTAAAAGATGATCTTTCTTATCATTGAACAAGCGTGTATATCATTCTCCCTGAAAAGGGAAATACTCAAACAAAAACATACAAACTATGTCCATCACACAAAGAGTGACCAACATGAATCACTTGTCTAATAGATAACGTCTTAGTGTTTGATGTAATCACTTCTAGGTTTGAATCTTAGTGGTAACAACATCACTCAATGAGAGGTAAGTGTATTCAGTTGAAGAGTCAGAAATTGCACGAAATAAATACACTTTATGGATTCAACTTCCAACTATTATCTTTCATTGTTATTCAAGCACACGTTTATCAAATATCGAAAATAAACTAAGTAGAAATTATTCATACTTCTTCATTGCTTAACGACAATAATGAAATATGCATGAGAGTGGGAAACTGATGACAAATCTTGTCATATTGATGTTATATGCTAATAAAACTTTTCCCTGTTGATTTATGTCACATACAAAGTTTAAATTTAACATGGTACTGGTTTTCAATTTTTCTATTGAAATGGAAAAATATATTTATAACGTAATTTGTTACAATTTAGCTATAATACCGCCAAAATTACTTGTAATTTGAGCAATAATATTTCTATAGTACTCAAATAAATAAGAAGGAGGAATTGTTTTTAACTCAGAAGGAAATTTATGTATATCGAAAAAAGGTGACTTTTCAATTCGTTCATCTTCATTCCACTATTGATACAAGCTATTGTAATAAATTTCTTTCATTAACACGATCTTCAAAAGTTGCTACTCATAGTTGTACTCACTACTACTAATATGTAGAAAAGATAAAAGTGAAGATATTTACTCGAAAAATCTAATAGCCAATAAGTTTAGGTTAACTGACACCAGAGAAAGGAATTAATGAATGCGATGATGGTATGCAGTTTATCGAATGATTGATTGCTTGAAAATGAAGTAATATTGTTAATGAAACGCTTATATTTTATAGTTTTACAAGCTGAAACTATCGAATCAATCTTTCATATTTATGCAGAAAGAAGAAGTAAACTTGAAACACTGTTGCTTTAAGTCCAATGGAACAGCACTGTTATACTCTGAAAGCTTAACAACGAAGAGAATCCATAATTAAAACTAAAGCTGACAAAGTTAACATTAGACTAACACCAAAGATTGCGATGTGAAGACACTGAAGTATTTTGAATGAAACTATTTCACGTTAGTATTCATCTGGGACTGACAACATTTGGAGGTATATTGGGAACCTGGAACAGCTGTTTCCTCCTAGTAAATGACTTCCAACCAGTGCATATCTATCAACCCACCAGAGGTCATACACAGGACCTCCAGCATCCATAGCTAGCACGTTAGTATTCAGCCACTCGGTTAGAATCGAATAGTCTATATTCCTAATCCTGTCAGTTCACGGTATAGCACGACCTCCATCCAATGCCTTTTTGAGTAATGTTCCTCATATTCGACTTCGTTGGCCACACTGGCAAAGACTTCTCATTGGAAATCCAGGAATCAACCTCTCGATGTTCGTGTTATACCGTGAACCGAGGGGAGTAGGAAATGTAAAGCATTAGATTCCGACCCATTGGCTGGGTGGTAGGATGCTGGCCACATGAATTGAATGTCATGACTTTGATCTCTACTGAGGTCATGGATGCACACCGGTTACGAGGCCCATACTCAACTGTCCAGTACTCCCAGGTTTCCAATGTGTCTCCAACTGATATCAGTCCTTGATGAATACCAACCTGAAATCAATAAATCCCCACAAACCTCAGAATCAAAACCTGTTTCAACTGAAACTGGTAGGTGAAATAAAACGAAAGCTGGAACATGCAGTTTACTCAGGGAACTACAAGTGAAACTACCAGTGCCAACGTGGTTAGCATCAGAAACAAAAGTAACTCTGTTGTAGAATTTTATGGCAGATCAAACGTCCGCCAACCGAATATCCTCTTACACCATCACAATATGAAATCCCTGTAAACATTAAAAAAACCCAGAAAAATGTAACTCCATTACAGAAGATGAAACTATTTAAAGCCTTGTTGCAATCTCTGTTTCTCAAAGGATTCCAACAAATGATTAACTTGAGGTTGTAAAAAGTGTCCGTTGTAACCACCATGTTTTATGCATGACATGTTAGCTGTCAATACAAAATATTACAAAATCCTTGAAATGATGATGCTGACACTTTGAACACTCTATATCTACAGACAAATTATACCACCAGACAAACGAGATTGCAGTGCTATCATAAGAATCTACAATTTCGTCTAGTCTGTAGACAAAGGCACTAGTAGAGACAGCACTAAGTAGGGCTCACTGTCAACCTAGATACCTAAATCATACATCTGTCGACACTTAGAAAGCGTAATACAAATGCTTCCCACAATGCATAAACTCTGTTCTCAATCTGTATAAAAATTCACTAACAAAACCAAATCAACTTACTATTCAGACATAAAACCTATTCGACTGTCTTAATCACAGAAGAACAAGAAAAAATTGGCAATCAAAATTTACACTGAGACCCAAGCATTCTGATAAAGTTTGTGGAGATTATTGAGGCTAATAAGGTCAGGGGAAGTTGGAGGTAGTAAAAAATTGTAGTGTATAAGCACAAGTTCTGTACAAAATGTCCTGCTCACAATGAGATCGAATTTAAAAGCTTCGGAAAGTAATTAACAACAGCAAGGGATGATATAAAAACTGAACATATAAACTATTTTGATAATATTGATATCCTACGTAATGGCTTTCCTTCACATGGAGAAAGTTTGACATCAGAGGCTTGGAATTACATGCAATAGGCATGAAGAAAGGGGTGAATGCGTCGTCAGTTTGACGCACTCAACTTCTACAGAACTCGTGAAGATTAACGTTTAAAATAACAATGATGATTATTCATTGTTCATGAATAAATGTATATTTGTTGCGGTTACCTTCTCTGAGCTGAATGGTTCGGTCGTGAAGCTTTCATCGTCTGAATAAATAACGTCATCCTCACTAAATCCAACATTGAAGTTCATACTGAACTTCCATACTCAGATAACTGTCCATTTCTGCTATGAACGTATTAAAATCATAAATCGGAACCGTGATATGTCTTCTGTAGGAGTGGATTGAGTATACTGATTGGTCACTGAAGAGCAACTGATTCTATGTTGTAAAGTCCTGAGTGCTAACCAAACTCTAAGGAATACTTCACAGTGTGGTTACTAAACTGGTTGGAGAGAGTTGACAGGAAGCACTAGACCTATGTTTCGTGCTTGTTGACAGCCGTCAGCAAGGGAAGTTTGAAACATTTCGGAAACTAATGTCTACACTAAGATTCATGCCTGCATTACGTTGTGCTGTAGTCAGTGACGTTATCACTCAGCTGTTCAAACTGCGACCGACCTCTTGTAGAACTCCTGTGAAAACCCAGAAGGTTGCAAAAATATCTATCTACATGTAAAATGGAGTTGTGATCAATTGTAATAAAATATATACCTCAAAAACGCAATAACCATTGAAGCAAGCTACTTTAAAAGCTGATGTCATCCACATTTGTTCTACATTACAAAGAAACACATCAAGATGTGTGTATTGAACAAAATAAACAGACAAAAAAGCAGTGGCTCAGCTCAATGAGTGCACTCCGAAATGACAAATCAGTAAAAACACTAACGCACTCACAAATTCACACACTCCAAAATCCCATACTTCACTCAATTAAACAGCAAAAATATTACTCAAAACTAGACTATTTACTGACAGCAACATATCTCCTCAAAATCAACACATCCTCATTCACAGCCATCCATTCACACATTATCATCCAACTACGCTACACAACCATCATGTCATGCAGACAAGGACACTCACTATCTCATACACCACACATTGATACAATCTTCAGCAGAAAACTAATTTCATTGGCAAGCGAATATTCACTAGATTAACACCAACTGAGTAGTCAGATAGAAACATGAACAAATGATCCATCATTCCATCACATTGTACAACTCAATATGACACTTTGCTTTCAAGACGTGTAAACATCGAATCGATGGAGAGAATTTATCTAGACTTAGCCACATCCCAGTCATAAACCTGAAATGCACAACTTCACATCATTCAAAATGCCTCCTGCATACCACAAAATATTATATTCCCTCCTCCATCCAACTTCTATGGCACACGTGCTCACAAATTACAACCACAATCTCAATATTCCTGACTGCAAGCCAACTCAATGATGACAACTGGAGACATCCAAAATATATACCAGTTGTCATTCCATCGACTTGCAAACTAGCCTGTTCAGTGTTTGTGAGATGTTTATAGTTCACAGACAGTTGGATCCTTACACCAAAGTGTTTGAGAATCACGTTCGATGTATCCAGTTTGTCGACACTGAAATCAGTCATTATGAACACACTGGATTGGATCAGCATAGATCATTGAGAGATCACTACTCTGAATTCACTTTGAAGGAATGTAGATTCTTACGGAGAGTTTGAGAGTGACCATCAACATTCTTCTACTGTTTGTATGATGATCGAGTGACATATCGTTTACTGACTGGTGGATTACGGGGAAAACAACTAGGATTCTGCTCATAGATACTTATGAATTTCGTTTGGTATACTGCGTCGAATTACTCGACGTGTGTTAGTAGATATGCTTCAATGTGGATGATGTGATGCTACAAAATATCCATTATGTTGTTGTTTGTTTGGTGGCTAGGAGTTGGATTTTGGACGTTTGTTTTTGTGTTTGGTACTCGTCAGTTAGATGTACTTGCATCTTAATGAATGATGTTGTTTTCACTGAATTTCCAAGCTGGTGCTCATCGTTTCAAATGTCGAAATTTCATCCACTAGACTGCAAAGTTACATCCGTCTGATGAGTCATAAATGGGAATACAGAAGTGCGTATCTTGGATTCCACTATCACCCACCAAGCAGATTATAGCATAATGAGTATTTGGGAGTATCAAAGAGTCGACATAGAAGCCCATCTGATAATAAAGGTTGAGAAATTCAACACAGTATGATAACCAGAAATTGCAAATATCAATGAATAAAACCTGTTACTCGTTGTACCAGTAACAGCTCTCATTCTCCAGTGGCCGACTGGATAGCGCTTTGTGGTTTAAAGCTACAAGTATCGTGTTCGAATCCCAGTGGGAAGAGTATCACTCACTGGAGTGCAGACAAAGTCAAATGATCAGTCTCAAATTTTACGAAGCGCATGTCCTAAATTCAGTCTCTAGACACTAAGCAAAAGTAGTGCGGAGTTGAATGACTGTTGTAGATAAAGAGCATTGCGTCTTTTCTTCAAATCTACTTCATATAAAGCATTTTTGACTCCCTCCTCATTGTTTCCACAATGTAGTCGCTTTCACTTTTCGAATTTTGAATAAACGTTTCATTTGTGTAACAATTGGCAGACAAGAAATATCAGAGACAACTGATTTGGCTAGGCTGTGTTAGTAACTGGCTATTTATTTTCAGTTTTGCTATTCACAACGAACCCAGCCTTTCGGAGAAAATATATCGATCAAATCCTTGGTATTAATAGTTCAAGGCTAGAACTTTAGTTTAATTTAGATTATATCCCTCTAAGTTTTTAACGTCAGTACTAATTTAGTGCCAAAGGTTCACCTGGTGGGATTAGGTAAGCTTCCTTTAGAGGAGTTAATTTTGGGTACTATATGAGGGATTAGTTTGCAAAGCTGGTACTTCTTTGAACCAACAATAAAAATCTTGGTAGCAATCTATTTTTCTATGAAACTCGAGCCTAGGTTCCCAGGCTTCAGTTTATCATTTTATAGAATTATTTCATTAAAAGGTTCTCTTCGTTTTATAAAATGATACTGTTCACCATCCTTCTTGTTTCCGTCGCATTTTTCATCACTCACAAAGTGTTTGCATTGAATGAAAACTCTTCCTACTTTGTACAAGCTTACGATGAAATATTTAGTCGATCATTGTGAGATAAAAACCATTTATCAACTAAATCATTGGTTTAGATATTTTAAAACAAACTGTAATGGAATAGACTGCATACGATTTAAGCAAATGCAAGTTTTTGCCACCTTGTTAATGTAATACCCTGACCGCAATATTAATTCCGACTTCAAGAATACATAAGATTCATTAAAAACACAAAAGCAAGGAATTAAACTTTAAAATTAATACCATAATGTACAGCATACTTAAACAAAGTTCAAGAAGTAAATGACCAGTCAATATTCAATATGTTAATGTTATTTATTTGAATAATAAAAAGGTTCTGGAAGTTGAAATGAACACTGATACAAGTTGAGCAATTGATATATGAATAATTTATGCAAATATAAGGCTTATCAGTCGAAAATCGGCAACAGATGTGTCTTATTATACTTCTAGTCGAAAGTTAAAAAAATGAAATCTTAGTGGATTCATTTGGAGGTAAAACAAATCTTTGTGGAAACTCTTGCAAGTACATAATTTTTTTGATAAAATTTGAGAAACTCATAAGGAAACGGTTGTAATGATATTGTATACATCACTGCGAATAGATCAAGTTTATACATCGTTCAGTATTGTGACATACTATACTTCAAAGGATTCCAACAGTTATTCAGCAACATTACATTGGCACATCAATATGAAACTAGCAGTTCATAGCCTATGCAAATTCATCATCTAATGCTTATAAACACGCTCAAGCTCCAGCAAGCAGATTATCAAATGAACAAAAAGAAAATCAATAAGGTGGAAAAATTCTTGATAGGTCGCAGAAGCAGGAGAAAAGCATTATGGTCAGTCATTTTAAATTCACTTAAATTAACACAAAAAATGACTCTACAAATAGGATAGTAACAGTCTCTATACATGTAATAAGCTGAACAATATCTTAACAGGAATCACTTCAGTCAAGAACAAAGTGTACAGCAATCACTCAGAATGGTTAAATGAAAGACGATGCACACATCTAAGCATTAAATTATGATGTGAACCACTCAGTTATGCCAAGTGGCAGCTATCCAGTAGCATTAGTATAGAAAGTGAAAGTGATCTGAAGAAGTGTTGAATGTCTCAACAAGGTGAATAAACGAAAAAAGATACCGCGAAAATGTGAATTTCACTGAAAGTCACCGAGATTTATGCTGAAAATATTCATCTTGAAAGTGTCATTTAAATGTCAAGAAACCTTGTGACCTAGCCATATGTTGATTAACTGTTGTTTATCACAAAATAACATGAAACTGCAGTTTTATGTGTGATTTAGGGTATTTTATGGGGAAAACAAGAAACTTGTGTACACATAACATTCTGATGCTGATGAATTATTTCCATCACAAAATTACCTTGGTTGTTCATCGATCAACTCGATCTAGTATAACAGCGGAAAATTACAAGTTTTAGCAAGTAGTAATACCTAATACGCGTTGTACAAGATGTGGATACCCTGCCTCAGTGGCCTAGTGGAGAAAACCTTGGTGTTTGAAGCAATGGACACAAGGGTTGAGTCTCACTTGGGATAGCACTACTCACTGGGGTGTTTGTGCGTCTAGATGACAAGTCCCAAATAGGACAAAACGCACATCCTTCATTCCATTACTAGCTACAGCCTTCCTACTTATAGACAGATGATTGTTAGACGGATCAAAACCAAGGCTTTGGGAGTAAATTGGAAAGGCTAAAATGTAGCTTCTACTACCTTAGCTAGACTGCATACTACAAAGCGACCTATAGTATTCTCGGATGTTATCCGTTATTTTATGAAAGTTCCATGGGAAAATAAAGCACAAACGAAATGCCATCAAATTTACTGATCCAAAAGTAGTGTAGACCTGAAAATTATATTTCTTCCACGTAAAAATTTCCAAGCTTCTCTGAAGAAAATGTCACTAATTGAAAGTGAACAGAAAAAAGTAGCAGGAAATAGAACTTTCCGTTGCCATACTGTGTCAAACTGCTTGATTTCCGTTGGCAGATAAGCTCCCATGTGGATGACTTGATTCTACAAACATTCAGTATATGCTAGTCTACTTAGTAGTCGACAGTGGAATTTAGGACTCGTGTTTCAACCGAACCATTTGTAACTCGTCAGCTGGATATACCTGTACCAGAAGGAAATTACAATATAATCAGTAATATGGCAATATCAAGGTATTCGCATAGAAGCCCGCCTGTTAACAGAGGTCGATCAGTTCGAAACAGTATACCAAGGAGAGATAACAAGTATTCATAAATTATAAGGAAATTAGTTTTCAAAACAACCTAGACAAAAGTCACGTTTAAAGTAATTACAGGGAATAAATAATAGAATTTATCAGGTGGTGGTGAATTTATCACAAGATCATATGCGACGTAGCTTGGTAGTAACAGTTTTGTTTTGTTTCTTTCTTAAGAAATTACCAAGCGAACAAAATAATGTTTTAAAATTAGTGAATAATCAGAAAGTTTGATCCATTAGTCTTACTACTGTATAACAAGTTGATTTCAGTTATTGTAGATGCTTTAAACCGATACCTAAATTTATAAGTGATTAATACTACAATATCATTGAATTGTAACATTCCAGATTTGTGATTGGTTACTTAGTGTGATGAGAAAAAATAACCAATCATGGGAGAATAAAAGTGAATTACTATAATTTCTTATCATATAAATAAATGCAATTCATTAGCATTTATTATCACTGAGTAAAGCTTTCCTTACCTTTCCAAAACATTCACAATCAATTATATGATGAGCAATTGTCTTGCTTTATGCCTTCTCTTCACATTATCTTCAGTGGTCTTTTGTTCATTAATACCTTTAACAGATGCCTGGAAAATTGGTAATAATGGGACAAATATTTGACCATATACTGAATTCACTTATTGTTTATTACAGAGTCGGGTGAAATTCCAGTCGAAAGTATGATGTCAAGTGAAGAAATGAATATGGAATTGGGAAATATACCTCAATGGGTTGATGAATCGAGCTTTACATCAAGAAATCAGCAAAAAAGCAGTCCTTTGGTAAGCTGTAGATTCATCACTATATAGTTAGATTCATTATGGTGGATTAGTTTACAATTTTCTATACTTATTCACTTATCAATTATAATCCCCATAGTCTTAATCACCTTATGAATTCTCATAGTGACTAGTGTACTTCTCATCATTATCCCTAATTTGTTTAGCCCAGTTTATATAAGTTAAGGTCTTTCAAAGTTGTTGCCAATCTGAAGATACTGGGGTTAAGCTATAAACACCGGATTGTATACAATAAGCTTGTGCTATCATACTCATTATAAAATAGAGGAATTTAAAAATTATTCTTTCTTGAATATATCACATATATGACACAAGACTTAGATATATTCCAATATTTTATGTAACAGTGACAATTTCAAAGGAGTACAAATAGATAATGGGATCTTTATTGGTACCGACTAAACAATGAAATTATTTTCGAGTAATTTTCAATGACTTTTCATTTACATGAATTTTAGGAAATGTTTTTAAGTGGATGAAAAAGAAAAAATCCCTTCCAGAATAAGATGATCAATTCTCAAATGATTAACAAAACGCACTGTCCACCTTGACACTTTTCACAACTAAGTAACTTTCCAACTATTCGACTTTGATATCAAGAGGTTTTCTGCTAGTGACCATGTATCAACCAAGATCACAGGTTGTGATCTTTGACACAACAGTGTCATGAACTAGTGAAGTAAACCGCAAACGAACCATTGAGTAGTTAAAAATACCTCAGACTGATCTGTAGCATTTCGTTAGCCAGATCAGAGTGAATTTGTCCTGACACACCACAGGTGAACTGGATCACTCCCGAAAAGCGAAACAGCCAACTGGTGCTTAGATCACTCTCATCTGACTGGTGAAGTCTACAAATCAGTCTGAGTGTGTTCGAACTTCTCAATCTGTTCAGTAATAATATATATTCCTATTACAACTCTGTGTATGCCATAGTACACTGAAGGTTTTCAAACTGGCACTTTTTCAGTGACGTTTCATGTAGGTATGAATTCAGAGACTGAGGTCACTTTTATGGGATAAACCAGTATATGCTTATATTATTGTTGATGTAATATTATAGGACGATCATGCATTCTATGAATAAGTATTGGGTTTATTTCATTTACCTGTTGGGGAGAAACAGAGGCTCAAGCAAATAAAATTTGCAATGTATCTGTTGAGTTCAATGATTAATTATTACTGTGTCGAATGTTTTTTACACTAGAAAATAGTTTCTTCATCGGCTCAAATGAGAAATCATAGTAAGATGATTGTTAATGAGGAAGTCTTCATGCGTGAACTATTTTTCTCAATGTTGAGGTTAACCAACCTTGACAAGTTTGGACAGGCATATAATGGTTTCCATTGGCCTTAATAAACTAATACTTTATAGCTCAAGAAAATATTAGAAATTGAATGTATAATCCTAGTGAATCATTGTTAGATGGAGTAAATTAGATATCATTAGGACTGGAGATGTGAAAAGCCGAAAAGAATTTCCTTGATCTGAATCTGATCAGTTTTCGAATAGTGCCAACTGATAGCATGATAGTGCTAGATTCTATTTTATGCTTGTCACTGGCATCAACCTTGGTAGTCAGTTTCTTCTCAAAACGTTATTTCACACATCTTCACTATTTCAAACAAACGAATTTTCCACAAAATATTCATATTTGAGGAATGCACTTATTCAACAGTAGGACTCAATTCACTTCACAACAAAATGACTTGTTGGTGCATTTCTGAGAGATCCATTCAACCTGACAGTAGATCTTCTATGTTCGATGAGCTAATCGCCAATTTGTAGTACAGTTTTCAAATATGTCAAATGATGACAGGTGTTTCCTTCAGGTATTTATAGGCACCATAAACGTTTGATGAAAAGGCAGTTTGTAGTAATATTCAACTTATATTTTAATATTCATGTGAAAAACACTCTTGTAACCATAAGACGTTACATTCACAAGGTTTTGTTTTACGGTCTCCTTTCACACTCCTTTCACCACAAAAACAAGGAATTATTGAAGATGAATCCACATATTTGCACATACTTGCACTGAACTCATACTTTATGATGAAGTTATTTGCCTCCAACTCTAAACTTCAAAAATATAGAAGTTTCCTAATATTAGGGAGATTTATACCTTTCAAAAATATCACCACATCCCATCCAATATAATAAATAATATGTATTATGACTTCAGGTTATTGATCTATATACTCAAATATTATCCAAGGAGAAGTTTATTTATTGATTCCACTAAGAGGTTTTAACACAGACATCTTTGTTAAACTCTAGCCAAAATACTTTGTTATACGTTATAAATCACTTTGAATACTTACCGTCTAGATGTTCTAAGACACTGAAGCACTTAAGCCTATGAGAAACTTACTGATATTCTCGATACATCAATCACCTTCCTGACAGACATCACTGATTGCTGATTATCATTATTTATTATTATTTTCCCCTTGGGTTCCTAGTGGAACATACGGCTTCAGTTGCACCTCTCTATTTCACTCTCTTCTCTGCACTCTCTTCAACCTGACTCCACCAATGCCCACCAACTTTCATTTCTTCCTCACACCATATCCTCCATGTCACCCTCATCTCAGATACTCAACTCGTCGTTTCCATACGGGTTTCACTCGACGTCCTGGTCTGACGTGTGATGTCGCCAATCGGTCTTCCCAGTATATCCCCAATCCAATCCATCTCCAATTTCTTCTTCTGCATATTTGTTGGGCTGTGGGTTCTTGATTGGTTCATTGTCAGCCAGCCAGCCAGCGAGAGTTCCTTGTTGCCTAATTCTATTATTCTGGTCATCTGATCTGATCTTCAGTGTGGAGTGAGCATAGTCGGCAGCTGTTGATGAATGTGTGTAGTTTGTTGGAAATGCTTTCCGTGACGCGCCGAGTTTCTGAACCCTATAGTTGCACTGACTTAGTGAATGAGTGTTTAAAATCCGGATCTTGTTCTTTGTGCTGAGTGCAATAGATCTCCACTCTGATTTCAAGTGAATGAGAGCACTGATTGTTGATGAAAGCAGTTAATACATATATCTATGAAGAGTATGCATGGAACAGCTAGCAAAACCAAAATTCCATTGATATTTATGTCAAGCATAGATTATTAATTTATCTGCACTTTTCTAAGTTTTCAGCTAAACTATAAAATGAATACTGAACTTATTGTAGTTTTCGGTCAACATTTCGACAAAGAGTTTTATGGGTTAAATTGTGGTTCTTATGTATTTCAGTTATTTTGAAATTATATGGTTTCAATATTTCTCTTGACTTGTTTCTCCAAGCTTCTCCAAGCATGTAATCTGTATTTAAGTAAATAAGATCAACATTTTTGGAATTTTCTAGATAAATTATTTGTCTTCATTTATATATCACTCTGACATAAATTTTGATTACCTGCCTGTTTTTAGCCATCGAAACTGTGTAAGGCGAACCGTTGAAAATAAAACGAGTCTAATCCACTGAGAATTAGACTGATGCATTAATTCACCAAGTTACACACTTCTCATAATAAAGCATGAACACAGCAAGTGTATCTTTCTCGATTTGAAGTATATGTAGAACACAAGAGATGTAGATACTTCGGCTAAATTGAATCATTCATTCTTATGTGGTAGATGTGTTCAATTTCAATTTCCTACTAGAAATCAACTCATTTGTTAACCGAGTATACTGAGTGTCCTGATACAAAATATGGATAAAACGTTTTATCTGAAACGTTATCGAGAAAATAAGACTGCTTCAATATGTGGCACATGTATTAAACGACGTAAAATGGTTCTCGTAAAACACTCTTGATTTAATAGAAAGCGACATCTTATTCCAGAAATCAGTCAATTTGCTCCTCGTTACAACATTTCCCATTATCGACTAGGTACGTCTAACTGATGAGTTCCAAATACAAAAAAACAAACGTCCAAAATCCAACTCCTAGCCACCAAACAAACAACAACATAATGGATATTTTGTAGCATCACATCATCCACATTGAAGCATATCTACTAACACACGTCGAGTAATTCGACGCAGTATACCAAACGAAATTCATAAGTATCTATGAGCAGAATCCTAGTTGTTTTCCCCGTAATCCACCAGTCAGTAAACGATATGTCACTCGATCATCATACAAACAGTAGAAGAATGTTGATGGTCACTCTCAAACTCTCCGTAAGAATCTACATTCCTTCAAAGTGAATTCAGAGTAGTGATCTCTCAATGATCTATGCTGATCCAATCCAGTGTGTTCATAATGACTGATTTCAGTGTCGACAAACTGGATACATCGAACGTGATTCTCAAACACTTTGGTGTAAGGATCCAACTGTCTGTGAACTATAAACATCTCACAAACACTGAACAGGCTAGTTTGCAAGTCGATGGAATGACAACTGGTATATATTTTGGATGTCTCCAGTTGTCATCATTGAGTTGGCTTGCAGTCAGGAATATTGAGATTGTGGTTGTAATTTGTGAGCACGTGTGCCATAGAAGTTGGATGGAGGAGGGAATATAATATTTTGTGGTATGCAGGAGGCATTTTGAATGATGTGAAGTTGTGCATTTCAGGTTTATGACTGGGATGTGGCTAAGTCTAGATAAATTCTCTCCATCGATTCGATGTTTACACGTCTTGAAAGCAAAGTGTCATATTGAGTTGTACAATGTGATGGAATGATGGATCATTTGTTCATGTTTCTATCTGACTACTCAGTTGGTGTTAATCTAGTGAATATTCGCTTGCCAATGAAATTAGTTTTCTGCTGAAGATTGTATCAATGTGTGGTGTATGAGATAGTGAGTGTCCTTGTCTGCATGACATGATGGTTGTGTAGCGTAGTTGGATGATAATGTGTGAATGGATGGCTGTGAATGAGGATGTGTTGATTTTGAGGAGATATGTTGCTGTCAGTAAATAGTCTAGTTTTGAGTAATATTTTTGCTGTTTAATTGAGTGAAGTATGGGATTTTGGAGTGTGTGAATTTGTGAGTGCGTTAGTGTTTTTACTGATTTGTCATTTCGGAGTGCACTCATTGAGCTGAGCCACTGCTTTTTTGTCTGTTTATTTTGTTCAATACACACATCTTGATGTGTTTCTTTGTAATGTAGAACAAATGTGGATGACATCAGCTTTTAAAGTAGCTTGCTTCAATGGTTATTGCGTTTTTGAGGTATATATTTTATTACAATTGATCACAACTCCATTTTACATGTAGATAGATATTTTTGCAACCTTCTGGGTTTTCACAGGAGTTCTACAAGAGGTCGGTCGCAGTTTGAACAGCTGAGTGATAACGTCACTGACTACAGCACAACGTAATGCAGGCATGAATCTTAGTGTAGACATTAGTTTCCGAAATGTTTCAAACTTCCCTTGCTGACGGCTGTCAACAAGCACGAAACATAGGTCTAGTGCTTCCTGTCAACTCTCTCCAACCAGTTTAGTAACCACACTGTGAAGTATTCCTTAGAGTTTGGTTAGCACTCAGGACTTTACAACATAGAATCAGTTGCTCTTCAGTGACCAATCAGTATACTCAATCCACTCCTACAGAAGACATATCACGGTTCCGATTTATGATTTTAATACGTTCATAGCAGAAATGGACAGTTATCTGAGTATGGAAGTTCAGTATGAACTTCAATGTTGGATTTAGTGAGGATGACGTTATTTATTCAGACGATGAAAGCTTCACGACCGAACCATTCAGCTCAGAGAAGGTAACCGCAACAAATATACATTTATTCATGAACAATGAATAATCATCATTGTTATTTTAAACGTTAATCTTCACGAGTTCTGTAGAAGTTGAGTGCGTCAAACTGACGACGCATTCACCCCTTTCTTCATGCCTATTGCATGTAATTCCAAGCCTCTGATGTCAAACTTTCTCCATGTGAAGGAAAGCCATTACGTAGGATATCAATATTATCAAAATAGTTTATATGTTCAGTTTTTATATCATCCCTTGCTGTTGTTAATTACTTTCCGAAGCTTTTAAATTCGATCTCATTGTGAGCAGGACATTTTGTACAGAACTTGTGCTTATACACTACAATTTTTTACTACCTCCAACTTCCCCTGACCTTATTAGCCTCAATAATCTCCACAAACTTTATCAGAATGCTTGGGTCTCAGTGTAAATTTTGATTGCCAATTTTTTCTTGTTCTTCTGTGATTAAGACAGTCGAATAGGTTTTATGTCTGAATAGTAAGTTGATTTGGTTTTGTTAGTGAATTTTTATACAGATTGAGAACAGAGTTTATGCATTGTGGGAAGCATTTGTATTACGCTTTCTAAGTGTCGACAGATGTATGATTTAGGTATCTAGGTTGACAGTGAGCCCTACTTAGTGCTGTCTCTACTAGTGCCTTTGTCTACAGACTAGACGAAATTGTAGATTCTTATGATAGCACTGCAATCTCGTTTGTCTGGTGGTATAATTTGTCTGTAGATATAGAGTGTTCAAAGTGTCAGCATCATCATTTCAAGGATTTTGTAATATTTTGTATTGACAGCTAACATGTCATGCATAAAACATGGTGGTTACAACGGACACTTTTTACAACCTCAAGTTAATCATTTGTTGGAATCCTTTGAGAAACAGAGATTGCAACAAGGCTTTAAATAGTTTCATCTTCTGTAATGGAGTTACATTTTTCTGGGTTTTTTTAATGTTTACAGGGATTTCATATTGTGATGGTGTAAGAGGATATTCGGTTGGCGGACGTTTGATCTGCCATAAAATTCTACAACAGAGTTACTTTTGTTTCTGATGCTAACCACGTTGGCACTGGTAGTTTCACTTGTAGTTCCCTGAGTAAACTGCATGTTCCAGCTTTCGTTTTATTTCACCTACCAGTTTCAGTTGAAACAGGTTTTGATTCTGAGGTTTGTGGGGATTTATTGATTTCAGGTTGGTATTCATCAAGGACTGATATCAGTTGGAGACACATTGGAAACCTGGGAGTACTGGACAGTTGAGTATGGGCCTCGTAACCGGTGTGCATCCATGACCTCAGTAGAGATCAAAGTCATGACATTCAATTCATGTGGCCAGCATCCTACCACCCAGCCAATGGGTCGGAATCTAATGCTTTACATTTCCTACTCCCCTCGGTTCACGGTATAACACGAACATCGAGAGGTTGATTCCTGGATTTCCAATGAGAAGTCTTTGCCAGTGTGGCCAACGAAGTCGAATATGAGGAACATTACTCAAAAAGGCATTGGATGGAGGTCGTGCTATACCGTGAACTGACAGGATTAGGAATATAGACTATTCGATTCTAACCGAGTGGCTGAATACTAACGTGCTAGCTATGGATGCTGGAGGTCCTGTGTATGACCTCTGGTGGGTTGATAGATATGCACTGGTTGGAAGTCATTTACTAGGAGGAAACAGCTGTTCCAGGTTCCCAATATACCTCCAAATGTTGTCAGTCCCAGATGAATACTAACGTGAAATAGTTTCATTCAAAATACTTCAGTGTCTTCACATCGCAATCTTTGGTGTTAGTCTAATGTTAACTTTGTCAGCTTTAGTTTTAATTATGGATTCTCTTCGTTGTTAAGCTTTCAGAGTATAACAGTGCTGTTCCATTGGACTTAAAGCAACAGTGTTTCAAGTTTACTTCTTCTTTCTGCATAAATATGAAAGATTGATTCGATAGTTTCAGCTTGTAAAACTATAAAATATAAGCGTTTCATTAACAATATTACTTCATTTTCAAGCAATCAATCATTCGATAAACTGCATACCATCATCGCATTCATTAATTCCTTTCTCTGGTGTCAGTTAACCTAAACTTATTGGCTATTAGATTTTTCGAGTAAATATCTTCACTTTTATCTTTTCTACATATTAGTAGTAGTGAGTACAACTATGAGTAGCAACTTTTGAAGATCGTGTTAATGAAAGAAATTTATTACAATAGCTTGTATCAATAGTGGAATGAAGATGAACGAATTGAAAAGTCACCTTTTTTCGATATACATAAATTTCCTTCTGAGTTAAAAACAATTCCTCCTTCTTATTTATTTGAGTACTATAGAAATATTATTGCTCAAATTACAAGTAATTTTGGCGGTATTATAGCTAAATTGTAACAAATTACGTTATAAATATATTTTTCCATTTCAATAGAAAAATTGAAAACCAGTACCATGTTAAATTTAAACTTTGTATGTGACATAAATCAACAGGGAAAAGTTTTATTAGCATATAACATCAATATGACAAGATTTGTCATCAGTTTCCCACTCTCATGCATATTTCATTATTGTCGTTAAGCAATGAAGAAGTATGAATAATTTCTACTTAGTTTATTTTCGATATTTGATAAACGTGTGCTTGAATAACAATGAAAGATAATAGTTGGAAGTTGAATCCATAAAGTGTATTTATTTCGTGCAATTTCTGACTCTTCAACTGAATACACTTACCTCTCATTGAGTGATGTTGTTACCACTAAGATTCAAACCTAGAAGTGATTACATCAAACACTAAGACGTTATCTATTAGACAAGTGATTCATGTTGGTCACTCTTTGTGTGATGGACATAGTTTGTATGTTTTTGTTTGAGTATTTCCCTTTTCAGGGAGAATGATATACACGCTTGTTCAATGATAAGAAAGATCATCTTTTAATTATCTATTCAACCGTCTTTCTTCGAAATTGTAGTCCTCAAATCAAATCATGCACAAGAGTTAATAAAATCTAATATTTCTACCAATTAAACAGAATATATCAGCGTTTCAGGTAATGAATCATTCATTCATCTTTGTATTTATTCCAACTGTTAAGGTTTTAAGGGAATACTAAATTGTAAATCTTGTAAATCTACTTCATTACTTGTTAAAAGTGTTCCTTACTCTCCTTATTATACTGGAAATGATTTATTCTGTGTGCGTTTTGCAACCAGACAGATTACAAACTATACTGTACTCGTCTCACAAGGCATAGTTGTCATAACTGATCCTCCTAATAGAAAACTCTCTGGTGTTTGAAGTAATCAGTTTTAGGTCCGCGTCGTAGTGAGGACAGTATCACTTAGCAGAAGCTTAGTATTTTCGATGAGGAAATTGAAGCAGATATTTAGAAGTGATGATGTTTGTTTTAAATAAAGGAGTAATATAGTCTTTTCTAGTATTGAGAGGATAAATGAACAAGGGTTAGTTGTTTGTCTCCCTAAGTACTGAGTACTAAGGGAACACCAACGTCAAGTCAGTGCTGCTATATGGTTGAGAAACGTGGCCTGTCACGTAAAACATTTCCAACAAACTACACACATTCATTAACAACTGCCTATGCTGCCTCGTTACTGAAGATCGGATGGCCAGAATAATAGAAATAGGCAACAAGGAACTCTGGCTTGCAACGAATCAACCGAGAAGCTGTCGCCCAACAAATATGCACTGTAAAGGAGTGTAGATGGATTGGATTGGGTATACACTGAGAAGATCGACTGGGGACATTTTGTCAGGCCAGTTGTTCGAGTGGAACCCAGATGGGAGACGATGAGTTGAGCATGCAAGCGTGACATGGAAGAGATGGTGTGGGGGGAAGAAATGAGAGATTGTTGGCTGTCGTGGAACTAGGTTCGAAAGTCTGCAGAGAATAGAGTGCACTGGAGACGTGCTACTGAAGCCCTATGTTCCACTAGCAACCCAAGGGACAAATAGTAATATAATAAGGGAACAGTTAATTCTTTAGGTGTACATTCATGAAAATAAATACTTCAGCTCATCCCTACTCAAAATTACATTATAAAATGTGGTTAGACATGAACACCTTGAAAGAAACCGTGGTTCATTTATGAGTTGATCACGAAATACACAAGAAATATCAGTATTTCAATAGAATTCATAAGACATTGAAAATGTATTTAATCCACAATGCCTGTTGTAAACACTCAGTCAGATATCACTGGAATAATTCTCCTGGTTTCAACACAGATTAGAGGAATGCTTTCATTTCATAAGTCGTTATGTGAACAGAATGTTCACGGCTGAACAAATGCTTCTCATAACTGAACAACCTACTAAAATCATGTCATGATAGTCAACAAAATGAGTGTTACTGTTAAATCTGGACATATTAATACACGTGCATTTTAACGGCAAATCTCCAAGAATACTGAAGCCTATCCGTACCCAAAGTCATCATTATCAATATCATCTACCTTCAACAATACTTTCTAACATTTATTTGTATATCAGAGTCTTCTGCAGTTAGTCAGAGAAATGATAAATGAAGTGAGGTAGTCAAAATTCAATGTGGATTCGGATGAAAATGAATTTTGAGAACAACTGACTAAATTTTGTTTCACTATTATCATAGCTGTACAATATGAAGTAGAATAAATTTGACTTATCATTATTGATTGTTATGTTTTCTTAGGTACTTTGGAATATGGCTAATAAACAACATGTAAACGATTATGAGATCCTGAAAGATACAAATAACTCATTGAAAACATTTTTCTACTCTTATTCTTCATAATTTGCTTGAAAGCTGGAAAGTAGTCAGTTTCATTTTGTTTGTTTGGTATCATCAACTGATAATTGATAATAAACCCAAAACAAAAATGCAGATCTCCAAACAATTCTAATTTTTCTAAGGCGCATCACAAAGATTTTGAATAATATCCTACTTGAATTGTTTAAAACACTATCTATAATCTATGTAGTGCTATGATATTTGTTTTACTGCACAGTAGGATTTATTCAATATTGATTGATGACATTTTCTGGATAACATTGAAACTTGTTCACAGAAGGGATGAGAGGTAGTTGTTGGAAGGCAAACAGTTTGCAGGGAAGCTACAATGATCATTACTGGAGAGAGAAAGAAGGTATCTGTTGATGAAAAAGTGTGTATATTTGCTGTAAAACATTAAAAATTGGTTTAGGTATCACTTTGTTCAGTGGTTCTATGTTGTTGTGCAGGATATTGCTTGAAGAAGATGACTTTCAACCAATGGGTCTAGAGTTTGAGCATCACTTCATCTACGTATGTTTCAGTAGCCAGGTTGTATCACTACTTCTCACACACTAGATATGCCCCATTGTCTTCTGCACAAATATGCACCAGATTGTCGAGTGCATTTCGATTATGATAAGATTTAATTGTGTTTTACACGGAATATATTTATGCTGATCAGTTATAGTTAGGAAGCTCTTCATTCACTGTGTTAAACATTTAGTCTACATTTCCTATGTGTAAACTCCGATACTGTTGTTCTCATTACGATGCGAATAACTGAACTTAACGAGAAAAGCAATGGAAAAAGTCAAAATTTCGATTATGATAAGATTTAATTGTGTTTTACACGGAATATATTTATGCTGATCAGTTATAGTTAGGAAGCTCTTCATTCACTGTGTTAAACATTTAGTCTACATTTCCTATGTGTAAACTCCGATACTGTTGTTCTCATTACGATGCGAATAACTGAACTTAACGAGAAAAGCAATGGAAAAAGTCAAAATTTAAGATCTATTACTTTAAAGGAGAACACCTGTGAAATTGTCATACAGGTTAGGCATTTTCACAAACTTTACACACAAGTGCTACGGACAATATGGATCTTCAAATGAGTATTCACACCAGATTTTAATTGTTTATGAAAAGAGTTTTGTCAGCATCAGTGTTTTCGAAGCAACTTACAAAGTTAAAAATCTTAATTTCTCTCCAGGTATTTACTCCGTATTATCTTACTCACCTTGAACTAATTTGTTGATACATACTTTTCCACTGACTGTTAATAACATATGCGCTTCTGTGCGGATGTCTTGATATCGCCTAAATATTGATTAGTTAAACCTCGAATGAACTCCAAAGGCATTAAATATTATATGATATGTTTATTTGATGGAAACAAGCGATACTCGCAGATCATATCAAGATGATGTAAACATGAAACAGTCATTTATGTCTTTCAACTTTGAACTACAACCACAATGAATTTAGCAAACTGTTTGAGTTGACTACTTGTAGTAGTACAGATCTTGTATCTCCTTTCTTGATTTGCTGAATTCACTCTAAATCCTCTAAACATTTCATCTGGAGCTTCAAACAGTGTACGATGGTTTATTTTGTGTTTTGCGAACCAGTTGTAATGTATCGTTTTATACTGCTTTAAAAATGAGATGGCATACTACACACTAGTCATTAGTAATCGAAATTCATTTAATGAATAGATATAAATCTGTGTAAATATGATCCCAAAACAGTACTCTTATCGTTAGTTTCAGCGTGACTTCATATTCGGAATATTAGTTAGTTGGTTTACGTCTTGCTGTTCATCAGAATTTGTACAAGTTTCTAACTATTTATGCCTGGTTTTGGCACCTGATTTCGCTGACAATCATAGTTATCATTTTGATTATCTGTGATAGCCTTGGTTTGGAAAATTAGTATTGTGATGTTTGAGGGTTAAATGAAAGTTTGAATACCAGCCGAATTCGAGCCAGTGACCACTGGGTTTCCGATTTGATGTTGTACTAACTGAGCTACAAAGTCCAACTGCTGACCAGATTTTTTTATTTCCCTTCGATCACCAATACTTTTGGCTGACTACCTGGTATGATCCAAATTCTCATTTCACCTTCAATCATCACTCAGCATCAATACTAAGATGATAAATCACCACTGTCTCAGATAATGAAAATGATAATAAATATGATGTGCTCCACTCTCTAATTCAGTTAGATTGGGATAAGAAGACCTGACTGGTCAGCCAGTGTGAGTGAGATCAAGAGTTAGTAACGCGTCACGAGTTCACATGGTATTCAGGCAAAACTCTTGTTGATTGAAGTTAAATAAAAATCCGGTGAGCAATTGAATCTTGTACCTCAATTGGTAGATCATCGGCAGGAAATTCGGTGGTCACGGGCTCGAATCCGGCTGCGTTTCAAATTTTCATTTCACTTTCAGTCATTATCCAGTATCGTAGTTATGTAAGTGACTGAATCTCGTAGTTATAAGCAGCAGATACTTCGAAAGATATTTCGTTATTCTTGTGTATAGTGCCTCAAATTACTTAGAGTACTGTGGTCATATGAATACTGATGAACCTATTATATTGCTTGGATCACCTAAACTGTTTCAATAAAAGATTGGAAATATCATGATCATTTTTAGTGAAATCAATCAACTTTTAAATAAGCTCCAATGGAATTTCTGACTCGGATGTATTATACAGACAGAAGTTTTGTATGGAGGTGACAAAGTTACTTCCTTTTGCTTATCTGTACTTAAATGTCAGTAACTTGACAAGAGTTTACATTAGTATTTTTTTTCCCTTCGGTTCCTAGTGGAACATACGGCTTCAGTTGCACCTCTCTATTTCACTCTCTTCTCTGCACTCTCTTCAACCTGACTCCACCAATGCCCACCAACTTTCATTTCTTCCTCACACCACATCCTCCATGTCACCCTCATCTCAGATACTCAACTCGTCGTTTCCCATACGGGTTTCACTCGACGTCCTGGTCTGACGTGTGATGCCACCAATTGGTCTTCTCAGTGTATCCCCAATCCAATCCATCTCCAATTTCTTCTTCTGCATATTTGTTGGGCTGTGTGTTCTTGATTGGTTCATTGTCAGCCAGCCAGCCAGCCAGCGAGAGTTCCTTGTTGCCTATTTCTATTATTCTGGTCATCTGATCTGATCCTCAGTGTGGAGTGAGCATAGTCGGCAGCTGTTGATGAATGTGTGTAGTTTATTGGAAATGCTTTCCGTGATGCGCCAAGTTTCTGAACCATATAGGAGCACTGACTTGTCATAAATTATGTTTTGTCGATAGAAAGGTTTTACCTATTCAAAGAAAAGTTAAGTAGAGAGACGGTATACGTCACATATTCAGCTAAAGATGTATTTCTTTCTTGAAGTAAATAAACAAGTAAAAATCAGTTTTGAAGAGATTTATGAAAAACAATGTCATATTAGGTAAAGTTTGTATTTTTATAAGTCACAATGTGTTTGAAATGAAATTCTAACTTTTCAGACGGAGGTCTGGTCACAGCTTCTTTAGGAAAATAGCTAATATTAGCTATACAATTCGATCAAATCCTGATCATAGTTCATATAAATTACTCTGAAAACACTGTTCTAGTTGTACTTTGAACAAAAGAAATTGAATAATTAGCCTGAAAAGATCTTGAAAGAATAGACAAAAAATAAAATGTGCCTAATATCTTGACAGTTTCAAGTGAAAAATAATTAAGGAGCATTGATGTTGAAACCTAGTTCTGTCCTAAAATATTCAGATTTTATTGGTTGGTACCAGGAAATCAAACAATTTTATTTCGTCTAGTTCTGAGTGCTGATGCCTTTTGATGAATGTTAGTTGGATGAAGGTAATCGACAGATATCCCTTTCCGATTTAAGTTTGGCGCTTGCTAGGACTCTTCAGTAACGGTTACATCAACTCTCTTGAAGTTACAGATGCGTCCTGTTAACTTCTGCTAGCAAACATGAAACATAAGTCGGTCATGGATACCTGCCGATTGCCTCCAACCGACTGAGATTCATGTTATAGAAACAATAAAGTTGTCAGAAGATAAAGAACGTTTTGGAAATATTTCCTAATATTTTTAACTTCTGTTTCCACTGACTTTAGGATTGAGTGTTATAAGTGTTTATGGCGAATACTTATAGAGCTATTTTTGCTTCAAACCTTAAACGTCTAGATACCATCTGCTTAGAAATAACTAACTAACCAGTGATTCCTTTGCTCCAGCGAGCTCCTACACTTTCATCATTGTAAACGCCATCCTTTATAATTTATAGTCGCCTAAGGAAATATCTGCGAAGAATACTATGTCAAATGATTTCATCTGACACATTGTACTTTGTTCTCATAAAACTATTCCCTTTGGTTTGAAAAAATGACTTAATTAAAGAAATAAAATAACTTTGTTTTTTAATGAAAAAGTATTTGAAGCAATATATGACAAATACCGTTCACTTCAATATTTTGCTTTACTAAAAGAAGTTAGATAGTGATTAATTTGAAGGATGCTTTTATCATAAGTTGATAAAGTATGTTGAACTATTAAAAGCCAGGAAGTATTGAACACATGTTTTGTACAATTTTAAAACAACTTTGTGTTGAATTTAAACAAAACATTTTATTTGAATAAATATCAGTTTAATATGAGGACTGTTTCAAAAATCAAGTATATCGTAAGTGTATACAGGAACACTAGGCATGAAAAGAAATATTTAAAAAGAATGAAGCTGAGATTGCCAAGGTAAACAAACAAAAGCGGTAATTGCTTCCTGAAGGGTAATCAACTTCATATTGTCCAGCCCTAAATGCTGATTGAATTCTATCAATCATTTAGCAACGTGGTCACCAAGGTAAATGACAACATTGTGGTGAACATTTGCGGTTCATATAGATTATTGATAACATTGCCGACTGCAGTAATGGATAATGCGGATTTGAGTGGCAAAGGGGATGTTAGTTCCTTCGATAGGCCTAACTAGCGAGTCGCAACAAGCAAGAAACTTAGACTTAGCAGGGTTTCTTGATGATCGGCTTCAACAAAATAACATCAAACTAACAGATAGTTCAATCGAGAAAAAGTTAAGTATTAGAACTCTGAAACACCCCTTTTTTCAAGCTACTGTTTAACTTAGTAGACAAAAGGGGTTTCTAGCCAATTGGAAGTAATCTTCTTCAGTGTGATAGTGAGTTAACCAGCCCCTAAAAGAATTTGCAAATAGGTTATATGAACAGATGAAACTTATGCAAAGATTTCTGTAGTATAAAATTTGATTTTAAACAATCTAGAATACCATGCAACATAGTCATTAACAATAGTAATACCCTAAAAAAAAACTATCCACAATGTTTCCATAGCTTGTTTAATACTCATAAATAATGAACATCAGTTAGTATGAATGTTAGGGAAACAGTTATGGTGTACTAACTGTCAGTATATGCCTTCAGTTTAAAAAGGAAATATTCAGTATTAAACGGTGTATAGACTATCTAACTCAGATAATTCGTAGCTGTTTACCTTAGAAATTAGTAAATAAAAAAGTTAATGGTTTAAAAATTCCAATTTTTTTATAGTGTTGGATAATCTTTACTATTTAAATCATCAGTTTGACTATGTGATATAGATGAAATTTGGTAGATTAATATTGATACTGGGCTATAACTGAAAGAAAAATGAAAATCTGAGCCATGGCAAGATTTGAACTAGCGACCAGTTAAATCAGTTACTCCTTCTTCAGTCCCCCTTTCGAATGGTTACACTTTCATTCTATTTGATTTTTGTTTCCACAATAGAATACTGAAGCCTCAGCATCTTTATCTGTTAGCCTCATTATAATATTATTGGCTAGATTACTGACGAGTTATAATCATCTATCAAACAATGATTATTTAAATTACATTACATTATTAGTATAATCTTGTTTTTAGTATGAGTGAAGTAGCCAACTAAACAAATAATACATTAAAAAACAGCAGGAAATGAATTTATTTCAGTGGATTAAAAATTATGATCTCAGAAATACTTCATGACATTTATTATCTGCAGAAATAGTTTGAATCTTCTTAGAAATATAATGAAAACAGGTGACAAGACAATGTAGTGACAGAAGGCAAAATCGCTTTAAAACTAAACGTTAAATACTTCATTAATAAAACAGTATGCGCTCACAACTCCCGCCAAGGATCGAACTCAAAACCATTAGACTCCACCGTGAACGTGTTAGCTATTCAACCACTGGGTCGGGATTAATTAGTCCATAATCGTTTACTTCTGTCAACTCATGATATACCGTGACTATCACCCAGAATCTTCAGTTGGCATCCGCCTTCAATTCTCCATGAAATCTGAAGGTCCTAAGTTCAATCCATAGCTGGGTCGTGGGTGCGTAGTGCTACGAAATCTCATACTAGGACAAAATGGTTGTCTAATACTCATGAGTCTTCAACGATTCTTTGATTGATATCAGTCTATGATGAATGGTACCTTAAAAATCAAATCCCCATTTACATCAAAATAAATAAATAAATCTCACATGGAATTACATGCTACTATAGTACCTAAATTGTACTCATATGGTGCCCTAGTAACTATTAGGGTAGTTAACTTTACTTGGATATCAGTTATCTGAAAATTTTAGTAAAAGTATTAACTAATACAGGGAAATCAGGTATTTAACAAAAACAGTATAAATTATTGCAACAAATGTGTCATAATTTGTCTAAATTTAGAAATATAGTTCTTTATATAGCATAGCCATCATGAAGCTTAAAAGTTCTGGTCTTTATCAGTATTCTGGCTATAGATATTCAGTTTCTTCGACTATTCAGTTGTTATAAATAAATAAATATTTTATTCTCATATTAGTAATTTAACATGAGAGACGCCAGTTTACAGGCATCATCACACTGATGTATGTTGGAAAATGTACAAGATTATACGGGACCTGAATGGTATGGAAGGGGGTAAATTCGACTAAAAACATCAGAAGATTATACAAGTTATAAAATGAACAAGAAAATACTAATTCTCAGCATATATAGAGTATTAAAGTTTAGATCGTTTTTACTCATACTTTCTTTTTTCACCAGTGGTGGCATCAAGGTGGAGCAAAATTCCAAATTTCCGTTAAAAGCAGTTGACATGTTTGATTCGTCTTCGCAATGCCCAGTTATGCTAAATAAACGTCTATTTTACCATAAATTATTATGCTTATAGCTTCGGAGACCAAAAGAACCCACACTGATGATGTTAAGAATCTGTAAGTTTCCACATAATCATGTAATGCAAGTGAATATCTATTCAAGAGTTATCATTCATAGCAATATACATTGATGCTATCAGAATAAGATATTGTGGTGCAAAAGAATAAACATTTGAAAAAACTACAGACCAGTGGCAATGCGTTTTCTATATTGTTCACGTTAAGTTATGCAGCATTATTAAGGAGGTTTATTGACTGTTTGATGAAATACTGGTATCTGAGAGTAATAACTTAGGTTGAATGATATCCATTCCCATTGTATTACTAATTTGAAAGTAGTAAGCTTATTTGTCAACCTATTCGTTTATTTAAGATTAAAAGTGATTACTTTACGTCCTACAATGCACAAATATACACTCCAGTTAACTCAGTTAATTATTAGGAGAAAATAAGTTCTGTTCAGTTTTCTTAATATTTAAGAAGATATACTCTTTTCATATTTTGATTTAAACAACTCTTAACTTTGACCGAGTAAGAATGTCTATTGAAACATTTAGCAACAGACTAATTATCTTTTTTTAGTTATCCAATGAAATGATGATAATAATGAAAAGAATAAAAATTAAAATTTGACCTGAAATATTCATTACTAGCTACCACCTTATCACACCTGTTTAACTGAGCTAATGGTTTATTTGTGTGAAGGTTATATGAGTACATAGACGTTGACAGTTTATCGTTTTGTAACTTTTTATATAGGAAATAAGTTAAGTTTTAAAATTTAACAAATTATTCTAGATGATTGCTTGTTTCACATGTTACCTTAGAATCAGTTGTAAATGGGGGTTAGTTTCTTTATAATTAATTAATTATCAGTGATATATAGAGTGCATAAATAGTACAAACCTATTTATTATTATTATTTTTCCCTTGGGTTCCTAGTGGAATATAGGACTTCAGTAGCACGCCTCCATCGCACTCTGTTCTCTGCAGTCTTTTCAACCTGATTCCACCAATGCCTACAAGCTTTCATTTCTTCCTCATATGATCTCCTCGGATATCCAACTCGTCGTTTCCCCCTTTGGATTCCTATTACTATAGACAAATTTATTTCGACTATGAAATGTTACCTGTACATGAAAAAATCATTGCCAACTGGAATGCTTGTATAAAACTAAATACAATCACTGATAATTCTAACTATTTACCTGTATGATAAGGAAACCTAGAACTGAATTGAAATACTGGGACTGATCAATTAGACTCAGTTACTTTATCTGTCTAAGTGAAGGTTTGGTGGCGTGTTGGTTAGATGTTGTTAAATGCAAATGTTCAAATAAGTTTCTACATGTTGTATTTCACACGAAAACGTATCGGAGATACAGGAATGAACTTTACTAACTGATTTTATTAAAAATTTGGTAACCAATGATTAGCTAATATACCTATCTAGCCTTAAAGGTTCAAAATTTATCTAAGTCGATCGATCAAACCAGTAAAGTGGTCACTAAGTTAGGGGAAACGTCAACGGTTAATCTCTAGTGATCAATATGTGTACACATATCAGTTCTACATGGGGTATAAAGCATGAGAATGAATGTATTTTGATTGCTATTGCATATTTCCCAATTTTTTTAATGGACCCATTGATTTCAACTTGTAGGGTGGATATAAATTTTACTTTTTAAGTTCTCGAACCTTCCGTTGATAATACACAAATTAGCAATGATTTCGATTTATAATTAACTACTTTTTATGGACAACTAATATTAAATATACACTACAAGGTGAACATTTCCACTAAGTTGATGGTTTTGCCATGGGAAACCCCTTGAACTTCATTTTAGCAGACTTATTTAAGTCACATATGAAAAATTTAGCGCAGAACCTAACTGAGAAATCCCATTTATATCGAAAATCTGTTGATGGTATCCTTAATTATGTGTGATAACTTGATTTCTAAGACGATTAAATGAAGTGAAGAGTAGAATATCGTTGACTTATATGGAACAGGAGGAAGACTACTTAGTTTTCTTCGGTATATTAATTACTCGGTAGCAGGATAAGTTCGTAAAAAGATCTGTTTACAGAAAGCCTACATGAACATGCAATATTTGAATTGTTGTAGTTCAGTTCAAGTGAGCGTAAATTAGGTGATTATTCAGGAGATTTCGATGAATATACACAGATGATACCTTGGTAGATGAGAGACAAAAATTAATTGAAACACTATTGGAAAACAACTTTCCATTAAAATTTATTCACCAGTACAAAGTAGCCAAAGTGCCAAAAACTTTCTCTTCAATTTTTTTTCAAAGAAAGATGTCTTCATTGATTTTCCGTACAAATTTAACTCTAACAGACCAATCCTTAAGCAGAAACAACGCTGCTATTAGATGGAGTTACTGTGGAGCTACAGTCCAATTAATGGAAACTTGAAATCCTGTATACCCTTTTCCAAAACCCTTACAGTAAGCATGTGAACGACTTTGTCACATCCAACTACATCTACCAATTCAAATATACGTATGGTGACAAATACACAAGGTGGTCTCATAAATCTATGCAAGTAAGGGCCATGGAGCATATTCCAAAGTGGCTCCAGAAACAAAATGAATCACCCGAATCCATAAACTTTGGTAGCAGATGTTCAAGCTATCGAGTCACAAAACACATCTTTGAGACAGGTCATATGACAGATGCTTCTACGTCCTTTACACCTGTTCACAAAACTTCTTGGAGAACAGTCCCTTAATTTGCCGAGGTCATAGGTATCAGGAGTTTTAAGCCGCCTTAGTGTATTTGAAAAATCCATCATATTCAGTATTCTTTACTGAATTCAGCTCTGAGACAAAAATAGACATCCTATTATTTTCGCTTATTTGATTTTTATGGTTGTTTACTCCTTAATGCAGCCCTCCTACTTGACCTCTTTTCATATTCTCACTTTATATCTTTGTCAACTTTTGTATGAATGCCTATTACAAGCACGCGTTTGATCAGATTGTTTGAAGTGTGTTGGGCAAATGTATTACATGGTTCAGACAGTTTACGTCTTCTTCTTGTTTCATCGAAATTTGTAAAGAGAAATAAATGTTTTACAATTTACTAATTTTCTTATATAAATATTCGAATCCCATAATTCACAATATTTTCTACAGTACTATTATACCTTTTATGATAAAAGTATCCGACTGCATTCTGTCGCTAGAAACTGTTATAATTTAGGAATGTATTTAGTTGGTAAGTATCTCAGGAATGAAATGATATCATTTTGGAGCTTTGTGAGGACTTATCGATTTTAAAATGATATTCATCGACGACTGACAGTAACGAAAGAACCGTTGAAAAGTCAAGAGCTGTTTCATCCCGGTTTGCAACTTCTCGGTAGCACGCACCCACAACCTCGTCAGCGATGCAATCAAAAACATTTGGGTTGCGTGACCATTAGCCAATGGTAAAAATTTTCCTACTTTCTTTGATTGGCTATATAGAATGACCTTCATCTAGTGTCCCTGTTGAATATTTACTGTCACATTCAGCTTGATTTGCCCTACCCGTCACCACTTCTTATTAAAACTTCAGTAAATCTCATTTTAAAGCATGTCACTGATGAGCTCTGAAACAGTAATTCCGCTTGATTTCTCAATGGTTCTCTAACTGATATCTCCCCGCAACGAACATCAACTTGATATAAACTAAGTCTATAAATCAAGTCCTTCCTAATCTATGCTAGTTTCATGTACTTAAATGCTTAAACACTGAATCCAGAAACTGTACGTGAATAAAGCTAATTCAGTAGTCTTATTTTTTAATTCTTCACTGTATTGTTCAAAAAAATCTGCCTATTCGTATACGCTTCTGATCACCTGACACTTCCTGTGGGACATCAAGTGTGTGTTTATTTGACCTTAGTTTACTGCTTGTTGATCATTACATGAATATGAAACAGTTTCTTCTTTTTGACACTCATCATCATCTATCAATATAAGACCAGGGATTACTGCGTAACGGTCCAACTGGCCACACCTCATATCAGTACATCACGTAAAAAGGCAGTGAACTGCAAGAAGATAAGAAAATTCAGTCAAAAGAAATATAAAGTACTAAAAGAGAGAAAAGAAGAATGAGAAAATGGTGAGATTCGAACTAGCATCGTTAAGATGAGGATAATGTGTGTATACATCTGCACCACTGGATTGAGCTCTGGGTCATATCACCTAGAGTCTCCAACCACTGGTTCCTCCTATCCCGCCGACCGCAATTGACTAGTCTGCACCACCCCACATGGCTCAAACCAATAGTCAAACACTTCATAAATTAGTGCCAAGCTTTAGTCTGGCCACCTCTGGCTTCTTTGCCACCTAAGCCTACTTCGGCCAACATTGTATGACGAGGCAATCAGCGACTAGGCATACGTAAGATGCGTCCCAACCATCTCAGTCGATGTAGGTTCACTACCTCGTCAACCGACTTACCTCTTCTCCCTAAAACTCTACACCTACATCTGACTTCTGCGTTCCTCATCTGATGTCACCACGGAATACGGCCTATACTACGAAGGCAACGATGGCCTTCTCATGTCTTCCACATTCAATGGCCAAGTTTCACAGCCATACAGCAGAACAGAGCGAACTGCCGTGCAGTATACGCGACCCTTAACAGACAATCGGATATCACGACAGCGCCATAGGTGGTGTAAGTTAACGAAAGCCAACCGAGCCTTTTGTATCCGTGCAGAGATTTCACCGGCCACTGAGCCATGAGTGCTGATCCTACATTTAAAGGACATATTTAAATGATTAAAAGAAATTAAAAGTAAAGAATTTAATGAAAAATGTTCAGTGGATAAATTTGGTAGTTCAAGGTTCGAGTGGGCCACCGCACACGTAAGCGACTAGATTCTTAAAAAAAGTCAGTTGATGTGAAAAGTCTAATACCAAGTGAAAAGCTCATTTCCGTATCAATTTACAATAATAAAGTGATGCAGTCTCAAGCAATGTTTTTCTTCTATGTAATAAAAAATAATATATGATGAAATAATGGAATAATTCAGTTTGGAGGTTTACGAGGATTCATCTGTTGATTTCAAGTTGATATTCATCTTGAAATGACATCATTTGAACAGCCAGTGTGGATCTAGGAGCAATGGATAGGTATTTCGTCCTAGTATGGGACTCCTCAGTAGTAAGCACTTATGACCCATCAGAGACTGAACTCAGGACCTTTAAGAAATGTGAAGCAATAGATTCCCACCCAGTGGCCCAATGTTGACATGCTCATTTTAGGGTTGTTCAATGACTACCCCCAACCTGTTGGTCTTAATCTCACACAAGTCTTCCCCTTCATAAATTATAGTAGGGAAAGAACAATAGTTTTAGCAGGACAACATACTTCTCTTGATATTGGCTATCGAGTAATCACGAAACGATTCAACGATTAAACAGATTATGCAGGAAAATTTCATGCAGAACAGAATATACTGTTCTTGCTCTGTTTAAACTTATTAAAGCGAAGACTTGTGGGAAATTTCTATAGGAATCCATGCTTGGCCAATCTTTTAGGTAGTGAAATCTCTTCAATACACAATATCAAAAGAAGTATGGTATTCTGATAAAACGTTTGTTCTCATTATAGTTAAAATAATTACTTTAACCATCTAACAAGTGGTCTGTTCACCTGTTATAATATACAGCAGATTATCTTCAGGGGTACATCTTGTTGGTGGATACAATTTACAACTAGATACTGCTATTAACCTTCCTCAAGCTACATGGTGTAAAACTTTGCAAGATGAGTAAAAACCAGTTGTCCACAAACATTTTTATACTTAATAATCTTAATAGAATGCTAGTAAATGCTTATTACCAGTTCTAAGTACTTTAAATGAAAGCGACCAAATTTCTTCTCTTCTTAAACAATTCAGATTATTGTAATGATGGACAATGGCTAACAGTGGAATCCAAGAGGCATATTTCGCCCTATTTGGGACTCCTCAATTGGATGTACCTGCAATGGATGTACAAGCAGTAACACTAATTCAGATTATTGGCTTTTCCATTTTATCCTTAAGAGAATTCCAATTTTGTTCACTATGATTCTGTAGACGATATGGCATGTAATAACAGGAAGATATCTTAAAATAACTAATAATTGTTGAACAGCTGAACTTTTGAAGAAAGCAGCCGTTTACGTAACTGACAAAACATTAGAGGAAGGAGTGCTAATATTTTGTCGTCTTAGTATACAACCAAACAGAGGTATTAGCAAGTAATAATCCGCTTTACATAAAGCCAGAAGTACCCCTAGTCGGTGAATAAATATACCATCATTTGAGGGAATAAATAAAAAGTTATTCACTGGTTGACGCTGATAACTGTCCACTGTTTATTATAGTGGACTGAATCGGTCGATTTTTCTCAGGACGTGAACTACAGAAATAGATTTCTAAAGATTGTTTCAAGTTACATCTTGATGCATCTCCCTGATGGTGACTATCGGCTGAGTCAAGGATACACGTTTCATCCATATTTCAGACTTTTCAGACATCAACCAATTACAAACAAGACTCATTGAACAGTAGATGGCTCCCATGAATTAGCAGCCTGACCCAAATTTTGAAGTGATGACCGCTGATTTCAAGCCTCAGAACACTGCCACTCACTGGGATACGAGTACACCTAACTGAAGAATCCCAAATGGGATGAAACAAGCATCCTGGATTTCACGACTACCCACCATCAAGAAGGTACATCAAAAAAGTTATGATTTGAGTATCTTCGGGCACCTACTGTTTTGAGCAAAGAATACACAATAAAAAAGCATTGTGTTTTTTCTAACATTGCTTTACTGTCAAACTTACGTATTCTACGTATGTCTGTTGTTTTATGTGTTCTTAGGACTTCAACATTACGTAACTCTTGTCCTGTTCTATGAGTTTCATTGTATGAGGAAAATTTAACTGAAGTCAGTTATAAATTTCCAGGGTTATATAGTAACATTTTTGTTTAATGTAATTCATCTTCTTGAACGCAAATCAAATCGAAAATTGTTATAATAAGACATTTTCAATACAGAATGAGTGTCGCGAGATCCGCTTTTATCATCTGAATAAACTGGTTATTTTTTGTCACTTTACTGACTAAGTTTTCATCAGTTGAAACAATAACCAAGTATTCATCACCTCAGCTGCCAGCTGGCATGTTGAATGCGAAAGTATGAATCTTGATGTATTTCCAAAGTTAAAAAAAGCTATGCCAATGAAAAAATGTTACTTTCAGCTAAGTCCTCATACATTATTCCATTTTTTTCCGTACACTGAATGAAATAAAACAATAATGGTAATTCCAAGGTCAATGGTAGCGCGGTTTGAATGATTCGACTTATTACAATAATGACAAAGATACTAGTAATATAAATAGTCATAAGAATTGGGATCCATTTAGCATGAGAATATAAAATTAAGATTTATCGAGATAGGTGAAAAGCTTCGGTAAAAGGGTTGCATGATTCCAAGGTGAGAAGAAAATGAGTAAACAAATCTATGCATATTGCAGTAGAGCCTGATAAACATCTGAATGGAAACAATACTGTTTGTTTACATGTCGTGTTGTAATTTTCTCAAAGATAATTATTTTAAACACTTATTGTTTTGCATTGAATAGTGATAAACTTTGTTACATCGAAGGTGCACGTCGTCAGATGAAAAAATAAATGGCGAATACGTAAGAGAATTATGCTTCTTTTGTTATATGAGATATTACAAAAGAGGATATTTCATCCTGAAAGCGCTTAGTATAAAAAACAGCTGGCTATATTTGACATGAATAAAAGTATAAAATAGATAAACGAAAGTTGAGAATAGTAGACAGTTTATATCTCTCCATTATTTTCATTTGTTTAATGTGTCTTTCTCTTATCTGTAATCACAGAAGTAACTAAATAAATGATAAAATACTAAAATGGGTCATAATCAGAAAATACCACCCATAAATTTATCAGATCAAACTGAAGTGCAACTTTTAAGACACTTGAAAGTTTAAAAGTTTTAGTTTTTCAACGACGTTCACCTCCATATTTTTCGAGCAAAAACCACACCCACATATTCCCTATAATTGGAGTTAGCTTACGTGAGAAGCTACATTATTCAGGAAATCTATTATCTGCATAGTGCGAAAGAAAAACAAATTCCGGTATAATTTAAAACCTTTCCTTCTTAAGGACTTTATTAAAACCCTACATTTGTTAAATTTTCATTTAAATTATACCTATTAATTGATTATGATCTTAGCAAAGTAAACTATCCTACGTTTCACTCCACTTTTAAGCTTCTATCATCTTGAAAAAGCCTTCCAAAGACTACTATCTGAGTAGACCAGAAGGGTTGATATTTGTCAAGGATACTCAGTAATCTCCTTTACAGGTGAATATGTTTTAATCGGTTTTCTAAGGTGGACATTATTTACTTTCATAAAGCTTAGAGTACTTTCTGTATCTTTTCATGAATATAGGGATTATGAGTGAAATGAATTTTCAAAGTAAACGAACCAATAATCTTCAGTGCAGCTTCAGAATATTTTTCATAAATCGAGTGAAAATTAATGCTGAAAGACCCAACCATACGAATGAAGAGCTTATAACAGAAAGGGAAGTCGTTCACACTGTTGACTACTTTACTGGTTTGGGTAACTAAACCACATCTGGTGGATTCACATTCACCAAACAATGACTTCATTTTTCTAGTCATAGCCTGTGATAGATCATTATCGTTTAAATTTCAAAGGAAACCTTAGGTTTTTCATCTTAGTAGGTAATGAATTGTGAGTGGTACTTTTGTCACTACAGAGAATTGTGGTCTCAGTGCGGAAATATCTAGAAAGTGCTGAAATTTTCCTCCTAACCTTCACTGTTATTAAAGGTTGAATGATATTATTATATGATATGAGACATCATACAGGTATCTGCGTGACGAGTAAATATCTGTGTAGATATCAGTTGCTTTGGTTAAGAGTATAACCAATAGGTATTCACAAGTTTGAAAATTAACCTTGTGGCCTGCAACGCATTATTCTTGCCACAAATATGATTATGTTATCTATGAAATAAGAGTTTTACTGTTATGCATAGATCAGTTTGAATGAGAAAATACAGAAATTCTTATTTATTCACTTTTAAGATATTCATACTACTAAATTAAAGTGGTCACATTTGTAGTAATCCACTAAAATATCGAAACAGCATGTCTCATTGAAATGGATTCATAGAAATATGGTTTTTCGATTGTGAAGCTTAACTGTATTTGTAAGACAGCATATTTAAGTTGTTTTGAAAAAAAATGCGTCAAAGGAGATATCACCCTAATAACTATCTGTGATACGTTATTAATGCTCGATTATTATGTACAGTATTCAGATGGTATATAATTAGAAACCAGCGTTTTGGCCTGCAATCAGTATTTATATTTTGTTTTCATGAATCTGTGGTTTAAATGACCTTCCCATCCTTTAAGTTCATAAAGTTTTCACATCGATAAACAAATTGTTAGCACTTTTTAATCGAATTTCGTGAATTACATTGATTTCAAGGTAGTAACCATTACGGAATGATATCAGCTGGAGAACCGATGAAAACTATAAACTACTCGGCAGCTATTTCGTCGTTGTATAAGAGTCCTCACTAGTTCTCACCCGCCACCATGAAAGAGACCGAGCCCAAAATCTTTAAGTTTCGTGACGAGTATGTTACCACTCAGCCACTAATGAGCTGGAAGCCAACAAACTATATTTCCTTCTTCTGTCTATTCCCAATGTAATGAGACTATCATCCAGTGTTATTAGCGAGTATCTGTCTCCACACCTAACCTGTTTGACTCCACAGAACATAACTGCTCAAACAAAGGGATTAGTGAGTACTAGACAGTAATTCAGTAACTGGTTTGTGGAGAATGATTGATTTCCAATGATTAAATAACTTTTGAATTTGAAAGTTGGTATTCATCATGAACTGACATTACTTGGAGGAACATTGGAAACCTGGGAGTATGGACATGAGACTTAAAGGTTCTGGGTTCGATCTCTGGCCGAGTCAGGGGTGCGCACTGCTGAGGAGTCCCATGCTAGGACGAAACAGATTCCAAGTGCTCCCAGGTTTCCAACGTGTCTCTGACTGATGTCAGTCCGTGACGAATACCAACTTGAAATATAACTTTCTTTATAGTCAGTGTAAAACTGATACCCAACCAACAACAACAACAACAGAGACCAGTCACCATCAACAGGAGAAACCTAGAGGAAGTAGTCTCTTTCACCTACCTAGGCAGCATTGTCTCAACTACAGCTGATACAGATGGGGGCGTCAAAACCAGTCAGGATCCGAAAGACACCAAGACAGGTCTTCATTAACCTGAAATCAGTGTGGAGATCTACTGCACTGCACTGCACTCATCATAAAGCGTTAACAAGATACGGATTTTCAACACAAATTCAGTCAAGTCAGTCAGTGATCCTATGTGATGATTGAGAGACTTGGAGCGTTACGAAAAGCATTTCCAACAAACTGAAGACATACATCACATCAAGAGCTGTCGTCTACACTCACTCGATACTGAATATCGATCAAATAGATGGTGAGAAAGAATAAACAACGAGGAGCTCTGACTGGCGACGAACCAATCAATAATCTATCGCCCAACAAATATGCAGAAGAAGAAAATGGAGATAGATTGGATCGGATTGGACTGGGATAAACTGAGAAGACCATTTAGGGACATCACACGCCAGATCAGGCGTTCGAGTGGAACCCGCCTAGGCGTTAGAGGTTGAGATGGAGGATATGGTGTGAGGAAGAAATGAAATCTTGTGGGAAGTCGTGGAGTCAGATTGAAAAGACTGCAGAGAACGGAGTGAAATGGGGATGTGCTGCTGAAGCCCTATGTTCCACTGGGAACTCAAGGGACAAATAATAATAGTCAGCGTAAGCTGATATACAGTTCTGTGAAGATGCTCTCAAACCTCTCATGTCATTCCAGGGAACTAGCCTGGTGTACACATGACCAAGAACCCACTAAATATAGGAACTTTGGCAGATGACTAATTTCGACTCATATCAGAGAACTCTATTTTACAAAATTTGAGACTTCTAGACTTGTTTGGTCAAGTAAGGAGATTATGAGATGCTAAATCACAAACAGTGACTTCAGAAATAACCATCCGTCATTCCAACGGTTCTTACTAGGCAGAATAAAACCATCTATAAACACTTTATTAAGTTTCAAATCACCAAAGGTCCACATGAATTTGGTTATTTCTAGTGTTTACATGATAGTTTTCATGGTTAAATAATAATTTTGTTATCTCATCATCGAAATTTCTAAAGTGACGTTTTTAACCTTTTGGCTGTTATCTAACTGCCAAAGATGAACAAACTGTAGAGCTTGTTGAAACCAAATGAATGAAAATAGGCTAAAACAATTAAAAAGTTTTAAGTTGAACGATACATTGAGTGACTTCTGAAGGGAAAGTTCTGCTAAGGCTAAATAGAACATAACGTGTTTAGCATGGAAGCTTGTACTACTTGGGCATACGTTTTTGAAGTCTGCATATATCAATAATCTTTTTTAACCAGTGAAAACAAGTGAACTTAATTAATAACCTAGTAAATAACGCTCCAGTGTTTGGAGTGATGGGTTCTGGGTTCGAGCCTCGATGAGAAAAATAACGGTCACTAGGACATAGGCACATCCAGCTGACGACTTCCAAATAGGAAGAAACATACTTCCTGGTTTTAGTGCTATCCACTAGCAATCAAATCATAATATTGGAATCTTCAAGCAGTATTGAGGTATCCTTTAAGGAGCTCATATGCTAACAGAGGCCGATGAGTTGTATTCACCGGGGTAATTATGTGTCAAAAAAATAAATAAACTTTTCTCTCGCTACAGTCGTAGTCTTTCACTTATCCCCTAGAAGCAATTTTAGTTGACAGCACAGAAGTTTCTACGTCACTCTAATTAACCGAATGTTTGAAAGCAAGAGGTATGCTCGGACGAAAATGTTGCCCCAGCCATAAGTTCTGCTTGGCTAACACGTTAATATAAGGCTGAAAAACGGTCTTATAAGTATATTGTAGTGTATTTTGAGGTTAATGAGGGTTTTATTTTTAAGGTAGCACTCGTCACAGACTCACAACAGTTGCATAACCATTGAAAACCTGAAAAGATTAGAAAACTGTCTCTTTTTGGTATGGGACTCCGCAGCAGTATACACCCACGACCCTGCTTGGGATCGAACTCAGGGCCTTCAGGTTTTACGGATGCCAACTGAAGACCTTGGGTGATAGTCGCAGTATGTCGTGAGTTGACAGAAGTAAACGACCGTAGACTAATTAATTTCAAATCAGTGATTGAATGGTTAGTGCGTTCAACGTGGACCCTGTAAGTCATTGACAGGGGTCGCTGATGCGTGCTGAAACAGTTGTCCAGTGCCCCCAGGTTTTAAGTGGTTCTCAAAGTGATGATGAATACTATCTCAAAATATTTTATACACAGAAATCTGTTACAGTTAGAATAACTGAAACTGACTTGCATCACCTCACTGTCAAACTTTACTGATAATACCTGACTAGACAATGAGAAATGAAATATATTAGAGGTCGACGCCTAAATATTAATAAATTCTAGACATGAAGATACTCACCCACCCTTAATTAAGGCGTTTGCCGACGTCAATAGGTATAGTTCTTCTTATTCTATTGTTTATTCTTAGAATTTCAGATTGTCTTCTGAGTTTTTTATCTCTCTTTTCTTGAAAATTAACTCAATAGGAAATGCTTAAACTCTACATACTATGATTATGTCAAATAACTACAACCCACTGGAATTTAACTTGTTATTACAGCACAACTCACAGGTTACTACTTAACTCTGGGACAGAAGTCAACACTTTTCTTGTGTAGTGATAAAGTCTGTGTAAGACGTATAGAATGATACATATCTTTATAAAAAATTTTCTACAACAAACTTATTGTAGTTAACTAAGAAGGAAGGAAATTTTGGGCCATATTTATCTGTTGACAAGCGATTCACTTTTTTTCCTAACAATCAAAAACAAACTTTGCATATTTTGATTTAAAAAGGGAAAAATCTTTTTGAATAAACTGTCAAACTAACTGTTCACTCCTTTAACATGACGCTTACGTTATAAATTAGTTTTAAGTCTGACAGGATTTTTATTCCATTGTACGAAGGAGAATACATTAGTATAGCTTTAGTATTATTATAGAATGTAATTCCATATTTTATTTTACGGTATTTTTTTACCCAATTATATTTCACACAATTTATTGTCCATACTTATATCTGGTAACTCTATAACTTTGAAATATGGCTTGTACACTTCTAATTTTCTTTTCTTCTTTATGATATAGTTAGGAAAACTTTTCCAGATGCCTGGAACAGCAACAAAATCATTCATGATGAATGTATTCGGTGTTGCTGATTAGATAAACAAAGATTCAACTTTTAATCTTTTCATCAACGCAACTGAGTTTTGTTTTAAGGACTGTAACTCTATGTGACAGTGTATTTGTATCCGTAACTATAGCTTAGCTAATCAAAGCTCTCTACTCGAACTCATACAGCTGTGTAACGGTTTAAGGAAAGTTGTCACATCGGAATTGACAATAGCTGGTGGTGTCCACCAGCAGTGTTCGCTATCACCATTCCGCTTCAACCTCACATTAGATGTACTAATGAAAATAAGCTTAGGTATATTTGACTGCACAGGTACTGATCTACTCTTTAGAGGAAATCTAGTTGACTTGGAGTAGGCAGACGATATTTTTCTGTCAGGTGAAGATGCTGATAAAAACCAGGGTCTTCTGAGTTCATTGAGCAGAAATTTGAGTATGTTTGGAATGCATTTCGCACCCATAAAATATAAAATGATGCTGCAGGACTGATCTGCAACTACTCCAAGTTTAATCATGGGGAGTCAAGTGATGGAATGCGTCGATCAACTCACTTACATAGGGAGATGCATCAGCACGAAGGGACTGGTTGTCAACGAAGTCTTAGCTACGATACAGATTTCTCGTCTGCTATTCGCCAACGTGCGTCATCTCTGCTGCCGACTGGTGATACACCCAACTACTTACTGAAGGACAGGAATACAGCGCTGCAGTTTGTTCTGTCCTAATATACGGATGTGAAACATAGTCGTTAGAAGATATGAAGTGCTTACAACGTTTTGATCGAACGTGTCTTCTTAGCACTGCTGGTATGTCGGGAATTCACGGTGTGAGCAATGTTGAGGTCAGGTGAAGTGTACTAGGCAAGACTAAGATGGTATAGATATGTACTGTCCACGCTAAGCCACCACCACTCTTCAAGTGCCATACTACGGGAAGTTGGATAAAATTGGAAGAGGGTTCAGGGTGGGTAGACCAAGATGTGGCACCAGTCCATGAAGTTCTTGACTGCTTGTCTGAGTTGTGCTGAGAGATGTAGACTATCCGGTTAGGGAATCAATGATTGAGGACTCTTGATGACATGGCTGAAAAACAAGCCACGGTGGCGCAGATGTATTCACCACTTGACATTTTCTGAAGCTTGAATATTCACATTAACCGTTACCTTCGGATCGTTTATTCTCTCATATAACTTTACCTACTTTGGCACCACTCTTCTTCTATCCACCTGTTCTTTTTGCTCCACTGTAAAGTGTAGGAGCTTGAGCTCATGCACCTGTGTACGAGATTCTACGTTGGTTTAACAATCAGTCAGCCAAGATTCCTTATCTTACGAGGTTTACCAATCTGGATTCGGTTTTTGCGCTCGGATAGCCAAATTGATCCTTGTCAAATACTTTGATCGTTGAATTTGACCTCATAGTGATTGATAGGGAATTAACAAACTGAAATATTCTGCCTAACTTGATAAATAGGGTCTTTTAACCTAAAAAGCTTGTTCCCAGGTGAGTTTCTAGGTTTTGAATGCTACACTTATCACAACCCATTTGGGAACCCTGAGTAACGTCTCCAAAGTACCTAGCTTGTATGACAACGTCGTAAAGATTTCGCACTCTCTTCACAGTGGTATTATTGTTATTATTACTTGTTTCACTACTACTAAGGCTGGCATTTTTCATGCTGCTTCCTATGAATTTATGGACAAATTAAAGACGATAGTTTTTGATAAGTAAGGTGTCTCCAGTGTATCTGATTTCTTGTCTCAGATGTTGTTGGTCTTGTTACTTAGACATTTTACTAAGCCTACTTTAACTACTACAGATTGTGATGCTTCTAAGCTTTAGTAATGCTTACCTATAGATACTTGTGTATAAACCTATACTTTATTTTGCTACTGTTCTGCATATCCAGCTTAGCTAGATCCCTTTCATCACTTTCGAACTCATTGGTAAAATGGGTGGCATTCACTTTTGAATTTGTGCGTAAAACAATTTTCTATATGATCGGACTCCACTATGGTAAATATGTCATTTACATATCTTAACCATGTTTTGGGAGAAAGACTAAGTGTTTTGACAGCCAATCATTCCTAACTATCCACAAATAAATATATCTACCAGGACAAGCGTTACTGGCGATCTCATAGCATCTCTGTTTGTTTATTGACACAGTTTATTCTGAAACTTAGACACTGTAGAAGTCAAGCATGACTTTATGCCGTATATGATCTCCACGACTGATACTTCAGTTCAGCTCATAATAAACACTGAGCCTATTTCTAAGTAATTTTAATAAATTAAAGACTTTAGTTACATATTAAGATGTAAGCTCCTTGAAGAAGACAGCTATGTTACACATTAAAATTTAATTATTTTCCTTACATTGCTGACTGATGACTCTGTTTATCTCATGTCTATAACGAATTAATCACTATCGACGACTGTACTTATAGGTTCACGTAAGCTTTCAAAAATTTCACCTATTCTATAAATATTTTTTGATAAAAGATTAATATTGATCAGAAAATGAATTATTTTCATCAGCAGCATATATATATATATATATATATATATATATGAAACAGAAGCAGTTGTAGGATTCAAACTAGCTACTTTTTTGAAAAGATGGAAAAATGCTTGGTAGCCGACAGTAAGAATGATGATGGTTCGGTGTTTTTTCTGAGCCTTGATATTTTGTCGTGAACATTTCATCACCAGGATTGGGGACATCTTCAGCACTAACATCTTTAAGAAGTGAAGCATATTCGAGCGTTAAACGAATGTAATGAGACGTTCATGACAAAATATTCAGGCTTGGAGAATACTAAACCACCATCGACTATCAACCTCTTGCGTTCAATACCATTTATAAAGTTCACTTTGTGAATTAATTTCAAACTTCTTGATGGAATTACCAATAATTTTTTCACTGGCTTGAATAAATTTATTTGGATTTGGATTGCTGCAGGAATACCTAATCGGAGAACTAAGATAGTATAAAGTAGAGTGATCAATAAAGCTCCTTTATAAATAACAGTTTAGTAGACAGAAGAAAAAGTAAGAATCATGTGAAATGTATCAGCTAAGAAAAGAATTGATACTGAGGTGTACGTTTAATGCACAGTTCAGATTTAATGATGTGATTGATAATCAAACGGATAGAGTCACCAGGTCCTATTCTGGCTGATATCTTCATGGCTAAGCTTATAAATGAGCCCCTTAAGGAAATAATCTCGGAACTTTATCTATATAGATGGTACATCGATGATACTTTTCTTATTTGTGACGAAACAGCTTCGGTGGAAGAGCTGCTAACACGTCTCAAGGATTGCCACCTGTCTATTAAATTCACCGTAGAAGAAGAGTTAAGTTCAACGTTCCACATTCTAGGCGTAATGTTGAAGAGAAGAGATGATGGCTAGATTCAAACGTCAGTCAATCGTAGACCAACTTAGATTGACCGGTTCACGAACTTTAATAGTTCGGTGCCTCTCAGTTGTAAAAGAAATCTCATTCACTCCCTGTGTTCCAGAATACATAAAATCTGTTGAGAGGACACGGAGGACATTAAAATGGAAACTCTTAGGACAAAACTATCGTATAACAGATACCCTAAAAGATTTATTGATAAAAACATGAAGAAGCAAACACCCCTCATCCTATTACAGTTCCTAAGAAAATCCTAACCATGAATCTGGAATTCAAAGGAGACACCATAGCTGAAGTGCTTAAAAACCGTCTGTCAGAATGTATCAATGGTAGCTTTTATGTTGCTAGACTGAGAGTGATTTTCTCCAGCCGCCTTCTGATTAGACAATGTATGAAGGAGAGGCTACCACCAATTCACAGGCTCCTGTGGAGCTGAAAAAGTTGGGAGTTGTAAGCGGGTCCTCCGAAATGCAATGCTGAACATCACCCAGTTTGGCTTGCCAAAGGCAAGAGAAGGAAAACAACTTTTTTTATATGTGAACACCTAGTAGAGTTAGGCCACTCAATTCCCCGAGATTCGACCCTTAAGGTAATTTACAAAGTTGAATTGAAGTACTCCAAAGGTCTGTATTTCTACCACTTATGTATAGCTGAAGTTAAAAGCTATATATGAACAAAAACGGAAACTTTACATTCAGAAACATTTTGTGAAACCACTTTTTCTGTCTTGGCCTGAACAATTCATTTTGTTGATTTTTTCAATTTCATTTCACTTTGGTATATTTCTCTTTTATTATCATCATTATCACCAATTTTTCACTTCATTGACAATATTGACCCATATTTCACTATTTAATATCAATTCATTCCTTATTCACTGACTCATTTGCATGTTTCAGCTTAATTATCACCGTTTTACAATTCTTTGACAACACTTGTCTCTTATGTCACCACTTGTTATCATTTCATTGTTTATTCAGTGACCCATTTTCTATTTCTTCCACATGAACAAATCTCACCATTAACACTATTTGTGTACTTTGTATATTGACTGAGTAACTTTTTAGTGCAATTATCTGTCATTTTACCGATTATTAATACGACTGTATAGCTTATCAGTTAAGTTGTTGAAAAGAAATATTTCTTCTTAGCTGATACATTTTCTTCTTATTCATAAATAAGTGGGTATATTTCGTCAATGATCTGACAGCCGAGTCTTTCACTTAGTCGGCAATGTAAAGACTTTGGACTGTAGACATACAGTTTGAAAGTTTCTTGTAGTTATCTGGACTACATTTAAACTAGTTACCACATGCTTACAAGTAAAGGATTCAAATTTTAATCAAAATGTTGCAATTATGATGATTTTCAGGATGAGAAATATTTAGTCCTGCCGAAGATTATCTTGTTCTAAAATAACAGATCTTCATTTTGTGGATTCACCACTAAAAATGATAGGAATTCGCTAGATGAGAAGCCGGAATGCATTCATTCTGCGAACGTCTGGCTACTTTCAAATTAGTTTATCCATCACATTAACTATTGATTGCACATCTTCACTACTAAAAATTAATTTATCCTGACTTCCATGTTAATCAATACACTTCTGACGACAGAACCTAAAGGTTCTGGACTCAGTCTATATCAGGGTCATGGGTACACACTGCTGAGGAGTCCCGTACTGGAACGAAGCAGCTGTCCAGTGCCCCCAGGTTTTTAACATTTCTCCAGATGATGTTAGTCCATCATGAATATTGGCCTAAAACTGCAGAAATTAACCAATGACATGGGATAAACAGCAGAAAGAAATTCAGATGTCCTCGTCAGTCTGGGGTATAACAGTGATCAGTGATTTTAGTTCTCTTTGTGTACGTACTGCATTTAAGATTAGAAGACTGTTGAATACTGTACTTTTTCAATGCTAAATTACATTAATATGCACCTCAAAACTGTGTTCTTGTATATTCTCCTTTTTTTCCTCTTCAGGGACTTCATCCTCGACGTCTATGGATTCCCCAGAACAACCAAGGAGACACTAAAGGAAGATTATATCGGGCAAATAGAGAGCGTCGATTCTTTTGTAATCCAATGGGATGTGTCTAACTGATTCTATTGTAAACACTTGAAATAACTGCCTACTGAATAGATATATGTGTACAACATAATTAAAATGAAATAAATTTTCTCTTTTCACAACCTAATGAAACCTAAATTACTTACTATCAAATGGATTGAACCACTTACATTACAGATTGTCGTTAGCATTAAGCTTTGTTTGGTATATCCAAGCATACGGCATTAGCAGGTGATAAGGAATGTTTGTGACTCAGAAGAATGAGTTTAGTAGTGTTGTGTTATATGAGCTGTTGTCTGAGCACAACTAAACCATTCAACTCAGAGAACACTACACCGTTAAAAGTATGTGGCAAGTCAATCGTATATTCATGATTGTCGTCATCTCATGGTTTAGCTAGTTCACACTGTTGTCGTCAACCGTAATGCCGCTTAATTTACTAATTAATCGCTTAGGCTTACACAAAGCACCTACTTACAAGCCTTTGAAAGTAACTGGTTGGTGCTCATAAGTTTAGTTTAACTTCATAACGTTTATCAAGGAAATGACTTTCATACCAACAAAACACGTGTAGTTATCAACCATGCTGAGAGATGTTACCACTGAACCGATCAATCCAGTTGTCCGCTTTGATTGTCTTTCATTCATGTCAGTGATAAATTTGCATAATGCGACAGAAAGTCTTCGTAATATTGCATACTAGCTGATGGTCAGTATATATATCTTTAAAATACCAACGAGTTAGGAAGACAATTTTTTGACATTTCGTGACTAGCAGTGGAAACCGAGACGTGCGTTTCATCCTGTTTAGGACTCATCAGCTCGACGTACCTGAACTCCAACAGGTGATATTGTGATGGTGAGGAACATATAAAATGTGATGTTGCTCTCACTGAGACTAGAATGCAGTACCCATCGCTTGAAACACCAAAGCGTCTTCACCACCCCATTGTGGCACAACAACCACCTCTTGTGTAATGGGCACCAGTTGTTCTGATACTTGTAGTTTCACGTTGCTATACAGGGCTAAAATGCTCGACCTCAATTGGCAGATGAGCTCATTTGTGGATGCCCTGATGTTACCGGATATTCATGATGCTATGTTGATCTTCATGACTAGTAGTGGGAACAGTATCACTCACTGGGATGCAGGTACAACCAGTTGACAAATTTTAAATAAAACGAAACGTGCATCTTGGATTCCTGTACTAATCACCAAGATCACTGTAACATGATGAATATCCGTCAGTATAGAGGCATTTACATAGGAGCTCATCTACCGAAAGAGGTCGAGCAATTTAGCTTTGTATAGCTACGGGAGATTACAAGTAGCAAAACAAAAACCTGTACAATTCACTATATGTTTTAACAGGAAATGAAAAGATATCGGAACATACTGTTCATACATGGGAATAACTGTTGTCATTATCATTTACTACTCACCATTTCTATATGCAATAACTTGTACAGGTTGTATTCCCTGAAGAAGCGGCTTTCACAAGGTTGTTCAATATAGAAAATAATATTTCTATGTCAAAGAGATCTTACAAGTATATTTCCTTGGTAATCCATTTACCTAATCCCCAACTTATTCAATTCTATTAGGCCAATTTTTGATCTTTTAGTCTATAAAATACAGTTTATTGTTTCTTACAAAAAGTTCATCATGATAAGGAAACAATGCTTACGCTGTAATTAGAAGTTTGGGTTTATAAACTTCAGCCTATTTCTGGGCAATTATTCTGTAGCATAATGAAAAAATTAGGAGTTTAAAAGGTTAAGAAAGTATTAACTATCCTAAGTTCAGGAATTTTAATTCTCTAAAACTACTTCTTTGTTATTTTTTTTATTTTTCAATAGGTAAAATGAATATTTACGATATAATGAAATAAAAGAAACAGATTGATGTTATAACACGATATTTATGATGTCATTAGTTCATATGTATTTCAGTCGCATGCCATCTTGCAGTTGTGATTTATAGGTCCAGGTGCTCAACTTTCAACCAGTGGGTTATATGAACAAAAACTCTATACAGTCTACTAGGGTTTGGGAAGCCAGGTACCATGAGCCCTCAAGATAAGGCTAGAAATCATCGCCAAATTTTATTGTGTTCTATGTGAAAGAAAATATGTCTTTTCTGTGTTCTGTTCTGTTCTACAATCACAAATTCTTTCCATTACAATTTGAAGCTTTATTTAACTCACTTTAATTTGTGGACATCAATCTTCATAAGTAAACTGTACTTACTTTCCGCCTAAGAAGAGGGAGTATAGACTAATAATAATACATGCACACTGGTTATTTACACAACGAAATATTGTTATTTAGTCATAGGAAAAACAAATGGCAATTACAGCAGTGATAATAATTTTTTTGCGATGATTAAAGGTAGTACATCAGTTAAGACATAACTCAAAGCATAGAAAGTTTAAAAAAAATTTACTTCCAGAAGTCAAGGACAAGAAAAGATTGAGGCTACTAGGTCTAGATTGAAAGAGTGGAAATATTGCCATCACATTGGTAAAATTCTGGGAGATTCCAGAAAGCTAAACAAAAAGTGAAGTACAATATACTAAGGAACCATTTAATGATAACTTTATCTGGCAAATATCAAGACAAATAAATAAAAGATAAAAATTGCAATGCAACGATTTAAAGACCATAGTAAAGAAAGTAACAGTGTATACTGCTTTTGAACACATAGCTGAGGCTTGAATTCACAGACTGCTATTGTCTTTTTTATATACAAATGTCTTATCTTCAACAATTTAATCAAACTTTATAGATTATTATGAAAGTAGTTTCTAAAAGAACTGAATACTTTGAATTCACCGACTGCTCAACGATAGAACTGGAATTAATTTTATTTTCACCTTTCATTAACGAAGTTGAAAAGTGTTTACCAGCTCAACTGATAATTAAGTGCATAACATGGCCAGTGTACTTGACTGTATAGGAACAAATAAACATATGGCTACGCATTGATAAAGCTTAGTGCATCAACTTGTCTCTCATATATTGATGAATCAGCTGATGGCATAAAAATAAGATCCAAAAACTTGAAGTTAGAGATATTTTATTCCGTGCCTTCGACAAACATCCATGCAGAATATAAATAGTTGTTATATTGAGTTTAAAATTCAGAAAAATAATTTTCTTAAGAGCTAGGTAGGATAGTTTCGTAAATTTCTTTCCTTTCATATTTCTGACATATAAGTCTGGATGGATAATTACTTCGTAATTGCGTTTTACTGAGAGTTTCTAATTCATTTTACATGGTATCACTAGAATATACCTATCTGATCTTTAATGAGTGATAGCACATAATATTCCTTTACCTGCTTAGACGTATCCAGTTTCACAGTTCATTCAGCTGCCTGTCCTAAGTAGGCTTCCTGTGGATTACCTTACTAATAAAATTTACAGAGCTACTTTCTAGCCAAACGTCTAGTAAGTTGAACAATGAGTTCCATTTGGCATCCGGTGTAAAACTAACTGAATAATTACTGTTGACAAGACTCCGAAACTGGCTTTTGATGTCGACATTTTCCCCACACTCAATAGTGTGGTCTATATATATCTGTTTACATTAGGTTAGTTGGGCGTTAAAAGTGCTAATTAAGAATGTTAGAAGAGTCAGATAGACGCTTGACTGATCAATATTTTCTATGTAAAAAGTGGATGAAATGCTCATCCTGAAACTTGAACAAAGTTACTGACATTTATATTTTATTGGCCCATTACTAATCTTGGCCAGTGGTTTACGTTGTTGAATTTTGTTAGCCCATTATTGAACAGTGTTTGAGATTATTTTTACATTAAGTCTAGTGGTTATTAGCAAAATACTTACATAAACAGCTATATTTTCATTAAGCTTTTACCTTTTTTCGGAACAATAAATCTTGCCTTCTCAGTCTTGTCTTCTGTGTCTTTTAACACTGAGCAGTCAGTATTTTTAGCGATTATTAGCTATTGTCATTGGCCGAAATGTTGTGGGTGTATGGTGATAGTTCCTCATTCCTAACAGATCAGATAGGAGTATTATTCAGTCACTTCAGATAGACTGCCTATAAAGCAGTCAGTAAAAAGCATAAAGGAAGTACCGTTCATCTTGATTGTTAGGCTTTCAAGTAAGGGTTTCACCTTTAGTAAGTACTCAGTAAGTAGTAGAAAATGTCTAGTCGTACGTACTACATGTCATTATGCATCCTGTGAGTACATACACAATTGTTATTAATGGCAAATAGTTTACAGTACTTCAATTTGAATATTCAGCAACGAAGATATGTAACTTTTCCACATCCTTAGTATTTGAATCGTAAGTCATACTGTACGTGTCGCATAAGGAGTTTCTACTGTGATAATGCTCTGCAGTTTGAAGTAATGTGAAGTCGATTCAATTCTCAGTGAGAACATCATCATTCACTGAAATGTGGATGCGTTCAGCTAATAAGTCTTAAGTAGGCCGAAACTTGCATCCTGAACTCTACTTGTAGAGACTATCTATCAATAACGTTACTGAGTAATGATTTCTGATAACATACTATTGTCGAACCCAGTATTTTCGTTTCATTCCATTTGGAATCGATAAGGTTAGTTTCTAAATATATACTTGCAGAAGATGAGATCTTAATCAAGTGGGATCAAGTTGACGTCAAATTTGATTAGTCGGTAATCGAATATACCAGTTATTTACATACAGCTGTTTTACTGTGTCCGTAATACAACTGATATTCTGGCTCGATTTACCATCCTTTCATGTGCATCCAGTTTATTTTAACATAATTCAGTTCACTTAATTCCTAACGGTAACATATCCTCATCTCATTAACTTGACTGTGATCACAATGGTTTTACTGAATAAAGCATGCATCATAGTTTTACTGATGTCAGCATCACCAGTGGCATCACTTTTCTGAGTAAAAATGCTTGATTGCTGAATAAAAGTATGCTCAGTGCGAAACCCTTCAACTACAGGTGGCAGAGACAAAGGTGTCGAAACCAGGATAGGAAAAGTAAAACAGGCTTCGATTAACCTAGAATCACTGTGGAGATCTACTGCACTCAGCAGAAAGAACAAAGTCAAGTCACTGCTGCTAAATGGTTCAGAAACATAACGCATTTGGGAAAGCATTTCCAACAAACTACTAACATTCATCAACAGCTGCCGTCTACGCTCACCCCATACTGAAGATCAGACGGCTAGAATAATAGAAATAAGCAACAATTCTGGCTGGTAGGCAATGAACCAACCAAGAACTCATCGCCAAACGAATATGCAAAAGAAGAAAGTGGAGATGGATTGGATTGGGGATACACTGAGAAGACTATTTGGGGACATCACGCAACAGGCCAGGCCCTCGAGTGGAATGGAAAGGGAAAACAATGAGGTGAGCGTCCGAGGTGAGGGTGACATGGAGGATATGGTGTGAGGAAGAAATGAAAGCTTGTGGACAGTCATCGCACCAGGTTGAAAATACTGCATAAAAGAGAGTGGAATGGAGGCGTACTACTGAAGCCCTATATCCCACTAGGAACCCAAGGGCAAAATAATAGCGTAATAATAGTGCGAAACCCCAGGTATCGTAACAAGTGATTTTGTAAACAAGGGAGGTTAAATAGTTTGCATCTTACCATACTGACTATCTCCAGGCTGCTAAACAAGGAAATGAAAGATTTTGAAAGGATGGAGAGTATTTATAGTTCAAGTGGATAGTTTTTGGTTGCGTTAAGTGCTGTGAGATAGGGAGCTCAGTCGTGAAGATTTCATTGTCATTACAGACAAAATCCTAAATCATAACTTCAATATGGAGTAATTTATCAGGATTTCTCCGTCAGTGTTTAAATCAGTAACTTCTCTGATGAAATGGTGTGTGATTGATATTTTTTTATTATGTCAAAAAAACACACCAAAGTTTATAACCAGATTGCTGAGATCATTCGGAATCGGTGTAGCACATTAGCCAACGAATTCCTGTCAGAAGATAATAAACAAACAGAAGGGCACAACTGTCAAGCAGACAAACAAAACATCATTTATGAAATTAATTTTAACAACCCCAATCATCACTAAACTAGACAAAGTGGTCTCCAACTTTGCCTTCGCTTACATGAATGACGGTTGATCACTAAATGTCACGAAATTTAGTTGTTCATATCAACCCACGAGAATAATTATGTTTATTAATTCAAGTTTGAAAATGTAGAGATAGTGGACAGGGGAGACACAAAAGTTGACAGAAGATTCCTAGAAACCTGACATTCAGGTCAATCATCAATCATTAGATGAATAGATATAGACCAATGAAAACGACAAGCAATCACAAGGTCGGAGATCAGGTAAAGAAACCCCGGTAGGGGAATTTGTGCAGCCAATAACATAATAGTCAAAGAAACCTACCAGTCACAAAACACTTTGCCAGGACAAGCTGGTAAAACAATCATTCACGGCAAAATCATTACTTCAGATTGAAGTTGGTACTGATGGTGTTGTCTAGAAAGACAATGAAAGCTTCACAATTAAACCACCTAGCTCAAAGAACTCAAGACAACCAAGAATTGAAAGATGTTTTGATCATAAATAATCTAGTTACTTTGAACAGAAGTGCTTATTTTCCACAACTAGTTGTTCCAATATTAGGAGTCTGTTCATCGGAATGAAATCTTTCAGGAAACCTACTAGTAAGACCCATAAAGAATCTATCTCCCACTTTTGACAACTTGAATTAGGTTACAATAATAGTACGTTGGTGGAATAAGGAGACACAAGGTGCTTAAATCCAAAGCATATCTTGAAAGTGAATATTTAGTGAGATTCACCGAAAAAACATGTACTTTTCAACATAAGAAAGAAAATCAGTTAAAAATTAGAAGTTAACTAAGATATCGTAGATAAAATCTCGAAAGCTGTCAATGAATCATCTTTTGCAGCCACTCCACCGTTCACATATACTGTTCAATGGTATAATGGTAATAAGATGTACATTAGGTAAAATGAATGAGATTTGCAATCAGAAAATGAACAAAACTGGTTTTGTTAATACAGGAGTAAAACTTGAGCACTGTGGTCGACTGCAATTCCATTTTAGTCTGTTTATTAGAAATGTCACACAGTGAAGGAATAGTATCATTCACTGGATACCGTTTAGGACACAACTGATTATCTAGATTCATATTAGGTAACTCTACAACTTTGAGACAGTCTGCATATTCCTAATTTTCTCTCCTTTCTTGTGATGAAGAGGGCAGTAGAATTTCCCATATATCTGGGACAGGTGAAGAATCATTTCGATTTCAAGTATTTGGTGTTGATTCGATAGACAAAGATTCAGTTATCAATCTCTCCCTCCACTCAACTAGGTTGGTTTTTAGCGCTGTCCCTCTATCCCACCCTACTGTGTGTTTGTGTATAATTGCGTCCAGAGCTATAGCAAAGCTTTTCCCTAAATCTCTTATTTTATTAGGATCTACTAATCTCGATTTGGTCAAGTTTTTGCGCTCTGTTATTCTAATTGACCCTAGTCGACTACTTTCACCTATGTATTGGACTTCTCAATCATTGCATGAAGTTTGGTAAACCAGATTATTTTGCTTAATTGCATCGATAGGATCTTTTAACCTACAAAGTTTGTTTCTATGTGATTTCCAAGTGGTTTAAATGCCACCCTTATCCCAGCCTTATTAAGAATACCTCGTAACGCTTCTGAGGTGCCTTTCTTGTATGGTAACACAGCAAAGGTTTTGAATTCTCTCTCAACCCTGTCACCACTATTACAATTAGTAGTAGAATTGTTATCAAGAACACCTGTATTACTGCTACTACCACTGCTAGTAATTTTCTTTCGACTTCTCATGAATTTATTTATAAATTTTGGTGGGTAATTATTGAGAAGTAAGGTGTTCTTGATGTGTCTAATTTCTTACCGTAGATTTTCTGGTCTAATAGTAGGTTTTTTCGCCCTATCACTTAAGCATTTAACTAAGCCTACTTCAACCAAAATAGGTTGAGATGATTTGAAGTCTAACTAATGATTCGAATGGGGAGGTTTTCTGTAGACATTAGTCTCTAAACTTCCGTCTTGTGTTCGTTTAATCCTGGAATCCAACATTGCTAGCTCACCTTCATCACTTTCTAAGCCACAGGTAAAATAGACTGCATTCACCACCGAATTTATCCGTACCAAGAACTTGTTGATGTTTTCCTATTTCAGTACTGTACACGTATCATCTACATATGGGAACCGTATCTTTGCAGTAGGACTAAATGTTTGAAAGGCCATCCGTTCCCAACTACCCATAAATATGTCTGCAACGATAGGGGATATTCATGATCTCATGGCAACTGCTTCAGTTTGTTTATATATTTTGTTTTAAAACTGTAGATGCTAGGCACAATTGTAGTCCTACTCTTGGTTATGGTTGTTTGTTGTTCATTGCCGAGAAAGCTGGCACAAACCGAACCAAAATACTGATGGAGGGAAGAAATACATCCTTTCACTGAGATCTTCATCACAGACTCTACACTAGTATACGAGTTTTACAATTAATAACAAACCAATATATTAGCGGTAGTGAGTTATGGAGATTAAAAAAAGTTACAAAATTTAAAGTTACTCATGAAGTTAACAAGTAGAGAAAGGACTGATGGAGATGAATTCATGAAATAGTTGCAATGCAAAGTGTAAAGGTTTTCTTTAAATGTGTTTCAAGTATTGAAGATCTGAGAGTAAACAATAAATTCATGATATCACGTGACATTTAACTTTTACTTCTTCAACAGGATAAGTGATACATTAATGGAGGTTCTTGTTTCACTTGAACAGTAAGATCCTTAAATACTGAGGTCATCAGATCACTACTAGTTTTGACCATGGATGATTTTTTTCTAGGTCACGTCGGAGAACAGTATCGCTAAAGAATTAATCAGTTATTTCATACTTCACGGCCATTATATCAATGATGAGAAAGTGGCTATCGTGCATCAATGGACTAATGGATAACGCTTGGCGTTTGAAATGGTTAGTCAAAGTGGGAGCAACGTCACTCATTGTGGTGCATGAACATGCAGCTAACAAATCCCAGATAGAAAGAAAATGCTTCCTGGATTCCGCTAACAGCCATCAAGTAGATTACAGCAATTTTGTTTTCCTGATTAAAATATTCACTGACCGTATGTAAGTTAGCCAAATTCCATAACAAAACGTATGATTTCTTCGACTTAAGAACTATGATAAACATTATTACGCGGTACATTCAAATAAAATATTAGATTAACTAATTAACTTCAAAGAGTAATTTACTTTTAACTTGATGCCACTATCTACAGGGAGCCAGTAAGTAGCGATTAACTTAACATTCAATTTTTTAAATTGTTTCATTAAAAAAAACAGGATTCTATTTGGTATTCAACACGAATGAACATCAGTTAAAGAACTATTGCAAATCTGGGGGCATTGGTTAGGTGCTTCTCCGTACTGTGGGACTCTTTAGCAATATGCGGCTACGACACCAACAGGGATCGAACCAAAGACCTTCAGGTATCCTGGTAGGCATGCTACCATTTGGTGGTTAAGTTGAAATCCCATGGTTCACATTTTCCTACTACTCTTAGCTTGTAGCACTATGCGACCACCATCTAATGCCATCGATGAGTATTTGTTCTCACTCGCAGCTTGGTTTGCCCTATCCATCACGATTTTGAATTAAAATTTCGGGAGATCACGTTTCGAAATATGTGACAAATGATGACTGAGGAGTAATTCAAGTCGAGGTTTTAGGGGATATATTGATTTCAGTGGTTCTCTAATTAGTGTCGATTCATGAATCATACCAGTTTTAAATCAATAAATCCCTAAAAACCACTAAATTGAAACATAGAACTTATTCATACTGTAATAAATGACATAACTGTCTCTGAAACTGAAACTTAGAATTTAACAAGTTTATTTAGATGTTGACCAGTTAACGAGAGTGTAAGAAGTGTTCTTAATCAATCAAAACCGTTGTAATAAAAGAGAATGCGAAACTTAGCCGGAATTACATTAAACTTCTACAGAACTACACTACCAACAAAATCGCTACCATAAATAACACTGTATAATAAAAATATACAGTATTATTAAGGCATACATAAAGAAAGTTCAATGAAACTTAAGCAAAATAATGCTATTTTAGTTGTCTTAGAAATATTTGAGTAATTATCACTGTGATTAAAGTTGAGAAGAACTTATCTCCAACACAAACACAATTCAGACTGCCACGTTGTTGAACAATAGTCTCCCTACTATTTATTATTTCTGAGTAGATCAATAATGATTCCTTCTGACAGTATCATTAACGACATCTATAACCTTCCAAAAAGAGGATTATTTAATAATTCATATCTCATAACTTTAATGAGTCTCAGTAAGGTCTGAACAGATATTACCCAATAGCTAACAGTTGTTAACTAAGAATTCTGAACCCAGTGGACGGTCTAACAATTCAATAATATCATCTAATTTACGCATTACTGCAATGAAGCATAAAATTTATGCCCAATTATGAAATATACAACTGAAAAGTAGCGGAAATTTTATTCTTTGGCATAACATAATTCTAACTTGGTTAACCCTTAAAGGATTTGAAACTTTACTCATCCATTTGCGAGTTTCGATTTCTAAAGCACCTCTTCTCTTTGTTGTGAATCACTACTATCTGTCGGTTATTCTTGTATATTATATGTAATTACAACTTTGCCTGGTTAACTAGTTCACTAGTTACCAGCCGGTCCTAAGCCCGGATAAAGAGGGAAGGTTTGGCATGAGGCTAGCAACCCTATCCCGTAAAACCAATCTAATCGCTAAACAAAATTCAAAGCACGAAGATAACACAGAACATGTAAACAAACTTATTCCTAGCTGGAGTTGGGGAGACGAAATGAAGCTGGTTGTTAAAGGCCTTCGGGAAGCCATTTAGTCGATGTGTCTTCTCTCGATGAAAGCGAAAGTAAGCATGGGGATATGGAATGCCCGAACAATGATTGAAGCTGACTGGCTGGCTGGCAACGCTGCCCAGATTGCAAAAGAGATGAGAAGGTATAGCACAGAATTGCTAAGAATCTGTGAGGAATTTGCAGATGCAATTGAAGTGAACTCCCCAAACTGTCAACTGGAGAGTCAATAATCTACTCCTATATTGTCTACCAGACGACAACCAGGAGCACACTGTGGGAGTGGCTATCATGATGTCCAGAACAGCACCAAAGGCTCTCACGCAGTTGGGACCAATCTCCTCTGGCATCAGGATCATGACAGCAAGATTCAACTCAAAATGAAGGAAAGTCACAATCATACAATGCCACATACACTACGCTACTCTACGCACCTACAAATAATGCAGATGAAGAGAAGAAGGAGGAATTTCACAGATAACTGCATTCAGTACTCGAAAAGACCCTACTCCAGTTGGCGACATCAAAGTGTTAATGGTTGGGGTGACATGAATGCCAAACTGGGAGCGGACAACACAGGGGGAGAACCAGTCATGGGTCGAGAAGCACTCAATGAAATGAATGAGAAAGGAGAACTGTTTGCATATTTCTGCGCATTCAACGATTTGGTAATTGGAGGCAGTGTGTACAAACACATGGATATCTACAAGACAGCGACTTAGATTTCACCAGACACCAGAACACACTAAAAATCAGATCGACTTCATCTCAATCTCAAGAAAGCGGGGACGCAGTCTACTGGACACAAGATGAAGAAGAGGAGCAGATGTAGCTCCACACCACTCACTATCTAGTACAAGGAACCTACCTTCTAAATCAAGTTGAAAGCCTTGAAAGAAGCTGATGATAGACCACAGTTCAAGTTCAACACCCAGAACAAAAAATAAACTGAAGGATGAAACTACAAGGGACATCTTCATGTCCGCTATCAGGACAAAATAGGAGACACTGAGCAACATCTCTGAAGAAATCCCGTAGAAGAACACTGAAACTCTGTGAAAGTGATGTGACATGGAAGGAAACCTGCATAACCCTATTAAGAAGGAAGAAGAGACAAGACAAGGAATGGATCTCCACGGATACATGGAAGCTGATCAAGGAGGGAGAGGAAGATTGTGATGGTGAAGTAGAAGATGAACCGTTGCAGTGCAATGTAAGGATAAACAATGAAAAGAGGAACCGTGAACAATCTTTAAAACAAAACACTGGACAAAGAAGTGAAGAAGAGTGCACGCAAAGACAAAAGATACTCCTACTATACTTTGGCGAGTGAAGCAGAACAGGCTGCTGTTAGGAGACACCTGACAACATTATATCAAATAACCAGGTTACTATCTGGGAGGGAAGAGATCAACACAAATGAAACCAATGAAAGATAGTGGAGGAAACTTAGCGAAGAGGAGAAACAAAGGAACCGATGGGCTGACCACTTCAAAAAAACTCTTCAACTGACCAACACCTGCAACTCGTCTAGAAATACCACCAGCCCTCCGACAAAAACAGAAGTCCTGAACCGCACACCATAAAGCTGCTGAAAGGCGAGAAAGCAGCAGAATCAGATGGGATTCCTCCAGAAGCACTGAAAACAGACGCAGAGACAAAAGTGGTCATGCTCACACTACTACTGCAGTTAGTTTGGAAGAAAGGAAGGAAAGGTAGCAGCTGATAGATTGGAAGAAGGGCTACCTTGTCAAACTCACAAAGAAGGGCAACCTAAGTGTTTGCAAGAATTGTTGAAGAATCATGCTCTATCTCTGTCCACCCCAAGCAAAATATTAAGCCGCATCATCCTTGAGAGACCAAAGGATGCGCTGGATTCAAAATTACAACCGGAACAGACTGGCTGGCTGGCTTAAGGAAAAACAAATCATATGGAAATCAAATTGAAACGCGACGCTTCACATCATCATAGAACAGAGTACAGAATATCAGAATGGCAACTCTCTACCTCAACTTCATCGATTTTGAAAAGGCCTTCCACCGAGGCGTCGACCGAGAAGTAATTTGGCAGCTGCTTCAACACTACGGTTTCAGTGCCATACAACTTTAGAAACGTCATTCAACAGCAGTTTTATGCTTTATGAGGATGATACATGACACGTGATTCACAATGGGAAGCTCAGTGATGCCTTTGAAGTGGAAACAGGAGTAAAACAAGGCTACCGCTCACTATCACCGATGATCTTCCTGATTGTGGTCGACTGGGTCACGCAGCAAACCGTGAGGAGCTGTGAGAAGAGGGCCATAGGCTGACTGGACCGATGAGAAGACCCTAGAAGATTTGTAATACTCCAATGACGATTTGTTTCTGATGTCTTATGTCGCCAAAAATTGAAGATCTACAGGCAAAAACCAACAAATCGACAGATGAGACAGCGAAGACTGGACTTCAAGTGAACGTAGAGAAGACAGAGGTGATGAAGATATCCAGCCAACAACAACAACAGGCACCAATCACCACCAACGGGAGGAGCCCAAAGGAAATAGTCTCGTCCACCTACCTAGGTAGCATCGTCTCAACTACAGGTGGCACAGATGAAGACGTCAAAATCAGGATCGGAAAGACAGCAAGACAGGCCTTCATCAATCTGAAATAAGTGTGAAGATCTACTGTACTCAACATAAACAACAAGATCCGGATTTTCAACACCAATTCAGTCAAGTTAGTCAGTGCTTCTATGTGATGGTTGAGAGACTTGGCGTGTTACGAAAAGCATTTCCAACAAACTGCAGACATTCGTCAACAGCTACCGTCTACGCTCACTCAATACCGAATATAGATCAGATGGCCAGAAAGAATAAGCAACGAGGAGCTCTGACTAGTGACGAACCAAGCAAGCACTCATCGTCCAACAAATATGCAGAAGAAGAAAGTGGAGATGGATTGGATTGGGCATACATTAAGAAGACTATTTGGGGAAATCATGAGTCAGACCAGGCCGTTGAGTGAAACCCAAATGGGAAACGACGAGTTGGGTATCTGAGACGAGGATGACATGGAGGAGATAGTGTGAAGAAGAGATGAAAGTTTGTGGGCAGTCGTGGCAACAGGTTGAAAAGACTGCAAAGAAGAGAGTGCAATGGAGGCGTGCAACTGAAGCCCTATATTGCAGTAGGAACCCAAGGTGTTCACCGCAAAACTCACACTCTTCTACGCTTCCCGCTGCAACAGCATACCTACATTCCATACGAAAACCTATCAGCAGGTGATAGTTAAAGAGCAAACAACCGAATGCAACAATAGCTCTTTACCATGGTTAAAATTTGCTTTGAAGAATTCTACGATTAATCAATTCACAAGTCGAGAAATCAGTAGATCAGAAAAAACATGGATGTAAACAAGTGGTTACATTTATAAGAATCTCAAAGAATATTTTAAAACTGGAATCTAATTAATAGTTTGAATGCCTTAAATCACTATGTTCTGATGACAAGGTCACTGGTTCGAATCTTGTCATGGCCCAGACTTTCATTTCACCTTCAGTTATCACCTAGTATCAGTAACACAAGTCTTCCAAACCACGGCTATCTCAAGTAGTCACACTGGTAACAGTAATAATAATAATGATAATAAGTACTCGTTGAAACCTTTAACGAAACTCAACGCTCAGAGGATTTCAGTAGTTTCAAAGTTTCCATTGAGACATTTGAAAAAAGACTGAATAAGCGAAGAAATATATTCCTTTTAGATTAGATCTTCGTCTCTGGTTGTACCAAAGTATATACACGTTCACAATTAAGTCAAAACAACAATCAAGTAGTGATGGGAGATTGATAAACAATAATTACAGATTTTAAGTGAGTCATGAAGATGACAAGTTTGAGAAATCAAGATGCAAATAATCAACAGAGTTATTGTACAAGATTAAAAATGGTAATTATAATAGTGTGAAACAGGTTATTACGTCTATTATTCCCATTGTGATATCAAAAACAAGATATTCAAAGAGGACTCTTCCCAACGAATTTATTCTCAAGCTGTACATTCGCATATATATGATATTTAAAGACTGTAATCCGTGAGGAAGAGTTAACTGAAATAATGAGGAGTTGAAACAATAACAACGATGGTGGTGATAATTATAATTTGATAATTGATGACGTATAGGTCGAATGGTAACAAAAAGGGGTTACGTAAGACTTTCAAATCGTTTATAAAGTGCATATAGATTAACAGGAGTGAGAACGTTAATAAACAATCAAAGAATTAGGTCATATAAATGAGACAAGTTAATTGGAGTAAATTGAAAATGTTTTGTTAAAAGTTGTGAGAATTAGGAAGATCAAATGAAATAACACCGGAAACAAATAAATACAAAAAACAGAGTGATAATGGCGATATAAGAGTACAAAGATTAATCTGACAAAAAAAGGGGAAGGGGTGAAAAACGAAAAAAGGACGAAGCCTACCAAGACTAAAATAAACTAAGGCCAAGGTAAAACAAAGACTGTACGTACTTTTTTTGCACACAAAGGTCAGGCTTCAGTTCATTGATAGTCAAGGCCTCTGTTGTTTTTAGAAGCTGAACACGGAGGAAACTTGAATTGGATAGACAGCCTTGAAATCCTTGTTTTGGTTGGCTGAATGGTTGGAATCGATTAAATGTTGAAGGATAGAATTTCTGATACATTCCCTTTGACTCTTATAAAACCAGGCCGGAATATGTTCTCGTAAACGTGTTGACAGCAATCTCTGACTACGGTCGATGTACCTTGCTCCACAACAGCAGGAGCAGTTAAATCTTCCTCACGGATTACAGTCTTTAAACAGGTTATTCTTAAGCAAATTGCGTAGTAAGTGGTGATCAGTCATAAACAATATTTACGTCTCATGTTTATAACCATAGTAATGAAAGTGATTGAATAAATTTCTTTTGAATACAAAGGTCAAGTTTGTAAAAGTGGATTCCAATCGACTCAGCTATGTCAAGTAAGTGAATGAGTAGTCCATGTAGTAAATTAATTGGCATATAATGAATAATTTTAAATGTTTTTCAAGCATACACTTGATTTTCAGTGTCAACTAAGTGTGAAGGTATAGGGCTCCTTAGTCTGCCACTTATTCAACTATGATGAGAGTTATCAAGAAATTCAGTGATGGACCTGTTTCATTGTACGCCAAAGCAACCAACTGATAAATACACATGAAGGTGGCAGAATCAAACAGTCTGCCTTGATTCCTTTCACATAGAACCGTGCCACCATTCTCTGATTAGTATTTTGATTGAAATATAAACCTAAATATTAGTGTATAGCTGCAAACACAAAGACCTAGTTGAAAAGGAATATATTTCTTTGTTTAATCACTCTTCTTTCGAAATAATAATCAAGTCAATGTTCTCCAGCCTAATGTGTATACTCATCAACTCAAATAAATAAATGGGATTTCATGTTTTATCCAGTGGAAAAACAAACAAAAGTGATTCCATCCACTGGAAGTGAGTTGCATTTGTTGACATCATTATCAGACATGAGATAAAGTGGAACATTGTGAAATAATTCTAGATTTTGACCTGTTCTCGTTGTTTCAATATTATAATTCATTTGTCAGGCGGTAAAATTGGCCTATATGGATGATTGGATGAGAAGTTAACTGACTACTTGATATATTATATATATATATATATATATATATTTCTACATGCTAATTGCGATCAGTGCCTGGGATCAGACAGTTAAATTGGTTACAATTTGGCGACCATCTTGCCTACACGTGTATGTAATTATGTATATATCAATACGATAATATTCACTTTGCATATTAATTGGTAATTGTTACTCTATATTATCGTTCTGGTTGATGACGGTGAAAGATAAGTTAGAATTTATAAATGACCAAAAGGAATGTATGAAAAGCTCATTAATGTGTGTACGTATATATTTTCATGCATCACGATCATTATAAGTAAACAAAACACAGCATTGATACAATTTACTTTTGAGATGCTAAAACAAAAATTCACCAATAAAAGGAATATTATTGATTCTGTATGATGAGTGAAAGTGAAATGGAAAGCTGAGCCTCAGTATGATTCAAACAAGCTGCCTGCGCGTTGCGGATCCCACGTTCTATCCACTAAATCGTGACATCAAACTGATAACCTTGTCTTCATCCTAGTCAAAGGAATGAATTTCAGTGGATAAACATTACCTTTTTTTATAATATACATTTGTGGTGTATATTTATTCAGGACTAGCAGTCTGTAATCGGAATGATACCTATGAGTGGAAATTAACAACTGAACACGGCTGCGAATTTTGCTGAACGATGGTATTTTAACTATCAACTGATATCAAGAACAGCGTCGAAATGTCGGGCAAAAAAATAGCTGAGTGTTTAAAACTGACTGACAAAAGTATGTGGTACCACCTTCACAGAATAAGTGAAACCAGCTATTCAATAGGATACTACTTGATCTCTTTTAGTATGAAAAATCAGTTCCCATTTAAAAGTCTGTAGGGATTTATTTATTGATTTTAGGTTGATATTCATCATGGAGTGATATCAGTTGGAGAACCATTGGAAAACTGGGAGTACTGGACAGCTGTTTCGTTCTAGTATGCACTCATGACATCCCCTAGGGTTCGAGCTCAGGACCTTCGGGTTCCGTTGCCAGCATGTTACCACTCAGCCACTGGGTCGACATCCAATGGTACACATTTCTTTTCTTGTCAGTTCATAGAGCAACCTTATCCATTGGAGTCGTTCAGTAACTGCTCTCACGCCCGACTTCGTTAGCCCCACCGGTCACAACTTTCGTTTAGAACTTCGACAGACCTCATCTCGAAGCAAGTTTTCAATGAGCAATACAGTAATTCAGTTTCGAGGTTTGTGAGGTTAGGAGTCATGGGTTCGCACTGATGAAGAGTCCTATATCAGGACGAAACGGCTTTCTAGTGCACCCAAGTTTTCAATTGTTCTGCAAGTGATACCAGTCAGTGATGAATACCAACCAAAATTATTTTGTCTTTCGAATTTGAGGTACTGTTTCCATCTTATCCACAAATGAAGTTTTGATGACTACTATTACATAGAAACACTTCCTGAAGAAGTGAGGAGCAAACTTCAGTGGGAAACGTTGGAATCATTTTATTTCAAAGACACTCTAACCTAAACAAATACAAACTATATCCAAAGTCAAATATACTACATACTAAATTCTTAGAATTATTTCAGACTCCTTAAATGATCTACCTTACCTTAAAACCGTATTTCTGGTTATGAAATTATTCTAAAACTGAAAGTCTCCTCATATTTCTGATGTGACATTTTCCCTTCAATAACCATCGTCTTTTTAACTAATTGGTTTCATTAACAAAAAAAGTTGATTGAATAAAGCCTATTCAAAAATCCATGAAAAGCTAGACAATCCAAAAATTACTCCAATTTGCAAGGACAGTTTAAAACAATTAAGTTAACAGATTATATTTGAAGGATTGAATTATGAACTGTTATGTCAACTAGCTAAATTGAACATTATCAATGTTCCAGTCACTTTTTTATGCCTAAATATTTCACCAATTAATTTAACATTTTCATGAGTGTTTCCTCTTAAAGTTAAAAATGTAGATTAAGTTGATTAAAGTTTTTGTCTGAATGTCATAGGAATTTAAATCAACTAAATTAAATAGGTGCTACTACGTTAGTTGACTAGAAAGAAATTCATTCTACGGTGGCTTATAGTAACCACGGTTAAACTTTTATTTGTAGCCTATAAGTCACCTAAAAGGGTTTGTATGAATGAACATAGACATTTTTTAACTTAGGTTAACGATAGATCGTGGCTAGCAATGGAATCCAGGGCGCGCATTTCGGCCTATTTGGGACTTATCAGCTGGATGTACCAGCTTCCTGGTGAATGTTGTTGTTCCCACCGGGATTCGGACTCGGGAGCGATCGCTTCAAACGCCGGCGCGTTATCCACTACACCACCGAGCCATGATAGCCACTTCTTGTGCGACGGGTATAGTTTTTAGTATAAGGGTTTTTATATGATACCGTCGTTGATTGGGAACAAAATCATTCACTGGGAAGCAGGTACATCCAGCTGATGAGTGACAAATAGGACGAAATGCGCATCCTGGATCCCACTGCTAGCCATGATCCATCATTAACATAATTAGATTGCTGGCAATATCGAGGCATCCGCACAGGAGCCCATATGCTAATAGAAACCAATCAATTCCGTCCAATCAGCGACGGTATCATATAAAAACCCTTATACTAAAAATTTTTTAACTGAGTTCGAAGACAGTGAAGACAAGAGTGAATGATTATTTGGTTGGACAGCTTTCAGGATATTATAATCAGTTTTAAAATATCCCTGGACGTTTTAGTACTATCTTAACTAGCAAGTAATTTAGTAAACTATCGAAAACAACTCAGCAGAAAAGGCATTACTCATAATGAATTAATAAACTATGTATTGCGTCATAGACGACAATCGAATAACAAGTTTTGTGATCTTTCCGTTTTACCTTGTAAGTCTCCGCCTTTGGTTGAACTGAATTGGTCCTCCAGTATTGACATATGCGCTCTTATGCAGGCGCCTCAATATTACCCGGATTTTCAATTTAAGATATTTACGACGGATAGTCTTCAGTAGTGGAATCGAAGTGACTCGTTTCTTCCTAGTTGGGACTCGTCGTTTGTGTGTACCTGCCTCTCAGTGTGTTGTGCTCTTCCCACGAAGATCAGAATCGAGGACCAATCGTTTCAAATGACAGAGCGTTTTCCACTAGGCCAGTGAGTATTTTGCACTCATATTCCTCACTATGGTAAATTATAATCCCCTATTAGATCAGTGAATTTGACACAGCACATGATGATGCAGTATTAGTAACTGGATGATATCTCACAGAATAGGAAGTAAGTGAAATTTAGAGTGACTGACTTCATCAAAGTCATTAGTCTAGAAATCCGGCGGACATGAGGACAAATACTCAGTGATGACATTGAATGATCGTCGCGCTATGTCACGAAGTGACAGAAGTTGGATTGGATTCTGACCCACTGGGTCAACAGTAAGACGCTGGCCAAGGAACCTGAAAGTCCCGGGTTCGATACCTGACCGGGTCGTGGGTGCTCACTGATCAGCAGTCCCATACTAGGACGGAACAGCTGTCCAGTGCTCTCAGGTTCTTATTGTCTCTTCAAATGATATCAGTCCATGATAAATATCAGCTTGAAATCTAGAAAAGGACTTATCTCCACAGTCTTCACTAACAAGAAGTTATACAATAGGGTGGGACAAGACGACTGTCCTAAGATCCCACCTAGTTGCATAGATAGAAGGTATGACCAGGAAAAATTGTTGTTCACCAAATCAATAGCAAATACATGTGATAGGAATGATGAAACAGCTGCTCCGAAGATTACTTTGTACCGTGTAGACCAATGGAAAAGAATCTACCGGAACTGTGTCTACTGTCAATCGGATGTTATAATATGAAACTGCCAAATGATCTGCTTTGACTTTTACCACGCATCAACGTTGGAAAATGTGCCTCTGCGTTCGGCCTATGTGCCTGGTTCCATAGAAGAAGGTGAATTGATATATACACATTGAAGTGACTAACAGTGACAATCAGCCCTTCACATGCGTGTTTGTCATTGAGCGACTAGTTTTGGTGACTTGAGGAGTGGCTGAGCAGGATGTCCTCTTGACAGCCTTCATCAGTCTGTGTTTCAGTACGTCATTTGCTGTATCTTCATGGAATTTCAAGCTGAAATTTAGCTTTTACTTTTCCAGATATATATATATATATATATACTAATGGATAATAAATTAGTTGAAAAACTTCTCTGAATAGCTTGTTTTTCGATGCCACAATCAGAATTATGAATTTATAATACATGTATGTTACTGGTGATTGTTTAAGCCATTCAAAAAACATGGCACTTGTCAGTTCATTACACGTAGCTTCCATGTAACGTTGGCACATAGAATCTCAGATCTCATTGGGGGTGACATTTTTATCAATAATGCTTGCGATAATCAAGTAGTTCCCATCTTCTGTTTAGTACGGTGTGCTTCTTACTGGGTATACTTGACATTCTGAGATAAATACTAATAAATAAGTATAATAATTAATACAAAACTAATCGTAATCATAGAGGAGGAAACAAACTTTCGTAACGCCTAACTTTTATCTCAAAATACTGATTTCATATCAACAGATTAGTTGACCTTGAATATTTCAAGAATCATATGCAAGTAAACGAACCTACGTATGAGAATGCAGCTATTTACCAACTAAAAGTAAAATACTGAGACTGACTCACTAGAAGATAGATTAGACTAGATGAACACTGCCTTTCAAACAACCTGGTCTATTGTAACAGCAACATTTCAAAACTCTTTCGAAAATTGTGCCAATACATTATTTCAATTACTCAAGTTTAACAGTTTCATCTTAACATTCTAAAATACTTACACTTTGGACTATGAATAACGATAGACATAAGTCACCTGAAATTCATTAGAAAGAAGGTAGTTGCAGTATCATTTACTCATGGTATTTAACGTTTACTCAGAGTTCTAATTTTTGAACAAATCTGTCACAGTTTAATGCAATAGCACAATATCTGATGCGATTTCCACCATACTGCATAACAAAGATATCTGATACAGTATTTTCTCCTCATTCTAGCCCATCCTACTACACTCTAAAGAACGCATTCCATCATTTGACTATGGGACCAATAAAAAGTTATCCAAATTAAACACATTATTTTTATTTTTATTATTGTTTATGGTAGAACTAACTAATAGTAATTATACTGTCATAAGATATTACACTTTCATACTAACAAACCGAATAATTCCCGAAATGATTAAATGTCAATGATATTTACTACAAAAATGTTTCCTTAGTTAGTTGACCAATAAATTGTACACCAAACAGGAAATTAGAAATAAATGTAGCAGGGGTATAATCTACAAAATCACTCAGAATAATGACAATTATTATCATTATCATTTTTTAAAAGGGATCCATTTATTCCATTAAAGTTGAATCATTTGATGTAAAGTTTTTTTTTGTTTTTCAGTCAGAAAATCTAGCCGTAGCTCAATGTACTCATCATCTAGTATAGCATGATATAATCAATCATGAATTGATATAGGTTAAAAAGGTACTAAAATGGAAATATATCTGTTTTTATTTCACCAATAGATAACCAAATGTAAGTAAATCTAACATGGCAATATGGAGGATGCAAAGAATGCATATAGAACTGTGGTTGAACGCGTCTGAGAATTCTCTGAATAAGCTTGATTTGATATGAAAACAACAAAAGGATCTGCCTAAAGAAAACTGGAATGTATATTGACTGGTCACGGAAGAGTGACCAATGTCATCTTTTCTAGTCCTGAGTGTTGACCAAGTTCTGGGCTGGGCATCGTAGAGCATATTGATGCATGGTCACATTGAGAAATTGCCGGTATAATTCGGTCAGCACTCAGAAATAAAACAAGTGAAGTTGGTTTCTCTTCAGTGATAAATCGGTGTATGTAACCCAGTATTACAGGAGATCAGTCGCGGAGTGAATAGCTGTATTAACGTCACTGATTCCAACAATGGGTGACGCGGGTTAGAATTTCAGGAAGGATATCAGCTCCCTCAATGCCGCAAATACACCTTGCTGACATTCGTCAGCAAGCACGAAACCTAAGTGATCAGAGCTTCCTGCTGAAATTGTAAAATCAAATAAAACTGGAATGCATATAACATAGATCATCTCGAATTTGAATTTTATTCAAGATTTTAGACACAGCTAAATAAATACCAACAGTATTGGGATAAATTAGCTTGATAAACAAACCCGAAAAATCGATGGATGATCAGCGTTAACCAATACCAAGAGCAAGACAAGTACAAAAGTAAACACTCGATGACCGATGAATTACTACACATCTGAGTAAATTTACATAGAACTAATTGACTAGATGAATGTGTCACCAAACTAAAGACTAACTCACTTAGTAATCACGAGAAGAGAGCCATTAGTTAAATTTCTTTTGTGCATGGATATCTGACTGCTATAGGCTGTAAGAAAATGAAAAAATTACCAACGATTTTGAGACCAATACTTCTCTTATGAATGTTTATCATGACTTATAAAAAATTAGTAAAGAAAAGATATTTTCAGCAATGTTATTCACTTGGTAATCCCTAGCAGGGGTAAAGAGGACGAGCGTTTTGTACTATTTGGACTCGTTTGCTGGGTGTATGTGTATCCTAGTGAATGGTGGTGATCCCACCGAGACTCAAAGTCACTACCTACTACATAAGATGTCAGAGCGTTACCCACTAAAATACTCAGTCACCAAGGCCATATCTTGTGCAAGGGTGTCATTTATTATTTACTGGTGCTTCTAATTTACCTCTGATTGTCATAATGAACTAAGTGGATTGGTCTCCGTTGATATATGTGCTACTTGAAAGAATACCTAAATATTTCCTCAAGTTTCGTTTCTGTGTGATTACCTTGGTAGTGATCAGCAGTGAAGTTTAAGATTTGTGTTCTGTCCTATTTGAAACTTGTTAGCTAAATTTCGTAGTCAACTTATTTTATCGGTCTTCTACTCAAAAACAAATGAGTTAAATTATATCAAAATACTTCATTTACATTGGTCAGATCAAATCAAACACATTGGAAAAGAGAGTTATCTGTTTACTTGGAAGGATTCTTCTGTAAGTAAAAACAAAATTTCAACTAGTTTTAAATGAAACAATTAAGTATACAGTTTTCAAAGGGGACTATGAAATTAAATTAAGTGATATGGAATGAACAGTCCTAAGTGAGTATGTCAGAATTAAAATAGATACAACCGGAAACTTCAAGGTGGTTTCCTTTGTAAACTAAGGCATACAAACTATGAACGTGATCTGCTTAAAAGCAAAACTGAGCTTTGCAAGCACTAAAGTTGCGTGATACATATTCATGAATGAAATGAACACTTACGCTTATCAAAACAGTTAATCCGCAAGAACGAAATGAGCGAAATACCAGGTTAGACTTCCGATCATATAACCTGCGTATCCATACTGATTCATTCTTCCAAATTTTCTACTTCAAGCAGTTTTTCTAAATATATGGTACGACCGATAACTGATAAAGTGAAGTGGTCCTGTGGGCTGCATATTACAATTACCTAACAAATTACACTAGTCAGAACGCGCGTTCTCTCGAGGTCCAAATACACAACAAAAGTCTGTTAGATAGTGGTAAGAAAAAAAAGCAGTCACCGTTGCACATTAGATTGCTACACTGTGATAGAAGTCTGAGGGTGAAGTCATACAGCTGCTAGCTGGATGGGGTGTGATGGCAGTAAGGCATTTTGTTTGGATGACCGGCAGTGCTAAGCGAATGCTGGGAAGACCAGGTCCTAAGACTGTTGACTCCTCCAAAATCTTTCGGTGCTGGTGGTATGGCTTTTCTCTATCTGGTGTCGGAGTAACCGAATCTGAAAACAACAATCTACAGAAGGCTGTGTGTGACAGGCCTGAAGTGGGTGTCCCATAGGCCCTATGGTCACAAGTGTTTTCTCTGTCACTTACCTTAAGAGGAAATGGCCTTCCACGGTGCTGGCAGCCACATTGTCAACCACTCGCGCGCTTCCAGTAGTACACAAGACCCAATCAAATATAACTTATCCTAAATTCTGTCTCCTCCTTTGCATTCACCACCTGATATTAATAATGAGCCTCTTACAACTTCCTCAACCTCTCACTCTCCCACCGTTGTCAGTGATCAAAGTCATTGAAAATTCATCCCTAGTGTCCTAAAGCCATGCCATCGATCTACTTTTGAGGCTTTCAAAATCCGAATTCTTCGCTTAATCGGACAACAAGCATCGTTCGCCAAAAATCTGGAATCTCTACCCATGAATGTGTAGTGTGACTATGAGACACATATGCATGAGCCGAACGTGGTTATTAAATTAACCTCACCTGGCCATTGTAGTGAGTCTCCAAAATTCACCCAACGAGTATCCGGACTCGTGGAGTCGCTGGTATAGACGCAGCATTGAGTTGTGGAGCAACAGGTGCACTTCTCGACTGGATGCTAGACAACAGCCATCTATGTGCTGTTCGACTAAATGGATGTGATCGAATAGGAAGGGTCGTAAGATCAACCAATGACTATTCGTAATTTCCTTCTATACACCCGCTGATTGCAGTTCGGCTAATGCAAAGGATGAATCCTATGAAAAGCTGTCAACTTTGCTGAAGAAAGCAAAACGTTCAGATGCAGTTGTAATGTCAAGTGACACTGACTCTCAAGTATAGAAGCTGAAACAATCAGAATGGCTTCTTGTTAGTATTTGTGGAATCCCATGCCAACAAACCGACAGTGGTGTGATCATCTGCTGCAATTTTGTTCCGACAACCACTTGTTTCCGGCCAGCACTAACTTAAAGCATAAGGAGAGACTCTGTCTCACATTCTGTCTGCGAACGTCAAACCAACGCTGAACACAGATAGATCACATTTCTATAAGCCATCATTGGACTGTCTCGGTGGAGGATTGCTGCTGTTCTTTCCGGAGTTCGTGCTAGCACTACGATCACACATCAGTATGAGTTCGTGTATGTCTGTACCCTTCTGGTTGCAGGAAACAAATGGCTGTAGGGCCTGTGTATGGTCGATTGGAAGATGGGGACATTGAATACGTAGTTAGGGAGGAGATGGCTAAGCATTTATCTGAAGGTGACAACAATGCTCATTCTGAGGAAAGCTGGAGTGATATTAGGTCTGCTGCAGAAACAACGGTGAAGACAGTTGCTAACCTACATCACATCTAAAGGCTAGCAAATGTTAATGGGTTTGTGCGACGTCATCTGAACTGATTGATGCAAGAATGGCGATTTTAGTAAGCTCTGACGGAGACGAAATGCGAAAGCAACGTAAACGTAAGTTGACCAAGAGTTTTCACGTCCATCATGAGCAGTGGTGGATGGTGAAAGTGAGAGAGATGGAGGATGCGTCAGCGTTGCACAAAACCCTACAACTATTTAGGCTTATAAGTGATGTCTAGACGAAGAGGATGATGGTTAGTGAAACGATCACCAGGAAGGGTGAAACGCTGATGACCTCACAGGACAGACAGCTAGAACGTTGAGTATGACAATTGGAAGCACAGTTCAACTGGTCTTCAGTTGCCTAGGATGCAGAATGAATGTGATTGGGATATGACTGCCAGTCCCCCAATTCTTGTCAAAGTTAAGAAAGTTATTTCTAACCTGAAACGATGCATAGTGACGGAACCTGGTGGTTTGTCACGCGGTGTTTACAAGGATGGAGGTAGGAAACTGCTGAGTGGAGTAACGGAGGAACTAGGCAGTCAGAATCGGACAGAGAGTAATCTCTGTCAACTTGATCTGCTTCCCTGATCGTCCCGATTTATAAGAAAGGAGGAAAGTTCTCTTGTGGCAACCACAGAGGAATCACTGGTTCGAAATCACAGAATTCATAGTTATCCGACGACAAACTGGAACTGGAGAAGAATGCACTCTAGGGAAGCAAGCAGGTTTCACACATGGAAGAGGAAGCATAGATCAGGTTCTCCCTCATCGCTAGTCCATGGAACGCAGGCATAATTACCGGCCAGTGGATGACATTTGCCATTCTTCTTCAACTGTAGTCGACGCTCGACTTTGTTGAGCGTGATGGGTTGTGGCAGTGTCTGACTGTAAGGATTACCGAGAAGTTATGCAACCCTAATCAAAGATCTCTACTCGAACTCACACAGTTGTGTGAGGGCTTAAGGAGAGTTGTCACATGTGAATTGACAACAGCTGGTGGTATCCGCCAACAGTGCTCGTTGTCGCCATCCCCCTTCAATTTCACATTAGATGTACTAATGAAAATAACCTTGTGTATGTGTGACTGCACAGGGACTAACCCACTCTCTAGAGGACATCTAGTTGACTAGTTGAGTATGCAGACGATATTTTTCGTGTTTCCTTGGGGAGGTGCAACAGTGCGAACGAACTAGTTGTTAACGAAATATCAGTTGGGATGTAGAAGGCTCGTTTGATATTTTCCAACTTGTGTCATCTCTGCTGTTGACTGGTGATATATCCGACTCCTTATTAAAGGACAGGAATACAGCGTTGCACTGCGTTCCATCATATAATGCGGCAGATACATGACTTTTAAAAGTACAATTTATGAAGCCACTACTAGTTCTCGATCACAGGTGTCTTCAAATCACTCCTCACGTTTAATGGAATCACAGTATCAACAATCTTGAAGTCAGACGAAGACTACTGAGTAAGGATGAGAAATCGGTCGATAAGGTTGTGAACCTTCTGAAACTAAGGTGTTTTGGATTTGTGCTACGCATGCCGACCCTCCATACACCTCCACGTGCCGCATTAGTTTGGAAGAGGGTTCATGGTGGCTAGATTGAGATGTCGCATTAGTTCATTAAGTCTTTGATTGTTCATCTGAGCAGTGTTCGGAGATGTGGACTAACTGGCTGAGGTCCTCGAGACAAGAATCGGTAATAAGGAATCTAAGTGAATGGCTGAAAATCAGTGGCATTGGTGTAGAAGTATTCAGTTCCAGACGTCCTCTAAAGCTTGAAAGTTTTGAGTAACCTCAAGTTTTAAATTTCCTCTCTCTATATACACATTTATCTCCTTTGGTATTATTCTTTCTCATCAACTTGTTCTTTGTGTACTTTTGTGAAGTATGGCAACTTGAACCAATGCATTTCTGTGCAAGATTCTACGTTGATTTTATGTGTCTATCTAATTATATGATTAGAGTATATAGAAGCAGATCTTCACCTAATATACTGGTTTAACATCATCTATTCATTGCTGATACAGACTCATAAATTTATAGCAGTTCGCTGCAACTATTTAGAACTGAGACATACTTGATAGTCTAAAGACCAAATTGCACAAAATATTTTCATTGATAAACATAAGCGTACGTGTTCACTTCTATCTTTTGACTATGTAATTAGTTATAAATTAGAAATTCAATCAAGACTATGTACATTAAGCTAATCGCTAGTAGGAATCTATCAATTAGAAATAAATACCATAGGTAAACAGAATTTAAAAGATGGTTAGTTCAAAGTTGTTTGGATAGATAAAATAACTGACTATAAATCAAATAAACCTCAATTATTTGTTTATACCGTTAAAACTGCCCAAATGTATTCATTAGGAAAACTGTTTATGATAATTTTTCAGTGGAGTTTACTGAACAACTTATTTTAGTAATAATCTTAAACCTCGAAATCACAACAAACTTTTAAAAATGCTAAATTTGCATTACTAAGAAACAAATTATGAGTCAAAGCACTAAAGTTTAAGGAGATCTAGAAGAAGGAAGTTGTATGACACGATTATTGCATTGTATCTCATAACTTACTCCATGGCTACCTACAAGCAGTTAAGCAAAAACTATCAGGATACAATAACCGCTAGTATACCATGAATTCGAAAGACAAATAGTCTCTATGAGAAACAGTTTAGAGGATTAACAAGTAACACAAAATGTAGTGTAACATAATTATGATAGTGTGACTCAGTGTTGATCCATGCAAAAGGATATCAACCTGTTGTGCAGTTAGCTATGTCTCATGGTCTTGAACATCTGACTTTTCAAAATAAGACTGTGAGTTGAAGTACTTCTCTGGATCCATTGGACTTAGAGACCAATTGATATCAGAAGACGCTACAAATTGACTGTAGCGTGCACCTTAGTACACAAACCTAAGCCAAGTAGATAAGCTACAATGTTTGTCATTATTAAAAGCCACTTCTATTGCATAAAGACTGGCTTTAGTACCTGATTACCTACACCTCTGCACGTGATCATCAAGTGCAAAGCAAATACCCCATGGCTGTACTAAAATTATAATGAGACGAAATATTTGCCAGCTCTTCATCAACTCGGGGATGACAATTTGAAAATATTGGCAGAAACTATAAGCAATGTAAGGTGAAAAGGTTATGGTATATGTGACTGAGAGAAGCCTGGTCATTCTCTCTAGATTTTCTTATACGGCTGTGAGCTTTATAGTTTCCACCACGCAAGTCCTACTTATCAACTTCACGTAGAAGGTTATTTCCACGAAAGTGAAAGGATAGAGGCTAAATTGGGTGCTTGACACCAGATTAGCGAATACGAAGAGCCCACGTACGGGTGCTGCTAAACCTAATCCTAAATCATTGGATCCCATTACCTTCAGAACCCAGAAGAAACGAAAAGCATACAAAACTATCTTGGTCACCAAAAACCGTAAGAATGCAACATCTGGTTTTACTCCACTGCCTTTTGTAACAGAATTCAAGAGATTCGATGGGTGGCCGATTAAGACAACAATCTTCTTCGGCCTGGGCGTCCTTGGAATATAACAGTCTTCACATAAATCACTAAACAAAACTGACAATGAAGAATTCAGTGCTCAGCAAATCATCTTATAACTGACGAGATTTACTTTGTAACCGACTCTACGCAGTCATTCAATTTATTGTCTTTTCATTGTCATTTTTATGTTTGAATCTGTTTTTTCGTTGACATTTCCAATCATTTTTAGATGTTACCTTGCTTCACCTAGCCGCTTTCATCGACTGGAATTCTAGTACGTCTGAACTATTCTGGATCACTTAACAGTTGTTTCCATAGAGCTACTCTTCAATCCAATGCCTGACTCAACAATTTTAAAACCCAAGTATGGCTTAGGGTGGCTGGCTTCAATATTCGGACCTTGACGCAGACCGAACAATAAACAGGCTTGGCTAAGACTCTGAAAACACTCACAAATTGTGTATATTTTGTTCCAGACACCCACATACAGGATCCTATTGAAGTGTTTCGAATAACTTCTTCATTTATCAGCTCGAGTTGTGCTTACCTTGCCCTTTGCAGGATAGCCCGTGCAGCTAGCTACGAACTTGGTATGCTAGAGTCGACGCTCAACTAGTTGACTGGATCCCGATTAAGTCATCTGAAATGTAAGGCTAATAAACTAGATTAGAGTAAGAAGTAATTGGTGAGGGAAACTATATCTTTTCACCATTTCTACCTACGTTCTGATTAAGTGAAACTAAGAGCAGTTAAGTATGAGTTCTACCACCAACTGAGTAACCTCAAACAGGCTTGTTCAACAGATATTGTTTGCTATCTAAGGACTTGAATGCGAAGGTTGGATGTTTTGGATCAGGTGTCGTCTGACACTGAAGTTTGGATTAAAATGGACTGCAGTGAATCTATCTAAAGATACTTGTGTATTCAAGGCTACCAATCCTTCTGTAACACCACTCAGGACTCTGATTATGCTTAAATGCCTCCCAAGTTCATCTTGCGTTTTAGCTTTCATCTAAGTCACCATCTTAAGTGGATAGAGGTAAACAACCGGTTGCAACTATATACCAACACAAGCTATATTCTCCAGTTTCTTGTTGAAGATGTGTCCCGATTACCATGTAAGTTTAGTTGATTCGGTTTTGATTACCACAGGAAGACTACTCTACATTCAAAGAAACTGGAATGATCAACCAACTAGACGACTTTAGTGAGACTAACTATAAAATCTCATACACTAGCTAGTACCTCAGTTATTCTCAGCCACTAACTTTAGATTTCTGATGGCAAACCATCAGGACCTACTGAAATGAGTTGCATCTGGATGAAAACATCCTGCTATACTCCAGAGAGATATGTAGAACGATATTTATGCCAATTGGTGTTGCAGTTAAGAGACAAAAGAGTGACTACAGGTCGTTCGAACAGTTCTGATTAATATTTCAGTCTCATGTAGTGACTGTCAAGGGTTTGTTTTTGTCAGCAACCTCGTCAACTTCTGTTTCTTCGAGTTAATTTGTTCAATAAAAGTGAATAACTAACTACTTAATAAATAGTGCTGACGTCAACATCCACCCCTCATAATTGTTAGAAAGACTCTTAATCAGTTTAAGTTCATTATGCTTCCACCCACCGTAATCGAAGTGTCAGTCTGAGTTATCGGAGTTCAATCACTTCAGATAATACCCCACTGACCTACCAGCTTTTACTAAGCTTAGGTTACGATGTTTACGCTTATATCCGCAGAAGATTGAATATTATTCCCAGTTTGATCAGTGAGGATTGTCATTTTCAGATAAATGCTTACTTAGCTCCACCTAAAATATGTAGTAATAGAATCTCCTACAGTGATACTTAATTAAACAACCAAGGCGTCAAGGAAATAGAATTAAAGTAACCACCGCAGATCCGTATCATTTTAGTTTCGATTACCAATTATTTCCTAGGCAATTTCACAATATTCGATAACCTGCAGTGATAGTAAAATGTGTAGAATGAAGCACAAACCATCACTAAATAATTTATTTCAATGAAATTCATTTCTAACCCTACTTCAAGTGATGTCCAGACTCTCCCTTTTCAGTCAACTGACATAGATGTTCTCATAATCCTCCGCTTCTTGTCTGACTCCACAGGCACTGATCATTGTCGCAGGAGACTCTTTAGTCGGCCTAAAGTACGCCCACTAAATAGTCTTACTAGGTGAAGACGATGACAATATGTTTACTGTACAATGAACAAGAATATCTGGGGTGTTCTTGCCACTTAGGTGTGAGCCGTCACTTCAGAATTGGTTTTGAGTTCAGGGACGGGGATGAAATGATTGCATGCAATGGGAACCTTCCTTGTGAAGTCAGATAAACCGTGATTCGTCAGTGACAAACGAAATATAAGTACAGATGCAAAAGGATCGACTGGCATCTTCCTACTTATATTTACTACGTCGCTGTCGACATAGCTGATGCCTTAATGAGTCGAGTGTACTGTGTTCTACCATATAGCTGTGGAATATGACCATTAAAGGAGGGTCTGAGAAGTTCCCAGGCGTTGGACCATTACTGGCCTCTTTAGTACTGGCCATGTCATGGGAACACCATACACCGTTAAAGGCAATGTCTTCAGCAAAAATGTCTTTTAAAAATCCATTGACTTGGATGCATTACGCGAACCTTATCACCGTCTACGACGTCACGCAATATTAAAGTAGTGGTATTAGTTCATGTAGTCTCTTATTGTCGGTGTGAAGTACTTAGGGAAAAGTAGACTTCCAGATTAGGACCTACATGACAAAACTCTAGGTGGTATGACTTAAAATCGGTAGTAGTGGTCCATATGAATTCGAACCTTTTCCTCATCTTAATCGTGATAAAACACTTTGTGGCTTGCTACAATCCTCCTTCTTATGACGCCTTACGAATTTTGATTAAATTTTCACTTCTCTATCATCTGCCTTGATGTGAGATATAGTATCTGAGATCGTTAAGCAGCATTGCCAGGTTTCATGTTGATATTGACTGACTAGTCATCCTATATAAGCAATATATTTTTTCTCATATCACCTTCAAAGTGTGAAGTACCCTAAGTCCAAAATACCCACTACATAACTCAAAATAACTACTAGGATTTAAACGGTTCACCTACATCCGAGGTACTGTATTAACAGCACACGATTCAGTAGAAAAGACAGCTGAAATGTACGGTATTAATTTGTAAGAGTGAAATTCATTCAAAATGCGATAGTTAATCTCCGATAATCTACACAAAGCTTCTGAATAAAATTTGTCTCAACTGGTTGAGTCCATGAGTAAGTCTTCCGCCTCTTTGATATGGTTGTCTCTATCTCTGTTCTTCACTGATTAGTTGAGCATAGTTCTGCTCCCACCTGGGCAGAGGTATGATTACCTGCTGAGTCTCATTGTTTAGTCATGAAGTCTTCAGTGATGACTCTAGGGATACTAAGAATTCTGATACTGAAGCGTCTCCTATACTTTAATTTAGTCCTTTCTGAAGTTCCTCGGACTTGGCCAAAGGTTGTTTGGGCAAGTTGACTACGCAGTCACTTCATTCTTCCTCTTTTGGTGCTTATGGTTTTAAAATCTTGAGAAGCTTCTCTTGAGAAATTTTTCTTCTCTGTTCTTTGCGTCATCTGCTTGATTTTTCAATCACAGCTCCTAACATTGTAGTGTTCTGCTGTGAGTATCCCCTGAAGCTTTCTCTTTTGGCTGTCTATCGTCTGTTGACATTTCCGAATCCTATAATGATTATGAGTTGTATTATGTCTTTCACTATTTTCCAGCCCATCGGACACCCGATAGGTGGTCTGTATATGATACCTCATAAACACCCGTGGAGAAAATACAGTTGTTCTCTGTGGAGGCCTGTCGCTTGATAAAGTTCTCCCATCTCCGAACCATCTAGCTCCGAGGACAGAACACTATGAAAACAACCCCCATGAACTTTAAATATTCTACACCAAGCTACAAACTATTCTTCAGGGATATCTACTATATTTGAACAGTAGTCGACAAACGAAAACTATATACAACCACTTGGATTAGGCCAAATTCAATCAAATAATAAACAATAAACCCCACTGAACTCTGTGATAAGCAAAAGCATAAATATAACCAACATATTATTCTTTAATTTTACCCAGTAACACTAATATGTGCTCGCAGTAAGACTTCAAAATACAAAACAAATACAAAAAAGCTGAAAGGTATCTTAATAGCGTACTAACAGAAACAGAAATTCAGATTGAATACTTGGTACATAAGATTCACAAAAGCTATTCGTCGGATAAATGAGTTCGTAACAAAAGACAGATGGTATTTAGATACAATAAAAACAGGAAGAATTCGGACATACTCCCAAAGACACCTTTTTTAAGTGTAGCATTTACAGAAAGTTATCACAACATATGGATGAGATTAGGCATGAATTTGCATGAATATACAGAAATTAAATCAGACCAGTTTCTTAGCTTGAAAGAAAGCTCGTAAGTGACGCATTTGCCAAAAACCAATGCAGACCAGCAGAACCAACTGTCCAACGCTCCACCAAGTCACACGTTTGTTTGTGCTTTCACTCAATTTACGGAAACGTTCCTCCCTAACCTGCAAGAATAATCACAGACATTCATAGTTTTGGAGTCTGTAACAAATGATATAAACGTAACTTATCCAAAAAAAAACAATTTCCAATGCCTGCTGTCTTTCGTCACAACCAACTACTTTAAAACTAATCGACCTCATACAAGTGGTCGACAAGCAATGTGACTAGTTATGTTTAGTGTATGAAGGCGTATGATGCCACTCACATGTCTAAGCAGGTGTAGCTGAGTTAGAACCGGAGACTTACTGCACTAGAAAGTATGTTGAAAAAATTGTACGATTTGTAATAAAAATAAGATGTCTACGGGAGTGATCAGTTCTCATGCAATAACAATGCTTTAAACGTATTCTTCCACCAGTATATCATGCGAAAACCCATTAATAAACAGTGCATGTGAACTGATAAAAGACAGTACAAATAACTGCGTGAAATAGCATTCTAGTATTTACTTTAACATTTAAGCATTTCATTGTGGTAAACACTGTCATGACTTAAACAATTCTTAAGATATTTCATGATATTATTCGTTATGCTAAAAAAGACAGGACGATTAAGTCTTAAGTAACCCTATGAATAATTGACTGTTGATATATCCGACTACACACTGAAAAACGGGAATACAGCGTTGAAGTCCATTCTGTCATATAACACGGTAGACACATAACTGTTAAAAGTACAAGTTATGAAGCCACTACTAGTTCTCGATCACAGGTGTCTTCAAATCACTCCTCACGTTTAATGGAATCACAGTATCAACAATCTTGAAGTCAGACGAAGACTACTGAGTAAGGATGAGAAATCGGTCGATAAGGTTGTGAACCTTCTGAAACTAAGGTGTTTTGGATTTGTGCTACGCATGCTAACCCACCATCCACCTCCACGTGCCACGTTAGTTTGGAAGAGGGTTCATGGTGGCTAGAAGAGATGTGGCACCAGTTCATTAAGTCTTTGATTGTTCATCTGAGCAGTGTTCGGAGATGTGGACTAACTGGCTGAGGTCCTCGAGACGACAAGAATCAGCAATGAGGAATCTTAGTAAAAAGGCTGAAAACCACTCAACGCTGTATTCCTGTCCTTTAATAAGGAGTCGGATATATCAACAGTCAACAGCAGAGATGACACAAGTTGGAAAATATCAAACGAGCCTTCTACATCCCAACTGATATTTCGTTAACAACCAGGCTTCTCTCAGTCACATATACCATAACCTTTTCACCTTACATTGCTTATAGTTTCTGCCAATATTTTCAAATTGTCATCCCCGAGTTGATGAAGAGCTGGCAAATATTTCGTCTCATTATAATTTTAGTACAGCCATGGGGTATTTGCTTTGCACTTGATGATCACGTGCAGAGGTGTAGGTAATCAGGTACTAAAGCCAGTCTTTATGCAATAGAAGTGGCTTTTAATAATGACAAACATTGTAGCTTATCTACTTGGCTTAGGTTTGTGTACTAAGGTGCACGCTACAGTCAATTTGTAGCGTCTTCTGATATCAATTGGTCTCTAAGTCCAATGGATCCAGAGAAGTACTTCAACTCACAGTCTTATTTTGAAAAGTCAGATGTTCAAGACCATGAGACATAGCTAACTGCACAACAGGTTGATATCCTTTTGCATGGATCAACACTGAGTCACACTATCATAATTATGTTACACTACATTTTGTGTTACTTGTTAATCCTCTAAACTGTTTCTCATAGAGACTATTTGTCTTTCGAATTCATGGTATACTAGCGGTTATTGTATCCTGATAGTTTTTGCTTAACTGCTTGTAGGTAGCCATGGAGTAAGTTATGAGATACAATGCAATAATCGTGTCATACAACTTCCTTCTTCTAGATCTCCTTAAACTTTAGTGCTTTGACTCATAATTTGTTTCTTAGTAATGCAAATTTAGCATTTTTAAAAGTTTGTTGTGATTTCGAGGTTTAAGATTATTACTAAAATAAGTTGTTCAGTAAACTCCACTGAAAAATTATCATAAACAGTTTTCCTAATGAATACATTTGGGCAGTTTTAACGGTATAAACAAATAATTGAGGTTTATTTGATTTATAGTCAGTTATTTTATCTATCCAAACAACTTTGAACTAACCATCTTTTAAATTCTGTTTACCTATGGTATTTATTTCTAATTGATAGATTCCTACTAGCGATTAGCTTAATGTACATAGTCTTGATTGAATTTCTAATTTATAACTAATTACATAGTCAAAAGATAGAAGTGAACACGTACGCTTATGTTTATCAATGAAAATATTTTGTGCAATTTGGTCTTTAGACTATCAAGTATGTCTCAGTTCTAAATAGTTGCAGCGAACTGCTATAAATTTATGAGTCTGTATCAGCAATGAATAGATGATGTTAAACCAGTATATTAGGTGAAGATCTGCTTCTATATACTCTAATCATATAATTAGATAGACACATAAAATCAACGTAGAATCTTGCACAGAAATGCATTGGTTCAAGTTGCCATACTTCACAAAAGTACACAAAGAACAAGTTGATGAGAAAGAATAATACCAAAGGAGATAAATGTGTATATAGAGAGAGGAAATTTAAAACTTGAGGTTACTCAAAACTTTCAAGCTTTAGAGGACGTCTGGAACTGAATACTTCTACACCAATGCCACTGATTTTCAGCCATTCACTTAGATTCCTTATTACCGATTCTTGTCTCGAGGACCTCAGCCAGTTAGTCCACATCTCCGAACACTGCTCAGATGAACAATCAAAGACTTAATGAACTAATGCGACATCTCAATCTAGCCACCATGAACCCTCTTCCAAACTAATGCGGCACGTGGAGGTGTATGGAGGGTCGGCATGCGTAGCACAAATCCAAAACACCTTAGTTTCAGAAGGTTCACAACCTTATCGACCGATTTCTCATCCTTACTCAGTAGTCTTCGTCTGACTTCAAGATTGTTGATACTGTGATTCCATTAAACGTGAGGAGTGATTTGAAGACACCTGTGATCGAGAACTAGTAGTGGCTTCATAAATTGTACTTTTAAAAGTCATGTATCTGCCGCATTATATGATGGAACGCAGTGCAACGCTGTATTCCTGTCCTTTAATAAGGAGTCGGATATATCACCAGTCAACAGCAGAGATGACACAAGTTGGAAAATATCAAACGAGCCTTCTACATCCCAACTGATATTTCGTTAACAACTAGTTCGTTCGCACTGTTGCACCTCCCCAAGGAAACACGAAAAATATCGTCTGCATACTCAACTAGATGTCCTCTAGAGAGTGGGTTAGTCCCTGTGCAGTCACACATACACAAGGTTATTTTCATTAGTACATCTAATGTGAAATTGAAGGGGGATGGCGACAACGAGCACTGTTGGCGGATACCACCAGCTGTTGTCAATTCACATGTGACAACTCTCCTTAAGCCCTCACACAACTGTGTGAGTTCGAGTAGAGATCTTTGATTAGGGTTGCATAACTTCTCGGTAATCCTTACAGTCAGACACTGCCACAACCCATCACGCTCAACAAAGTCGAGCGTCGACTACAGTTGAAGAAGAATGGCAAATGTCATCCACTGGCCGGTAATTATGCCTGCGTTCCATGGACTAGCGATGAGGGAGAACCTGATCTATGCTTCCTCTTCCATGTGTGAAACCTGCTTGCTTCCCTAGAGTGCATTCTTCTCCAGTTCCAGTTTGTCGTCGGATAACTATGAATTCTGTGATTTCGAACCAGTGATTCCTCTGTGGTTGCCACAAGAGAACTTTCCTCCTTTCTTATAAATCGGGACGATCAGGGAAGCAGATCAAGTTGACAGAGATTACTCTCTGTCCGATTCTGACTGCCTAGTTCCTCCGTTACTCCACTCAGCAGTTTCCTACCTCCATCCTTGTAAACACCGCGTGACAAACCACCAGGTTCCGTCACTATGCATCGTTTCAGGTTAGAAATAACTTTCTTAACTTTGACAAGAATTGGGGGACTGGCAGTCATATCCCAATCACATTCATTCTGCATCCTAGGCAACTGAAGACCAGTTGAACTGTGCTTCCAATTGTCATACTCAACGTTCTAGCTGTCTGTCCTGTGAGGTCATCAGCGTTTCACCCTTCCTGGTGATCGTTTCACTAACCATCATCCTCTTCGTCTAGACATCACTTATAAGCCTAAATAGTTGTAGGGTTTTGTGCAACGCTGACGCATCCTCCATCTCTCTCACTTTCACCATCCACCACTGCTCATGATGGACGTGAAAACTCTTGGTCAACTTACGTTTACGTTGCTTTCGCATTTCGTCTCCGTCAGAGCTTACTAAAATCGCCATTCTTGCATCAATCAGTTCAGATGACGTCGCACAAACCCATTAACATTTGCTAGCCTTTAGATGTGATGTAGGTTAGCAACTGTCTTCACCGTTGTTTCTGCAGCAGACCTAATATCACTCCAGCTTTCCTCAGAATGAGCATTGTTGTCACCTTCAGATAAATGCTTAGCCATCTCCTCCCTAACTACGTATTCAATGTCCCCATCTTCCAATCGACCATACACAGGCCCTACAGCCATTTGTTTCCTGCAACCAGAAGGGTACAGACATACACGAACTCATACTGATGTGTGATCGTAGTGCTAGCACGAACTCCGGAAAGAACAGCAGCAATCCTCCACCGAGACAGTCCAATGATGGCTTATAGAAATGTGATCTATCTGTGTTCAGCGTTGGTTTGACGTTCGCAGACAGAATGTGAGACAGAGTCTCTCCTTATGCTTTAAGTTAGTGCTGGCCGGAAACAAGTGGTTGTCGGAACAAAATTGCAGCAGATGATCACACCACTGTCGGTTTGTTGGCATGGGATTCCACAAATACTAACAAGAAGCCATTCTGATTGTTTCAGCTTCTATACTTGAGAGTCAGTGTCACTTGACATTACAACTGCATCTGAACGTTTTGCTTTCTTCAGCAAAGTTGACAGCTTTTCATAGGATTCATCCTTTGCATTAGCCGAACTGCAATCAGCGGGTGTATAGAAGGAAATTACGAATAGTCATTGGTTGATCTTACGACCCTTCCTATTCGATCACATCCATTTAGTCGAACAGCACATAGATGGCTGTTGTCTAGCATCCAGTCGAGAAGTGCACCTGTTGCTCCACAACTCAATGCTGCGTCTATACCAGCGACTCCACGAGTCCGGATACTCGTTGGGTGAATTTTGGAGACTCACTACAATGGCCAGGTGAGGTTAATTTAATAACCACGTTCGGCTCATGCATATGTGTCTCATAGTCACACTACACATTCATGGGTAGAGATTCCAGATTTTTGGCGAACGATGCTTGTTGTCCGATTAAGCGAAGAATTCGGATTTTGAAAGCCTCAAAAGTAGATCGATGGCATGGCTTTAGGACACTAGGGATGAATTTTCAATGACTTTGATCACTGACAACGGTGGGAGAGTGAGAGGTTGAGGAAGTTGTAAGAGGCTCATTATTAATATCAGGTGGTGAATGCAAAGGAGGAGACAGAATTTAGGATAAGTTATATTTGATTGGGTCTTGTGTACTACTGGAAGCGCGCGAGTGGTTGACAATGTGGCTGCCAGCACCGTGGAAGGCCATTTCCTCTTAAGGTAAGTGACAGAGAAAACACTTGTGACCATAGGGCCTATGGGACACCCACTTCAGGCCTGTCACACACAGCCTTCTGTAGATTGTTGTTTTCAGATTCGGTTACTCCGACACCAGATAGAGAAAAGCCATACCACCAGCACCGAAAGATTTTGGAGGAGTCAACAGTCTTAGGACCTGGTCTTCCCAGCATTCGCTTAGCACTGCCGGTCATCCAAACAAAATGCCTTACTGCCATCACACCCCATCCAGCTAGCAGCTGTATGACTTCACCCTCAGACTTCTATCACAGTGTAGCAATCTAATGTGCAACGGTGACTGCTTTTTTTTCTTACCACTATCTAACAGACTTTTGTTGTGTATTTGGACCTCGAGAGAACACGCGTTTTGACCAGTGCGGTTGGTAGGTTGATTATGATACACAAGCGGGACCACGAAGTCAAGGTAACAGCTATCAGTTTAGATTTCAAAATAATCGTAGTCCTATTGGTATTAAGCTGTTTGTTTATCAAAAATTACCATATAATGGAAATTTATTCTCATACTAGTAATGGTTTATGGTGAAATGAAAAAAAACGGTGGGACAAAAGAAACGATTTTGTTGCGTTTGAGGCGAAAGTTGACGATGTATGTCCACATGGTCTCCTTCAGCTTCAGATCGATGAAGTGGTTTCTAATCCATGATACTGTGGATGACCGTCGAATATGCTAAGGAAAAGAACCTCAGTGCAAGTTTTTTCAGAGAATATTTGTGGTTAAGGGCCACACCAACCACTGTGGGATGTATGATAAACGATTAGTTCACAAGTTGTAAGGATCAGAGGAAAAACAATAACTTACGCGCTGGTAATTTTGATCTTTAGCTATAGATTGGACTTGATCTAATAGCTGACGAACTCGAAGCTGCAGTTCATTTAATCTGTCTTTTGAAGCTATCTCCTGATAATTTAGAGCATGATCTCCAACTGCAATATCAAGATGTACTCTCTAGAACATTAAGAACGCCACATATAACCTACCAGTTGTGACCCCCCAAACCATGCATTTGAATCAGATGATATACACATTTTATATTCGCCAGGTCTGTGAGCAGTAAAAACGAAACGACCTTCAGAAGAATAAACCTAGAAGCAAGCAGTCAAAAACTGAATATGAACAACTTCAAAGTGAAGAGAATTGATCACAATTTAACTTTAGAATAGTGATGATTTTTCAAACGACAAAAATTGAGACAACGAAATGTCTCACAACAAAAACGTTAACTGGTTATGCAATGCCGATACAAGTTCATGACTAGATATTCCTTCATTCGAAGTTGGTGCGTATTTGCCAATACTAATTCGTTATACTAATGACAACAGAATGCAAGCCAAAAGCAACTATTCACTGATAACTTCATATATAAAGGTGTTTTCAAGGTGGTGTTTTTATCATAGAGTGAAATCAGCTGGAGAACCACTGAAAGCCTTAGAGCACCGGACAGCTGTTTTGTTCTATCATGGAACTCAGTAGTGTAGACCCATCTTGGAAAGGACCAAGCCCAGGAATGTCGGATCTAGTGTTACACTGCTGAGGTCCGTACTAAAACGAATTGTCCAGTGCCCCAATGTCTTCAATACTATTTTAACTGACGACAGTCTTTGATGAGTACTACCATGAAATTAATCAATGACTACAAAGCACCAATTGAAAAGGCATGTTTTTATAATCATGACAGAACCAAGTGATGGTAATGAAAACAGAAACTATGAAAGAAAAGTTTCAACAAAAAATAAAACGGCATAAATAGGATATTAATGGTTAATGATAAGATGATAAACTAAACCAGATACTTTTTCTAAAGTCCTCAAATTCAAATATCTAGTGCATCTCATCCAAGAAGTTCAAAACTAGCCGTTAGATGCTAGATGAACGTATCGAGTACGCAACTTAGACGTTTACGCAGTAATCCATAGTCTTAAATTTTCTATGAAGAATGAACTCATGTAGTCAATATCTAGGCATATTTGACTCATTCTCGAACATTATCAGTTGACATAGGTTCATGACCACGTCAATTATTTAGCCCCTCAGGTTTTAAGGCTTAATTTTAGTATTATTCAATTAGTGGCTTAATATATAGAAATCAAAAAATTGAAACACCAGATACTGATGGAAGCTGATTCTGAAACAGACATGTATTTGAAAGTGAAACGCAAAAACAACAAAGTCTAAACCAAACCTTTTAAAGACAAAACAGTTTGCTTGATTCGAGTATTTAGCATCGCTTTATAGTTATCATTAGTGAGGCCACAACTGAAAAGAGCGAACATCTTGAAACAAGCGGAAGATATACATCTGAGCCTTGAACAGCATGCGACGTTTCGAACAGATATTCATAACAGAGTTGACCGGTTGTCACGAGGAGGGAAAACAAATGTAAATTGATCGAGAATCTTCGTAGAAACTATCGGTAGTTGCGGACAGTGAAGGTAACAGATGCACTGCCATTAAGTAGTGATTTGTACTTACTATAGAAGCTGGTAAGATGACAACGGTTGGTAAGACGATCACTTTGAAAGATGGGTCCCTGATAGATTCAGAATCGGTGGCTGGGACGTTGAGTGAAACCATCAAACAGCCTACGGTCATACTTCAGTTGCATATCAATCAGCTCCAGACTGTATGGTTTTAGACACAGGCCCTATGAACCTCATCCATATAGAGAATGTTTTTAAATAAAATTGACGAGAAGCAGCAAGAACTCTCAAGTTGACACGTTTGGAGGTGTGCAGATAGACAAAAACAATGTAAAACATCTCAGACAAGCACATCGGTCCAAGTTTCCACACTTCACAAGAGTATGCAAGGACAAGTGGATAAGAAAGACTTATATCAAAGTAGACAAAAGTATATGACGGGAGAGAAAATTGCAAACTTGAGGTTGGTCAAAACGCTCAAGCTTTATATGACGTCAAGGAGTGAATACATCTAAGCCATCGTGACCGATTTTCAGCCACGTCAACAAGTCTGCAACACTGGTTTCTGTCGTCTTGGGGACCACAGTCAGGTAGTCTACCTTTCCCCCCATAACTCAGAAAGAACAGTCAGGGTCTTCACCGACTGGCTACCTTGACCACTTCCAACAAAACCAAACTTCTCCTAGCACAGTACGCCCAAAATGTGCGGCACACGTCCAAGCCACCTCAGTTGACGAAGGTTCACAACCTCATTGATTTCCTTCCCTTCAGTCAGACTCCCGCAACACCTAACATTCGACAGAGTCAAATCCCGTCTTCACTAATCCCTGTGTGAGCAATGCTGAGGTCAGACTGAGGGTGCTAGGCAAGACAGGTAAGTCAATCAGTGAGGCTGCGAACCTTCACCGACTGAGACGGCCTGGATATGTACTGTGCATGCTGTGCTATTGCCTACATCGACATCCTATGCTAGAAGTGGGATTCAGTTGCAAGGGGGTTAAGCGTAAACAGACTAAGACGTGGTACTAGTCCATGAAGTCTTTGAATGTTGGTCTGAACCGCGTTGGGAGATGTAGGCTAACTGGTTGGGATTGCCGAAACGACAGGAAATAAGTAGCCAAGAACTCTTGGTGAGATGACTAGAAATCGGTCACACTGAAGCAGGTAAATCCACTCATTGACGTCTTCCAAAGCTTAAATTCTGCACAAACCGTTAGCTTTAAGTCGTTTATTCTCTTACACTTTTTCTACTCCGACACCATTTTTCTATCCACCTGTTCTTTGTATACTGCTTTAAGTGTAGCGACTTGAGCCGATAGACTTGTGTGCGAGGTTCTACAATGATTTCACTTCTGTCCTGGGACCCTTCATCTGACTTGAATAATGCTCAAATGGTGATCCCATCAAATGCAAGCAATGCTACGAAGGCACCTCCCGACCTTGACGTCGTGGTCAGGCTTGCATATCACAATAACTCAAAGAGATATGATGGTGGAACACTTGTTCCCTCGAGGTTCTACCATACCACAAAGGTCTGTTGAACTGCTGTTGCTGTCTTCGCAATGGAAGGGGAGGTTTGGAAAAGGTCGCCCCCCAAAATAACACACTCCACCATACCTCAGAGTCTGCCGGGCCGGCGGTGTTGGTTTGTTTGTCCTTTCTTTACAACGATCCGGCCCCAAAACAACAAAAATCAAGATAATCTTACACAAAAGGCTGAGTGTGACAGGCCTCAAGCAGATGTCTGATGGGCTCTGCAGTCACACAAATCTCTTTCAGGTAATTAAAGAAGAAACAGCTTTCCACGTGTGAGCAGCCCTCACAACTCTATCATCACTCAAGTTTCCTCAGACTGCTATCCGCCCACCCATCCCCTATCATTACCTTCTAATCTTCCTTCACGTCTCTCAACTAACGATACTACATCATCTCCAATTTCTCCTAGATCTGCAGCCTTCGACAACGATCTGAGTCCACAGAACAGCATCCTTGATCTCCTGAAACCACTCTCCAAATTACATATTGGAGCCTTCAATGTCCGCACCCTCCTCAAATTGGTCAACACGCTTCGTGGGCAAAGAGTGTAGCTACTCGGACTACGGATGTGTGCTGTGTTTGAGAGACACGTATACAGGACCCAAGTGTGGTTATTCACCTGACCTACCCCGGCCAATCTAGTGAATCCGCAAAATTCACCCTCCGAGTTTCTGGAGATTCGATAGCTAGCTCTCGCGATCTTATAGGTGTAGGTATGCACTAAGCACTAGGGCAGAAAACTCACTACTAGACTGGATCCCAGTCGATAGTCGCCTTTGCGCTATGAGGCTGAACGGCACAGTGAGAACTAAAAGGAATAGGGAGACCCGCCGTTGTCTCTCTGTAATCTCTGCTTGTGCGCCCACCGACTATAGTTTGGATGAAATGAACGGCGAGTTCTCCCGTAAACTGTCTAGCTTCCTCTCGAAAGCCAAACATTCGGACATAGTGGTTGTTGCAGGTGACCTCAACGCACAGGTGGGTAGACTGAGTGAGGGCAAAAAGGCACTTAGGTGGCATTTTCGGAGTCCCAGCTGAACGTACAAATAACGGTGATCGCCTACTACAACTGTGCTCAGATAATCACCTATTTTTAGCCAGCACAAATTTTAGACATTAGAAAAGACACTGTCTGAGGTGGTGTCCACTGAGCTCAACTCAGCGATGGACACAGATAGACCACATTGCTATTAGTCATTGCTGGAGAGGATCGGTGGAAGACTGCCGCTCCTTCTGGAATACATTCTTGGATAGTGACCACACGTTGGTCCGAGCGCGTATATGTCTGCATCTCCTTGGACGTAAGAAAAATTTGTCAACAAAACGACCACGAGTGCTACTGGACAACAAAACACCTAAGCCGTGTTCAGTGAGAAGTTGGCTAGGCAGTTATAGGAACAGAAGACCATCACTCATCCAGAAGAAGCTTGGTGCCATCTTCAGTCTGTTGTAAAAGCAACACTGGAGACCGTAGCCAACTCCGAAAGTGGCTAAAGAGAGCCAGTGGATATCAGCAGTTTCTTCCGAACTAATGGATATACGTGAATGCATCCCTGTCTGCAGGCTCTGAGTACAATGAAGAGCGAGGGCAACTTAAAAGCAGATTGAGAAAAAGTCTACTCAACAACCGCGAACAGTGGTGGGCAGCGAAGGCTAAAGAGATGGAAAAGGCAGTGGCGATTGGTAACAGTAGACAGTTATTTAGACTTATTAAGGAAACCGGGGGAAAGGTCAACAACAGTTTGTGAGACCATAGCGGAGGACGGATTTGCAAGTCACTCGCAGGGGAGACGACTGGAACGATGGGCAAAACACTTCGAGGAACAGTATAACTGGCCACCAGCCACCATTACGTTGCCTGCTATCAAGTTGGATCCTGAATGGAACATTGAGATAGGCTCCCCAACACTAGCAGAAGTCGAGAAAACTGTAGGTAACCTGAAACGAGGATGGGTAGCAGGACCATACGGACTAACTCTAGAGGTATACAAGGGTGGTGGTAAGGTACTCTGAGTCAGGTTGACGGAAGTGCCAACCAGTATATGAGGATCAAATAAGATCCCTTCTAACTGGTCTACATGACTGATCATCCCAGTCTTCAAGAAACGCATGAAGTCCTCTTGTGATAACCACAGAGGAGTCAGCCCGATGAACACTGTCTAGGATTCCGGGTTCTATAATTCTCCGACGCCTGAGTGGAGCTCGGGAACAGCAAGCCTGAGGAAACCATGCAGGCTTTAGACCTGACCGCGGATGTATCGACCAAATGTTCACACTGCGCCAGATTTTAGAACAGACAGGCTTACCGGCACCCGACAATAGCATTATTTCTCGACCTGAAGGCGGCATTCCACTCCGTTGATCGAGAAGTCTTATGACAATGTCCCTCAATAAAAGGCGTACCGAGTACAACACTTTACTAAAGGCTCTCTACTCAACACTTGTGGGCGTGTTAAAGCCTATGATGAGATATAAGGTGAGCTGTGCTCATCGAGTGGTTTCCGTCAAGGGTGTCCACTGCTTCCATTCTTATTCAATTTTATCATAGATATTCTTTTGACAAGATGCAGAGTCTTCTCAACACTTTGAGTGGCGTTTCTCACCAACACGAATACAGAAAGGCTCGGTTGGCTGTTGCCAACTTACGCCATATATGGCGCCGCCATGATATCCGATTGTTTATTAAGGGTCGCGTGTACTGCACAGCAATCCGGTCTGTTCTACTTTATGGCTGTGAAACATGGCCATTGAAGGTGGAAGTCATGAGAAAGCTTCAGGCGTTTGAACACCATTGCCTTCGTAGTATAGGCCGCCGTATTCCGAGGTGTCACTACGTGAGTAACACAGAAGTCAGGTGTAGAGTTTTAGGGAGAAGAGGTAAGTCGGTTGACGAGTTAGTGAACCTTCATCGACTGAGATGGTTGGGACACGTCCTATGTATGCCTAGTCGCAGATTGCCTCGTCACACAATGTTGGCTGAAGTAGGCCCAGGCTGGGGTGTGGCAACTCAGACCGTTACGCAGTGATGCCTGGTCGTAGGTTGATCTGGATGGATGGATGACGAAGGCGTCTATGGTCCGGAACTTGTGGCCTCTTCATATCTACTTCCAACAGCTCTCACAACCGTACAACGGGACAGAACGGACTGCAGCGCAGTATACACATCCCTGAACAGGTAGTCAGATGAGTCGCCGGAGCCACAGATGATGCCATCTCTAAGTGAAATCGAAATGCAACTCGGCAAGTACGTGCACGGCAGCCCAGAAGACAAAGGTCTAAAGCAATTCAGAGTTAATGATACCTGGACCTCGGTAGTGGGTTGTCGCTCTGTGGTTTAGGGAGATGATTTTTCACTAGTGAGTTACAAGTCCGATCCCCGGTCCACCTACCAAGGTTTGGGCAGCCAGGTAGTAGTATCATTAGCCCTCACCCAGTACGTGTGGCCTGCCGACCAAGTGGACGGAGCTCGGTAGGCGGATTGGGTTTCAACCCTGATCTACTGGTTGAAAGTGGTCCAAAAAAGTTAGCCACAGCTCGATTTCGATTCTTCGACAGCAGGAGAAAATCTCCTGAAAACTGGGGACTTCATAACCTGCCAATGTCTTTAAACGAGAATTCCTGCTGATACCTGACTTCTTCTGTTTATTGAAGTTAAGCACCTCATAAGATATTTACAGTGACTTTTATGTACACTAAGGTAACAGTACATCTTGGTTCAAACCGTGAACCAACCTCCTGACAGAGGCAGTTAAGGGATGTTATCATGAAGCAAGTGATAAAGTAACGTAATCTCATATCTTGATCACAACTGTTAGCAACCTGAGACGTGGAATGAATGTCAGTATCGTTCCATGATTAACTTACTAGCTGTAATACGTCAATGCCTTGATTTACACACCTATTATAATGCCAGCACAACACCGCGAAACAGATATAGGCAGTATGCCACAAACATAGTCTGTGAATGGCCAGGATTAATTACTGACTTTGAGGATTAAACTCGTATTAATGTTGGTAAGCAACAGATCCACAGGTGCCCTAAAAGTGCGAAAAAAACCATCTGGTTACATGAATATTTTGTCAATGAACAATCATTTGCACCAACAATCCTTTACATCTAACTCTTCCACTTCCAGGTGATTATCTTAGCCGGTTAACACTTAAGGCGAGACTTGAAGGTTTCGCTGATAGTCTGAGAGTAATTCAGGCATTGGGGCTTTTAGCAAGTGACCTTCAAAGTGTACTGAAACTACTTGTGGCGCTCTTTGGATCCGCCTACAGCTTCTGTGTCTAAATCATCTAGGTTAACGTTGCGCATCTTAAATTGAAACCAGCTTTGGTCTGTGATGCTTAGAAGATCAAAACACAAGTACATTCGATAACGTAAAAAATCTTAACTTACACGGTCAAGCAGAACTTGATCGTTTGGATCGATAACCCTTACTTTGACCCCCAAGTCCTTCGAACGTTCAAAATGTTTGCCCTTGCTGCTAGCAACTTATAATTCCCTGTCAAGAATAAGATTTCAGACAAACTCTGCATACCAGCTACAAGCGTATCCTCTGGAACATCCTCCAGGAAACACCGTTCTTCAGTTTCTTTCATATGGAAAAAAAGGCTTTCCGTGAACCCCAAATATAAAGAAAATATGGCAAGCAACATAAAATCCATAGCTGACGTGTAGAACTAATATTGCGCGAAGTCACAAGAGTAGTAAAACAAAACCACTATTTCTATTTCAATATAGCTTCATACATCATTTTTTGAACTCTAAGAAAAACTCTTTATGAACATGCATTCCCAGCCATTTTTCTGCATTGGTTACTGCAACTAGGAGTAGTGTGAAATGCAGCCGTACTTTGAAATGTGCATGACTTTTCCACGTTCACTGAATTTTTGGCATTTTTGCATGTGCACACCACAGACTGTAATGTTTTTAACTTCATCCGAAATATATTCTGAATAAACTAGGTGAGTTCTTTCATGTTACCTATCTGATGATTCGCTGTGTTTACTTTTCGGTGTAAGCCATCCTGATTCATTTTAGTGGTTTGTTTTTTATAAAAATATTTTGTCTGGCTTTCCTTACCACGCTCATGACTTTTTGGCCCTATTTGCATGTCACTGGTTCCCGTGTTCAGGTTCAACCTAGACCCCAAAGAGGTTATCTACTCAAGCCATCTCAGAAACACTATGTGTAGGTAGGGTTACCGGCCTGCATTGCCCTCTGGTACCCAGTGTAATGAGCTTAAGCGATGATACCACGAAGACTGAATGGGCCTCATGCATGAAACATATGAAAAGAATAGCAGTGTACAGAGTGACTGCTAATGCTCCTCCTGCTGCTGAGACACTCTTGGGTTGAAAGAAGAAGCTGAATACCCTCACGAAGAAATCGGTATCCCGAAGAAGAGTCAATGATTTTGATGAAGGCGGTGAGGCTAATATTGGTGAGCCCAACGTGATCAAATATCCCAACATGATCGCATATACCGACCAATAACGAATATTGAATTGGTGAGCCCGTTCCATTTTATATTTGTATATTGTTTTCATTTCGATAACATTTATATATCCATTTACTTCACTTTCTCATGTCCGACCACACTCCCTAGCTTATTCGCATTAAGCCAACTACGAACACGATCCAACTCGTGCCATATTGGCCAGACAATGCGGAAACATGGTTTCTGTATGCTGAGGCAGATTTTCGAGAACAGGGTGTCTCAGATCTTCATTCTCGATTTCATGCTGTCATACATTCAATACCGCGGGAATTAAACAGGTATGTTACAGCACACATGTTTGATCCTGAAGTAAGTGATCCTTATGCACTTCTTAAGGCGGAACTCTTGAAGAAAAGCGATCTCACAGATCGCCAGCCCCTAGACGAATTACTTCGTAACATCGAGCCAGACAACCACTCAGCTACTGAAGTCCTCGCACTCATGCGAGAAGTTATGGGTGCACGAACATTGGACGATGGCCTTTTCCGGGAACTGTTTCTCTCAAAACTGCCACAACCAGTGCAAACCGTGTTGGTGACACTGCAGTCAGTTCCACTCGATGACCTGGCAGCTTCGGCAGACAAAATACTGGAGATTTCTACCAGACCCGTCCCCAACGTATATTTTGTCTGCGACAAACCAGAGAACCGGGATTCAGAGGTGGCGAAGCTGTGGATGTCTGTTGAGCAGTTGCTACGATCTCGAAGCCCTAGTTCACACAGAACTCCACAGAAACGCATCTTAGTGCATCACAGCAACTCACGCGGTTGCCCCGAAACTAAACCTAACAGGGTGGAAAACCCGAAATGGTGCTGGTTTCATAATACTTACGGAGACAAAGCTAGAAAATGTCGGAAACCATGCGGTTTTAAGGAGGACACAAACTCGGGAAACAGCCATGCCGGCACGTGTTCACGGTAACCGTAGCCGGCGGAAACAGCCGTTTGCTCTACGTCACGGATATAGAAACGAAAGTTCGCTACCCCATCGACACCGGCTCAGAAGTTAGCGTTCTTCCCATACCGACAAGGGAGTGTCATCACGACCCATCCTTCAATCTTCAAGCAGCCAACGGTAAGGCGATCGCGACATTTGGGAGACGGTACGCCTAACTCAACTTTGGTTTACGTAAACCTATCCGCTGGACTTTCCTCCTGGCTGACGCCTCCATGCCCATCATTGGGATAGATTTGCCAGACCATTGCGATTTAGTTGTGGATGCTCGCTGTCGACGTCTGATAGATAACAACACAAAGTTAACTATTGGCTGCACCACCTATGTAGGTCCGAGTTTAGCCATCGTTAGGACCAAACATTCAGGCGACGCGTCCTAGCAAGCAGTTTTGGAGAAATATCCAGAGTTGCAGCAACCAAAGCGCACTCTTCCGTGCATAACCAGAGGTGTTATGCATCACGTCACAACCACGGGCCCACCTGTGGCATCCAAAGCACGGCGTCCACCCCCTGACAAGCTCAAAACGGCGAAAAGCGAATTCGACCACATGCTCGAACTGGGCATTATCGAACTGTAAAACTGTCCTAGGGCATAACCATTGCACATGGTTCCAAAATAGGATAGTAACGACCGGCGCCCAACCGGTGATTACCGAAGGCTTGACGCCAAGATAACGCCGGACTGCCACCCGACACCTCACGTTTACGATTTGACTGCAACCTTATGCGGAATGAACATCTCTAAAATCGATTTGGTCAAGGCGTACAACCAGATACCTATGGCAGCAAAAGATATCTCGAAAACAGCCATTATTACTCCTTTTGGCCTGTTTGAATTCCTGCGCATGCAACTTGGTCCTCGGAATGCAGCAGAAACATTCCAACGCTTTATGGATGATGTCTTCCGTGGTTTGAATTTTGTTCATGTCTACATCGATGACTGTCTAATTGCGAGTCCAGATAAGGAAACTCACCTTAAACATTTGGACCTCGCATTCGAAAGACTTAAAAAACATGGCATCACAGTCAACTTACAGAAGTGTGAAATAGGAGTTGAATCACTCAGCTTCCTTGGGCATACCATTGACAACAAAGGTATACGCCCATTGAGAGATAAAGTGGCGGCTATCACAAACTATCCAGAGCCGACCACTGTGAAACATCTTCACACTTTCAATGGCCTGGTAAGTTATTACCGAAGGTTTATCCCCAACTGTGCCTCTGTCATGAGACCACCAACAGATCTACTTCGAGGAACTACGAAGTTCGTGTCTCTGGACAACGCGGCTAGACTTGCTTTCTCTAAAGTCAAGGAAGCCATTTCGAACGCAACCATGTTCATGCATCATGACCCCAATGCTCCTTTGAGTATTGCTGTTGATGCATCTGATTCAGCAATTGGAGCAGTTTTGCAAGAATTGACTGACAACCAGTGGCAACCGTTAGCCTTTTTCTCGAGGCGGCTGCAAGACGCGGAAACAAGATACAGTACATTTGGTAGGGAACTCCTAGCCATGTACTGTTCTGTACGCCATTTTCGACATTCTGTGGAAGGTCGTGATTTCGTTATTTTCACAGACCACAAACCGTTAACGTTTTCCCTCAGCTCGGCGTCTGACAAATACTCCCCTCGTGAGTCGCGACAGCTGGATTACATTTCCCAGTTCACGTCAGACATCCGCCACATTTCTGGAGCAAACAACTCCGCAGCCGACGCACTATCTCGAATAGCTTCGATAAACTATATCGAGGGTATTGATCTCGTTGAACTAGCTCGGCGTCAAAAGGAAGACCTTGAGCTGCATCATGAGTTGTCGTCCACAACTCTCAAACTGCGACTTTGTCCTGTTGGATCAGACAAGGATGCAATTTTGTGCGATGTCTCTGCTAGTCAACCACGCCCAATAGTTCCGAAGAGTTGTCGACGCAACGTCTTCAATACGTTGCACAAACTCTCTCATCCAGGTGTACGAGCCACCATTAGGCTTATCGCACAACGTTTCTGCTGGCCTGGGATGAAGAAGACGTTAAGGAGTGGGCTCAGTCGTGCTTAGCTTGTCAAAAGTGTAAAGTCACGCGACACACGAAAAGCCCTTTAGGCTCATTTCTAGCCCCAGACATGCGTTTCGACCACGTCCATATAGATATTGTAGGACCCCTACCAGAATCTAATGGATGCACCTACCTTTTCACTTGTGTTGATCGTTTCACACGACGGCCGGAAGCAGTACCTATTAAGGATATTATTGCCGAAACGGTTGCTCGTGTTTTCGCCTTGAAAGTTGATGCTGGTTGTACCCCTGCAGAACTCATCTGTGAGACCACTCTTCGCCTACCAGGTGAGTTTGTTTCTCCTTCAACTTTCAAACATCTTTCCGACAAGGCATCTTACGAGACTAGGCTTACAAACGCAATGCGCTCAGTTAGTCCCCTCCGGTTGGACCTCAAACGACTGATGTCTACGTTCACCCCAGTTTACAAAAGACATCACACGTTTTTACACTACACAATGCCGTTCATCGATCACTTGAACCACCTTACAATGGACCATTCAAAGTGACCAAGCGACACGAGAAATTCTACATAGTTGAGCGAGACGGATGTGAAGATAATGTCAGTATCGACCATTTGAAACCAGCTTATTTCGAAGGCAACCCCATTATAAGTGACGTCTCAGCTCGCTACAGCCGACCGACGGATAGCTCAGTTATCGGAATTCTTGACGATGTGCCTGGTAATGCACAGTTGCAACAACCATCGGCGCAACAGAAAACACTATCAGGTCGAACCGCCAGGTTCCCAGAGTATTTAAAGTCGTATTCAACTTAGCGGTGTGGAATAAAATGTGCCAACCATGTTTCTTTTTACTCACAAGTTTTTTTTCCGAGGCACTATTCTTCTTATTTACCGGCAATGCGCAAACCCTCGTACACTTTGCCCTTTTATATCAACTTTTACCACCATGTAACGAAACTTTTTTTAAAAAGGCGGTGAAAATAGGCGTAAATTTTTATTTTTCGATACGTTCATACATAAGGAATTCCTATTTTTACGAAATGTTTCCGTGGTATTAAAGAGTTTTATTTATATCCAAAGTGCAACGAGCACTGGATGGAACGTCAAAAGGAACTGAGGACCACGATCGACGCCCAATTCGATTTATTGTATTTTATTATTTAATTGCCACGACACCCTAGAATAAGTTCAGACAACCAGGGGCCACCTCACTCAGTGAGTTCATCGGAAGAGTTTTACCAGTGGAGAAACCACTGGGTTTTTACATCCAGCTGGTATCGTCTTAGGGTCTTCACGAACCTACGAGGGGGGGTGATCTGTAGCGTCACACACTTCCTCAAAATCAATAGCCTAGGGTTTGACGACTTCGACATTGATGCTGACCTTGATAGTTTAACTGGACTCGCTAAGCTGAAGGCACCCGATCAAGCATCCTCGCCATTTGGCACGCTGTCCTGTTAGGTTGCACTGCTCGTATTTGACTCCCTAGCCCGTTAGTTGGAACGCATCGGTATCTTGGTACAACTATCCAAATATACTATTCCATTCGACTGCGCTATTGTGTTCTTCCTTGGTCTCGTACTCATGGGTATATAACAAGTCCCAATAATTAGTGATTGGTCTTTGCGTCTGCCAAGTTTGCATCAGGAAAAATCCTAAAGTAACATTTCGATCGGCGGAAGAAAAAAGAAATTAAACTTATGATTTTTTGTGCAAAGAGGCTTAGAAAACGCACAGTGATGAAGGCTGTAAGGACAAGAAAAAATTCTCTTAAGTGGCTTAAAAATATGCGCAGTCCCGCAACCAAGTGAACCGAGCTAAGCGACATAAAAAGCCTAGAAAACGGTGGTGCGATTACCATCTCAGAAACATGTGGTTGTCTCCTGAGAACAGCAGTAGTGTAACGCAACCACAGGGATATGGTCTTCTGTAAAGCGATGGATTGATAGTAAAAGACATTCGTGTCATTTCTTTCAAGGTCATCTGAACCGTAGGAATCATGGAAACGTTTGAGCACCAAAATGGGGCATATGAAGTGTTGTGCTCCTGACCATGGTGTGACGGGCAATATGCTTACCTAATTGTAGTGTGTCTTAATCCTGATTGCGAGATACAAGACTTCTTTGTGAGCTAACTGGCCCTTTGGACGAGTAAAAGTAGATGGAGTCGTGGAAGGTTTGAGTGCGCAACTAAATGATTGTGACGGAAAAAAACCAGAAGCACTAAGTGGTTCCGTGAATCTCAGGTTAGTGGAAAAGCCAATTTCTGTGGCTTCTGTGTAGCACATTATGGCAAAAATCCAACATGGCTGCCAGTACACTCCACCATTTCTTGACTTGGTATTCTCTCACACAACCAATGTAGTCTCCATTGAGCACGTTGCACCCCTAAGCAAAGCCGGTCACTCTGTAATCACCTTCAGGCCCACAGCCGTTTCGCGCCAGGCCGGTAATTCAGTAAACTAAACACAAGGAAGTCGAATATGGCAACCATTAAATCAGTACCCTCTCCAAGTGACCGCATAGCCAACTTAAGAGACTCGATTCGGGCCTTATGGTACTTCTTCAAACAGTTATGCTCCAGTAACCCAACCCTACTTTCCAAGAGATGTCTCAAAGGGACGTAGATAGTCCCCTTTAGATAAACCGCAAAATCCAAAGCTTATTACAACGGAATAAAAATTATCTTGTCACTCCCCATGGTTCTCTTAAAACGAATAAGTATTACAAAGCGCCGAAAATAAATGTATCGCTGCTACCCGCCAGTCTTGTATATGCCATGTGGCCAATCTCGCCCTGGCTGCAGCGTGAAACCCGACAAGGTCGTTTTCTTAAAGGAACTACAGGAATAAAACATTCCCTCGTCTCCCCCGCCCTAATCGAAGAAACCAACCGTTTAATTGAAGGTGAAGAGAGCATAGCGGAAGTTGTGATAGCACATTTTGTTCAGGTCTTTGTCGAGGAACTTTCGATAGACACCAATTCAACGGTAGAATCACTTACGCCCAACGGAAGAGACTCAGTGGACATTGACCGCAGTAATGCGTTTAAGACAGCGAATACTCTGGATACAGGATTGTCAGCGAGACCGGCAGGGTAACATCTAAAGCTCCTCAGGGGGCTCGCACCCCACATAGCTGGCCCACTGGCTGCTATATTTAAACGGTCCCTTAGTGAAGACATCCTTTCATTACACTAGGAAGGTAACACAGTCACATCTTTCCTCAAGAAATGTTATGGACAGCGCTTGACAAATTACAGATGGATAAGTTCGACAGGCAATGAAGATATAATTTTAGGGAGCCGACTTGAGAAAACCTCTGTGGTTCATCAGGAAAGTGACACCCGTTTACCATTCTCGCAACTTGACTTTCGCGGAAGTCCCTCTTGCTTGACAATACTTTTCATGGTCAGAGTAAGCTGACTGAGGTCTAACCATGATAGGATACCTATGGATGTCATCTGCATTGACCTCGGTAGGGCGTTCGGCGAGTTATTTCATTCCATATTGCTCATGAAATTGAGAAATTTCGAAATCCCTTGTTGGTAAGAGAACTTGATGCACAGTGGTGAGCTACAAAGCGTTCCAGACCCTCTGATACTTCTCCTCCGAAAAAATGAACTTCAGAGCATACTGAAATCCCTCATGTTTCTCTACTGTGACGGTGTAAGTATCAAAGGAGAAATGGGTGATGATGGCCACTCATGAAAAGCAGACAGAACTGAACGGGCCGCCAACTTTGCCAGGGAAATGGCTGAAACATATCAACACAGGTGTGTGCGTATGCAGTAAGGGAATCCATACCAAAAATACCTGGGATTTCGATGAGACTCTTGTGCACCGGCTAACATCCCGTTATGACCCGGGGGTATTAGTAAGTTAGGACTGTATAATCAGAGAGCACTCCGGATCAATTATAACGCAGAGTCTTACGACACTTTAAGCATTACACGGAACGTTTAAGAGGGTAAGTGATGATATGCTTACCTATTTATATGCATGGTCACTAGGATTTTACCTAGAAAACTGCATACGAATAAAAATTCTTTATTTAAAGGATGACTCAGACCTTTTGGAAGAAGTTTAGAGTGCCACCACACGCATGATCGTTTTGATGACTTTTCAGACCTACGAAGAGTGACTTCAAGAGCTGAAAGACTCCTCCTCACTCTAATCTGGGTAGACGGGAGGCCAGATCACAGTATGCAGGGTTTCAGGAAGCAACTTTGGATCCGATCTATCTAGGTCAGGACGCCTCAGAAGACACAGAAAGACAGCACAAAAGCGAAGGACGAACGTCATCTTTGTAACATACCGCCTTCTGCGTCGATTAGCCAACAGCTGGGACGAACTACCAGTAGCGGCGCAGTCTGAGTTATCGACTCAAAAAACTGTCGCTCCACAGTTTCAGGCTATACGCAAGAAACGAATTCCCCTACGCAGACAATTCGGGTACACCTTAGGTGCAGTTCTATCCCGGAGAGGGGTGGGTAAAGAAGATAACCCGGTCTGTTTGCCACTTCAAGACGTGAAATAATAATATGAGGCCATGCTCCAACAAACAGTAAGGCAGTCGAAAAGATTTAGGTCTAAAAGCTCTGAATTACCTCCACTCATGACGTCTCTATCTGTTCTAATATGTTAGTTCTGTGTCAAAATCACGAGCTCGTGACTTCAATTTCACACTTAGGATGAAATAGAAGAAGCAGATAATTTTCCAACGCCAGCAGCTTGAAATTCAACGATACTGACAATAGCTTTCATATATCTAGCAGACTTTCCGAACTGAGAATACACGTTCAAGCTTCCACATCACTCAGAAAGTAACCGTGCCACGTCACGCTGCTCTTTCACCACCCTACAGTAATCCCCTATGCAAATCTGCACGACACAAAAGAATGTGATTCACACTTTAATTTCTGACTAGACTTTTTCTTGGTCTTACACTCCCAGGTATCGAACGAGTGGAACAAATCAGTGGTTGGCCATTTCCCCTGACCGGATGGCACTTCCAAAGGTCTCAGCGCGCACAGCCGCTACCCGGCGGGCTGCCGTGTAAGCTTTGTGTGACGTGGCTGATATTAGTGGTCATAACTTTGTCCAAAAGTATATGAGATTGTAAACTTTGAGAGTAATTTCAATTGGTTTCCCCACTTATAGTCTTTTTTACTTCATGCGACTTTCTTATACGACACGCCAACTTGCTTCGCCGCATTACACCGGGTATGTTGGGGCTACTCTCCTGAGTTGGCTGACCTGTTTGCTACTTCATCGCTCTATGTGTGTGCAAGTCCTGCAACATTAGTGTGAATTTATACCCAAACCTTATGTTATATTTAATGTGCCACTGTTACCGCTGGGAATGAAAATAAAGAGGGTGCCTATATGTGCTTCTCAAGAACCATTGGATCGCTCCTGCAGTGGACAGTGTCAGCCGGAAAGTTAAGGAAGACGGTAAATTGTTAGCACTTTTCGGTATGCGTGGTCAATATTAAATTCCTCGATGCTTTCAATGTTTAAGGAAAAGTTTCACCATTAAACACCTAAAATGTATATCACCCAGTAACAAGATGAGCAACTGTCTTCATACACTTGAGGATCACGATCTTGCATCGGTGGGAACATTTTTATTTTGCCTGACGGAGTTGTTGTGCAACTGCAGCAGGAGAACATTGTCTGGGTCCCAAGATGTACTCAGTCCTTTCTTTGCTGAATGCTCCCACTTCAAGCATCATGGGATTTCGCGCAATGTAACCTGGTCAAAAATTTAAGGTGGGTCTTGCTGTTACCTTTGCCTAACACGGCCAGCCTTACATAAATGAGTGTGCACCAGTACTCAACTAGTCAGTACCTTACCTAGGCTTAAGTACCGAGAACAAAAGAGAAAATGGAAAACGCGTTGTGGCAAAAAGTAACCGAATAAGGTTTATTTACAAGTCAGAGAATAAAAGGTTAAATTGAGGAGAGAATAATGACTTATCTATCTATTAGTGGCTTAATCAGGGACTCTGAGCTAGTGGCTGCTGACCGGAACAAAGAAGACACAAAACTGATGTCGAAGCCTGCCTGGGTACACACTCGGTAAAATAAAACATAGAGCACCCTAAGCATCCGGAGGCACGCCGTGAGTTTACTTAGTTAATATTCAGTTAATTCAATTTAATCTGCTTATTTCGGCCTTGGTTGCACTTTGGTGCCGAGAATGCGCACTAAAGGTTATGTCCATCCTAGAAAGTATTTTGGACTCTTGCAAACTTTGAACCTGCTAGGCGGACACGTAACACCTTTCTACACAGGTGATGGAGTAGGTGACGTGTGGGTCTCTGAAGCTGGAGCGACTATGCATGCCAATGAGGTAAAAGGACTCTGTGTCTAGACGCAATTCTCTCACAATGATACCAAATAACCCGAGGCCTATGTCTACGCCTACTTAGTGAACCTTAGGCTACAGGAAGAAATTTACAAGGAGGAATCGATACAATAGACCGGTGGACGGTCCAATCGGTATCGCTTATATTCAACTTGCACTCGCTAATACGCTTTTCTACTTGTCCGAAAAACAATGTTGGTACGGGAGTAAGGCGAAACCATGAGACGTGAACCAGTGTTAAGTGATGCACACGAGGTCATAATAATTGACATCAGAGCATTTTTGTGCACATTTTCGCCACTCTCACGATTACCCTGAAACATTTTCAAGACATTTTTGTAATGCATAAATAGTAAGCAAACAAGTGAAAGCGCATACGGACCGATCAGACTAGATCGGGCCCAACGTTCCAAGGCGACTGAAGGATAAAGTCTGTCAGATGTTCTGGCCAGTAAACATGCAGAGCAGGACGCTTAGACAGTGTTTTGCCACTACTGCCATCAACTTCCTTGCAGGCAGAGTCACTATCATTTCGAAGCAAGAAGTCTTCCTCAGGTTACGCGGTACTGGTTGTGCTGATGATGCCAGTGCAGGGAGGGTTGGATCTTCATCAATATAAGCTGCCTGTCAAATTTTTGTGGCCGTTAGATATGACGGGAATCCCGACCTTTCCAAAATTGATGAAAATGGTTGACTGAGGCATATACGATCGGCAGTTAGCGACTAAAAGTGATGTACTGCATTTCACATGCGGGTAACCTCTGGGAGGAGAAAACAAGTTGAATCCAAGCGCAATCCGAAAGTTGTTCCAACGCAGTTCCAATGCCCGGGTTGTATGCTTCAACAGCAACCTTAAGAGTTAGGTCTGCATTATGATGGATCAGCATTGTGGCATCCGCTATTGCGCCTTTGTTTTTGCAAGACACCGCCAATGCCTCGGAAGTCATGTTGAAAGTTTTACACTTACCCTTCAGCAGGTTGGTTAGCGTAGTTAAAATGTGCGCACACTGGAGGACAAAAGGGCAATGACAACTCACCATTCCCAGGAGTGTACGAAGTAGTTTGAGTGACGGTGGTACCGGAAAGTTTTGAATAGCCACCTTTTCGGATGACATATGAATTATATGCCCATCAATAACATGGCCGAGGAAGGTCGATGAACGGATAACATGCTAGCGCTTGGCCGGATTAAAAGTAACTGAGTGTTTGGCAAGCCTTTAAAAAAATTTGCGGGTGAATGCGATGGCTACCCTTTTCTGCACTCATGACAACGATATTTTCGAGGTAGGCATAAACAAAATCTATAAGGCGCAAGGCGTCGTGGATGAAACATCGGAAGATCTGCGCGGCATTCGTAATCCAAAAGCATGTAGAGAAATTCACACACGTCGAATGACTTCTGTCTCCACCATGCCGTCTCGATGTAAAGGCAGTTGATGGTAAGCGTATGTCAGGTGAAGTTTTTGAAGACCATTGCACCCTTCAGAATTCTAGTTGAGTCGTGAATTTGAGGCACTGGGCGACGATCTGGCACGGTTTCGGCGCTGTCACCATTGGTCACCAAAAAACCTGTTCACATCGTTTTTCTTCGTGACCACGTGCTGTTGAGGAGTCTAATCATACGCATCACAAATATATATTCGAACTCAACCTAAGTGGCTCGTAGTTTGCCTTGAAATGAACGTCGTGGTTTGGCGAAGACTGGTGGAAGGGTTGCCTTTGTGCGGTGCGAAACGCTAGACGCTACGCCAGGTACTCCAGATGTTAGCTTGAAAATACTCAGAAATGATTGGATAGTGGAAGCTTCGGATCGTGGAATGCCAGGGTTGCAATACATCAGGCTCATGTAGGGGGTGCTAGTGACAATACTGGAAACAGCGTGTTGTCACTTAATTGATCAACTTGTACTTACACTTATTTACCCGTGACGTTAGTTGCTATTGCATGCTGGCTATCGCGTTCCCCAGCAGTATAAAGCCATAAGTCTATGATACCAACGAATTCCAGACTAAGAGTTCCTTGGTTGTGATTTAATGCCACTTTCCGTAAGAGGTCGCGAGAAATATGACGTCATAGCAACCAACGTTCCATCATCTCCTTGGGGGGTGATGCAGAGCTCTTCATAGAGTTCAGTAATATGCGCAAAAAGGTCGAAACATGAAGAGATGCCTGACTGGCATACGTCTGCATTAGGGCTGGAACCAGTGGTCGTACCGATAGCTGCTGCCAACCCGGGCTCCAGTCCCATTGCGTCTACAGTCCTGTCCCCAGCCTCAGCTAATTCCAACAGTGGAGTCCGATGGAAAGGTGCAGGGATGCTACGAACCCACTACGGGAAGCGTTGGAGACGCAGGTGATCGAGAAAGGTATCTTCCACCTTGAAATGAGAAATAAGCTGTCGCATCTGGCGCAGCAGTTAAGTAGGTTTGCGATCACCTAGCTGGACATTGCGAAGACGTTCCTGTACCTTCTGGTGGTCAGTCGGAGTTACTTATGTAATGAGGGCCTGCTTCAGATGGTCATAAGTGTTCGGGGCAGTCTCATCAAGCACATCTAAAATCTCCTTCATAGTTTTCTTGGGAAGGCTGAGACCTAATGAATTTACCTAGGTCCGTTGTAAGGCCATTCGAATAAGGGCGAAATGGGTTTCCACATGGGTGAACCACGCTCAAGATTTGTTTGCCTAGATGGTAGGAAGCCACTTACTCAGAAAGTCTTGACCTTCAGCCATGTACAGGAGTATGAGACAAAAAACTAGGCAATATGAATGGATAATACGAGCAAGGCATAACATGTGGATACCGTGACAGACATATTCACCTGGATTACATGATTATGTGAAAGCTTACTAGTTCGCAAAATCGTCAACCTGGGTTCTTCGTGTCTTTTAAGCTATAAGAATATGAATTTATGGTAAAATAGACCTTTATGGGGCGTAACGTGGCACTATGAAGACATGTCGACCGCTTGTGACGAAACTTTGGAGTTTTGCGCAACCCTGGTCAAAGATAGTATGACTAAATTAAAGCAGAATCTGACGGAACATACATGACATCCGATGACCACAATATATGCATCAAAGTGGTATCAGTAGTGAATGAGGCTTTTGCTTTAAACGTATGTCGATGCCAAGTACATTGCCACTGTGACAGCAGAGTACCCAAAAGTAATATAAGTTCATAGAAAGGTGACCATGCAAATATTTTGGCACATTTGCCTAAATGCAGTAAGCCGCCTTAACCTCACACAAACGACCTCAAGAATCTGCTTTGCACCACGCATACACAGTCAGCCTGGAACAAAAGTTTCCCACAAAAACAGGAGCAGCAGAGGATAAAGTTAGATGTCACTCCACATATACTGATGTGCCTCAAAACAGCTAGAAACAAGACCTTGTATATTCCCCGCCCGATCACAGGAAACTAAGTGGTCAAAGAAAACGGTGTTATATCCAGGATCTACCAAAGATCACAATCAGAACACCACTAAACACCAACATAACAGCTAGATAAAACAAGAGACTACATATCAAACCTACTGATGGGGCAGATATGTCACCTGTGATGAATACGAGTAACAGGAAAGTCAACTTCACGCTCATACTGAATGCACATATATATTGACAGTGCCGTAATTAGGGAACAGTTCGATAATCAAACAGGTCGACTACTGCCGGGCACCAGAGATTATTCAGCATCCTGCGAAACTCTATAACTTTCCTCTACCCAGCAGGGCAAGGGCAAGCTATCATCCCTAAGAATTTCTCTTAACTATTAAAAAAACGCTTGGGGATGTCCACTTTTCTCTCACTTTAGTCAGATACTGTCAGTACTTACAAAATGCTGACCGAACCTGACAAATCATAATCACTAAGAGAGAATAACTGAATCCAGAATAAAAATAGAGATACCACGATGGTTATTCATGGAGACCGAGAACTGTATGGCCGTACTACATGGTGGTACCTTCATGACTTCAAACAATGGAAGTGACTAACATACAAAACCTATCTTGACAATCTCCCGATGAAAAGCGTCAGTCAACTGCTGAGACCAACCCACCCCCACAATGCCTACCATCCGACTGCATCTACATGCTTCATTCACACGGGTTGTACAAGCCTGGCAATAAACGAAAGATCATATAGAAGGTGAAATACGGATGGGTGAGAGTAAGCGACGATTCATTGGACAAAGAGATAGGCGGCAACTGCGAAGATATCTTCAGTCGGTGGTTGTCACATATGGACTAACACGGGATTCCAGTACCATAGTCCCTCCACAAACTGAACTTCTCAAAACTCCACAGGACAGAGTGGCATCAGTCTCAGCTATGCCGACGCTCCTCATACAGAAGAACACGGTCAGGCCCCTTACTCACTCTGCACGATCTAACATGTTTGTTGAATAATATTAGAGGAGTAAGAGGGAAAAATGTAGAGATGAAAGCACTCACAGACCACTTGTTCGGTCATCTCATTCGTAACTGAGTCCTGGTTCTTATCGTACATTTATGACGACAAGATGCATGTTGAATATACGGAGTTCTTCTGTAGGGAAATAGCCTTCAGAAGTTGTTAAACCTAAATTTCAGTACGCTTTTAAATTATAAACACTCTAGTAAATTATTTGCTTGCTTTAAGGTACATTATTTTACTTTCAATAAAAAATTTCATATACCGCTAAATGATTCTGTCAATGAGCCCAAAATACTTGTCATACAGTGTCTACCTGATACTTAAGCTACTGTGACGCATATCTCACAATTTTAATTTTTAGTTGCGCAGCTAATCAATGAATGGTAAGTAACCGACAGTCCCTACCAAGTAGAATCTGTACCCATTTCGACAAGTTATAGCCGATGAATTCTAGCCTCCTCATGGTTGGATAATTACGTGAAGTGTTTCATATCGATCAAGTTCTACGAGAAACTTAGCAACTTAAAGTTCATGGTATGAAACTGATTCGCTAAGACTACGACATGAGAACAATTTCTGATGGAAATTTTTCTCAATAATGTAATTTATCTCCAAAAAAAGAGTAAAACTACAAAGTATGCAAGCGAATGAAGGAAGAAATAAATAAATAATTAGAAGTGATCACTAGCGATAATCAAATGATCAGATTTAAAATACTAAATGAAGAGAGATTTTCTGAAAACAAAGGTGCGATGGATTATCTAAAATGACTACTTCTTATCAGATTTGTAAGCAGTATGTTGGTATTTTTTTTCGGTTATGAAAAAAAAAAGCAACTGCTACAGTGGAAGAAATCAGTTACATTGCACAGCAAGCATCTTTGTTGACTTTAGTCAGATCTATGTTTCCTTGTAAAAGGCGATCAAGTACAGCCTTAGCAATATAACAAGTAGTCCCCATGGGAGTGTTTGCTGGAGTCGAGACAAATACTGAATAGATTGGCAATTCAGCAGGAGACAGCATATCTGGTTCAGGCCATGACATACGCCTTTGCACATGATGAACTGATTGATCAGTTGATCTGCATTTTAAAAAAATAGACACCAAAACATACATGAGATTAGAAAATACTAATAAATTCATATTTACTTCTGTCCAGTAGCCAGATAATCACTCTTGACTCATATATTATGAAAAAACGACATTTTGAAGACCGAAACGATTCGGCAATAACCAAACCTCAGAATATCCAAAATTCATATACATACTGATGTAAAAAATTAAAACCTTTATTCCACTCTACTCTACTATATATATACACTGGATGGGGAAACGAAAATCTGAGCCACAGCGGCAACTCCAACTAACAACCACCGGGTTACCGCCCTAGTCCTCTACCTACTGAGCTACGAGACCCGTCTACTGACTAGACTTTGATTTCATTTCAATCACCAAGCATTTTGCCCGAAGACCATGTGAATTTTTGATGCATTAATATCACTTGATCGTACTCACACTGGTTAACCAGTCAGGATTTCTCATCGTAATCCTAATCTAACTGAATAGGAGGGAGAGGGGAGGGGGGGGCAGAGATAGTTTGGAAGACTTGTACTGATACCATGACTATCTCAGGTATTCAAATTGATATTATATATAGAAGTAGTATTCATCATGGACTGACATCAGTTGGGGAACCATTGAAAATCTGGGAGCACTGGACAGCTGTTTCGTCCTAGTATGGGACTCCTCAGCAGATGGATGTTAGGAAGTTCTAATGAGAAGCCGTGACCTGTGGGGTCAACCAGTCGGAAGTGAAGTGGATGTTAACTGAAGACCTTGGGTGACAGTCGCGCTATGTCGTGAATTGACAGAAGTTGGAAATTGTGAACCACTGAAACCGACCCAGTGGCTGAATGGTTAACGCGTTCGCTGTGAAACCTGAAGGTCCTGAGTTCGATCCCTAGCCGGGTCATGGGTGCTTACTGCTGAGTAGTCCCATACTAGGACGAAACAGCTGTCCAGTGCTCCCAGATTTCCAATGGTTCCCCAACTGATGTCAGTCCATGATGAATACTACTTCTAAATTAAAAATCCCCATTCATCTCAAAAATACATGATATTATATATGTTTGATTTCTTGATTTTCTCCAATGTATTATCTAAAGGTTGACATTATATATCAGATCGCACTGTGAAAAATGAATCATACGGGCACTATATGCATATCTCAGAAGGGATAAACACTTCTGCACCGACATTTTGGAGATTTACCTGGAAAGCTCAATAATTTAATTTGTCATAAGTAGAGACACTGACAATTTTAACAAGTGGTTTATTGGTTTACTTTCTGAAGACCAAGGATAATATTTCATAAAAGATGACGATTATGTCAGATAACAAGGCAAGAAGGCTAGTAGTAAAGAAGTATGAGAAAGATATAGGATAAAACAAAAAATAGGGTTGATGATGATGAATAAAGGATATTGGAGTATATCTCAAAGCACCTGAATGAATAATACTTTCTGACTGACTACACATTATAAGAATATGTCGTTTCATTACGCCTGACAATGAAAGTAGATATAAATGAAGCATTGAAGAATATTTCAACTAACCTCCATAGACTTCAAATGTTCAGCAATAAATAGCAGCTACTTGGATTGCAGAACGATATCTCAAATGATTTAATATTACAAAACAATGTGCTGTAATGGACATTACAAAAAGTGTAAAAATTGAGGCAGGTAAGGAAAATCTCTAGAACGAATAATTATCCCATGTAGCAAGAGGAAAAATAACGTCTAACTAGACCAAAAAATGTGCTCTTAAACCATAGGTCATAACATTAGTCACACGTCTTCGAAGAGATTAAGGGAGTACTGAGCAAACCCATTATAAGAGTGTTCTACAATAAATCAAACACTACAGAGCATGTTTATCCATGTGAATAATTATATTCTGAAGGATTAAAGACTTAATTAATGCTTTGAAATAAAAATGTTCAGATTGTGATGTACCACATGCCGGACAGACTTCATGTAAAATTAACGTTCGAGAAGAAAAAAAACACTAAAAGGCCTCCCCTACTCCAGTTTGTAGGAATTAAATCGAGTTCAAAAACGATAAAAATGCTTCATTCATAGTTCTACTCACTATAATATCAGGTCACAAGGTCAATTTTGACGATAGTGAAATTATTCAAAAAGGTTTTTATAATTATACAGAATGTCCCATAGTAGACAATATCTCTTCATCACATAATATGGAATCAAAGTTGTGTAAATTGAAAATGAAGGGGAAACAAGCACAGTCTGATCACAGTCTGGTTTCAAGCTAACCCTAAAAACTGGAGTCAGTAATACGAATGCGATAAGGCGTATACACAAACTCCAATCTCTATCTCACACAATACATTTACTCGTCATCCTTTTCGACAGCTTGGGGTCACCTATGCCGAGTCATCCTATGGAGATAAAGATATAGTAAGTAACCGTTTATCGTTATTTTGAAAAAAAAACTGTAAGTACTAAACAACGGAGAGTCAGTAAAAAAGCACCTTATTTTTGCCATTCAATCACAGGGATACACAAAAAGAAAAATAATGGACACTACTAGCATATTACTGAATAACATGAGTAATTAAAAACCACACAGGCTGATCCGTAGATTTCACTGCCAAGAAGAGAGTGATTCAAACAGCTGTTTTACTCGTTTGAGGTCAAGTCCATCAGCTGAATACGTAGACGAATTCAGCTCGTACAGCCTAAATCTGATTAGCTGACTTGAATAGACTTTGAATAGGATGATCAATTTGCAGATGACTTACAAATTGAACGGTTCACGTTGAAATTTCTCAGAGCTGAATAGTTTTTCAACTATTTGATCATGGTGTCAGCATGGTTCCCATTGTAACCCACCCACCAGCTAATATCACAAGGTGTGATCTCTGACACAAAACTGTCACGAACCAATGAAACATACTACTGACCAGCTATCTAAATTCGGATAATCTGAACAAATCAACTTTATGAGCTGAATTCGATCATGCACACAGCTTATGAGTTCGACTTCAAACGAGCAAAATGGTCGCATGGTGTTTAGATCACTCTGATCTTGCAGGGAAAATCCACAGATCACAACCTGGGTGGTTCCTAACTACTCAGATTGCTCAGTAGTATTTCTCGAGAGAGATTACACCTTAAGATCGTGTCTGGATGATTCTTAACAGTCACCTTGTTGACAACATAGTTGGGTAGTTTCACAATGAATTTATAAATCTGATCAACAAGATAATTGTTAGACTCTGTGATAGTGGAGACAAAAGCCCTTAGTTTAAACATTTAACCAACTTGAAGAACATGGTTATGATGAGTCTCAGCCATTTCAATTTCAGTTGGGGTAGTTAAATAGAATCCCTACGTTGGAGTAAACATGACTTATTATCTCAAATTTAATGCTTGTAAGATAACCACAGTTAAATTTTATTTAAGGTTTTGATGAAATTCAAATTGAAGTCAACAATGCAAAGTATACAAATCAACATAAAACCTTGAATCATTTCAATATATTCCACATTTCATAAAAGTTCAAAGAGAAAAGGTGAATGAATGATACTGGCCAAGGAACTTCAAAGTCCTGAGTTCGATCTCTGGAGGGGCAAGGTCATAGGTGTGCACTACTGACGAGTCCTACAGCTAGCCAGTACTCTCACGTTTCTAATGTCTCACCAACTGATATCAGTTCATCAGAGAACCAACCTAAAAATCAATCAATCAATCAATAAATCTCCACAAACTTCTAAATGAATATTGAAATAAGCAATTGTATACAAGTGAGAGAAGAAATGTGTGAAAAAGAATCACTAAAATATTGTCAAATTCTAAAGTAATAAAAATGAATACATCTATATCTTTATAATCAACTAACATTAGTCTAATCATTTACAATCTCCAACTACTGATTAATAAAATAACAACATCCTCAGTAAATCAACCAATATGGGCTCAAGATGGAATGGATGTATACATGTTAAAAAATAAACGAATTAAAAACAAATAATAACTTACACATTTGACGGGTGATCATGCATAAATGCAGCTATTGCATCATCAATGATAATTTTAATATCTACTGTCTCTTTAAATGATAATTCATTATTTCTTTCTAGTATAATTGCAATGACCATGATAGTTTCTACAACTAATGAACGATAGGCAGGATCACGTATAGGTCGTAGAAGACATTCAACTTCATCAATGAAATTTAGATCATAAGCTGTCATATCAGTTAAAGTTGGTTTCTTTGATAGAAAAAATGAAAAGACAAATATGTAAATATGTTGGATAGAATTTATTTTATGAGACTAAAAGTGTACAACCATTAAAATATCCAATATCTCACTGATATCTAGGAAGAAATATCTGCAACCACCAAAAACGTCATGTTAAGTGTGATTTTAAAACAAAACAAGACCGTAAAATTATCATTAATATCGTTATTATCATTATTATTAATAGTCCCTCGAGTTCCTAGTGGAACATACAGCTTCAGTAACACGTCACCATTTCACTCTCTTCGCTGCACTCTTTCCAACCTGGCTCCACCAATGCCAACAAGCTTTCATTTCCCCCTCACACCATATCCTCCATCTCACCCTCCAACGCCTATGCGAGTTCCACTCGAACGCCTGATCTGGCGTGTGATGTCCCTAAATGGTCTTCTCAGTTTATCCCAGTCCAATCCGATCCAATCTATCTCCATTTTCTTCTTCTGCATATTTGTTGGGCGATAGATTATTGATTGGTTCGTCGCCAGTCAGAGCTCCTCGTTGTTTATTCTTTCTCACCATCTATTTGATCGATATTCAGTATCGAGTGAGTGTAGACGACAGCTCTTGATGTGATGTATGTCTTCAGTTTGTTGGAAATGCTTTTCGTAACGCTCCAAGTCTCTCAATCATCACATAGGAGCACTGACTGACTTGACTGAATTAGTGTTGAAAATCCGGATCTTGTTAACGCTTTATGATGAGTGCAGTGCATTGCAGTGCAGTGCAGTAGATCTCCACACTGATTTCAGGTTAATGAAGACCTGTTTTGCTGTCTTTCCAATCCTGGCCTTGACATACTCATCTGTGTCTGTGCCGCCTGTAGTTGAAACGATGCTGCCTAGGTAGGTGAAAGAGACTACTTCCTTCAGGTTTCTTCTGTTGATGATGACTGGTGCTTGTTGTTGTTGTCGTTGATTGGATATCTTCATCACATCTGTCTTCTCTATGTCCACTTGTAGTCCCGTCTTCGCTGCCTCGCCTCTTTTGTCAACTTGTTGGTTGTAGCCTGTAGGTCTTCGAGTTTGTGCGACAAGACATTAGACGTAAATCATCATTGTTGGCGAAATCCATATCTTCCAGGATCTCTTCATCGGTCAAACAGTGTATGCCCATCTTCTCACAGCTCTTCACAGTTTGTCGCATAAACCAGTCGACCACAATCAGGAAGATCACTGGTGGTAGTAGGCGGAAGCCTTGTCTTACTCCTGTTTTCACTTCAAAGGCACCACTGAGCTTTGCGTTGTGAATCACTTCGCATGTAGCATCATAATCATCATATAGCTGTTGAATGAGGTTGACCAAGGTTTATAGCACTAAAAGCATAGTGTTGAAGCAGCTGCCTGCCAAATTACTTTTCGGTTGACGTTGTCGAAGCAAAGCCTTTTCAAAGTTGATGAAGAGGTAAAGAGTTGACTGCCATTCTATGCTCTCTTCTATGATGATGCGTAGTGTTGCAGTTTGATCCGCACATGGTTTGTTTTTCCCAAAGCTAGCCAGTCTGTTTCGGTCTTAATTTTGAATTCAGAGCATTTTTAGTGATGGCATGAAGACCTTAGCGATGGAACCTCTGATTGTGATATTAAATGATATGTAAAGAGGAGTATGGGTGTCCCGGAAGTAAAAGACGTTGAACAACACTGAAGTTGAGTTAAAAACTGTCTATCAATCAATAGTCTATAATAACTGAAAGGTATTACGTAGTGTTACAGAGGCACAACAAAGTATCGTATCTATAACAGATGGAAACAATCGCACAAGTTTAATGACTAACTAGACATTAATTCATTTACCTGTGGTAATAGCTTGCCGCAGATAATAACACCATGAGTAGATCTTTCAAGAATCAAATAGACACCTTGATAAAATGTCGGTGGTACACGACCTAGACATCCATCCAGTTGGCGTTGAAACAATGGATTAGACATATCTAAATGTTCTCCGCTTAAAAATCACAAGATCCTTCATGAGAAAGAGGAGGATGTTTCTCATGTTGGTTATGACGTCTTAAACGTGCACGGCGAGTTCGATGAAAATATTCTGCAGAATTTTCTACATCAAGTATAATAGAAAATGGAGTAGAATATAGAATCTTGTCAGTAAAATAGAGATATATAATTACTAATGTTGAGATATACAATGTGAATAATTGTGTAACTTGCAAAATTATAAATCACGGAGAATACGAATAACTTTTGACGAAATAGATTTTCTTTTAATGTTGAAATGTGATGGAGACATTTTTAGTACTCGATGGACTTTTGTACTTTATGTACACTAAAGATAGTCAATTTATTTAAATGCGCATCACTTGAACTAAGAGATCTCTAAATCACTTTTATAATATTTGGATGAATAAATTAGACAACATGTACTACTTGATAGAACATTAGAAGGTATGCTTAAATAGAGACAATGTATTATATTCATCTTGATGACTAGCAGAGGAATCCATGACGCACGTTTCATTGTATTTAGAATTCATCAGTTGGATTTAACAAAACTCCAATGAGTGATGTTGTTTCCACTGGCTCGAACCCGGTGCCCATCACTTCTAATACCAGGCTGTCATCTATTAGGCCACGAGAGCCACCTCTCGAGCGATTCAACCCTGCATAGTAACAGGAAATTACAAGTATCAAACAACAACAAATGATACTTTTTGCACAAGAAGTGGCTCTCGTGGCCCAGTGGACTAGCGGATAACGCTTTAACTCTTAAAGGAATGTGCACTGAATTCGAGTATCAATGGGAATAACACCACTCACTGGGATGCAAGTATATCCAATTGAGCAGTCCCAAATGGGACCAGATGCGTATCTTAGATTCCACTGCTAGTTACCAAGATGAATAACAACACGGGGAATATTCGCCAGTATGAAGGCATTCGCATAGGAGCTCATCTGACAACAAACGTCGAGCAATTCGACTCTATATAGCAACGGGAAATGAGAAGTATCAAGCAAAAAAAGACAACATATATCAACGAGTCGTACAGATAGTTTAGTTACTTTGACAAAAACGTTATAGGGGGTGCACTTGAGAAAAATTTACTTTAACCTTAAAGCAGAGATCAAAGTACCACAATCAAGTCAGTGAAAGTTACTCAGCATTATCTGTCTTAAATCAGTACACCTACATCTAAGCTCAACTACTGAAGATATCCTTTGGTATGAAAATTCCCTATGTTCAATAATGATTAGAATAAAATTTCAGAATTGTGTTTTATCAAATTGTGAAATCTTCACCTAAAATTGTAAATCATCTAGACACATGTTCTGAATTGTAAATAGATAATACACTTGCATAATATATCATAGGTAAGGAAATTTACATAATAAAACTGATAAATAAAATATCCAAGCGCTATAATGGCTTACACATATGAGCCAATAAAAAGTTGTTTCTCCCTAGTGGTCGTAAACTAATGAGTGTTGGAGTTGTAGCCCAATGGTTTGAGCACCGCTCCATCTAACAAGGCTTGCGCAGTCAGGTGGCATATCATTAGCCTTCACACACTAGGTGTGGCGAATTGACTATCGCATGAATGTGCACAAACTAGTTGAATGGATTTTCATTCGATTAGTGTTTACAAGAAATGACGAATAGATTACTAATGAGTACACGATAACAGTGTCAAACAATTCACTTGTTTATAATGCACAAAAAAAGGGAATAGACAAAATCAAGGGTTTCCATTAAAAAAAATTCACTGAAGAAATGCAAATCAAGGACAAATTAACAACTAACTTAGTTTATCTAATTCCAATATCATTTTGAACCGAAATCATTCATTTCATATGAATAAACTATCTTAAACTAAACGATTCAAACCAGAATACATTGGGAATGACGAATCCCTATAAGCTAATGATATGAATGAATTAAAAAAAAAAGTGTAGAAAAATTTATTCATTGAGTGATAAATGGAGAAGATTTGGATTTCGCCAACAATGATGATTTACGTCTAATGTCTTGTCGCACAAACTCGAAGACCTACAGGCTACAACCAACAAGTTGACAAAAGAGGCGAGGCAGCGAAGACGGGACTACAAGTGGACATAGAGAAGGCAGATGTGATGAAGATATCCAATCAACGACAACAACAACAAGCACCAGTCATCATCAACAGAAGAAACCTGAAGGAAGTAGTCTCTTTCACCTACCTAGGCAGCATCGTTTCAACTACAGGCGGCGCAGACACAGATGAGTATGTCAAGGCCAGGATTGGAAAGACAGCAAAACAGGTCTTCATTAACCTGAAATCAGTGTGGAGATCTACTGCACTGCACTGCACTGCACTCATCATAAAGCGTTAACAAGATCCGGATTTTCAACACAAATTCAGTCAAGTCAGTCAGTGCTCCTATGTGATGATTGAGAGACTTGGAGCGTTACGAAAAGCATTTCCAACAAACTGAAGACATACATCACATCAAGAGCTGTCGTCTACACTCACTCGATACTGAATATCGATCAAATAGATGGTGAGAAAGAATAAACAACGAGGAGCTCTGACTGGCGACGAACCAATCAATAATCTATCGCCCAACAAATATGCAGAAGAAGAAAATGGAGATAGATTGGATCGGATTGGACTGGGATAAACTGAGAAGACCATTTAGGGACATCACACGCCAGATCAGGCGTTCGAGTGGAACTCGCATAGGCGTTGGAGGGTGAGATGGAGGATATGGTGTGAGGGGGAAATGAAAGCTTGTTGGCATTGGTGGAGCCAGGTTGGAAAGAGTGCAGCGAAGAGAGTGAAATGGTGACGTGTTACTGAAGCTGTATGTTCCACTGGGAACTCAAGGGACTGATAATGATGATAATAATAACAATAAGTGATTTATGGAGACTAACAAGCGATAACTTGTTTTTATTCTTTATTCACAAGGTAATAAAATGTCAAGAAATTATTTCTCTACCCTATGAGAATTTTACAAAGATGTTTCCCTTATAAAACAGGATTGCTTCACATTCATCGAGAAATACAAATAGAAAAATAATGCACATCGTTTATCCAATGATTTAAATTTCTCAAACCATCAACTCTCAGCATCATCTAGATATCTGTCTTTAAAATGTCACGATGATGTTTAATAATATAATTGTTAGAACAATGATCCATAAATTTTTAAAAAAAATTCTTACTTATGGCTCCATTCTCCGTAATTACTGTCAACTGTCGTGTTGGATGTGGAGCGGTAGTTGTAGTAATAGTAGTAGTATTACTGTTAGTAGTAGTAGTAGTACTACCACAACTACTACTATTATTATTAACAGTGGTAGAAGATATATTTTCACTTTTCTGCTCCTGACCAGCTTTCAATGTACGCAGCAGTAAATCTTTCACTTGACAAGGTGGTAAGCTATACAGATGACATGCACCTAAACTACGTGGACTCAATGTTGCATCAGAAGTGCATAACGCTTTGGAAACCGATTCATATATAGATTTTGATAAATTACATTCACCATCTTCACTACTCAAATCCATAGAGGTTTCAGATTCTAGTTTCAGTTTCATTGCTTCCAATAACCAGCTGATTAGAGGAGAAAAGAAGGAAGCAAAACACAAAATGTAAAGTCAAAAGTGTCATTCAACCATTAGAATGCTAAAACTAAGCTATGACAGGTTCAGCTTTGTAAATAAGCACACTTATATTCAAACGGACAGACAGAATCAATGTGCAACCTCGCATACAAGTGGATCGGCTCAACTTGTCACACTTCATAGTAGTATACAAAGAACAGGTGGATAGAAAAAGTGATACCAAAGTAGACAAAGTTGTGTGAGAGAAATAAACAATCTGAAGATAACGGTTGGTGTGAATATTCAAGCTTTAGAAGACGTAAGGGAGTGAATACATCTGCACCATTGTGACTGATTGTCACTAACACTCCTCAACCACTGATTCTTATTATCTCGGCAATCTCAACCAGTTAGTCTAAATCTCCTAACACAGCTCAGATCAAGAGTCAGAGACTTCATGGATTGGCGCCACGTTTTGGTCTGGCTACCCTGAACACTCCTCTTACAACCTGATCCAACTTCTAACATACCATGTCAAGGTAGGCGATGGATCGGCACGCGGAAAACATGTCTAAGTCACCTAAGTTGAATAAGGTTCACAACCTCACTAATCGACTCGCCTTTTTGCCTAGTACCCTTCACCGGACTTAAACATTGCTTACATGGTGATTCCACCAAACGTTAGTATTTTGCCATCATTTCATTAGAAGTAAGTCCTGGATTGGATGAAGTTAGCGTATCAACAATCCAGCAGATAAACACTTAATAAAACGTCAATTTACAGATAGTATTACTTTAAATAACTGAAGAGGTCAAGGAACACTTCGCTAAGGCTTGTTTAGCGAAAATAATAACTAAAGAAGGTAAGAAAAAGGATTGAGATATTAGTTAGTTCATAGAAGACAACGATGGACAGTGAAAATTTATGCTTCTGTTTAAAGGCACTTGAAGAAGTTAAATCCATCAAGATAAAATATTCACTACTGGACATAATTAGCTGTACGTCAAATAGTTGCTGTTTGTGATTCAGAATCTACCTTTTTCTATCTAGTCCATATCCTTTTAAAGTTGGAGGATCACTGAAAGCCTAAGAGCACTGGATAGCCGTTTCTTCCTAGTACGGACCTCTTCAGCAGTACATACGATTCCACCAGGGGCTGAACTCAGGAACTCCAAGTCTCGTGGCAAACGCGTTATCTATTCAGACATTGGTTCACAGTTTTCTACTACTGTCAATTCGCGATTTAGCACAACTATCCACGAAGGTCTTCAGTTGGCATCCACTTGACTTCCGATTGGTTCATCCTATAGGTTGCAGGCTTCCCATTGGAACTTCGAGTATCCCTCTCGAAGTATGTCACTAATAAACACTATACAATACAGCACTAATACGTACTGGTAGTTAAACAATAAAAGACACTTGTTAACAGCTTTCAAGTTACACGTTTAAACTGTGAACTATTTGTAATTCACCAAACAACTAAATAGAACAACAGTATTTCAAAAATACAATTTAAACCAAAAGGAATATGTTTAACTAGTTACACTTTGGCAGATATAAAATTTTCCACCAGGTATGCAGAAATCTACAGAACTGTAAAATTCTAATCGTTTCGCATTTGTATACCAAGCAGTTGTCTAGTGAATAATACACTAGGCTATATTCCAATCATGGAGTTACTGTTTTTAGTTATCTCAGTGAATAATTTCTTGTGATAATTTACACTCCAAATTTAGATAGGATGAAAACAGTTTAATGAAGAAGTTTACAACTTCCCCAAACAAATTACGATCATCAAGATAACTTGAACTTTTTCAAGGTCATAGATACACCTACTGGTGGGTACCAACAAACCGGAAACGTAAATTCACAGCTTCCTACCAACTGAGTATACAGAAGTCAAATTAATGAAAAAAGAAGATTTTCACAAAGTTGCAGTTTCATATTGTGACATTGTTTCAACCGTTATCCTTCATTCAAAAGTCATTTTGAGAAATAATTCATCCATAAGTGATCCAGAAAGATGTTGTTGATGAATGCTACTTGAAAAGCCGTTTCATAAAAGCAGGAACGATTGTTCATAGTCTCAGGAATTCTTTAATTTATATGCTATTAAATAATGACAGGTTACCGCAAATTAATCAAGTCTTCAGTGCTCCTGATTTGAATGTTTTTTCCAGCAAATTCTGTGAAAAAGTTTTTACCAGTACACTGGTTGGTCACTTGAGGGTAACCAACTTCAGGGGGTCTGGTCCTAAGTGTTGATCGAAACCTATGGATCATTTTGCAATGCGGCTACCAGGCTGTCAGACTCACTAACGTGATGCACCTTAGAAAAATGCTAGTTGGATGGAGGCAATCGGGGGGTGGAAAGCTGTGGACCTAGGTTTCCTGCTTTTTGGTACTCGTCATAAAGGTGTATCTTCAACCTTCTTGGCAAACGTTAGAAACAGATTTAACATAGACAAATGCCTAGAAAATAACTTCTTTTTAGTGTTAAAAAGCATCACTTCACTTACCCTAATCGAATAAACTTGATTCCATCGAATAAATCTTTATTTGAAGTCAGTAAACTACTAACCCATAGAATAATTTCTTGTTGTAATGAGAATTGTACTGGATCATGAGAATAAACTTCTTCACGTAACAAAGAACATAATTCATCTGGATTCAAAGGTTTATTAACTACAACCTCTGAGCCTTGTGCAACTCCAATAGTAATCTGTTTACCACAGACAAGGATAATTGATAATGATGGAGCTAAACTGTTGGCAAATTGAGATAGTAAAGCAGCACACAAACGTACCACACACCTGAAAACATACGTAAATGTGATATCGAACACATACCACACTGTATACATATGAAAAAATAATAAATAAGTTAAAGACAAGGAGAGAAGTTTCTGACCTATTCAACACTTTACAAGTTGACCATGAGTTCGAATCATAATCGACCTGCTAGAGCCTCTTCAGCCTGATAACACACGATAGTTCTAGCTTAAAACACGAACTTTTGATGTAACCATGGTTTGTATTTGAATAGGGATAACTTTAATGATGTCTAGTGAAATAAACACCATACTCTATAGCTGAACTTAATACAATTAACTGAATGTACTCAAATGGTGATTATTCCAACATTTACCTACTTGATCAAAATGCAATAATAAAGACAAAGTTTAATTTAAGTTATCCCAAATTATCTGCAATACGGTGTACTAAATATTAAAGGTTCAATGTACATAAGCCATCAAAAGAGTGCCAAACTTTAATGTTGACTATTTGATGACCACAAAAAGGATATTTCGGATAAAGATAGAGCGCTTATTGAAAATCAATTGCAAAGTTTATCAAAAACGCAACAAGAAACTTCTGTCTATACAGAAAATGCCGATGAGGTCAATGAACCTGGTGATGAAACCTGTAACAACAAACCACTAATCAATGGTCAAACTTCTCTCAACTCTCTATTTCAGATGTCAATAATAAACGTCACTGCTATATTTTAAGACAGCAGCAATAGACTATTTTGGTACAGATAGCGTAGTGGGTGTTGCTGATAGGAATGGATATAAGTAGTATATGTTGAGAGGGTAGCAGAAATCATAGGGAATTACCAACAATGGGTAAGGATTCCACCAAGAAAAATGCAAGAGAAAAGGCAGGCGTATAAAGAGCAAATCAAGAAAGAAGCAGAGGAGGAAATGCAGCGTATTTTTGCAAATGATGGTTTTATTGCAAGGTGTGCCATATTTAACGACTACTGTCCCACTTGTTTACAACACACATTCCTTCCTGCATACCTGTCTTTTGCTTGTCTCAGTCGTACTCCTTACAACTGAAACAGCTATGCGGCGAAAACTCCTGGAGAGAGACAGAAACTCCAAAACAACTCCACTGAATTCACTAAGGAGAGAATATCTATCATAACTTTTGTTTGTGTTTGATAAAAAACTGAGATTACTTCTGTTGATCTTAACGTAATTACTTAGAAAAGGTCTTACGTTTCCAACTAGTTTTGCATTCTTAGTATAAGCCATGTACCATGGAATCACTATGTTAGTAACGTAGAAGTTAGTCGTACAGTTCTAGAAAAAGAAGGTAATTCAGTTGATAGGTTTCTGAACTTCATTAACTCAGATGACCACAACGCAAGCTACGCATACCTAGTCATCCGTCATACACCTCTAATTTTGCATAGCTTTTGAATGCTATTTTGCTCACGATCTTAAAATCACCTACATAGCTGTTTTCAAACCGTTACTAGTTTTTCTCTCCTCTGCTCTCAAGGTTGAACTCTCTTGTTGTTAACTATTTTTACGTATATGTAGCTTTAGTGTTATCAAGGTCATTTAAAATGTATATATTCAGCATCGCTGTCAATTGTATTGAATGTTGTTTAAACAGTAAAAAGCCCTTTGTCAGCGGTCTACCTTCCCTTCTGTCTTCGCGCGTCGGTGTTATTGTTATGGCTGTGGCTGACGTTCTGATTTGTGTTCAAGTCGATTCGTTTGCGCATTAGGTTCGTATCGCTCATAGACTGTTAGAACGTACTACGGTCATTGCATCATCACCTGCTTATCACGAAAAACGTCAATAGTGGAAACACATCGAAAGGAGCCAAACGAAAACGTGGCATCAGTTCATGAAATCTTCGGCTGTTGGTGTTAAGTGAGTAGGGGAATGTGGAGTTGCCAGTTAGCGCGCACTTGATTAGCGACATTAATGGTTGAAGATTTCCAGAAAAACCATCCAGAATCAATCTATTGGCAAAGATGCGCGAAATGTTATCTTTATCTTAATTGTCATAATGAATTTCATTATTGTTTTATCCCTTCTTACATTCTTCTTTTTTTGCGAGTTTCTATTTCACATGATTATTTTTTGCCCTTCCTTCCCTACCATTCTTCTTGATGTACTAATGTGAAGTGTAGCAACTCGAAATGTTACGTAGTAACAGCAGATTCCATGTTTACACTGTGGTAATAATGAATACATTCTGCGCTGTAGTTCGTTTCAGTACTCTGGTTCAAACTATGTGTTCAACTCTTTTACATGTTTAGATAACTGATAACATTTAGTCAAATGAGAAAAATTCAGTTTTTATGAAGGAAATGTGTTAAAAAAAACACAAAAACAATCAAAGCAAAGCAAAATTACCACGTTTGTTGAATACCAGCTTTTCGAGATAATTCAGTAAGACAATCTCGAACAATAAGAAAATGTTCATCCGTAGAAAACCCATGATCTAAACCATGACGACTAAGTAATTCATGCAGAGCAGCTACACGATAAGCTAAATTTAATGGATCATCTCCAGGTTTAATAGCCTGTTCAATGACTTGTGTATCAGATAGTTTTTGTAAAGGCTGAAAAAAATGTTCAATTCATAAATAAAGGCGTAGAGTGATTGGTAAATAAGGTTAAGGTGAGATATTTTTTCAAGTATAATAATGTAAAATACAGCATAGATATTAATCATTTTTGAAGAAAATGATAATCGTTAGCCAGATACAAATATGTGCGTCACATGAAATTTTGCGTTAAATTTGAAACTACTTCTACAGTTCACAGGAAGTTTGTGCATTCAGAGCTACAAGCAAAATGTGACAAGTAGTGTTCTCTAACCAGTATGCATAGCACTACGATTGAAAGTACAGATTTGTGTGTGTCTTTGTTGTTTCGATTCAATTTCGCCGGAAATACTGAGTGATTTCAACTTCACACAGTGATCAATATAAACCAGACAGATAGACAAAATCAGCATAGAACCTAACACATAGGTGCATCGGTTCAAGTTGACAGACACATTACAATAGTATACAAGAACAAATGGACAAGAAAAAGACTGTATCAAAGTAGGCGAAGGCGTATAGGAGAAGAAGAAATTTAAAAATGAAGGCTGTTGAAAACATTCAAGCTTTAGAAGACGTTAAAGAGTCGATATATCTGCGCCACTGTGACCAATTTTCAGGAAATGGTTGGTATTCAGATAACTACGCACACTTTCCACTCAAAACTTCCAAGAAAGGAACAAGTAATTCTACATATATATTTCGTGATTATTAATCCATTAAAGGTGCTTAACACTGTAACACAACTTAACTAGCAGGTTTATATAGCTACATTAGAAAAATTTGGCGGACTAAGATTTGCACACTAATGACTCATAACTAATCGACAAGAAGTTATAATGATGCGGTATGAATTAAATGACTAAATTATTACTAACATCTTGATCAGTTAGAAACTAAGGTATAGAAAATTAGGTTCAAATATGATAAGTGAAAGTCAGGAAACTAGAATATTGTAGGGTTAGGAGTAAGCGACTGAAGGATTTTGGTTGTGTTGCGTCCTTTGAGCTGATTCCATTGTGAAGTTTTCATTGTCTTCCTAGACGACATCATCAGCACTAACCTAAGTATGAAGTGAGCAAACCAGATTTTTCCGTGATTGATTCAGTAGCTTGTCCTGACGAGGTGGTTTTTGTTGGTTGTATCTGTCTGACCCCTGACCCTGTGGTTATTACTCATATTTCTCATTTTGATAGATTGGATCTATGTTTATGAATCTATAGATTGATGGTTGCCAGAATGCCAAGCTTCTAAGGATTTTCTTTGTGATCCCTCTGCTCAAGACCTCTACATTTTCAAAGTTGAATTCATGTCCATAGTTCTCCGCATGCATTGATATTTGCGACGAAATGTCGTGACGTTTAATAGTTCCTGATGTTTATTTAGATAAAGGAGAGGGAAGCGACCAAATTGTCCAATGTAGTGCTCATGCCAATTGTTGCACTTGACTTTCTAAATGATATTTGGTTTATCCTGTTTGGTTGTTGCATCCTTCGGTCTGCATAATACGGATTGCAGGGAATTCGTTGGTTTATGAACCACACCAATTCCAAGTGGTTTTCGTAATCTTATCATGATCTCTAATACGTTCTTTATGCACGATAAGACGATCCTTTAGCTGATTTCCGTTGGTGACTTGATAATTGATGATGGACGGATGGGCATCTTCGGGTGAATTTTCGCGAGTAACCGATCTTTTTTAGGACAACCATCAAGCAATTATCTTCCTTTCTCTATGAAGTTGTTGTACTGTAGGACTGTTGTACGATGTAACAGTTCCAATGGTAGTCAGATATCTACAGAAAATGTTATAAAAAACAACTTTATGACTTTTTAAGCGAAAGCATATAACGAGTTTAACACATTAAACCCAACAGTTTGACACACATGCCTGGTAACTAATACCGATTCAACTTGAGTGAAACAGGAACAAAATTAAAAGACATTATTAAATACAATCTATAAGAAGGATACGGTTATGTAAATATTGCATAACTTACAGCTCTATCCATGGCATGCATACTTCTAAAGATTTCTTCATCAGATATATGAAATTTCAATCGACTTAAAGATTTCGAAGGTGCACCAACTGCTTTAGGTAGATTATCTAAACTTCGATATGAACGTCCAGCATCTAATTGATGCAGCCTACGAAAATATTCACCTTTAGCAGTCCAATAAGGTAGAAAATCTAAGTGTTCCACAAATCCACTTGAAACAAATTTCTGAAAGATAATAAAGCGGTTGGCTTTTTACAACTATATATATATATATATATATATCGCTGAAAAAATATATAATTATTAAGAAAGTTACAACGTATGATTTCTAAGAAATTAGCATGCACAGTAAATAAGTTTTGAAACCATCTCAAAGGACACTTTCGTAGTCTTGTGTGCCACTGGAAGCGTGCGGGCAGTTGACATTTCCCGGCTGCCAACACCGTGGAAAATTATTTCTCCGAAAAATATCTGGAACAGAAAGAGACTTATGTGATTGCGAAATTCATGCGGCATCAGCTTCAAGCCTGCCACATACAGCCTTTCGATGACTGTTGTTTTCAGATTTGATTCTTTTATCGCCAGATAGAGAAAAACCATACCGCTGGCACCGGGAGACTATGGGGCAGACAGAGTGTGATATGTTCGGGCAGACCCTTTCTAACCCTCCCTTCTCATAGGGAAGGCAGCATTAGCACGTCACTGCTGGTCATTTAGGGGAAACAACTTAGTCTTGTCACACTCCGTCCAGGTGGCAGCAGTACGACTTCACCCTCAGACTCCCATCATAGTGTAGCAATTTACATTACAACGGTGACTGCTTTTAGTCTTAGCACTACCCAATAAACCTTTCTGGTATGGTAGGACCTTGAGGAAACAAGCGTCCCATCAGCATAGCTCATTGGGTCATTGTGATATATAAGCCCGACCACCATATCAAGATAGCGGCTGTCTGTCGGCACTTTCATAGATAAGCATTCACAAGAAGTAAAAACGGATTGAACAATCAACTAACACCATAAATAGATGGTAGAAACCAAGTCAAGAAGCAGCTTAGAAATGTTTTACTCTAGTTTGAAGTTTATCAACGATATAAGTCGAATTATAAACATCCAGGCCGTAGATGTTACGAATGTAGAAGTAAGTTGAAAAACCCACTCAAAGGTATTTGATTTTGTCCAGAGAAACAGAAAAAAAATATTGCTCCTGAGCTCATCCATTCTCCACCCTTTAGAGTATAATTTCATATGGTAAGTCTAAGCTATTTAGTATTTGTAGACACGTGATCAACTAAATATCGACTAGGAATTTCAGTTATCAGTTGTTAGCCTGAGTCACCAGCTTGGACATAGGTTCAAGTTGGCACACAATTCATAGTAGTAACCAATGGAAAAGTCGACAGTAAAAAGACTAATATCAAAGGGATCAAAGGTGTATGGGCGGAGAAAGAATTTAAAATGAAGGTTAGTGAAAACATTAAAGCATTAGAAGACGTCAAAGAGTGAGTACTTCCGAGCCATTGTGACCAATTCTCAACCACTGATTTCTATTGTCTCGGCTACCCCAGGCAAGGAGTCTACACTTCCCCACATGTCTCAGACCAATAGTCAGAGACTCCATCGACCGGTGATACATCTTGGTCTCGTCACTCCAAGCCTTTTTCAATCTAATCCAACTTTTGCTACCTCTGCACATCAAGGCAGGTGGTAATGGCACGGCATACGGAAAACATGTCCAAGTCACCTCAGTCGGTGAAGGCTTACAACCTCACCCACCAACTTGCCTGTTTTACCTAATATCCTTCTGCTGACCTCAACATAGCTCACATGGTGATTCCATCAAACGCGAGCAATGCTAGGTAGACACCTATGGTCAAATACCTGTAACCGTGTCACATTTTTTACTTTTAACGACTATGTCTCACAGCCGTATATCAGACAACCGGCCTCACATTTCAGACATTTATTCCTGTGGATATAGTGTACTGGTTACCTCCATTAGTTCTCTGCATAATTTTATCATTATCGCTAACTGAATATCATTTAAGTGGATAAACTGTGTAACCTCCGCAAGCCTAAGGCGCTGAGCCATACATGTAATGTCAGCGTTAACTATACTGCCTCTCTGGTCAAGCATTACTAAGTGAAATGGAGCTCGAACTGCTGACTCAGTGGCTGAAAGGTGTTGGAGCTGTGGCTCAATGATTTAAGTAGATGACCATCAACCATTGGGCAGCGGACTCGAACCCTACACAACTTGAGGTTTGGGAAGCCAGGTAGCATCACTGGCCCCCACACAATATGTATGGCTCATTGCCTATTGTACGAATGAGCGTAACTGAAAGGCGACTAAATAGATCAATAAACTACAGCTGCATACCGTTTAAATGTCTTGAAATCAGTACACATGCAATGTTGACGCAAAACGTAGGAATTCATCAAATAAAAGTAGCATCAATACTAGTCTCCCAAACTACGGCTATCTCAGACAGTCAAAATGATAGGTAATACGATGCTTGCTCTTTCTAATTCAGTTATATTGGGGTTGGGATGAGAAGTCCTGACTAGGCAGCCAGTGTGAGTAAGACCAAGCGATAGTAACGCGTCATGCATTCACATGGTGACTGAAGTGAAATAAAAATCTGGCCAGAAGTTGCACCTCATAGCTCAGGTGGTAGAGCATCAGGTCGGAAACCCGGTGGCCGCTGGTTCAAATCCGGCCGTGGTTCAAATTTCATTTCACCTTGAAATATAGTTTATTAAAAAGGAAGACAAACTCATAAAAGCCAAGATAATAAGGTTATCTGCACATCAGTCAAGTCAGCTTGCTGCCTACGAAGGTATAAACATAGAAAAGATATTGCAAGTTAGATAAACAACTGAATCTCGAATTTGTTAACTGCCGATTGAAATCATATATTTTAAAAAAAAGAGGTTAGCTAACCTTTATTCAATGGACAGTTAGAACTGATATTTAAAGGTGAAATAGGCTAAAATCGATTGCGATAAGGAAGGTACATTTACGTACCATTATTTAACCCCATTCTCTTACCTTTGTTTATCATTTGTACTCGCTTTCCTAATTACCATACATTATTACGAAGATGAATATAGTGATGCAACCTGATAGACAGTAGTATTATCAACAACAACAATGTAGGACCAGGAATAACTACTACACAGTGGTCTAAGCTGTCCCACTTCACATCAAACAACAAAGTAATAAGACGAAAGATGATGAAATAAAGAAAAACCCGGTCCGAAGCACAAGAAGGTAATAAAAAAGAGGAAGGAGGAATAAGAAAATACCAATTTCCCTATGACGATTAATATGGGGATAGTGTATAGATACATCTGCGCTACTAACATCGATTCTCAACCATATCATCCAGAGTCTTCAACCACTGGTTTCTGTTGTTGTGCGGACACAAACTGGGAAGTTTACATTTCCATACATGACTCAGACCAATAGTCAAAGGACACATGCACTAGTGCCACCTGATAGTCCAGTTGCCCCTGATCTTTTTTCAGCCTAACCTTATTCTGGCTAAAACTGTGGGGTGAGGTAGACATTAGTAGGTTACAGATGACAACCTCAGACCAGCAACATTTCAAATTACTGAACAATTTGATCAATATTTGTAATCAGTATCAGTATACGTAACGAAAGTTAAAGTATAACAAGTGAAATTTAGGGTTAGAAAATAAGCATTTTCCACATGCGGAAATATGACAAAACGTGCAGTTCAAAAGTTAGCAAACTGTCTACCTGAGCGCGTCCCAAAACAATATGAGCTTCTTGTATAGTTCCATTTTTCATGCTTACAAGAAAACGTAGTAATTTGTCGAAACCAGGAACTCTGAATTATTGAAAAGATGAAAGGGGGGGGGGAATAAATAAATGGAAACTTGATAAGTACCAGAGAATAGTAATAATAATAGTAGTAGTAATGAACAGTTATCATTTGTTAGAAAATAAAGTGTGATCATAATTTAGAGAAAAAAAGACACATGGAAAAGTGAAATAGTCTTTGATGATACCGGTAGGTAGATTCAGACGACAAGTCCCAAAGAGGACGAAACGAGCGTGCTGGATACCACTGCTAGCCACTTACCTGCGTTAATATCAAAAGAATGAAATATTGAATTTTCGCATAATCGAATTGAAATACTTTTGTTTTAAACGAAATTGTATCTAAATAGTTTGTTAGCACAAATCCTCATGTTATTAGTTAGGAAATATAGATAAGTATGGTGTATTAACTTACAGGTAAGATGGAGAACAAGTAATAAAATAAAAGGGTAAAACACCAAAGAAAAGGATCGTATAAGATTGATCCACTACAACAACGAAAAATTAAACCTGATCGTATTGAAGTGTTAGCGAACAAGTTGAATTCAGTTATGCTAACGACACACCGACTCCACCTGTCTTATGTTGATTAGAGTTACTTGTATTACGTGTAACGCAGGTGAAAATAAAATTTAATGCAGAGAAAACATTCACTTTATTTTTTAAAATAAGAGAAATATATGTGACCAATATTACTCTCGATTACTTCATTTTCAGGTTTTCAATTTGGAGGTCTGTGGGGATTTATTTATTGATTTTAGATTGGTATTCATAATGAACTGAGATAAGTTGGAGAAACATTGGAGATCTGGAAGCACTAGATAGCTGATTTGTCCTAGTGTGGGAATTTCCAGCAGTGTGCGCTCATGACCCTCGCTGGTCAGGGGTTAGACCCGGGATCTTCAGGTTCTGCAGTCAGCAAGTTACCACTAAGTCAGTGGGTCGGAACGTAATACTTCACATCTCTTTTCCTGTCAGTTCAAGATATGGTCAAACCTCTATTCAAGGCCGTCGTTGAGTAACTATTCTGTGTGACTTGGATGGACTCACCAATTAGAACCTAGGGAATCCGCTCTCGAAGCGAATCATCAATAAGCCCTAGATAAATTCAATTTGTAGGTTTCTGTCGATTAATTCATTGATTCCAGGTAGGTATTCATTACGGATTATAGTATCACCTATATATATATATATATATATATATATATATATATATATATATATATATATATATATATATATATATATATATAATGACCAGTTATAGTATATTTCTTCAGCCAATAGTAACAGAGTAGAAACTGAGATTTCTAACTACTTTAATAATGTTATAAGTACTGATCATAAGAGTAGTGCAAAACAGCCTGATAATGCAGATATATCAACAATCAGTGCTGAGTAAAACTTTAAAAAATTCAAATCGCGTAATACTAAAGCATGAAGTAAGTGGATCATCAAAGTGGAAACAAATAGAAAGGGTCTATGATACAGTTGAAGAATAATGAGTAAAGATCAATTGTTAACTCCACCTTGGCCAAGGCGGAAACCTATTCTAAATACAGAAGTTAGAGTTGTTTACTATAATTCAGAAATGTCCAAAAGACAAATATGAACCCTAGTCAAAAATTTCAATGCGATGCGATAAATTATTTTGAAAACTACATAATAACTTAAAGTAGAGTGTAGCCGACCACCTCATCTTATCACTAAGTAATTGACAAGTGAAGTCGACATAAGTTTCAACTTTATCATTTCTAATTCATGGCACTCGCATGATACACAAATTCAAAACATTTCAAGTAATTCAACCTAGACGTTCGTTTAAGTAGGTTACTTAAACTAGCCTAAGTAACAACTATCATTTCAAGCAGCCAGTGTCAACATGGAATCTGGCATTACTGCATAACATTCCAAGTTGCGACACTTTCCATCAGTGTGTCAAAGTAGAACGCAACAACTACCTGAGTCAATGAAGGTTTAGAAGGTCGTTAACTAAATTGCCTCTTTTATGCAAAACTCAATATTAACTCTCATGCTACCAGTAAGATGTTTCTATGATACACGGCTAACACTAAGAAGGCAACGGTGATCGAACATATGAAGTCTTCTCATGTCCCCCACCTTTCATTTGTGCATTTTAAGGTCATAAAGTAGTGCAAAGCAAACTGCTGCTCAACACAGTCAGCCCTAAATACGGGAAAATGGTATTAAGGCAGTGACATAGCTGGCGTAAGCCGAGCGTGCTTACGGTATTCGCGCAGAGAGTTTGTCGGTTACTGAACCAACAGGGTTGATCCGGCTTTCTCGGTGAGTGAAGTGGTCAGTGCGGAGAGCCAGTTCACTCACTCCCTGTTGCTGAACAAAACACCAGTGAAGAAGACTCTTGTAGCAACAGTTTGCATTTGCGTGAGGAGAAAGGCATCCCAAACATTCTTGAATGGTCTAGAAGACTCAACATATTGTCAGTATATTCAACTAACAGGAATACGTCAATTGCGTACTCTAAGTTTATAAATGAGTCACCTGTAACAAGGCCGATCCATGTAAATTCAGAAAACGACCTATAGGAGCATGCTTATAACAAGAATAAATAAAAATGGAGAGTATAAATTCTTGACGAACATCACAGATTTTGCATACCAGACTATTCCAACAGGTTGCTATAACTGAATTTTGTCAACTTATCTAGTCAGACAATTACATGTATAGCCATGAAATTTTCTAAAAAGGTTCAGGTAAATCTGATTGGTTTTGAATATCTCCAGAGCATTTCGGATTCTTGAAAAATTGTATTACTGCATGATATCACAAAGATAATTTAGTACACAAAACATTGAAATCCATCGACTTCCACATGAAACAAATAATCCAGTTAAATTTGTCAAATTTCAAGATTAGTCTGCAGAAATGAGCAAATTTAGCAAATAGGCAAACTGATGAATATCACATTAATGACACTTTATTATAATGCAGAGCTAGTATGTATAGTCAGGATGACACTTAAGTAAAATAAGCGTACAGTATTAAAAGCAGTAGATTATGATAGTCTTGTGTCAGCTATTTGAAAATAATTAGGAATAATGGAATACACAAAAATGTAGATAAAAGTATATTTCAAAAACAACAGAAGGTAAATCATTGAAAAATGAAAACATAGAATTCGAGTAAACAGAGTGAACTAGGGAAAGAGATATGAAGGGAAATTCAACGCGTAAATCGTAGTCACTCGAAGTAACAGAAGCAAGTAAGCTGATTTCCTCTAGACAAGAAAACCTTCAACTATCTGAAGGAAATTACTAGGCGATATGGACTTCAGAATGATACAAACTGAACTCTATTTTCAGACTTGTCGATTTGTCCATCTTAACAAGTTCATGTATGACTTTCAATTTTAGACACTGACAACATTTAGTTACAGTATCCTATTTTTCGAGAGACATTTAAGCGAAATACTTTGATGACTAATATTTTTGACAAAATAATTTTATCTATCCCTGAAATAACAGTTTTCATCAAATAATTAAGCAACTTTGGTAATCCTCATCCTACTAAATGAGAGCTTATAGTGATCTAGAAGATTGTGAGTACATAACACTATAAACACCTAAAGTTTATGCATTTTTGAGATGAATGGGGATTTTTAATTTAGAAATAGTATTCATCATGGACTGACATCAGTTGGGGAACCATTGAAAACCAGGGAGCACTGGAAAGCTGTTTCGTCCTAGTATGGGACTCCTCAGCAGTACGCACCCATGACCCGGCTAGGGATCGAACTCAGGACCTTCTGGTTTCACGGCGAACGCGTTAACCATTCAGCCACTGGGTCGGTTTCAGTGGTTCACAACTTCCAATTTCTGCCAATTCATGACTATCACCCAAGGTCTTCAGTTAGCATCCACTTCACTTCCGACTGGTTGACCCTAGTGGCTGAATGAGTAACGCGTTCGCCGTGAAACCTGAAGGTCCTGAGTTCGATCCCTAGCCGGGTCGTTGGTGCGTACTGCTGAGGAGTCCCATACTAGGACGAAACAGCTGTCCAGTGCTACCAGATTTTCAATGGTTCCCCAACTGATGTCAGTCCAGGATGAATACTACTTCTAACCTAAAGTTTATATTTAAAATATACAGCTATCATCCCGACGTTGTAATTAGGCTTGCATATCGAAATAGCCCAACAAGATCTGCTTGCTGGAATATTTGTTCACTGAGGTCCTACCATACGAAAAATAATAACCGGACAGTGATAGTGCATAGAGTAGCTATCGTCATGATGTAAATAGCTTACACAATAGTGAGCGCCTAAGAGTCAGGTTGTACGGCTGACTGCACGGAGTTTAAGAGCAGTAACGTGTTTCCCTGTGGATTACCAGTAGTCTACACTGATGCTGCCGTACGTATGAGTGGGAAGGGTGGTTACAGATAGTCCTTAAAATAACACTTTCCTGTCCTGAGGCTTTCCAGTGGCAACGGTATGGGTTTCCTCACTGAGTTCAAAACAATCAAATTTATATCTTAAACTTCTAAAAAGCCCGCTTATGATGGATCTGAAACTGCTGTTCCATGGGCTCTGCGGTCATATGAAAATAAAGTCTTTTCTTTTCCAGGTACCTTGTAAAAACAACTCCCACGGAAGCCCGATAGCAACAACCACCTGCATGGTTCCAACAGTATACAAAACGTGGTCAAACATAACCTACACCCCTAACTTTTGCTTCTTTCCTTCTCTTCACTTTCTGATACCAGTAAAAAGCCTCCTACAACCTCCTCAACCTCTCAATCTGCTATCATTACCCAGGATCCAAACCAAAGAACAACCATTCGTAGTCTCTTAAAACCCTGTTATAAATTTTACATTGAAGCTGTCAATGTGTGAAACTTTTGCCAAACCAGACAATAGATGTTTCTTGCCGAAACCCTGGAATCCTCAGTCATGGATTCATGCTTTGTTTCTGAGACAGACATATCTGACCTCCATGTGGTTATTAACCTGGCCTCAACTGGCTAATGCATTGAATCATTAAAATCTACTTTGACATAAGAGAGGCGTCAGCATTAGGTAATACTCAACAATTATTTCGGCTATTTAAGAACACTGACAAGAAGTAGACAATAGTTAGCAACACCATCACCGAAAAGGATGGGACCTTTATAACCTCTCACGACAGATGTCTCAAACTTTTTATGGAAACACCTCGAAGCACAGCTCAACTGGCCCATAGTCGCCCTTCAGCTGCCTATCAACCAGCAAAGGATAATCAGAGGTAGTTCCATAAAATTTGTTTTTACAGATAACTATTCCAGTTTATAAAAAAGGAGAGAAGTCTTGTAGTGACATCAGCCAACCTAACATTATTGTGACGTTTAACTGGAGCTCAAAAACCAAAAAAACTTGAGAGAAACAGGCAAGTTTCAGAAGTGAAAAAGAATGCATCGAATAAATCTTTACTGTACGAAAAGTTATGTAATTTAGGCATACACACAGATTCCTGACATTCTATATATGTGGTGTAATCAATGTATGGGCAACAAAGAAGTTGGGAGTAAAGCACTAGGCGACGAAGGTAGGCCAGTTGATGAGGTGTCTGTCACATATGTTGCCCACGTCAAGCCACCGCCTACCTTGACATGCAATGTTAACCGAAGTATGATTGTGTTGGAGGAAGGTTCAGGATGATTACACCAAGAGGTGGGACCAGTGTATGAAGTCCCTGACTTCATCTGAGCCGTTTACAGAAGCAAAAACTGTCTATCATGAAGAGGAATCAGTGGTTACAGACTCATGGTGACAGGATCAAAATAGATCGCAATAGTATACATGTATTCACTGTTTGACATCTTCGAAGTCTTGAGAATTTTCTTTGACTTTATTCCCTCATTTCTCCAACTTTCATATCACTCTTTTTTAACCAACTGTTGTTTTTATGTTATGGGGAAGTGTGACAACTTTAAGCGATGCACTTTCGTGCCAGATTCTCCGTTGTTCTATTTATCTGTCTACCTGAAATAATATCAGATAATTAAACAGATAAGTAGTCTATATCAATAGTTTAAAAACATAGTTTTTAATAGAGTACATTTTCATAACGTAAAACAGCTTATGAACGGGAAGTATTCATCAGTCAAAAGTGTAAGCGATCATTTTACTCTCTACGACAAAAGTTCCTACATGAACGCGACAGTTTATTGTTGTTAATCTAGAGAAGAGGTAGGTGGACGAAAGGTGGATAATACCTTAATTACACTATTGATTAAGACAGATGCTCAATATTATTGCTCAGCGATATTACAGATATACAAGGATAAGATTTTCAAAGGGATAAATAAAATTAACCAGATGGATTATCTGACAAAACGTTATAGTTACCATATATTGTTGTTATGATAGTTGTAATTCCCCGTTGCCAATAGGGTCGAATTACTCGACCTCTGTTGGTAGACAGGCTCCTATGCAGATCTCTCGATACTGTCGGATATTCATGATGTTATATTCATCTTGATGATTCTCATTGAAATCCAGGACACGCTTTTCATCCTATTTTGGACCCTTCGGCCGTACGCACCTGCACTTCAGAAGTTTGGCGATTCGGTTCTGTACAACAGAGGGAAATTACAAGCATCATAACAACAATTGATACCTGTTGTACAAGAGGTGGTTGTCATGCTCAAGTGGCCTAGTGAATAGCTTTGGCTTTTGAAACGATAGGTCCCGGGTTCGAGTTTCAATGGAACAAGATCACTTCACTGGGGTACACCCAGTTGATGAGACCCAAATAGGACAAAGCGCGCGTCGTCGGTTCTATTGTTAGTCACCAATATGAATATAGTAGCTGTCATGTATGTTTACCAAATGGCACTAGTTCTAAGGTAATGGCAGTCTATAAGGTATTAATGAATTTACAATGAACTCAACAAAATGTTAGCTACCGTATAAAAGGACTGGGAAATGGTCAACTTTTAAAAGGCTTTGTCGCAAAATTGGTATTGACACGCCGTAAACAGTAGAAGCAGCAGCAACAGCACCAACTGAAAAAACTTGCCTATCACTGTTATATAACTCGAAAAGAAAAGATGGGTAAAGTATATATGATGTTGATTAACACGGTAGCAGCGGACAATAACAACATATGATCTGATAAAAAAAAAAAAATTGACACAGGTCGATACGCCTTAAAATAGAACTGTAACCTAAAATCATTGATTCAGATGAATATATCAAAATTCTCATCACTGGTAGACAACACCTAAATTACATACCTCAAAGCATTCTTTCTTATCACGTCTAAAACTAAGGCAACAATTTCGAACTTCACATAGACTTCAAAGTACTTTATCTAATTAGCCAACTACATGAAAGTGATACTACAAACGATCCTACAGTTGTATGTCTATGACGTTTTCATAATACTCGTAAACTTAAAACTTTAAAGCATAGTAGAGAACACTTTTGTCATCTGATAAGCCCAGAAATGCCTACTTCAATTCGAAAATGCTATATACGTTGATGATAGTCAACTAAGATTTCAGAATTTAAACTCGATAAGGTGGCTTGCTCAGATATCTGGGTTACTTAATTTTCCATCTAACATATTGGATCCATTTATTGCACGCTTTTGTTTGTTTTAATCGTATCACTGTGTCCTTTAATCGTCATATATATTCACATGCATTTTTAAAACGTTTGTAACCTATAGCAATGTTTTTATCATATAAGACGAGGTAAAATCATCACGGTGGATGGCAACGTGTTTTGAAGGGAATAACTTTACTTCAAATGATCAACTAATCAACTTTTACTTTTGAAAGAAAGCTGATTGAAGATTGCACAGGTTCCTATTATTTATCTTTAATGAATCTAAATGCTAGTGTGACTGATTGCATAAGTTATCCCTAGGCTTTAAAAAAAGTTATGGGTCTAGTAAGTATCCTTACTTTTGGTATATACATAGTCTTTTTTACTCTTCTTTTAACCATATATATATATATATATATATATATATATTTGAGTAGTGAAAATCTGAGTCACGGTGGGATTCGAACCAGCAACCCCTGGGTTACCGTGCCGGTGCTGTACTAACTGAGCTACGAGAACCAGCTGCCGATCAGATCTTGATTTGGATTGAGATGAGAAATGGTGGCTGGGCAACCAAAGTGAATACGATGAATGGACAGTTACGTATTACAAATTGATATGGGAGTCGGGCATAACCCTTGGTGATTGAAATAAAATAAAGATCTGGACAGCAGATGAGTCTCGTAACTCAGTTGATCGATTATGGAGGCGGTAACTGAGAGGCGGTTTGTTTGAGCCCTGACACGACCCAGATTTTCATTTCACTTTCAATGATCATCTAGTATCACTACAAGTTTGCCAAATTAGGGCTATGTCAAGAAAAAAGATTTACGCATGTATAAACCTCCATTCTGTAGATTACCTTCGATCAATCAGTATCAGACTGGAAGGTATAATACCGATGAACTGCTGGGAACATCGATAAGAATAGTGATCAAATAGTGACTTTTCAAAAGCATAACACCAAAGATTTCAATATATTAGAAGGAAACAAGACTACTTACTACATGATATATCAACATTGATGGATTGAAATATGTAGAACAATAAAAATGTATTTATAAAAGTTTCACATGAAATAGAATATTCACTGCATGAGAAAAGTTTCACGGGTATAAATATTTGAAAACGTGTTAAATGTACTAATAGTAGAATATAATTTAACTAATTAAGGTCAGGGAATCAGATAAAACAAAATAGTATTATGTATTTAGTTCTGAAAAAAACGAAAGGATTGTGATGTTAAAAAGATTATGTGTTGGTTGACTGTAGGATCTGAAAGTAAAGAGCGTTTGTAATAGCCTATTCAAAAAAGGGGCAATGAAAGGAATTCAAGAGACAGATCAAAATATAAGTGCAAACTTGGGCACTGTGGTAGAGTTTAATTCCATATTAGATTTGTTTATTTGATACAGTATTATTTACCTAATGACGTTCCGAGCATAAATTATCATTGCTCGTAATCATATCAATGTAATAACACTACTTTCAATATCTGATTTTCATAGTCCTGTCACACCTCATATTCTTTGCTTTTATTCGTAGTGAATATTCCACATCTCTGCAATAGGTGTTGTATCATCCCTATAACATGTGTTGGGTGTTGGTTGATTCGACAAAGATTCAGTAATCAATCTCTCTCTCTCTCCAAAAGAGGAACTGAGTGCAACGTATAAAACACCACACTGGACAAAGAAGTGAAAAAGAATGCACGCAAAGACAAAAGACACTTCTACGAAACACTGGCAAATGAAGCAGAACAGGCTGCTGGTAGGAGAGACCTGACAACACTATATCAAATAACCAGGTTACTATCTGGGAGGGAAGAGATCAATACAGATGAAACCAATAAAAGATGATGAAGGAAATCTAATTGCCAAAGCGAGGGGAGAAACAAAGGAAACGATGGGCTGACCACAATGAAAAGCTCTTGAATCGAACACCACTTGCACTTCGTCCAGAAACACCACCTGCAGCCCAGCAACAGAACTGCAAGTGAACACAACAACTTCGACGAAAGTCAAAGTCTTTAAAGCCATAAAGCTACTGAAATGTGGGAAGGCAGCAGGACCAGATAGAATTCCTCCAGAAGCACTGAAAACAGCTGCAGGGACAACAGCGGACATGCTCACAACACTATTGCAGAAGTTCTGGAAGGAAAGAAGGAAAGGCACATACTGGTCAATTGGAAGAAGAGGCTACCCTGTCAAACTCACAAAGAAGGGAGACCTAAGTGTTTGCAAGAACTGGTGAGGAATCATGCTCCACCTCTGTCCACCCCAAGCAAAATATTAAGCCGCATCATCCTGGAGAGGCTAAACAATGCGCTGGATTCAAAATTACGACTGAACAGGGTGGATTCAGGAAGTATAAATCATGTGCGGATCAAATCGCAACGCGAGGCCACACAGACCATAGAACAGAGTATAGAATGGCAGAATGGCAACTCCCTACCTCAACTTCGTCGACTTTGAAAGGGCCTTCGATCGAGGCGTCGACCGAGAAGTAATTTGGCAGCTGCTCCAACACTATGGAATACCACAAATTTTTATCAACCTCATTCAACAACTATATGAAGACGCCAAATGCCAAGTAATTCACAGTGGAAAGCTCAGTTATGCCTTTGAAGTGAAAACAAAGCTGTCTACTATCACCTATGGTATTCCTGATTGTAGTGGACTGGATCATGCAGCAAAACAGTGAGGAGAGAGAAGAGCGGGATACGCTGGACTGCGGAAAACAATCTAGAAGAATGGGATTTCGCCGACGACTTATGTCTAATGTCACAAACTCGCAGATCTACAGGCAAAAACTAACATCAGGCTGACGAGTCCCAAAGAGGACGAAATGCGCGTCCTGGATTCCACTGCCAGCCACTGCCCATCATTAATATTAAAAAAACTAACGAGTTGACAGAAAAGGCGAGGCAGCAAAGACGGGACTTCAAATGAACGTAGAGAAGACAGAGGTGATGAAGATACTCAACCAACGTCACAAACAACAACAAGCTCCAATCACCATCAACGGGAGAAACTTAAAAGAAGTAGTCTCTTCCACCTACCTAGGCAGCATCGTTTCAACTACAGGCGGCACAGGCGCAGATGAGGACGTCAAGGCCAGAATCGGAAAAGCCATACAGGCGTTTATTAACCTGAAACCAGTGTGGAGATCGTCCGCACTCAACTCAGCATAAAGCGTGAACAAGATCCAGATTTTCAACACCAATGTCAAGTCAGTGCTTCTATATGGTTCAGAGACTTGGCGCGTCACGAAAATCATTTCCAACAAACTACAAATATTCATCAAAAGCTGCCGCCTGCGCTCACTCGATACTGAGCTGAAGATTAGATGGCCATAAAGAATAAGCAACAAAGAACTCTGGCTAGCTGGTAACGAACCAACCAAGAGCCTATTACGCGCCAGGCCAGGCCCTCGAGTGGAACCCAGATGGGGAACGATGAGCTTGACGTCCGAGGTGAGGGTGACATGGAGATTGTATGAGGAAGAAATGAGAGTTTGTGGGCAGTCTTGGAGCCAGGTTAAAAAGATTGTAGAGAAGAGAAGGCACTGGAGACGTGCTACTGAAGCCCTATGTTCCACTAGGAACCCAAGCGACAAATAATAATAATATAATATAATGAGGTTAGTTGTTATAGGGAAGCGAATCGAATAGCGTGCGCACGTTTAGTGGTGATGATGGATCCCTTAGCCTGCATGAAAATCTACAGTTCGAACTAACTGTTGCAGGAATAGTTATCTAACACAATGTCATGCTCTTAAGGGCCCGTTACGGTCTACTGTGAGCTTTCTTGCAATTTTTATGATTAACTCTCAAAAAAAGGTTGAAAATATTTTTAAAATGCGCAAGAGTACATAATACTACCTAAAGACATAGTTGAATGACCAAAACAAGTTCAGAAAAAACATTTTTTGGAAATCCAAGGTTCAAGCAGGCTTACTCGATGGCTGTGTTAAAATGCTAAGAAAATATATCTACCTTAAACAACAGTGTTTTGAAGACTAGGGATAGTGTAAGAAAGTGAGCGGATCGGATCGGAATCGGAACGTACTCAGCAACCTTGTGCACATTCATGCTATAGATAGTAAGCCACAGTTATTGATGATACTGCCTGCCTGTCAATACCTCGGCAGGTGGAGTGAGGTTTCAACCTATGACCCATTGGTCGAAATTCATCTCCCTAAACCAACGAACCACAACTTCATTAGAAAAAAAATGATCAATATGCAGAATTTTATAACACTGATAGTAAGTAAGCAGTGAGTATAAAATAGTCATATGTGATATTTGATCAGAAAACACCAAACACTTACTTCACCATATCTTCTCGCATAAGAAAACAAAATGTTGGTCGTCCACGTAATCTCCACCAATTTGCTAGAAATAGAAAATCTGTCTGCAATGATATCAAAACAAAACAAAAGGAAACAAGAGGAAAATATTAAGAGCCAATCAGTATTATGATGATCATTGATATAAATTATCGACAGCTAAATAAAAAAACCACAGAATAAACTAATGTTAGGCAGAGACAAAGGAGCTACAATGAGCATTGATCAAAAGGATAAGAATGAGTATTTACACTAGATTGCAAAGATCTATGGAGTTATCAATAATCAAGAAAATACAGATCGTAACACAAGCTTGTGTTCAACGGAATTAGGACAAGAACAGGAGAATAAGAGAAAAAGTGTTCTAATGAACTTCAAGTTATCGATTTACAGATTTGTGGGGATTTATTTCTTGATGTAAGTTGGTATTCATCATAGACGAAATAGATGTCCAGTACTTCCAGATTTTTAAGGTTTCTTCAACTGACGTTAATCCATGATGAATATCAAGATGACTCGTCAGCCGGATGTACCTGTCTCCCAGTGAGTGGTGTTGTTCTCACTGGGACTCGGGAGCGATCGCTTCAAACGCGAGAGCGTTATCCACTACACCACCGAGCCACGATAGCCACTTCTTGTGCGACGGGTATAGTTTTAGTGTTATTGCGTGTATTACACCGTCCTTGCTATATATAATTAAAACACAGGCAATGTCGAGGCATCCGCATAGGAGCCCACATGCCAATAGAGACTGATAAATTCGGTCCAATCAACGACGGTGTAATACAAACAACAATACTATAATCTCCTCTGTTATTCTGCAAAATGATTAGAGACGATTTAGTTCAAGTGTTCTTTATCCTCTAAAAGAACTTCATGCATGTTGTATTTCAGTACTACATGTCTTGGTAATTGATGTTCCGGGAAACGACGGTATTGGAAATGCATGATCAATACTCTAAACATTAGTTCTCAAGGATAAAATTTATCGATGGATGTATAACTTATAAAGCTTTCTTATACGCTTTAGTGTGTTTATAAAAAACGCCTAATTATCGGTAAAAAAATACCGCAGGACAAATAGTGAAAGTTTGATAACCAAGGCCAGATTCTAGGAATATATTAGAAAAGATTTATTAGACACACATAGAGACTGGGAAAAATTACCATATTAGTGAAAGTGATAATTAAAAACCAACGAAATATTATCCAAGTGATAATCAGTCTTTCATACGGATAAGTAAAGAAATGCAATCGTCAGGACTATTTCACTCACCTTAGCTTCATCAATCACCACTTGCATATCGTGTAGAAGGTAGAAATCTTGAGCTTCAAACAGTAATGGATAACAGAGGACAGTGAGGCCAGATATTCTAAAATGAATAACAGATTAACAATACAACCCAAATGATAAACTTATTTAAATTATATATATATATATATATATATATATATATATATATACTATCTACATGTAATATATTACTAACAAGTACTCGGTTAGAAAAGAATTGGATATCTTTTCAATTCAATGAACAAAAAAAATAACTCATGAAAAGATTAAGATATTGTTTTGGTAGACTATAATACAGTAGAATACTATTGGCTAACTGCTGTGGAATCATCTTATTACACAGTAGAACCAAGGGAACCGAAAAATTCGTGTGAGCAACATAGGCTATTCATGTTATTCAGCAAGCAATTACATTAATCTAAAATATTATCAGTTGAGACATCTCATAAATCTATGGGATTAACTTGGTACTTTGATGACATCACAGATAACAAATCATTCTAACATGATAGATATCAACGTGTATCTTTAAAATTGCTGAAAAATGTAAGAACTGATTATTGAATTCATCTAAAGTAATATAGAAATATTTGAGGAGGTGACCGTTTCAAAACCCTGGCCCTCAGGCCACACAGTTTTAAAGTAATAACTCTCTTGTAATAATCAATGCATTGTAGGCTTGGAATAGACATTAGTATGAGTAGAGAAAACCGAAGGGTACTGAGTTTCAAAGACATAATAGTAACTTAGTTCTGTGAGATTAGTGAGGATTGATTGATTTTAAGGCAGTGTTCATCACGGACTGACATCATTTGGAGAACCTTTGAAAACCTGAGAATACTGGTCAGCTGTTTCGTCTGAGAATGGAAACGATGAGCACATACAACCCCTTTGATAGATGTTACTTGGATCGAGACAATCGCTGGGGAGCCCTGGAACTAGGTTTCGTGGTTTTGGCACTCGTGAGCAAGGCGTATCTTCAACCATTACGGAACTGATGTCCCCTGTGGGATTCGAACCGACTTCACCCAGTGCTCCAACTAGAGATGTTACCATTGAGCTATTAAAGTCGTCACTGACCTACTGTAGAACTAGATTAGGCACACTGATTGGTCACTGTAAGGTAATCAACTTCATGTTGTCTGGTCCTGATCGAACTCTACAGATCATTTAGCAATGTGGTCACCGGGGCAGTTGACTCAACATCACGACGCACTCTGACAGATGTTAGTTGGATGGAGGTAGATACACCTTGCTGACGAGGATCAAAAAGCAGGAAACCTAGGTCCAGAGTTTTCTGCTGATTGCCTCCGTCCAACTAACACCAACCAGAGCGTACCGTGATCTTCAGTCAACTAGCCTGGTAGCCAAATTGCAAAATGATCGATAGAATTCGATCAGCACTTAGGACTACACAATATAAAGTTGGTTGCCCTCCAGTGACCAATCGATTTGACATACAACCTCGCCAGGGATCGAACCCAGGATCATCAAGTTTCGCAGTTAGCACATTGTTAATCAATCGACCCCCGTAAACCTACAAACTAAATTACTGGTTAGCGCCTACTATGGACTCCCCAAAGTTCTAATGAGAAGCTGTGACCTTTGGGGTCAACTAAGCCCCGTTTGAGGACGAATACTAACCAATAGCATAGGATGATAATCGCGCTATATCATGAATTAACAGAAGTAGGAAAATGTGGACCATTAGACCCCGATACAGTGACTGAATGGTAACGTTATCACCACGAGACACATGGTCCTGTATTCCATTCAACATGGGGTCATGGATGCGTGCAACTCAGGAGTGCCACACTTGAACGAAACGGCTGTCCAGTGCTCCCAGGTTTTCAATGATTCTCCATCTGATATCAGTCTGTGGTAAAAACCATCATGATATGACTGCAGCTCGTTTATATGTCGGTCGTAGTTTATACACGTGCAAAATAGGTAACAAAAGCGAATAAAGATAGGAGTAACTGAAAAATGATGCACATTGATTGATAGTTTAGAAAAAGTGATGTTATTAAGATTGAATCCACATTAGATTATATAACATTAAAGTGTATCAGTAAGAGATTCGAGAATATGAGTAAATGTTGACCAAAAGGCAGTCGGGCGTGTTGTAGTCCAGATTTGATACAATAGGTGGGTGTAAATCTATTGAATAAGTGAACTAAGAACTTTTAGGAAATCAGTTCAAAAGAAGAAAGGTATAAAGTAATAAAATATTCAATATCTGGAGGGTATAAGAAAGTGAATGAATCTATATTAGTGTTGTCGATCTGAAACCATGAAACCGAGAGTCTACGCAGTCATTGGTTTCAGCAATCGACAGAACTACATTTTTCCGATATGCTACGCTTCTCTAAACTGCTCAGGCCTACACATTTAGTGACCCCACAGATTGCTCCTTTATCTTAATTGAAGCATAGTTAGTTTTCTTCGAATCTAAGCCGACTTCAGTAAAGCTTTCCTGCAATCACTTTCATGAAAGAAAGTCTTGTTTTCCTTGCTTTGATGAAAATAAGCTGAATCCGACCAGTAATGCCTGTAGAAGTATAATAAGGTTCAGCGAATATAACACATGTTCCAACTACTACAGACGGTGGGAGTTCGTATTTCCATAGACTGATGTATTTCTTATATCCGTAACTGCGGTCATAATCCGCACATTTTTGTTAACCCAATGAGTCTATAACACACATGAATTTTTTGTAAGTACCTTCTCATGAGTTCCACTTTAAACGTACATATCCCACAGTGAATGTTGGAAAAAAGATAACTCATGCTCAATAAATTTTCACCAACGCAGACGACAAAAGCTAGCAGCAAATACCAAACTGCCTTTAACATCTTTGATCAAATTTCTTAAGTAACCAGATCCTTGAGAGAAGAGTCATTTCCTCATATCTTTGAATAGATTATCACTTTTTGAAGAGTTATAGGTATACAGAATCACCACCACCACTATTATTTGTGAAAAAGCAAACCTTTCACCAGTCCTCTTCAAAAATGAATAGTTAGAATACGATTACTACCTTGGCATGGTGGTCAGGGTTTTATGTCATAATGACCCAAGCTATGTTGGTGGAATGCTTGTTCCTTCCGGGTTCCATCATATCAGAAAGGTTTGTTGGATAGTAGGTGGACAAAAAGCAATCACCATTATGGTATAAATTGTAACGCTATGATGGGTTTCTGAAGGCAGAGTCATACTGCTGACTGGATGAGGGTGTGACAACGGTAAGGTGTTTCATTTGGATGGTCAGCAGTGCCACGCTGATGCTGCCTTACCTATAGGAAGGGGGCATTAGTAAGATGAGCCCCAAAAATAGAACACCCACATCCCCCTGCGGCATACCGTAGCCTGCGAAAGGGATTTATAGTGGCAGCCTTGATCGATTTTGGTGGAATCACTGTCTGAGCAATGTTGAGGTCACACGAAGGGTACTAGGCAAGATAGGAGAGTCGATTGAAGAGGTTATGAACCTTAGTCGACTGATGTGGCCTGGACATGTACTGCACATGCCAAGCCATCACCTATCTCGACGTCGGATCAGGTTAGGAGAGGGTTCACTGTGGTCAGACCATGATGTGGTATGAGTCCATGAAGTCCCTGACTGTTGATTTGAGCTGTGTTGGGAGATGTAAAATACCTGGTTGGGGTCCCCGAGACGACAGAAATCAGTGATTGAAGAATGACTCTTGGTGACATGGTTGAAAATCGGTCACAATGGTGCAGATGTATTCATTCCCTTACGTCTTCTAAAGCTTGAATATTCCCACTAACCATTATCTTCAGATTATTTATTCTTTCTTACTAGTTTATCTACTTTAATATCATTCTTATTCTATCCACCTGTTCTTTGTATACTACTTTTGTGAGAGGTTGCACGGTGATTTCGTCTGCCTTTACTGGTGAGTTGATAGGAAACGACAACTAAGCTTCATGGATCTTTCAAGTTCTGATATAACCCGTTCAGGTAAATATCGACAGGAATCCAAGCATAAAGTGCACTTTTATCTCCAGAACTTACTGTAATCCAATTACCTGCGAGATCAGAGATATTATTAAACTCGATAGGAATTTAACCATAAAACCATAACTTAGAGTAGTTGACAACTCCGCTGTTTTTTAAACATAAAGTCAGGTAAATTTTTTGCATAGACCAGTATAGTGAAGAAGAAATGTCAACAGGTATTTAAGAAACAGGAAAATTGATAAGCAAAAGAAAATCAAGGTTACCTGTAAAATTTACTGGTTCCTAACTGTCCATAAGGTCGAGGAGGACGACCAGACAACCCTAGACGTTCACTACATCCCATAAATTTACCGACCCGAACAAGTTGATCTGAAGACCAAATCTGTTGAATAAAAGAAAAACCTACTAATGTGAGTTCAAAAAAAAACATTATTTCTACTACTATTAATTATTACCAACGAACTGAAGTGAAAATCGAAGCAAAAAATGTTACCATTTGAGAATGCAATTATGATGAAAAACACAGGCAAACCCTATTTGTTGATATATCTCTGAAATAACTTATCAAAAAATCGCTATTGATGATACAGCACCAATCTTACACGAAGTGTTAAGAATAGATTGGATACCAATTAAAGTTGACAATATTAATGAATGAAAACTCTAAATAATACTTAAAAACTACATTATACTGGTCAGTTCATTTATATATAAATGAGAACTTAGTGTTTTTCAAAGGAAATCTACAGTATAAAAATTTTTTTCCGGTTAAACCAGTTGAACAGATTTTGTTGCTTTTATTACCCCATCGTTGAGTGGCCCGAATTGACCAGACTCTATTGGTATACGGGTTCCTGCGCAAATGTTTTGATCTTCCCTTCTCGTTTCAAATAGCACAAAATGTGTGTTCTGGATTCCATCATTAATACATAATTCAAACACAAGCCATATCGAAACATTTGTCCAGGAGCCCATATACCAATAGAGACCAATCAATTCGGTCCAATCAACGACATGATAAAACAAGCAACAACATTAAAACTACACCCGTCGCACAAGAAGTGGTTATCGTGATTCAGTGGTCTAGTGGATAACGCTCTGGCGTTTGCAGCTATCAGTCTCGAGTTCAAGTCCTAGTGGAAATAACATCGTTCACTCAGAGAAAGGTAGATCCAGACGACGAGTCCCAAACAGAACGAAACGCGCGTCCTAGATTTCACTGCTAGCCACTGTCCATCATTAACGGTTTAACAGATGTCCTAAAGTTTCATCTACCATTTTCCTACATAAATCTCTAAAATTTTACAAGCTAATAACCCTTTAGCTTTAAAGAGCTTTGAAAACAAATAAATAGAAATACGAAATAAAAACAAAACTACTTCAAAGTAGTATTCATTATGGACTGGTATCAGTTGGAGAACAGTTGAAAAGCCGAGAGCACTGAACAGCTAATTAATCCTATTATGAGACTCTCCGGTAGTGAGCACCAATGACCTCACCAGGAGGAGAACTCAGGATCCTCAGGTCTATCGAAGAGATGCTGCGAACTGAAAGACCAACCAAGTCGCATGTGAAGGCAAACACAAGTCGATGAAGTAATATAACGGTCGTGCTATATCACGAATTAACAGGACTAGGAAATTGTGGACCATTGGATTCCGACACAGTGACTTAATGGAAAGATGCTTTCAACAAGTTCCGAAGGTCCTGGGAACTATCCCTAGCGGGGTCATGGGTGAGCACTGCTAAGGAGTCCCATACTAGAACGAAACAGCTGGTCACTGCTTCCAGGTTTTCAATTTTTCTCCAACTGATGTCAGTCCATGATGAATATTCCCTTGAAATCAATCAATCCCAACAAATATAGAAATCGATAAAAAAATTTCATTCAGCAACTAAAAAGTGTCGATTCATAATTCAAATTAAACTAGCTCACTTGAATAGGTTCCACTTGTAACGGTGTCTGAGTAATAATACCATAAGTGGCTAAGACTTGTTGAAGGCGTACAGATTCAGAAATAAGGACTACTTGAATTGTTACATTCATTGATTTCCCCTAAATATTGAAATTTACAAAAGAAAACACATTACGCTTTCAAATAGACAATTTTACCATGGAGGAATAAAAAGTAACACTCGACTCCGTCTTTATTTAGTAAAATTTATGCGTCCTGGTAATGGAGGCAGTAAACTACATAGTACAGTAAACAAGATGCTGCTTAGTGTATGAGACTGGTCTACATTGGTGATTATCTCACTTTATAAGAAAAATGTGAAGTCTTCTTGTGATAACCACATATGAATCAATTTGACCAATGTCATATCTAAGAATCTAGGGTTCATAGTTATTCAGTACCTAACTGCAACACCAAAACAACAAACCAAGAAAATGAAAATGATCTCCGACTCGAAAAGCCATATGACTGCTAAAGACATTCACACTCACCATTCTTAATTAACGGTCTAAAACAGATGGGACGATGAATGTAACACCAGGTACCACCAAATTATCAGGTATTTACTTACAAGAAGGTATCTTTTTGATATGAACTATAAGGAAGATTCTGTTTTGTCAGGTAAAAACAATGAACACATGCAGAGTATTCTGAGCGTCATAAGAAGAAATCTGAGTATTTTCAGTAGGCATTTCGCAGACATTGCTTCACAGTTGATATGTTACGACTTCAACTTTACCGATTAGGAGTAAAGTGATAGAATGTGTTCATCATATCACCTACTCATCGGTGCTGTTGTATTAGACCATTTGGCGTTTCACTATCATCAAAATCAACATAGGGCACAATAGTCCGAGTTGCCACACCTCATATCAGTACATCAAGTAAAAAGGCAGTGAACTGCAAGATGAAGATAAAAAAATTCAGTCGAAAGAAATACAAAGTACTAAAAGAGAGAAAAAAGAATGACAAGATGGTGAGATTCGGTATAACGTCGTTAAGATGAGGATAGTGTGTGTGGGGATACATCTGCGCAACTGACATCGGTTCTCAGCCACATCACTCACAGTTAGTCTCCAACCACTGGTTCCTCTTGTCCCACACACCGCAACCGGCTAGTCTGCACCGACCCACATCGCTCAAACCAACAGTCAAATACTTGATACACTGATGCCATGTTTTAGTCTGATCGCCTCTGGCCTTTTTCTATCCAGAACCTACTTCAACCAACATTGTGTGACCAGGCAACCAGCGACTAGACGTACGTAACATGTGTCTCAACTATCTCAGTCGATGAAGGTTCATAACTCGTCAACCGACTTACCTCTTCTCTCTAAAACCCTACACCTACACCTAACTTCTGCGTTACTCACGTGGTGATACCACGGAATAAGGCCTATACTACGAAGACAACGGTGGTCAAACACTTGAAGCCTTCTCATGTCTTCCACCTTTAATGGCCAGTAAGTTGCACAAGCTAGTCGAGCCTTTTGTATCCGTCCAGAGATTTCATCGGCCACTGAGCCACCAGTGCACGGCTGATCCTACTTCCCAAGTAAGTGAAGTGGTCAACACACTCTTTATTGTTAGACGTGGCGCCGTTGAAGAACAATCCTGGAGCAACAATTTGCATTAGGGTGGTAAGAAACGCATCCCAAACACTCTCAAATTCCCACTCAAAGTGTTCAGAAGACTCTGCATCTTGTCAGCGTCTTCGCCTAACAGGACTATGTCATCTGCATATTCTACGTCTAACAAAAATTCATCCGCAATTAGGTCAACGTCTGTGTAATCAGGTGATGAGAGGGAAACCTCCATAAGGATCTCTTAGATAAAATTATATAAGAATAGAAACAGTGGACACCCTCGATGAGAACAACTCACCTGATATCTCACCATAGGCTCTAACACGCCCACAAGTGTTTGAGTAGAGAGCCTTCAATAAGGCAATACATTTACTCGGCACGCCTTTCAGTGAGAGACATTGTCATAAGACTTCTCGATCAACGGAGTAAAATGCCGCCTTCAGGTCGAGAAATAATGCTATTGTCGGGCGTCGATAAGCGTGTTTGTGTCCCGAAACTTGGCGCAGTGTGAACATTTGGTCGATACATCCGCGGTCAGGTCTAAAGCCTGCATGGTTTCCTCAGGTTTGCTGTTCCCGAGCTCCACTCAGGCGTCGGAGAATTATAGAACCTAGGATCTTGAACACTATGTTCGTCAGGTTGATTCTTCTGTGGTTACCACAAGAGGACTTCTCGCCTTTTTTGAAGGCTGGGATAATCAGTCACTTAGACTAGTCACAGGAGATCGTATTTGATCCTCATATACTGGTTAACATTTCCGTCAACCTGACTAAAAGCACCTTACCACCACCCTTGTATACCTCTAGAGTTAGTCCGTATGGTCCTGCTACCCATCCTCGTTTCAGGTTACCTACAGCTTTCTCGACTTCTGCTAGTGTTGGGGAGCCTATCTCAATGTTCCATTCAGGATCCAACTTGATAGCAGGCAACGTAATGGTGGCTGGTGGCCAGTTATACTGTTCCTCGAAGTGTTTTGCCCATCGTTCCAGTCGTCTCCCCTGCGAGTGACTTGCAAATCCGTCCTCCGCTATGGTCTCACAAACTGTTGTTGACCTTTCCCCCGGTTTCCTTAATAAGTCTAAATAACTGTCTACTGTTACCAATCGCCACTGCCTTTTCCATCTCTTTAGCCTTCGCTGACCACCACTGTTCGCGGTTGTTGAGTAGACTTTTTCTCAATCTGCTTTTAAGTTGCCCTCGCTCTTCATTGTACTCAGAGCCTGCAGACAGGGATGCGTTCACGTACATCCTTTAGTTCAGAAGAAACTGCTGATAACCACTGGCTCTCTTTAGCCACTCTTTCGGAGTTGGCTACGGTCTCCAGTGCTGCTTTTACAACAGACTGAAGATGGCACCAAGCTTCTTCTGGATGAGTGATGGTCTTCTGTTCCGATAACTGCCTAGCCAACTTCTCACTGAACACGGCTTAGGTGTTTTTGTTGCCAGCAGCACTCGTGGTCGTTTTGTTGACAAATTTTTCTTACGTCCAAGGAGATGCAGACATATACGCGCTCGGACCAACGTGTGGTCACTATCCAAGCATGTATTCCAGAAGGAGCGGCAGTCTTCCACCAATCCTCTCCAGCAATGACTAGTAGCAATGTGGTCTGTCTGTGTCCATCGCTGAGTTGAGCTCAGTGGACACCACCTCAGACAGTGTCTTTTCTAATGTCTAAAATTTGTGCAGGGTAAAAATAGGTGATTATCTGAGCACAGTTGTAGTAGGCGATCACCGTTATCTGTACGTTCAGCTGGGATTCCGAAAGTGCCACCTAAGAGCCTTTCTGCCTCACTCAGTCTACCCACCTGTGCGTTGAGGTCACCTGCAACAACCACTATGTCCGAATGTTTGGCTTTCGAGAGGAGGTTAGGCAGTTTACGGCAGAACTCGTCGTTCATTTCATCCAAACTATAGTCGGTGGGCGCACAAGCAGAGATTACAGAGAGACAACGGCGGGTCTCCCTATTCCTTTTAGTTATCACTGTGCCGTTCAGCCTCATAGCGCAAAGGCGACTATCGACTGGGATCCAGTCTAGTAGTGAGTTTTCTGCCCTAGTGCTTAGTGCCATACCTACACCTATAAGATCGCGAGAGCTAGCTATCGAATCTCCAGAAACTCGGAGGGTGAATTTTGCGGATTCACTAGATTGGCCGGGGTAGGTCAGGTGAATAACCACACTTGGGTCCTGTATACGTGTCTCTCAAACACAGCACACATCCGTAGTCCGAGTAGCTACACTCTTTGCCCACGAAGCGTGTTGACCAATTTGAGGAGGGTGCGGACATTGAAGGCTCCAATATGTAATTTGGAGAGTGGTTTCAGGAGATCAAGGATGCTGTTCTGTGGACTCAGATCGTTGTCGAAGGCTGCAGATCTAGGAGAAATTGGAGATGATGTAGTATCGTTAGTTGAGAGACGTGAAGGAAGATTAGAAGGTATTGATGAGGGGGGGGCTGGATAGCAGTCTGACGAAACTTGAGTGCTGATAGAGTTGTGAGGGTGATTGATACTTCCCGGCTGCCCACACCGTGGAGGGCTACACTTGGTGTTTACCAACCTATATCATGTGGTGAGATATCTGACTGCCGATTAAAAATAAGTGTGCTAAGTAACAATTCCCTCTCCGCATTATATAACTGTGAGACAAGGCTGCTGAAAATAAAATTAGGAGATTATACTTCTTTCAGCACACGTGTCTTCGTATCATTGATAAAGTGTGATGCAATCAACGCATGAGCGACAGAGAGGTTAGGTGTCAGTTGATCAGGTTCTAAGCCTCCACTGACTGAGGTGACAGGTACATGTGATACGTATATCAAGCCATCACGTATTTGCACATGCAATCCTGACCAAAGTAGGATGGATTGGAAGAAGGTTTAGGGTAGTCAAACTAATACGTGGAACCAGTTCATGAAGTCTATGACTCCGGCTGAGTCGTTTATGAAGGTATAAACTGCCTGTGATGGAGAGGCGAGGATTCAATTGTGGCTAGGGGCTCATGGTGACATGGCTCAAAATCAGAGGCAATTGTATATTTGTTTACACTGTTCGTCAGCTTCGAAGCCTTGACTGTCTTTTTCGACCCTATTCGTTCATTCTTTCTACTTTGGTATCACGCTTTCTCTGTTTACTTGTTATTTGCATCCTAATAACACAGCATAATGCTCATATTTTCGCTTGATGTATCATTTACAACTGAAAACGTTATGAAAGATGCCGCAATACAATCAGATAATGTAGCTTAACCTGGTACAGGCTTATAGACTATGAGTCACGCTTGCTTTCTAAGAATTCATGATACAACCGGACTGCCGCGATCGAAGTACGTGGGACGCAGTTCGAATTCGAGATTCACTTTTTTAGCACTGCTTTAGAAATGCAGTATTTTGAAACCGACTGTCACGGGTTGGATTCATGGGGGGCGGGATCGTAGGTGCACACTGCTGAGGAGTCCCATGCTAGGACGAAACAGCTGTCCGGTGCTCTCAGGTTTCCAATGTTCCTCCAACTGATGTCAGTCCATGATGAATACCAACTTAAAAAAAGCATGTAAATCAGTTGATAAATGCCGATGTCCTGAGTACGATCAGCACTTTTTCAGTGAAATATGCTACAGAACAACTTGAGTAGTTAGAAACCACTCAGACCACTCCGTAGATTTCACCAGCCAGATTAGAGTGATCTAAACACCCGACGACAGTTTTGATCATCAGTGGTGTATCCGAACTCTAATCTCGCTGGCGAAATCTGCAGAACAGCCGGAGTGGCAAATTGATCATCTAGCACTCGTTTAGTCAACCCACTAACCTTTCAGATATGACTGACATTTAAATGTCATACATGGAGTGTATATTTTCACTCACTATTCTTCATTCATCACCTATAAAGCTCCAGTATTACACAGTAACCGTCCGGTTGATACACTTCACATCGACGCATTAAGGCACAAAGGTAAGATACGTAAGCAAAAAGGAGTGTAAGTTATACAACCAAAAGTTTTAAACAGTCATCAGATGAGAAGAAGAGCGGCTAAACCAAATAATTTAACCATTAGAATGGAGATAAGATATGGACATATATCTTCACCACCACGATCTGTTTTCAGTCGCATCATCCACAAACTTCAATGATCGGTTACTACTGTCGCACTGATCCATACCTAGAGGCCAAAAGTTCTCTACACGTCTTAGACCAACAGTCGGAGAAATTTTCTAATATAGCTGTGCTGAGTTAGTTACGATACGAAAACATAGGATAGTTTTTGTTAGAAATCATGCAAAACTACTTGCATTTTTGAAATCTACACTATGCTTTGCATAAGTGTCATAAAGTAGTTGTTTTGATACTTGCTTTATACTGGTTCGCAGTAATGAGTACTGGGTTCCCACTCGAGTAGTAACAACAGCACTCACTGGGATGTCAGTACATCTAGCTGACGAGTTCCAAATAGGACGAAACGCAAGTCCTGGATTCCACTGCAAGTCACCAAGATGAATATGCTTTAAAGTAGATTTTTCGAAAACGTAATACTTATCAGTTCAAAGTAGTCATATCAAACTGAATAATATGCGTTAAAAGTCATTCACAATAGAGTTAGGCTTAAACTCTACACCTATTATCATAATTATTCGGTTAATTTATTGAGAAGCTAAATAATGAAAGTAATGTACAACCAAGATATAAATAAATAAGCTTACAGAACATAAGACTCCATTGCTAGGTGTAATCATACCAGCAAAACGTTGTGATGGTCTTCGACCTATAGGGTCTAAATCATTCGGTAGAAGACATCCAGACACTATAAGTAAAAAGTATATATCAACGATTGAATGAATGTAGTTATTATTTATTAACGGCTGGATACGATTTGCTCTGAGGATATGTTATTAGCGAACTTGCTATCAACTTGCTATCACCAACATCATGCTAGCATATACAGTGAGGAATCCTTGTGGTGTGATTTTCAAACGAAACCTAAGGTCTTTTATCATGAAGACAAATTATACAGCTAGGTTTATCATAGTTGAGAGAACTAAACACATGTTCCAACATAAACCCCATCACTGTACAAAACAATTGCATCTTATCTCACTGCGTGTATCAATTCACATGTGTGTCTGGACAAATATACATAGGAAGAATTAATTGAGATAAGCACTTGACGGTGGTGAAACATGTACAAAATGGCTACAAAAGTAGCTGAATTCACAGGTGCTTAACCATCATTATGCATTGCAAAACACATTATTGATAAACATCATGGGACTGATATTAAAACAACCTTTGTAATATTGTATAGAAAATGTGAGGGGTGTATGCTTAGGTGCTGAAGTGCTAGCTATTCACAACAAATGTAAGCCTCCTTTATCTGCTCAAAAATAGTTTATCCTTACACTAAGCCTAATCTAGTAATGTTTATCTTACTGAGACTGGCTTCAAAACTTATCATTCTCTCTTTACTATCTTGCTTTTATTAACATATTTGTCCCTCTTGCATTTCCATTTTTCATATAAAAGTCCTAATATATAAGTGTGGGATGAGATTGTTCAAAATGTATGGCGCAAACGAATCACATTCCTTAGATAAAATAAGTCTTCCAATTACGTTATCTAAATTCATGAAAAGGACTAATTGCTTTAAATTCAGTCAACACTATTGTCTGAAACTGAAATTATCAAAATGTTCAACACCTTAGCGAAATAATGACTTGCACAATTGCGTTGACAGCGGTGTTAGTTAAACCAGGGGTCAAGCTCGACGTCAAGCTAAACAGTATCAATGGTATATTTTAATTAGAAGTAGATAATTAATTATGTAGGGAACATCAAGAATCTATTCTCCTAGCTCAGAAGCTGATCCATTCTTTCCTCCAATGATCAAATCAAGTAAGCTGAACCAAACAATAAACTAGGAGTAGCTGTAAGTAAAGTATTCAGAGTTGAATTAATTCCTTTCAAATCTATCTAGCAATTACTGAAAATTACATATCAAACAGATTTGAAATTCAGTGAAAGCAATTTTCATATAAAACAGAAATATGAAGCTTGAAGATTATATGAAAGTGCAACAGACTATGATTTTGCAAAGTGAAACAACTTAAGAAGATTTACTTTTGCGTAACGTTTCAAGTTAGCATTATTATATTATTATTTTTCTTTCGGGTTCCTAGTGGAAAATAGGGCTTCAGTAGTACGCCTCCATTACACTCTATTCTCTGCAACAACTGCCCACAAGCTTTCATTTCTTCCTCACACCATTTCCTCCATGTCAACCTCACCTCCAACACCCAACTCGTCGTTTCCCCTCTCCATTCCACTCCACGGCCTCGCCTCATGCGTGATATCCCCAATCGGCCTTCTCAGTGTATGCCCAAACCAATCAATCTCCACTTTCTTTCCATGCATATTTATTGGGTAACAGGTTCTCGGTTGGTTCATTGTGGGGACAGCCAGAGTTCCTTGTTGCTTATTCTTTATGGCAATCCATCTCAGCTTCAGTATCGAGTGAGCGTAGGTGGCAGCTGTTGATGAATGTCTATAGTTTGTTGGAAATGATTTTCGTGACACACCAAGTTTCTGAACCATACAGCAGCACTGACTTGACATTGGTGTTGAAAATCTGGATCTTGTTCACGCTTTGTGCTGAGTGCAGTAGATCTCCACACTGATTTCAGATTAGTGAAAGCCTGTCTCGCTTTTCCGAACCTGGTTTTTATATCCTCGTCTGTGCTACCTGTAATTGAGACGATGCTGCCTAGGTAGGTGAAAGAGACTACTTCCTTTAGGTTTCTCCAGTTAATTGTGATTGGTGCTTGTTGTTGATGCTATTGTTGGTTGAGTATCTTCATCACCTCCGTCTTCTCTACATTCACTTGAAGTCCCGTTTTCGCTGCCCTACCTCTTCTGTCAACTTGTTAGTTTTCGCCTGTAGATCTTAGAGTTTGTGCGACACAAGACACCCGACATAAATCATCATCGTTAGCGAAATCCAAATCTTCTATGCTCTTTCCATCGGTCCAGCGTATGCCCATCTTCTCGCGTCTCACGGTTTGTTGCATGATCCAGTCCACCACAATCTGGAAGTTCATAAGTAATAGTAGGCAGTCTCGTCTTACTTCAAGTTAGTATAGTTGTCAATAGTATATACAAATGATATCAATAAGAACTAAAGAAAGTTGCCCATTAATTCAGTAACGCTAGCTGATGAATATCCTAACAAAAATGTTATCAATCCTTAAAGATGTAACTGAGAACATATAGAAACAAAAGCGAAAACAAATACTACAATAAAATTAAAGGCGCTAGTAATAGGTGTTAGTTGAATGAAGGCAATTGACAGGAATCCCACCTCAGCCTACGTTTCGTGCTTTTTGTTGAGGTATCTCTGCAACCTTTACAGAACTGATGTCCCCTCTGCGATGTCGACCAACGTCATTCAATGTTGCAGCTACAGAACTTACTATTGACCTATTTTAGGACTGGATTATGTTCATTGATTGTTAACCGGATGTTAGCCAACTTTATATTGTCTAGTTTCAAGGGATGGTCATTTCACAGTTTGACCACCAAGCTAGCAGACTCACCATTACGATGCACTGAGACAGATATTATTTAGATGGAGCAAGTAATAAACTCATGGAAAAAATTGTGTCGATGGCTATCGTGTTCCATTAGCTTAGTGGATAACTCTCTGAGGTTTGAAGCAAGGGGTAGTGGGTTCGAGTTTCAATCGAAACAACATCACCCACTGATGAGTCCCACGTACGACAAAACACGCATCCTAGATTATTCTGCTAGTCACCAACATCAATATAGCATCAAAGGAAAAATGTTAGTGATAAAATCTCTTTCGATAATGTATGCGCAGAAGATATCTTCCAAATAGTATTAAACCATAGGTACCACTTCATAACACAGCTACAGAAAACTTCAAAGTCGAAAGATTTTTTCGCTGAGAACTTTAAATAAGTAAACTAACAGCTACATTTAGAACTTAATAAAAATAAATGAAATAAACAACATAGTACAACTTTCTTGTACGATCAAAAAAATCCATAGGAGCTTACACAGTAACTGAGATATAATGTATACTGATTGTCCCCAAAGAAAGCGGGATTCACCAGCTAAACGGAAGCTGCTTTTACGAGCTGCTGAACCACGACATTGACGTTCTTTTTCTAATTCTTCAACAGGAACATAAAAAAACTTTGGGAGCCAAGGATCTGTTTTAGAATGGTAATTAAAAATAAGTAATGTAATACACTTTGGAGATCACATTTAGCAACTTCATTAACAATAACAATAAAAAAAGGAAACAACAAACCAACCATTAATGCCTTATTCAGTGTTTTTTTTAGTCGAAGTCTACCGTTAAAATCAATCTACGAACTGTTCAGCTCCCTAAAGATAACCAATGAAAGATTGTCAACCAGTCACCAGTGAGTCGATTCGGATAGAAATTCCCTGAAGGCATTACCGTACATCAGAAACACTATGATGTAACCAAGGTTAACAGTGAGGATCATTTGTATAGCTATGATTTAAGCTGAGTGTATAAGGTATGGAAACGCCTACATGCTACATATATATCGAATCGACAGTAGAGAACTTAATACCGAATGTGAAGGTTAGCCATTCGATTTCTGAAGGAGTTGATGGTACACAATACTGGAAATTCAAAAACTGTTAGGGATGTCTAGTCTCTAAAAACCTAACAAGGTGTATATATTTTCGTTGTAAAATCTAAACGTTATTTTCGTGCCTTCACACAATGCCATTTATTTTTACCATAGTTTAAGATACTAAACGCTGATTGGTTCATTTTACACTTTTAATATGCTATTTTGTTTGCCCTAGTCAAGGTCCTTAAAAAAGGTACATAAACGACTGAACTTTCAGCTATAATCGCACTATTTAGTTGGAACAAATATACTTTCAATCTCATTGTCTTCTTCTTCTTCTGATGCCAGCTGAATATAGTGTTCAGCAGTCATTGTTTTATCGTTAATAGTATCGCATCAGAGCATTAAATCATTCAAATATACACCGTAGATCAAAAAGCCATAATGGCGTAAACGTTCAGTGTCTAAAAAAACATTCGCTTACTATTTTTACAGGCAAAAAGTATTTTTCAGCTCAATTTATTTTTCATTCTGAATGGCTAAGTGGGGATTTTCAATGTACATTACAAATCATCAAAAAATACTACAACTCCAGCCTATTTCAATCCACATATGCAATGGTATTTTTTTATGCTTTCAAGTTTCTTTAGAGATTGGATTGGCTTTACGGGGTAGGGTTGCTAACCTTATGCCTAACCTTCCCTCTTTATCCGGGCTTACGACCGGCAAGTAACTAATGTACTAGTAAACTAGGTGATGGTAATTAGGGTGTAAAACTTAACCCATGTACTCAAAAACAGTAAATAAGTTTATTTTCAACTACCTAGGTAATAAATACAACTTAAGCAATGCAAGCCATTGATCGGTTTCGAAGTCTTTTTCGTCACTGGTTGATGTCAGACAGAGTAACCTACAGGTAGTAAACAGCTATTCTTATTTAGTTACAAACTCCTCAGCAGTGCGCATCGATGACCCTATAATGAATCAAGCCTTGAACGGCCAAGTCTCTCGGTAACATTCAGTCGGTAAGTTGACATTCAACGATTTAGTCTTTCAAACTTTTTCGATTCCACATGTTACATAACGACTCGGAAAAATTTGAAAATAGTAAATCACTGAATTCCGATTCAATGGGTGAATGGTAATGTGCTAACCATGCGACTTAACAATCCAACCACAAATTGACTAAACTATATACAAAGCACTGGTTTTGATTACCTTAAAATATAATAAACAATTTGTAATATTTAATTACTTAAAAGTAATAGAGATTATTTCACAATCGACTTACGTGATTCAGACACAGGATGTACAAGAAGTGGTTGCATTAACTGATCATACTCCATAGCTTTATCTAATTCACCATTTAAGCAGTCTAATCAATTGGAAGTAAAGTGTTAACAACAATCGAATTAACACTGATAACAATGACAACAATAATGATAGGGACAATGAGGCAACAGCATCAATGGAACTACTGACAACAAATGAAAAAGTGCTTCAGCTATTTCCAGAACAACTGCCTAGGCTACAAAACTCATAAATATTTTCATACCAAAGTAAAAAAAAATAGAATGTCCATTGAATGTTCATGTAGTAAGAAATAAGCGACACCCATCGTGTGAAGGCTAGTGATACTACTTGGCTGCCTAAACGTCGGTAGGTGAAACAGGGTTCGAACCCGTGACCCGCTGTTTGATAGTTACCTTCCTAAACCACTGAGCGACACCTCTACTCTACACCTGAGAAGTATTCTAGGAAAAATTCGATGACAAAATAATAATAACTTTTTTAACCATTATTTTTTACCCCTTCCCCCTCCCAACCCATGTCACTTTTTGTCCAATCAAAATGGACGATGAAACATCCCATGTGATTGATTACACGAAATCGAAAAGTACTATAAAACGGAGCAAACTGAGGAAGGGTTGCTATGTTTTCATGATGAGCGACGATACCGTCCAAATTGTTGTCACCGAAAAAGAATCAATCTTTATGGAGCATTTTTGTCTCACTGCGTTTCCGTCCCTAGAGTCTTTGAAGGTCGCCCTAAAGGAGTAAAGGTCACCGAAGAGCCTACGTCAAGTTTGTTTTCTTTAAGGCTGGTGAACGTCGGTCAGTAGGTGGTTTAGTGATAAGAAGGTTAGTTCTGTTTGTTTTGACTATATATTTCGTAGAATTTCACCGAAATGTTCTAGTCGGGCTTTCGTGCTCACGAAGTTCTTAGAAAGTTTCTGGACAGTAACTCGGTGATTTTTAACTCACAGTCATCCCTGCAATTCTCTGATTTATGACAATAGTTCTTGGGCGCGGAAGTTGACGCGAGTTGAATTGGAGAGCATAAGGCCACTGTTAATATCCGGGACGGCTGCATCTAATGTTTTTGATTTCGTTTATGCACACTTTGGTAAACGATTGAATGATCAAGATGTGTACAATATACGTTATCACCTCTTCACTCAGTGTAATTTGACCGGTAGTTGAATTTTCCCCTGAAAGAATGTTGTTGTAGGCATTCATGAAAAGTTGCAGGAGCATATAATGAGTCAAGGTGGATCGGTATCCTTCTCTGTAACAGAGAGTGGAGATCTGAAATCCTCTTTTTCGCCACAGCCAACCAGAGGAAATAAGCTGAAAAATGTCTTGATCTCCTGTGTCTCGATGGTACTTACAAGACTAATAATGAGAACCTTTTTCTCTACGAGTTTGTATCCATCGACATCAACTTCATGGCTATTCCTATAGCTTTTACCATTCTTCAACGATGAACAGCAATTCTACACAGCTGTTCCTACTTCACTTTCAGATTTCAGATGAAGACAAACTGCACCAGAAGTGAACTACTTCATGACAGGAAGTGAACGAACAAAGGCCCTTCTCAGGACCATCCAAAATGTGATTTGAATGAGTTCTTTCGTTCTTTTAAACAAATCAGAAGTGATTATCCATGTTTAACTACTTCACTTATCAACCGAATTAATGTATTACAGAATGGTAGGTTGTTAAGAAGTGTAGGACAGAGAATGATAACTACCTATTATGCAGCTAAGGTCCGGATAATTGAAAAGTCGAAGCATATATACCCATCAAAGCACTTGGAACAGGTGAAAGATAAAATCACGTCCCATTGTATTTATTCATTTAAATGTACGTGTGGTCAGTTACAGCTAACAGTAGCTACAATTAGGTACTGTGTACAGTTCAGAAAAAAAAACAGGAGCTTTGCGCTTCTAAATGTCCCTAGCTCAATTCATTTCCTATATATTATCAACTAGTACTTCTTTCCATAGGCAATTCGACTTACAAGTCATTCACTCACTAATATTTGTAGTGTTACTCAGCTCGTTATTAAGACAAGTTACGTGTTCTCCTTGTTTAATTGAAATTAATTAGGGAAGAGAATTGATTCAAACTGATCAAATTCATTTAGTTTCTATGCTTGGGTAATTGACCGACACTCAACAGTCTTAGCAACTATGCCTTTTTTAGACGTCTCCCTCTCCCACCAAATCTTCGTTTCCAAAATATTAACAACTACTACTACTAAACATTTCGGTTACTAAGCTGCTTCAATCGTTGGCAATGTCCTCATGGATAACCTTCAATCTTGATGCATATTAGTTAACATGTACTTATCCTAATATCCAAATATATGGAGAGATGATTGTTTACAAAATATTGCTTTAAATGACCTCAGTGAATTATCTTCAGCCATAAAAAATTTCAGGTAACATTATTTATGCTAGTCATCAGAACTCTAGGTATAGACTGGAAGTAAAATGTTACCAGAGGAAGCCTATTCTAATCTCAAAAACTTTGTAATGATTGTTAGCGCAACTGAATGAAGTATCCGTAGTGTTAGTCCCTTCGTCTTTTAATAAGCTTCCAGTTGGTCAATGAAACTGTATTAGCTCTTAACATCCACATTCTATCAGTGAAATGCTTCCGAAACAGACATGTTCACTTGCAAACAACAATGTACCCTATGGTGTGACCTGCGTGCGAATTCCCTGTTGATCTGCTCCATTATGGAAGTCTCATTTGATCAACTAAAATATTTTTCAATGGAATCCATGCATTTACTAGATAGAAAAAAATGTAAGAAGTGAACTCGGGATACTTTCTGAAACTGTCAACTATAATTGAAGGCGTCGCCAAAAATCCTTGTTTCTTCTATCATAAACAAAATATTCAATACTCACACAGTATTTATAAGCCAATTTACTGCAGTTATTTGATAACAACAAGAATTCCGATACACTACCACCTCTTCTCTTAGAAGCATGAGAAATTCAATAAATGCTGTCTTTTAATCACAGCTGAAATAAAATAGTTTCCCCGCTGTCATACCTTGAACAACAAATTCACTCTCAATAAAAATGTTGAAGTGCAGAGTATATGGTAGCAATTTAGTGGCAAACGCAGAGATACATTGTAACATTTGTCTGTATGAACGTGATTACTCAGGTAGTACCGGTTTTCGAGGACCACCTTAATGTTGGTCAGAACTACCAAGGCAGAGTAATCAGTTTTCTCACCAACATTATCCTCAAAATTACAGCTAGTAGTGTATTCCTACAAGGATTTAAATATATCGATGAAAAGATTCTGTATTTTCGGATGGAATAATATATTATAAGTATATTTCAAATGAAAAGTTTACAAATAATGGTTAGCTTTTATTTCAGTAAATTATTAAGAAAATATTCCAACTGTTAGTGTGATCACGGGCAGTAAATTTGTTCACCAAAATAAGGACTTATCATTGTGTGCAAACTTTCGATCAATAATTTTAAGATTTAGATTTCTCTGCAAACTTTGTTTGCAGTTGTAAATTACACTCAACATATATTGATCTCGGTGACTACCAGGACGCGCGTTTCGTCCCACTCGGGACTCGTTAGCTGGATGTAGCAACACCCCAGTGAGTGATGTCGTCCCCACTGTGGATCGAACTCAGTACCCATCGCTTAAACAGGCAGAGTGTTATCCACTAAGCTGAGTCCCAAATAGGACAAAATGCCAGTCCTGGAGTCCTCTGTTAGTCACCAAGATAAATGCTACATCATGAATAAGGAGCAGTATCAAGGCATCCCGTATAGGAGCCCATCTACCAACAGAGGTCGAGCAATTCAGCCCTGTATAACAACGGGAAATTGCAATTATCGTAACATAAACTACACTCAATACATTTTGAAACAGGCTCCCTGAAATATTACACAATATTGTCACTACAGAACTAAATTCTCTACAAATTTCAAATTCATTTTGGATTTGATCTTGACCTGATGGCGATTAATTTCTTAAAACAGAATTTATCTGACAAGTGATGTTTTTCTAAGTCAAAATAAATACAGAAAGCTTATCTAAGCTCAACTAATCAGATTACTACAAGTAAGTGTCCTAGTCCAATAGGAAAGCAACTTGGCCACACAAGCACATTAACTTTTAAACAGTGGAATCAGCCAATCATTTTTCATTTCCGATTTCTTTCTTCCACCCTAAATAAATTAGGGGAGAGAAGTGTGCCGGGTAATAAAGGTCAACCAAATAATACCAGTATATTAGAGAATGAGATGGTACATACGGAATGCATGGTAATAACAATTGTCATGGCCACCTAGTTGAAGCTATTATTAGAGGTGTCAGCTGCCTTCTTCAAGATTACATGTACATGCATGTACAAAACCTTTTCAATAAAAGAAACTTCACAGTTTAATAAACATGAAAGTTGAAAATATACCCATCAGTTATGAAGATGAAAGAAAGAACACACTACTACTATGACACATTTAATATAGCTAATAACTTGACTGAAATTCATATCGAATGTGTAGTCTTTTAGTGACTCAAATGTATCACTTGACGCTAAATAAGTACTGTCAGCTATAGTAACTATTATTCTTTAGGTAAATGAATCGGAAAATATTCCAAATTTTGAGAGGTAAATTTAATTCCTCCCCTCCTCTCCCCCCCCACACACACAATTTGCAACCAGAAAATTGAAGGAACTTTTGGTTCCACATTACGCTTCCCTGAAGCTGAATACATGATACTACTAATATCGAGTTGTATTCCGTAAGAAGATTATAGATATGCTATTCACTTCATCTGAAATGACCTGGTTAATTGCGTCGTTTTCATCCATCGTGCTTGTAACCACCACACAAAAACATTGGAAAACATTGTTCCTAGATAGAAGACATAGATATTTATCCAAGAAGATATGCGGATAGAGAGAAAAGACTAGTCTGGAGAGGGATTAATCAAATTGTATTTTATTTTATCCCGTCTATAGTTAAACAGACAGACGATGAATCAGTCAATCAATAGGATTGTTTTAAACGGTGAACTATCCATATATTAGAAAAATTTTCCTTCTTTCGCGTCTTTGGTCTTGCGACCCCAATACACGTTTCTACACGTCCACTGTGTCTTCTCCATTAATTAGTCGGGTCAGTAATCCACTAGGAATTTCTTGAAGGTTGGGTGCTGACAGTCGATATCCATGCAACATTAAAGCCCATAGCAGTTTTTGAATCACGAGAGCAGTGAAATAACACTGTTTCACAGAAACCTAGATGTAAAATTCTTCAATTACAAAGGAGGAGTGTTTTAATAAGTGATATCATCATGCTCATCATGAATATTAAGGTAGGATCAGGCATTACTGCGTAACGGTTCAAGTTGCCACACCATATATCAGCATATATTAAGCGAGAAAGCAATAAGATGAAAGATAAGGAAATAAAGAAAAGTCGACCAAAAGTAGTAGAAAGCAGTAAAAAAAAGGAAGAAGGAATAAAGAAATACTGAATTCAGTATCATGATTAAAACGAAGATAATATGTGGAGATATATGCGCCGATGACATCCACTCTGAGCTATTTCGCCTGGAGCGTACAACCACTGGTTTCTGTTGTCATGCAGACGCCAACCAGGAAGTCTCCATTTCCCTCCACTGCTCAGAATATATATATATATATATATATATATATATATATATATATATATATATATATATATATTTGTGCAAGTGAATGGAACTACAATAAAGCTCGCATCAGTAAATTTAGCTAAACACATACAAGTTTCAGAGATTTTAAAAGCTACATGTATTTTGTTGTAAGGTAGTTGGAAGCAATCGCTACAGGAGCCCTCCATTTAGGGTTCTGTGCTTATCAGTTGTAGTCAGCAGCAAGATGCATCTTCAACCCGAAACAAATGATGTCTCTTCAGATATATGAAATCCGCGTCACTGACTGCTGTAGTCAGAGATATTACCACAAAGCTAGCTAGGCTGTAATCAGCCTCCTGTAGGATTGGATTAAATACACCGACTAGTCACAAGAAAGTAACCGATTTCTTGTTGTGTAATTCTGAGTATCGACCAAAAAATCCCTACGATCATTTAGCTATGTGATAGATAGTGAAGCAATTCACCGTCGCAGTGGAATTCATATGTTCGACCACAGTGAATGTATGCCGATTGAATACTCCTAGATGTATATTACACTCATCACAGACTGACATCAGTTGGAGAACCAATGAAAACCTGGGAGCATTGGATAGCCGTTTAGTCCTACTATGGGACTGCTCAGCAGTAGGTACCAACTACCTGGCTAGGATCAAACTCAGGACATTCAGGTTTTACGGCAAACGCGCTACCCTTTCAACCGAAGGGTTGGAGTACAATAGCTCACAGTTTCCTACTTCTGTTAACTGACTGATGAGGCAAATGCTACTTTAAACATAAAGTCTCCATTAAACTCAAAATACATACACTACTACATAGTGTTCATTAGTGACATGCTCCCAGATGGATATTCTGAAGTTCTAATGAGAAGCCGCGCATGACCTGTGGGGTCAACTAGTTGGAAGTCAAGCGGACCCCAACTGAAGACCTTGGATGATAGTCGCGCTATATTACTAGTTGACAAAGAAGTAAAAAACTGCAGACGACTGAGTTCCGACCCATTGGCTGAATGGGTAGCGCGTCCGTTATGAAACCTGAAGGTCTTAAGTTTGATCCCTAGTCTGCTTGTGGGTGCGTACTGCTTAAGAGTCCCATATTAGGACGAAGTGGCTATCCGTACTCCCATGTTTTTAATGGTTCCCTAACTAATTTCAGTCCATCCTATTAACCTCAAAATACATATGTATTACAGTCACAAAATGGACAAGGGATTTAAGGTGAAAAATCAAATCCAGTACATTTTTTTTTAAATGGACACAATTTCAGTATAAGTTGAACTTGTTTATGACAATATTGAATTTAGAATATGTAGTCAAACTAAATTAAACGCATGTTGTAATTAAGCCACTAAAAATGTTCATGATATTTTCAGTCTCTTATCGATATGAAATGATGACCTTCATAACACAAACCACTTATCTACATTAACAGTTGTTATCAATTTATAAATAATCTACATCAAACTAATTGAAAACCATAAACTCTGAAATACCCAGGGAATTTCATATAAAATCAAGACATATGGTCACATGAATGTAAGGCAAAATATTCCATTGCATTAACAGACACGTCAACAGATATTTGAACACAGCATAGCAAAGGGAGACCATAAGCATCAGCATAAAATAAGTGATACCCGATGCAAAAGTGATGGCTCTCGTGTCTCAGTGGCCTAGTGGATAGAACGCTTTGGCGCTTGAAATGATGGGCGCTAGGTTCGAGTCTCAGCGGGTTAGCCTGTTTAAGCGTCTCCTCTGATGAAAGAGAGTGATTGTTGATTGTGTTGACCACTGCACTTACTCAAAAAGTCGAAACTGCCTAGGTAAGTGGGTTAGCAACCAATGAAATCTCGGTTCATAACCAAAAGGTACGCTTGGCTTTTGCTACTTCATGCTGTTTATGGTGTCGATGTATACTACTCAGCACTTTGCTCTGTCGTACCATATCGTTGTGAAATATCGCCATTAAACGTGGATATGAGAAGGGTTAAGGTGTTCGACAGCTTAAAAGTGTAGATCGTGTGTCGTGGAACCACCACATCAGTAGTGTAGAAGTCAGCCGCAGACTTTTAAAGAAAGCAAATCAACTGATGAGACTGTGAACATTCATCGTCTGCAATGGCTGAGATGTGTTACGCATCCCAAGTCACTGTTTGCCGTCACACAGTTTTAGTTGAAGTAAGTTGAGTTTAGAGAAAAACTGAAACCAGCCAGGTTTAAAAACAATATCAGTCTGTGAAGTGCCTGACTGTTGGTCTGAGTCTGGTAGAGGCGTGATGAAAGGAAATTCATAGCCGATATCCCGCCGTGAGATAGTAGAATAGTGGAAGAGAAGGTTATACATAATCTGGTCAATATTAGAAAAGAAAATTTTCAATCATTGAAACCTATCAGGTTTAAATTCCCGAATTCATATGGATTACCTAGTTTTTCCTTACAAAAGATATGTCAACGATTCATATTGATGTGAAAAAGGCTCAACAGTGCACAAAATCTCATCAGCCTAACAAGTGAAGAAGAGAATAACGATCATCTGCAACTCCTAGATGCACTCTTGAGTCAAAAAGGAGACAGTCGATGTACAGAAAGCCTAAATCTAAATTTCTGTTCGATCTTATGCCAGTGAGTTCTAGTAAAACACCTACCTATTCAACAGGATCTATCGTATTTATGCATCAGATAAAGCAGGAGATTCAGATTACTGACTAGAACACATTAAAAACGGAAATTCGTTGAAATTGATAAATCGTTTCAGAAACTAGCTAATACCAATGCCCACTATTTATACTCCGTATCCAAGAGAAGCGTTCACACCACCCAACTATGAAGAAGGGGGTTGAATAGTACTAATTTGAGACTCAAAGATTTCATTGATAAAACATACTATGAAGTCGAGCTTATCACCACTGAGAAAACAAAACATACTTCATCACAAACTTAAACACTGCATAAACGATTGCGTCACATCCCATTGTGTTTACCAGTCTGTATGAAGACGAACATTATAAAGAGTAGTTGATGTTGTTTGGTACTCGTAATTCCCCGTTGCTATACAGGAGTAATTGAGATTCTATAATCAATCTTAATTTTAATCTCCTATTATCATTTGGCTATCTGAGATAGCCGTAGTTTGGTAGACTAGTATTTGTACTGGGTGATGATGGAGGTGAAAAGAAAATTCAAACCGCCACCGGATTCGAACCAGCGACTAACGGGATTTCCGACTCGATCCTCTACCAACTAAGCTACGGGGTCCGAATGCTGACCAGATTTTTATTTCACTTCAATCACCAAACGTTTTGTGAATTCGTGACACGTTACTATCGCTTGACCGTAATCACACTGGCTGCCTAGTGAGGACTTCTCATTCCAATCACAATATAACTGAATTAGAGATGGGGGAGTATCATATTAATTATCATTTTGACTATCTGAGATACCCATGGTTTGGCAGACTAGTATTGATAATAGGTGACGATTGAAGGTGAAAATGGTAGTCGAACAAAACCCTTAGTGACTGAAGTGAAATAAAAATCTGATCAGTAGTTGGACCTCGTAGCTAAGTTGGTAGAGCATCGGGCCGGAAACCCAGTCGTAGCTGGTTCGAATCCAGCTGTGGTCCAATTTTCGTTTCACCTTTAATCATCACCCAGTACTATTATCATTATATTTTTCCTTCGGGTTCCTAGTAGAAAATAGGGCTGCAGTAGCATGCCTCCATTACACTCTATTCTCTGCAACAACTGCCCACAAGCTTTCATTTCTTCCTCACACCATTTCCTCCATGTCAACCTCACCTCCACACCCAACTCGTCGTTTCCCCTCTCCATTCCACTCCACGGCCTCGCCTCATGCGTGATATCCCCAATCGGCCTTCTCAGTGTATGCCCAAACCAATCAATCTCCACTTTCTTTCTATGCATATTTATTGGGTAACAGGTTCTCGGTTGGTTCATTGTGGGGACAGCCAGAGTTCCTTGTTGCTTATTCTTTATGGCAATCCATCTCAGCTTCAGTATCGAGTGAGCGTAGGTGGCAGCTGTTGATGAATGTCTGTAGTTTGTTGGAAATGATTTTCGTGACACGCCAAGTTTCTGAACCATATAGGAGCACTGACTTGACATTGGTGTTGAAAATCCGGATGTTGTTCACGCTTTGTGATGAGTGTAGTAGATCTCCACAATCACCCAGTATAAATTATCATAACTGTTTTAATTCCCTTCGAGTTTTCGGTTTTATATAAACTGACTGAACAAATAAATGTATTATCAGATTATTCGAAATATACTGAGCCAATAAATCACAGATAAACTTCATCTTTCGATTATACTATCAAGGAAGCGTGAGTAAAATAAACCTAGTTTTTTTTTCAAGTGGAATCACAACGCCTTCATTTTATAAATACATGAAACCATACAGTCTGTATGAATAGCTTATTAACGACAAGAATTCAGGTACACATTTCACACCACTACTGTACAAATCAAATAGACATAATGTCAACGTGTGCACTGAATATGTTGTTAATTGGAAATCTATCCCGAGAATGCTTAAAGTTCATTGAAATGATAAAGTGATGATATAAATATACAATTCGATTAGAAGTAAGCAATTAGTGTTTAACTTACTTTCAATAATCATATAAGCAAAAAACATTGGCCATTCATTCTCGATACCAACAAATTTCTACAGGAAAAAAAAAGCAAAATAAGAGTTTGGAATGGAAAAAAAGTTATCTAAAAGTAAATAAATGTCAGACAACAGCAATAAACACAAATACTAAAACGTCAACCAGTGACCATTGGGTTGAAATACACTATGTCTATTTCAACCAAAGCAGTTGGATTGTGTGATTAGCTGGACAGTCAACTGGCATCAATCTAGGATCTGGGGTTATTACATAGTTTTTCAGTTGCAGCAAAACTCATATCAGCACAACAAGCAACAATCCACTAGTGTGGAAGTCAGAGGAATCGACAAAAGAGCGGTAGAAAGTCATGACAAGATAACAGAAATAAGAAAATACTGAATTCAGTATATGTGAATACATCTGCGCCACTGACATCGATTCTCAGACATATTACCTACAGTCTCCAACACTGGTTTCTGTTGCCACGCGGACCCCAACTGGAAAGTCTACACTCTGCTGTGCGACTTGGACCAAAGACTTCATATAGTGATGCCATGATTTAGTCTGGCCATCCAAAGCCCTTTTCCAGAGAAAACCTAATTCAGCCAATATTGTGCAACGAGGCAGACGGTGAAAAGGCATGCGTAACACATATCTCAGCCACCTCAGTTGATAAAGGTTCTCAACCTCACCAACTGACTTTCCTCTCCTCCGTAAAATTCTACACCTAACTTCTACGTTACTCATGTGGTGACACCACAATACACGGGCTATGCTACGAAGGGAGCGCTGGTCGAATACCTGAAGTCTTTTCGTTTCCTCTACCTTCAAAGGCTATATTTCACAACCATGTGTAGGACAGAGCGAACCGCTGTGCCGTGCGCTCGGCTTTTAACAGGCAATCAGATATTACAGCGGCGCCATTAATGGTGTAAGTTGGAAGCCAAGAGAGGCTTCAGCATCCGTACGTATATTTCGTCGGTCACTGACCAGCCAGGGCTGATTCATCTTGTGTGATCAACTCTTGTCTGTTTCATGCATATGCCTTCAAATCCTAAACACAGACGTGTAACGGTTTTTGAATTTATTTATCCTCTTCAGAAGTGGCTTCTAGAGAATTGGACAGATACTTTGTCTAAAAATCAGCTTGAATGTTTTTCTTTTCTTTAAACATTCTCTGCAAAGTCCGCAGACTTCATGATTCCATTTCTTTTCCAAAACATTACTATTATGTGGAGATACTGCTTATAAATCCAAACATATGAATTTCAACCTATTAATTACAATTGTGAATGCCGTTAAGCATATTGACTTTTACAATATATAGTGTAGTATCACTAACCCTGTCAAAATGAGTATATCCTATACCTTGTATACAAGGTCATCGATTTATCTTTTGTATTAAATACAGTTAAATATCTTCTGCAGCAACCTCTAGGTCCTAACTCATTATTAAAACAAAGAGAAATATTCACGATCTTCCACACAACATGATCATTTCAAAAATACTTCATACGTTAGATGTTAGTTGGATTCTAATAATCGGCAGGAAACGCAGGAACTAAGTTCCGTGTTTTTCATCCCTTGTCAGCAAGGAGTACCTGCAATCTCGATGCGACTGATGTCTCTTTGAGATTGAAACCTCCCATCACACTTAGTACTGCAGTCGGATACTTTGCCGTTGAGCTAATCAAGCATTGTGATTATGTCTCCTAGATTGGAGGTGTAAACTGCCTGTTGGAGTCCCCGAGACGACAGGAATCAGTAATGATTGATGACTTTTGGTGAAATGGCCAAACATTAGTGACAATGATGCAGATGTATTCAATCTACAACGTTTTCTAAGGCTTGAATATATTCAATAACCTTCATTTTCGAACTCTTCCTCCTCATACAGTCTACTCTAACATCAATCTTTTTCGATTCACTTATTCTTTGCATGCTACTGTGAAGTGTAACATCTTGAACTGATTCACTTCTATGTGAGATTTTACGTTGATTTTGTCTCTCTGTTACATTGCAAAATGATCAGTAGAATTCCATCAGCACTTAGGACTAGACAATATGAAGTTAGTTATCCTACAGTGACCCATCAATATACTAAAAACTTTTCATGCTTTTAAAACTGTACATGAATCAGTATACCTAAAGGTGATTTTGATTGTTAATTAAACTAACATACTTCACATCATAAACATGCTTTCTTTTTATCACTAATATTTTAAATCTGTAAAACAAAATATACTGGGATTTTTGATTGAAAATTTCCGGTAAAATCATAATCTGATAATGAAAGGAAATAAACCATGATTATGATTCCTTACCAATGAGTAATAGCATAATCATCACCTTTCATCACTTGCTAATTACTCGTTATCATTTGACTATCTTAGATAGCTATAGTTTGACAGATTAGTATTTATACTGGACCTCGTAGCTCAGCTGGTAGAGCATCGGACCGGAAACCCTGTGGTTGTTGGTTCGAATCCGACCGTGGTCCACATTTTCATTTCATCTTCAATCATGACCCAGTATAATTACTTGTTATTTTTTCATAAGGTATTCAAGAGCTTAAAGAAGTGATGAGCTATTGAACTAGTGAATGAGAATGAACTCAAAATAAGATTCTTTGACATTCTTTTGGCTCAGCAATTTTAAAAGACAACCCCCATTCTATTCTTCCTATATAACTATTTCTGAATGTAGCTGTAAGTTGATAAATAGAGTTGGAATACCCAAGAGTTAGATATTTTTCTAATTTGTCTTTCAAAGTATATGATTGGTGTTACGGTAAGAATTAATAGATGAATAAGGAGTGCACGGTCTAGGAGCTTTCCAGCTGAGAATATTGTATCACTGTAACACACAACATTTGCATTCACACAGTGCAAATTATAGATGAATTTCCGAATCTTGTTAACTCTAAATATATTCGTCCTTTCATATGTATATGCGGGAGCAAGTAACAACAAAGAACACAGAGGCGGCTGTCTGCTATGATTTGCAAGCAAATGCCAAATGGTCTATGTCTAGTAGGTTCACCATCGTTTATTTTTTATTTACCACCATCGTTTAACTATGCTTATAGTCATAGTTATTAGGTAAATTCACAAAGAATCTATACCTTTCCATGTTTTTCCCTATCACATTTCAACTCGTTTCTTCCTTTCTCTCTTCCCAACCACCACAACCACTGATAACTATGGAATAGGTGACCAGTTAATCATCACTATTGTGAGACACCAGCCGAGTGCATTATTGTTTTTTGTTATTATTTGTCCTTTGGGTTCCTAATGGAACATAGGGCTTCAGTAGCACATCTCCATTCCACTCCGCCTCTGTAATCTTTTCAACCTGGCTCCACAACAGCCCACAACCTCTCATTTCTTCCTCACACGATCTCCCCCATGTCACCCTCACCTAGGACGCCCAATTCATCGCTTCCCATCGGGGTTCCACTCGAGCGACTGGCCTGGAGCGTGATGTCCCCACTCGGCCTTCTCAGTGTATGCCCAATCCATCTCCACTTACTTCCACTGCATATTTGTTCAGCAATAGGTTCTTGCTTCGTTGGTTCGTTCCCAGTCAACCAGAGTTCCTTGTTGCTTATTCTTTATGGCAATCCATCTGAGCTTCAGTAACGAGTCAGCGTAAGCAGTTCTTCATGAATGTCTGTAGTTTGTTGGAATTCCCTTTCGTAACGCGCCAAGTTTCTCAACCATTTAGCAGCACTGACTTGACTGAATTGGTGTTGAAAATCCACATCTTGTTCACACTTTATGCTGAGTTGAGTGCAGAAGATCTCCACACTGGTTTCAGGCTGATGAAAGCCTGTCTTGCTTTACCGATCCTGGCTTTGATGTCCACGTTTGTGCCGCCTGTAGTTGAAACAGTGCTTCTTAGACAGGTGAGAAAGGCACAGTGCATAGTCTCCAATTATTTACAATGGAAACCTTAGTTAATTACATCCCCTCCAAGTAAAACATAAAGAACTCGTTGGTTTGGCATGAATTCACCTATACCTTGTAAATTTACCAAGACTTCTTATTTTCAGTTTCGATTTACTTTTCAACAAAAAGTCATTTTTTGCAGTACCTAAGTTGGCCAATCTTTCGAATACGGCATCATATAAACATTGAATTGAAACAATAACATATACAGGATATCTCTTTGACCAAATTACACTATCTGTTAATACATACTTTTGACAAGGTGTAGTTATAAATCACTAATACTCATCTTGTTCAGCAGTACATTTCGTTAGTTCATGACATTTGTTTCACAAACCATACATTGTGATATTGGTTGAATGGTTTCCAATGGAAACTCTGTTGACACCAAGGTTGGCCAGTTAAAAAATTACTCATCTGCGAGAAATATCAAGGTGAACTGTGCAATTTGTAAATCACTTGAAAATTAATCATTCTATTTGAGGCACACCAATCCATTTAAGTCAACTAGCTAGATTCAAATGATATGAACAATTCAGCTCTGTGACCTTAATTTGTCCGTGTACGCCATTGATGAGGTCGGCTTGAAAGGAGCGAAATGGTCATCTGGTGTATAGATCACTCTGATCTTCCTAGCGAAATTCACTGATCAGCCTGAGTAGCGTTGTACTGACATTTATGAACGTTAATACCGTTGGATAAAATGGACTGTGCTATGCTTCAGTAAAAGAAGATAAAACTATACCGGAGAGACAGAAAACAAAGCTGAATTATGCTGTAGCTATGCTGTCCTAGACAGTAATCTTCCACTTGTGCATCATATCTTCGAAACTGACTACAAAAATTACCGTAAGAGAATCAGTATGTGTATGATAAAAATTACTTCCTTACAGTGTAGTATGTATGAAAAGTACGGTTTACTTTTACACACTCTTGAAGAAGTAGACATTAAATGACTTCAAAAGATTAAAATAATGCCCCCACAATACACTGGAATGCAAAGTTGGAGGTTCAAGGTTACCATCTATGCTTTTATTTCACAATTTACAACACAAACTTGATACAGTATGAATAACGAGAAGTGAATCACATAAAACACTACAACCACATACATTATGACGGTATAATGGATAAACATAATGATAAAAAAATATAAAATGGTCAGAGATGGAGAAACAGCCACATACAGCACATTCACAAGCGTTCATTATTTGTGTAATACTACTCAATAGTCGTGGACACAAAAGAACTACAACATCTCAGGTAGGTATTCATCATGAATTGACATCAGTTGGAGAAAAACTGGGAAGCTAAGAGCACTGAAAAGCTGTTTTGTCCCAGTATGGGACTCCCCAGAAGTGCACCTTCACGACCCTACCCACTAGGGATCGAACCCAGGACCTTCAGACTCCATGGCCATCATTTTATCATTGAGCCACTGAGTCGGAATCCAATGCTCCAGTGCTCCCCGGTTTCCCTTTTTTTAAACTGATGTCACCTCATGATGAAAACCAACCTGAAGTCAATAAACGAATTCCCACAAACCTCCGAATTGAACTACAAAATCGCCAGCGATTCCGACTGTTCTTGGTAATTGTCCTGATTGTTACCAACGGTTAGAGTCCACTAACTGACTCACGAACTACCACCGTTCTACAACTTCCTAGTTGATTTCACACCCGGCAAATCAATGGAGAAGACATATTGAGACCAGTGGAACATGTATGCAGACAGAAGACTCCAAAGTATGTCATAAGATACATCAAAATGTGTAAGCCTTAACAGAGTAAGTCACCTAATCACAATGTGAACAAAATAGATGCATGAATGACATTCATAATTGATATGTTGTCTGTCATCCTAACTATAGTCGTAATCAGCGCAAAGTAAATTTTTATTGGTCAAATTGTACATTAATTCCTTGATCCACTTATTAGACAACGTCTCAAGATACTGACTTGTATGACTTCAGAACCGACATCCAAGTGGTTGTGATCCTATAGGATGCTAAATGACGGTATGACTATCTATCTGCTTCCTCCGTTAGTATCACTGCTGGCAAACAGTTAATACTGTGCAAGCCTCTTGACCGAAGTGAGCAACACATATCCAAGTCCTTGGGACTTCGTTATACAAGTTCCAATGAACACAACCCTAGGTCTGTCTGACTTCATAAGGACCAACCTACTCCCTGGAAGTTATCTGACTGACTCGGAGTATGCAGACGACACTATCCTCCTGGGTGAAGACGCTGACGAAATGCAGGGTCTTCTAAACATCTTGAGCAGAAATCAAAGTGTGTTTGGCATCCGTCTCACACCTGTTAAATGCGAGATGTGAAATAGGGCCATTAAAAGTAAACGACATCAAAAGGTCACAAGATTTTGATCACAGATGTATCTATTTAGCATTGCTCCCCATTGCTGGAATCATCAACTGACCTGAATAATGTTCAGGTCACACGAAGGATACTACGCATGATAAGAAAGTCGATTTATGAGGTTATCAACCATCATCGGACACTTCGACACACTTCGACATACATTGCGCATTCCAACGTCCAATGCTAAGTGAAGTTCGACTTATTCGGAGAAGAGTTCACGGTGTCCAGACAAAAACCTGGCACCAGTTCATCATGTCTCCGACTCTTCATCTCAGTCCTGTGATCACATGTGGTAGACTGACTTCTTGGAGTCCCTCAGACAATAGGAATCAGTGATTGAAGAATGATTCTCGGTGAAATGGTTAAAAATTGGTCACAATAACACAGATCTATTCACTCATTGACATCATCTAAACCTTCACTATTTGCACTAATCTCTGTCTTCAAATTGCTTATTTTTTCACACAAATTTGTCTACCTTGATATCACTCTTTTCTATCCACCTGTCCTTTGTGTACCATTGTGAAGTATGATAAATTGAGCCGATGCACTTTTTCGCGAGGTTCTACACTGAGTTTGTATGTTTGTGGGTGACGACTACTCTCGTATTCAAATGCGTCATCAGTCACCGGAATAACCTGCATGTTGATATAAGATGTAAGCAATCCTATGAATACAGTCAGTTTGTATGTACATATTCATACATATAATATATTCGCCATATCACACAATAATATGACCGGGAGAATGTGTATAAATAGGATACCGCTGAAAATTGAAGTCATAACATTTCTCAGGCAGATATCACTTAAAGAGAAGCGTGTATAAGAAAGCGTCTGTGAGTGTATAACAAGAGAATTCGAAAAATAAAAATAATTACAGCTCTAAACAAAATCGCATTCAACATCAGATATTTACCAATATCTGATACTTTATAACTAATGAACGAACGAAATGTTCTCAGTAACCTTGTACATATACATGCAACAGGCAATAAACCAGGCCTATTGTGTGTGATGCTACCTGACTCCCTAAACCTCGGTAGGTGGAGCAGGAGTTAGGTGTAAAGTTTTAGGGAGAAGAGGTAAGTCAGTCGACGAGGTTGTGAACCTTCATCGACTGAGATGGTTGGGACACGTACTACGTATGCCTAGTCACCGATTGCCTCGTCACACAATGTTGGCTGAGGTGGGTTCAGGCTGGAAAAAGGCCCGAGGTGGCCAGACTAAAACATGGCACCAATGTATGAAGTCTCTGACTGTTGGTTTAAGCCATGTAGGACGATGCAGACTAGGTGGTTGGGGTCCACGGGACAAGAGGAACCAGTGGTTGGAGACCCTAGGTGATATGGCTCAGAACCGAAGTCAGTGGCGCAGATGTATACACACATTATCCTCATCTTAACAACGCTATACCGAATCTCACTATTTTGTCACTCCTCTTTCCTTTCTTCTCATACTTTATATTTCTTTTGACTGCATTCACTTATCTTCATCCTTCACCTCACTACCTTTTTACTTGATGTGCTGATATGAGGTGTGGCAACTCGGACCGTTACGCAGTAATGCCTGGTCCTATGTTGATAATGATGATGATGATGATGAGGTGGAGCAGGCCTCGAACCCGTGACTTCTTGGTTGAAAGCCAACTCACTAAACCAGTGACTCACAGCTGCTGATGTACAGTTTCCTCATGATATAGAGGTATTCAGCAAATAAAATAAATGCCAATCAATGATGGAGGATGTTTATGCTTCAAAATGTGCATATTTCAGATGGGTGGACAAGTGATGCTCACTTTGGAAATCAAAAGTTTATCAATGAAACTTCAAGTTTAAGCAGTAATCTATAAATATAAAGCTACAAATATGGCCTATGTATGTGAACTGAATGATAATAACACGAAATAAATAGAGAGAGAGAGAGAGGCCGTTTTATACATGAAGCCTAATTACATCATCAATTGGCAAGCAGACTGAACAAGCAGCATGGTAATAATACTTTTTTACTATTATTAAACAAACCATTAATTCTCCTGGTTGATATTCACTATTTGTATCCAAAACAGTAGCATAACCATCTCGAGTAAATCGTTTAAAGCCATAACGACCTTTCAAACGTTCTACACAACGTTCCAACGCTGGTGTTCGTGTATCTGTTGAGCATGTACCATACGCAGGCCAACACAAAGCTGGTATAAGTGAAGCATCAGTACCCTAAAAAAATTTAAAACAAAACAAGAATAAAAATGAAATAAGCTTGATAATAAAAAGAAGAATGACTGAAAATGTCTAAGATATATATTGTGTACTCCAAGTCCACTCTAATTCTACAAATTTTATACATATCAAGAATATAAAAAACTGTGTAATTTCTTCTTCCTTTGATTATTTCAGTTCAGTTCATGCTACTTAATTATTTTTTTCTGTGATCATATGTAAATTAATATTATTATATTATTTATTTGTTCCTTGGGTTCCTAATGGAATATAGGGCTTCAGTAGCACATCTCCATTCCACTCCGCCTCTGTAATCTTTTCAACCTGGCTCCACAACAGCCCACAACCTCTCATTTCTTCCTCACACGATCTCCCCCATGTCACCCTCACCTAGGACGCCCAATTCGTCGCTTCCCATCGGAGTTCCACTCGAGCAACTGGCCTGCAGCGTGATGTCCCCACTCGGACTTCTCAGTGTATGCCCAATCCATCTACACTTACTTCCACTGCATATTTGTTCAGCAATAGGTTCTTGCTTCGTTGGTTCGTTCCCAGTCAACCAGAGTTCCTTGTTGCTTATTCTTTATGGCAATCCATCTGAGCTTCAGTAACGAGCAAGCGTAAGCAGTTCTTCATGAATGTCTGTAGTTTGTCGGAATTCCCTTTCGTAACACGCCAAGTCTCTGAGCCATATAAAAGCACTGATTTGACATTGGTGTTGAAAATCCACATCTTGTTCACACTTTATGCTGAGTTGAGTGCAGAAGATCTCCACACTGGTTTCAGGCTAATGAAAGCCTGTCTTGCTTTTCCGATCCTGGCTACTTTGACGTCTTCATCTATGCCGCCTGTAGTTGAAACAGTGCTTCCTAGATAGGTGAAAGAGGCTACTTCCTTTAAGTTTCTCCCGTTCATGGTGATTGGAGTTTGTTGTTGTTGGTTGGATATCTTCATCACCTCTGTCTTATCTACGTTCACCTGAAGTCAGTCCCATCTTCCTTCGCTGCCTCTTCTGTCAACTTGTTAGTTTTGCCTGTAGATCTTCGAGTTTGTGTGACATTAGACATAAGTCATCGGCGAGATCTAAATATTCTAGGTTCTTTTCCACGGTCAAGCCAGCGTATCCCCCTCTTCTCGCACCCCACTGTTTGTTGCATGATCCAGTCCACTACAATCAGGAATATCATGGGTGATAGTAGACAGCCTTGTTTTACTCTTCACTTCAAAAGCATCACTGAGTTTCCTCTAAATTTTGCATCTCTTTCTCACTCATCAACAACAATTACCTTCTTAACATAAAGCCTAGATTCATGGCTTATTCTTGTTGAAAAGACTCCAATAAAATCAAACACTAAACTGATAGCACTGATTTTTTCCCTTGCTTTGCTTAGTGGCATATATGATGTATAGATTTTGATCAGTAACTGGTGGTCGAAAAATCTCTATTCTTTCCATCTCATAAGTAATATGTGTACTTGATTCAATCCAACAGAGTGACACTAGTGATTTGTACAGCTTGGTAGTAAAGCTTATCATCCTGTGCACTGGGTGAAGTATGTTCAAATTTACATTGGATGCATGGAATTGTAGCTTATTGGTTTAGGCAGTTGACTTTCAGCCACGGGTCACGGATTCGAACCCCGCTTCATTTACCGAGGTTTGGGCAACCAGGTAGTATCATGAGCCCTCACACAATAGGTGTGGCTCATTGTATGTCGTAAAAATATCCACCAAGTTGCTGAGTGGAGTTCCAATCGATTCAGTTCGACATTGGGATGAAGAAACGCCTTACTGATAAGTAATATTAGGAGGATCAGAATATCAATCCAGAGTTTTCAACCAGCTGACTCCTAACAATAACAACAACGAAGAGAAATAGTATTCGATATTTCATATTACTGAGGTGAAAACCTTTTTTTCTCATAACACTACTGGTATTTTGACTTCCATTAGGCACGTCGTACTTGCTTCGAGAAATGATGTTTACATTGGGTTGTTAAACGTAACGAGTATGAACCTTTGAGCTTAGGTTATTGCTCACAGATACTTATCAACAAAGTAAGTCAACAATATCAATGAAATTCGAATACCCATTGAAATCGCTATTAGTTCCAAGACGATACAATGTGCGCGCTTAATAGACAGATAACTTAGTACATAAGACCCACCGACTCCAACCCAGAACGAATATCGAAGAGTGAACTGGATGGGAGAATTTATTCCTCCGAGAATAATAATCAATTGACGCAAACACACATGAGATATGACCTTATTTAAAAATTGAGATATTAACATAGTAAGAGTAAGCATTAACTAGTCAGTAAATTACCTTGAAAATGGGAGCAGAAATGAACTATTGGCCATGCCGTTACAAATGGTGCAAAAATCTTTAGATTAATAAACAATATTTTGCGCAAATCTAGGGCTTTTCAAGTGAAATGAAAACTTGGTTTGTTAATTAATCACAGTCAGCGATGTAATGAGTAACCGACAGACTTCGGAAAAGCAAAACCCAAAAATTATGACGATGAATATGTAGTTAATCTGAAAGACATGCAATTTTGTCGATTGACTACACTCAATATTGGCATGGTATGGTTAAACACACCTGGTTAGTGAGTGGCATAAGAAATTCTAGTTGGGATGGATAAAACAGTCTAAGAATGCTAACTTGGTTTATCACTCTTAACCTTCTAGTTTCGCATATCATAATAATCAAAAACAAAGGTAAGCATACGAACAGGACCGGTACTCTACCTTTGATGCAGATTCTCTAGGTAGCAAATTCGTCATAATTAACCTATTGCGACTATGCGCATCAGCATCCATGAAAAGGATAGATGAATGACCTCCTTCTGATCCGTAAATATTGAATCCAGCAATTGATTCCAATGCAGCTTTTGCCATACAAATGGAACTAATATTATGAAAATAAAAGGTGATAATCAGTAAGCAAAACTATAAGAATAGACAGTTTTCCAGTGGTTTATTTAACATAATGAATAAAATATTCTTCATATGACGTTGGTTGCTGACGAAATCTCAGCTCGGATACAGAAGCCTAGTTTGGCATCTGTCATTTTGCATCATCTCTGGGCCCAATGGCAAGACGTTGAACAATCTAACAAAGGACCAGTCTTCCGCTCTGCACTTCGTTCGGCTGTGAAACAGGGCCATTAAAAGTAAACGACATCAAAAGGTCACAAGTTCTTGATCACAGATTTATATATTTAGCATTACTCCCCATTGCTGGAATCATCAACTGACCTGAATAATGTTCAGGTCACACGAAGGATACTACGCATGATAAGAAAGTCGATTTATGAGGTTATCAACCATCATCGGACACTTCGACACACTTCGACATACATTGCGCATTCCAACGTCCAATGCTAAGTGAAGTTCGACTTATTCGGAGAAGAGTTCACGGTGTCCAGACAAAAACCTGGCACCAGTTCATCATGTCTCCGACTCTTCATCTCAGTCCTGTGATCACATGTGGTAGACTGACTTCTTGGAGTCCCTCAGACAATAGGAATCAGTGATTGAAGAATGACTCTTGGTGAAATGGTTAAAAATTGGTCACAATAACACAGATCTATTCACTCATTGACATCATCTAAACCTTCACTATTTGCACTAATCTCTGTCTTCAAATTGCTTATTTTTTCACACAACTTTGTCTACCTTGATATCACTCTTTTCTATCCACCTGTCCTTTGTGTACCATTGTGAAGTATGGTAAATTGAGCCGATGCACTTTTTCGCGAGGTTCTACATTGAGTTTGTCTATCCGTCTGTGTGACATGAAACTGGATCCTGTTTAATTAAGAAGGGGCTCCTAGCACTAACGAGATTATTTAACAGTAACCAAAGAAATAAATACTACATTACACCAGGGTTTAGTAATAATCTAAAAATAAGGTGTACTCTTGGAAAATAAAACTGTCAAAAGTGTGGAATGTGTTTTTTTTAGTTAGTTTCAACGACACAGTGGCGTCAAGCAAGGAAACTAACACATTTTAAGCTTCTGATGGCCATCACACAAAATGTCAAACACGAGTTTTGCACTGTTTGTGGAAAATGCTACATTATGATTGATCGGGATATATATATGCTAATTCCGGTTAACAAGAGTAAGTTTTCATTGCTGAATTGACTTGAAAGTTTATACAGACCCAGATGTTCAGGTTGAAAAAGAAATCTTATAGTGATAACAGTAGTGACGATAGGTATATACCAACTTGCTCTCCCCATAGTATCAGTGAAATATTCGAATATTCACTAAGGATCGAGTATGTTAACACCGCATTCCATTCCATTCCATTCAACTGTTTGGTTGCAAAACACTGTCAATAGAGGTAGAGAACATTCAGTCTTCAGGCAGTTTGATTATCAATCCTTTCCCAAAACAGTTGGCGTATGTGACCACCTAGGTAGTCAGCAACATTTGTGTTAGACTTGTTTTTATGACTAGGAAACAAATAAGTCAACAGTTTTCTAAATTTGTATTGAATGAAATGACTGGAGTGTGTTTGGAAATATCCTGTCACTACCAGCATTGAAGTATGATTCTAGTTCGAAGAAAAAGTTAAAATGGAAATGCTAAGGCGGCGAAATGAGAACAAAAAATTAGTATCTCAAGTTACTGACCACTGATCTCAGTCTTATGACAAATTATAAGCATTCGGTTCGGATATCCATGACAGTAGTTGAGATGTTATAGAACATTGGTTCAGGTAGTCAACTTTCAACCAGTAGGTCACAATTTCGAACTGCACCTCAACTACCAGAAATCAGGCTGTCAGTCTCCTAAGCCTTCATCATTAGGTATCGGAAAGTGCAACCAAACTCTGGGAAAATCAATCAACTTCATTCACCTGAGAAGATTGTTCTGGAGGTGCATAGTAAGTTGAAAGTAAGACATTAAGGCCTAAAAATGATTAACCATTACACAGTAGATTTTTAGCCACTAGTTCATAGATTCGGACACTCATGCACCCATGGAAAGCTGAACAACCAAACTGTCACTAACCTTCAAATAAAAAGTTTGGTTTATAGTTTTGTGTTTAAGTGATTGATAACAGTTCAAATTTTATAATTAAAAGAGAAATGAGATGAGAATAACGAAAATCAAAGGGTAAAGACTTCATATCTTTTAATAAAACATTTTACCTAGCATGTAATTCAGTTATATTACGGTTCTGTTTTGTTCCACGTTCCCACATTCCATAATCTGGGATACGATAGGCTCTTTCCAGATAGAACGCCAGATTTTGTACAAATGCCACTTCATCTTTGGTATAAACAATCTGGATAAAATAATAATAACAATAATTTCACAGGTACATATTTTTACTGAAAGCAGAACGAATAAAGAATGGTGAGCATAAGATTAGGAGACATGAGATATTCTCGTCCTATCGGTTTATCAGTGTTCTTAACAAAAAGGAGTCGAAGAAAATCGCTTGATATTCCAAGAAGAACTAGCCTGAGTAGAGCAGTTTGCGAAACGATCAGATCAACAACCGAGTTATACCTTTCTCTATGATCAAATAAAAAACCCTAGCGATGATAGACCATAAGTTAAGCTTCTATTGTACTAAACATTAGTCCCGAAATACAGTCATACTAACCTACATGCACTGCGCATGCCGATCCACCACCTACCTCGACGTGCAATATACTAGAGGAAGTTGGATCAAAGGTGACCAGCTCAAGACCTGTCACCAGTATATGGAGTCTCCGACTCTTGGTCTGAGTCCTGTGAGATATAGACTGATGGTTGTGTTCCCCAGATGATAGGAATCAGTGGTTGAGGATATGGTTGAAAATCGGTCACAATGGTGCAGATGTATTCACTCCTTTTGGGACATAGGGCTTTAGTAGCACGTCCCCATTTCATTCTCCCCTCTGCACTCTTTTCAACCTGGCTCACCACTCCACACAAGCTTTCATTTCTTCTTCACACCATCTCCTTCGTCACCCTCAAACGCCCGATTCCTGTTTCCCATGCGGGTTCCGCTCGAAGGCCTGATCTGGCGCGTGACGTCCTCGAATGGTATTCTTAGTGTATGTCCAATACAATACAATCTATCTCCACTTTCTCTTCTGCATATTTGTTGGGCGACAGGTTCTTGGTTGGTTTGCAGCTAGCCCAGAATTCCTCATTACTTATTCTTCCTGGTTATTTATCTGATCTTCAGTATCGAATGAGCGTAGACGGCAGCTGTTGATGAATGTCTGTAGTTTGTTGGAAATACTTTCCGTAATGCGCCAAGTCTCTCAACCATCACAAAGAAGCACTGACTTACTTGACTGACATTTGTGTTGAAATTCTGGATCTTGTTCACGCTTTATGCTGAGTGCAGTACAGTATATTTCCACACTGGTTCAGATTAGTGAAGGCCTGTCTTGCTTTTCCGATCCTGGCTTTGACACCCTCATCTGTACCGCTGCCACCTGTAGTTGAAACGATGCTGCCTACGCAGGTAGATGAAAGACACTACTTCTTTTACATTCCTCCTGTTGATGGTGACTGGTGTTTGCTGCTGTCGTTAGTTAGGTATCTTCTTTACGTTCAACTGAACGAAGTCCTGTTTTCCTTCGCTGCCTCGCCTCTTCTGCCAACTTGTCGGTTTTCGCCTGTAGATAATCGAGTTTGTGTGACAAGACATCAGACATAAATCATCATCGGCGAAATCCAAATCTCTAAGCTTTTTTCATCGATCCAGTCAGCGCATGCCCAGCTCCTCACAGTTTGCCGCATGATCCAGTCGACCACAATCAGGAAGATCATCGGTGATAGTAAGCGGCAACCTTGTCTTACACCTGTGCTCTGTCTTCATTTCAAAGGTATCACTGAGCCTTTCATTGTGAATCACTTGGCATGCACCATCCTCATATGGCATATAGTTGTTGAATGAAGTCGATAAGGTTTTGTGGGACTAAAACCGTAGTATTGAAGCAGCTGCCTGCCAAAGTACTTCTCGGTCGACGCCTCGATCAAAGGCCTTTTCATAATCGACGAAGTTGAGATAGAGAGTTGACTCCCATTCAACGCTCCGTTCTATGATGATGTGTAGTGTCGCGTTGCAGTTCGATCCGCACATGATTTGTTCTTCCTAAATCCACCCTGTTCTGATCGTAATTTGAATGCAGAGCATTTTTTAGTTTCTCCAGGGTGATACGGCTTAATATTTTGCTTGGGGTAGACAGAGGTGGAACATGATTCCTCGCCATTTCTTGCAAAGCTTTAGGTCACCCTTCTTTGGAAGTTTGACAAGATAGCACTTCTTCCAATCGATCAGCAGATACCTTTCCTTCCTTCCTTGCAAACCTTTTGCAATAGAAGTGGTGTCAGCATGTCCGCTGTTGTCTCTGTGTCTGTTTTCAGTGCTTCTGGAGGAATTCTATCTGGTCCTGCTGCTTTCCCGGACTTCAACAACTTTATGGCGTTTAGGACTTCTGCTTTTGTCACAGGGTTTGTGTTCACTGGCAGTTCTGTGGCTGGGCTGCTGGTGGTATTTCTGGACGAGCTGCAGGTGGTGGTCGATCCAAGAGTTTTTTCGACGTCTTCTAAATCCCAAATATTTGCGCTAACCGTCATCTTCAAATTGTTATTCTCTCACACAACTCTGTATACTTCGATCTTAGTTCTTTGTATACTACTGTGAAGTGTAGCAACTTGAGCCGATGTACTTGTGTACGAGGTTCTACGTTGATTTTGTTAGTCAGTCAGTCACATTGAACCCCAACCATACTTATTTACTTTGAACCAGCCGCCTTTAGAGTAAGCCAATAAATTCTTTGTTGGCCAATGAATCAAATCTTAAATTGCTCTCAATCAGAGCTTATATCAGCTATTGAAAATTAGTATAGTAACCCCTTATGATAAATCGAAAATACTTCTCTCATAAGTAAGTTATCAATCCACAAGATGTCCATAACGAAGCTCTGCTGAGTAAGGATATTGCCAAAATGTAAATTTATCTCAACAAATAGACTAAAGATTCATTAAATATTCGGCAAAGAGTCGAGCCCTTAAAGTGGGAAATAATACAATGAGATCATTACAGATTCATGAGAAGTTTTATCATAATAAATAAAAAGAGTGGATGCTTCACCTGACTAAGTAGCTACATTATCCAGAGTGGTAGAATTACCTACGGTTAAGTTGCTGAGCGATGCAAAAAAAAAATAATAGACCCAATGACTGAATTATTCTATTTGCGGTATCTTCGAAATATCGACTTACTTAAAAAGTATTAAACATGTGGTTCAACTGGTTTTATCTAGTCTACAGTTAAAAGATAAGGCGGATGGCGAATAAGACATTTTACCAGTACACAATTAACACTATACTGTCATAGGATTGACCCAATTCGGTGGAGTCATTTTTTGAGCAAACTGAGACAACAGGTTACGAAGTGAAGTATATGACGTACAACAATAAAGATTGACATGCAATTTGTACAAGCAGATTTGATATTCATCATCTTGAAGAGTGAAATAGTTTCCGATGACAACAATAAAGAAAAGTATTTAAAAAGGTCATAAGACTGAGTAATAACCAATAAGTTTCTTCGCCTGGGAATCGTAGGCACATACACTAGGATCGCTCATTGAAAATAGCTGGTTACATAACGAGGAAACGGGAGTCTTTTGCGACGACTCATTTACTTTTATGATTTTTCCAAACAATAATTTATACTTGTTGGCAGTAAAATATGTGAATCCTAATGCATCTCTGTAAGTTTGATGGCTAACTTAACCGAAAAGACAAATAATAATTGAACTGAAAAGACTCTTTCTAATAAAAAGTGACTGACCTGAAGTCCAGAATGAATCATTTGAGTTAGTTGAATAACATACAGAGCAATACAGTCCATTTGTAAGTTTTTATAATGATCATCGTATATAGGTTCACCCGTTTCATAATCGAAACGCGGATGCAAACAAGTATCCAAATTTTGAACTCTTTTAAAATTTTCCAACTGAAAAGTTTATGAAGGTAACATTATTCCCAAAGTTAGTATAAAGTTAACGCACGAACTTCACTGAACAGGAATATCAAAACACGCAGGGTTTGAAAGTAGTTTTATTTGTATTACATCATACACTAACCTATCAGTGAGATAAAACAATGAAGCTTACTTCTTAGTATACACAATAAACTAAACAGTAATCTCGAGAAATCTACGAACTCTCATCCATCTAAGCATATTTGTGCAAATATTTTACACAAGTGTAATGAAGGTATTAATTATGGACAATGGAATCACCATTTCTTCATATTAGAAGCATATGATGACTAGAAACTCATGGAAATAACCAACTTATCTCAATCTTACTAATGCGTCAGTGTGTATTACTGGTCCTCATTAGAATTAGAGCACAAAAAATAGACAAAAAAATGTATCTCATAAAAACAATTTATCTCAACAATAATACTCGAAACATACTCGTGAAGACTGCTGCATCCAACCCATTAAAATGCTACGCATACATTTAACTGCACTTTGTCCAAGTTCATATTGATGACCCTCATCATCGTCTACTCGCCTATGGAGAGAGAGAAAACAAACAAGACCCTATTACAAATTGTTTGGCATTACTCCCTACCCACATATTGAAATGATGTGAAAAACACCCCAACTGGTCAACTATTTCTGTTAACACAATTTAGTTCCAAAGTAATTTTCGGTAAGAATCAGTAACATATGTTGTTACTTGTATTATACGCGTCGCACAAGAAATGGTTATCATGATTCGGTGGCCTAGTGGATGATGCTCTGGCATTTGATGCTATCTGTCTTGTGTTCCAGTCTTGGTGGGAACAAAATCACTCACTGGAGAGACATGTATATCCAGCTGACGAGTCCCAAATAAGACGAAACTTGTGTCCTGCATTCCACTGCTAGTCACTAATAGTTATTAAGAACCATTAACAGTAGGAAAATGCATTATAGTAGGGGAGCGCTGTAAGTTTATTTCCCCTAGTTCCAAGCTAGTTCAATTAATCTCTATCTACCGGAGTAAACTTAGAAATGTTGGTCTGTCGAAACCATCAACCACATATATTAGTGACCAGTAACCCCCTTTATAGAAAGGAAATTATGCAATACCAAGTAAAGTTGTTCAATTAGATTCTTATGGATGCCGTTTGGACGCCTGAAAAGTTGCAATTTAGAAAGAAACAGCTGTCCAGTGTCGTTTTAGTCTTATTTAATCTTTGGATAACTTTTCTCCACACCATATAGAACAGAATTCTAATATTCAGCAACTGAATCCATCAAACTCTAGTCAAAAATGTACCCGCCAAATTATTTTTACATGTTTGCGATCTTTAAAAATCAAGACTAACAGTTTAAATACTTCGAGTATAAAAATTAAGTGCTGATGAGACGACGAAATTCAAGCTGAAAATAAAAGTTGTTATACCCCATCATGATTAAGCCGATCTGATTACCTTAGCTGACACAGATTCTTTACACAAACGACTTAACAGTGTTGTCAACTAAGAGAATATTGTGAGATTTACATAAAAGGCTTATATGACAGTCGAAATCCCTCCAGCATTATCAGCCAAGACGTTGGTCTTCAAAATGACTAAGCAACACGTGCAGGCCTTTTAACCGAGCAGTGACCTACACCTACTGTGTGGAAGGCAATGATAATACCTGGCTGCTTAATTCTCAGTACATGAGATGGAGTTCTAATGCATTACCCATTGGTTGGAAATTGAGTGGATAACTTAGTGAGCCAAAGCTACACCGACTCCTAAATGCGCATCAACCAGATCACTTCAGTCGAGTTTCAAAAATCTGAAAATAAAACAATGATGTCTATGAGAATCATTTTGAATTAATTAGGGAAAAAACTCTTTACAACCTAAAAATAAACATGATTGATAACGTCAACGAAAAGCCATTTACATATTTATATAATTTGTTAGGAACAATGAAAATATGTACTATTTTATGAACGGAAAAGGCACTCAGCTACCTTGTAAACATTGGTGCAGTGGGCAATGAGCCACACCTCTATTTTGTGAAGGCTAGTGATACTAGCTGGGTGTCCAAACCACGGTAGGTGGAGTGGATGTCGAACCCGTAACCCAATGGTTGACAGCCATCTCTCTAAACCACTGAGCCTTAGATCCGCATTATTTTATGAAAGCAACATTATTAAAAATTCACCAGGATAAAATTCACTCACGAAAAGCATTGATGCAAAGCCCATACAACTGTAGCGCAGTAGACAGAATCACGTACATGACTATATCTACAGTTAGGATCCTTAGGTATAAGAGGAAATAATCCACTGATAGGGTGTTGAAAACGGAGAATCTGGCTTTTTACTAATAAGAAAAGACAAAACAATACAAAGCGTAGAAATGTCTAAGCGGTGATAGTCTAATGAGGAGAAATATGCAAACGACTGAACTGTCAAGAAACTTTAATGTGCAATAAACACACTTCAACAAACATTATTAAGTGACAAAGTGTCTTCGACAATACTAGAAATTGTCTACTAAAGCAAAATAACAATCAAAGAAACAGGACACAGTAATGATGATAATTGAACTTGGATACCTCTAGGTCTTAGCAATAACAGCACACAACGTAGGTATACAAAAAACCACAGTTTCCAAAAGACAGAAACTCTGGATTGGTTACCTTCGGGAAAGTTTTACACCTGGTCCCCTTGAAGCACTTTAACAAACCAAGAACAGAACTTTCAGAGTAAAAAAACTCACATGTCAACAAAATAACATCTGATTCGCGTTGCACAAGTGATGGTTGTCGCTCCTCAGTGGCCGGGTGGGTAAAGCTTTGGTGTTTGAAGCGATGGGCACTGGGTTCGAGTCTCAATGGGAACAACACTCACTGTGGTGGAGGCACACCCAGCTGACAAGTCCCAAATAGAACACAGCCCGATTTCTGGATTCTACTGACTGCTATAGAATAGACTACGATGAAAAAAACTGGCTTTATTTCACAGTTTGAATAATCGTGTTGAGATTATATTTGTTTACCTACAAAATATGACTCTCCCTATCCCCTCAAAGTGTTTGAGAGAGCTGTTATTATTGTGTACCGATAAAGTTCATTTCACATTTGAAGGTGAACATTTTCGACAAATAGATGGTGTGGCTATGGGAAGTCCTTTAGGACCATTGCTAGCTGATATTTACATGTCACACATTGAGAGCTTGACCGGCGATCTCATCAATAAAGTTACTCTCTATAAAAGATATGTCGATGATATAATCGTCATATGTGATAAGCATGAAGATGCAACATGTTTGTTAGAAAGACTTAACAACGTACAAAACAACATAAGCCTGACAAGTGAAGAAGAAAAAGAAAACCGTCTGCCATTCTTGGATATACTCCTAAGTCGTAGAAATGATGGTTCAATAAAACGGTCGATCTACAGGAAACCTACTTGGACAGGTCAGTATTTAAGTTTCCATAGCTTTTGTCCAACCCAATACAAGCGAGGTTTGGTAATTTGTCTATTTAAAAGGATCGAACGTATTTGTACGGAGGACTCAATGGATGATGATATCAAAATACTAACGGAAACATTAGTGGAAAATGGATATCCATTGAAGTTCATAAACCGCTGCAAAAATCAGCGAGGATTCAAACCTGATCTGTGCTCTGTTTCGAAGAAATGCGTTTACATCGCGTTACCATACAGAGGAGAAGCTAATAGCATAATATTAAAACGAAGGTTAAGGTCTGCTGTTAGCAAAACGTACTATGCAGCTAAGCTTATCATAGTTGAGAAGACCAAACACCTGCTGCTACCTAGACCTCAACGCTGTATAAACGATTGTGTCACATCCCATTGCGTTTATAAATTTACATGTGTGTGTGGACAAACATACATAGGGAGGACGAATCGTGATATGCACTTGAGGGTAGGGGAACATGTTCCAAAGTGGCTACGAAAGCAGCTGGATTCACAAACATTGATAAGCGCAGATGGCAGACAACCATCATCATCCATTGCGAAACATATCATTGATAAGAGTCACAGAATTGATATCAAGACAGCCTTTACAATTTTGTACCGAAACTGTCAGGGGCGTATACTTAAGTTTGTTGAGGCGCTAGCCATAAATAAATTTAACCCCCCATTGTGTGTGCAAAAACAGTTTGTCCTTACATTAAGCCTACCTTGGTAATGCTTATTTTATCGTATTACCAAGATTGTCTTCAAGTCTTATCTTTTATTCCTCTCATTATCTTTCTTATTATTGAATTCCTTTATGTCATATGTGTCCTTCCCCCACTTCCAGTTTTCATATATAAATTGCCTTAACAAGTAAATGTGTGATCAGATTGTTCGAAATGTATAGCGCTAATACATCACATTTTTCAGATAATCTACGTCTTCTAATGACTCAGTTAACTTCGAACTTATCCTGCCTGATTCTTTATGACGTTAACTGGCTTATTACCATTGACGTCTAACTCTTTACATTCTTTCTTCATAGTTATTGGATTAAAACTTTGTTGTTAACGGCAATGACCTCGGATCGTTGGCTACGGAACTCGGCTTTAAAGCAACGGGCCCCGAGCGCGAACCCCACCCACTTTGGCCTAGGCAACCAAGTGGTATCTATCCTAAGCCGTCACACGAAATGTGTGGCTTAAAGCCTAGCGTATAAACACACGTATGGTTGAGCCAGATTATTTTTTTATTTCCACAATCCACTGTTTCATTTTTTTAAAGCCACTCTGCCTTGAGTAGTTAGGCATATGCATCAACTGAATTACTTATACCGGTCAATAGATCAATAACATAAACTAAAGCTAATCAGATATCCTAATTTGGGCACAAACATTCCTAAGCTTGGCTAACTAGACGATATGAAGATAGGTAGTGATCAAGCATTTACACCATATATGGGTGGCTGTCGTGCTACGTTGAGCTATCCATATGCCTTATTAAGCACTTCAGTAATTCAAAAAGACGTTTTGAACAATCTTTCTGGGTAGAGGATCAGTTTGCCCTTGTTCCCTGGTTATGTGCACTGAGATACTGGTTGATGATAGAACGAGTACAACAAAATAAAGGCTTGTTTTCATTTTAAATAGGACTGCATCAGTAAACGCCTTAAAACCCTAACAAAAGCAGTTTTACGCTGTCGGCAGATGGTGAGAAACTCTAAAAAGAAATGAACTTATTTCACGCTTCAGTTATTTTGTGTCTTGCCTCACTCAATTTTTAGGACGCTTAAGAGGAAGCTAATATCTCCAAGACGAAAGGAAGCAATGGTTGAGGACTAACTCTTGTTGATATTACTAAGAACCAGTCACAATGGCGCAGATATATTCATTTCTCGACATCTAACGATTGAGTATTTCCACTAGCCTTTATCTTCGAATTGTTTAATCTCGCACACAACTCTAACTACTTTGATATCACTCTTACTCTACCCACCTATTCTTTGTACACTACTGTGAAGTGTGGCAACTTGAGCCGATGCACTTTTGTACGTAGTTCCATGTTAATTTTGATAGTTGTGTCAGTCAATCAGTGATGAGCTAATCGAGATACATAAAAATAAGTGGCTGTTATATAAAATTAAACTCCGTTAAAAACCAGTCACCTTCCCTCTCCCCGGAAGTCAAGTAAAATAAGTGTTAAGAGTGATCGTCATAAATACATAGTAAGGTTTTTCCATAAATATATAATCCGCTGACAAGTACAACACATAACTGCAGATATAATCACAGATACCCATAAAATCAAAAACCCAAACCAAATTTTTCGGGAATGAATCAGCCAATAGAACCTCTATTTCTGTCAAAAGTTATAACAAAGTCATTCCAATCAAACGTCTGTGGTTATGCTAATTATGGAGAAAGAATCAAATGCTCTGGATTGCTGCATAGTACTACGAATAAAAAAAACCTTGTTCTGAAATCTGGAAGAAAAACCGAAAGAATAAATGTACATTCTGTTTTTACGAACTTTCTCTATAGATTCACATTGAAAAATAATATGTAGTATTCATTTTAATTTGACAAAGTGGATTTGGTTATCAATGTATGAACAGATTTCGGAGCAGAAAAACTAATTGCACAATACAATGTAACTAGAATGTAAAACATAATCACATACCAACATTGTAGTAAATGTCTAACTTCTCTTTCAGTGTACAACCCTTCAGATTATCTCGTCGAACAACTGTCATCTTTTGCGTTACGACAATTAGTGGAAAATGTTGAACAAAGGTGTCAATTAAAATAAATTCAAGTCTCGAACTGAATGAAGAGAACGAAGCCGAGTCTAAAAATGCAAAATAATAAGGTTATTTCTTAAGAATATGGGTACGGAAACATATTCAGAATGCACTAAAGTGAGCAAAAGAGGACGCTGAAAAAGACATGTGGAATGAGCAACTGTTAGTCAGTGATGAACTTTTTCAGAGTGGAGTTGTTTGGTACTTTTAGTTTCAGATGTTTTAAATACATTTAAGACCTCATTCGAGGTAGGGGACCAAACAACCATCACCATATCTTAAATATGAGACTCCCATTTAAAAAGGGATTAGTAGATAGGAACTAAAATGATTCAAGGGTTCTCCTATCTCCACCTAAGAAAATAGGAGGGTCGGCTGTCTTTTTCCACTGTTGCGGTAGGAACAATAGTGATCTCAATCTGAGGCTTGAAACCATTAGTGGTTAAAACTGCTATTTTTCCCATTTATTTGTCTTGAACAGGACTATAAACTCAGATAACTTCAACAAATAGTTCATAAACTGTAACCGGAAAGATTACGTCTGGAAATACGTTTTGTATAGAGTTGTGATCAAGTGTATAACACAACTGGGGCGGTATTTAACGCTCTCTGCTAGTAACTTCATAGCAAAAATGGATCTCCACAGTTCAACCACTAGCAAGAATTAAAATAGGCATTCCAATGCCTATTTTCCCATGGAAAACTATACCTAATTCCTTGAGGCTGTACCTAAGCACAATGTAAAACTGAGTATGAAACGTTAGGTGACGATAAGCAGCAATTTAAGCTACATTCAAACCATCACTTTTTTAAGACGTTAGGAAAAACAAGAGTCCTTAATAGCTTTAACAAATTTATTACATTTAGCCGACAGTGACGCCACATTCGAAAACACTGCGTTGGCACATTCAACATCCAATGTCAGTTTCAGTTTGCAGTGATGTAGATAACAGGCCAGTTGTGAAAATCCCTTGAGAAGATATCTCTCTGAAGATTTAGTATCCCAACGAACGCGTTGACTAGATTTCCTTACGCTACTTGCTGAGGTAAAGAGTCCCAGGGAGAAACGCGTATTCAAGTCAAGTTGGGATTTCCTTATGATGTTCTAGGAGATGATCAGTCTTAGCAAGAGAGAAGAGATGCGAAATATCAGTGCTGAAGTCACTACTGAGGATACCGAATGCCAGTACGAAATCACCCTGTTTTCTACTATAAGACAATTGGAATAACTTTATTTTTTATATTTTGTTTATGCTTTGAAGTTTCTTTAGCGGTTGGATTGGTTTTACGGAGTAGGGTTGCTAGCCCTACGCCCAACCTTCCCTCTTTACCCAGGCTTGGGACTGGTTAGTAACTAGTGGACTAGTTAACCAGGTGAGGTTAAGGAATAACTTTACTCGATGTAACAGTTCCTCGTCGGGTACATGCGAACGGCCTGCTAAAAGCTTAGAGCCTTCCCATTCAACACGTTTCAGTGTGTCATCATAAGCTTTTAGGCATGGGTTGGCCGCCTGAATGCAGTTTTTAGGGTGAGATCCAACATAAGTAGAACAGATGTCCTGATCAAAACTTTTGAAAACTACCATTGGAGTATAATGTATATTGGCCCTTCGCTTCAGTCCAATTACAGTGTGACAAAGTTCTCAAGTGACGGCTTATGATGACACCTAATTCTTTCAGTCCCAATACTGGGAGTGATGGTGGTTGAATACTGTGAACAATTCCAATACTCACTGTGCACTACACTTCTATTAGTGTTAATTTCTAGACACGAACGTTCGGACCAACTTACCAGTTCATCCAAATCCGCCTGAAAAGCATAACTATTGGCGTCAGTACTTTGGAGTAGAGGAAACTTTTGGTCTCTGAAATCTCGTGTCTTGGTCTTTAGAGTCCGTACTTTTCGTCACGTTTAGCTTCTGAAAGGCCACAGGGGGATACTCAGTTTAGCGACTTATGTTCTAGTAGTCGCTGACTGTCAATTTCAGAGTTTTCTTTTTTAAATCCTAGGAGGTCTGATTAGGATAACAACAGGGCTGCTGATGCGTCCAGTTGACCTTCGGTTTTTTTATGGCCACTATTATTTAAGTATTAAGCGCCACTGAAAAGTAATGCGAGGATGGCGGTTGGTAGATAATATGAGAAGGTAAGTGAAAAGTGCTTGCGCAAGATACCTGTTACTAGTGGTACTGCGTGGAGGGTGTGGTTCATATTATGGATGCTGTGACAAGGTTACATCTGGATGGGTGGGCATACCTCCACTTTTCACCGGCACACGTCAGCGGACGGTCAACTGTGTTAACGCACATACCGAGCATCTGAGGTTTCTGTGAGACTGTCGGTCCAAAGCCGACACTGTTCCCTGCTGGGGTAGTTCATCTGATGGATAATGTAGCAAGATATTAACAAGCCTCCGCTTTTTGCCTGAAAGTCTAGGGTGGGCAAGTTGGCCGATTGTCAGGGTAGTACATGCGCTTCGCATACGTGGTCGACACCTAACCTTGTTACTCTTTTACACCTTCCTGAGTGGTCTCCATCCGTCACATAATACATTCGCTGCTAGAACTCAACTTTGGCATGCGGCACAAGCGGCTGTCAAAGCTAAACAGCAGCCATTCAAGAAAACGCTGATGTTCAGCAAATTCTTATTTTCAGCTCACTAAATTCAATGATGACCTTCACAACACTAATAAGCGCGGCAGTGATGACGAGGAAGCAGTGGTGGAAAAGACCATGACTCGTATCTAGAGACGGTTTCACAGCAATTGTGACAGACTGAAGGTGAGGAAGGAAAGGCCAAACAGCGAAAAACCAGTAGACTTGATGTGCTCCATAGCATCGTTCCCCTACACTCATGACGTTACTGAAAGTGAGAAGGTGGTGCCAGTATAGGCCCCCGGGCTTGCGAAGAGCACCCGTCTACCCTATTCTTGAAACGCTACTTACGGCACATAGGATTTCTAAAATTTATTTGCGAGGAAATTTTGACACTTTTGAGGTAAAGGACTGGCGATTTCCGGGAATTTCATGCATCTCCCCATTTGGGCCCGGAGTCAAATTTTCGGGGATTTTGACCGACGTATACTGGCCGCGTGCTTGTTTTCTATTTCATTTTTTACCCTAATATTTAAATATCAAGCTTTGTTGATATCGATTTTAGCATTGTGAAAGAGTCTGTTCAACCTGAGGTGGATGCCAATGTCTACTTGGAGCTAACTACCAGGCTTTGGCGGGCAAGAACCGGGACTATGGCCCACTCAACTGGAGCACGTTTTTGACTGTCGCAACAAACTGTCAGAGAAACTGGGACACAAGGACTTGTGCTCCATATTTCCCCTCTTAGCAAGTAAAGGGGTTCGTGACCCCGTACTTGATACCCCGGGAAAGCGGCCTCAGTTCATGGTCAGGCTTGAGATAGCAAGCGGTCTGTCAGTATCAGGCAGCAAACGGGTCCAACGTCTGTCACAAAGTGAGATCTGACGGGACAGGTCACCTACCCACTTTCGGAGGCACTTAATAAAGATGGTGGGAAACAGTTCTGTCAGAGAGGTCATCCTCAAAGATGGCTGGATCCAAGCACTGTTGTATCGTGCCCAGCATGCGCTCGATGCACTCCTGGAACTACCTGGAATAGAAGATCTTATTAAGGAGTAGGAGGCGGCCATAAAACATAAATAACGAGGTCTGGACGAAAGACCATAATCCTTGATTTCGAATCCAAATGGCAACTTCCCTCTGTTTTTATCGTGGCAAACCTAGACTAATATTCCCGTGGTAGCGCAGGGTATTCCGTAAACAACCGTCATCCGTCTATTTGGTTTGGACGAGTTTGTGTAGATGACCTTTTTCCTTCGGAATGCTGCACAAACTTTACAGGGGTATATGGATGTTCTTCTGCAAGATTTGCCGCTTAACGTGGTACACACTGCTGACTTATCGACTGCCAGCCTGGATTTGCACTTACATGAAAGGGGCAAACGGGCAGTTTTAAAGAGGTTAAACGACGGTGGCGTGAGGATAAATCAGAGCAGATGAGTTTTCGGAGTTTAGATCACCGAATTCCTAGGACACATGATGAAAGGAGAATGAATATCCTCACTGCCAAAAAGGTGAAGGCTGTCAGCCAGTGGCTACCTCCACAACGCAACTAAGAATTTTTTTTGGTCCTATCAATTTTTATCTCAGATTCGTACCAAATCTCATACGGCACACACAACCCCTAACTGGTGCATCAAGAGGAGATCCTAAGGACTTCAAGCTGTCTACAGAAGCCATATAAGCCACTGACAAGTTAAAAGTGGCTTTAGAAAAGACTAAACCCTGACGACCTTGATGCCAGTGATCCATTAGACATTATGGCCAGTGCTACCGGTGAGCATGTTGAAGCAGCACACAGTCAACTGGTGAAGAAATACTTGAGGCTATTGGTGTTCCTTTCAAACACTTTCCTCCACCCAAAATGCGACATCCAAAGTTCTATCGGGAGCTATGGGGATCCCTTTAGCCACTAAACACTTCCGTCACATGATAGAAGGTAAAAAATTTACAGTCTACAAGAATCAACAACCTTTAACTTTTGCGCTATGTGCTAAGCCTCATAGATGCTCACCACGTGAAATTATTCACCTCAATCTTATTTCAAAAGTTGCAAACTATATAAGATACACCAAAGGTACACAAAAGTTTGCGAGTGAGGCACCGCCTACAGGCACTACTGACCAATCTACTATAGATCTCAAGGTTTTAGCCACAAATCCAGAGAAAGCCAGGGATTTCAGAGATCTATTTTCTAGTAGTAGCTTTACCCTAAAACTTAAGCATTTACCGCATCCACAGGCGGTGGACCTATTTATTGTGACGCGACAAGATACACCTGGACCTTAAGTGATTAAAAGTACGACACGTTGGTATTCAATAGCTTTCACTGAGTATAGCAACCCGCAACAATGCGTCCGCCAAACTTATCATATATTTAACACAGTACGCAGCTTAATGTAAGAAAACGGGTTAAGAAATGTATGTCATGTCAACATTCCAATGTGAACCGAAATAGTGTCACCCCTAGGAGCGTTTTCTCAACCCCCTGAGCGTTTGTGCACATGCCAAAGTTGATTCTGTGAGCCCAAGCCCCTATTCTGATGGTTCCACACACCTTGATAGACGTACGAAGTTCCCAACAGCCATTTCACTTCTGGTCATTACTGTATGAACAGTGGCAAAAAGTTTTATGCGGCACTGGATTTAGACATTTGGTTTCCGTGCAACGATCACCACAGACAAAGAGGCATAGTTTGAATCAGAGCTCTATAACTTCTTGGTAGAAAGACATCGTCGACAACTTGAAGCTGTCTTTATATTACACTTTGATCCCACAGCTGAGCAAAGTGTCTTACCATGGTAACTTTAGAAATTCGTGCAGCTATTAAGAGTGACGCTCAACGTTCACTGGTAGAGTCAGTTTGGAGCACCAACCTAAGACTCTGCAGAAAGCAGCAGAATCGACCATTCAACGCATGTCCAACGACTAAGGCACCAAATGATTAACTTAAGGCTGGTTGCAGTCCATGGGCGGACAAGAGTAGTTTATGTCCCAACGATACCGACGCTTGCGCACACGAATGGACTCGCCGTAGCAGAATTCTACCAACCTTTAGCCCCCCACAAGAAGGACCCAATAAAATTATCCCACGACACCTAAAATATTTAATCGTACAGCGCTGCAACACCAAGGATAGTGTTAGTGCAGACAGACTAAACCCAGCATAACTGAATAACTTTCCACGATACGCAATCCTAGACCTAATTCCACAGCATCTGGCGGACAATAGTACGAATAAACGTATGTTCGTAAACAAGGTAAAACTGTTAAAACGACACAACCTCTGTAAGAAATACCGTAGCCAGAAAACATTTTTAAATATGCAGTTTTTTGTTTTCAGATATTATCTGGAGGACGTGTGTGGTCTTTATTGCGTGTCCTGTAGAAACATTACCCTCGAAAACTGAAAAATGTCCATCTTTAACAGTGCGCTTCATTTTTGGTTAAGTTTGCAGATGGGCAAGTCTCGTGGGTAAAATTGAAGGAGTACGTAAAAATTATGCATCATTCGGCGGAAGTCAGTGGTGGATGCAAAGTTTACAACAGATAGTGATTCACAACCAGGGTTACTTTGCATTACATGTTAACCTCCCGGTGAGGAGTCACTCTGCATTACGGATAGCAGAAACGTACAATGAGTTCTCAGTACCACTTACTTCCATTTTTAAGATAAAATCTTTTTCCGGGTTTGTGTACAGTTACTGAGGTGAACATTCAGAGACCTAAAGAAACGAGATTACTTCGAAGTCCACTTTCATAATACTGCTGGAACACAGAGAGTGGTTTATGGAGTACAGGTAGCAGAGATTCAAGGCGAGTTCCCATTTTTTATCTGGTGATTTCATATGCTATGTCAAGCATATATGAAGTCATTGTAACGGAAAACGATTTGTAGTCGTATAACTTAATTTCCCCCCAAGTTCCTGATAATTGTTTGACTATACATCTGGCTAGCATCACAGAAAATAACTTTTCCAAGGAGTCATATCTACGAGGATTGTTTTGGAGCACTATGCTACTTAGGAGTATAACAAGATTAATCAACTAAAGTGCCAGCATGACCCAGGACACCATGTTTTAAAGACAATAGGGTTTTGTGTGAATGTCTGGTATTATTCGGCATATTCCATTGTTGAATATACTGTCAGGCTGTGCTTAAACATCAGGACATTTATAACGCTACGTCACAACTGAAAACGACTGTTTTTCGTGGAACACTACTGTAATTTTCTAATCCACGATACATTTTCGCGGGTATGTTATGCGAAAAATGTGTGTCGGTATATTTGTATCCTGGTTCCACATTAGGATGCGGTTGCTGTTCCACACAGTGCACGGTGCAAACGTTTTTTACTCAAGCGTCACATTCTGCATCCCTTTTAAGTTGTTACATTCTACAAAGAGATAATATAGACCAATGATGTTAGCTGTATTAAACTACACGACTTGTGAACCGAAACAACAGACTGCAGTCTAGGTGAACCAACTTCTGCCTACTTTAAAATGGGAGCGATTACTTTTTACCGTTTAAGTACTATTCCTTAGGTATGTTTCATTGGGTATGAAAGTGACTTTCCTAGTCACTGCAAGGCAGTGTGAAAAAGCGTAGGTAATGAATAAAGGGACGAAACTTTTGAACCTCTTCCCTTTTCAGTCTTGTCTCTTGATCACCGCATTCGTTCCCGGGAGTTCCACCGGAGGCAAAAACTTGTTTGTCGTAGGACGAGTCAGACCACAGAAAGACGCACAGAATCACATATGCCACCTTTAGTCATGGTGCAACAGGCACAGGAAGTGTTGGACGTCTTTTAAGATAACTTCGTAGTCAGTGATCAGCTAACGCTTTCACGTTCTTATCCCCGCACACCATCAATACATGGTTCCAAGCTATCGTGACCGCAGTATTTCGAGCGGTAATGGTCACAACACTTTTCAACCGTTTGATCCCCATACCGCTGATAACATAAACACTGAGGTGTTCAATGTCTGAGAAATTTCTTTTCCTCCCTCAAGGTAGTACCAAGGTATGTGACAGGATGCCGGATGTTACGAGTGATAAGACGTACTGTATTTAGTTTCAGACGTGTATACTGAGCCGTGAAACCTGCGAAAATGACGTCACTAGCCAATTTCAGTACCCAGGTACATCAGAGCGACATCCATTAAGTATACTACTGCCGAAATTGTCGCCCGTGTTATTGTCGAAAGCATGGTATCACAACCTTGCCGAAGTAACTGGTCCGCTAGTTATCAGCCAGTCGTAAGCCCAAATAAAGAGGGAAGGTTGGGCGTAGTCCTAGCAACCCTACCCCATAAGACAAATCCAATGGCCACAGAAACTTCAAAGCACAAAGAAAATATCCAAAATAGAAAAGCCTTCTGGAAGCCGATTATCCAATCAATCTTCTCTCACTCTCGATGAAAGTGAAAGTTAACATGGGGACATGGAATGTCCAAACAATGTTTGAACCTAGCAAAGATGCCCAGACTACAGAGGAGATGATAAGGTGTGGCATGGAAGTGCTAGGAATCTGCAAAAGGAGATGCAATGGAAGTGGACTGTCCAAACTCTTAACCGCAGGGTTAAAATCCACTCACACAGTGGAAAACCAATCTTCTCCTGCAGGACCGTGACGGCAAGGTTCAGCTCAAGAGGAAGGAAAGCCACAATCATACAATGCTACGCAACTATAAATAATGCAGATCAAGAGAAGAAGGAGGAATTCCACAGACAACTGGAATCAGTAATGGACATGACCCCACCTCAGCTGGCGACATCAACATTCTAGTGGGTGTGGTGATGTGAATGTGAAACTGAGAGCGGACAACACAGGAAGAGAACTCATCATGGGTCGAAAAGCGCTCGGTGAAACGACGAATGAGAATGAAGGACCATTTGCAAACTTCCACGCATTCAGCGATTTGGGGATTGGAGACGGTGCATACAAACACAAGGATATTTACGAAGCGAGCAGCATGGATTTCACTAGATGGACACACCAGATATCAGGATGACTTTATTTCAATGTGAAGAAAGTGGAGACGCACCCTACTAGACAAAGGATCAGATCAAGAAGTTTAGCAGATGTTGGTGGTTCACACCACCATCTAGTGCAAGGAACCTAGCTTCAAAATCAGGCTGAAAGACTTAGGAGAATCTGGTGATAGACCACTGTCTGAGTTCAACACCCAGAACAGAAACTGAAGGACGAAACTACAAGGGGCATCTGCAAGTCAGCCATCAGAACTAAATGGGAGACATTGAGCAACATCCGAGAGGAAACCTGCGTGGATAAATGCGCTGGAATTCTTTGAAGGAGACGTTGAAGGGAACCTGCATAACAATATTAGGAAGGAAGAGGGGAGAAGACAAGGAATGGACCTCGACGGACAGAAGGAAGCTGATAGGGGAGGGACGGGAAGATGGTGAATCTGAAGATAAGCCGGCGCAGCGCAAATATGAACAATGAAAAGAGAATCTGAACAAAACCTATAAAACACTACGCCGGATACTGAAGCGGAGTGCGCGCAAAGACAAAAGAAACCTCTACGACACATTGGCAAGTGAAGAGAACGGGCTGCGGATTAGGGAGAGGCCTGACAATACTACATCAAATAGCCAGGTTATCTGGGAAGATATCGACTCAAATCAAACGAATGAAAGATAGTGAAGGAAAGCTAGTTACCAAAGAGGAGAAACAAGGAAGACAATGAGCTGATCACTTAAGAAACCCCTTGAATCCACGCCCACCACCTGCAGCTCGTCCAGAGATACCACCGGCAGTCCAGCCACACAATTACCAGTGAACACAAGCCCTCCGAAAAAAGTAGAACTGGGGTCCTGGACGGCACGCCCTAAAGTTGCTGGAATCCGGAAAAGCAGCAGAACCAGATGGAATCCCGCCAAAAGCACCGAAAACAGATGCGCAGACAACAGAGGACATGCCCACACCACACCACTACTGAAGGTTCGCAAGGAAGGAAGGAAAGGCACGTACCGATCGATTTGAAGAAGAGCTTCCCTGTCAAACTTGTGAAGAAAGGCGACCTAGTTCTTTGAGAGATCCGGCATGGAATCATGCTCCACCCCTGCCCACCCCAGGCAAAATGCTATGCCGCATCATGCTAAAGAGACTAGAAGATGAGCTGGATTCAAAATTATGACCAGAATGGGCACAAATCATGTGCGCATCAAATTGCAACGGTACACATCATCATAGAAGAGAGTAAAGAATGACAGGTCTCCACCTCAACTTCATCGACTTTGAAAACAACCTTCGATCGATGCGTCGACTGAGAGGTAAGTTGGCGTCCGCTTCATAACCCTCCCTTTCAGCTGCAAACATACCTCAGTGGACTAAGGGTCCGTTTTTAGTCCAGCTGGGTATTCGCAACGCGTTGAGAGCTGATGCTAGATGTACCTAAGCAGGACTACTCTTCGCCTAGCAGGTAAGTTTGTTTCCCTTCAGCTTTCGTGTGCGTTTGTGATGAGAACATCTGACACGACCAAGCTTGCAAACGCAATGCGTTCAGTTGGGCCTGCTCCTGTTCGGCTTCAAACAACTGGTATCTTCGTTCGCCTAGTTCCACGAAAGACATCACGCTTTTTTACACGACACAACGCCGTTCATCGACCACCTGAACCACCTTACGATGGACCAAACACAATCATCAAGTGGCACGAAAAATTCTATACAATCAAAGGAAACGGATGTGAAGATACTGTCGGTGCCGACCGTTTGAAACCAGCTCAGTCCGAAGGCGAACCCATCATGTGACATTTCTACCCACCATAGCCAACCGGCAGATAGCCCGACTATCAAAATTCTTGATGACGTGCCCGGTAATACACAGACATAGCAACCGCCGGCACAACAAAGGCGAGACCAGGTCGAACTGTCAGGCTCCCGGATCACCTAAAGACAGTGAACTGAGTAATGCGGGTAAAAATGAGTCAATTATTTTTGAGTTCAACCTCCTTTCTGAGGCACTGTTTTTTCAGGAAACAGGAATGCAGAAGGTTTCCTATATTTCACCTTTTTTGTAATGATTTTTCACTGCCACGTAATCATGATCTTTCAAAAAGCAATATGTAATGAGGCGCAAGACCTAGTTTCGATATATTTATCATTTACAAATGTTTCTAATTTCCGCAAAATATTTTTGTGGGAAATAAAGACCTCCGTTTTCACTCCAAGTTCGATGAGCACTGAGCGGGACATCAAAGGACAGGAGGTCACAATCAATGTAGAATCAGATATATATTGTATTTTATTCTTTCCTCCTTCGTAACGCTTTAGAATTTAGGAATCGTCCTGGTGCAGACTTGAGAGATGCAAAGGCCAATCACTAATTATTCGGATTTGTTATATACCCACGAATACGAGACCAAGAAATAACGCAGTGGCGTTGTATGATGGAATAGTATATTTGTGAGGTCGTGCCAAAGTACCAGTACGTTCCAACTAACTGGCCAGGGAGTCGATTACGAGCAGTGCAACGTCACACGACAGCGTGTCAAATGGCGAGGACGCTTGACCGGGTGCCTTCGGCTTAGCGAGTCCAGTTAAACTATCAAGGCCAGTACCGATGTTGAATGTTGTCAAACCCCAGGCTGTATATTTTGGGGAGGTGTGTGGTGCTACGGATCACTCCCACCCTAGTGGGTTCGTGACGACACCAAAATGATATCAGCCGGAAGTAAAAACCAATGGTTTCTCCACTGGTAAAACTCTTCCAAGGGGCTCACTGCCAGAAGCGGCCCCCAGTTGTCTGAACTTATTCTATGATGTCGTGGAAAATGAAAAACGAAGTACAATAAATCGAGTTGTACGTCGGTCGTGGTCCTCAGTTTCTCTGACGTTCCACCCAGTGCTCGTTGCACCTGAAATGCAAATAAAAGTCCTTAATACCACAAAAGCGTTTCTTAAAAAGTGGGAATTATTTATATATAAATGTGTCGAAATAAGGATTACGCTTACTTCCCTTTTTTTAAAAAATTTCATTAAGTGGTAGTAGTAGTAAAAAAATGACACAAAAAGGCAAAATGTACGAGGATTTTCGTATAGCCGGTAAATAAGGAAAGTGGTGCCCTGGAAAGAAATGTTGAATTTGAAAAACATGTGGTTGGTGTAACGGAAAGTTGATCTGAAAATCCCTCCGATCACCCTTATTTGATTGTATTGACATTTATTTTGACATTTTTACCCTCGTTATGGATGGTGTATTTTTGACCCTAGCCGGTGTTATGTTATTCGCTTGCTCAACTGTCTTATTTGACTTTACACTCGGTATTTGCCTTTGTATGTTTGACACTTATTATGAATGTTTCACTTTCCTATAATGTGACGCTGGACTGTTGACAAGGTGATGTTGTTTTACTGCGCCCGACATTTTGTTTTGGCTCAACTCACGGTTGTGCAGTGATTTGACTGTTTGTCTTTTGACTGTCTACTGGGAACTTTTGTTTGTTGATTTGATTCCTGTAGGCAGAGTTTTGATCCCTTTTGTCGGGAATATTCCTATTGACCGACAGTACGTATTTGTACCCGAGAACGTTTTGGACTGTATAGTTACCCAACGGCACTGTTGAGGTATTTTTGTAATTTTGACGTAACTTGTTGTTGCTTTGATAGTACCATAGATTTTGTTACGAATCTACTATTGAATTACTACAAACCGTGTTTTGATATTTTGATCCAACATTTGACTGTGCGTCACCCGCGGAAGTTAGGAAGCCATACAGTAGAACGCAGGAACTAGTCAGATTCATGTCAGTTGGCACCGCCTAGTTATTTCCCGCGTTCAGGCCAAGATTATTGGATTTTGGCCGCTACAGTTGGTGCATCTCATTTAACACCGCCAAGCTGAATACGACTTCAAATGCTCCTGTAACCTGACGGTTCGACCCGATCGTCCTTTCGGTTGCGCCGATGGTTGTTGCAACAGTGCATTACCAGGCACGCCGTCGAGGATCCCGACAGCTGGGCTATCCGTCGGTCGGCTGTAGCGAGCTGAGACGTCACTTATAATGGGGTTGCCTTCGAGATAGGCTGGTTTCAAACGGTCGATACTAACAGTATATTCACATCCATTTCCTTTGATAGTATAGAATTTCTTGCGTCGCTTGATCACTTTGAATGGCTCATTGTAAGGTGGTTCAAGTGGTCGGTGAACGGCATTGCGTCGTGTAAAAACGTGTAAACTGGGGTGAACGAAGACATCAGTCGTTTGAGGTCTAACAAGAGCAGGCCCAACTGCATGCACTGCGTTTGTAAGCCTAGTCACGTAAGATGCCCTGTCGGAAACATGTTTGAAAGTTGAGGGAGAAACAAACTCACCTGGTAGGCGAAGAGTGGTCCCATAGACGAGTTCTGCAGGGGTACATCCAGCATCAACTTTCAAGGCGTTACGAATACCTAGTAGGACTGGAGGCAGAGCCTCGGTCCACTGAGGTATGTCAGCAGCTGAAAGGGAGGCTTTCAGCTGTCGATGGAAACGCCCTACCATGACATTTACTTGTGGATGGTAGGCTGTCGTTCGGAACCGAGTGCAACCTAAAAGTGCCATTAGAGCGTGAAATAATCCACACTCAAATTGGCGCCCACGGTCGGTTGTGACGTAAGATGGACATTCGAAGTTCGCGATCCATCTTCCGACGAAAACACGAGCAACTGTTTCAGCAGTAATATCCTTAATAGGTACTGCTTCCGGCCATCATGTGAAATGATCCACACAGGTTGAAAGGTAGGTACATCCATTAGATTCTGGTAGAGGTCCTACAATATCTACATGGACGTGGTCAAAAGGCATGTCTGGAGCTAGAAACGAACCTAAAGGGCTTTTCGTATGTCTCATGACTTTACACTTCCAACAAGCGAAGCACGATTGGGCCCACTCCTCAACGTCTTTGTTCATTCCAGGCATGCAGAAACGTTGTGCAAAAAGTCTGATGGTGGCTCATACACCTGGAAGGGCTGTTTGTGTAACGTATTGAAGACGTTGCGTCGACATCTCTTTAGAGCTATTGGGCGTGGTTGACTAGCAGAGACATCGCACAAAATTGTATCCTTGTCTGATCCAACCGGACAAAGTCGCAGCTTCAGAGTTGTGGACGACAACTCATGATGCAGCTCAAGGTCTTCCTTTTGACGCCGAGCTAGTTCAACGAGATCAACGCCCTCGATATGGTTTGTCAAAGCTATTCGAGATAGTTTATCAGCTACGGAGTTATCTGCTCCAGAAATGTGGCGGATACCTGACGTGAACTGGGAAATGTAATCCAGCTGTCGCGACTTACGAGGGAGTATTTGTCAGACGCCGAGCTGAGAGAAAAGGTTAACGGTTTGTGGTCTGTGAAAATGATGAAATCACGACCTTCCACAGAATGTCGAAAATGGCGTACAGAACAGTACATAGCTAGGAGTTCCCTACCAAATGTACTGTATCTTGTTCCCACGTCTCGCATCCGCCTCGAGAAAAGGGCTCAAGGTTACCACTGGTCGTCAGTCAACTGTTGCAAAACTGCTCCAATCGCTGAATCAGATGCATCAACAGCAATACTCAAAGGAGCATTGGTGTCGTGGTGCATGAACATGGTTGCGTTTGAAATGGCTTCCTTGACTTTGGAGGAAGCAAGTCTGGCTACGTTGTCCAGGGTCACGAACTTCGCAGTTCCTCGAAGTAGATCTGTTAGTGGTCTCATGACAGAGGCACAGTTGGGGATAAACCTTCGGTAATAACTTACCAGGCCATTGAAAGTGTGAAGCTGCTTCACAGTGGTCGGCTCTGGATAGTTTGTGATAGCCGCCACTTTATCTCTCAATGGGCGTATACCTTTGTTGTCAATGGTATGCCCAAGGAAGCTGAGTGATTCAACTCCTATTTCGCATTTCTGCAAGCTAATTGTGATGCCATGTTCTTTTAGTCCTTAGAAAACGAGGTCAAAATTTTAAGGTGAGTTTCTTTATCTGGACTCGCAGTGACACAATCACCGACGTAGATATGGACGGAGTTTAAACCAACTGCAGACATCATCCATAAAGCGTTGGAATGTTTATGCTGCATTCCGAAGACCAAATGGCATGCGCAAGAATTCAAACAGGCCAAAAGGAGTAATAATGGCTGTTTTCACAATATCTTCTGTTGCCATAGGTATCTGATTGTACGCTTTGACCAAATCGATTTTGGAGAAGATGTTCATTCCGCCTAACGTTGTAGTCAAATCGTAAGCGTGAGGCATCGGGTAGCAGTCCGGTGCTATTTTGACGTTAAGCCTTTGGTAATCACCGGTTGGACACCAGTCGTTGCTATCCTTTTTGGGAACCATATGCAACGGTGACGCCCAAGGACTGTTTGACAGTTTGATAATGTCCAGTTCCAGCATGTGGTTAGATTCACTCTTCGCCGTTTTGAGCCTGTCAGGGGGTAGACGCCGTACTTTGGATGCCACAGGTGGACCTGTGGTTGTGACGTGATGCATAACATTGCTGGTTATGCACGGGAGAGTATGCTTCGGTTGTTGCAACTCTGGACATCTCTCCAAAACTGCTTGGTACTACGCGTCGCCTGATTGTCTGGTTCTGACGGTGGCCAAACTCGGACCTACATTGGTGTGCCGCCAATAGATAACTTTGTGCTGCTATCTATCAGTCGTCGACGGCGAGCATCTACGAGTAGATCGTAATGGTTTAGCAAATCTATGCCAATGATGGGCATGGAGACGTCAGCCAGGAGGAAAATCCAGTGAATAGGTTTACGTAAACCTCAGCTGAGGTAGGCATACTGTCTCCCGAATGTCGCGACTGCCTTGACGATAGCGGCTTAGAGATCGAAGGATGGGTGATGATGACCCTCCTTTATCGGTGCGGGAGGGACGCCAACTTCTGCGCCGGTGTCGATGAGGTAGCGAACTCTCGTTTTTATGTTGGTGACGTAGAGCAGACGGCTGTTTCCGCCGGCTACGGTTGCCGTGAACACGTGCCGGCGTGACCGTTTCCCGAGATTGCATCCTTCTTAAAACTGCATGGTTTCCGACATTTTCTGGCTTCGTCTCCTTAAGTATTACGAAACCAGCACCATTCAGGGTTTTCCATCCTGTTAGGTTTAGTTTCGGGGCAACCACGCGAGTTGCTGCGATGCGCTAGGATGCGTTTCTGTGAAGTTCTATGTGAACTAGGGCTTCGAGATCGTAGCAACTGTTTGACAGAGTTCCACAGCTTCGCCACCTCTGAATCCTGGCTCTCTGGTGTGTCGCAGACAGAATATACGTTGAAGAAGGGTCTGGTAGAAATCTCCAGTATTTTATCTGCCGAGGCTGCCAGGTCATCGAGTGGGACTGACTGAAGCGTCACCAACATGGTTTGCACCGGTTGTGGTAGTTTTGAGAGAAATAGTTCTCGGAAAAGGCCACCGTCGAATGTTCGTGCGCCGATTATTTCTCACATGCGTGCGAGGACTTCAGTAGCTGAGTGGCTGCCTAGCTCGATGTTACGAAGTAACCCGTCTGGGCGCTGGCGATCTGTGAGATCGCTTTTCTTCAACAGTGCAGCTTTGAGAAGTGCATCAGGATCACTTACTTCATCACTAAACATACGTGCTGTAACACGCCTGTTTAATTCCTAAGGTAATTAATGTATGACAGCAAGAAATCGAGAATGAGGATCTGAGACACCCTGTTCTCGAAAATCTGCCTCAGCATACAGAAACCATGTTTCCGCATTGTCTGGCCAATATGGCACGAGTTGGATGATGTTCGTAGTCGGCTTAATACGAATAAGCTAGGGAGTGTGGTCGGACATGAGAAAGTGTGGTAACTGGATATATAATGGTTATCAAAATGAAAACAATGTAGAAGTATAAAATGGAACAGGCTCACCGATTCAATATTTGTTATTGGTCGGGATATGTGATCACGTTGGGAAATTCGATCACGTCGGGCTCACCAATTTAGGAATTGCCCTGATGCGAACTTGACAGATGCAAAGGCCAATCACTAATTATTCGGATTTGTTATATACCCACGAATACGAGACCAAGAAATAACGCAGTGGCGTTGTATGATGGAATAGTATATTTGTGAGGTCGTGCCAAAGTACCAGTACGTTCCAACTAACTGGCTAGGGAGTCGATTACGAGCAGTGCAACGTCACACGACAGCGTGTCAAATGGCGAGGACGCTTGACCGGATGCCTTCGGCTTAGCGAGTCCAGTTAAACTATCAAGGCCAGTACCGATGTTGAATGTTGTCAAACCCCAGGCTGTATATTTTGGGGAACTGTTTTGCGCTACAAGAATAAGTCCAGACAATAGGGGCCACTTCTGGTAATGAGCTCGTTGGGACAGTTTTACCAGTGGTTTCACCACTGGGTTCTACTTTTGGCTGCTATTGTCCTAGTGTCCTCATGAACCTAGAATCAGTAGCACCAGCAAACATTGGTTCTTGCCTTCATGGTTTTATCGGGGTTGCTTAATTGAAGACATATGGTCAAGTATCCCTACCATTCGGCAAGCTATATGGGTGTGTTGCACTGCGCGTGTGCGACTCTCTAGTCAGCTAGCTGGAACACGCAGGCATTTTAGCGCGACCTCATAAATATACTATCCCACCTGACTAAGCTATTGTGCTCTTCCTTGGTGTCGTATTTGTCAGCATAGTACAAGTACGAATAATTAGTGACCCACCTCTGTATCTGTCAAATCCGCACAAGGACAATTCCTAAACACTCATTACAAGTCGTGCAATGAATTAGTTCTCATCAATCAACTTGTATATTTTACTTGACATTAATAAAAGCTTTATGTTCTATGCAGACAAATAGCTAAACCTTGAAGACAAAAAGTGACTTCTAGGCTAATACTCAAACAGACGGTTAACATGAGTATGCATCAATTTTTGCAGTCCTTTCACATGTAGAAATTATTTCGTTACCTTGTACTTTTCGTGAAGTTCCTATACTTGTCTTTACTTTTTCAGGTTAAAACAAGACTGGAAAAATTCTTCACAGTAGTCGAAAGACAACAGTGATTAGTAAACTAATGACGCATTGACATTTCTGTACAACAGTTCCCTATTCATCACTATTCCATTTGAACAGCTAAGCATTTTTCGATCACAATTATTACTTTTCTTTCCCCACCTTGTTCAGTTCATATGGGACTGCATCGAAACGACGCCCTAACACAGGTCGTTTCTAGGGACAGACTGATGTAGTGCCCAGCAAACTGGGTTATGAATTTCTATCTTTTGTATTCACCACTGACCTCTAGTGAATTACGAGTAACTTTTAATGCACTTGTTTAAGCCTACCCACTTCGCCTCCTCACCAGAGCGCTTGAATTAAACACGTCGTGCTACTGTCACTGCCTACTTGCTTGCTATGTTGTGATTGCCTAACGTCAGTTGTTCGGAGCGTTAATAGTAAGCATGGGTTCGACAGATTCACAAGATAATTTTATTCCGGCCAACAAAGTCTGGATTTGTCTTCCACCACTGTGTACAAGGGCCTGAGCTTGCTTCCGCGGTATTTTGTACATCTCATTTAGTATTTCATACAATAAAATGTTGCGAGGCCCACCGTGGCTGATATCATAGAGCAGAACAGACAGCTTATAGCCCGGGCGTGAAAATGCTTTGTAGGTTTTATTATTCGACTAATAGCACCGGCTGGTAAACTATGATGACAACAATGTATTTGTGCTGATTAGGAGCTACGTGGTGGAACAGCGTTTTCACAGATATGATCAGTATGTATGTTTCAATGAAATCACGGTTATGACCACTGATGCAAAAAATCTAATAAAACGTTTCACTCTGCATTAGAATTGAGTTTGTGTACAAAGTAACAAAGCCTCGCACCAGAAGCTGATTACAATTGCTAACCATTAGAGTAGTATTTCAACAGAAAAGGAAAAATCTTAGAAATTTTCAGTATTTGTCTAAGGTTACGATACAGCACTAACCCTCTTCTTTTAAAGCTTATCACTTCTACTGCTAAATGTCATAGAGATAAAGCCGAAACATTTTGAATTACGTTGACACTATCAGTCTCACATGTTGCAGCCTGGAATAGATCACCTAAAGTGGATTGTCTAAATGTCTGTCTCGCAGTGCATGGTTTGTCTCATTTTGGCATTATATCACGGGAACTTACCATATCTGTTCGACACGAGGACAGAATCACAACTTCAGCTTATTCAGTGAACGACGACGACATCCCTGTGGGTAGTAGTTTCAATAGAGATGCTCTACTATCTCCGCGCAGCAGGCAAAATAATACATTTATGATGAATGTTCTTTATAAAGTGGTTATCCCACTTTTTATCTAGAAATGCTAGCCGTATTCTAAGAAGGAATCTGTCGGTGGGTGGACAGTGAATAAATAATGGACTCTGTCCGCCTATCCTGCGTACGCAACATATTAGGCTTCGTATCTCGGCTGCTTCCTCACTTTGATCCAGTCGATATGCATGCCAAGCGAGCCTCTGCTGGTGACACAAATATCAAAATAAAATCTGTCCTACGTAAAGTGGAAATCAGCAATAAAGTGCAAAGAGATGGAAGATGAAAAAACACCACCCGAATCTCCACAAAGTTAATACACACGCCTAGTCACATCGTACACATCATGCACACTCAAAATACCCCCCTCCCCACGATCAATCCACCACATTCACAACACTACATCAAATAATACACACCACGCACCTAGGAGACAAACACACAAAAACCATCAAAAACATACACACAATGCTACCTGCACTGCACAAATTCTACTCATCACATCCGACACAGCGAATACATCCACATAATGATCAACAAATCCCTACACACCTCTATACAATCCACAAACAACACACAACAATTAACACACACAACGTCTATCCACTAAACAATGTCCAGTCACTACAGCACAAAACATCCATCTCAAACACTTAAATCTCATATAGAAAAGCATTAGGAGCATAGTTTTTCGCACATAAATGAATCTAGTTTACAGCGATGGAAATGATCTAATGAGAAATGGAAACATCCAGTTAACGTTATAAATAAATGGTATGAAGTTCCAGTTATATATTTGATCCAACAGAGTTCGAGAAATAAAATTCCTCATGGCAATCTTTAAGGAAAGTAGTTCGAACCCTTTCAAGTTCAATGAGATCGAAAATCGGGATCAGGAATGGTTTTTTTTAAATGAAACAGTGATACGTTTTTTTCTTCCTCTAGTAACCTGTTACTTATTACTCTTCCCCTTATTTGATGACATCAGTTTTTGAGTGAGCATTTTTTTTCTGTTTCTACAAAATTTTGATGATCGTTCTACCAATTGAGTTCAACTCATCATATTATGACACAATTTGTCTGCTTATTTATCCATCAACTAGACGACCTGATTACTATTCTCACACTATTTTTTCGATTACATATAACTGAAAATTTATAGCATATCTTGCTATCGTAATACGGATGATCGTATCATTTGTGAAATCATTTCGTTAACGAACTTCATGTACCTGGAGAACTGTGTGTTCCACTTATTTTTTCATATGATATTTAATTGTTTTTAATTTGCAAGCAGCTGACGAGAAATCTGCGAAATGAAACAGTACCACACTATTCTACTTCAGCCATTGCTCTTTCCTATTCAACTTGATAAAGGAGAATGCGTATATGAAGTAACATTGATCAGCTGGATTTTTTCGGAGGATACCATTTTTTCTTCATGGAATCTGATATATTTGCAATCACTAGACAAGCTTTTTCAACTTCTGAATGACGTAATACTTGCCTGTTATTAAGTCGGAGACTATTAGTAGTTTTGTTTTGTGAATGACTGATATGAGTGGATAGGCAAGGTAATTGCATGCGTAATACTTCACCTTTAAGCTGATCATCTGTATCCAATAAACGAATAAGGATTAACTGGCTTATAAGTACTAAGCAACAGTGTTTCATGATATTCGACTAGTCAATTATTCACATTTAAACTAACCAGATGAAAAGAAAGGCTTGGATGCTTGAATAACTGACTTTCTAGTTTGGGTGCCTTCACGCCTACACATCACTGGAACAAGGGGAAAGTCAAAAGGACGCAGTACGGGTAAATTAAAGAACTATATCAGAACCGGTAAGAAATACTAAATGATGAACAGAAAATGCAACTAAGGAATATGTATTTTTAAGATTATCAGGGTCGGAAGAATTTTAAAGTAATAAGACAACTCAAATGACCTGTAGAAAACATGAAGCGATTACCGGGTTTCAATCACATATCTTCGTAGCATACCGCTTGTGTTTGGTGGAATCACCGTGTGAGTAAGGTTGAGGTCAGGAGAGGGGTACTAGGCAAGATAAATACGTCGATTGATGAGGTAATGAACGTTCATCAGCTGACATGGCTTGAATATGTACTGCACATACTTTAACAAACAATGCCAGTGGAAGTTTGATTAGGCTGAAAGCGGGTTCAGTGACCTGACAACAGTCCATGAAGTCCCAAACTGTTGGTCTCATTCGTGTGGGGAGATATAAATCAAATTTACATAATGATTGGAATACATGAATATGACCGGATCACTTAGATTTATAATAAACACCGTAATGTTTGATATGAAATTTAGTGTTTATCCAAACCGTTAGCGTGCAACTAAGCACAATATTCAGTAACAAATGTCAACACTGAAATCTACAACGAGATAATAAAGGTAACAACAAAAAAACTATACCTATCGTACATGCAGTGACTATTGTCACTTGGTGGCCTAGAGGATAACGCTCTGATGTTTGAAGCGACAAGTCCCGAGTTCTAGTCTTAATGGGAATATCACTCACTTGTAGTGAAGTACATCCAGCTGACAAATACCAAATAGGAAGAGATGTGAGTCCAAAATTCCACTGCTAACCACTAACTATCTATTAATATAAAAATCTACAAGTTGATCTCTTGAAGAGAGAAACAAAAAGCAACTCACATAATGCAAAATCACATCCCCGTTTTAATGAAACTGTACACCGAGACTTATTTTTTATGCATGTGTGTATTTCGTCTCTGCTTATCAAAGAGTTTATATATATATATATATATATATATATATATATATATATATATATATATATATATATATATATATATATATATATATATAACGGAAACGTACTCTGATCAATAAACTTCAGAGAATAATTGAATAAAGAAAGCAACAGAGAAAGAATAAATACAAATACGACAAAAGTCACAGCAACTAGTGAGTTTGGAATTTATAAGAAAGAAACAAACATACCAACGACGACGATGACAACAATGTACACTTCTTCACAAGTCATTCACTGAGAAGAAGTACCAGCATTTTGAACAAAATTTATAGAATAACCTTCAGAGTCAGGATTTTTTTGTACTTTGAAATTATTCGTTGATAAACCAAAAGGTTTTAATATCAGATTACCCAATTGTTTCAGTTGACCTAACATTTCTTCTTTCATTTTTTCATTTTGAATTTGAATGCGCTCTGGTAAAGTCTATAAAACGAATGGAATAAAAAAAAGCCAATGAAAAGGAGTAATACAACATAGTGCATATTATAAGCAAATCGATGAAATAGGAATGGGCTTGCCAATAAGTCCTATTCTTGCGAACATCTTTCTAAGTTTATGGTTGTGGCTCATTGATCTAGGCAGTTAATATTTAACCGATGCGTCAAGGATTCAAAACAAGTCCCACCTGCCGAGGTTATGGAAAACAATGACCTACTGAGGCATTTTAGTAAAACACCCTTCACTTGGGAGGAAGTATATGACAGTAAGCTACACCACCTTGATCCTCTACTTAATAGATGAGGTGATGTTCTAGTTTACAGAAGTGTGTACAGAAGATCTGTGTTAACACACACTTCATTTGTTAAAAACCCTTATGGTACAAAATAAATCAGTGAGTTGTCTGGCAATTAGATAAAGAAGAATCGCTATTTAGTTGCATCTAGTTGATAATGATCACACAGTGATAAAAAAGAGTGTTCAAAGTGATCGACCGCATCCCATCGAACCTTACTAATGGAGTTCAAACCTATTATTAACACACGATTGAGGCTATAACAGTTCAAATTAACAGTACGAAGCTTTGTATTCAGAAGATGTTTGTAAAACCTTTATTCCTACCTTAGCCATGGAAGACTTAGTGGATGTGCATGTCTGTAAATTTTTTGAATGCTCTTGTTTTCCCCCTTCTTACTTTTATTTTCATCACCTCTACAATATTCGAATTCAAACTTTATTTGTCGACTGACTTAGTCCTTCGATATTGCACAGCCTTATCCTCCTTTCCAAAGCTCTCAACTACTTTGTTTGAACACATGTTTACATTATCATGCCTTTCTCAATAATCGTATCATCACTAGTACCACGACCATCTTTGTTATTCTAAAGTGCAGAATTCACATTCTTACCAACATTGACTGACAAATTACCTTTGGTGGTTTGTATTTTATGTCTAAGTTAAAAGCTATGTATGTAAGGTTAATGGAAATTAGATTGACGACATGGTCCGATTACTTGTCTTGTTATAATCCTCACAATGAAAAATTTTAACATAACTATAGTGGACAGACAGTAGGTATAAAAATGAATGGTTTTAACCGACTACACAGGTTGCAGTAAATCAGTCACATTATATGGGATAGCTCTTCCGTGAATCTAATTTCACCTGAATATTCCTCCCAGAATAAGAATGAACAAACGCGGACTTCACAACAGCATACGACAGCTAGTCATGTTTAAAAACGCACATCTGTACTAACCAAACTCATTATCTGATGATAGGTATGGTAATCTAAAGTTGACAGCAAGACAACTTTTAACTGTTGTAAGGCACCAGTTTTGCATAAAACATTGTTATTGATCTGAACATTTTTAACTTGTCATTTTCACACCATTTTTTACAGTATGACTAATAGTTCATTTTCTGCCGCCATTGTGATGTAATTCGCTGATTGGTTAATCCTTAATCTTACTATGTCAGTCTCAAATAGCGGACAAGGTCATATCTCATATGTACACACGTGTTTTTGATTTAATTGATTATACTGGAAGAAATAAAGTCTCCCACCCAGCTTCGGTTTTGTTGATTCGTCCAGGGTTTCAGTCGTTGGCTCTTGAGTACGAAGCTAGCTGGCAATTAAGTGTGCGTATTATATCCGTTCGGAATATGCAACATTAAGATTTAGGATTCCGATATCATCAACTGAAAGTTAAGTTGAACACAGAATTCTTTCTAAGATAAAGTTAAGATAAGAGTATTAATGCCTAATTTTGTAGCATAAAAAGCATTCTGTTAGCAAGCAAAGTTTGAACTCAAATATAGTGGCAAAATAAATCCACAAAATGTTACACTTGTTCGACTTAATTACAACGCAACACAACGCACTCAGCAAGACAATATCAATGAACAGTAATAGACAATAACTAAGTTAACGCTACATCGGAATTAGGAATAAAGAATACCTACGGAGATTTTACACATTGAAAGGCCACAAAAACAACGATAAATGATTGTCCCATAATTTCAGCTTATATTTTGGTAATGAACGAAAAAGCTATAACTAATTTCTTTGAATACATTGAAAATGTGTTAAAGTACTTGAAAACACAGCAATCTCTTTATAAGTATTCAAACCCCAGAGGAAAAACCAAATAACTGCAAACCTGTGTGCCAATATTACAACTAATCAATAGCAAAACTTGTAGGATTTAGCGTCTCCAAGCTGCAAATGTTCGGTAGCCTTCTGTTTACTAATTGCCATCTGTTGTAGAATTCATAGTGTAGCCGTGTAATCGACCCTGAGATTTGCTTACAAGGTTTTAGGCATGACTGGGGTTGTTAGTCGATAAGTGAAGCCATCATGAAACGAAGCTTCCGGTGGTCTTGACTGACCACTCACCCCTGGTACCAAGATAACCATCAAAAAATGGGAAGCAATCAACCTGAATATCATCATAGGATAGAAGGTAAGATTGCAGTGCATCACGATTTGTTAAAGTGAAGCTTAGAATCTAAACAAGTAAAGATTTACGCCTGTCTTCTCACATAGCAGGTGACCCACTAGTTAAAAGTAGAGTGGATGCACACACCTATAAGCTTAAGCTTTGTCTGAGTAACCAAGGTGATCTGTTATGGTAGCTCCTTGTGATATGATGAGATTATTCGAGAACATAGTCAAATTGATTCATCAAGAAATACGTAAACCGTAGTTGGTCTTCTGAAAATCGGAGTCTGTAAGACGACAATTCAGAAATGATAACACACGAAGTAACATCTACAGGGTAAATAATTTACGCTACGATAACGATTTGAGGGAAAGTTATACCTCTGACCAAAACGAGTGTAAGGTGTTTCCTGTGGATAACCAGCACTGTTGAAATAGAAACAGTAGCCTAGCTTTTTGTTTAAAAACAAACTAATTTTCTATGATAAAGAAGGCTAACTAAAGTACGACACGCGCTGCCAATAGGACCATGTTGGCATCGGCGTGACAAATTGATGCTACCTTACCGGAAAAAAGGTTAGAAGTGTCTATCCTGAAAATAGCACACTCCTTCCTGTCCCATGAACACATCAACATGAAGCACGGCGCAATATTGAGTCTGCTTCAGAAACAGCTATTAAGACGACAGTGATTAATCTAAAATCAAAACTTGGTAAAAGTGTTGAGAAATGACAGGATAAAAGCGAATGATCAGCGCTTATCATCAGATCGGTGGATACAGAGGGTCTGTCCAAGAAAGATGGTAAACTAGGATCTTCAACAGAAGAATGACTCATGAATTAACCTTAGTCAACGTTACCATACTAATGAAGCACCTGACGTCTCTCTGATGCCCTGTAGGTGAGACATCAAGTTAAAAGCCTAGGAAGTAGTCCTTGTTTTGTTAACCTCGCCTGGTTAACTAGTTCACTAGTTACTAGCCGGTCCTAAGCCCGGGCAAAGAGGGAAGGTTGGGCATACGGATAGCAACCCTACCCCATAAAATAAATCCAACCACTAAAGAAACTTTAAAGCACAAACGAAATATAAAAAATAAAACAAAATTATTCCTCACTGGAATCGGAGAGGCGAAATGACGCCAACTGGCGAAAACCTTCAGGAAGCCAATTGGACGATGTGTCTTCCCTCTCTCGATGAAAGCGAAAGTAAACGTGGGACATGGAATGTCCGCACCATGTTTGAACCCAGCAAGGCTGCCCAGATTGCAAAAGAGATGAGAAGGTATAGCATAGAAGTGCTAGGAATTTGCGAAAGCAGATGGAATGGAAGTGGACTATCCAAACTGTCAATTGGAGAATCAATAATCTACTCCGATACTGTCACCCAGACGACAACCACGAGCAAACTGAGTTATGGAGTGGCTATCATGATGTCCACAAGAGCATCGAAGGCTCTCTCTCATACAGTGGGAACCAATCTCCTCCAGGATCATATCGGCAAGGTTCAACTCAAAAGGAAGGAAAGTCACAACCATACAATGCTACGCTATGCACCTACAAATAATGCAGAGCAAGAGAAAAAGGAGGAATTGTACAGACAACTTCAATCAACACTGGACAAGACCCCACCCCAGTTGGCGACATCAACATTCTAATGGTGGGGTGACATGAATGCCAAACTGGGAGCAGACAACACAGAAAGAGGACAAACCATGGTCGAGAAGCGCTCCGTGAAATGATGAATGAGAATGGAGAACTGTTTCCAGAATTCTTTGCATTCAACGATTTAGTGATTGGAGGCACTGTGTTCAAGCACAAGGATATTCACAAAGCAGCGACATGGATTTCACCAGACACCAGGACACACTACACTAAAAACCAGATCGACTTCATCTCAATATGGAGAAAGTGGAGATGCAGCCAGCCTACTGGACACAAGATCAAGAAGGGAGCAGATGTAGGTACAAATCACTTGCTGTTTAGTGCAAGGAACCTTCGAAATCAAGTTGAAAACTTTCAACCAAGCTGGTGGTGACAGATCACAGTTCAAGTTGAACACCCACAACAGGAACTGAAGGACGAAATTACAAGGGACATCTTCACTTCAGATATCAGGAAGAAATGGGAGACATTGGGCAACATCCCTGAAGAAACCTGTGTGGATGAACACTGGAAGTCTTTGAAAGAGATGTGGAAAGAAACCTGCACGGCCGTATTAGGAAGGAAGAAGAAAGAAGATAAGGAATGGATCTCGATGGACAAATGGAAGCTGATAGAGCTGAAAATTCAGTCCCAACCTAAGTGGGATTTATATGTCAATACTCCAACTCTCACTGGATTTGAAAATAGTTTCAAACTTAGAACGATGCGAAACAACAAGACTTGACAGTATACCCCTCTAAGTCATAAAAGATGGAGAACTAGTGGCTAGAGAAGCTGAGGTTTATGGGAGTCACAAGTAGACCGGTCAGACCAATCTAGATTGTTGATCGTTCCAGCAAAATGAAAGGATAGCATTTTTCCGTAAAAGCAACAGGGGGATAAGCCTGATCAACACCGTAGTTATCCGACACAACTGGAGCTTGAGAACAAAAGCTCTACAAAATTTGGCAGGTTTCGGACCTTGACGAGGGTGAATCGATAAGATCTTCATTCTTTGACAGGTTTCGGAACACAGATATGCTTATCGGCGCCTCACACTATCCATACTTATTTCCCTGAAGACGGCACTGGACTACATAGGTTTAGAGCTGTTGTAGAAGTGTCTGACAGTGAAGGGAGTACTGAGTGAGTAACTAGCGCTAATCGAAGTTCTCTGTTCGAAATCGCGAAGCAATGTAACGGTTTACAGAGTTGTAGTTTGAGGTAATAGCAACTAGTGGTGTCCAACAAGTTTGTTCAGCGTCACCTTTGGTGATCATCTTTGTTACAAATGCGACCAGTGGAAATGACTCTACTTTCGAATTTTAAGGAATTAACTTACTTAAAGGAGAGTACTTAGAAAACGTAGACAACATAGCCCTGTTACGTAAAGACGATGACAATGCACAGAATCTTTTGAGAACACACTTCGAGCGAAAACCTGAGTCTATTAGGCACGTGCTTAACACCTGTCACGTGAAACAATTGCTTCAAGACCGTTAGTTCAAGGATAAAGAATGCGCTGATCACTTCTACTTGAGAAGCTGCATCAGCTCTAATGGGTTGGTCGCTAGCAAAACCCTGACTTACATACAAAACACCCACTTGTTATTTGCAATTTACACCATCTCGTTGTCTACAAGACGTCCGGAGATACATCAAAAGATGAGTATACTACGGAGCAATCTGATCTGCTGAGAAAGCCATTGAAAGTATTAAACATGAGACAGCATGTACCTGATTATAGGTGTTCTTAGCATTGTTTGTTTGTGACAGAACTATCATATGAGTAATATATATAGAGTACTAGGCATAGAAGGCAAGTCAACTGAGTTCATAATCTTTCACCGGCTGACAGACTGACAAAATCATCGTAGAACTTCACACACAGGTGCATCGACTAAAGTCACCCTACCTCACAACAGTACACTTGGAAAAGATGGATAGATAGTGAGTGATATCAAAGTAGACATATTTATGTGAGAGAATAAGCAATCTGAAAATGAAGGTTAGTGAGAATGTTCAAGCTTTAGATGCTAAAGAATGAATACATTGTGACGGATTTTCAGCCATGTCACCAAGAGTCAGTCCTCAACCACTTATTTATTTAGTCTTGAGGACCCCAACCACGCAGTCTACATCTCCTCACGAGTGAGAACATCAGTTTGGGACTTTCTGGAATGATGCCAAGTCCTGATCTGGTCACTTTGAACCCGCTTTCAACCTAATTCAACTTCCCCTAGCATAGTGCGTCGAGGTAGGAGATGGCTTGGCATGTGCAGTACATGCCTAAGCCATCTCAGTTGATTAAGGTCGGTAACCTTATCAATCGACTTGTCTATCTTTCCTGGTACCCTTCGTCTGATCACACCATCCCTTACATGGTGATTCCACCAAACCTGAGCAATAGTACGAAGATATCTGTGATCAAAACCATGCAACCGCTTCACGTCTTCTACTTTTAACGGTTATGTGTCAACAGTACAACAGGACATAAAGAAATGCAGCACAGTATACTCGTCCTTTGATGGATGGTTAGATATCTCGCTAGTTGGTGCCACAGGTGACGAAAGTTGGCAAAGTCTAAACGGACCTTCTGTATTCTAACTGAAATCACGTCACCAACCAGCCCGTTCGGGGTGGTGCAACTCACTGAATTATTGAAGTGGTCGACACGTCCCACCACTTCACTCCCTATCATTAATCTGGGAGTAGTTAAAGACCAGTCCTGGAGCATCATCTTACATTTGACAGGTGACAGTGAAACGCGTCTTCACGTAGAAGGACAAAATCGTCTGCATGCTCTAAGTCAACCAGATTACCTCCACGGAGTAGGTCAATCCCTATGAAGCCAGATGTATCTAAGGTCATGTCCATTAGTACGTCGATGACGAAGTTAAGTAGGAACAGTGACCGTAGGCATCCCTACAGAAAACCACTAGTCATAATAAAAGAGTAAAACTTGAGTACTGTGGTAGTGTAACTCCACTTTAGTTGACAAATCTAATAAATCAAATAAAATGGAATTACATTCTGCCACAGTGCCCAAGTTTCATTCTTATATTAACGAAACATATGATCTTCTTACCCGGAGACTAATCAACAAACACAACAATACTGTTTCACTGTGATAAGTCTCATAAATCAGCTAAAACGGAAGCACTAGTTGTCGTCAATTCTGAAGACAACTCTCTATAAGCTCTGACACAGTTGCGTGAGTTCGAGTAGAGAGCCTTGACTGGCTTGCATACTTTCTCGGTACTCCCTTTAGTCAGACACTGCCACAACACCTACCGCTCGACTGAGTCGAATGCCACCTTCGGGTCAATAAATGTGGCAAGTGTCGGGCACTAGCAGCTGGTAGGTATTCCTGTGCTCCAGAGCCTGTCAGAAGATAAAAATATATGATGGATGAACCCACTTCCAGATCTGAAACCTGCCTGGGTTTTTGTCGAATTTGCCGTTCTCGAGCTCCCATAACTATGGAGCCTAGGATATTGGACTCAATATTGGTCAAACTAATTCCCTATAGTTGTCACAAGAAAATGTTTCCCTTCACTTATAAACTGGAATGATCAATGAAGTACACAAGTCTGACGGCACTACCTCTGATTTCTATACACAATCTAGTACCCCCATCACTCTAATCAGCAATTTCCTACCTACATCCTTGAAAACTTCTGCTGAGGAACTGTCAGGTCCTGCTAATTAACATCGTTCCAGGTTCGATATAGCTGTCTCAACTTCAGAGAGAGTTGGAGGACTGACATCTACGTTCCATTCAGGTTTAGACTGGATGTTGAACAACTGAGGCGTTGCTGTGAGCCAGTTGAACTGTGCTTCAAAGTGTTCTGCCCAACCTTCTGGGATGTTATCAGCGTCGCATCCTTTTCGGCGATGATTTTGTTCACCATTGTCCTCTTCTTCCCGGTATCCCTAATAAGTCTAAATAGTTGCAGTGTCACCCAACGCTGATGCCTTCTCCATCTCTCTGGCTTCCACCTCCCACCACCGCTCGCGATCGACCCCAGGACTCTTGGTAAACTTACGCTTGAGTTGCTAGCGCTCTTCATCGTGATCAGAGGCAGTCTTGTCGCATAAACCAGTTCGGATGACGTCGCGGAAATCCAATGATGTTTGTGAACCTTTGTGTGCAGGCTACCAACTATCTTTAGAGCTGTTTCTAAAAAAGACTTAATATCACACCCAGTTTTCTTAGGGTGAGCATTTCTGTCATACTCAGATACTTGCTTAGTTAGCTCCTCTCTAAATGCGTACTTGGCGTTCTTATCTTCCAACTGACCATAGACAGGCTTCATTGCTACCCATTTCCTGCGACAAGTGAGGCCCAGACATACACGAGACCGTACTAGCGCGTGACTGGGGTCTAAACTGGTAACTCCAGAAAAAGCAGTAATCCACCACCGATGCCTTACAACTATGGCTTATAACAATGTGATCTACCTGTGTTCATTGTTGGTTCGAAGCCAGTAAGCACCATGTGGGGCAGTGCCTCCCTCTTATGCATAAAGTTAGTGCTGGCCAGAAACAAGTAATTGTTGGGGCAAAATTGAAACAGAAGGTCACCGTTATCGGTTCGTTGACACGGGATTCAGTAAATAGCTCTAGGATGCCTTTTCGATTGATTCAGCTCCCCTAGTTAAGCGTTAAAGTCAGTCACCCGCCATTATGACTATATCTGGACGTTTTGCTTTCTGTTGTAAGGTCCACAGCTTCTCACAGAATTCACTCTTCCCATCATCTGAACTACAGTTGGTGGGTGCGTAGGCGGAGATTACAAATAGGCATTGACGAGTGTTGCCGTCTTTCCTAGTTCTTACGGATCCATTCAGTCAGACACCACATAGACGGTTGTCGACCGGTATCTAGTCGAGAAGCGTACTTTCTGCTATACTGCTCAATGCTACGTCTACACCAGCGAGTTCACGAGAGCTAGCCATTGGATCTCTGAATATCCTCAAGGTGAATTTTGAAGATTCACTACAATGGCATGATGAGGTAGATTTAAGAACCACACTCGAGTTCTCTATACGTGTCTCAGAAACATACATCTATGGCTAGAGATTCCATAGTTTTGGACAGCCATGCCTGCCGTCCCATTTGACAGAGTTCGAACGTTGGAAGTTCCTAAATGAAATTGGTGGGGGGGATCTTAGGAGACTAGACATGAGGTTTCGACCGGACCTCTTGACGAGAGGTCAGGAAACACTCAAAAAGTGTTTGGTTACAAGATGAAGATACCTCAGCAACTCCAATATCGGAGTTAGTAGACTGAAATCCCATTCATTCTGTTGTTATTTCGCCATCTTAGTTTGTCCCTTTGAATTAGTTAATTATTACGTAAAATATACCGGCAAATTACTGCATCATCAATTTTTCGGAAACTCACTCGGATGGTACTTCACACTGTAGGTGGGCTAGAGCACGTTTGGGATTTTAGGTGGCGGAACATAAATTAAGAAACGAAATTTTTTTAAATATTCTGCCCTTTAAATTGACTTTACACCCTTTGAAATAAATGATTTTTTGAGTGAATAAGCATGTTATTGCCACTGATTTATTTACTTAGTATAAATGAAAATTATTACGAAATACGTAGATGAACATGATTTAGGATTTTATCTGGTATATTTTAGAACAATAACCTGAAATTGCACTATTATATCGACACAAAAACACATGGTAATGTCATGAGACATCAATAGGCAGAAATGCTGTGTTGACACCAGATACACAAGAAGTGATCAATGCAACTCATTAGTAGACAAACACCTAGGTCAAGTAGCGGCAGCTGAGTTTGAAATCCAACAGTCACTGGCATATCTATTAGGATACGAGCAAGTCTAGTAGAAGGATCTTACACAAAACAAAATGAGCAGTTACATTTGACTGCTAGTTAACCCGTATGTAGTATTATGACTAATTCAATTTCTGTCTTCTAATAAGATTCCAGTAATATAACGCTGAGAACAACACGAATTAGTAAACGAGTTTCATGATAAACCTATGGACACCCGAAACATCTATATACATTAGAATCAGTTTGTCCTAAAATCCTAGGCAAAAAATCTACTTAAACCTGTACTACTTCTTCGAGTATCTTTTTTTTTCCGTAACTTAGTTTTCTGGGGAAATTTAAAAACCTGGAGGTTTAAAGCATCGAAATAAACGAAATTCAAAGTAGAAAACAATAAAATTAAAGTTATGTTTGTGTGTAAATAATCGACAATTGACTGTGTAGATAAACGCTATACGCGTGGTGCCTCATAGTTTGAATCTTCATCGATGGTGGTCGCGTATGAAATGACTTACTAACCGAAAAACTAGTAACAACCGGTGAAAAAAAATCAGCCTGAATATAAAATATAGAAGCGGTAAGATGAATAATACACATTGATGAGAGAACTTACAGCACAGGCATGGCGAGCTCTTTGATTGCCTGGGTCTAATTGTAAAAGTTTCTTATAATCTTCGAATGCATCCGTTAACCTGTCCTTGCTTTCCAATAAAGTAGCACGCCGTTCTAGGCATTTAACATAATCCGGTTGCAAACTTAGGGATTCATTACAATCTAAGAGGGCAGCCTCAGGAGAATCCTATAAATAATAGCAAAAAATGTAGTCAGACCAGGTCTTTGCTTGATAATCCTGTATACTCCCAAAAACACCTAACCGTTAACAACGAAATCACACTTCCTTAATAGTTCCAAGATCATAACAGTCAACTAAAGCAATTAAAAAATAATGAAGCAATCGTAATAACTAGTTTGAACAAGAGTGCCGGTATAGTCCTATTGAATAAGTATGACTATAATGGGGAATTGTCAAAACTATCTGACGAAATCAGCTTCTCTAAGACAAAACTTAAGGGATAGTTGGAAGTTAATTGACTAAAACTCAATCATCAGTTATATGATATGAGAAAGACTGAGATCTGGACCAAAGATTTATCATCTACTCAAACTGCTCAACACATTTGTTACCTGAGATACGGACTTCAATTTACAGAATTTACTATAAGCTCTTAATTAACACCATTTACCCATCGCCTTTAAAGTGGAAATCAAATCGCATTCAGTTACTATTTCTTTGTGCATTACTAATAAGAGAGGATAGATGATTTAATAGATCCATTTATCGGGTGCCCACATGGAATAGATAATTGAGCAATTTTAACAGTTGGGCTTTTAGCTGAGAAAGAAATGTAATCCATGCCCTTCTATTTCGAATTCAGAAAGCCTGCACAACTGATGCACTGGAAGAACTAGGATTACGGAGTTTGATATCCCCTAAAAATGGATATTCTTAAAGCCTTTTCGTTTAAAATAAACACCAAGAAAGCCTCCCTAAGACAAATTTCAGGATGGATAAAAAACTATTCTGAACTTGGAATTCAACAGCAACACAGCAAACGTCTATTATGCATTTCTGAGGCTTCAGCAATACAACAGTGAAAGCCAGAAAAAGATGCTTATAAGTAGTTTTTCCACCTGCTTTCATAACTTATTAATATTATAAATACTTAAGCTTAATTAACTCTTATTATCTTTTGCCTTTTGAACTGATTTACAAATGTTTTCTCACCACTAAATCAGAAAACCCTACATAATTACTGAAATGCGATTAAAATTTCCAAGAATATCTCTGAAAACAAGTTTGTTCGCTGAAGCCTGTGTTATTTTGAGTTACAAGAATAGCTGTGCACAAATTTCAAAACAACCATAACGACTGTAGGAGTTTGGTAGGATTATTTCAAGAGATGTCATTGACTATATACCAACACAAATCGGAAATTAATAACAGTTTTAGCAGGACAGGTACTGTTTACCTTAATGATTCATGGTTACCCAGTTGATCTACACGAACTAGAAAACCTAGTCCTTGACATCCGAACATAGAAGAAAGACCGATGAGAGAAGCCTAAATTAATTAGTCTCATAGTGTACAAACAAAACTTTGCTGAAATCTCTTTACTGTTATGAGGTGGGGTTGAAATTAGTTAAATGTAGAATATAGACTTCGTTTCCAAGAGCCTTTTGGCATGATGCAATGGAACTAGGGAATGAAAAATTTGAGTGAAGTTGTAGAGTTCTCCAAAAAGGAAATAAACTAGTCACTGAGGTCATCTAACCATATATACTGACAGTTTAGCCATGTATTACGCACGCCGAGTCACCATATACGCTGATGTGTAGTGTTAAGATCTTAGAAGTATTAGGAATCGATTGTTTAACATTCCCAGTAGAAACTTAAAATTAATTATTTTGGTGCATATCTCAATCATCTCACTTTTCGTCTGTTTTACATCCTTTCTGCCGATATTTTCTTTGCTGCTGAAAGTTTTGCAACTGAAGACGATGCAGTTTAGCACAAAGTTTTACGTTACTTTGCTTGCTTAGTGCTGGTGTCAAGATGTGATGTAAAAACCTTAGGTTATACAATGAAAGGCAAACGCTCTTAATTTCGTAGTGTCCGGGTTAATTCAAACGGCTTTCAGCCTATGTGCTCATGTTTTTAGGTTGATAAAACCATAAACTTTTCAGGTACTCTGAAAATAACTAACCGACCGCATAAACAGATAGGGGACTTCGGTCGCATTCATATCTCTGACAACATCAGGGTTGCTCCTGCTTATCTCATTACCAACTGTATCGCATCCTGAAATCCTTTCACCTAAGTACTTAGTCTGTAACGATTCCAGCTTTCAAAACTATGTTTGGGATAATACACTGGTTTGAATTGTCAGGTTAAGCAACACACTTTACTAGCCAAGAACCTAGTCAGAAATCATGAGGTTGTTTCTATGGCACTGATATTAGGCCCCGAAAAGGCTATTCACCTAGTCTCCCTTGAAAAGCAGGTCACCACTATTTACCCTCAGTGTTTAGAAACGCGATTAGTTTTCATAACCTTGTGGAGGAAGATACAGTGAAAGTAAAAAATACGGTAAATTTTGGTCGACAGCTGCCTGTAAGTAGTCAAATCGGTGATTGTGTAGAACTCTGGAAGAACAAGCATAAAATCTGACATTCTTTGTATTGGCTTTACAAACTTATCAATTGTACATTTACGTGAAATATGTTCTAAGTGCCGCTGTCTAGTGTTCTATACAAAGTCAAAGATAAGGGAGCTAACCTAGGTAGCAAGCTGACACTGGCAAAACCCCTGGTGTTTAGAACTGAATAAAAGGAGACCAAATTACAACTACTTAGTGATGTAGTACATACTGAAATCCCCTTACTAAAACATTGGGATGTACCCGATTGCGCTATGGTCTTAGGTTTAGATTAATAATTACTTGAGTGAGAATACGCTTTCGATAACGTCACCTCAAGTTATAGATCTATACTTTTATGCATTACTTTCACACTAATAAGGACCAACCGAAGTAACGAAAGAGGAAAGGACCAAATCAGCAGTCGGTGAGCTTCCTTCGTAATGTCATCCTAATGTTGCAGAACGGTACCTGCCAGGATTTTATTACGAACTTCCCAACCGCAGACTTTTATTGTATAAAGACTTAGGAAGAAGAAAGAAGCGGAGAAAAATATAGAATATCGAATGAATGACTTGGAACAGTAAGTGATCGATTGAAATATTGTTCAGTGTCCTCTGTCGATCACACTTGACTTTTGCATTTAATAAACTGCTAATATCACATCACAAAGAAATAATAACCTTGTTTTGCGGCAATACTGCTGTCAAACATTTCGTTAACCCACAGAATAAGTGTCAGTTAAACAATGTGGGTAGGGGAACCGCGAAATGCCAGCAAGAAACTTCTCACTGGTTAATGAAACTGCAGAAATCTTTGCAACAAACTCCGAACAATGCGGAAAATGTAATGTACTGTCTCAATTCTTCCCTAAGTTTTTTAATTCAGAGCCAGCCCAGTTACTGACATGAGCCGAAAAGTTTTGCCAGATGGGCTTCCAGGGTTTGAGGTGAAAAAAAGAATGTGTCTGGATAAACACACGACAAAAATAATCTATGCTTAAACTTCAGGTGACTAACCAGTTTGATGTGGCACGCAGCTCTGTTGGCATAGATAACAGAACGCTCAACACAGCACTTCAAAGGACAAAGATCAAGAGCTTCTGTATAATTTGTCAAAGCCTCGGTGAATACACCTAATTTAAAAAGTGCGTTTCCCTTGTCCTTCAATAACATTGCATCATCACGTCGTTTCTAGAAATTAAATGGAATAGAAGAGACAAACCTCAATTTCTTGCACAGTAAGTGAATCTTCTTCTCTTTCCCTATCCTCTAATGATTTTTCACCGTTTACATCGATTGCTGCAGAAGTTTCAGAATGCTTGCTGTCTTCAATATTGGGAGACAATCTCCCAGATGACCCTGGTGAGAACTCATGGGCATCAACAAATTCATCTGAACATGAAGACATGTGACCTACACTTTCAAACTGTGCCAAGGTCTTCAGGCTTCAATGCACAACAATTAGGATGGTCGGCCAACTAGGCTTGTAATAATTCTTACACTAGGTTTCTCTATAAATATCTAGCTCCTTCTTGAATTATTCCAGTGAAAAAGCTCATGCCAGTCATTAACATACAAAGTTACAATCCGTATTCGCTATCTTTCAAACATATTCAATATCGAATATCTTTTAACGAGCTAGTGTAAACCAATTGATTTCTTCATGCTTGCTTCTAAGTCTTGCGGAACGGTTCCAGGTCTTTAGTGGATTCCAATGCAGTAGTCTACCCAATGGACTGCTGTAGCTCTGGTTAGCCCGACGGGTGGTTGGGTGTTGTTTAGATTTGTAGGGAGTGTTGTTTGTTAATGGAGTTTTGACTAGTATTTTCTTGATTTTCAACAGACTTCAAAGGCTTGCGTTATTCTTGCACCTACCGGCTCTCCATTGTTTTCGCTGTTGTTTCTGAGTTTTTCCTTACTTCTTTGTGAATAATAATGGTTAGCAATATGGACGTCTACAATAGATGACTGTGAACTTACTTTACAAACTGATAAGCGCAGTGATGGCCGTGATAACTTGCACCACGACGCTTTCAAAGACACGGCCCAGGCGAACTATGCTGAGGTCAGCAAAACTGAATATAAATGTTACTGTAAACTGTTCAGAGCGCAAGTCGGAGGTGTCCATGAAGATGTCATGAATCTGCTGCCGACAATCAGAGGGACATTGTTGGCTGAAGGAATGAAAGCCAATGGAAGTCTGAGAAAGGCGCATAAGGAACGGGAATTTGATGCTTCTATCCATCAGAAGGAAAGAAAAGATATAATGTTCACCGGTTTTTGCAAACGATAGGATATAACTGACCACAGCTGTCACCACTGTCATCAATTCCTCCAGCAATTTGCCCATACCTAGTAGCGCCACATAAGCTGTGACGAATTTACCTGGCAAATCTACTGTGGATGCAGACTGGAAAGCCAGAAACCGGAAGAGAAACGCTTGTCTCCGGACCACTTTACTGATAGCTTTGAAGATCCAAAACCTACTCACTCCGACCCCAGGACTGATAAGCAAAAGATTGAAACAGTCGGGTACAATACTTTGCAGCGTCACACACTTCTCCAGAACCAATAGCCTAAGGTTCAGCCAGATGAAACATTGATGCTGACCTCCATAGTTTAACTGGACTCGCTAAGCTAAGGGCACGCAGTCAAACATCCACGCCATTTGGCACACTGTCGTGTTATGTTGCACTGCTCGTAATCGGCCCTCTAGCTAGCTCATCATCATCAATATCAACATAGGACCAGGCATTACTGAGTAACGGTCCGAGTTACCACAGCTCATATCAGTAAATCAAGTAGAAAGGTAGTGAGGTGAAAGATGAAATATATTTTCTAGGTGCATAATATAATCTGGCACATTAAAGAAATGTTTTCAACCAGCGGTATAAGGTTTACAGTACTTAGAAGAATTAGAATAGGTTTTTCATACAAGGCAACTGAAGATCTTGTTTTCAGCGAAAAGGATAGTAGCCTTGCTAAAGTCAATAAACACCACAAGCACAGGAAGTTTATCATCAACAGGGTTATCCCATTCCTCCGTCGCAGGAGTAGATCTGTCAAACCACAACTTGGAGTTCGGAAGCTATGTTGTTGTTGTGTCAGTAGTTTATCTGCTTCTAAATACTTGATTATCTTAACCACGATACTAGCTAGACTGATAGATTGGCAATTGATAACTTGTTATTTATCATCCCTCTTAAACACAGGCCTTATTATGCTGTTCTTATAATCATTCAGTAGCTGTGCTTTATATAACGACATGTCATATAAAACAGCCAAGTGTACATCAAGAATATCAGCCAAAAGCAGCAGATTTTTCGAACGCAATCAATCCAAGCCAGGTGATTTTCTAGGCCTTACTTTTCCGAGCAGTTACAGAACTGTTTCTTTTATGATTCCAATAAGTTCCATTAGAGGAATATTAGAAGAACTATTATTATCAAGAGTCAAATCAGATTTGCCAACGGGAAACACTAAGCCCAAAATAGTTTGATAAGTTATCGGCTTTAGGTGGGCTGTTTTGCAGATTTAACAATGAATAGAAGAAAACATCGCGGTTGGTGGAAATGCTCAAAAATCTGTTACATTACAATTCTTAAGGTACTTGAATTGCAAATCTTTATACTGGCTGAACGAACCACCACCACTAAACTTACGGTCGCTTTCCGATTCATTCCCCATTCTAGACCAGACGAAAATTTAACACCAGCTGACAGTTTCACATTACTGCAGTTAGCATTGTTGTCATTATTATCATCATTCAGACGTTACAGTTATTTAATTTAGATTTATTGTAATGGAAGTGAAGTTGTTGAAATATTGTTGGCTGAGAATTCCATACTGTATCAAACAAATTGTTCCGAATAAAGGGATTATTATTACTTATCACTGCTACTAATAGTAGTAGTATCAGCATTATTCTAATAACGATAAAACGTTTGTTCGAAACCACTCACAACTGATATTGAAGGTATTATTTAAGTTTCTCTATTGTTACCTTTAACATATTTTCTACGAGCTTAATAGTTTTGAACTCAGTATGCTGCCGAATGTTTGGTTTGTTTTTGAAATGTGAATTTTTATTTTAGGGTAATTATTACACAACACTCTATGTGCTGATATGAGGTGTGGCAACTCGGACCTTTACGCAGTAATGCCTGGTCCTATGTTGATAATGATGATGATGACACAACACTCTCACATTCCTCTAGGTGGTACTTATCATGAATTGACACCAGTTGGAGAGCCACTGAGAGCTTAACAGCACTAAACAGTCGTTTCGTTCCTCGACAGAGCGCACCCATCATGGATCGAACCTAGGATCTTCATATTTTGTGGTGAACAGGTTAACATTCACCTAAGGGATTGGAATGCCATTATAACAAGTCCGAATAACTAATGATTGGCCTTTACGTCTGCCAAGTTCGCACTAGGACAAATCCTAAATTGGTGAGCCCGACGTGATCAAATTTCCCGACCAGTAACAAATATTGAATTAGTGAGCCTGTTCCATTTTATACTTCTACATTGTTTCCATTTTGATAACCATTATATATCCAGTTACCACACTTTTTCATGTCCGACCACACTCCCTAGCTTATTCGTATTAAGCCGACTGCGAACACTATCCAACTCGTGCCATATTGGCCAGACAATGTGGAAACATGGTTTCTGTATGCTGAGGCAGATTTTCGAGAACAGGGTGTCTCAGATCTTCATTCTCCATTTCTTGCTGTCAAACATTCACTACCTCAGGAATTAAACAGGCGTGTTACAGCACGTATGTTTGGTGATGAAGTAAGTGATCCTTATGCACTTCTCAAAGCCACACTGTTGAAGAGAGGCGATCTCAAAGATCGCCAGCGCCTAGACGGGTCACTTCGTAACATCGGGCTAGGCAGCCACTCAGCTACTGAAGTCCTCGCACACATGCGAGAAGTAATCGGCGCACAGGCATTCGACGGTGGCCTTTTCCGAGAACTGTTTCTCTCAGAACTAATGCAACCGGTGCAGACCGTGTTAGTGACACTGCAGTCAGTCCCACTCGATGATCTGGCAGCCTCAGCAGATAAAACACTGCATATCCCTAGCAGACCCATCTCCAATGTATATTGTCTACGATACACCAGAGAGAGGACTCAGAAGTGGCGAAGCTGTGGATGTCTGTTAAACAGTTGCTACGATCTCGAAGCCAAAGTTCACGTAGCACTTCACAGAAATGCATCTTAGCGCGTTGCAGCAACTCGTGCGGTTGTCCAGAATCTAAACCTAACAGGGTGGAAAACCAGAAATGGTGCTGGTTTCGTAATACTTACGGAGACGAAGCCAAAAAATGCCGGAAGCCGTGGAGTTTTAACAGGATCACAAACTCGTGAAACAGCCATGCCGGCACGTGGTCACGGAATCGTAGCCGGCGGAAACAGCCGTTTGCTCTACGTCACCAACATAAAAACGAAAGTTCGCTACCTCATCGACACCGGCGCAGAAGTTAGCGTCCCTCCCGCACTGATAAAGGAGCGTCATCATCACCCATCCTTCAATCTCCAGGCCGCTGACGTCAAGGCAGTCGCGACATTCGGGAGACAGTATGCCTACCTCAGCTGAGGTCTACGTAAACCTATCCACTGCATTTTCCTTCTAGCTGACGCTTCTATGCCCATCATTGGGATAGATTTGCCAGACCGTTGTGACTTAGTCGTAGATGCTCGCCGTCAACGACTGACAGATAGCAGCACGAAGTTATCTATTGGCGGCACACCAATGTAGGTCCGAGTTTGGCCACCGTCAGAACCAGACAGTCAGGCGACGCGTAGTACCAAGCAGTTTTACAGAGATGTCCAGAGTTGCAACAACCGAAGCATACTCTCCCGTGCATAACCAGCAATGTTGCGCATCACGTGACAACCACAGGTCCACCTGTGGTATCCAAAGCACGGCGTCTACCCCCTGACAAGCTCAAAACGGCGAAGAGTGAATCCGACCACATGCTGGAACTGGACATTATCAAACTGTCAAACAGTCCTTGGGCGTCACCGTTGCATATGGTTCCCAAAAAGGATAGCGACGACTGGTGTCCAACCGGTGATTACTGAAGGCTTAATGTCAAAACAACACCGGACTGCTGCCCGATACCTCACGTTTACAACTTGACCGCAACGTTAGGCGGAATGAACATATTCTCCGAAATCGATTTGGTCAAAGCGTACAATCAGATACCTATGGCAGCAGAAGATATCGCGAAAACAGCCATTATAATTCCTTTCGGTTTGTTTGAATTCCTGCACATGCCATTTGGTCTTCAGAATGCAGCACAAACATTCCAACGCTTCATGGATGATGTCTTCCGTGGTTTGAATTTTGTTCATGTCTACATCGATGACTGTCTAATTGCGAGTCCAGATAAAGAAACTACCTTAAAATTTTGGCCTCGTTTTCTAAGGACTAAAAGAACATGGCATCACAGTCAGCTTGTAGAAATGCGAAATAGGAGTTGAATCACTCAGCTTCCTTGGGCATACCATTGACAACAAAGGTATACGCCCATTGAGAGATAAAGTGGCGGCTATCACAAACTATCCAGAGCCGACCACTGTGAAACATCTCCGCACTTTCAATGGCCTGGTAAGTTATTACCGAAGGTTTATCCCCAACTGTGCCTCTGTCATGAGACCACTAACAGATCTACTTCGAGGAACTACGAAGTTCGTGACCCTGGACAACGTAGCCAGACTTGCTTTCTCCAAAGTCAAGGAAGCCATTTCAAACGCAACCATGCTCATGCATCATGACCCCAATGCTCCTTTGAGTATTGCTGTTGATGCATCTGATTCAGCGATTGGAGCAGTTTTGCAACAGTTGACTGACGACCAGTGGTAACCTTGAGCCCTTTTCTCGAGGCGGATGCGAGACGTGGGAACAAGATACAGTACATTTGGTAGGGAACTCCTAGCCATGTACCTTTCTGTACGCCATTTTCGACATTCTGTGGGAGGTCGTGATTTCATCATTTTCACAGACCACAAACCGTTAACCTTTTGTCTCAGCTCGGCGTCTGACAAATACTCCCCGCGTAAGTCGCGACAGCTGGGTTACATTTCCCAGTTCATGTCAGGTATCCGCCACATTTCTGGAGCAGATAACTCCTTAGCTAATAAACTATCTCGAATAGCTTTGACAAACCATTTCGAAGGCGTTGGTCTCGTTGAATTAGCCCTGCGTCAAAAAGAGGACCTTGGGCTGCATCACGATTCGTCGTCCACAACTCTGAAGCTGCGACTTTGTCCGGTTGGATCAGACAAGGATACAATTTTGTGCCATGTCTCTGCTGGTCAACCACGCCCAATAGCTCTGAAGAGATGTCGACGCAGCGTCTTCAATACGTTGCACAAACAGCCCTTCCAGGTGTACGAGCCACCATCAGACTTGTTGCACAACGTTTCTGCATGCCTGGAATGAACAAAGACGTTGAGGAGTGGGCTCAGTCGTGCTTAGCTTGTCAAAAGTGCAAAGTCACGCGACACACGAAAAGCCGTTTAGACTCTTTTCTAGCCCGAGACATGCGTTTCGATTAAGTCCATATAGACATTGTAAGACCTCTACCAGAATCTAATGGATGTACCTACCTTTCAACCTGTGTTGATCGTTTCACACGATGACCGGAAGCAGTACCTATTAAGGATATTACTGCTGAAACAGTTGCTTGTGTTTTCGTCGGAAGATGGATCGCGAACTTCGAATGTCCATCTTACGTAACGACCGACCGTGGGCGCCAATTTGAGTGTGGATTATTTCACGCTCTAATGGCATTTTTAGGTTGCACTCGGTTCCGAACGACAGCTTACCATCCACAAGCAAATGTCATGGTAGCGCGTTTCCATCGACAGCTGAAAGCTTCCTTTTCAGCTGCAAACATACCTCAGTGGACCGAGGCTCTGCCTCTAGTCCTACTAGGTATTCGTAGAGCCTTGAAAGTTGATGCTGGTTGTACCCCTGCAGAACTCGTCTATGGGACCACTCTTCGCCTACCAGGTGAGTTTGTTTCTCCCTCAACTTTCAAACATGTTTCCGACAGGGCATCGTACGTGACTAGGCCTACAAACGCAATGCGCTCAGTTAGGCCCTCTCCGGTTAGACCTCAAACGACTGGTGTTTTCGCTCACCCCAGTTTACAAAAGACATCACACGTGTTTATTCATCCCGATGCCGTTCGTCGACCACTTGAACCACCCTACGACGGACCATTCAAAGTGACCAAGCGACACGAGAAATTCTACATAATTGAGCAAGACGGACGTGAAGATACTGTCAGTATCGACCATTTGAAACCAGCTTATTTCGAAGGCAACCCCATTATAAGTGACGTCTCAGCTCGCTACAGCCGACCGACGGATAGCTCAATTATCGAAATTCTTGACGATGTGCCTGGTAATGCACTGTCGCAACAATCATCGGCGCAACAGAAAAGACGATCAGGTCGAACCGCCAGGTTCCCGGAGTATTTAAAGTGGTATTAAACTTAGCGGTGTGGAATAAAATGTGCCAACCACGTTTCTTTTTACCTACAAATTTTTTTCCGAGGCACTATTCTTCTTATTTACCGGCAATGCGCAAATCCTCATGCATGTTGCCTTTTTATGTCAATTTTTTTCATTACCATATAATGAAACTTTTTTTTAAAACGGTGAAAATAAGCGTAAACTTTATTTTCGATATATTTGTATATACATAATTTCCACTTTTTTCGAAGCGTTTTCATGGTATTAAAGACTTTTATTTATATTCCAGGTGCAACAAGCACTGGACAGGACGTCAAAGATAACTGAGGATTACGATCGACGTCCAATTCGATTTATTGTATTTTATTTTTTTATTGCCACGACACCCTAGAATAAGTTCAAACAGCCAGGGGCCACTTCACTCAGTGAGCCATCGGAAGAGTTTCACCAGTGGAGAAACCACTGGGTTTTTATTTCCGGCTGGTATCGTGTTAGGGTCCTCACGAACCCACTAGGGGGGAGTGATCTGTAGCGTCACACACCTCCCCGAAATCAATAGCCTAGGGTTTGACGACTTCGACATTGATGCTGACCTTGATAGTTTAACTGGACTCGCTAAGCTGAAGGCACCCGATCAAGCATCCTCGCCATTTGGCACGCTGCCATGTTACGTTGCACTGCTCGTATTCGACTCTCTAGCCAGTTAATTGGAACGCATCGGTATTTTGGCACGACCTCGCAAATATACTATTCCATCCGACTACGCTATTGTGTTCTTCCTTGGTCTCGTACTCATGGGTATATAACAAATTCGAATAATTAGTGATTGGTCTTTGCGTCTGCCAAGTTTGCATCAGGACAAATCTTAAACTGTGGTTCAAGTCTGCCTATGTCTGTCAATTGTCAACATGGTGCAACCATCGTATAATGCCATCCTTGAGTATTTGTACTCACACCCAACTTGTATGGGTGCACAATACTGAGGAGTCTCATACCAGGACAAAAAAATTATCCAGTACTCACGGGTTTTCACTGGCTCCCCGAATGATATCAGTCTGCCATGAATGTCACCCTGTAATCAATCCAATCCCCATAAATTTCCAAACTGAAATACTCTCAGTTTTTATTACAGAGTAAAACTTGACCGTCGCGATAGAATTTCATTCTATTTCAGATGATTTATTAGATGTATTACACAGTGAAACCGTTTTGGTCCGTTAGCGAAACTATCGGTTTTAATAGATCCTTGATGTGACAGAATGTATTCAGTTCTTGTATACGATAGGTCCAGTGTCCGTTGCAAGTAATTCGATCAACAACGAAGCGTAATGAAAAGACCAAAATACAAATTTTGTGAACGACGTATTTTAAGCACACCTTGATCAGCAAACCGAAAACCAAAAGAAGCACGAAGTGTACAAGGCTTGAAGAAAGTTTGTGGAATGTTCTCGGACATTTCTGATACAGACAAACATATCAAAAGTGTGCAATGCCTAACAATTCCATGATATGTTCGAGGGAACAAACTGAGGTTACTGTGCAGTAATATTGACTAGGTTACATTTTAGGCACAATTTACTATCCATTGTCACATCACGATTACCCAGATTTCCTGATCGGGAGCCTTTATTGGGTAATAAGTATGCTTTACGTAGTTTTCTTTCTTTTGATGTCGCCTTTCTCGTTGTTACACACTATTTCTGTAAATCTGTTGATGAAACCACTGAGAAACAGAACTCATACAGACCTATAGAGAATTATATCATTGCAAAAGATACATCAAAAGTTATGCTGCATTGGTGAACCAATCGGATATGAAAAAAGTAGTGAGTGATTCGTTTATAAGATGATAGAAATGTAAGTCGACTTGTATCTGAAACAAAAGCGTCCGGTACATTGTATCAACCAGTTGTTTCAACATCTGTGCGCAAAACTTCATTCATAAGTATAGAAATGCAATGCAGCTGAAATTAATTTACAATTCGTAGCAGCACACACTTCTCCATAATCAATAACCTAAGGTTCGATCAGATGAAACATTGATGCTGACCTTCATAGTTTTACCGGACTCGTTAAGCTGAAGGCAGCCGGTCAAGCATCCTCGCTATTTGGTACTCTGTCGTGTTATGTTGCACTGCTCGTAATCGACCCTCTAGCCAGTTAGTTGGAACGCATCGGTATTTTGGCACAGCCTCGCAAATATACTATTCCATCCGACTACGCTATTGTGTTCTTCTTGGTCTCGTACTCGTGGGTATATAACAAATTCGAATAATTAGTGATTGGTCTCTGCATCTGTCAAGTTCGCACTAGGACAATACCTAAAAATTCTCCATTGGCAAGCACACTTTAGAAACTTGAATAAAGAATATGATATAAGCAGAGAAATTAAGTACTAAGAAACAATGTTATTTATATCCGATTTGTTTGTATGATACTTCGTACAAGAATGAGATTATATATACTGAATGAAATTTTATTAGTAGTTTATTGCTCGTATTCATATCAAAGCATGAATATCGGTAAATACAGAAATTTAATATGAATCAAAGAAACGCTTTATTTACCCTAAATAGTCAGTTTTGCGTTCATTTCCTTAGAGTTTGGATGCATCATCTGCAGTCAAAGATTAATAAACTTTTGCAAAACAGTGTAGAAAACTTGAAGTCCAAGATTAGAGTGATAATTAATAAGAAGAGTCGATGAATACTTCTATCAAATGATCAGTAGTTGACAGTAATTACGTAACAATAGTTAAGATAAAGAGGAAGGAACCCCAACTCGAGTCTGTGCATTCAAAAGAAATACATACAGTATTTACCTTGACTATCCGTATAACTTGTTTATAAAAAGATGACCTTTTCCCTTTTCGTTTAACAAGCAATTACGATTGTCGTCAATATTATTATCGTCAGTATTGCACTTTTTACCTTATTCTTCTTCGGCTTTAATTACTGTAATCATAATCATTAATACTCCCTTCTTGTTAATCACTCACTTACAAACTGTCAGTAGAAAGATGGTTGCTTAGTATTTTACGAGCCTTGATATTTATGAAGCAGCTACTTATGCGGCCACTTCACTAAGTAATGAAACATTATCAATTAAACATCAGAACCATGGACACCAAGATAAGATAACGAACGAATAGATACAACTATTAGAATCCAAAATGGTGACAACAAAGCTGTTGAACTGGTCATTACTATCTAGACAAATAAAATCAATTCTGGCTCAAATAAACGGTGTACACTATGAAGAAAGTAGTATATGGTAGATACTACCAATAACGTAAATGGTTTTTACCGAGTGTTACGAAGATTAGGATGAGTTAATGTAATAAGTGGTCATAATTGTGACAAAATTGCCTAGACATTCATTAACTTGGTTTATTGACGAGTTAGGGTTTAGAAGGGTGATTGAGCAGTTTATTGGAGTTATTCAAATACTCGTATGGAACCAGGAAACTTGCTCATATTTTAGTCACCTGGTAACTAACCTAACTAGTCTTCACCTGTCCTTTCTATGCAAAATGAAATTCCCTTTAACTAGTAAACAGTAAATAAGGCTTATTATTTGAGGATTTACATACAACATCTAAAAACCTCTTTCGGGTTTACTCTATTTTGAAATGATGGAGAATATTTGTAACTCAGGCGGAAGATCTTGGTTGTATTGTGTTCTCTGAGCTGGTTTGTTTAGGTACTGACGTGTTTCCCGGAGATTGTTGACAAAGACAAAGTTCTTAGATGATTACAACTTATGATTAACACCTATGCATTCTTATGCCTGTGTATGTTTTCTGAATACCTTGACAAGCACCACTGTTTTTGTTGACCTATCGAATCCTCATGGATTTATTCAATTCATATATTCAAAGCTGAATTTTGAGATGATTTCTTCCTCGTAGTTTATCAGCTGTTCTCCGATATATATAGTTTTGCACTTGATCGTTTTGTTAGGGTTAGGATAATTTTTGTCACGAAGTAACATTAAATATGGAATCAGTAGTCAGCAGGATAGCTGTCCCGTCCTACTTTGGGAAGTCAGCTAGCATCCAGAACAGAATGATTCTCATTCCGCAAATCCATTTAGCCCGCTTAAGAGTTAGCTATCACTAATCTGTAAGTGGACGATAGTTTGTAATGAAAACTAACTTTCAATCAATCGGTTTCCTACAAGCTACCCAAATGAGGGATTTTTATAACAGTTGTTTACACTTAGAATGCTGCATTCTCTGACCGACGCAGTTTAATGTCAATCTGAGTAGCCCAAACAATTCAAACTTCAAGAAGCTGATTGAGTTTGACTGTCTTAAAAATAATTCATGAAAATATGTATTTTCTGTATTTTTAAGAATGTATTTAGAAGTGAAAACTTCAATCATAAATCCATTTTAGTATAATTTCTTGTATTATACCATCGTTGATTGGACCCAATTGATCGTCCTCTATTGAAAAATATGGGCTTCTGTGTGGATGCCTCGATGTCACCTGTGTTCTAATGACAGTTATGATGGATAGTGGCTAGCAGTGGAATCCAGGATGCGCATTTCGTTCTACTTCGGACTCATCAGCCAGATGTACCTGCCTCCCAGTGAGTGATGTTCTTCCCACAGGGATTCCAATTCAGCACCGATCACTTCAAACACCACAGCGTTATTCACTACACCACCAAGCCCCGATAGTCACCTCTTGTGTGACGGGTAAAGTTTTAGTATAATTGCTTGTATTATACCCTCGTTGATTGGATTGAATTGATCGGTCTCTATTGGCGTATGGGCTGCTGTGAGAATGCTGATCAATTCAATCCAGTCAACGAGGGTATAATACAAGCAATTATACTAAAACTATACGCGTCACACAAGAGGTGACTATCGGGGCTTGGTGGTGTAGTGAATAACGCTGTGGTGTTTGAAGTGATCGGTGCTGAATTGGAATCCCTGTGGGAAGAACATCACTCACTGGGAGGCAGGTACATTTAGCTGATGGGTCCGAAGTAGGACGAAATGCACATCCTGGATTCCACTGCTAGTCACCATCCATCATTAATATGTACGACAGTATGGAATTCTCAGCATGTAATTTTGCAACAGATTCACTTCCAGAACAATATTTCAGACGAAACGGTAATTGTATCCCAATGATGTTAATAATAACAGCATTCAAGGCAATAATATGAAATAGCCAGCTGGTTCTAATGGGTGTCCGGTCCATAATTAAGACTCAACAGAAATGCAAACGTAATTTTGGTGATGGTAGTGGTTCATTCAGACGGTAGAAAAATCTACAACTCAAGCTGAGCATTTGACGGATAGAGATATAATGTAATTTTGTGCACCGAAAAGTTCATTTGCATATAACGTAGCATTTTTTTTCTCTCCTTTGTTACTGACTCGTGAAATGGAGCGTTGGAAACAGTTTTAAAATGTGCAAGAGTATATGTGGCTTTCAAAAGACATCTATAAATGATTAAAACAAATTGAAAGGAAAGAATTTGATGAGAAATTGTTCGATTGATAAATTTGGTAACCCAAGGTTCAAGCGGGCTACTGAATAGGAAGCGACTGGTGTAGTAGTGTATTTCATCAGTTCATGATATTATTTTGATGTATATCACGTGCGACGGATAGTTTTCAGTAAAAACCCTATGGAAAACAAAAATTTGTATATAAAAACTGCTCATTTTTAACAAAGAATGTTTTGAGCTAAATGATCCATTCAACAGATAACGTACAAATATATTGATTGGTCATATGAGAAGGATTAGTTTCATGTTGTCTATTCCTGAGTACTGACTCAATTCTACCGATCATTTGCAGTGTGGCTATCAAGCTAGGAAGATCACTTTTTCAGTGCACTTTATTTGATCAGTGATAATTGCAGCTTCCTGCCTCCAATTAAATTCGTCATCCAGTGTTTCAGGTGACTATTTAACGTTATTCCGTTTATCGATAATCGTCATATTTTAAAGGTGGAGGGAATGAATGGTTTACGTTATGCATAACAATGGGTTGATAATATTCGCATCCAGTTCCCATTCAGCTGCATCATACTATAGTATAATTTCTTAATAGGCATTCATCCTATCTTCATTTAAACAACTATATAGGCTAAAAGATTTTGAAAATATCTAACACATGAAGGAAGATATTGCGTTAAGATATGTCTGATCCCATATAATCTTCTGAATTTTTGGAAGAGAGAAAATATCAGTCTTTAGCTTTATCTTTGGAAAAACAATAATGGTTAAATCAAAATCAAAATTTTTTTATATAAAAATGATTAAAAGTTAACCTTCAGTGTACAATTCAACTCCATACGGCGAATAACAGAACAACAGAGATTGAGAAATATACTACATCAGTGTAATTCACCAAACATTTTAACAAATACAGACAGAAAATCGATCAAAACGAGAAAGATGATGAAACGTGACCAGCACAGATATAAGTAAATAAACAAACGACCAAAGACAGATAAAAAAAAAAGGGATCCACCCATCTGATCGTGACTAATTTTGTGTAGAGTGGTCTATAGTATCAATTTTCTAAGTCCTAACATTTCCAGGATCTGATAAATAAGTCTACAACTTCCTGTAACGTCCCTAATAACGGTCACTAATTTAGCTAATTCTTATCGTAGTTTTGATTAAGTTTGCTCAAGTATTTTTTCAACCCAGATTCGTCCACGCAACAAACCAGTTCGCTTCATACTTAACTTCTTTCACGTGATTTTTTATGTGAGTAAAATGATGTGCCTTATTTACAAATACGTTGGGTAAAAAAGTAATATGACTCAACTCATTATCATCCATTAATATCTTGAAGTCTAGTGAGTAGATTTAGGTAGATAACATGCTTGAAATCACAAATGACTCTCGGAAAGCACAACTCATATTTACCCAGAAATAACCAAAAAAAGGCAAGACATATGTTTGTTACTCTCCTATATAAATCTACAGCGAAAATGAAATAGAATAAAGTAGAAATATATGCCCAAGAAACTGTAACGTGAAGGTAATGAAGTATCAGGAAGTTCACAATAAATCCTACAAATATTCTTCATCATATCATACCACCGTGCTTAAATACTGCAAAATCTATGAAGGCACTCCAAACTAAATACAAAAGGAACATCTAATCAAACGAACCCAACAAACAATCAGCTTTGTATATCATGTCTAATACATATGAACAAACAATTGACCCAGCTCAAATCCTCTTTTCCTCTAACACAGTAATATTTAAGACTATTCATCTTTTCCCATAATCTTAGTTCTAAACATGTTTTGAATCAATGACGTGCTTGAAAGAAGGAAATAATTGGCTTCATTGAAGTAAACTAATCTATTTAACTGTTTTACTAGTCAATAGTCAGTTCGTAAGTGAATCCTAATTTTTTGGTTGGACCACTGCAAAGCTTCTTAACCTGTTCCAGATAAGTAGTAGAAGTCTTGACTATACAGCAAATTAAACCACAACCTTCTACTGAAGAAGACCATTCACAGCCCGTTATGCTTCAGTATTAGGTGTTAGGAGTTAGTCCGCAGGAAGTCTTGAACCTACTACGTTGCATGATTGTCCAAATTCATCAATAAGATATGCTTGCAACCTTCAGGAAACTCATTCTCACAGAAATCAGAACATGAGTTACTCAGTGTCGAAATCGAAGATTTTACCCCTAATCTATGCAGGTCACGACTGTTATCTGGACGACCTGAGGAGTACGATAAATTGGTCACCTCTGACTAACGTATATGACTATCTAGAACTTAACGCCGCCCGTAAATCGACGTCCTTCGATCAAGTTGGCAATACGGATACTGAGCTAAGTGACATGATGCTGTGGTGTACTTGGTGTTTGGAAATACAAGTTAGGAGTCAAACAATACAAAGCTGTATTCTCCTGATATACGAAATTCAACACTAAGACTGAGTTTAGTCATGTTTTACCTGCATATTTTTACCAATTAGTACTAGTTTTCAGTTTAAAAATGTTTTTTAGCTACTGTAGTTACTTTTATTGATTAATCACTTACTGTGAACGGCAGTCTTGTGTTTTCAATTCCACTTTTAAATGTTCAGTTTACTAGGCTGTAGATTATACAACTACTTATTACTTCACTCAACAACATTTATAAAGTCTTTTCGTCTAATCTTCACTTAACAAACTGTAAGCTTAATTTATCTTAACATGTGAAGAATCATATTTCTGTATCTTATGTGATCGTGTTCAATTCCCCATCCTATCAATGTCAAATGTACATACTTTTAAGATTTGATCATGCTAATCAAGTTTAAAATGTATATTACTTTTTAGCTGTAATATTTTAAAGGTCACTCTGACAACTAATTAAATGGCCAGTTAAGTTTCTTTATTTTAGTAAGAAACTATCTTTCTAAAAGAACAAAAATTGTAGTTCAAGCAGGTAAATTTCACACAATCCAACCAAATAATTTCAACATCAGTTTTACTAAAACAATTCACTTATCATTCACATGGTACTAAATATCTGCACTCTCACTCACAGTATTACAATATCACAGACTTAATTGTACTTTGATGACAATGGATAAAATTGTAGTATTTCTCAGTCATACAGCAGAGATAATCAGTGGGACTAACGTTAGACATGATTTGAGTGACTTTGAAAGTCATGGTAACAACTTCAGAAATAGCGAATCAGCTTTCGGTATTTTGGCTAAAATGGTAGTTATTTTGGTTGACTTTAAAGGATACTACAACCACATTTCGGTTCTAAAGGTAGATTTTCATAAAATAGAGTAGTCTGATTGGTTATTTCAGCTATTGTTTAAGATGGGCTTTAAACTCACTCGAAATTAGCCTTTCAACATAGATATCAAAATTGGATTACCTATTTCAATCAATGCAAGGGTGTGATTTCTATTCCCTTTTAGACATACAAGCTTTCTCAGACAAGCCTAGAACCCAGGAACAAATTGAAGAGCGATTTACATGCCACCCCAGCAGTTGACGAAATAGCCGATCACTTTTTTCTCTTCCATGAGAACTTCTCTTCCCAGTCAAAATACCGCAATCTGATTGGTTATTTTGTCAGTTGTTCGGGTAGCTTTTAAAGCCGCCATAAGCAGAGTGGATAGGTTTTAAAAGTCGTCGTAGCAACGACTGAAACAGCGAATAAGATTTCTTTATTTATATGAAAGCAAAACTTGGGCACTGTAGTAGAATGTCATGCCATTTTAATTGATTCCTTAGATTTATCACACGGGAAGTTATCATTTACTGGATTACCTTTCAAATACAATTTATCGTTTATAGTTATATCAAGGAAGATATGATGGATGACATGACTATGGAAAATAAATTATATCCAAAGCGTAGTCCAGTAAATGATAATGTACCACTATATACTATTTCAAATAAATAATCTAATATGGAATAATACTCTACCACAGTGCCCAAGTTATACTCATACATCAATGAAATGTAGATTTGACAAGTTAAATACCAGAAGGCAATTGAAAATGATGTTTGTAGACTATAGGTGATATTATTAAAAGCCATTCGTGGTGTTGAAAATGCATTTACGTCATATCGTAATGCTAGCTGTTACCTCATATTCCATTACTTATATCAGTATCTCTTCTTTAAGTCTAATAGCTTTCTACAACTCATGATCATATCATTCTTGTACTTCTTCAGTTTTCAATTTGTTGCTTGATGAGTTTTTGTGAGATGTGACAACTTGGATCGTAACACAGTAAACTCAGGCGTCATGTTGATACTGGCTAACTAAATACACCAATCATCCCGATGGACTTTTTTATTCGATCCCGGTGTAATTAACTTTGGTCCACAACCATTCCAAGTTCATATGAAAACTATTAATGTTTTTATTTGTCACAGTAATAGTAGAAATCAGACAGTTATTCATTGTGTACAGATTTTCTCGCTGCTAAATCCCTTTTTCTTGATCATTCACACACTTGTCATGCTTCTAAGATGCATCATTTCCTTTCACATATGCTAATAGTACCACTTCTTCGACTTTCATAAATTCATATATGTACTTAATGGATATGATTTCAGTAGATTATAAGTAGTAAGTCAACAATTAAATCATATTTATATTCATTATGAAAACATCGTTATAAAAGTTGTTAAATATTTTAAATGATTGGATAACAAAACGTGATCTTAAAAGTTAACTTATTACTACATAATGAGATGCTACTATGTAAAATGCAATAAATATTTATTCTTTATTAAACAAAATATTTACTTTTAATTTAGTGAAAACAATTCTATTTTATGCCCTCACACGTTTCTGTAGGTGCTATTTTGTCTGAGAACTTAGACCAACCTTGATTAACAAAAGAATAAGTTTCCTTTGCTTCAAGACTGACTTATTATACTAAAACATTTCTGACTTACTTAAGCAAGTATATATGCAAAGTTTACCTGAATTTTGAAAATTCTAGTTGAATTTTAACTTTGTTGCCAAACGTATCATCATGTTGTTATACTAATTGATCCAGTTATGCTAAAATAATTAAACAATTTAAAGAAATTCCAGCAAAAAGTAGTATTGCATGCATTCGAGAAATATGCATTGCAAATAGTTCTAAACGATTCTATGAACTGCCGGAAAACTTCAGTGAACTTGTAATTAGTAACATGATAGTAATCATGGCAAAACAACAGCCTAGAGAAGGGTAATTTGGAAAATTGGTAGGTGATTGAAGAGCCCCAAAAAGATGTCCACGTTGATCATTTAAAATCCATAAATAGAAGAACGCATGCGGTTGATGATAATGAGCATATCAGTTATCTCGAATGAATTCAAATTTGTGTAACCAATTCAATGTTAAAAATGCCATAGGTATGATTGAATGTACACAACTGGTTGGTGCAACCTATGAACATTTTAGCAAATTCACTGGTGTACAATATTGAAATTCCAAATGTAAAGCTGTGAAAGATGTTTTTGAAAATACTTGTCAGTCTGTTTTTCCGAAGTAGGAAGGAGAAAGTTCATCAAATACCCTTCTTCAAAGTGTCGGCAAATCATTCCCCTCATTTCCAACTTCACTTCACGGTTACTTCAGACTACCTCACAACACAGTTTCAGCTGAAGAGTATTGAGGGATGATTTTTCATGATCCAGCAAAAAATTGTCAATCAGTTAAAAGACACCAGTGGACAATTCTTTTCTATTTCAAGAAAGTGTTATAGTGTGGAACAAGAAGATATAAACCTCTAAAGCCTTTTTCAACCAATCGTTTTGCTTCGAAGTTTTAGGAGAAAATACGTGAACCAACGTGTAAGCATCAACTTGGTTGAAGGTATGAAATCAATAGGACATTTAAGTCTAGAAAGGCCAGTATATATATATATATATATATATATATATATATATATATATATATATATATATATATGAACCATTGTCTTTGCATATATTTGTCGATGCTACAGTACACCTGTTTGGTGTTGAAAATCCGCATCTTGTTCACGCTTTATGCTGAGTTGAGTGCAGAAGACCTCCACACTGGTTTCAGGTTAATGAACGCCTGTCTTGCTTTACCGATCCTGGCTGGCTTTGACGTCTTCATCTGTGCCACCTGTAGTTGAAACAGTGCTGCCTAGATAGGTGGAAGAGGCTACTTCCTTTAAGTTTCTCCCGCTCATGGTGATTGGAGCTTCTTGTTGTTGTTGGTGGTGGTGTTGGTTGGGTATCTTCATCACCTCGGTCTTCTCTATATTCACTTGAAGTCCCATCTTTGCTGCTTCACCTCTTCTGTAAACTTGTTAGTTTTCGCCTGTAGATCTTCATGTTCGTGTGACTTTACACACAGGTCATCGATGAAATCCAAATCTTCTAGGATCTTCTCATCTGTCTGGTTAGCGATGCCGCTCTTCTCGCTCCTCACTGTTTGTTGCATGATCCAGTCTATTCGACCACAATCAGGAATATCATGGGTGATAGTAGACAGCCTTGTCTTACTCCCGCTTCTCTTCACTTCAAAGGCATCACTGAGCTTCCCATTATGAATTACTTGGCATGTGGCGTCTTCATATTGCTGTTGAATGAGGTTGATAAAAGTTTGTGGTATTTCGTAGTGTTGGAGTAACTGCAAATTACTTCTCGGTCGACGCCTCGATCGGAGGCCCTTTCAAAGTCGATGAATTTGAGGTAGAGAATTGCCATTCTGCTATTCTACACTCTGTTCTATTATCTGTGTAGCTTCGCGTTGCGATTTGGTTCGCAAATGATTTGTACTTCCTGAACCAAGCCTGTTTGAGTAGTAGTTTCCAATCCAGTGCATCTTTTAGTGGCACAATATTTTGCTTGGGGTGGACAGAGGTGGAGCATGACTCCTCGCCAGTTCTTGCAAACACTCAGGTCTCCCTTCTTTGTGAGGTTGACAAGGTAACCCTTCTTCCAATCGCCAGGTACCTTTCCTTCGTTCCTTCCTTCCAAAACTTCTGCAATAGTGGTGTGAGCATGCCTGCTGTTGTCCCTGCGGCTGTTTTCAGTGCTTCTTGTCGGATTCCATCTGGTCCTGCTGCCTTCCCACATTTCAGTAGCTTTATGGCTTCAAGGACTTTGACTTTCGTCGAAGTTGCTGTGTTCACTTGTAGTTCTGTGGCTGGACTGCTGGTGGTATTTCTGGACGAAGTGCAAGTGGTGTTCGATTCAAGAGCTTTCCGATGTGGTCAGCCCATCGTTTCTTTGTTTCTCCCCTCGCCTTGGCAATTAGATTTCCTTCATCATCTTTTATTGGTTTCATCTGTTTTGATCTCTTCCCTCCCAGATAATAACCTGGTTATCTGATGCAATGTTGTCAGGTCTCTCCCCCCTCCAGCCAGTTCCACTTCACTTGCTAATGTGTTGTGGAAGTGTCTTTTGTCTTTGAGCATATTCTTCTTCACTTCTTTGTCCAATGTATTATTTGTGCTCAGTTCCTCTTTCCGTTGTTCATCCTTGCACTGGTTTATCTTCTGCTTCAACATCTTCCCGTCCCTCCTCTATCAGCTTCCATGTGTCCGTCAAGATCCATTCCTTATCTTCTTTCTTCTTCCTTCTTATACAGTTATGCAGGTTTCTTTCTGCATCTCTTTCAAAGATTTCCAGTGTTCTTCCACTCAGTTCCCTTCAGTTATGTCGCCGAATGTCTCCCATTTCTTCCTGATACCTGAAGTGAAGATGTCCTTTGTAGTTTCGTCCTTCAGTTCCTGTTCCGCGTGTTTTACTTGAACGGTGGTCTTTCACCAACTTCTTCGAAGGCTTTCAACTTGATTTTGAAGGTAGGTCCCTTGCACTAAATAGTCAGTGGTGTGAACCTACATCTCCTCCCCTTCTTCATCTTGTCTCCAGTAGGCTGACTGCCTCTCCATCTCCACTTTCTTCACATTGAAATCAAGTCGATCTGATTATTAGTGTGTCCTGGTGTCTGGTGAAATCAATGTTGCTCGCTTTGTAAATATCCTTGTGCTTGTATACACTGCCTCGCCTCCAATCACCAAATCGTTGAATAGACAGAAGTCTGCAAACACTTCTCAATTCTCATTCATCGTTTCACCGAGCGCTTACCACCCATGAGGAGTTCTCTTCCTGTGTTGTACGCTCTCAGTTTCACATTCATATCACCACACCCATTAGAATGTTGATGTCACCAGCTGGGGTGTGATCATGTCCATCACTGATTCCAGTTGTCTGTGGAATTCCTCCTTCTTCTCTTCATCTGCACTGTTTGTAGGTGCATAGCGTAGCGTAGCGTAGCACTGCATGATTGTAACTTCCCTTCCATTCGAGATGAATCTTGCTGTCATAATCCTGCAGCAGGAGATTGGTTTCCACTGAATGAGAGAGAGAGAGAGAGAGAGAGCCTTCGATACTCTTGCCGATTTCAGGATACCCACTGCAAAACTCAGTGTGCTGTGCTCGTGGTTGTCGTTTGGGTGACAATATCGGGGTAGATTATTGATTCTCCAGTAGACAGTTTGGAGAGTCCACTTCCATTCCATCTGCAGATTTCTCTCAGATTCCTAGCACTTCTATGCTATACCTTCTCATCTCTTTTGCAATCTGGGTAGCCTTGCCGGCTAGCTTCAAATATTGTTCGGACATTCTATGTCCCCATGTTTAATTTCGCTTTCATTGAGAGAAGAGAAGACACATCGGCCAATTGGCTTCCCGGAGGCTTTCATTGACTGACATCATTTCGTCTCTCCGATCCCAGCGAGGAATAAGTTTAATTTTGTTTGTGCTTTGGAATTTCTGTAGAGGTTGGTTTGGTTTTCTGGGTTAGGGTTGCTAGCCCCATGCCCAACCTTCTCTTTTCATCTGGGCTTAGGACCGGCTAATAACTAGCGAACTAGTTAATCAGGCAAGGTTATCACTCTAGCCTAGTTCACTTAAATACCTCACCATAACCTGAGGCCTCCTTCATCCCCATCCTGTAGGTTGAGGAGAAACTGCAAAATGATGTGGATTTACTTTAGTCAGCAGATTTCGCTGGTTTTTTTTCTTTGAAGGAAATCCTCAAGTAACGAAACCGTACGATGCTGTTTCAGTGGATGAAACTGAATCTATGCTTTCATTGGTAGACACTTATGAACTAATTACTAACCTCTATATTACCCTTGGCTGATATTTACAGGTCAGATAGTAACCACTTTCATGTTTACCTTGGTAGTATTTTGGCATACAAGTGACTGACAGAATTCAATCATGCTTGTTCTGGTTTTAAAAGTCACTCTAGAACCTATCGAAATAACCAATTAGGTTTACTTCATCTTGCCTGGAAAAGCAGATTTTCATAAATTAAAGTCCCATCGCTGATCTCAGCGTTTGTTAGGACAGACTTTGAGTTACTTTAAAGATCATCCTAACAAACACTGAAATAACCAAACTGTTGCATTTTTTTAAAACCTGCCTTTATAGCCGAAATGATGACAACCAATTGGTTGTTTTGGTCGTTGCTAGGATGGCCCTTAACATCTCCCTTTTTTAGTCATAATAGTGCAAGAAATATTTAAAATCAGGGAGGCTTACTATGTTATTTCCATTTGATTCTGTCGGGTGAATTTAAGGCAGCCCTAGCAACTGCTGAAATAGCCAATCAGCTTTCGGTCTTTCGGCTATGAGGGTAGTTATTTTTTAAATGGAGAAGTATGATTGGTTATCTCAGCAGTTGCTAGAGTGGCCTTTAAAGTAACTTCACCTCATAAGGCCGACAATAGTAACATGTCGACTACAGGCAGTTTATTTTACTGTGGTGTGAACACGTATCCAGTTTGACCACCAGTCTAACGTTCAGTTGACTTTGCACAGTTGCACCCCTCCACACACACAGACACACACACACAAACCAAGTTACTGCTGCACCATATTTCAGCTAGTAAAAGTTAAAGTACATCCTATACAATGAATCATACTAACTCGGTGCCTAAGTTTTCTTAAACCATCCAGTCCATTGTTGGCCAGGCTACCTTCAAACATATTTCAGCTAGGTTAAATTGTACTATAAAAGTGTACAGGTAGGTATGTAATTTGTGGGGAAATGTAATTAATATTCCGTGAAAATCATCGGAAACTAACTCTTCTACCTAAGGTTCAAACATTCGTTGTCAAACATAGAGTACGCAAAACCATAGGCCTAACTTGCCCTTACGTCCGACCCTGGATATATCTAGCTCATTTATCATTCTACTTTACCTGGCTTACATCAATATATGTTTCAGTTATACGAGCTGTTTATTTCAAATTCGTAAAATCGATGAAATGAGATTCTTTCTGGATTTAGAGCGAGTATTCATCCCGAAATGTCACTTGGAGAATCGTTGAAAACGTTGAGGCACTGGACGGTGTTTCGTCCTTTTGTGGGACTCGTCAGTAAAGGGCATCCACAACTTAGGCCGGGATGAATACCATCTTGAAATGAATCTTCATAAACCTTCGAACTGTACTCTTAATTTAGCATTGTAGAATATATTGAGCTAAAAGTTGGATATTTTCATTTCATTGGATATGCATCATAAATGAACTCGGAAATTTTGTATCACTATGCAATTAATATGTGAGGTACGTAGATTTTTACAGATTGTGATGAATTGAAGTGTATCGAAAGTTAACAGGTAAGTTATTAAAGGTGAATGGTGGCTAGCAGTGGAATCCATGAGGCGCGTTTTGTCCTTTTCAGGACTAGTCAATTGGATTCCCCAGCCGCTTAGTTGATGAGTTATAAATAGCACAAAATGCACGTTCTGGATCTCACTGGTATCCATCATTGATATGAGAATTGAAACGACAGGTAATATCCAGTCATCTGCGCAAGAGTCTACATGCCAACAGTGACCGATCAATTCGGTCCAATTGACGACAGGATAATACAAGGGACATCAAGTAAACAAGTTAGCTCGTGTACTTTGTATTCAACCTGTAGTGTCCACTAATAAATGTGTAGTACCTTTCAGATACTGGATTTAGTAACGTAGCTTTTACAGGTACACACACCATGGATTATAGGAGGGCTGCTTTTGAAAAGGAAGTCATTCATGGCTTCAAAATAATGACGATTGCTTAAATATTCAGGTAACAAGGAAAGAACTATGTTTGATAAATAATAAGCAGCTTAAATTACCACTGAATTTTGTCATCGGGAATGAGTTTTAGCATATTCAGTATAAGCTGAATTCTTGTGGTCAGCAGATCCAAAACTGATTATTCGAAAACACATCAATATTTCTTAACTAAAAAGCCAAAACATACAGTTCATTAAGGAAGTCAGGAAGACAAAATACATTGCACTCCATAAACAGCATATATTTCAACGGTTTAATTAAAGGTAAACATCAAAAAAGTTTTCATCATGAACCGTGAGACCAGTTACATAAGTATTAGAAACTAGGGAGACCTGTCCAACTGATGGTTACCTGATATCATGAAATGACCGAGGTTTCAGAAAGAAGGCTGTTTAATTTGAACCCACTGGCTGAGTTGTACCGTGCTTGCAGCGTAACCTGAATTCTTTGTATTCATCTCTCTAAACACATACAGTGTTTAAAGTTGTATTCAACAAGTACTATCATCAGATGAAGAATCACTGAAAACCTGGGAGCCCTGAACAAATGTTTCATCCTAGCACAGGACTCATCAACAGCATACATCCATGACCCTGTCAAGGATAGAGCTTACGACCTCTAGGTTTCATAAGAAATGCGTTAATCATTTACCCACTGGGTTGGAGTTCAATGGTCCATGGTTTTCTATTTCTGTCAATTCATGATATAGCACGACTATCACCCAAGACATCCACTTCACTTCCAACTAGCTGACCCCAAAGGTAACACACGGCTTCCCATTAGAAATTCGGGATATCCGTCTCAAAGCACATCATTAATGAGTATTATACAATAATGCAGTTTGAGGTTCATGCGGGTTTAACACTTTTTATTTTTAAGGTTGTATTCATCACGCAAGAAACAGCTCCCAAGTGGTTCTCCAACTGATGTCAGTCCGTGATGAATATTACCTTAAAGATAAAAATCACTACGAACCTCATAGTACATATAGTGTTAATAAATACACAAAGATGGGTGAATACCAAACAGTCTTCTGCATATAGTGTGCACTGAATGTTCACTTATGAGAAAAACTGAACTCCACTCAACTTATCCATTGATAGATTATCTCATCAACTTTGTATTAAGTCAATTATAATTTGATAGGTATACCAAACAACAGAGAAATCCTCTACCAAAGAATAAGGTTCTAATATCTAAGAGTCCTTAAATCATTCCTTCCACTTTTGGAGTTTTATACAAGACATATGTTTGTATTGAACATAAGCTGACTTCGACTCAAACATAATTGGAGTGAATGTGATAGAGTTTCTCAGTGAAAAGAAATAATTGGTTGATCAGTTGCATAAGATTTAAGGGAATATTTCACATTTTTCTATTAGTTCATTTGTTGCGTTGGTGACATCTCTTTTTATGATACAGAAGGGGATTCTCGATTCCCTGTTATTGCCTGCAAGTTTATTAAGGGTATTCAACCTACTTTTGAACTGCTACTTTGTAATGTGTCTTCACCTCACAGCCAATATGACCTAATAATCCGTAGGTGTGATCAGTAGAACAGTAGAATAACAGAGTTAATTAAGGCTTGCAAAAGCGTCCGTGTTTTAACTAGCCAAGGGTGATCTTAATTGTGGTGAGTGAATAGAGAGCTGTTAGACTGAAAGAAGAATGAAGATTTAATAAATACATGACTATTCACCGTCACCTTAAAGCATAGCAGTAAAGACAGATACTAATAGTTTCTTACAATTTCCAAAATCTTTTCCTGTTAAACAACTTGTGAGAGGTAGACTGGATGCATCTACCAGTCTAAAATATCCGTAAACAAAGTAAATGTATACACATGTAGTTATATCTAAAAGAGATAGAGAAGCTCAACACTTCTTGACATTATTCACAACCTTTTTCTTGACGAAATTTCTACTGCCTTATAAATCTAGAAAATGTTTATCTACTCCATTGATTTACATCCTATCTGCTTATTTGATCTTTTCCTATTAGTCCTATTTGTTTTTTCTATGACCCTGGAGCTTAGGTAAATAAGATGCTCTCTGATTTATATATATAAACCAAGATAGAAAAACATAGGCCTAGAGGACAGAAAGCATCTTATTGACCTAAGCTCCAGGGTCACAGAAAAAAACAAATATGTTGGCATTGGGTGATGATATTGGGTGGCGGTTCGCGCTATATCGTGAGCTAACAGAAGTTGGAAATATGGAGAATTGGATTCTGACCCAGTGGCTAGCTCAATGGTAACGCGCTGGTCGCGGAACCTGAAGGTCGCGGGTTCGATCCCTGCTGGTGGGGTCGTGGGTGCGCACTGCTGAGGAGTCCCATACTAGGACGAAACAGCTGTCCAGTGCTCCCAGGTTTCCTTTGTTCCTCCAACTGATGTCAGTCTTCGATGAATAACAACTTGAAATATATATGTATATTCTAGACATTACTTCTGGGACCATTGATTAACTCTAAAATGCATTCACAGTAGGGAAATGAATCAGAAAAAGAAGGGGTTACTTTCAATTCGGTTAGTCGGTACATTTTGGCGTAATGGTAAATAAAATATATACTGTGTGAGCACTGAAGTGCATTGCAAATAGTCTGTAAGTACAAGAAGGTAAGTATGAAATACTGAGCACAGTTAGAGTAGAGCTATTTTTAAATAGAGTTCATACCATCACTTCCTAGTTATCTTGAATGGATATCACATATAGCGTTTAGTTGGGTTTCATTGTCAAGATACTTTAGGCTCTATCAAAAATATACTGATAACACGGCTGGTTTCAACGACTCTGAATGTAAGTTTTCCGTATTTATCGTATAGGAATAGGTCCAGTGAATTGCATGCACTTCTACTAGTTTGTGTGCGGAGTGTGAAGAAACTTTTCATTCTTGTTTCTTTCTTGTCCATCCTATCATAGGTTTGATAGTTTTCTGATGTATTATTTCAGGAATCATGCTCCTACTGTATGCCTTCATCTTTTGTTACTCTGAAGTTGTTAAAATGGCTGGGTGAGCTGGGCTAAAGACAATGTAACTAAGTACAAAAATATAAATTTCTAAAGTGATCATTCATTTAATATAATATTGGCACCGGTAGGTTACTAGATTTTTGGACATCACAAGAACAATCTCATTCGTTAGTTGTGGCGATTGACTACAAACTACTGTTCACCATAGACTGATATCAGTTGAAAAAACTATTGAAAACTTTAGGAGCACTGGGCAGCTGTTTCATTCTAGTTTGTGACTTATTAGCAGTAAACATAAATCGATCATGTATTTTTGAGATGAATGGGGACTTTTTAATTTAGAAGTAGTATTTATCATGGACTGACATCAGTTGGGGAACCATTGAAAATCTGGGAGCGTACTGCTGAGGAGTCACATACTAGGACGAAACAGTTGTCCAGTGCTCCCAGATTTTCAATGGTTCCCCAACTGATGTCAGTCCATGACGAATACTACTTATAAATCGATCATGTTGGATAATGATTACACTATCTCACAAATGGGCAAAGTAAGCAATACATAAACCCATTATGTGTACAGTCATCTACTGCATTCCTTTTCTAGACACTGATCGGAGCAGTTTACAGTGACGTAAAAACTTCATACATTTAGTCTGATGGTATCTCACTAAGTCCCACCGTACTGATGACTTCATGAGAATAAGCCAACACCTTTAGAAAGAAAGGAGTCACATTATCATTGGACAACAAGTTCGTTCATCCTAATTCCATGTAATAAATTCATTTTAAATCGTTTTCATTCACCAAAGCTTTCAGCAACAGATCAGAATTCCTAATCGTAACATATGCTTGCTATATATGTATAGTGAAAAAATAAAAGCGCAGTAGTAACTGAGGTGATCTACCATTACTTCATCGAATTTGGAAAGGTCTTCGATCGAGGCGTCGACCGAGAAGTAATTTGGCAGTTGCTTCAACACTATGGAGTAACATAAACATTTATCAACCTCATTCAACAGCTATATGAAGACATCATATGCCAAGTGACTGGAAATGGAAAGCTCAGTGAATTGTCAGTAAAATGCTTCTACGCTAAACCCCACAGTATTGTGATTCAGGTCAAGAAAGTTCGTACAAAAAACTCAAGAAACAAATTTTATCAATTACTCGAAAAACCAAATTAGCTGTCCAACTTTAGTGTTTTTTTTAAATTTATTTATTTGTCATTTGGGTTCCCAGTGGAACATAGAAATTCACTAACACGTCACCATTGCACTCTCTTCTATCCACTCACATCAACCTGGCCCCACCAATCCACACAACCTTTCATTTCCTACTCACACCATAGCCTCCACTATCACCCTCGTCTCCGACACCAAACTCGTCGTTTCCCATACGAGTTCCACTTGACAGCCTCACCTCACCTGACTTGGACTGGCCTCGACTGGACTGGCTTGGAGCATGATATCCTCAAATGGTCTTCTCAGTGTATGTCCAATACAATGAAATTCAATCCAATCCAATCCAGTCCAGTCCATCTCCACTTTCCTCCACTCAATATTTGTTGAACGATGAGGGGGTTGTTGGTTGGTTCATTGTGGGACCAGTCAGAGTTCCTTGTTGTTTATTCTTATTATTCTGGTCATCTGTCTATTCCTCGGTATCGATTGAGGGTAGATAGTAGAGCAGCTGTGGATGAATGTTTGTAGTTTGTTGGAAATGCTTTTCGTAACGCGCCTAGTCTTTCAACCATCACATCGAAGCACTGACTTACTTGACTGAATGAGTGTTGGTGATCCGGATGTTGTTCGCGCTTTATGCTGAGTGGAGTGGAGTGGAGTGGAGTGGACTGGACTGGACTGGACTGGACTGGAGTGGAGTGCAGTGAAGCACATCTCTACACTGATTTCAGATTAATGAAGGGAAGTCTGTCTTGGTGTCTTTCCGATCTTGGCTGGTTTTCACATCCTCATCTGTGCCTGTCCCACCAGTAGTTGAAACGAAGCTGCCTAGGTAGATGGGTAGGTGAAAGAGACTACTTGCTTTGGATTTCTCCCGTTCATGGTGATTGATGCTTGTTGTCGTTGTTGTTGATGATGATGATTGGTTGGGTATCTTCATCATGTCTGTCTTCTCTACGTTCACCTGAAGGAAGTTCCGTCTTCCTTCACTGCCCTGCCTCTCCTCTTCTGACAACTCGTTGGTTTTCGTCTGCTACAGTGGTAGTTTTGAATGCAGAGCATTTTTTATTCTTTCCAGGATGATGTGTCTCTGTATGTTTTTGTGTGCATGATTAACTGATCTATCCTAATTATAAGGACAGTAAAGATAGTTGGTCAATCATTTTGTTTGCGTTATTTCTAAGCTTGACTTTTATTTACGGATATTCTGACTGTATCTGATATATTGATTAGGAAGAGCGAAGATACTACTTCATAAGAAATCATTGTAGTTGCTGATTACCCTCTGATGAACTGTATTATTTTTTAACAAAGAGAAGACACAAGATACTTTAGGATGAATCACTTTTATCGTTGGATAGGAAAATAAATACTCTGCGGTGTGTTGATTGTTAATATTGGCCAGAAGGTATATGATGTTCCGTACAGCATCTAATTGTATTTTACACTTTCAGGTGATATGCCTGCACCGAACTGTGTAACTTTCCTACTTACAGACAAAATCTTCAGAGAACAGCTATAAAGTATGTTGTTTGTCCTATGAGCTATCTTTTCAAAGAGATAATCAACAAAAGAAAAGCCAGATAAGAATCATTCACCTCGTATACAGTGGAAGTTAATAAAAGCAAATAGGTTCTAGAACAACAGGTTAGTTATAGATGTACCTACACCAGGATGTGTATGCATCCTGTGTTAAAGCACAAGTCAATTAGTCAAAGGTCATAATGCATACGATGTTGCATTATCTCATCGTTTATGTTGCTACTTGTATTATATCGCACAAAATTTGGTTTGACGCGGCTGGTTCTGGGTCCCAGTTCTGATGGAAACAATATCACTCACTGGAAGCCATATTCCCTACAGTGGCTGGAGACTCTAGGGAATATGGCTCAGAACCGATGTCAGTGGCGCAGATATATACACATATTATCCTCATCCCAACACTATACCGATTCTCATCATTTTGTCATTCTTCTTTCATTCTTCTCGTACTTTATATTTCTTTTGACTGCATTCTATTATCTTCATCTTTCGCCTCACTACCTTTCTACTTGATGTACTGATATGAGGTGTGGCCGGTTGGACAGTTACGCAGTAATGCCTGGTCCTATGTTGATATCGATGATGAAGCCAGGTACATCTAGCTGACCAGTCCTAAATAGGACAAAACGCGATTCCTGGTTTCCAGTGCTAGCCACTATCCATCATTAATATCCCGTCGTTTGTTAAAGTACCTACCAATTCATTTATTTACCTCATAACTACTTCCGATAGCCAATGTCTAGCTACAAGTGGATAATTATCTCCTATAAAATGAAAGAGACAGTTTTGTGTTGATGAGTCATTTAGCTGGTTGGCCACGCTCAAAACCTAGCCGATAGAGTTAGATCAACGATTGGAACTATACAACGTGACACCAGTTACCATCCAGTGCCTGCTCAAAATACCTAATGGAATCCTAACGAAAGTCATTAGTGGCTGGAATCACTCAATAGTAGCAACTCTGACTGCAGTAAGAAGTGGATCTTATCCGAATCTCTTACGAAGCACCAATTTTCATATTACGCTTTAAGAACTACTAACTGATAATTAGCATGTAATGTATTTTAAGGTAAATGCAGATTTTAATTTAGAGGTAGTATTCATCACAGACTGACATCAGTCTTCATTAGTGACATGCTTCCAGATGATATACCGAAGTTCTAATGAGAAGCCATGTGTGACCTGTGGGGTCAACCAATCCAGAGGGAAACGGATGCAAACTGAAGATCGTGGGTGATAGTCGCGCTATATCACGAATTGACAGAAGTTGTAAACTGTTGAACTCCGATCCAGTGACTGAATGGTTAATGAGGATCCTGAGTTCGATCCCTAGCCAGGTCGTGGGTGCGTATGACTGAAGAATCCCATACTAAAACAAAATAGCTATCAAGTGCTCCCAGCCGTGGTGGTTATCAATCCAAAAGAGGAACATAGTTTCCAGGATTTTCAACAAACTACAGACATTCATCAACAACTGCTGTCTACCCTCACTCGATACTGAAGCTCAGATGGATTGCCAGAAAGAATAAGCAACAAGGAACTCTGGCTGGCCCCACAATCGACCAACCAAGAACCTATCACCCAACAAATATGCAGAAGGAAGTGGAGATGGTTTGGGCATACACTGAGAAGGCCGACTGGGGAAGTCACATGCCATACCAGCCCTCGAGTGAAACCTAGATGGGAAACGACGAGTTGGGTGTCCGAGGTGAGGGTGACATAGAGGAGATGCGTGAGGAAGAAATGAAAGGTAATGGGCAGTCGTGAGCTAGGTTGAAAAGATTGAGGAGAAGAGAGTGGAATGGAGGCGTGCTACTGAATCCCTATATTCCACTAGGAACCCAAGGGAAAAAATGATGATGATGATAGATTTTTATCTGATCGAACTTAACCAAAACCATATGAATCAATATCGAATTTGAAATCTGAAGATAGATATAATCAACGTTGAACCTCACACACACAAGTGCATTTGTTCAAGTTGTCATACTTTACAAGTGGACAGAAAAAGACTGATATCAAAGTAGACAAAGGTGTATCGGAGACGAAACAACTTGAGGATAAATGTTAGTGCAAATATTCAAGCTTTCAAAGACGTCAAATAGTGAATACATCTACACCAGTTTGACCCATTTTTAGCCATCTCACTAATAATCCTCAACCACTGATTCTTTCGTCTTGCAGACCGTAGCTACGTAGCTGCACCCCCCCATAATACTCAGACCAACAGTCAGAGATTTCATGACCAGTACCACTTCCTATTCTGATCACTCTGAACGCTTTTTCAACCCAGTCCAGCTTCTCCTAACATTGCAAGTCGAAGTAGGCGGTTACTCAGTGTGTGCGACATATGTCCAATCCACCATAGTCCCTGAAGATTCACAACTTTATCGACCGGATTCCCTTCCTTCCCCAGTCGAAATAAAAATGAAATGAACCCAGCAACCTAGTGAGCATTCGTGCAGTAGACATTGAGCCACACCTATCATGTGAGGGTGAATGATTCTACCTGGCTGCCCAAACCTTGGTAAGTGGAGCGGTGTTCATCCCCGTGACTCTTTGGTTTATTGTCATCTCCCCACAACGATGAGCCTCAGTGGCCTAGTGAATAATGCTTTGGCGTTTGATACGATGAGTTTGAGGCCTTGCCTAACATCGATATTGGTAACATTGTGATTTCGCCATATACGAGCAGTGCTACAAAGACATCTGTGGTTAAAACTTAGGGTCTTTCCATATCTTCTGCTCTCAATAGCCACCTCTCATAGCTGTATGACAGGATGATATCTGAAGAGTTTTTGCTGACATGGATTTTATATTTACATTTTATGTAGTCAACTGGAACAGTAGGTGAAATCCATTCACCATTTGCCTCTAGATCGCCATCAATTTAGCATTCTACCAACCCTTCTACAAAGTCGATAGATTAGCTGGATTTCACCCCATTGACTAAGAACTCTTGCTTATCTATCGCAAGAATCAGAAAAAAGAGGAACTGTGGTCTCCGTTAAAATGTATAACTCTTCATTACTTCTGGTTCCAATTCGAACTGAAGTTAGTTTGGAGTTTAACCAGTTGGCTGATGGTGTATCACTAGAGCAGATGGTCAACAAAAAGGTAACCAACAAACTTCAGATATAACCCTTTACCTTCCAAGCAGGTAGGTTATTTAGGCTATGAAAAAGCTATGGAAAACCTTGATTTTATAGGGCTTTTATCGATTACCGAATGGAAAATATCTTACAGCCATTTTTAGCATGTTCACTAACCCATATTGTATTGTTTTACTAAATCAATTAAAATAATATGAATAAAATAGTTTTACTTAGTTCAGTGTTTTATTGATCCCTTTTCATCCGAATTTCCTCAACAATATTTTCGTAAAACCTTACTCACTGTCAAACCTATGATCCCTAGGGTCCTGAAATTACTTCAGATTGGCCTCCGGGGAATAAACCGAAACACTGGAATTTGTGGACCTCAGTCATGAGTTCTGCAGTCAACATACTTTTCAGAGTAAGAGTGACCTGCTCAACTTCAGGAGATCACTAATGATATTTCACATCTTTGCTAAGGCCATGAATGCTCAGATATCTTTGTTTAAGTAGGTCTGACTGTTCAGCATTCGACTCCAGAAGGTGAAAACAGAAGCAAATTAGCTGCTAGCTGCATTACGTTTCAACTGCCATTTTTTTCGTGGTGGAAACCGCCTGCTAATTAATCAGTTTCTCCAAAACCAATAAGGTCAAATATGTAGAGACTTCGTGCAAGCACAGACAGTGGAACCTGTGACTAATATTAAGCAAATAAGCAGGAAATTGCGGTTTATCCGACCAGAGTGATCGAAATGTTCAGAACCAAAGATTGTGCACCTAACTAAGGTGGTATCACTCAAAATCTATGGTCACTAACTCAATTCATGTTCATGTGTGTGCTTTCCGCACTTCTTAGCAGTTTCCGTTTCTGTGATGATTCGGAGGTCCATACTCGACTGAATGTTTGTTCACAAGTTATCGTCTTGTCAAAAAATGCGAATTAAATCATTTTTTGGTGAAACTAAACTTTTGTGATAGGACGACCAATCAGGTTGCGTATGATGCATATCAGGGTCGTTTCTTTGTGTCCGCCTACCACATAGCTGATGCCGCATAAGCTGTTGATGAATTATGACGAAGATTACATTGTCGGTTATCCGCAGAGTTAGATTGCTTGAGAGAAGTCTAAGTTGTGATAGTGGTGTACCTAGCAATGAGAAAAGAGGGTCCCATTTTTCATTGTTCCAGCTATTATATGAAGAAATTTTTTGAGTAAAGGATAGTTTTTCAAAGAATCTCACCAAGCACTACAAAAAATTATGACTTTATTCAAAAATCGGGTCGTTAGAAAACCTGTAATATCAACTGGAGCTCTGGTAGACATCAGTGAAGTTTCGTCAGTGTAATGGTGTCAGCACTGTGGAAATATTTAGTCGGAAATAATATGCAGATTGAATTTGAAGTTGAGTGAAGTAGGAAATGTGGTAGGAACAGATGAGTGCTTTGTCCGCAAACGTAAATGTAGCCAAGGATGACTACTTAAGCAGGACTGGTAAGCTTCATAAACACGTCCCAACAAATCACAGATTCTTGGTATGTACGTTCAAGGTACCGAGAAAGGATATTTCCAAAGGATAGAGAGTAAATCAGAAGGATCTATCCTATCATTCTAGAAAAAATGGCTAGAATCTGATACCACAATATTAACAGATGCCTAAAAGATGCACATGACGTTATCTGAAATTGGTTACCACCATCAAGTTCACAAAAAGCACTTCGTTGATCCAACAGCTAGAGTGAATACAAACAACTCTGACCATATATGTTGTCCTCTTCGAAAGTTCCTTAGCAGGATCATGGGGCGTTATGTTATGGTCACAAATAGATGAGTGGCAATATAGAAAGTAGCATGGTTTAAGAGATGATAAACCCATTGGAATTCTACACCATTTCTTAAGCAAACCAGATTAATAAGTAAGGTGTCATTTACCTAAATAACTACATTGTTCTTCATGTACTCGATTCTGATTGGTTAGCGCATACACAATAGTGATTGGCCGTCTTTAAAGTTCACTTCTACCCATTTTGCCTCAGCAGATTAATGCACCAGCTATTGAGTCATGGGCAGAATGAAACAGCTTCTTTTCTCTTTACAACTTCGCTTTAAAGGTTGTCAAGTCTTAGTCACATTAGTTCCGGACCAAAAAGTAGTAATAGTTATTGATTCGTTTGATTGTTCGTGTTTTAGTTTACCGTGCGTGGAACATAAACAAGCCGACCAATGGTCATTGAATCAACTTAATGAGTCATTAAATCTGTAAGACTATGTAAGCGGTTTAAATGGAATCAGTAGGTACGGTGTGATTATTATCCGAATGGTGATGTGACTAATGGTCAGATCGAACAGGAGAGAAATGTTGATGAAGTTAATAATGAAAAATAAAAGCGATGAAGTAAAGTGGTGATGCGAAACCATGGGTAGTAAAGCTAAAATTCATAAGATCAAACTAAGTAGAATAACGACAACACAAATTTCGATGTTATATTGATTCCCGTTATATATTTGTGAATTTCGTGTAAATTAGAATTTTTTCATCAGTTTAACTACCTGGGATAGCCGGGGTTTAGCAAACTTGTATTATTGACACTGGGTGATGACTGAAGGAGAAACGAAAATCTGAGTCATGCCAGGATCCAAACTAGCAGCCTCTGGGTTACCAGTCCGCTACTGTACCTACTAACCTACGAGACTCAGCGGCTGGCCAGATCTTAGTTTCATTTCAACTAACAAAGGTTTCGCCCAACTGGCATGTGAATATGGTAGTGAAATCAACATTGAACTGTCTGTTTATGTCTGCATTATCGTAGTCAGTTACTCGCTGCTGGACAGATGTGCTTTCATCTCTATGTTTATTGCTGTCATACTTCCTATGTTGACAGGAATACTCGAAAATTATGAGTGATCTTCTCCGAAAACAACACACCTGCATGACTTCACAAAAGCAAATGTGTATGCATTGTAAATACCTGGTTTAACAGCATCGTTTGTCTGTCGTTAACATCATGGTGTATATGTCAGCGTCAGGTATAAGTTATCGAAAGTTGGATCCTTTAGCTGTTCTGTATACGGAATAGGTCAGATTCTTCGTACGAACATCGTTTGAAAGGTTTTCCATTCACAGTACTAACCGTGAAATAATGTTTAAACAGTTTGATGCCATTCAGCCTAAAGTCATCATATCTGACTAAGTGGCTTCTAGGTTCGAGTCCCATGGGGACATCATCATTCATTGGGATGCAGATACATCCAGTTAGAAAGTTCCTGATGGAATGATCACATATCCCAGATATCAATGTTAGTTACCATCAAAATACTAGCTAGTGTATGTTCGTATATATTTTTCGTACAGAGTACGTGAATACCCCAGCGAAGGATGACATTAGTCGAATTCCTTTCGTGAAAGAGATAATGTAATTACATTAACAGTAGGAAATCCGAAGTAGAATTCTAGAGTTAACTTCGTTGTGTGCACTAGGATGAAAGAGGTGTCCAGTGCTATCAGGTTTTCAATGTTTCTCCAACTGATGTCAGTCCATGATGAATACTAAGTTAAAAATAAAATTTTCATAAATCTCGAACTACAATAGAATGTCGTAAATTCCAGGTTTCTTCTTGGCAGAGATATATCATCAATAATCATTTGACTATCTGAGATAGCCATAGTTTTGCAAACTAGTATTTATACTAGGTGATTATAGAAGGTGAGATGAAAATCTCTGGTTCGTATCCAACAACGAGTGAGATTTTCATCTCATCTTCAATCATCACCCAGTATATATCATTAAATTATTCCCTAAAGGAGTTTACGCAGTAATGATTTCTGTAAAACTGTTGCTCTCAATGCCTACTGGAAGGGTTTCCACAAATAAATGAAGTAATTTCACATCACCATTCTCCTTAACTCTCTGATATACAGTTTAAATAAAACTGAAGCAAAACTAATTACAAGGAGAAAAATGTATTCAGTGGCATTCTTATTCACCAATTACATTCATTGATTTCCTTTCAAATCTATGTGAGGATCAAACATTCTCATCATACTCGTATCTATATTTTGGCAAAAAAAGTCAGATAAGTAAACAATATTTTACACTTTTTTCATTGACGAGACGTAAAACACTACGCTATTGATGCCCGTATATCAGTACAGATATTCTGATTACTCAGATCATTTAGGCAAGAAAACCAGTCGATATTAACAACGGTCACTGTCTTTCTGGCTATCCACTTATTTGTGTCCATAGTATATATGCAAATGATGTCTACGAAGGCAATTCATACCGTTATTGAAGTGTATATAAAATGATATAATGTTTGTTTGTACGTGACTTGTTTGGAGTGATGTAATTTTAGGGATATTAAGGGGGAAGTTATACGCCATGCTACCCAACAATCAGACCAAGGTTCATTCATTAAAAAACAGTTATGTCTATTGTGTGATGACTGGTATAGCAACTAGTTGCCTGGACCTAACCAAAGAACGAAGGATTCGAATCAGTAACCTACTTGTTGAAGGTCAACGAATTGTACTAAAGCTAAACATGTGTATACTGTTCACTCAAATTGAATGGATTTATGCTCCATAGCTTTTAAGTGAAAAATATGTTTTGTAAATCGGCAAACTTCGAACCGTCACATGAATCAGCATAATCAAATCTCAAATGTCTTTAACGGCCGGCCTACCAACCGCTAAGATGACAAAATACAGGTGACTTAAAAAGCCACCCTGGCAACCATCGAAATAATCGAGAGACTTTAATAATCACCTTAGCAATTTCTGAAACTAAAACTAAATTTCTGTATTTCAGTCAGAAAAGTTATTGTTCCATAAAATCTCTAACCTTGCCTAGTTAACTAGTTCACTTGTTACTACCCCGTCATAAGGCCGGATAAAGAGAGAAGGTTACGCATAGAGCTAGCAACCCTAACCCAGAAAACCAAACCAACCTCTACAGAACTTCAAAGCACAAAAAAATATAAAACAAAATTAAACGTATTCCTCGCTGGGATCGGAGAGACGAAATGATGTCAGTCAATGAAAGCCTCCGGGAAGCCAATTGGCCGATGTGTCTTCTCTTCTCTCAATGAAAGCGAAATTAAACATGGGGACATAGAATGTCCGAACAATATTTGAAGCTAGCCGGCAAGGCTACCCAGATTGCAAAAGAGATGAGAAGGTATAGCATAGAAGTGCTAGGAATCTGAGAGAAATCTGCAGATGGAATGGAAGTGGACTCTCCAAACTGTCTACTGGAGAATCAATAATCTACCCCGATATTGTCACCCAAACGACAACCACGAGCACAGCACACTGAGTTTTGCAGTGGGTATCCTGAAATCGGCAAGAGTATCGAAGGCTCTCTCTCTCTCTCTCTCTCTCTCATTCAGTGGAAACCAATCTCCTGCTGCAGGATTATGACAGCAAGATTCATCTCGAATGGAAGGGAAGTTACAATCATGCAGTGCTACGCTACGCTACGCTATGCACCTACAAACAGTGCAGATGAAGAGAAGAAGGAGGAATTCCACAGACAACTGGAATCAGTGATGGACATGATCACACCCCAGCTGGTGACATCAACATTCTAATGGGTGTGGTGATATGAATGTGAAACTGAGAGCGTACAACACAGGAAGAGAACTCCTCATGGGTGGTAAGCGCTCGTGAAACGATGAATGAGAATTGAGAAGTGTTTGCAGACTTCTGTCTATTCAACGATTTGGTGATTGGAGGCGAGGCAGTGTATACAAGCACAAGGATATTTACAAAGCGAGCAACATTGATTTCACCAGACACCAGGACACACTAATAATCAGATCGACTTGATTTCAATGTGAAGAAAGTGGAGATGGAGAGGCAGTCAGCCTACTGGAGACAAGATGAAGAAGGGGAGGAGATGTAGGTTCACACCACTGACTATTTAGTGCAAGGGACCTACCTTCAAAATCAAGTTGAAAGCCTTCGAAGAAGTTGGTGAAAGACCACCGTTCAAGTAAAACACGCGGAACAGGAACTGAAGGACGAAACTACAAAGGACATCTTCACTTCAGGTATCAGGAAGAAATGGGAGACATTCGGCGACATAACTGAAGGAACTGAGTGGAAGAACACTGGAAATCTTTGAAAGAGATGCAGAAAGAAACCTGCATAACTGTATAAGAAGGAAGAAGAAAGAAGATAAGGAATGGATCTTGACGGACACATGGAAGCTGATAGAGGAGGGACGGGAAGATGTTGAAGCAGAAGATAAACCAGTGCAAGGATGAACAACGGAAAGAGGAACTGAGCACAAATAATACATTGGACAAAGAAGTGAAGAAGAATATGCTCAAAGACAAAAGACACTTCCACAACACATTAGCAAGTGAAGTGGAACTGGCTGGAGGGGGGAGAGACCTGACAACATTGCATCAGATAACCAGGTTATTATCTGGGAGGGAAGAGATCAAAACAGATGAAACCAATAAAAGATGATGAAGGAAATCTAATTGCCAAGGCGAGGGGAGAAACAAAGAAACGATGGTCTGACCACATCGGAAAGCTCTTGAATCGAACACCACTTGCACTTCGTCCAGAAATACCACCAGCAGTCCAGCCACAGAAGTACAAGTGAACACAGCAACTTCGACGAAAGTCAAAGTCCTTGAAGCCATAAAGCTACTGAAATGTGGGAAGGCAGCAGGACCAGATGGAATCCGACAAGAAGCACTGAAAACAGCCGCAGGGACAACAGCAGGCATGCTCACACCACTATTGCAGAAGTTTTGGAAGGAAGGAACGAAGGAAAGGTACCTGGCGATTGGAAGAAGGGTTACCTTGTCAACCTCACAAAGAAGGGAGACCTGAGTGTTTGCAAGAACTGGCGAGGAGTCATGCTCCACCTCTGTCCACCCCAAGCAAAATATTGTGCCACTAAAAGATGCACTGGATTGGAAACTACTACTCAAACAGGCTTGGTTCAGGAAGTACAAATCATTTGCGAACCAAATCGCAACGCGAAGCTACACAGATAATAGAACAGAGTGTAGAATAGCAGAATGGCAATTCTCTACCTCAAATTCATCGACTTTGAAAGGGCCTCCGATCGAGGCGTCGACCGAGAAGTAATTTGCAGTTACTCCAACACTACGAAATACCACAAACTTTTATCAACCTCATTCAACAGCAATATGAAGACGCCACATGCCAAGTAATTCATAATGGGAAGCTCAGTGATGCCTTTGAAGTGAAGAGAAGCGGGAGTAAGACAAGGCTGTCTACTATCACCCATGATATTCCTGATTGTGGTCGAATAGACTGGATCATGCAACAAACAGTGAGGAGCGAGAAGAGCGGCATCGCTAACCAGACAGATGAGAAGATCCTAGAAGATTTGGATTTCACCGATGACCTGTGTGTAAAGTCACACGAACATGAAGATCTACAGGCGAAAACTAACAAGTTTACAGAAGAGGTGAGGCAGCAAAGATGGGACTTCAAGTGAATATAGAGAAGACCGAGGTGATGAAGATACCCAACCAACACCTACACCACCACCACCACCACCACCACCACCACCACCACCACAACAACAACAACAACAACAACAACAACGACAAGCTCCAATCACCATGAACGGAAGAAACTTAAAGGAAGTAGCCTCTTTCACCTATCTAGGAAGCACTGTTTCAACTACAGGTGGCACAGATGAAGACGTCAAAGCCAGCCAGGATCGGTAAAGCAAGACAGGCGTTCATTAACCTGAAACCAGTGTGGAGGTCTTCTGCACTCAACTCAGCATAAAGCGTGAACAAGATGTGGATTTTCAACACCAATCCAGTCAAATCAGTGCTGCTAAATGGTTGAGAGACTTGGCGCGTTACGGAAAGCATTTCCAACAAACTACAAACATTCATCAACAACTGCCTACATTGGCTCGTTACTGAAGCTCAGATGGATTGCCAGAAAGAATAAGCAACAAGGAACTCTGGCTGACTGGCGACGAACCAACGAAGCAAGAACCTGTCACTCAACAAATATGTACTGGAAGGAAGTGGAGATGGATTGGGCATACACTGAGAAGGCCGAGTGGGGACATCACGAGCCAGACCAGGCTCTCGAGTATAACCCAAATGGGAAATGATGAGTTGGGCATCCTAGGGTGACATGGGGGAGATCATGTGAGGAAGAAATGAGAGCTTGTGGGACGTCGTGGAGGAAGGTCCAAAAGATTGCAGAGAAGAGAGTGGAATGGAGACGTACTGGTGAAGCCATATGCTCCACTAGGAACCCGAGGGACAAATAACAATAATAGTAATGCTAGATTGATATCCATGGAAGCTTTTGATTATGAAGAGCTGCAAACAAAGAAACGATGGATATGTATTTCTGATATCTTTGTCATCACTTTTTATAATCTTGTGATTACTGTATATGCAGACACTTGGACAACAGCCTCCAAATTTTACTCCTCGCTGGCCACTCAGTTTTTCGATAAATGAAAAATGAGGTACGAAAACAGGTGTAATGTAGCATCAACAAATATATGCAAATACAATGGTTCATATATATATGTATATACACTGGCCTTTCTAGACTTAAATGTCCTATTGATTTCATACCTTCAACCAAGTTGATGCTTACACGTTGGTTCACGTAGTTTCTCCTAAAACCTCGAAGCAAAACGATTGGTTGAAAAAGGCTTTAGAGGTTTATATCTTCTTGTTCCACACTATAACACCTTCTTGAAATAGAAAAGAATTGTCCAGTGGTGTCTTTTATTATTATTATTATTATTATTATTATTATTATTATTATTATTAGTCCCTTGGGTTCCTAGTGGAACATAGGGCTTCAGTAGCACGTCTCCAGTGACCTCTGTTCTCTGAGATCTTTTGAACCTGGTCCCACGACAGCCCACAACCTCTCATTTCCTCCTCGCACGACCTCCTCCATGTCACCCTCACCTCGGACACCCAACTCGTCGCTTCCCATGGGGATTCCACTCGAGCGACTGGCCTGACGCGTGATGTCCTCAGTCGGCCTTCTCAGTGCATGCCCAATCCATCTCCACTTCTTCCTGCATATTTGTTGCGTGATAGGTTCTTGTTTGTTGGTTCGTTCCCAGAGTTCCTTGTTGCTTATTCTTTCATTCTGGCCATCTGATCTTCAGCAGCGAGCGTAAGCAGTTGTTGATGAATGTCTGTAGTTTATTGGAAATGTCTTTCGTGACGCGCCAAGTCTCTGAGCCATACAAGAGCACTGACTTGACGTTGGTGTTGAAAATCCGTATCTTGTTCCGCATGCTGAGTGCAGAAGATCTCCACACTGGTTTCAGGCTAATGAACGCCTGTCTTGCTTTTCCGATTCTGACTTTGACGTCCTCGTCCGTCCCGCCTGTAGTTGAAACAGTGCTTCCTAGATAAGTGAAGGAGGTTACTTCCTTCAAGTTTCTCCTGTTGACGGTGATTGGAGTTTGTTGTTGTTGTTGATGGTGGTGGTGAGGTATCTTCATCACTTCTGTCTTCTCTATATTCACCTGAAGTCCCGTCTTAGCTGCCTCTTCTGTCAACTTGTTAGTTTTTGCCTGCAGATCTTCAAGTTTATGTGACATTAGGCATAAGTCATCGGCGAAATCCAAGTCTTCTAGGTTCTTTTCCGCCGTCCAGTGTATCCCCCTCTTCTCGCTCCTCACTGTTTGCTGCATGATCCAGTCCACCACAATAAGGAATATCATGGGGGATAGTAGGCAACCTTGTTTCACTCCTGTCTTCACTTCAAAGGCATCACTGAGCTTCTTATTGTGGATTACTTGGCATGTGGTATCTTCATATAGTTGTTGAATGAGGCGGATAAAGGTTTGCGGTACTCCGTAGTATTGAAGCAGTTTCCAAATTACTTCTCGGTCGACGCTGTCAAAGGCCTTCTCAAAGTCGATGAAGTTGAGGTAGAGAGCTGATTGCCATTCTACGCTCTGTTCTATGATGATACGAAGCGTTGCAATTTGGTCTGCACATGATTTGTACTTCCTGAAGCCTGCCTGTTCCGGTCGCAGTTTTGAATCCAGTGCGTCTTTAAGCCTCTCTAGGATGATGCGGCTTAATATTTTACTTGGGGTGGATAGGAGAGTGATTCCTCGCCAGTTCTTGCAAGCACTGAGGTCTCCCTTCTTCGGCAGTTTGACAAGGTAACCCTTCTTCCAATCGTCAGGTACCTTCTCTTCCCTCCACACCTTCTGCAATAGTGGTGTGAGCATGGCCGCTGTTGTCTCTGCATCTGTTCTCAGTGCTTCTGGCGGTATTCCATCTGGTCCTGCTGCTTTCCCGCATTTCAGTAGCTTTATGGCGTTCAGGACTTCCATTTTCGTTGGGGGATTTATGTTCACTTGTAATTCAGCGGCTGCAGGTGGTATTTCTGGACGAAGTGCAGGTGGTGGTCGATTCAAGAGCTTCTTGAAGTGGTCGGCCCATCGTTTCCTCTGTTTCTCTTCTTTCGTAATTAAATTTCCTTCTTCATCTTTTATTGGTTTCATCTGTGTTGATCTCTTCCCTGATAGCAACCTGGTTATTTGATACAATGTCGTCAGGTCTCTCTTACCTGCAGCCTGTTCTGCTTCACTTGCCAGTGTGTCGTAGAAGTGTCTTTTGTCTTTGCGTGCACTCTTCTTCACTTCTTTATCCAGTGTTTTATACATTGTGCTCAGTTCCTCTTGTCGTTGAGCGTCCTTGCACTGGTTTATCTTCTGCTTCACCATCCTCCTCTCCCTGCTCGATCAGCTTCCATGTGTCCATCGAGATCCATTCCTTATCTTCTTTCTTCTTCCTTCCTAATACGGCTGTGCAGGTTTCTTTCCACATCTCTTTCAAAGACTTCCAGTGTTCTTCCACACAGGTTTCTTCAGGGATGTTGCTCGCTGTCTCCCATTTTGTCTTGATGGCTGACGTGAAGATCTCCTTTGTAGTTTCGTCCTTCAGTTTCTGTTGCGTGTTGAACTTGAACTGTGGTCTATCACCAGCTTCCTTGAAGGCTTTTAACTTGATTTGGAAGGTTCCTTGCACTAGATAGTGTTGTGTGAACCTACATCTGCTCCTCTTCTTGACCTTGTGTCAAGTAGACTGCGTCTCCACTTTCTTGAGATTGAGATAAAGTCGATTTGATTTTTAGTGTGTCCATCTGGTGAAATCCATGTCGCTTTGTGAATATCCTTGTGTTTGCACACACTGCCTCCAATCACCAAATCGTTGAATGCTCAGAAGCCTGCAAATAGTTCTCCATTCTCGTTCATTTCACGGAGCGCTTCTCGACCCATGGTTTGTCCTCTTCCTGTGTTGTCTGCTCCCAGTTTGGCATTCATGTCGCCCATTAGAATTTTGATATCGCCAACTGACGTCTTGTCCAGTGTTGATTGAAGTTGTCTGTAGAATTCCTCCTTCTCTTGCTCTGCATTATTTGTAGGTGCATAACATTGTATGATTGTGACCTTTCTTCCTTTTGAGTTGAATCTTGCTGTCATGATCCTGGAGGAGATTGGTTCCCACTGCATGAGAGCCTTCGGTGTTCTTGGGGACATCATGATAGCCACTCGATAACTCAGTGTGCTCGTGGTTGTCGTCTGGGTGACAATATCAGAGTAGATTATTGATTCTCCAGTTGACAGTTTGGAGAGTCCACTTCCATTCCATCTGCTTTCGCAAATCCCAAGCACTTCGATGTGATACCTTCTCATCTCATTTGCAATCTGGGCTGCCTTACTGGGTTCAAACATCGTACGGACATTCCATGTCCCCACGTTTACTTTCGCTTTCATCGAGAGAAGACACATCGGCCAATTGGCTTCCCGAAGGCTTTCACCAAATGGCGTCATTTCGCCTCTCCGATTCCAGCGGGGAATAAGTTTGTTTTCATTTTTTATATTTTGTTTGTGCTTTGAAGTTTCTTTAGCGGTTAGATTTGTTTCACGGGGTAGGGTTGCTATCCGTATGCCCAACCTTCCCTCTTTACCCGGGCTTAGGACCGGCTAGTAACTAGTGAACTAGTTAATCAGGCGAGGTTGGTGTCTTTTAACCGATTGACAATTTTTTGCTGGATCATGAAAAATCATCCCTCAATACTCTTCAGCTGAAACTGTGTTGTGAGGTAGTCTGAAGTAACCGTGAAGTGAAGTTGGAAATGAGGGGAATGATTTGCCGACACTTTGAAGAAGGGTATTTGATGAACTTTCTCCTTCCTACTTCGGAAAAACAGACTGACAAGTATTTTCAAAAACATCTTTCACAGCTTTACATTTGGAATTTCAATATTGTACACCAGTGAATTTGCTAAAATGTTCATAGGTTGCACCAACCAGTTGTGTACATTCAATCATACCTATGGCATTTTTAACATTGAATTGGTTACACAAATTTGAATTCATTCGAGATAACTGATATGCTCATTATCATCAACCGCATGCGTTCTTCTATTTATGGATTTTAAATGATCAACGTGGACATCTTTTTGGGGCTCTTCAATCACCTACCAATTTTCCAAATTACCCTTCTCTAGGCTGTTGTTTTGCCATGATTACTATCATGTTACTAATTACAAGTTCACTGAAGTTTTCCGGCAGTTCATAGAATCGTTTAGAACTATTTGCAATGCATATTTCTCGAATGCATGCAATACTACTTTTTGCTGGAATTTCTTTAAATTGTTTAATTATTTTAGCATAACTGGATCAATTAGTATAACAACATGATGATACGTTTGGCAACAAAGTTAAAATTCAACTAGAATTTTCAAAATTCAGGTAAACTTTGCATATATACTTGCTTAAGTAAGTCAGAAACGTTTTAGTATAATAAGTCAGTCTTGAAGCAAAGGAAACTTATTCTTTTGTTAATCAAGGTTGGTCTAAGTTCTCAGACAAAATAGCACCTACAGAAACGTGTGAGGGCATAAAATAGAATTGTTTTCACTAAATTAAAAGTAAATATTTTGTTTAATAAAGAATAAATATTTATTGCATTTTACATAGTAGCATCTCATTATGTAGTAATAAGTTAACTTTTAAGATCACGTTTTGTTATCCAATCATTTAAAATATTTAACAACTTTTATAACGATGTTTTCATAATGAATATAAATATGATTTAATTGTTGACTTACTACTTATAATCTACTGAAATCATATCTGAATTAGACGTAATCCATTAAGTACATATATGAATTTATGAAAGTCGAAGAAGTGGTACTATTAGCATATGTGAAAGGAACTGATGCATCTTAGAAGCATGACAAGTGTGTGAATGATCAAGGAAAAGGGATTTAGCAGCGAGAAAATCTGTACACAATGAATAACTGTCTGATTTCTACTATTACTGTGACAAATAAAAACATTAATAGTTTTCATATGAACTTGGAATGGTTGTGGACCAAAGTTAATTACACCGGGATCGAATAAAAAAGTCCATCGGGATGATTGGTGTATTTAGTTAGCCAATATCAAGATGACGCCTGAGTTTACTGTGTTACGATCCAAGTTGTCACATCTCACAAAAACTCATCAAGCAACAAATTGAAAACTGAAGAAGTACAAGAATGATATGATCATGAGTTGTAGAAAGCTATTAGACTTAAAGAAGAGATACTGATATAAGTAATGGAATATGAGGTAACAGCTAGCATTACGATATGACGTAAATGCATTTTCAACACCACGAATGGCTTTTAATAATATCACCTATAGTCTACAAACATCATTTTCAATTGCCTTCTGGTATTTAACTTGTCAAATCTACATTTCATTGATGTATGAGTATAACTTGGGCACTGTGGTAGAGTATTATTCCATATTAGATTATTTATTTGAAATAGTATGCAGTGGTACATTATCATTTACTGGACTACGCTTTGGATATAATTTATTTTCCATAGTCATGTCATCCATCATATGTTCCTTGATATAACTATAAACGATAAATTGTATTTGAAACTTAATCCAGTAAATAATAACTTCCCGTGTGATAAATCTAGTAGATCAATTAAAACTTAGTGCAAGGAACCTACCTTCAAAATCGAGTTGAAACTCTTCAAAGAAATGAAGCAAAAACAGGCTGCAGATAAGAGAGAACTGACAACGTCAAATCAAATAACCAGGTTACCATCTGGGACGGAATAGGTCGACAGAGATGAAGCCATTAAAAAATAGTGAAGGTAAGCTAGTAACCAAGGAAGAGAAAGACAAGAAACAATGTGTTAACCACTTCAAATACTCTTCAATCGACCACCATCACCACCACCGCCACCATCTGCACTTCGCCCATAAATACCACCAGCAGTTCAGCCACACAATTACCAGTGAACACAAGCCCTACGACAAAAGCAGAAGTGAAGTCCTCAACGGCACACCATAAAGTTGGTGAAATCGAGGGAAGCAGTAGGACCAGATGGAATTCCACCAGAAGCACTGAAAACAGACGCTGAGACATCAGCAGACATCTTCACACCACACCATTTCTGCAGAAGGCTTGCAAGGAAGGAAGGAAGGAAGGAAGGAAGGAAGGAAGGAAAGGCACATACTGATCAATTGGAAGAAGGACTACCCTGTCAAACTACAAAAGAAGGGAGACTCTCAAAGACTTTGCAAGAAATGGTGAGGAATCATGCTCCACCTCTGTCCACCCACAGCAAGCTAAATATTAGGCCACATCATCCTGGAGAAAGTAAACAATGCAGTGTATTCGAAACCACCACTGGAAGAGGCTGGTAACCTGACTGGTTGGCTGGCTGGCTGGCTGGCTGGAAGAAAAAATCATGTGTGGATCAAATTGCAACGCGACGCGACGCGACGCTACGCTACGCTACACATCATCATAGAAGAGAGTATAGAATGGTAGAATGGCAACTCTCTACCTCACATTTATTGACTTTGAAAAGACTTTCGATCGAGGCGTCGACCGAGAAGTAATTTGGCAGTTGCTTCAACACTACGGAACACCAAAAACATTTATCAACCTCATTCAACAACTATAAGGAGACGGCACATGTCAAGTGATTGACAATGGGAAGCTGAGTGATGCCTTTGAAGTGATGACAGTGGACAGGTGTAAGACAAGGTTGTCGTCTAATATCATCGATGATCTTCCTGATTGTGGCTGACTTGACTTGACTTGACTTGACTGGACTGGACTGGACTGGACTGGACTGGACTGGACCGGACTGGACTGGACTGGACTGGACTGGACTGGACTGGACTGGACTGGACTGGACTGGACTGGATTGGATTGGATTGGATTGGATTGGAATGGAATGGAATGGAATGAATCGTGCAACATACCGTGCGGAGCTGTGAGAAGAGGCGCATACACTGACGGGATGGATAAGAAGACTCTAGAAGATTTGGATTTTGCCAACGATGATGATTTATGTCACATTAACTCGAAGATCTACAGGTGAGAGCCAACGAGTTGACAGTAGAGGTGAGGCGAGGCGAGGCAGGGCAGTGAAGGAAGACGGGACTTCCTTCAGGTGAACATAGAGAAGACAGAGATGATGAAGATACCCAACCAATCATCATCATCATCAACAACAACAACAACAATAATAAGAAGCATCAATCACCATGAACGGGAGAAATCCAAAGCAAGTAGTCTCTTTCACCTACCCATCTACCTAGACAGCTTCGTTTCAACTACTGGTGGGACAGGCACAGATGAGGATGTGAAAACCAACCAGGATCGGAAAGACACCAAGACAGACTTTCCTGCATTAATCTGAAATCAGTGTAGAGATGTGCTTCACTCCACTCCACTCCACTCCACTCCACTCCACTCCACTCCACTCCACTCCACTCCACTCCACTCCACTCCACTCAGCATAAAGCGCGAACAACATCCGGATCACCAACACTCATTCAGTCAATTAAGTCAGTGCTTCGATGTGATGGTTGAGAGACTCGGCGCGTTACGAAAAGCATTTCCAACAAACTACAAACATTCATCAACAGCTGCTCTACTATCTACCCTCAATCGATACTGAGGAATAGACAGATGACCAGAATAATAAGAATAAACAACAAGGAACTCTGACTGGTCCCACAATGAACCAACCAACAACCCCCTCATCGTTCAACAAATATTGAGTGGAGGAAAGTGGAGATGGACTGGACTGGATTGGATTGGATTGAATTTCATTGTATTGGACATACACTGAGAAGACCATTTGAGGATATCATGCTCCAAGCCAGTCCAGTCGAGGCCAGTCCAAGTCAGGTGAGGTGAGGCTGTCAAGTGGAACTCGTATGGGAAACGACGAGTTTGGTGTCGGAGACGAGGGTGATAGTGGAGGCTATGGTGTGAGTAAGAAATGAAAGGTTGTGTGGATTGGTGGGGCCAGGTTGATGTGAGTGGATAGAAGAGAGTGCAATGGTGACGTGTTAGTGAATTCCTATGTTCCATTTGGATTCCAAGAGACTAATAATAATAATTATTGGTTATCCCTGAAGTTGCCAGGGTGGCCCTTAGAGTCACTCAAATAAAAAAATTAGATTTCTTCATTTTGGCTTGAAAGGCAGATTTTCATAAAATAGAGACATCTGACTGGGTATTTTTTGTAGCTAGGATGGCTTTGAGGTTACTTTCAACTACGTTTCTTTGTGAAAAACTGCCTTGCTGGCCGTAATACCAAAGCCTTATTGGTTATTTCACCAGTTGTTAGGGTAGCCCTTAAATTCACTCTCTAATCTTCTAAACACTTGAAGCCTGGGTTACGTTATACGATATAAAATGTTAACTAACTTTCTTCCATATGTTAGAAGTTTGTAGAAGTACAGAGAAATGTTTGTCATGCAACTCATCTTGGAAGAATAAAACGATGAATCTATTGATATAGGAGTAAAACTTGGGCACTGTGATGGACAACTGCAATAAAGCAAGATCAGCTGCACTCAAGAAATCCAAAAATAATCAAAGTCAGAAGTCCAACAAACTCATGGAAGAAAAGTATTCAGTCAACAATATGGAAATTAACAATAGTACATCACTAGTGATCTATTAGTCTAAGTGGTTGTCAGTCTCTCAGATAGAGTTCTAAGCTCAACAGAAGTAAAAGTACTAGAGAAAGGCCTTAATTTCAGTGCCGACCTTTATGAACTGAAACTAGAAGATGTTGTTCCCAGAATAAAAATGCCGTTAAGTTCAGTGGATAAGGTAATTGCAGATGAGGTAAGTGCACAGTGTGTTCTAACACCGAAAATACAGAAGAAAATGAAACCTAACTTACCCAAGCCAGAAAGAGAAGCTTTAGGGACCCTGAACATGATGACAATATAGTTACTGTTAAGTCGGATAAAAGCAACTCAACAGTTGTAATGAAGGGATTTGACTACATCCGGAATGTGAATGATTAGATGATGTACGAGCCCATAACAGTGAGAAAGTCGTTAGTTTTGACGTGACTAGCCCAGCCTTTACACGAATATACCTATCGATACGGCATTAGAAGAAGTTAGAAATGTTCTTAAGGATGACAATGAGCTTACGCATCGAACTAAGGTGCTGATCGAGGAAATCATTCTAGGAGTACAACTGTGCCTGACAGTTTTAAGTTTCAAAATGAAATGTACAAACAGACTGAAGCGGTTGCCATAGGATCACTAATATCCCCTATCGTTGTAGACATATTTATGGGTAGTTAGGAACAGATGGTCCTTCAAATATTTAGTCCTACTATAAAGATATGGTTCTGATATGTAGATGATACGTGTACAATACTGAAATCGGAACACATCAACAGGTTCTTGGCAGATATAAATTCAGTAGCGAATGTACTCGGATTTACCTGTGACTTAGAAAGTGATGAAGGTGAGCTAGAGAGGTTGAATTGCAAGATTATTGCAAGAAAATAAGACGAAGGTTTAGAGATTAGTGTCTATAGGAAATCTTCTCATTCAAATCGCTACTTAGACTTCAAATCATCTCACCCATCTTAGTTAAAGTAGGCCTAGTTAAATGCCGAAGTGATAGGGCAGAAAAGCTTACCAGTAGGCCAGAAAATCTACGGCAAGAAATTAGACACATCAAGAACAGCTTGTGGTTCAATAATTACCCACCTAAATCTATAAATAAATTCATAAGAAATTGAAAGATAAGTATTCGAAGTAGTAGTAGTACTAATAGTAATAATGGTGACACCGTGAGAGAGAATTCAAGGCCCCTGCTGTGTTACCATAAAAGGAAAGGACCTGAAAAGTACTACGAAGAATTCTCAATAAGGCTAGGATTAAGGTGGCACTTAAACCTACAAACTCACTTAGAAACAAGCTTTGTAGGTTAAAAGATCCTATTGATCTAATTCAGAAAAATAATTTGGTTTACCAATGATTGCGAAGTCAAATATGTAATTGAAAGTAGTCAACTAGGGTCAGTCAAGCTAACCGAGCATAAAAGATTATCTAAACGTCGTAGCTCAGTTGTTAGAGCATAGGGTCGGAAACTCGGTGGTCACTCGTTCGAATCCGACCGTGGTCCAAATTTTCATTTCACCTTTAATCATCATCCAGTATCAATACTAGTCTACTAAACCACGACTATCTCAGATAGTCAATATGAAAATCAAGATAAGTAGATCCTAATAAATTAGAGAAAAGCTCGTCTATGCCTATGCACCCAACTACGTGCAAGCACACAGTATGGTGGGACAGAGTGATAGTATGAAAAACTTAGTTGGGTGGAGAGAAAGATAGATAATCGAATCTTTGTTTATCGAATCAACACCAAATAAATACAACAGGAGTTGAATCTGTTGGCTTAACAAAGGCTTCGCATGTTTACTAATCTCAAATTTCCAGCTGTTTGACTGACCAGTATTTGTCACAGAATCTATTGTTTTGCTACACTGTAAACGAACGTGGGTGTAAGTGCATACATGAATACCCGGTGACTTGATCCAGTTTATACTAATTAACGTTATTCGAATTGTGTCTAGTTCAATGGAATGTAAAACATGAACATTTATACACCAACATAATGCTGTGACTTTGTAATCGTGGGTTAGCTGTGCGATCAAAAACTTACTGATTCTACTTGGAGTGTATACAAATTATTCCAGAATGGAATTGACACTTCCAGTTGTAAATTGTAGTAGTAAAATTATACTACATAATTTTACTGATAGATGGTGGGGGTCATTTAGCAGGTAACCATGAGCCTAGGTTTCGTGCTCGTCGGGATTCATCAGCAAGATGTATGTACACCATAAGGAACTAGTTCTCCCGTGATCACTCGAACTTGAGCCACTCACTGTTGTAGTCAGGGGTTTGACCACTCAACTTATTCAGGTCGTGACTACACCCCCCCCCCCCAGTAGGACTCGATTGTATAGACAAATTGATCATCAGTGGGTAACCTTTTCAGCTGTCTAGCCCTAAGTGCTTAGTACTTATTAAAATACATCGATGAAGTTTTGCCGTGTGACCATTAAGAGAAGTGACGCCAAACACTGTGTAGGGGGTATATACTGTTTTTAAGATAGGCTAGTTCTACAAATCATTTTACTCACTCATTTAAGGATACAGAAAACCAATCAATGGAATACTCCCCTCACTGTGAGTGGATATGATGCTTTCTATATATACACTGAATTTCTTCCTTATGAAGACTGGTGGTAACTAACCTCAATGAAAGAGAAGGTAAGTGAACTTGAAAGGTTGGTCATTCCATTGGATGCACAAATCCTAAACAGAAAAAACCTATTTCCATCCTTATTCCATTTCATTAATATCACCATTAAAATTGACCACTTGTTTTTGCGAAATATACAATCCAAGTGTTCAGGTTTCAACGTTTATGCTAATCAAGATTTGAAATAACAAAGATTTTGTCTTTTGCTTGAAAATATACCCAAGTATCTCTTTCTTAAGTCACAATCAATAACGATTGATTATGAGGTTGTTGTTGCAAACATTTTCAGGTATACCTTGCTGACGAGCGCCAGATAGTACGAAACACTTCTTTCTTTTCTCCCTTCCATGTTGATTCTTGATAGCATAATTTATCTTTTGGAAAGAAGTGGTAGTTTGCGTTTTTTTAAAGTTACAGCTCTTGCTGTTTGCACCAGGAGGATTGCCTACATCGAAGTGAAGAGAAATATTTGTGAACTAATTTCATGCATTGTTTGTAGATGATGTGATGAAGATGATGATAATCATGCATATGTGCTATAGTGTTCAAAACTATGTACCAGGCAACTCTTATCAGTCTGACTGTTTGAGATAGCCGTGGTTTGTTAGACTTGTATTGATACTTCGGTAATGATTGGAGGTGAAATGGAAACCTGGACAGCGGTAGTATTCAAACCAGAGACCATCGGTCTTCCGGCCAAGTGCTCTACCAGATGAGTTACGAGACCTGACTGCTGACCAGCTTTTTTATTTCACCAAGACAATCTCTGGACAGTAATGTGAATTTGTAACGTATTACTATTATTCAATCATACTTATACTGACTATCCAGTCAAGTTTTCTCAACTCACTCCAAATCTACTTGAATTACAGAGGGAGAGCATCATACTGATTATCAGTTTGACTGTCTAAGATAGCTGTGGTTTGGCAGGCTTTTATTGATACTGCATGATGATTAAAGGTGAAATAGAAATTTGGTGAGTAACTGGGTTTCCTAGCTCAGTTTTTATAGCCCTGAGCTGGAAACCCGCTGGTCACTAGTTCAAATCCTGCCATGACCCAAATTTTCATTTAACCCTCAATCATTACCTAGTATTACTCTTATGACAGTAGTCTGAGAATTCGGTTTACGTCGAATAACTGAACTGAACTGTTATAATTTCATTCTGATTACAAAACGATATAGAAATGAACACTAAGCAACGCTTGATTTCTCTCAGTTTTACTGTTATACTACAGCGATTTGGAAAGAATTATGAGTGATTATTATCAAACTTTTGTTTCTTTTGTTGTTGGGAACCGGAGAAAATCAGTCAACTCAGCTTTATCTACGTAGAGTGGGATTATCTTTTTTCTATGTAAATTGATATGATACATAATCTGGACATTATTCAAATACTAAATAAGCTTAGAATCATGTTCATTTCCACAGATTGCATACTTATTATAACAGAGGCATAAATGAACAAATAAAATGAATAGTGTGTGAAGACATCACCTATGCTAATGCTGACCAGAACTGACTAGTGGACAAACCTAGAATAAATAATTGATCTGTGCATGACAATTCAGTATTTATTATTCATAGATTTTATCTCGACATAAGAGAGCAGATACTGTACCATCTTCTTAACCTCCAAAGAGATAAGATTTATGCATTGGAATTTCTTCATGGCCTTTATTATCAAATCTGTCTTAGCGTTTAACTTGTTTTCAGTTTCAAAAACAGGCACACATATATGAGAATGTAAAGAATGAAACGAAGATTACAGAAAAGAGACTTTCCTACTTCAAATGGCTACGTTTCCATTAATGCGGCTAGGTGAACAGATGCTAGCAATCGCAAACAGAACCTCAGTTTAATCTGTCATTGATTAATTGTATTTCGGCAAGTATTAAGAACGGTTGCTTCTTGATTACATTATACGTTACACTATACTTGAAAGAAAAGAATGTGAATGAACGGAATTCTACATCAACTGTACGACCAATGGAAATCTGGAAGTCAGGACAGCTGTTTCGTTCCAGTATGGGACTCGTCAGTAATCCACACCCATGAACTCGTTAGGGATTGAAACCTGGGCCATCAGGTATCTCAGTGAGCACTTTAGCCACTAAGTATTTGGGTCGGGATCCAATGATCCACATTTTCTTACTTCTCTAAATTCACAACATCGTGCCACCATCATTCAAGTCTATCGTTGCTTATTTGTCCTCATGTCTGACTTTGTTTGCTCCGCAAGTCATCTAATCTCGGAGCATCTCACTGATGAGCACTGGACTGCATTTCAGTTTGGAGGTTTGTGAGGACCTATTGCATGTATATCACGTTGTATTTCTATCATTTTGTCAGTTAGTTACGATACTCACTAACAGCTGATGAGTCTCAGCGTAGATAGAAAAGTTTTCCGGTGCGTCCTCGTTGCTGGTGATGCTTTCCACGTTACCTTCATGATTGTGGCTAGTAATAGAACCCAGGACGCATATTTCATTCGATTTGATAATAGTTCACTAGACATACCCACACCACCAACAAGTTACAATATCTCCCCTGAGACTTGGATCCACCACTCACGATTTCAAATATCACAATGTTATCCCTTATGTTTTTAAAACTCAATGATCAGTCAATCTATGACGCAACCAACTGCAAGACAAAACTGAATTAAGAACTGAATACTGACTATTATTATTATTATTATTATTATTATTATTATTATTATTATTATTATTATTATTATTATTGTACTGGAACAGCTGAATGTGAAGTTATGATTTTAAAATGTATGGCTTTGCATACATAAGTGTGTTATTCATTGGGTTTTTTCCTACTTATAAATTACCGTATACCAGCAGACTTCATTTCGATAAACAAAAGAAATGTTAATCGATACTTACAGTATAGTTTAGGTTACAGGTTAGAACCTGTTTCACAAAACCAATGGTGAACGGAAAAGGTAATGTGACCCAACATTACGGATTGAATGAGACAGAATTGTATGAGACCATTAGATTTAAAACTGAGTTTTAGTCTATGAATTAGTTTGAGATTTACAAAGCAAAAAGAACAAAGAAAATTTGTTTTAAACTTGTAATCTACCGTTGATATACTATGTCGAATTAGTGGACCTCTGTTAGTAAATGGGCTCCTATGACGTGCCTCGATACTGCCTGATTACTCACATGTTGTAATCTGCTTAGTAGTGACTAGCAGTGGAATCCAGTAAGTGTAACGGGAGATCACAATTATCAAACAACACCTGATACTCGTTGTATGAGGCGTATCTCGTGTTCCAGCGGCTTAGTGGATAACTCTTTGGAGTTTTAAGTGATGAGTACTGGATTCGAATCCCATTGGAAATAACATCACTCACTCTGGAGCAGGTAAACCCAGTTGACGAGTCACAAACAAGACGAAACGCGCGTCTTAGATTCCTCTGCTAGCCATCGAACAGATCACAACAGAGAAAAGTTGTTTAACTGGAATGAACAATACCACTGTTTGTTTATATCTCAAATCATCAGGTCCATACTTTTGAACAACAACTTGGCATGAATATGTATGTATTAAATGACATCTATTTTAAACCATGAACTGTGTTATTCACCTGCCAGATGTTTCCGTCTACACTATTTTGCTGAGTATTGGGTTTAAATTCAGACTAATTTGACTGCTATTTCGCATTTGAGTTTCGTGTTTATTCATATCGTGACTATTTTTAATAGGATGATCACTTTGAAAATGATTTACAAATTTCAAAGTCCACACTGAGATTTCTTACAGCTGAATGGTTTTCTAGCTGTCTAACTCTGATGCCAGCAAGGTTTCCGTTGGAAACCATTCAGCCGATTTCAAAAAAGGTGACTTCTGACACAAAATTCATAACCTAGCGAAAGGTGCCGCCAAAGAACAACTTGGGTAGTTAGAAACTGCTCAAGCTGATCTGTAGTATAGAGCCAGCCAGATCAGAGTGATCGAATCACTGGTGGGCCGTTTCATCCGCTTAGGGACGAGCTCGTCAGTGGTGTGCCCGGACAAATTCATCGAAAGACTACAGATCAGCCTGAGTGGTTTCTGATTATTCAAGTTGTTCAGTAGTAGTATGTTTCGATAGTTTGTGGCTTGATGTAGTAGTTGTATCGTTAAACGATTTTATTCTGAACGCTGAAATCGATTTTTATTTCTGTCTAAACTTCCATGGCTGCTAAAGAGATATCAGTAGGAGAATTTGTCATTTTCTGCGCTAAACTCCTATTAGATGGATCGAAAAGTTTTGAGTAAACAAGATGCGTTCGAGAACAGAATCAAAACACCCATGAGTTGAGTAGTACTCATTGAAGTGCTGATAAATCAAGGCAAGGAATACGTCTCAGTTATTACAATATTCGACATCAAATCAAACCACAACCATCGAAGAAAGAAGAAGCTTGCAGTTGTAAATCATTTTGGTTTATGTGCAGTGACTACTGAAGTGGAAATGAAAACGTACTTCGTAGCAGGAATCAAACTACCAACCTGATCATCTGTCAGCTGAGCTAGGAAACCCAGCTACTGACCAAATTTTAGCCCGACTTCAGTCACTAAGGTTCTTGACAGACTTTCATTTAACTGCATGATAAGTAATTAACTTGATAATAATTCAGTGGTCTTTGACTAACCTCAAGGCTAATTCCCCTGTAGTTATAACAGAAAGCCATGATCCGTGAGGTCAGCTAAGTCACAATTCAGGATGCTTGCTTACTGATCATACTGGATGAGGTTCAAGGTACATCATGATCTGATAGAGGTTAGAAAATAAGGACTGTTGGAATTCAACCAATTGTTGGCAGTAAGATCCACCGGGGATCGATATGGATTATCAAGGAGTATCATATTATAAACAATCAGGTATCCAGCGCGTCTAGTTTTCTTTAATTTATTGTTTGGTGTCGATTCGCGATGAAAACTGCTTATGCATACATCACTTCAAAAGTTGTAACTAATTATGGTGATCTACTATTCGATACATCCAAACAAATTTTATGCTTGATTGACAAAGCTTGCAGCTAAAATGTCAGCAACATTATTTGCATTGGTAGGCTCATGATATGGTGAATGAAGGAGAATAGAACTTATGTCATTGGTGTTTTACTTTAATCTTATACACATTAAAAAGGCATGGAATTAAAAGACCTCATTTATCGACAATGAGACAACGAAAAAATACACATATTCGTAGGAATTTTCTCGTGAAACGCCTTTACTTAGGTATGGAATAAGTGATATCTTGTCTCGTGAACTCCACATAAGTTAATCATATTTCTTCTATGAGTTTCGCACCAACGGATTGAGATGTGATTTACATGTTTTACCACTGAAACTTCCTTCCTTTGACTTTAAAAGAAATCATAGGTCAAAAGTTAGGGTTTTGCCTCTCAACTATCTCCTTCCAAGTCGATCTAATTCCCATTCTATGATCTACCTCTTAGACCTAATGCTTTAAGTTTCACCCTACTACTTCTATTATAGTGGCTTCACATTATTCACTGGGTTCTGTAGGCATTTTTATAAATAGATTTAGTTCATTTAGCTATATATTTCGTGGTGCCTGGTGGGGGATTTGAGCCATCTGATGAGCATTTCAATATTTCACCGGCACCATAAGTAACATAAAGTGATGGATGAATAGTAAACGCTATTTCTGTAAATGTGAAGGAATTCCGCAACTTTTAGATACCTTTATCACTTCACAATGCCTTTAGAAAAGAAACTGGATCGATAAACTTTATCAGCGATGAACTCTCAGGATCGGACAGATACATCGGTCACAAACCGATAACCCATTAGTGCACATACTTTAATCGTACAGCGATTTAGTCTTGCCTTAATAGACTGGTTATTAATTTCTAACTCTAGCAAGGAGAGAACATAGGAGACATCAGTGTCTTGCTGGTGAGTGCCAACAAGCACGTCACCTACTCTAATCACAACTTCCTATTGTCTTTTACCCAACAGCAATAAAGAATATCCTCCAGAGTTCAACTATTTGGTCAATTGAAGAAAATGATCGGTAAAATGCAACATCAAAACTAATCAAATAAATATGACCACAATGGAAACCAGTTTTTGCAAAAACTGGGTTATTGAAAAACTTACGCTTCGTTGTGGTATTACTTACTTCATTCAACCTAGTTATATTCTCTTCAAAGAAATTATTAATGTAGCTATGGGTTTCGACAGATCAAATATGGTTAGGTGTTGAGCGATTGTATAGAGGGTGAATGGTCATGTGAATTTCCTAAGCAAATTATTTCATATCCTTCATGTCATGTTAAGTGTAAGCAGAACTAATTAGATGATAATAAGTATGATCTTTTTCCCACATAAAAAGCAGTCAAGTTTATGTATGCACGGAATCCAGTTTTAGGTAAAAAGAATTGGATATATGAAGTCTGTAAAGCAGAAACTTTGTTAAGCGTAAATTAGAAGTGGAGCTGTCTCATAAGTCGCTATAATGTTCATCCTCTATGTAATTATCATTTATAATAGTAAGTCAACAGTATCTTAGTGTATAAATTTCGAACATCATTATATGAACGTCATATGGACTAGAAAGTTGACTGAGATAAACTTCACGAATCGACTCTGATATTATATGAATGGATGACTGGTTTACACAAAAGATTTGGTTGGTCTACGAACCCCAGTAAGGTGGTAACATTTGAATTGTAAACTTCAACAAACTGAGTAACTGATTATGTGCTAACCGTAGTGGTCACCAGTTAAAATTGGTTTGTGACTGCTGCAGCTTTAAAGCTACAATCATTTGTCGATTATATAAAGTACTATAACCTAAAACTGGTATACTTTGAGTTATACTAAAAGTCAGGGAAAAACGTTCTATCTTATAATCTGAATTCGACGTTTGTTCGAAAAACAACAATATCACATGAAATACTTCTGTTTACATGATAAAGTTACCTAGTTGCTATCCAACCTAGTGACTTAAATGACCGTTCTAACAAAAACTGAAATAATCAATTAGAAGTTTTCATTTTATGAAAATCTGCCTTTCCAGCTGCAATAAAGAAACGTAATTGGTTATTTCAGTCGTTGCTGGGATGGTTTTTATTGTCATTCATCTAACGGCACTGTACGAAGGATTAAATAAAGGGAAATGAATCTTTTTTGCCTTCCAATATATCGAAATGAGATACTTTCCACTCGTGTCATCATCATTTCAGTATGCAATGATCATAATTTATAGTTCAGAAAGAAAAGCACATAATATGCTTAAATGGGTAAAAGGACCGAGTTCGGTTCTGCAGTGTTCTTCAAGATATGCCCATAAATACTACAGTACTCTAGTGTAACAATGAAATGTTTTGTGTGATTGTGTACATACTGTAGAGAAAAACGAAAAGAACGTCCGGCAATATTCACCATTTTGGATATTTCAGTAATCACAACAAAAACAGATAAAAAGTTCATGTGACCACTAAAATACTAAGTGAATATATATCACAAGACTTTTTAACCTAAGTGTAATATTTTAAAACAAATAGTTCCCTTTATAAACTTCGACAAAACAATAAGAAGTAAATTGTCTGAACTGTGTAGTGTATTTGCGTTACACATTTCGAACTATCTGATCACACTCGTACTTGTCATAGGTATTTATATAAAAGCTCATGAAGATAAGGGGTGAGAAAATAAAAAGAGGTCAGATAGGAAAGCTGAATTAAAGGTCGAATAACAATAAGCGTAATACGTCTCACACTGAACAGTGTTATACTGAAACGGAGTTTACTATTTTCGCATTGTGTGTGTGTGTGTGTGTTGGACAATCGACTGCATATTTTACAACTAGGATAACTGCTTGCTGATGCTCACTGATAATATGCACTCTCATTTGCAAGGGAATTAAATTTACTCTGAGATTTGAACTAATTTAGTTCGTTTCCATAATAAACAATGTTAGTGATGAGTTGCATGGAAAAGAACTGTTAAAAACCAACCTTATGAAGTTAACTTAGTCCATTCAAAATGGGAGTAATGTAGTCCTTTTGAAGGCAAGTAATAAGTAGCCAGATGGAATTCCACCAGAAGCACTGAAAACAGACACTGAGACATCAGCAGACATCTTCACACCACACCATTTCTGCAGAAGGTTTGCAAGGAAGGAAGGAAAGGCACATACTGATCAATTGGAAGAAGGACTACCCTGTGAAACTACAAAACAAGGGAGACTCTCAAAGACTTTGCAAGAAATAATGAGGAATCATGCTCCACCTCTGTCCACCCACAGCAAGCTAAATATTGAGTCACATCATCCTGGAGAAAGTAAACAATGCTGTGCATTCGAAACCACCACTGGAAGAGGCTGGTAACCTGACTGGTTGGCTGGCTGGCTGGCTTCAGGAAGAAAAAATCATGTGTGGATCAAATTGCAACGCGATGCGACGCGACGCTACGCTACGCTACACATCATCATAGAAGAGAGTATAGAATGGTAGAATGGCAACTCTCTACCTCACATTTATTGACTTTGAAAAGACCTTCGATCGAGGCGTCGACCGAGAAGTAATTTGTGAGGCAGCTGCTCCATCACTACCCTTTTAGTGTCACAAACCTTTATCAACCTCATTCAACAGCTACATGCAACATGATGAGGCTACTAGCAATGCTTGTCACAACTAGATACATAATCCAATGAGAATTTCTATTTTAGTCGATTTATTAGATGTATCATATAGTGGAAAAGTATCATTTACTGGATTACTTTTCGGACATAATTTATTGTCTTTAGTCATATCAAGATAAAGCCACAACTTTGACACATGGTTTATCTGGTTCTAATTTTCGCGCGTTCCATGTGATTTTGGTTGTAGGATTTTGTATGTATCCGGAAATGGTACTGAGTTATTCCCGTTGAATGGATTTGGGGTTGGGTAGATCAACAAAGATTTGGTTATCAATCTCTCCTTCCACCTCACCAAATTAGTGTTTACAAGGAGACATGGATCCTATCGTGTAATTTTGAGCCATTAAATGCATAATTATAGCCCAGCTTTCTCCTTTATTCCTTATCTTACTTATGAATTAAAACTGGTGAAAAGGAATTGGCGGTGTTGGATTGCAGAAGAGAAAGAAAACAAGACTGGCTTTTAGACACCAGTGTCTACAAAAAACCTTCACACTCGAATCGCTACCTAGACTTCAAATCGCTCATCCTATATCAGTTAAAGTTGGCTTGGTAAGATATTCAAGTAATAGGGCTAAAAGGCTTATTAGCAAAACAGAAGACCTAAGGCAAGAAACCAGATACATTAAGGATACTTTACTCATTAACAGTTACCCCCCCCCCCCCAAAAAAAAAATTAATTGAGAAGTACCTTAGGAATCGTAAGAAAAATATGACTAACATTGGTAATACAGGTGTTAGTAGTAGTGATAATAACGTTAATACTAACAGTGGCAATGCTCCGAAGAGAAGATTCGAAACGTATACAGTATTACCATACAAAGAAGGTACCTCATAGACATGACGTAGGATTTTCAATAAGGGTGCGATTAGAGCGGCATTTAAACCTGCAAACTCACTCGTAAATAAGGTTTATAGGTTAAAAGATCCTACTGATCTAATTCAGCAAAATAATTTGGTTTACCAAGTCCCTTACAATGATACTAGGTCAAATACATAGGTGAAAGTAGTCAATCATAGTCATTAGGCTAATGGAGTACAAAAGCCTAAGTCGCTGGTTCGAATCCAAATTTTCATTTCACCTTCAATCATCTTCCATTATGAATACTAGTCTGCCAAACTACGGCTATTTCAGATAGACAAAATGACAATCAATTCAAACCAAATTTGGTAGATCCTGGTAAGATAAGGAATATGGGAAAAAACTCGGTCTTAGCTATGCATGCAGTAGCTCAAAATCACACGATTGGATGGATATAGTGGCAATCCTTAAAAAAATTAACTTATCAAATCAATACCAAATCCATTCAACAGGAATGACTTGGAGCCTCTTCCGGATATATGGAAAATCCTACTGCCAAAGTCATATGAAAGGCGAAAAAATTAGAACTATATAAATCATGACATTAAAGATGGATAGTGGCTAGCAGTGGAATACAGGAGGCATGTTTCACATACAATGCATGTCTTAAAGTTGTGGCGTTATCTTGCTTTAACTATGGACAGTAATTGTATCAGAAAAGTAGTCTTGACAATAACACTTTCTTATACTGTTCTAATAAATCAACTAAAACACAAACTTCCATTAAATTATGTATATAATTGTAACAATTGTTGTCATTAATTAACCCTCCTTGAAATTTCCTTTATGATTTGCCACTTTGTTATGACTGTTTCTGCTCGTCTTAACCACTGATCGATATTCTATTTTCTTTGGTGAAGTAAATTACGTTAACTTTTCAGTTTAGCTATGTATCATGATGAATAGACAGACACAAAATCAATGTAGAACCTTGAACACAAGTGTATCTGTTCAGTTTGCCACACTTCACAGATGGATAGAATAAAAGTGATATCAAAGTAGACAAAAGATTGTGCGAGAGAATAAACAATCTGAGGACAAAGGTTAATGTGAATATTCAAGCTTTAGAATATGTCAAGAAGTGAATACAACTGCACCATTGTGACTGATTTCTGACCATGTCGCCAAGAGTCAGTCCTAAACACTGATTCCTTTTGTCTTGAGGACCCCAGCGAGGTAGTGTGTATCTCCCAAAAAGTCTCCGACCAATAGTCACAGATATGGAAACAGCATGCAATCATCGGTAAACCATTAGAATGAAAAATGGTCTTACCTTTTCATCCTTTTTTTTCTCACACATTTTGTACATTCTTCCTAATGCTTGTAAGAACGCATATTGTTTATCTGTACTACATAAAAATGGAATTTTTTCGGTTGTGGCAGTATCATAGCAGTTTGGTTGTTAGACCTGGAAATATGAGGCGCTTCTATCTACGCCAAGTTCTGCCTTTGTTAACTACTGTCTGACGTGAACACTCACTGACTGCCCCCTGATTACACAAGACGTTTCATCCTGTGCCCAACTATAATGGCAGTCAAGCTAACCAACGTCTACTCTGGAGCGCTAACAATTATCGCCTTCTGAAACTCACATAGGAATATACTAAAATTGTGTTGGACAGTGTTGAAGAGATAGCATTCAAGTAACCAGTTATTATTCATAACATTGGTATTACTATTTTGCATCATAAAGCATAACTTCTCAAGTTTTTGTATCATTGTATCTATTTTAGTGAATTATAATTAACTTGATATTTTGGTTTACTTAACATTTTTTTTAGGTCACCTACAGAGATTTAATGGACTGGTGCCACATCTTGGTCTGGCCAACCTAAAGTATCATGATATTCAAGGTTGTCAGGAGTTGACAAGATTCAGTCAAAATGAAATGGCTTCCTTCTTTACTAAGATTATCGGATTGTATACGTGACTAATTCTCCCATTACACAAGTAAAAAAATAGTCGTATGAAAGTTCCTTTTATATTGTTTGATACTTACAATCCATCGTTGTTATACTGGGTCGAATTACTCAGCTTCTGTTTCCAGTAGGGCTCCTATGTGAGTGCCTTGGTACTGCTTGATTACTTATTGTTTTGTAACCTGCTTGGTGGCTAGCACTGGAATCCAGAAAGCGTGTTTTTGAATCCGTCAGCTGGATATACCTACACCCCAATTAGTGATGTTGTTTCCACTGAGACTAGAACCCAATACCATCTCTTCAAACACCAAATCACGTCCTGGTTTCCACTGCTAGCTACCAGTCAGATTCTTTTTATGCTTTATTCAAGTTTTTATGTCTAAAAGATTATCTCATGGCAAGCTTTCTATTACCTGTATATGAAATGAGATTTGGCAGTTTTTGACAACTGTTTCTATTTCGTATGGAGTACATAAACTTTGTTAGATTTGTTTTACAGAGGACTAACTGTCATTATTACACCAACAGTTCACTAGGTAGAGACATATGGGTATCCTGGAGTTTTAGAGAGTTTGAGAAAAGTCAGTGTTTCTGAACAGCATATACCGCCGAATTACGGATCATTTTTTTGTTATCGTCTTAGCTTTATGCAGTTGCCACAAAAAAAAATACTCATCTACATCTTCATGTTGATTGGCAACTATCCTAAAATCTTGTCCTAGTGTAGGTTTAACAGTAGAAATGGGAGTGAATAATTTGTTGATATCAACTCATTCAGAGATAAACTGAGTTTCACACAAATAAATTCACATTAAATTAAGATGAAAATTTTAGTCCGCTAAAGTTGTTGACCATACTTCTTAAGTAGTTGATTCATATTCTGGTCTTTCTAGTTCCAGGTTTAACTGATGTACAAGGAAACCAGACATAGGATCTGCAATTGACAGGGATTGCCCATAATGCTGTTCAAGGGTTTACAAGACATTCTACAGCATCCGATAACACAGCCACTATGTAACTTTTTTCCATTAAAGCAGTCAGGATTCCCGCTTCATTCAATGGCTGTTATCACATCTTATAGTAAAACTTTACAAAACCTTTGATAGAAGAAATAACTTAACAATGAATTCACCGATACAGCACAGCATATCAGGTCGATCGGTTACCGTCACTTTTGAAAGTTATGTGCCTAATAGTTGCTATCGAAAGTCATACAACCCATAGAAATCAGTAAAACTAACTGATCAGTGTTAAGAAATCCTTTGGTTGATGAATTTCAAAAGGTGAGTGATTACCACTTATGAAACCTAGAAACACTTCTCAAATTGTCTCGTTCAAAATGGTATAAACATTTAGTTGGACGGAGGTAATCGGCAGGAAGCCCTGGACCTGGATTTTGTGTTTTTAGCACTCGTGAACAAGGCGTATCTGAAACATCTATGGAAATGATGTCCCGCCTAAGATTAAAACTCATGTCATTCAATGCTGCAGTCAAGATCGTTACTACTGAGCTGTTCTGCAGTGAATCACCTCCTGCAGAACTGGAGAGTATACATTGATTGGTCATTAAGGTTAACCAACATCATGTAGTCTAGTCCTAGGTACTGATCGAATTCTATCGACTATTTTGCAATGTGACCGCCAGGCTACGTGACTCAGTATCACAATGCACTTTGATGTATGTTAGTTAGGTATGAACATTTCAAATTTTAGTGATAAGCCTATGAGGTAGCCAGTAGTCTTTTATCAAGTTATCCGATATCCTTGATGATATGTATTAGAAAATTCTATCTCAGTAAAGGAGGTTTTGTTTTCAGAATAAGGAACAATAGAACATCAGAATAGGCCGTTTTACCTAAGATAAATGAAAAGTCACTCATTGTTTGGAACAACTTTAAAGACTACTCTAAAAACTGCTAACACAAACAGTTGCTTTCCAATATGTTGTGAAAAACTAACTTTATAACCAGAATCCCTAAACCTGGTTATTTCAGCAGTTGTTAGAGTTGACCATAAAGTCACTCATTGTTTGGCTTCCTGTTCAACTTTCAGTCCGTCTAATATATCAGATCTAGTAAATTTGATAAGTACATTTGATTCATTGTCAATTCGAATACAACCCTACAAATTCGATGACATAGATGCTGGTAGAAAGAAATCTTTTTTTCATCCAGAACCTGTTCATTTTTATTGATAAGCATGAAAAAAATACTAAGTGCTTGGGTTGTGTACTCAGACTTTTGTATATTACTCGATGATCTTAAAAACTAACAATTTTAATTGTACTTTGGTGTTTGTTTTAGTGCCTAGCTAGTCCAAGGATTCCTATTGCCAGATTGTATCTTGTTTTATTCAATCAATATTTTCGCTACATTTAGTTCAGTCATCAATATCCTATTAGGCATTGATGTTGAATTAAAAAAGGGCCAGTGGAAGAATTAATTTCCTTTTTCAAGTCTAATTGAACATTGAATGATTCTTACTAGTCATTCATTGAATTGTTTTTGATGTATCACTTTGTGGGACAATGCATAATAGTGTTCTCTGTTGGCAACCATGACTGTGTTAAAGTTTTCTTTTTATAAGTAAGCCTACCAGAATGAACGTTTTAATATTTATGCAGTTGGTTATAAAAATTCCAAAATCGACTTCAGAATGGAACATTCAATTGTCGTCCGATATCCGGGTAAAAAATTGACAATATACCTGGACTAACGGTTCAAATAAGCATTTTTTTCCCCAACAATAATAAATGAACATTCCATACAGTTTTCATTCGGTAATAATATCAGTCAGAGAAACACTGAAAACCCTTGAGCAGTGAACAGTTGTTTCGGCATTATTTGAGACTCCCTAGAAGTGCGCACAGACACACACATGACTTCACAAGGGAGCGAACGAAAAACCGTCGTCTTACAATGAGCACATTATCATTCAACCAGTAAGTTGGTATCCAGTCGTCCACTTTTTGTACCACTGTTAATTAGAAATACAACGCGACCATCACCCAATATCATCAATCACTATCCATCCTCATATTTAACCTAGTTAACCCCATAAGTCACAGCTTCGCATGAGAACTTGGCGAAATCCATGTTGAAGCAAGTTAACAAGGAGGACTGAGTATACATATGTAGGATATTGGTACAAGGAATGTACTACCCAAATAGTGAAGCAAAATTAGAAAGACACACAAAGAAAAGAATAAAAAATAGGAAGTAAATAGCTTATTAGATCATCAGTGTCAGACATACATGAGGAAAGCCCTCATTACTTTAGTTTTACTTTTCGGTAATGGAAGGAAGAAGAGTGGAGCACGATTGCTACTGGTTTCGGTTACGAGCCATGTCTGCCAGTGTCTCATCCTCCTGAGTTGCATGGTCTCCTGGACATCAAACGGAGAGTTATGCGGTCCCTACGAATGCTAACCTAACACAAGTATCCATCATGGACACCGCCAAGTCATGCCTAGCCACCTTTGACTCTTCCAGTCAGTCCCAGGATAGGCGAACAGTTAGCCGCTTGAACGACTTGCCTAACACAAGTCCCAATCCAATTCAATTCAATTCAATCCAGTCCAGTCCAGTCCATCTCCACTTTCCTCCACTCAATATTTGTTGAACGATGAGAGGGTTGTTGGTTGGTTCATTGTGGGAACAGTCAGAGTTCCTTGTTGTTTATTCTTATTATTCTGGTCATCTGTCTATTCCTCAGTATCGATTGAGGGTAGATAGCAGAGCAGCTGTTGATGAATGTTTGTAGTTTGTTGGAAATGCTTTTCGTAACGCGCCGAGTCTCTCAACCATCACATCGAAGCACTGACTTACTTGACTGAATGAGTGTTGGTGATCCGGATGTTGTTCGCGCTTTATGCTGAGTGGAGTGGAGTGCAGTGAAGCACATCTCTACACTGATTTCAGATTGATGCAGGAAATTCTGTCTTGGTGTCTTTCCGATCTTGGCTGGTTTTCACATCCTCATCTGTGCCTGTCCCACCAGTAGTTGAAACGAAGCTGCCTAGGTAGATGGGTGGGTGAAAGAGATTACTTGCTTTGGATTTCTCCCGTTCATGGTGATTGATGCTTCTTATTATTGTTGTTGTTGTTGATGATGATGATTGGTTGGGTATCTTCATCATGTCTGTCTTCTCTACGTTCACCTGAAGGAAGTTCCGTCTTCCTTCACTGCCCTGCCTCGCCTCGCCTCACCTCTACTGTCAACTCGTTGGCTCTCACCTGTAGATCTTCGAGTTAGTGTGACATAAATCATCGTCGTTGGCGAAATCCAAATCTTCTAGAGTCTTCTTATCCATCCCGTCAGTGTATACGCCTCTTCTCACAGCTCCTCACGGTTTGTTGCACGATTCATTCCATTCCAATCCAGTCGAGTCAAGTCAAGTCAGCCACAATCAGGAAGATCATCGATGATATTAGACGACAACCTTGTCTTACACCTATCCCCTGTCATCACTTCAAAGGCATCACTCAGCTTCCCATTGTCAATCACTTCGCATGTAGCCTCATCATGTTGCATATAGCTGTTGAATGAGGTTGATAAAGGTTTGTGACACTAAAAGGGTAGTGATGGAGCAGCTGCCTCCCAAATTACTTCTCGGTCGACGCCTCAATCGAAGGTCTTTTCAAAGTCAATAAATGTGAGGTAGAGAGTTGCCATTCTACCATTCTATACTCTCTTCTATGATGATGTGTAGCGTAGCGTAGCGTCGCGTCGCATCGCGTTGCAATTTGATCCACACATGATTTTTTCTTCCAGCCAGCCAGCCAACCAGTCAGGTTACCAGCCTCTTCCAGTGGTGGTTTCGAATACACAGCATTGTTTACTTTCTCCAGGATGATGTGGCCTAATATTTAGCTTGCTGTGGGTGGACAGAGTTGGAGCATGATTCCTCACCATTTCTTGCAAAGTCTTTGAGAGTCTCCCTTCCTTTGTAGTTTGACAGGGTAGTCCTTCTTCCAATTGATCAGTATGTGCCTTTCCTTCCTTCCTTCCTTGCAAGCCTTCTGCAGAAATGGTGTGGTGTGAAGATGTCTGCTGATGTCTCAGTGTCTGTTTTCAGTGCTTCTGGTGGAATTCCATCTGGTCCTACTGCTTCCCCGGATTTCACCAACTTTATGGCGTGCCGTTGAGGACTTCACTTCTGCTTTTGTCGTAGGGCTTGTGTTCACTGGTAATTCTGTGGCTGAACTGCTGGTGGTATTTCTGGGTGAAGTGCAGATGGTGGTGGTCGACTGAAGAGTTTTTTGAAGTGGTCAACACATTGTTTCTCTTCTTTGGTATTTAGATTTCCTTCATCATCTTTTATTGGTTTCATCTGTGTTGATCTATTTCCTCCCAGATAGCAGTAACCTGGTTATTTGATTTGATGTTGTCAGGTTTCTCTTCCTTACATGCAGCCTGTTCTGCTTGGCTTGGCAACATGTCGTAGAAGTATCTTTTGTCTTTCCGTGCACTCCTTTTCACTTCTTTGTCAGTGTAGTGTTTTATATGTTGTGTTCAGTTCCTCTTTTCGTTGTTCATCCTTGCGATGGTTTATCTTCTGCTTCACCATCTTGAATCATGATAGCGATGATGTGATTTGTATTTCCCTGTCGTTGATAGGACTGAATTGACCAGCCACTATTGGCATATAGGCTAGTATTGGTCTGATAAGAATGCGTAACTTATTAGGGATACGTCTCATGTAAACATCAGCGGGTATGATAGTGTAAAGACGGAGAAAGAATCAATAAAACTCGTCTTACCATTGTAATCACTCATCTGCTCGACGGAATATGAAGATGTTATATCACATCATTTGTTTCTTCCAACCGAGAACTGTTAGTCACAAGGATTTCACTATTTAATGTGAATTTTTGCGATATGAAGGTTGAATTGAGCAAACACATAAAGCTACTAGACTAGGATCAAACATGTTTCTCATCTCAGCAGTTATTGTCACATGTTTTTCAGAGTTTCACCTACTGACCTTGAAATATATCGTATGATTCATCCCAAAAGTTCAGACAGAAACAGTGACGTTAGAATTTGTTATTTTTTGTTTGTTGAAAGGCCGTATAAAAAGCTAAATAGTCAGATTAGAAGAACTTTTTCGATAGGAAAAATTCGTAAAGGTCACACAATTTAGGCCAAATATAGTTTAACTGAATATGATATGTACTGCCTCACTTTACCTGAAAACATACTACTGAAGTCATATATGACCTTCCAGAATTGCATGTAGGAGAGAAATTCTAGCCATTCTCGAGGTCAGGATAACTAAATGAGATGAAAGAAAAGGAGTTTGAAAAGCAAATGAAAAACCTGGTGATTGAGAGTATTCCAATTTCACATTACTTCTATATCAGATAGGCGTTTTTCACATTAGATTTATTTATTTGATCATAGACAGCTGCAACGAAGAAAGTTTTTTATTTCCGATGAACTTATCTACTTAGCTGCACATACGTGAATATATATTACAGTGGGCATAACATTCCAGAATTATTGAATTTGAAGGTTTGTGGCTAGTAGTTTATTGATTTTAGGTTAGTATTCATGATGAATTGACATCAGTTGAAGAAACATTGGAAACCTGAGAGCACTGGACATCTGATTTGTCTTAGTATGTGACTTGACAGCAGTACTCACCCGTGACCTTAAGGTTTCGTGGCCAGCACGTTACGACTGAGCTACTGGGTCGGAATGTAATGGTTCATATTTCATATTATTGCTAATAATTTCATCAAAGTAATCATACAACTTTTGACATCTGATTTGGATAGTCCTATTACCTCGTGTTCTTTGTTTTTAATGGGAGTAAAATCCTCCACATTTCTAGGATGGTGTTGCGTCATCCCTATTAAGTCTTAGGTGTTAATTCTATGAATAAAGACCAGATAGGCAGTCTCTGTGACTGTCTTCATCTGTCCATGTTGAACCTTAGTAGAGTTGTCAGTTGGTTGGAGGAGGTTTCCTGTTTGTTGACACTGGTCAGCAAGGTGTATTTGCAAACTCAACTGAACTGATGTCCCACCTGGGATGTGAACCCGCGTCACTCAGTATCGTAGTCGGCGATGTTACTGCTGAGCCAATCGGGTCGAGCATAGAGACGTAGCCAAATGTAGATTGATAGACTCTAATAGGTTCAATAATCCTGAAAAAACTCAGCTGCTACAATGTAGGCATTAACAAACAATCACACAATGGGATGGGATGAAGCAACTTTACTGAAGTTCAATATAGTTAAGTGAAGAGAGAGAGATTACCTAGTCTTTGTTGATGAAATGATGCAATACCCATACAAGAGATGTGGAGAATTTCACTTCTACTAAAATCCAAGAACACAAGGTAATAGTGTAGTGGGTGTTACTGATGAGAATGGATATGAGTAGTATATGTTGAGAGGTCGGTAGAAGTAGTAAGCAATTACCAGTGATGGGTAAATATTCTGCCCAGAGAAACGCAGGAGATAATGTAGCCATACGAAGAGCAAAACGGAGATAGAAGAAGAAGAGGAAATAAAACGTATTGTGCCAGTGAATATTTCAATGGAAAGTTTACAAAATGTCATAATAAACATTCTTCTGAGTCTCATCCTTTGTCGACTTTCTTACAATAGGACTCTTGACATCAGACGTCAATTCGATGCGGTAGTGAGTAATAAGTTATGCTCGATTTTCATTATTGTTTGTCCTTTTGGTTCCTAGTGGAATATAGGGCTTCAGTAGTACGTCGCCATTTCACTCTGTTCTCTGCTTTGTTTTTAAACTGGCTCCACTACTGCCCATAAGCTTTCATTTCTTCCTCATACAATCTCTTCCATGTCACCCTCGGACGCTCAAAACTTCATCAAATAAATGATACTGTATCTCATGTGCTATATGAAATCAACAGATCTAATATGAAATTACATTCTAACAGAGTGCCCACGTTTTACACTTAGATACATGCGTGTTTTGATGATATACTATATAGAAACGTAATCTTTTCATGGAATAGTAGCTGTATAAAACCAAATCATTATGACCTTCTGGCTGCATGTTTGTGTACATAAAAACTATACTTGTCTCACAAGAAGTGGTTATCGTGACTCGTTGACCCAGTGGATAACTCTGTAGGGTTCAGAGCTATCGGCATCAAGTTCGAGCCTTAGTGGGAACAGCATCACTTATTGGCAGGCAGATACATCCAGCTGACTAGTGAGTCCCAAGTAAGATGAAGTCCACCTCCTAGATTCCACTGCTATTCACTATCCATCATTAATAATTACTGTGTATCTGTTCACAGCTGTAGTAATTGTTCGCGTCTACAGTATCCCTTTTTTCAACACATTCCTCAGTGGATAACACAGATAGCTGATGAAATTTTACTTCATTGTACAGAATATAGTCTAAATAACTTCTAAATTGGTTGGTCAATTAACCTAGAGAAAAAAAAACACTTTAAGAGTAAAGTTATTTAAGGTCACGGAGTTCATCTAGTTACTTATCACTTGAATAAATAACATACATACCATTTAGCTGAAAACAGTTTTGTTCTCAAGTCACCTTAGTCAATGCAAAAACTTATGTTGATGAGATAGCTAATCTTTGCAAACGTGATAGCTTTCATCGCAGACTGACATCAGCTGGAGAACCACTGAAAACCTGCAAGCAGTGGACAGCTGTTTTGTTCTAGTGTTCAACTTTTCAGCAGTGCTCACTAACATTGCTGATACAAATCAGACACTGCCAAGTTACCAATCAGCCATTGGGTTGGAATCCAACAGTCCACATTTTCCTACTTCTGAAAAAAACTACCATGAAGCAGCCGTTCAGTGCTCCCAGGTTTTCAGTGATTCTCCAAGTAATACCAGTCTCTGTTGAAAACCACCATAAAATTAGACTGAGTTAGCCTTGTTTGAGCAGATTAGTATTTAAGTGAAAAAATAATGATAACTGAAGTCAAAAGAAAACTTCAGTAGTAGCAGGATTCATATCCTATCTCTAAATCGAAGATCCTGCATATGTTCGATTATATAGTGGTAGTGCAAAATCCCTCTATTGTTTCTTCTTTAAAAATAAAAATTAGTCATCTTGACCACTACTTTTAAGACGGATAAGAGTAAGATCCCATTTGTGGGATATCCTATAGCTTTTCCGTACATCTATCTCAGTCCTGATAAAAAAAGACCAAGATTATCACCATACCTAGTTGGCTGAATGTATTCTGTAAACACACTTCTTTAAAGGAGAACCAAAAAAGATTACTGATAGATAAGTTGCTTAATTTGTAAATTATCTCCTTGATACTTCACTTCTTACTGGAGATGGATGACACGAAAAAGAAAAAAATAATTTTTGATAAATACAGAGATAATTTCTATTTCCATCTTACTTGAGTTCTTTGACCATGGCGACAGCAGCAAATGAACTTCGTGTTCGCCAGAAATAATAAATCAAATGTAGAAAGGTGCAGCAGGTGACTTTAACTATCCAATTTATAATCAGGAGGTTATTATTAGTTTTCTGGATGACAAACTAAACACTGAAGCTATCTATCTGCGTTCATGAATTCCATCATATCTGCCTGGTGTACTTAAGCAACTTCCTTTGATTACTGATTTAGTTTATCATACCTAAGTTAAAGCTACTGTCTCTGATAGTATAATTTAATACTGATTGAATGCCTCTTGTTTTAGTTAGTTTTCTATCACTTTCCTTCAGTTTCCTATTTTAACTTCGCATTTTTTTTCCAGGAAACAGTTTAACAATGGGGTTTGACAGAAGTTTAGAGACAGCATAAGTAAGTCAGAGGCTAATATAAGCCCATATGGAATATACTTTTAGAGTGGATAGACAATCAAACTTATTTGAAATATTAAACTACAATATTAGATGCTAGTTTCATATTCACAGGGCATAGTGCAACTGAAATTAGTTAAATATGAATGCTGTATGATCTTCATGAAGTTCGAAACATTGAAGGTAGCGTACTGAAACAACATGTACAGCCTCATTTTAAACAGTAGGAAAGCATAGGTTTGAGTAAGCAGCCATCTGGTACCATTCAATGATGTGAACGGATGTAGTGTAGGTGTAATGATAGGTAGAAAATAGCATATGTGAATTTAGAGGAGAAATAAACAAGGGAATAAGAAATTTGTAGTGCTGTCATAAGAGAGCTATAAGAGTATTTCAAATCTTCATTGTTAAACGTTATGCCACAGTAGATGAAGAAAGTAGTTGGTTTACCCAAGTTTTGACTTTTGGGTCTTCGATTCATTAGTTGTATCATAACCAGATGGAACCATAGTAGAAGTTAGATCCTCCCGAAAGCGATATACCACTAATTTCTTTAAATTCTTGGAGATAATTCAAATTTTCTATCTGGAATAATAACTTTTCCATTCCACAAGATGTTTGCTCTATGTTCAATAAATCGAATTGGTATCCTATGCTTTTTATAATTGACTAAAGGATCTAGATGAAATTAGATGGGATTCATTTTTTCTAGTGGATAACTATCTGACATTTGAAAAGACGGTTGCTAGGTTCAAGTCTCAGTGGGGACATTCTTACTCACTGGAATATAGGTATATTCAGCTGGTAAGTCCCAAATTAAACGAAATGCATGTTTTGAATCTCAGTTCTAACCACTTTCAAGCAACCCATATCAAAATGGAACTTAAGGTAACATTCAGTTATGTGTTCAAGGAGTTTATATGTCAACAGAGACCAATCCATTCGCCTCACTCTAATAATTAATAGGAAATTACAAGCGTCAATAAAATCTGATTTTAGTTTACTTTATTGGATTTGAATACCACTTGAAAAAGTCATCATCAAATAGCATGAAATCACCAGATATTAATAAATTGTTACAACTGGACTCTTTGTACCTACAAAAGTTCTAAAAATTGTTATGTAATGTACTCCCAACGTCGAGAGTAAAAGCAAATGATGAAGAAATATTTCAAAAACTGTTTTTGAAAGTATCAAGATGGTCTAAACCTTCAACAAACTTTAAAATACATCCCCATCAGGACTAATCTAACATGTTAGTGTAAGGTAAAGGCTGCAGTAGCAGAAATTGAAATAATCGAAAAATTGGTTACTTAGTTATGCCAGACAGTACTAGTTTCCTTATATAAAAGGTCAGTTGAAGGATTTACATGGAAATCAGTAAAATATGAGCGGACCAAGAATGTTAAGAAGAAAAGCATCAACTAATATGGATCACATTTGATACATTCTCTACAATAGTGCCATATATAAGAGTCATAGGACTGAAGCAGTTCACAAAGATCTTATTCACGTCTTGCACTAAAACTAACCATGTGATATTTGGAGTGATTGAGTGTCAGGTGATTTAAGGAAGATCAGTGACCAGTTTCGATTAAGAGATTAATAAACTGAGGACAGTCTGAGGAGATGATCGGTATGGATACTGTCAGGTCATCTGCGTACTTAGCAAAGTTGGCTTTAGTTTCATGTGGGTAGGTTATGCAAAAGAAAGAGAAGAAAAGGAGAAAGAACATCACATTGAGTCACACCGTCTTCCCTCTAGCGAAGTAGAGCGCTTCGCTCTGTATAGAGTGTACTGTCTTCTCTTAGAAATATGAGAATCAAGCCAATTTGCATAACTTTATCAAGGAACTATCAATAAACAATACCTAGCATCAGCCGTATCACTTTAGGTAAGCTCTTGATCAACAAAACAGTATACATGGGAGCTAACTGATCAGTATTTTGTCCATATGAGGTTTCCTCGGATCTTACATTAGTGAAAATGAGATTTTCAGATTTCACACAAAAATCCTGAGGTCACGTAAGGCTATGAGCACGCCATGCTAATTAATAGTTCCTAACAAGCACATAATCCAGGTTTAAGGCTTCTTGACAAATAGCTTCTGTCAAATTATAAAGAAGACATGAATCAGTATTCAACATCTTAAGAAAATAACCTATGTATACGTTACTTTATATGCAAATGTATAACATCGATTGGCTTAAACTCAATATGGAATGTGTTTGTGGGATTGATTAATTTCAAGGTTGTATTTATCGCGAACAAACATCAGTTGCAAAACCACTGAAAAAGTAGGAGCACTGGTCAGCTGTTTTGTATCAGTATGTGACTCTTAGGCATCGCGCACTCACAACCTCACCGGTGATCCAGCCCAGGATAGTCAGGTTTCTCAGAGAGTACACTGGGTCAAAATCCAATAGTCCACACTTTCTTACTTCTGTCAGTTCATTATATAGCGCAATCATCATCCAGTGCTGTTTGAGAGTATACAGTGCATATGCTTAAATATTCACATTGAATTATAAAACAATTAAGATTTCTGTTGGCAAATTGATTTTCGGCAAAAAGCTTTTCAATCGCATTGAAGTATAACTAGTCTGTATTTTTATTGGTAATTTCAACACTTGTAATTCAATAATTCTTATCAGGTTGTGGTCAGGAATATTATACACGAATAGAAGTTGTGTAAGAAACAAGAATTAGCAAGTGTAAAAGGAAATCAAGACTTGGTGACAAAATAGGAAAACAGTTGTAAGTATTCAGATGAAGAAGAAATCAACACCTGCGCTAAAAACACTTATGCAATGAGATGAAAACAGAGAAAAAGTGGTAGTTAGACTTAAGAATTAGAAATCTTAAAGATTAAGAAGTGAATACTGACAGACAATGATTAAGTCACTCCTGCACACACAATTCTGTTTTCGATTTTTATATTGTAAGTGCTTCAATAATCCAAAGCAAACGCCTCTTGATACTCTTCAGAAGATTATGTTGCACTTTATAGACTATTGTAAAATAATCTTCTGGAACTGTGTGCTCACTGTCAACTAAATGTTGTAATATCGAGCCTAGTTATTGATTGTTCTGACTTGACTTTGACTGAACCATGTTAGTAGGCGTCGACATCAATGTCGGATAAGCTGTTTGCGCGTACGGTCTATGTATCTAGCTATATAGGAGTAGATGAATTGACAATTTTACGAATCAATGCATCTATTAATTATATTTCGATACGATTGTACAACTTTTGAGAATGATATCGCTGAAGTCTTTCTTCTTTAATGAACATACCGATAATAGTAATGTGATAAAGTCTAACAAGAATGACAGTGACAGTTCATTTTTTTGTATGTGTTAAGTCATGAGAATCCCAGTGGCCTAGTGCATAACGTTTTGATGTTTCAAGTTGTTATTCATCGTAGACTGACATCAGTTGGAGGAACAAAGGAAACCTGGATAACGCGCTGGCCGCGGAACCTGAAGGTCGCGGGTTCGATCCCTGCTGGTGGGGTCGTGGGTGCACACTGCTGAGGAGTCCCATACTAGGACGAAACAGCTGTCCAGTGCCCCCAGGTTTCCTTTGTTCCTCCAACTGATGTCAGTCTACGATGAATAACAACTTGGAATAATTCCAAATCTCCACAACTCCCTCAAAGTTTTGATGTTTGAAATAGTGGGTAGGAGGTTCAAGTCTTGGTGGAAACAACATCACTCATTGGGGTGCAGGTACATCCAGTTGACGAGTCACAACTAGGACGAGACGTACGTCAAACTGGATTCCTTTGCTAGTCACCAAGATAAATAAGTATAGCATCACAAGAATCCCTTTTGCAATCTGTAGCACTAATTTCAAAAGCGTTATAAAGGCTCAGCATACTCTTTCTTGACTAGCTTCAACTACTTATCAGTAAATAGAGTGGATTTCAGTGTTGAGTCTTTTAGTTTGTACACTAGTTTGTAAATTTAAGTAGACAAATTGAAGTCATCACTGATATCTAAAGTATAATACTGACAACTATTCAATAGCAGGTGAAGTATACACTTGAGAATCTATCCAACAAAAAATTTATATTTACTTTATATAAAAACACTTCTTTTAGAAGTAGTATTCATCATGGACTGACATCAGTTGGGGAACCATTGAAAATCTGGGAGCACTGAACCTGTTTGGTTAACCAGTCGGATGTGGAGTGGATGCTAACTGAAGACCTTGGGTGATAGTCATGAATTGACAGAAGCTGGAAATTGTGAACCACTGGAAACCGACCCAGTGGCTGAATGGTTTACGTGTTCGCCGTGAAACCTGAAGGTCCTGAGTCCGATCCCTAGCCGGGTCGTGGGTGTGTACTGCTGAGGAGTCCCATACTAGGACGAAACAGCTGTTCAGTGCTCCCAGATTTCCAATGGTTCCCCAACTGATGTCAGTCCATGATGAATACTACTTCTAAAATTAAAAATCCCCATTCATCTCAAAAATACATTACAGTATTTTTCATTTGTAATGACAATACATAGCATAAAGGATTTCGTCTAGGCAAAGGTGAATATTGTAACTATCAAATGAAGTCACTAAGTAGTATAATGAACTAAATTGTAGTTAATCGATTAAAATAAAACGAATGTCTAATTTCTTTCTTTTAAGACATGATAAGAATTGTCCTGACAATCATTCTATGTTACTTTTTATTGAGAGAAGTAATTTATAAGTAACAGATTACCATGAAGAAATAACGCATAGATTTCATTTGGTGAATCAGAGAGAATTAGAAGGTGTTTCAATTAGTAACTTTCTAACATAATTCATACTTAATCTTCTCAAGGATGGAAATCATAACTCATAGACTTCTTAGCTTAAAGTGAATACTAGATGTCAAATTCATAAAATGTCTAAAAATAAGTAATTAGGTAATGACTCCTTTCTGAATGCTTAATTTCATTTTGTATCTAACGCCGATCTCTTAATTAAGGAGTGAGAATAAACATTAAAATTCTTCTTTTTTTTCTCTGTAAACACTAAAAGTACACATAGTAAAGCCTATTTATTCAGGATTGACAGCATAAAAATGACATATGTACTATGACAGGACTCGAACCAATGACGCTTGGTTCATGTTCCTCACGATATCCACTTACCATTCAGGGATAGGAAGGTTAGTCTATCATTAAAAACCATTTCGGATTGCTGTTTGATAAACTGATTATCCTAATTAGGTCTGATTTTGATAGGGATAAGAAAGTCATAAGACTGAGTAGTCATGTATCTCAGACCACCATGGGAGATGGAGATAATACATAGTGGTTGTTATGACTTTGAAGTCTGGTTAATGGCTACGTCTCACAACTGAGTAAACGGAGAGTCATGCTGTTTAACGAAGGCTGCTAGTTTAAATTCTTCAGCTCTTCAGATTTTCTGTCATCCCTGAATAAGGAAACCGTTTCTCCAACCAGGATTACGTCATATAACCTACTGAATAATAGCAGACTATATCCAACCTAAATTATTTGTAAAGTTGGATAGCTTATCCCAGTTAAATGTAACTACAACGTAGGTGGTATCATAGTTCATTGGCTCAGGCAGTCGACGTTCAAGCACTAGGTTTCGGTTCTGTGTTCCAATCTATCCAATTTTGCTTCGATAACCACTATACTCTCTCATAAAGTAGGTGTAGCCCATAGCTTAGTACATAAGCTTCTGTATCGGAATGAGTCTAGTCTACAGTTTAAATGAATGGAATTCTTATGACATATACTAACATGGAGTACCCAGCGTTGAAGTTAGAGATAATACCACTGAGATATCTGGGTGGTGGTTCATAGTTATCTAGAATTTAACGTTATCTGAATAAAGTCAGCTTTTACACAATCTAATTAACTTTATTTTAAACTAAGATCCAAATTATTTTCCGTCCTAATATAATAGGTACCATTACATTCCTATTGATGTTAAGAAGTTATAGGAAGATTAAGACCAAGGTAAAATTAAAAATTGAACATAGCTCATTTGAACAGAGATATAAGGATTGAACTGATGAACTGACAAGTCTTCTGTTAGCTGATTGCTTCATGGTTAGTCTGGAGAAAGCTAAACCACGTCTGTTGACCAGTTCCATCTATGTGAGAAATGGAAATGGAAAGTAACTCAGAATAAGACTTCCTAGACGTTCTATTGGAAAGAAGTTAAGATGGTTCATTAAGAAGATCGATTTATAGGAAACCAATATGAAATATACAATACACCAATTTTCAAAGTTGGGTTCCTTTAGGCAAGTAATGTAATTCATTCACTCTGCACAAGAATGAGAAGAATTTGTTCAAACGATGTAATAAATGGGAAGCTGTAAGTTCTTCGAAGAGTAGTCATCGAGAATGATTATCCCTCAAGATTCATTGAAAAGAATACGGAGACTAAAGGAATCAACAACACACCCCTACGGTTCCAAAAAATCTTTATGAGTTTTGGATTTAAAGGAGATACAATAGCAGAGATACTCAAGAATCTATTGTTTAAAGCTCCGAGGAAGACGTTCTTTTCTGCCTAATATTAAAATGTTTTCTCCAGTCAACAGCCGATTTTACAGCATGTAAATGATAAACCACCGGTTTAAGCCAGCTCCATGTATGTCTACCTGTTAACCTCCTCCTGTGGAACTGGTTACATGGACCACGAAAAGTGTGCTCTATTCAAATGCATCTCTGAACAATATCTTGCAAGTTTGTCTAGAGGAGAGCGCAATGCAGTTCACAACTGGATTCTTGAACGTCTGGTTAACTCTGCTTCACCAGAATCTTCCTGCAAAGTCGTTGCTAGAGTCAAATTAAACGAGTAGAAGTTAGTACGGACTCGTCAATTAAGCACAACAGAAGTATTGGCAATCCATCAGTTCCACTCTAATTTTTGTATTTAAAAGACGTAATTCCAATCTCTAATATTACAGTTTGTTTCATTAGTTTGCTGATCGGCCATTTTGTTGAACAGTCACTGTCTTTATGCCACTGGACTTTGATTGTATTCTTCCGTTTCACGGAAGTAGCAGAATGAGCCTGCATATATTTCGTGGATTATCCTCACATGCTTTACAACCCACAGAATGATGAAAACATGTCATACAACGTACTTCCGTAGCTCGACAAGAATGTTTCTGTTGAGGTACAAGGTAACAGACTAAATACTAAGTGAGACAATCCAAACCAGACAAGTTCCTAACTCCTTTCAACTTCCAACTGTATCTACCAGTTCACATATACGTGCCAAAGTACATACCTAGGGAAAAAAAATAGGGAAGGGTTCTTATTCTCATTCCTGAACATACCCTGTAGAATCTGAGTTCCATAGGGTTTAAATAGTGCAATCTCTAGACATTTACTTCAAACTAGACTTACTGTCAATGTACCGAAATCGTTCAAAGTGATCGATAAATAAATAAAACGCAAACTTTTGGGATTTCGCTAAAGCAGTTGTAATTAAAGAGCTCAAACTTGACCTTAGTACTTAAAAAACTCAGTTATCAATCCTACTTTAACTGGGTAAATTTAATCTCCTGAATTTGTAAGTACAAAATTTCACGACCTCATAATCCTCTGCATTTTTCATCTTTTAACTTTCACTTCCCATCTGTTTCACAGTCTACTCTCACTTTATGAGTAGTGCTCATACTATGACTCAGTATAGTGAAAATCTGTTAACTTTTCACAACGCTTACTTAGTAATGATCTCACCCTTCTCCAATTCTAGAATAACACTGAGTATAACTCCTTCCCGCATCTCTTATCAATGCTATCACTGTATAAATACTTAACCTCTGAGTAGTCTTAACAACATCACTTTTGGCCAACCTAAATTTTAGTTATTTACCTTCACAACAGAAACATTTTTGTCGATTTATGGAAGTATGTTGCACACCTCGTTTTTATATCATGAACATTATATTTTGTGGGTGGTTGTAAAGCCGGTAACGGTAATCCACATAGTACATGCAGGCTAGTTCTGTTACTATGGCTCCTTTTGCTCTGTTCAAACTTTCATTCTAATTAACAGAATTAGGAGTAGCTGTCACATTCGTAATGCGGTAAAACCTGTCCATATTGGAGCTGTAGCTCATTGGTTTAGAGAGATGACTTTCAGCAGATAGATCACGTGCTCTAACAGTGCTCCACCTAACGAGGTGGAAGGCAGTCAGGTAGTATCATTGGCCCTCATAAAATAGGTGTGGCCTTTGCCTACTGTACGAATGTGCATGCAGTTGCTGGGATCATTTCCAAAACCGATTAGTAATAGACTATTTAAGATTTAGTCTGTTATGGATCAATATTAAAGCTTGAATATTTATATCTTCAAATTGTTTATCTACTGATACACATTTGGCTACTTTGATATTAGTCTTTCTCGACACATTTGTTCTTTGCATGCTACTGTGAAGCGTGGCAACTTGAACCAATGCACTGTTGAGTCATCTTTTTTTGTTAGTTCGCTTTATAAACAATCTGGCAAGCAGTGGAATCTAGGACTCGCGTTTTATCCTATTTAAAACACGTCAGCTAGACGTACCTGGCTCCGAGTGAGCGGTGCTGCCCTCACTAAGATTCGAACCCGGGACCGAGACCGTTATCCGCTAGGCCACTGAGTCACCTGTACTATCCCATTGTACCAACATGAAAACTAGACCCTTTGCACAAGAAGTGGCTACTATGTTGCTAGTCTAGTGGATAACGCTTTGGTGTCTGAAGCAAAGGGTTCCGGGTTTGAGTTTTCGTGGGAATAACATCACTCACTGGGAGGCAGGTATATTCAGCTGACCAGTTAGCCTAATATGCCAAAAGAAACCGGTCAATTCTGTCCAGTCAATCACGAGATAATACAAGTACTAAAAGAATGTTGATAGATTTCGACAAATCTTTTTAGAAGCCGATTGTGTAAATTGCCTACAAGAATAGATGATCATTCATACGCGATTGACTGATGTACATTCACATAGGTTTTTTTAACCAGTCTATAGGATATGACAATCGCATTCACTTTTGGCAATAATCTGAGCAGGAAGCTGACTGAGAGCTACTAAGTTAGACAGACTCAACTCTCCTCCTCAGGACAGATTACTGAATCAAGTACGGAGAATTCCTCATAGGTCACTTTGTATTGCAGTTGGTGCCTATTATGTTGCCTAGAGAGACAATGAAGGACTCACAATTAAAGCACATAAACCATCTCCACTTTCTTTCACTCAATATTTGTTGAGCGATGGGTTGTTGGTTGGTTCATTGTGGGGCCAGCCAGAGTTGCTTGTTGCGTATTCTTCCTGGTCATCTATCTGATCTTCAGTATTGAGTGAACATAGACAGCAACAGTTGATGAATGTCTGTAGTTTGTTGGAAATTTATTATATTACTGTTTATTTTTCTTTTGGGTTCCTAGTGGAAAATAGGGATTCAGTAGCACGCCTCCATTCCACTCTCTTCTCTGCAGTCTTTTGGAACTTCCTCCACTACTGCCCACAAGCTCTCATATCTTCCTCACACGATCTCCTCCATGTCACCCTCACCTCCGACACCCAACTCGTCGTTTCCCATTTAGGTTCTACTCGAGGACCTGGTGCGTGATGTCCCCAATTGGCCTTCTTAGTATATGCCCAAACCATCTCCACTTCCTTCCAGTGCATATTTGTTGGGTAGTAAGTTCTTGGTTGGTTCATTGTGGGGCCAGCCAGAGTTCCTTGTTGCTTATTCTTTCTGGCAATCCATCTGAGCTCCAGTATCGAGTGAGCGTAGGTGGCAGCTATTCATGAATACCTGTAATTTGTTGGAAGTGCTTTTCGTAACGCGCCAAGTTTTGAACCACATGGCAACACTGACTTGATATTGGTGTTGAAAATCTGGATGTTGTTCACGCTTTGTGCTGAGTGCAGTAGATTTCCACACTGGTTTCAGGTTGATGAACACCTGTCTTGCTGTCTTTCCGATCCTAGTTTTGACGTCCTCATCTGTGCCGCCTGTAGTTGAAACGATGCTGTCTAGGTAGATAGGTAGGTGAATGAGACTACTTCTTTTAGGTTTCTCCCGTTCATGGTGATTGGAGCTTGTTGTTGTTGGTGGTTGTGTTGGTTGAGTATCTTCATCACCTCCGTCTTCTCTTCATTCACTTTGAAGTCCTAATTTCGTTACCCTGCCTCCTCTGTCAACTTGTTGGTTTTCGCCTGTAGATCTTCGAGTTAGTGCGACAAGGCACTAGACATAAATCATCATCGTTGGCGAAATCCAAATCTTCCAGGATATTTTCCCCAGTCCAGCGTGTTCCCCTCTTGTCGCTCTTCACTGTTTGTTGCATGATCCAGTTCAGTCCACCACAATCAGGAAGATCATAGGTGACATTACACGACAACCTTGTCTTACACCTGTCCCCTGTCTTCACTTCATAGGCTTCACTGAGCCTTTCCATTGTGAATTACTTGGCATGTGGCATCTTCACATTGCTGTTGAATGAGGTTGGTAAAAGTTTGTGGTATTTCGTAGTGTTGAAGCAACTGCCAAATTACTTCTCGGTCGACGCCTCGATCGAAAGTCTTTTCAAAGTCAATAAATGTGAGGTAGAGAGTTGCCATTCTACCATTCTATACTCTCTTCTATGATGATGTGTAGCGTAGCGTAGCGTCGCGTTCCAATTTGATCCACACATGATTTTTTCTTCCAGCCAACCAGTCAGGTTACCAGCCTCTTCCAGTGGTGGTTTTGAATACACAGCATTGTTTACTTTCTCCAGGATGATGTGGCCTAATATTTAGCTTGCTGTGGGTGGACAGAGTTGGAGCATGATTCCTCACCATTTCTTGCAAAGTCTTTGAGAGTCTCCCTTCTTTTGTAGTTTGACTGGGTAGTCCTTCTTCCAATTGATCAGTATGTGCCTTTCCTTCCTTCCTTCCTTCCTTGCAAGCCTTCTGCAGAAATGGTGTGGTGTGAAGATGTCTGCTGATGTCTCAGTGTCTGTTTTCAGTGCTTCTGGTGGAATTCCATCTGGTCCTACTGCTTCCCCGGATTTCACCAACTTTATGGCGTGCCGTTGAGGACTTCACTTCTGCTTTTGTCGTAGGGCTTGTGTTCACTGGTAATTGTGTGGCTGAACTGCTGGTGGTATTTCTGGGGGAAGTGCAGATGGTGGTGGTCGACTGAAGAGTTTTTTGAAGTGGTCAACAAATTGTTTCTCTTCTTTGGTATTTAGATTTCCTTCATCATCTTTTATTGGTTTCATCTGTGTTGATCTATTCCCTCCCAGATAGCAGTAACCTGGTTATTTGATATAGTGTTGTCAGGTTTCTCGTCCTTACATGCAGCCTGTTCTGCTTGGCTTGGCGACATGTCGTAGAAGTGTCTTTTGTCTTTCCGTGCACTCCTTTTCACTTCTTTGTCAGTGTAGTGTTTTATATGTTGTGTTCAGTTCCTCTTTTCGTTGTTCATCCTTGCGATGGTTTATCTTCTGCTTCACCATCTTCCTGTCCCTCCCCTATCAGCTTCCATGTGTCTGTCGAGAGCCATTCGTTGTCTTCTCTCTTCTTCCTTTCCAACACGGTTATGCAGGATTCCTTCCACATCTTTTTCAAAGACTTCCAGTGTTCTTCCACTCAGTTTCCTTCAGTTACGTTGCCCAGTGTCTCCCATTTCTTCCTGATACCTGACGTGAAGATCTCCCTTGTAGTTTCGTCCTTCAGTTTCTGTTCTAGGTGTTCAACTTGAACTGTGATCTATAACCAACTTTCTTGAAGGCTTTTAACTGGATTTTGAAGGTAGGTTCCTTACACTAGATAGTGTATGGTGTGAACCTACATCTGCTCCTCTTCTTGACCTTATGTCCAGTAGGCTGCGTCTCCACTTTCTTCACACTGAGATGAAATCGATCTGATTTTTAGTGTATCCTGGTGTCTGGTGAAATTAATGTTGCTCGCTTTGTAAATATCCTTGTGCTTGTATACACTACCTCGCCTCCAATCACCAAATCGTTGAATGCTCAGAAGCCTGTAAATAGTTCTCCATTCTCGTTCATTTCACGGAGCGCTTCTCGACCCATGATTGGTTCTCTTCCTATGTTGTCCGCTCTCGGTTTCACATTCATATCACCCCACCCATTAGAATGTTGATGTCACCAGCTGGGGTGGGGTCATGTCCATTACTGATTCCAGTTCTGTTGAACTCCTCCTTCTTCTCTTCATCTGCATTATTTTTAGGTGTGTAGCATTGTACGATTGTGATTTTCCTTACTTTTGAGTTGAACCTTGCTGATATGATCCTGGAGGAGATTGGTTCTCACTGAATGAGAGAGAGCTTTCGATGCTCTTGGCGATATCATGATAGCCACTCCCTCGGTGTGCTCATGGTTGTCGTTTGGGTGACAATATCGGAGTAGATTATTGACTCTCCAGTAGACAGTTGGGAGAGTCCACTTCCATCACACCTGCTTTCGCAGATTCCAAGCACTTTTATGCCATATCTTTGGCAATATAGGCAGCCTTGCCGGCTAGCTTCAAATACTGTTCGGATGTTCCATGTCCCCATCCTTACTTTCGCTTTCATCGAGAGAAGACGCATCGACCGATTGACTTCCCGAAGGCTTTCACCAACCGGTGTCATTTCGTCTCTCCGATTCAAGCGAGGAATAAGTTCAATTTGTGTTTTATATTTTTCTTGTGCTTTGAAGTTTCTGTGGCGGTTGGATTGGTTTTACGGCGTAGGTTGCTGAACCTTCCTTCTTTATCCGGGCTTAGGACCGGCTAGTAACTAGTTAACCTGGCGAGGAAATGCAACACCGGAATTCCTTCCTAAAAAATCCAGTCTACTGACTCATTGTTGTTTTATGAATTTGGTATCACAATTCAAAAAAATGAAAAAAGGTCTTCTGGCCATCATCTGTGAATTTTTCGAGGAAAGTATGGAAAATGTTCCTGAACCAGTTCGCATGAGTCCTAGATTTTCAAGAAATGAATCCAATATGGTTAGTGGCAGCCACAGAAATATAAATCCTGGCGTTTGTTGGAGTGTCTTCTATTTATCAGATCGCAAAGCATATTTACGCATTCATCGATCATTAGTGTCCGTACATTCTTGTGTTATTGATGCAATGAAGCTACGTCGATTCGCTTGGTCTCCAATATCAATCTGTCATATGTTGTTAGGCTATAGGCTCAATTACATAAAGAAGTTACTGGCAACAGAAACTGTTCTTCTTCATCTGTCTATGCTGATATGAGGGGCCGTTACGATTTGGCCAACTGGGTGAGCTCGAAGAACACTGCATATGCATAGAACAGGTACTTAGACTCAACGGAGTTATTAAGATAATCAATATCGATTAATTGTTCGTATAGTGGTCATCTGATGAATAGGGGTTAGCATAACCTATTTCTGTCCAGCACTAACCTCCAGAATAGTCATCGACTGAAAAAGATCATATTACAACCATCTTCCGATGGTGTGGGTACGTACGAAACTGACACTCTATGGATCACCTTTTGCTACATGGTGATGCTATTGTTATATTCTGGCAGCCAACTGAAACATTGTCCTATAAACCTAAAAGTAGGGAAAGTCGTTCGACCCAATAATACAAGCGCATATCAGATTCGTAGCTAACTGATAATCTGATACTAAGCGCACAGTGTCAGTGAAAGCAGTGAGTAAAGCTTGGTAAGATTTCTTATTCATAAACACATGGTCTTTCTGAGGTCTGTCCTCTCAACTCCAGCATATGTCATAAACTGTCTGAGCAAAAGATTATACAACGCCTGATCAGCAGCCATGAGGCCTGGAAATAGTAACAATCTGCTAATGCAGATAGAGCTGACTTCAAACCAGAGTGAGAACATCCATCATCTTTACGATAATGCTACAGAGCCATGGGGTCAAAGTAATATCAAATTATTATGCTTACTGAATGTCGTTTTTATATGCATCAGTAATGATGCTTCATCTATGTGAAATGGTTTCTCCAAAATTTCCGCCAATTAATATCAACAGGATATCTTCCTAATCTAAATAGTCAAGTTATTCATTGATCCGTGAAAATGACTGGTGAAATGTAGTGGACGGAGTAAAAGAATCCTATTTATATCAATGAAAAGTTTACCAGACAGTTAAATTTTGATAGCCTTTTAATGCATTCAAATAATCTGAAGAAAATGAATCACCTTCTATATGACCTAAGCACAAAGGTTAGTAATGAGGTTAGAAAGAGATCTTTGACTTAAATCATGTACCTAGTGTAAAGAATATTGGGTCACTGGTTTGATAGTAAACAAAAATCGCATAGTAGACCTATGTTTTCCCCCCGCCATCTGTTCTTACAAAACCCAAGTTACCGAACACCTATGTCCATAAAGCTGAATATGCATCATCATATGATATCAGTTTAATGACAGATACAAAGCACAGCGTATTTAAGATATTTTACGACTGAAACAGCTTTAGATAGTAGAACTCAAGTGTAAGTTCGGATATCGATTTTGTGCATACAACTAAAAATGACCCATAGTTTTCTCAACGTAGTTTCTTCTGAATATAATAGTCCTCTTGACAATGACAGAAGAGACGAATTCTACTTTCGATTTGTTGACTGAGGACTGCATTTAAATCTATATATCGGGTTAGCACATAACCATTAGTATGATTGTGCACCAATTGAAAAAAAGTAGAAATGTTGTGGACAAACAGACTTCGTTTTTTGTTTTCAAGTTGGTATTCATCGTAGACTGACATCAGTTGGAGGAACATTAGACAGCTGTTTCGTCCTAGTATGGGATTCTTCAGCAGTGCGCACCTACGACCCAGACAGTGGTCAGATCTGAGACCTTCAAGTTTCGTGGCTAGCACGTTGTCCTTGAGCACTGGGTCGGAATCCAATGATCCATAATTCCAACTTCTATCAGTTCACGACATAGCGCAACCGCCACCCAATGCCATCGTTGAGTATTTGTCTTTACGACCACCAGGTTCGTCCCACTGGTCAGGACTTCTCACTGGAACTTCGGCAATTACCTCTCGAAGCTAGTCACCAATGAGCACTAGTTCAATTGAATTTGGGGGGTTTGTCGGGGTTTAGAGATATTTCAAATTGGTATTCATCGTGAACTGACATCAATTGAAGGAATATTGGAAACCTGGAAGCACTGAACAGCTGTTTCGTACCAGTATGCCAATGCGCAACTACGACCCCATCAGGGATCGACTGGCTGTGAGGTTATGTACATTATAGGCGCGTAACCTATTTGGGCGTCTCGATTGCTTTGAGAAATTTACTTCAGCCAAAAAAGTACTATGAAGAGAGATTTCTTAAGATATCCTCTATAATCTATATCATTACGTTTATATTTGTCAACTCACTTGACGGGTTTTTAATAAGATCATCTACATATTTTGATCGAAACAAAATTTAGTACAGCACGTAGTCTTTGAGATTTAAAAAGCGGTATACAACCCATTTGACAGTGAATGAAAATTCTTATCTAGTTACTGAGCTAAGTAGTGACTTGATATGAATGCATAACATAGATAGCTTGAGGTAATTAACAGGGTACTCTATGTAAGTGTAAAACTTGGGCACTGTAGTAGAATGTAATTCCATATCACATTGGTATGATTATGAGCAATAATTTATGCTCGAAACGTAATCAAGTAAATAATACTGTATCACTGTGCGCTATATATCAAATAAATAAATCTAATAGGGTACTCTGTGAACTGGATTTCATGCATGTTAGTACTCAGTTGGCCATGGAATTAAAGCTGCATATTTAATTCATAAGTAACCAGAAAATACGCAACAGCTGACAAAACTTTTCCTTGGTTACTGGTATCCATAAAATCTGTAAATGATGCATTTCTGTAATTCCCAGTTGGACACATATATTGAAAGCAAAGTAATTAGTTGGTACATGTAAAAACTATTACACTGAAGATAATGACGCATGGATTTATAGAAAAAGATGGTTACTAGTTTTCTCTTCAATTGTATCAATTTCTGACTTATCTAAGAGGAAAGCAGAGATAAGTTGACGCTGCACACAATTACGACTTTGACAAAGGTGAATACATTACAAATGTCAACACAGCTGGATATGTTGGAAACTGGAAAATGACTACCCAGTGCTTTTTTAAGTTAATATTTAGAAGTAGGTAGGCGTTACGGTGTGAGATTACCAGATACAAAGTTTGCAAACCTTTTCCGTGATCACTGAAAGATGAAGGTTATCATAGCCAACGATTTGACACACTTGTTACCATCAGTGGACTGTCTTACTTAAAATACTTAGTAACTAACTATGAACTTGATCTACTCACGTGTGTTGACGAATAATTCGGGCTAACAGAATAATGTATTGTGGAATTCAATCAATGAATAACAACGAATAAACTTGTAAGCTGCATTGTCAAGATTATGAAAATCCATAAGCATCGGTCGAAGTCATCGTATACACTTTCATAACACATTTTTACTTCTACAACAGCATGGATGCTGAGTATAAAAAAACAGAAATCTGTTGAATAACTGTGATCGAAATTCCTAGTAATATCGAAATACAGCAAAGATTGCAAACAAATTGTAGGTGATTTAACGAACTGAATCTTGGATAACAACGGGTAACCACTTCAAGTGAATATCTATCTATCCATCTAAAGTGACAGTAGTATATTCCTCAACAGCTGATACCAAGGAATAGTTCGAAATAAAAATTCATCGCTGTTAAAGAGGCATGATGTAACCTGCATAGTAGACGAAGTGTGACAAGGATATACCCCAATTTCAGGCGACAGAAAGAAAGAAAGGATATCACAAAGAAAACATTTTTATCCAACTATTGGTAATAAAACACCTGGTTGAAGGTAGAAAATGTAAAACAGATAAAGAAGAATAGTAGCAAAACCATTATTACGTCTCAGTTCTCAACAAAATACATAATAAAGTGATCACAAAATGAGTGTATGAAGGCAGGATACCACGGGACATTAACAAACGATACGACATGTTGAAGTGGGTTTATTAGGCTAGATGAAGTCAAAATAAAATTCTAGTCACTTGTTATTGGCTCAACCAATGAGTAAGCTTCATCAGCTAACTCAAAATATTTTGCAGCTAAGCGACCCTGCAATGCAGAAGATGCAATTTCTCCGGCCTGACTGAAGAGATCTCCTGGAAATAAAATTAAGCAAGACCGATGAAGAAATTAGGAATTAAAAACTTCCTGACTAAAATCACACTTCACCAATCAAGGCCAGAAAGTGGCCATCTTTAGCTGGTCGACCAATATATGCGGTACTAGCCGAACAGACAAAAAGTACTTAACGCTACAATGAAAATTACTTCAGTGTAATAGGGGTCTGACGGCAAAGTTCTACTGCTGGTTGGGTGAGGTTGTGATGGTAGCGAGGTGTTTCCTATCAACTACTGCCAGTCCATGCTGCGATTCGCACAGGAAGGAGGATTAAGAAAGGTTTACCTCAAAAATATCACACTCTCTTCTAATTTGGGGTCTACTGGTGCGGGCGGTCTTAAGCTAATCAAAACTTAACTTACGAAAAGGGCGTCTTGAGCAGATACCTCTTGGCCTATGCGGTTACATACCACCATTACTAATCCAATGTCTCTCTCTGGAACTTCAGGAAGAAATAACCTTTTAGTGCGGACGGCCAGGAAGCATCCACCGCCCTTACAACTCCTATCAGCTCTCAAATCTCCTAAGATCATTATCAACCTTCAACATTCTTGCCTTTTAATCTCACTTCAATCCTCTTGATCAACATTCCTAATTCACCTTTGATTTTTTCCAGCCCTGTAGCTCTTGATAGCGATCTGTGCTCACAGAACCGCACTCTTAGTTTCCCTAAACAACGCTCCAGATTACAAATAGGAGCTTTGAATGCTCGCACTTTCTATCGTGTCAGACGACAAGCTTCGCTAGTCAAAACTCTGGTTTCAAGTCATGAACATGTTTTCTGTGTTTGGGACATGCATACAAGACCCAAGTGAGGTTATCCACTTAACCTCATCCGGCAAATACGGTAAGTCTCCAAAACCCACTCTTTGAGATTCGATGACTAGTTCTCACAGTCTTTCATGTATAAGAACGGATAGCATTAGGTCCTACGGCAGAAAGTATACTGCTTGATTGGATCTCAGTTGACAGTCGTCTGTGTGCTCTTTTCTTGAATGGAGCAGTGAGGATCAATAGGTATAGGGAAACCAACCGTTACCCATTTGTAATGTCTGCTTACACATCCAATGACTGCAGTTCAGATGAAGAGTACAGTAAGTTCTACCAAAAATTGTCTAGCCTCCCACTGAAAGCCAGATGTTCATACTTAGTTGTTGTATTAGTTGACTACAGTGCATAAGTAGGCCACGTCAGGCAGAAACACACTTAAGTGGCACTTTCAAAATCCCAGACAAATGGACACATAACGATGATTGCATGCCACTAGTGTGCATAGGTAAACATCTGATTCTGGATAACACAAATTTTAGACACAGAGAGACAGGCATTGTCTGACGTGACTTACACCGTACTCAGATAAATAAATGTAGAAGCTAGTACAGCAGTGCATTAGTTCAATTTGCTACAATTCACATTTACATCACAATTCAATAGGGGACACAGTTACCTCTGAAGTAGATCAGTGGAAGATTGCTGCTCCTTCTGGAGCACTAGTTTGAACAGCAAATATGCGTACATATGCGCCCAAAATGATATGAGTAAACCACAACAAAAAACTATTACAAGCACAGCTAAACAATGAGAATACTAAGGCTTCTTTCCGGGCAAAAATTGCTTGGTGTAAAACCAGTAAAGGTAATCAAATGTCCTGAGATAATATGAGGGGAATGATAATTTTTTAGTGTGAAAATGCAGACAGTTTATAGCTACACAACCGAGGGTGAATCAGATTTACGGAATTACTTGAAATATTTCAGCAATTCACAAGTGTTAAGATACCCTTCTGGGACATAATGATTTGTGGACCATCAAGGAATACGAATGTTATATGTATTCATCAGGTTATTGAGAGGTTTAGTGGATGAAAGATAAGTGTGCAAAAAATACTGCAGGTAGTAATTATCTCAAAAGGTGTTGGTTAGTCAAACAAGTGTAATCTAAGGAAATAGTTGTTGGGGCTAGAACTGGAAAAAAAGTGTGGAGAAAATTCAAAACAATAAATGCATTTCGCTGATCAAGAAAACTATAATAAACGAGGAGAGAGATACATACAGTTATAACGTATACTTTGTTTTGGTGAAGATTGATTGCATCCACGCTAATGGAATCTAACTCTAAGTCATAACGGCAAGGGTTTCGATAATCATTCTTGAGTAACTCAGTTAGATACACACTCACTTAACTAACTGGGAGCTACTTACTACATGAATGGATGTAATACATTTTGCCTGGCGACATCCAACTTGTTTAGTCAACTTCTCAAGCTAGGATCGCACTTTTGAGTGGACACTGGGCCGTTAGTAAATAAATGTAAGTGATTTATTTTCACAAGGTAGTATGTTTCGATAAGCATCAGATAAACTCACCTGCTAATGATAAGTTTTTTTTAAGACCAAAACCACCAACAGAATACATTTCAGCCATACGAGCCAGAATACGATAAACCGGTAACAAATCTTCAGCAGCATCATAACGACCTTCAGCATCTAAGCCTTCATCTGAACACCCATCACCGGAAGCAGATGAACCTGTTGCACAATCAACTGCTCTTTTATACCACCCGATAGCTTCAGACCAAGAGTCAGGGGAGATGGAAGGAAGTAATGAATGATTATCACTATCGATAAAAGCTTGCAAAGCCGGAAGTATTAACATATCACTCGGGGTTGTGACAAAGTTCAATTGATGTTCTGTATTTAAAAGACTGACTGACACATCTAGATATCGAGCAAGTAAGATCATACATCGACGATCACCACCTTCTGCAGCACGCCAGAGATGATCGATACCAACACGAATATCACTTGGATCAGACTGACAAATGCGACAGGAAAACAAAAAATATATATATAATGTTAAAAGAATGACAAGTGAAGCAAGCTGATATAAGTCAGTAAAAATTGAATAAAAAGACCAAGGTCAAGATATATATATATATATATATATATATATATATATATATATATATATGGAAACGAACAACTAATAATCTAGAAGATGAACCATGGATGGTATAACTAAAATTTAGTAACAGGACACCTAGGGGACGATCATTCAGGTGATCGTGGTTGACAAAATCGATGTGGAACCTCTCACAGAGCTACATTGGCTTAAGTTACCTCAGTTCACAGGAGTACACAAAGAACAGGTGGATAGAAAAAGTTATTTTGACGAAGATAAAGTAGTGTGCGAGGATGGAAAATCTGAGGACAAAGGTAAGTGTGAATATTCAAGCTTTAGAAGTTAAGAAATGAATACAACTGCACCATTGTGACCGATTTTAGCCATGTCCCAAAGAGTCAGTTCTCAACCACTTATTTCTTTTGTCTCGGGTACTCCCAACCAGGCAGTCTACATCGCCCCACAAGATCATTTAACAGATATACAACACCAGGTGGATGATCAAAAAGCTTTTAGAATAATCAATGAACAAAACAACTCCAATCTTCCTCTCTACGCTGGAGGTAACGCAAACAAAAGGAACCAGATTCGCGTGTCCAGAAAGATGTAGTCATCAGAATACTACTACCCTGATAACTCATAAACTCTACTGGTATTCGATTACATCATCTATTATTTACCTTAATCATTAGCAGTAAAATTTTAGATTTACACTAAGTTTGGCTTTATTCTGATGAGCTTAACTCACCATTCTTCATTTATCATTACCAAGTAATCTATTCACTGAATTTGTATACGTAATCTTTTTCCCGAATCTTGCATGTTTTTGTTGTCATCCCTTTTCTTTTCTGTTTGACGACGGCATTTAAATCAAATGTAGAGTATTAAAATACCTTATCGCTCTAACATGTGGAACGTATCCACTGGTCGACCTGTTAATGAACTCAAGTATTGTAATCTCACATTAAATGTTTTATAGGTTGTAAGCAGTTGGTGAGAAACTGATGAAACAAAATGATATCATGTTATTTTGTTTAATTAGTAGTTCTTGCTGTTCTCAAGCTACCGTGACCATTAACTTACCAATCAAGCACTAACATTAGCAGCTACTTCATCAATCCCAATGGTAAAAAATAGATGCTTTCGGTGAAGGTGACTACTAGAATTTTGTTTGATCTAAAACGGCACAAAATTTTAAGTCACTTTGTGCTAAGGCCATTTTATTCATCATGTAATGCTTCACATATTGGCTAAAATTTGTAAGGGAGAGTTGTAGCAACCGCGGCAATCATTTTAGGTAAGATAAACATAGCTTACAGACGAAATAACTCACCTTGACTGGACATTCGAGAAGAAGTTGAGTTGGCAAACCCAGATAATAATGTGCCATGACTATCATAGCTTCTAAGCAGCCCAACTGAGCTGCATGACGTTCATGGAATAGTACGGCTGACCAATCAATGGAGGTTTTCGGGTCACAGTTTGCTTCATTATGATCTTCATCAGAAATATCAACTTGTGAAGCATCATCATTGATTAACTCATCTGGATTCATCGCCAAACCTCCTAATCCAGCATGTGACCACCCGCCTTTATTCGAAGAAATAAAACGTCCAGCTTCATGCAGCCTAGCAAGCTCGTGATGTATCTGAATCAGAGAAAAGAAATATCAAGTAGATCATGAAAAATAAACGTTGTATAACTGAACGGCTCTAAATTGATCACAGTGACGCAGATACGTTTAAATTTTGAATACTGCATTGGTTCACGGCTGTTATCCCTCTTGGTTTCTTCATGATTTTACATACACTTTTCTAGTTTTATGAACTTCATTTCTTCACTCTTTTCATTACCTAATTTCTACTAACCCTGCGCTTCGGTTACCGGAAGTATCCAGAATTGATGCCATTATCAACTGCAGGAGATCTTATGATTTTTGATGTTTTCTGATAATCGATCACATATCATGCAGTTTTAGGGCTGTAGTCGTGCTTCGTCGAATCTTAATGTTTCATCCAAAAAGTTCAATAAAAGACATACCGGAGCTCTGGCGAAATCCTTTCTATCTATAACTTTTGAAAAAAAAGATTTGTAAAGGTATTCCTGGCAGTTCTGAAAAGTAAATGCCCAATCTGTCTAGTTTAAAATGGATTCAATGTGAAGCGAAAGTATTTCCGCTGGGATTCTGACTTCATATTCCTATGAATGTAGCAAGTTGTGTTAGAGCCTATGGTGAGTTGTCAGGTGAGCTGTGTACATCAAGTTATGTCGGTCAATGACGTCCATTCTCTCCATTTCCATTCAGTTTTATCACAAACGCTCTTACGGAGGTCGCCCTCTCGTCGTCTGACTTCTTTCCACACGAGAGCCCTTGGTAGATCCAGAATACGCAGATGCAAATTCTTCTGGACACTTTGAGTGGCAATTACAGTATGTCTGGCATGTGTTTCTCGCGACACAAATGCAAATTGTTGCTACAGGATAGACCTTCAGCTGTGACTTAACTAACAATAGAGAGTGAAATGGTTGAGTGTGCTGAACACTTCGCTTACCTGGGAAGTCACATTAGCCCTGATGGGTCAGTGGGCGACAAAATCTAAGCATGGATACAAAAAGCATATCATTTAAAATTTCGGTAAATTTTTTGTTCTTCGCTATCCTGACTAACCTTGATCAGCTACTCAGATTTACGTACTTAGCCGTACGATTATTATCTGATATTTAATAGGTTAGTCTATTCTGCTTAATCGGATACACTGAATCTCTTAGCACACAAAATTTCTCTCTGAGTGAGCTTGTAGGCTTAAATTTCACCTTAATTCCGTGTTAAGAATATCTGATGTAACCCGTCCTTATTTTAAACATATTATCACTGGACAAAACCATGAGTAATGCGTGTTAATATCAAAAACTACTTCAGTTACTAAGAAGGAAATTAAAAGTTTCTACTTATGTGTACGGAAAACATGCAATTTCAATTCAATAGTCGGAGTCACCATAGTTTCTATCCTTTTAATGACAGAATTCTAAACGAGGTTTGTTGACAATAGACACGTTGTGTGTGATAATGTTGAGTAGTTGTCCCACTTACTGAGTCTTCTTAATGAAACGCACCGCAACATAGTATTTACAGTGGAAAGTGGGCACTCCTTCGATGTTGGTAAACAACATCATACGTAGTGAAAAAAGTAAAAATACATAAACGGGAGAGCACATGGTGTAGGTTTAATTAAGCCTTTGATAACTTTTGCACAATCGGTTACATAAAAAGTCTGTCAAAATATTTTTTTCAACCACACGCAAAAGCTGTGGTCTGAGGAAGAAACTAATGAGAAAACGGTCATTTTTTAACACTGCTTGCTTGGGAATGGTTAACCATAAAAGCTTATCGACATGCATAGTAAAACACAAACGAAAAGAAGTCTCTTTGGATCAGATCAACTTGTTTAGTGAAACAATTTTCCGAATCTTGTTAACTTTAATCGTATCTATCATTTCCTAAATGTACCAAAACACACTAGAATAGAAAGAAAAATTCTTGTCCGCATTTCTAAACATATTCTGAAGAAGGTTATACGTTCATAGGCTTTAAGCAGCACGATCGCTTGTTTTTGTTTTTCATTAATTGGGAAATACAAGTGATAAAAAATAACGAATATTCATTCCCGTTAACTTCATGAAAGTATGCTTTTTTTTAACCGCAGACATATTTTATAGGTTGTGAAGCAGAAGAGAATGCATGAGAATTGTCATTATTGTCCTAATGGAGGTTTTTAGATATGATAAACCATCAATCATTTGATTCAATCAAGTTTTAACTTACTTGTCCGAGAATAGAATGTCCGATTTCCTGATCCAAATTTGTAGGATGATCGGCGCAACTTGGCTTATGGTTTTCATGCATTAACTGGTAAAGTAAATTCCCTGTCACACGATGATATTCCTCTGAATCTAGATCACTGGACTCACTGGTGTTACGTTGTCTTCGACCGATCATGTTTCCGCGATTGAGAACCAAGTGACTTGATCCTGAAAGGTAGAAATCATCCACCACTGAACGTGGTTCCAAATGAAGTCGCATGTTTAAGGGATAAAGTGGGGAAAGAGGTAATGGCGAATCCAATGCAGATGCAGGATCATGAACAGTATTTCCAGGGTCTTGGTGACACTCAGATGCGATATCATGGGATCTGCCATCGAGTGGCTGAAAACATGGTTGAACTAAATTAATTCGTCCAGAGTATCCTGAGTCACCAGATGAAGCACGATTTCTTGAGAACGAATGCTTAAGTAGTGGCTGTGAATAACTCTGCCCAAGAGCCGAAGCATTTAGATCGGGTGAAAGTTTATTACTTGGTAATTCAAAGGGGTGACTCAAATATTGCGTTTCGTCCAGCTTCAAAGCGCTAAAGCTGTTGAATGCTAGATCATCATCCACTGAGTGAAAAGACGATTCATAACCCAAACTCTGTCCGGTAGATTTGCAATGGTCGGACAAAGAAGCACTAGCGCAACGTCGACGAGTTCCAGATAGTGCTGATGTGAGCATGTTCTCAGATGAACGAACAACTGTTGAACCAAATAATTGTGAGGGAGATTTACAGGATATTTGAGTGTTTAAACTGACTGTGCGTCGACGGAATTTCGACTTTCGGATATGCCCATATGTGCTTAGTTCACCCTGAAAGTAATAAACATGATAATAATTCAAAACTTGGAAACAGTTTTTGAGAAATGTTATTCACAAATTATAAGCGAAACCTCGTAAAATGTTCCTCTAATTTTTCCGTGAGCTTAGTAAACGTAGCCATCAGATATAAATTTTTCGCACAAATATGGCTGAAAAATAAAGCGAAGAACCCCTAAACACCTAAAAATGTCCTATTTTATATTTTATTCCAGGTTAATGTGACTGCACCATTTTTTCGTCTACATTATGCGCTGCTGCTTACAGAAGTTACATACAATTAATCAGTTGTATCACTGTGTGATTATTCAGAGTGCATGCCTTTTTCACGTTTAACATCAAAAAATGGTAATATTACAGTCGGTACGCCTTAGAATGGTAAACAAAGGTACAGAGAACCATAATTTGCACTGGTAAAGTGCAATGCTACGCTGATTACGGATAGCACGCGGTTCTGTAAGTCACACAGAAAATTAACTCTGAAGTTAATATGTCTAGACAACACAATAATTAGTACGACTGAATAAACCACTTTATAAAGTCATATACCGGGCAATGAACTACAACTATTATACAAAGACCATGATGAAGCCTCTTTGATCGAAGTATAATAAGTGGAACAGGTTTCAGACCCTGAAATACCGGTTGCAAGTCAGGTGTCCAGTGCAATAATTCAGAGCATTAGATACCAGTTTCAATACCCTTTCCGATTTTTCAGTAGTGTGCACCAACGACCACATACACAATTGAATCCAGTGTCATACCCATATCAGCACACAAGACAGAAGGCAGATAACAACATAAAATAACCTTAAGTTATGACAAGCCACAAAACAAAAAGCAAACGTAGAGTAAGTAACAAAACGTGACAAACACAATTAAAATGAAGATAAATCATGGCATTATCTGCATCAATGCAAACAAAATTTGAGCCGTATAGCTACCAGTGCCCGATCAACGTTTCCGGTTTTCGCACGTACCCCATCGAGAAATCGTTACTTTACAAACAACGCAAACTCAGAGCTCATTTATCGAAGGCTAACAGTCTTAGCAAATAATGCACCAACTTTACTTAGTACTCTACGCCTAAACTTCAAATTGTTCACGAAGTAGTGTAACCATACGTTCAGAGTGCTGCAAAACTGACGATAGTCACATCGCCAAAGCCTAAAATCACCCATCTTCGATAGCCATGTTTCACAGCTATATACAGTAGGGTGATGGATCATTTCTTTCATAACTATCAAATTTAGTAAACTTCAGGATCAAAATTTGACCTGATAGAGTTGCATAAGTTGAGCATTGGGTAAATGGATTATAAATGAAATATATTTATAAAATCCCAATCTTTGTCAATGCCATCTGATTCGTCACCTTTTTACTATTTAAACTATAGGTAACTTGTACAGGATTTATTCTCTGAAGTGATTTCCACGAAGCCGCGAAACGTCAGAAATTTATTTTTCTACTTCCTTGGGATTTTACAAATATATTTCATTTATACCAAATTTAGGTGTAGATATCAGAGTGTGATTATTTAATTATTCGTTGATGTGACCTTCGATTGTAACACTACATCTATAGGAAACATGCAACAGATGCATTTATAATGGTGACTGACTCCTTTTTCCACGAAATACTAAAAGGGTGAAGGAAATCAAGTCGTTAATGTAAGTCACTGTAACAGAAAATGTTACGTAATCTTGGTTGCTCAACTAAAACCGTAGTAGTGAACCTTCAAAATTAACTTCAAGAGCATCCGGAGATACAATAGCCAGCTTTCGTGTATCTGCTGGTGTAGGCACAGCATTGAGTCGTAGAGCAGGAAGTGCTTCTCGACTGGATGGATCTGTAAGAACTAGGAAAGACGGCAACACTCGCCGATACCTACTCGTATTCTCCGCCTACGCACCCACTCGACTGTAGTCCAAATAATACAAAGGACAAATTCTATAAGAAGCTGTGAATTCTACTACATAAAGCAAAACGTTTAGATGTAGTTATAATGACAGGTGACTAGCGCTCAAGTAGGGAAGTCGAGCCAATTGGAAAGGCATTTTGGGAGGTATTTACGGAATTCTATGTCAACGAACCGACAACGGTGATCGTCTGTTGCAATTTTGCTCTGACAATTAGCTGTTTCTGGTTAGCACTAACTTAAGTCATAAGGGACACAGCCTTACATGGCGTCCATCGACATCAAACCAAGGATGGACAAAGATGGATCACACTGCTATAACCCATTGTTGGAGAGTCGATGGAGGACTGCCGCTCTTTCTGGAGTACCAGTTTGGACTTAGATCACACGCTGGTATGGTCTCGTGTACGTCTGCGCCTTACTGGTCGCGGGAGACAAGCGACAGTACAGCCTCGCTATGATCGATTGGAAGATGAAAATGTCAAATCTGCATTTAGGGAAGCGGTAGCCAAGGATTTATCCAAACATGATAGCAATGCTAACCCTGAGGAAACCTGTAGTGATATTGAGTCTGCTGTAGAAACAGCGGTAAAGACAACTGTGAACCTACACCCGAAGGTTAACAAACGTCACTGGATTTCGGGACGTCATCCGAACCAATTGATGCTAGAAGACTGCTTTCAGTTGGCTCTGACCACTACGAAGAGTGAAAGCAACTCAAACGTAAGTTAACTAAGAGTCTTCACGTTGATCGCGAGCAGTGGTGAGTAGCGAAAGTGAGACAGATGGAGAAGGCATCAACGTTGGGCAACACTCGGCAACTATTTAGGCTTATTGGGGTACCGACAAGAAGACGATGGTGAATGAAACCGTCACCGTAAAGGACGCGACGCTGATAACTTTTCAGGACATGCGGCTAGAACGTCAGGTAGAACACTTTGAAGCACCGTTCAACTGGCTCCCATCAGCGCTTCAGTTGCCCGACATCCAGCCGGAACCTGAATGGGATGTAGATGTCAATCCTCCAACTTTCCTCGAAGTTTAGAAGGCTGTATAGAACCTGAAGCGATGAAAAGCAGCTGGACCTAACAGTTTGCCAGCAGAAGTTTCCAAGGATAGAGGCAGGAAATTGCTGATTAGAGTGATGAATGTACTAAGTAGTGTACGGAAATCAGAGGTGGTCGCGTTAAACTAGTCTAATTCACTGGTCATCCCAGTTTATACGAAGGGGGAGAAATCTTTTTGTGACAATCATTGGGAATTAGCTTGACTACTAGTGTCCAAGATCCTAGGGTCCATAGTTATGCGACATCTAACTGGAGCCAGAGAACAAAAAACTAAGGAAGATGAGGTAGGTTTCAAGACCTGATCGAGGGTGGGTCGATCAGATTGTCACCCTCCAACAGGTTCTGGGACGCAGGTATACCTACCAGCTGCTGGTGACCGACACTTGCCATATTTCTTGGCCTGAAGGCAACACCTGTCTCGGTCGACCGTAAGGTGTTGTGGCAGTGTCTTACTGTGAAGTGAGTGCCGAGAAAGAGAGTATATAACGCTTATCAAAGCTCTCTACTCGAACTCACGCAGCCGTGTCACGGCTCATGGATAGTTGTCAAGTGAGCTGACAGCAAATAGTGGTGTCCTATTTAGCTTCAACATAGACGTAGTAATGGACATAACATTAGGTACGTCTGACTTCACAGGGATTGACCTACTCTCTAGAGGTAATTTAGTTGACTTGGAATATGCAGATGATACTATCCTGCTGTGTGAAGACGTTGACGAAATGCAGGGCTTTCTGAACGCCTCGAGAAGAAATCTGTAAGGTTGGCATACATTTCACGCCAGTTTAATGTAAGGTGATGCTCCAGGACTGGTGTGCAACGACTCCCAAGCTTAATGATAGGGAATGAAGTGGTGGAATGTGTCGACTACTTCACTTACTTGAGGAGTTGGATCAGCTCAAACAGGCTGGTTGCTGACGAAAATCACAGCTCGGATACATAAGGTCCGTTTGGCATATGTCGGCTTGTGTCACCTGTGGCGTCAACAGGCGAGATACCCGACTACCTACTAAAGTACGATTAAACTGCGCTGCAGTCCAATCTATCCTGATGTACGGCTGTGAGACGTGGCCATTAAAACTAGGAGAAATGAAACAGTTACAGATTTTCGACCATAGATGTCTACGTAGCATTGTTCGCGTGTGATGGAGTCACCGTGAGCAATGTTGGCATCAGGTGAAAGGTACTACGCACGACAGGCAAGTAGACCAACGAGGTTGTCAACTTTAGTCAAATGAGATAGCTTGGATATGTAGTGTGGATGCTGAGCCACCGCCTACGTCGACGTGCCGTGCTAAGAGAAGTTGGATTAGAAGAGAAGAGGGTTAAGGGTGGCCAGATTAAAACGTTGCACCAGTCCATGAAGTTCTTGACTGTTGGCTTGAGCTGTGTGGGGACATGTAGACTGGCTGGTTGGAGTACACGAGACAAAAGTAATCAGCGGTTTAGGACTGACTATTTTGGACGTGGCTAAAAATCGGTCACAATGATGCAATTATATTCACTTCTTGACATCTTCTGAAACTTGAATATTCACACTAACCCTTGTCTTCAGATTGTTTATTCTCTCACACTACCTTATCTTCGTCAAAATCACTTTTTCTATCCACCTGTTCTTTGTGTACTTCTGTGAACTGTGGCAACTTGAGCCGATGTACTTCTGTGAGACGTCCTACTTTGATTTCTGCTGTCTGTCTGCGCAGAAACGCAGAGTGCAGTTTTCCACCTATCACCATCTTATCTTCTTCGTTCTCATAACTGAGCTTTCTGACCACTATTCCAACATAACTTTCAGTTTGAAATACTATCCAATTTCTGGTTAAGTACTTTTGTCTACTTCAGCCAAATATCTGCGACGAGGAGCAGGCTGCGTTTCGTTCCGTCCACCGATGTGTTCGTAACGAGTTCATCCTTCACCAGATGCCCAAACAACCTCACACATATGGCAAAACAGCGATCATTTCATTCCTTCATAATAAGGTCGCCTTTACTTCTTTGGACAAGACTGTACTCTGAAATTCTGTCAGAGAGGAGTGTCCCTGAGAAGTTTGTTAGCACCTTAGGTGAATATAAGGCTTACAGCTGCGTGTGTTGAATGTTCCAAAACAAAATTAGGGCTAGGCAGGCCAACACAACCTCTCGATTTTTTAACTTTGTCATCGATGACATTCTAGAGACAGCTCGGAAGGTTCGATTGCTTGGTGCAGGACATGACATTCACGCTAAAAATGCTTTGGAGGCCACTAAATTAAACAGATCAATTCTAGCTTCCTTCGGTTCACAGACGCTATAGTAATTAAAAAGTTGAGGTCTAACGTTAGCATTCGAAAAGACTCGGTAGTTAACCTACATCTACTTCCATGAGAAACTAAGAGATTTTCGCAGTGATTTTACAGGCCACCTCAGCAACTGCTGGGATAACCAATTAGGTTTTAATGGTTTCGGTTGGACAAGTAGTTTTCCATGAAATAAAGCAACATGGTTAGTTGCTTCTATAGTTGATAGTGTCCTTTAGAGTGACACAATTTTTATCCTCGCTTCGCCTTCTTTCGTTTTCTGTTTTAGTAGTGATTAGAACTTGTCGATCTTCACCCAAACACCCTTGGTTATTTTGTTTTGTGCTTATGATTATCTCCCTGCTAACTTTTGTGACTAATTGTCACTCTGATTCTTAAATTATCATCTCAGCTACATACATAGCCTTCCATTACTTAACCATTTCATTCCAATCTTTTCCTCTGATTTTTAGTGAAATATAGATTTTAAATAAGGAGGTATGTTCATATTTACTAGTTTGATCAATTGACCACTAATAACATGTAAATAGATGAGGAGAAGGCACCACAACGTAGTTTGTAGCTTTCTTATTGCATTAAGGTGCACAATTTTTAGGTTGAACAGGCTAAAAACATATTTCGAATATCTGAGCAACTTTTCTGAATTCAGAAATGATGTAATCACAAGCATCTGTAGGAGTCTAAGACGTCCTGTCAAATTTTTTGCACTGAGGAAAAAAAAACTCTTGAATGCAGACAAATTTTAAAAAATATGAATAAGACAAATAGTGTGACTGAAATGACATTACTTGCTCAGGTTCCACTTCTATAGGGTTCGGGACATTATTATCAATTTGATAGTAATGATCTTGTGAACTCATTTCAGAAGGGGCCAAATCGAACTGAGCTAATCCTAGCCATTTGCACAGGGGATTACATTTGTGGCTGTGGAAGAATAAAGCCATACCTCTAGTGCCCAAGTTTCCGTCATTGTAACCCACTCCATCTGATGTATGAATCTGGGGATCAGTATACAAGTCTCCAACGCCTTGAATGTCCACTACCAATAATCGATGACCAGACCGTTCAAATGTGAAATGACTAAAAGTCTGAGCAAAGTGAACAAAATAGATGAACAGTTTCAGTAGGAAAGTAAGTTATGGAGAGAAAAATGACAAAAATTAGTCATATCAATTTACAGTCAGAATTAGAAAGAACTCAATTATCCGAATGAGTTATGTACAATGAATGCAACAGATACGATATGTGAATGTGACAAATGATAGTTCTGGAATCTTAATCTGTTTAGAGAGGCCTTGATCCCAGAGTTAAGCTGCATATGGTCTAAAGGAAGGAATGGTTAATGAACTTTTAATGGTTACCACCAGTAAGAGACAGGCATCTCCTGAAGTTTTTCTGTTGCGTTGTGAATCAGATCTTTAAGTCAATGTCTCGGGCAGTGATTCATCAAGACTAACATCTGCTATTTTTGGGTTTTCTAGAAGTACCACAAGTTAAAAACACTTTGGACAAGAGATTGATCTACTAATTTATACTGTAGTGATTTGTTTCAGATTCCCAAATTCGGTATATAGAACACTTCACAAGCAGCTGAATAAAAGAAGTCAAGAATTTTCGATACATCATCAAGGATGATTAGGTTAATAACTGTCCACCTTAAAGGAGGTTACGTGAGATCCCACCTAGTTCTAATAAGCAATAAATGAATATCTAAGGGAAGCAGCTCTTCAACTTTAATATCAGTGAATTTTAACTGATGAAAATTATATGGACTTTTGGGAGAAATAAGCAGCCCGGGAAAGCAGCAGGACCAGATGGAATCCGGTCAGAAGAACTGAAAACAGACGCAGGGACATGCTCACACCACTATTTCAAAAGGTCTGGAAAGAAGGAAAGGTACCTACTGATCAACTGGAAGAAGGGCTACCTTGTCAAAGTCCAAAGAAGGGCGACCTAGGTGTTTTCAAGAACTGGCACGGAATCATGCTCCACCTCTGTCCACCCACACCAAGCAAAATATGTTGCCATATCATCCTCGAGAGACTAAAGGATGCGCTGGATTCAAAATTACGATCGGAACAGGCTGGCTTCAAGAAAAACAAATTATGTGCGGATCAAATCGCAACGCTATGCATCATCATTGATCAGATTATAGAATGGCAGTCAACTCTCTACCTCACCTCAACTTCATCGACTTTGAAAAGGCCTTCGATCGAGGCGTCGACCGAGAAGTAATTTGGCAGTTGCTTCAACACTACGGAATACCACAAACTTTTACCAACCTCATTCAACAGCAATATGAAGACGCCACATGCCAAGTAATTCACAATGGAAAGGCTCAGTGATGCCTTTGAAGTGAAGACAGGGGACAGGTGTAAGACAAGGTTGTCGTGTAATGTCACCTATGATCTTCCTGATTGTGGTGGACTGAACTGGATCATGCAACAAACAGTGAAGAGCGACAAGAGGGGAACACGCTGGACTGGGGAAAATATCCTGGAAGATTTGGATTTCGCCAACGATGATGATTTATGTCTAGTGCCTTGTCGCACTAACTCGAAGATCTACAGGCGAAAACCAACAAGTTGACAGAGGAGGCAGGGTAACGAAATTAGGACTTCAAAAGTGAATGAAGAGAAGACGGAGGTGATGAAGATACTCAACCAACACAACCACCAACAACAACAAGCTCCAATCACCATGAACGGGAGAAACCTAAAAGAAGTAGTCTCATTCACCTACCTATCTACCTAGACAGCATCGTTTCAACTACTGGCGGCACAGATGAGGACGTCAAAACTAGGATCGGAAAGACAGCAAGACAGGCGTTCATCAACCTGAAACCAGTGTGGAGATCTACTGCACTCAGCACAAAGCGTGAACAACATCCAGATTTTCAACACCAATATCAAGTCAGTGCTGTCATGTGGTTCAAAACTTGGCGCGTTACGAAAAGCACTTCCAACAAATTACAGACATTCACGAATAGCTGCCACCTACGCTCACTCGATACTGGAGCTCAGATGGATTGCCAGAAAGAATAAGCAACAAGGAACTCTGGCTGGCCCCACAATGAACCTATTACCCAACAAATATGCACTGGAAGGAAGTGGAGATGGTTTGTGTATGTACTGAGAAGGCCAATTGGGGACATCACGCACCAGGTCCTCGAGTAGAACCTAAATGGGAAACGACGAGTTGGGTGTCGGAGGTGAGGGTGACATGGAGGAGATCGTGTGAGGAAGATATGAGAGCTTGTGGGCAGTAGCGGAGGAAGGTCCAAAAGACTGCAGAGAAGAGAGTGAAATGGAAGCGTGCTACTGAAGCCCTATTTTCCACTAGGAACCCAAAGGAAAAATAAATAATAATAATAAAGCAGCTTGAAAGGTAGTTTTCAGTAAAAGCTGATAACAATTATTCCATTGGACTCGTAAAAATTTAGAAGTTGGAAATTACAAAGGACTGAACTTCAACTTATCAGTTGAAAGAAGACAAGGTCAGGAACTGATAGATCAGATCAGTTCGAGTCAGCAAAAGTACTACAAAAAGCTCGTACTTCGGGTCACAGTTCGATGAAATCCTAGGTCTACTTTATCATTCAAAATGTAAAGCAGAGAAAGTCATATATGTACCCACCTGAGGTGTATTTCGCAGACACTCATCAACAAAGCCGGAATTTGAGTTGTATTTTCGGTATTCACCTTCCATGTACCGTTCAATATGAAAGAAAACGGAGGACGCAGATTCCTTTTTTCCATCAGCGAGGGAATTTTCAGAGTGAATTTCCAGAACAGATAACTGGAAAATATCCACCTTAAAAAAAAAAATCATAGGATGAGTGACTGCAACCTTAAGGTAAAAGAAACAGACAAACACATTTCCATCATTGATAGTTGCGAAAACACTAAAGAACTCGGTGGAGCGATAAAATACTACCAGCCAAACAAAACTGCTAAACAGTAGGATTTCAACAACAAGGGAGGAAAAATTTAATACTGACATATACAAACTTATTTTGCAAAGGTAGACTTCAAATACTTCCTTAAAGCCTTAAATAGCGGTTATTTTACATACACTAGGCACACTGAAGGAGAAATGAATTGCCAATTCACCTTTTTAGGAGGGTTATGGCGATTGAAAGCTTCACCCCATAACTTTGCTTCCATCTGTAGACGCACATCGTCAAAATAAACCTGTTTATCCACAGGTGCTATATATCGTTTAGCGACGTAATTAGACGTATGTTGCCAGTCATCTGATACTGTTCCTCTCTGGTTTAGCTTTTTCCTAAGGAAATATGTAGAAAAAGGTGAAGTTCAGTCGCAAGATAAAATATAACTTCTTGTTAGACTATATGCACTTACATGAATATATTTTTTACGAAATAGTCTTAAACGTTGCTTTCTTACCCAGTATTACACTTTTTAAACAAAAAAACATTAATTAAGTATGCAGAAGTAAAACATATGAGAAATATTAAAAACACATACAATCTAAAACACTCCCGCATTGCTCCACGATCAAACGGTTGTGACTCCATTTTGATTCGTACTTCATCTACGACCCACTTCTTCTTAATTGCGCTGTATCGGTGTCTGACAGCACATTGGCTGGGGCATGCACTCCATGAAAAAATACTCCATGGATCCAGGTTTAGTGACTGGACCTTTTTGAGAGCCCGCTTCCACAGATAAACTAAAAGGGAAAAGAAAAGCTGAGTAGTCAGCACGAAACAGTGAAATAACGCCATGAGTGAATACTATTCATCACGAACAAGGTAGATCTTCACAAAGGAGTGCAAAGATATAAAAGGTGTGCTAGAGGTTTCAAGTAGGCCAATCACACAAACCAACGAAAGGAGAATAAACCACTTGCGAAAGCTTACTTATCTTTGTGGAGGTTACATACAGCTTATGTGGTTAGTTTTGTTGGGAAAAACCCTAAAGAAGCTTATTTTGAAGGCAAAAAAGGAATTGTCGAATAAAATTAATCCACCACTGATATGGTTAATGGCAAAATTAAATATGGTTTATCGTTCGATAAAATAAGCTTGTTGTACACCCCGGGTTATTTTATTCAAATATTTTCACAAATATCCTATGCAAAAATATTACATTAATGTTGAAACTAGTTTATATATAACCACAATGAATGTGGACAAACACAATTAACTGTATCTTTTCAAATCCTGCGCTGCCTTCTGTTTCGCCTGTTCTAGTCGTTTATTTCGCTGGCGCCTATCGGTTAGGATAAGATTTCTAACATTCTTGTCAAACGCAGGTGATAACTACTTTCATTCTCCGTGTTCCCACTAGAACTTATTCGGAACTATTACCGTTGTGCATACAAAAAGCTCAACAAATGAATACGGTAGACAGTTATACTAACCGTAATCATAAGGATTTAAAAGTTAGTTATATCACTGGGAATGTTTGTATTTGTACTGGACACAGGACTTTGTTATTCCGGCGTCATACTAACGCAAATCTCCTATTGATTCACCTTTGCCTTTATATTCATCTTTAATACTAGTATTATGTAACAGTAGTGTAAATGGTAATGAACCTCAAAGCAATTAGAGTTATTCTAGTAAAGACAGATTTGGTAAGTTGAATCATAGAGCGAAAGTGAGAAAATATCTTAACGTTGTCGCCTCATGAAACATAGTTAATAAGTGCTCATATTACTACGTGTCAGCCAATTACTAAGCACAGTGAACCTTTTAACGCCAATAACAAATAAAGTTCGGCAGAGAAGGGTAAAATTGTTATGATATCCACTGATCTGACTTCAACTTCTAAATTTTGTATATATATAATGTGATTGAACAAAAATACCAAAAGTGGTACGAACACAAAAGTTAATTTGAAGTTACATACGAGCTCTCTGCTGCTTCGTTGATGAATTGTCCGATTGCAGTGTCGACCCAGTGGTATTTAAGTCATCAATTTCCGTATCAATATTAGGGGATCCCATTGTTTTAAGTAACTGTGCCAGTATTCCTTAGGGTAACTGAAACTAAACATCCGATGAAACTATTCAGTCTTTGGCACGCTGTAAGTATTCAAAACCTAAGAAAATAAAATGAACATTTAGACCACCTCTGAAATAGTAATAAACAATATAATCTCAGCATCATTTGCTTCGTTTCTCTTAGGATGCGGTTTTCTGCAACAGTCTGATAATCTCCACGACACATGGAAACTGAAATTATTTTGTTTCAGAAAACCAGTGACGAGGTGATGAAGTGGTATAACTTGTAAGTAAGAACTCAAATAGACGGATAGCAGTAAAATCACTAAAATATGACTTGAAAGTGTCGGAGGAGAAAATCCATACTTCAGACTTCACAAAAAGCTATCAGACCTATGAAGCATAATGTCTCGGTAGCACTTAATAAAGCTTCGGTTTTCGATATTCGTAGTTATACTGGAGTTGTGAAAGATAACGCTATCTTACAGTAGTGTATAATCGTGGTATTTTCATTCTCTGAATAAGGGCACTACCGTTCCTCATACCACAGAAACCTTATTTAAATGCAGTGTGTGAAGACTTAATTATTTTCTCATTCGTAAAATTTCTTTTTATAAGAATGCAAACTTTCTTAGTGAATAAATAAGTGAACAAGAGTATACTTATTAGCGTATGGCAGCTGGATGATTTACACTAGGCTATTTGCTTTACGTAAGTCTATTAACATTCCTCGTATGATAGTCTGCGCACCAGGATTGAGTTCTAGCACATTACGATAGCAACACTCACAAGGTTCAAATAACGAGAAAAACTCTAGATATGGCTATTCGCATAGAAAACAAAGTTCTAGGAATGAGCAAAAATGCACGGTTAATTTTCGTTTTAATGATCATGATTTTATGTGTGAACAAACTCAAAATTGGTCAGTCAAGTTGGTAAATTAGCATGTTACAAGAAGTGAGCTCAAGTACACTCATTCGCCTACAAGATATTCGAAAGTTATGGATGGTTGGATCTGGAAACTGTTGAAGAGATCAGGGGTTAAAGTTATGGACACCCATTATTGTTTACTAACCATTTCAATCAAACCAAGAGTTAGAAGTTAGGCTTCAAAGGTAAGTTTAAAAGGATGAGCTTTAGAGTTCCTCAAGTTTATAAATAAGAAATAAAGTGGCTGAACTATTCAGTGGCGGTGCTGAACTCGGTCCCTGACCACGTGACCGTTGCCAAAGGTACAATTTAGCGAGAGTGCTATGAGTTCCTTATGATCATCCCACTCATTTCACCTTGAAACTCGCACGATTCAAACCCTACGAAACTGAGCACAAGACTTTTTTAAGCTGAACTTTGTTACCTCGGGTTATAAATATATAATATCTATCTAACACGTTTACAGAACAGATGAGTCACTCAGTTAGCCTTATCTCATGAATATGGCAAATTTGTATTTGGAGACTCGATGGCTAGTTCCTATGGGTATGTTGGTGAAGCTTCAGCACCACGTCCTATAGCAAGGGGTGGATTAATTAGGCTTCTAGTGAGTATGAATCCTCGGATCTTAGTCACTTTGTTGATCAGCTTTATTATCTTGCAGTTGTCACAGGATATTTGTCTGGCTTATCAACTGGAATGAATGTGAAGTGTCGTCTAAGGACTGATCAGCGTTGATATCTTATTTAACAACAGGAAGTAAAGTGGTTGAGCGCATCGACCACCACTTAGGTAGTCAGATCAAGCCTGGTTGAGAAAAAGTGAAGAGATCTTCGCATATATACTAAGGGTTTAAATGGCTTTGGTCAACTTGCGTAATTTGGTGCCGGTAAGATATTTGAGTATCTATTTAGGGATTAAGTGTGCTGCGCAGCAACTCGTTCTCTTCTGTTGTCTATGAAACACCCAATAAACGTGGATATAAGGCTCTGGGTATTGGACTATCGTCTCTATAGTACAGTGCATCGTGGTGCCGCCATAACAGTAATGTAGAAATCAGGCGGTCTTCGATAAGACATGTTGGCTATCAGTTGATGAGGCGATGAATATGCATCGACTTAGATGGCTGGAACATATTACGCATATTTATTCCCAACACTTCTCGAAAAGGGCTAAAGGTGGCGAGACCAGAACGTGGTCTAAGCACATGAAGCCTATTGGTATGCATGAAAACTGGAATCGGCGTTTGGAGACTAGGCGAAATGACAGAGGATCCGTGTCAGTAGCGCACATTATCTCCTTCATAACACCGAATTTCCCTTTTTCTCCTTTTTCCTCTCTTCTTACAACTCCCCACAAATTTTGGTTACTTTCTCTCCTGTTTTTCGATTACTTTCTGCCTGGAACTTTGATAATGGCTAGGTAATGTTCAGTCTCAGAAACGGTCGTTGTCACAGTAATCTGTTAATTTCCCCCAGTTTTATTTGAGTAAAAATGATAGCCAGGTTGGTGATTAGCTGTTCACTTTTCAAGAGAAGACCTTGAACAAACTCACTCGTAGGAATTTTTGAGGAAGTTCTCGGATCCGGTTCTGATGCTAACATATTGCAAAACGATTAAAATAGAAACTCCTATATATCTACAGAAAACAAACAGATTTCCCTCGTATCGACAAACCAAAAAGATACGTTTCTAAACTTGTATTTACTTGTGGCACGAACCAGAGAAACGGAATAAGACCAGACTACACACAAGTGCATCAATTAAACTTAAAATAATTTGCAACAAGAATGAGAAAGAACAGTGTCACGAATAGAAAAAAAGATACGAGCAAACGGATAAGGTAAGAGCTGATATAATGCTTGAAATCTTGGAAATAGAAACGTCATCAAGATAAAGGAGACGTTGATTTCCGACACCTACTAACCCAATAAACGTCCTGTATAGATCAAACAAGTGGCCAAAGGATTTGTATGTTGACACAATTTCTTGGTCTGGACATCCTTAGCTGTCAACTCAGATGACAATCTCTCAAAACCTAGACCCAAGTGTCTGAGCACAACCGTGCAGCTTCGATCGATAGCTGCTACCTTGACGTCGTGGTCGGGCTTGCATATCACAATGACCCAACGAGATATGTTGGTGGAATACTTGTTCCCTCGAGGTCCTACCATGCCAGAAAGGTCTGTTGAACTGTGGTTAGACGAAAAGCCGTTACCATTGTGGTGGGGGGGCGGGGGGGGGAGATCAACAACATTTAGGCTATAGTGAAGAAGGATAGGTCTGCGATTCATTCGCAGGGGAGACGACTGGATCGATAGGCAGAACACTTCGAGGAGCAGTTTAACTGGCCACCATTACGTTGCCCGCTAGCCAGTCGGATCCTGAATGGAACATTGAGATAGGCCCCCCAGCACTGGCAGAAATCGAGAAAGCGGTAGGTGACCTGAAACGAGGAAGGTAGGCAGGATTATACGGACTAACTCCTGAGGTATGCAAGGGTCGTGGTAAGGTGCTCTTAGTCAGGTCAACGGGAATGTCAACCAGTATGCGGGGATCAAATACGATCTGCTCTGATTGGTCTAAATCACTGATTACCCCAATCTTCAAGAAAGGCGAGAAGTCCTCTTGTGGTAATCACAGAAGAATCAACCTGACGAACATAGTGCTCAAGATCCTAGGTTCTATAATTCTTCGACGCCTGAGTGGAGCTCGGGAACAGCGAGCTGGAGGAAACCAAGCAGGCTTTAGATCTGGCCGCGGGTGTATAGGCCAAATGTTCACACTGCGCCAGGTTTTGGAACACAAACACGCTTATCGACGCCCGACAATAGCTGTATTTCTCGACCTGAAGGCGGCATTCCACTTTGTTGATCGAGAAGTCTTATGACAATGTCTCTCACTAAAAGGTGTGCCGGGTAAATACATTACCTTACCTCTACTCGAACACTTGTGGGCGTGTTAGAGTCTATAGTGAGATGTTCCGCGAGCTGTGCTAATTGAGTGGTTTCCGTTAAGGGTGTCCACTGTCTTCATTCTTATTCAATCTTATCATAGATATTCTTAAGGAGGTCTCCCCCTTGTCACCTGATTACACAGACGTTGACCTAATTGCTGATGAATTTTCGTTAGATCTAGAATATGCAGATGACATAGTCCTGTTAGGTGAAGACGCTGACAAGATGCAGAGTCTTCTCAACACTGAGTGGCGTTTCTCATCACGGATACAAAAGCCTCGATTGGCTTTCGCCAACTTACGCCACCTATAGCGCCTCCATGATATCAGATTGTCTATTAAGGGTCGCGTGTACTGTATGGCAGTCCGGTCTGTTCTACTGTATGGCTGTGAAACATTGCCATTGAAGGCGGAAGACATGAGGTTTCAGGTGTTTGACTACCGTTACCTTCGCAGTATAGGCCGTATTACGAATGCCTAGTCGCCGATTGCCTCGTCACATAATGTCGGCCTAAGTAGGTCCAGACTGGAAAAAGGCCAGAGGTGGCTAGATCAAAATATAGCACCAATGTACTAAGTTTTTGACTGTTGGTCTGAGCCACGTGGGGCGATGCAGACTAGCCGGTTGGGGTCGGCAGGACAAGAGGAACCAGTGGCTGGAGACTCTAGGATATCACGCGGAAGAGAACCGATGTCAGTAGTGCAGATGTATACACACATTATCCTCATCTTGGTGATGCTATGCGGAAAGTCGCCATTTTCTCATTCTTCCTTTCTCTTTTTCGTACTTTAAATTTTTGACTGAATCTTCTCATCTTCACTTTGCACCTCACTGTCTTTTTACTTGATGTACTGATATAAGCTGTAGCAACTCGGATCGTTGCGCAGTAATGCCCGGTTCTACGTCGATATTGATGATGATCGAAGCGCTATCTATGTTCAGATGATAAAAGTACGTCCCAACCAATGAAAACAAGTTAGGTATGGATTTTCGTGCGCTTTCAGATATTCTTGTTCATTAATATCCTATCATTGTAACCACATGCCAAGTTTTGTCGAGTTGTAATTAGGTCCGTAATAAATATGAATGACGAAGCTGAATGTTTAGGAGGTAGTGCCATTAATCTGAGCAACTTTCATAAACACAGCAGCCGAACAAACAGGCAATCAATATAATGCAAACAGCACACACCAGTAGGGTGCTATTTAATCATGTTACCGGATTCAAGTACCTCCATGTCACGAAGACATATAGCTAAATCCTCCACGAAAAGGGAAATAAGAAATAAACTATGCAGCTATCCTTCACGATTTTTTGATATTTCTGGTTTGGATAATGAGTTCTACCCGCATGGAATGTTTACGCCTTAACCATAGATTTACTCAGAACACCTACGGCCAGTACTTCAACCACGCGGTTGTAAAAATACTCTGGGCAAAACACTCCTTCATGCATAGTATTCGACAGCCTTAACAATATACTTTTTCAGCTAAAAATAAGTTGTTTGTTCAAGCAGTTCTTTCCCCATGATCAGTTATCACAACGATGAAAGAAATATCATGTAGACTGCAGTTTATGGTTGCTATGATAAAGAATTAGATTACCAACATGACAAGTGATACTCAATAATTTGAAAGTAAAGTGAACGCCTAGCAGAACAGAACTTGTCACCACAACCTACTTATGAGTGTTCCAACCTCAAACACTAACTAACCACTACGCGCGAAAACACCAGTACTGTGATATGCCGCGAGGAGGACAAGTACTATTCTACAATAGGTTAAAACAAAGTGTTGTTAGGGTATCTTTAAGAACAAGAGAACATATAGAATAATATCAGCCTCATATGGCGCGTACCTGATACTTTACGATGTTCAGTATGATTTCGATTTTAAGGGTAAACAATCCTTTTCGTAAGTGATCATTCAGTACTAATAAATATGTTACAAACAGCGTGCATATATCCAATCTACTTGATCCAAGTTGGCTGAACTGAGAAGTTAATTTCACATCTAAAAGGTTGGAAATGAGCAGAAATCATTCCCTGTATTGCAACCTATTTTCTACATTTTGCACTGTCTGTGAGTGGTGAATGTTTTGTGAATATCACTTGACTGAATGAAATCCCTCAGTTCATTTTACTTCGGGATCTGCCATGACGATATTTGCAGACTCTGGATGCACAGATTACTTTCGGTTCTTGTTAGTAAGTGGGGTCTGAATAACCAGTGCACCGTAAACAAGTGCAATCGTTTTCTCGTGGTTAAATGTTATGGAGCATATGTATAAACGAAATCAAAATGAATTTCAGGTTCCTGTGGTTTCGGCTTCATTTCAGAAACCTACCAAGTAAACGAAGAAATTTTCAATCGACCTGTAGGATAGTAGCAGTTTGTTAGGCTGAAATTCCGAAAAGAAATCAAGAGATAAAACTTTATTCTGGTTGTCTAAATATTTATCCGCTTCGTAATAACATGAACTTGAAAGGCGCAGGGACAGGAAATTTATTCCTCATGTTTATAGAATGCTGATTAGTGCGAGACCCAGAAAGTACAAAGTAGTGTAGTCAGATGGGACTAGTATATTCGATGAATCGTGCCAATATACCGAGATGGGTGAACTAGCTGGCTAGTGAATCTTGGACGAGCAACACAGCATAACACGACACGGCATGTGGCTTGAAAACTTGCCTATGCGCTTCAGCTTGACCAGCCTGTTACAATTATGAGGGTCAGCACCAATATTAAGTACAATCCAACATTAGGCTACTGATTTCGGGGAATCATATGTCACTAAGCCTGCCTCCCGAAGGTGTTTTCCATTGGGACAAACTGAGAGGCTGGGTTTTCGGCTCTTTAGCTACGTTCTCCTCTTAGACGAATTAAGACGGTTAATTATCTTCCAACATTATTTCAGTCAACGTTTTCGACTAATGATTCGAAGCATCACATCTTCATATTTGTTGAATAGGCACCTGAATACCACCTGCTTTGCTAAACTAGGCGAGGCTATTTTACCCAAAATGTTGCCCAAACCACTTGAGTTTTTGGGGGCGAATTGTTCTAAGGATCCGCTAACTAGTCAGCTAAGCAATGTTTAGCAAAAGCAGGATGAAGTGGGCGTTTTAAAACTATCTCAACCCCAGGGCCGATAAACTTCTTTGGAATACTGCGAACCGTAAGATAGGGTCAGCTTTTGACGGAAGGCAGTGTCAACCAGAGAAATATGAGAGCTTCAGGCCCTACCCAGTTGAGCAACCGAAATGGTGATGATAAATGTACGAAAAGATGAAACTTTTTTGTGAGATCGCCACTGTCAGTGTTACCGGAAAAGGCCCTGATTGGCCTTGCTCATCCAGTCTAAGAAAGGATAAGTGTTCAGAACAAAACGACACACCAAAAAGCCAGTCCTATTCCCGGAGCCAACCGTCATCACTCCATAGAGCAAGGGTGAAGTAGAAGTGCATGAAAAGTCTCTGATCTCCCGTATTTGAAGAAAACAGGAACGAAAATTGTTCTGATCACGACGTTGGTGAGTCGTAGGTTTATCCAGCTGACTATTACAGGATAACATGCCAGGGACCACCACCTTCAAGATACATAAAATAGGTGAAAAAAGGGGCAGTTCTCACCAATAGGGATTTCCTCCACCTAGAGCCGTGTTCAAGTCAACTGAGAAGAGCGATATCATCTGGAGGATGGCCATGAACTTCAAGGAATTACGGTGTACGCACGGGAAGGTTTGTCCTTTGTCAACCGATTCGAGAAATTGGGGGAATAGGAAGAACCGGGGCCCTGATTAGTGCTAAGAGAAAAAGATCTCAGAGTGACGGGTTAGCATGAAGTGTGTCTCGGAAACTAGAGCTGTTGAGGCCTTCACAGATAAGGTGAAAAAACTCGCTTACATTGTATTCAAATGCTGGTAGACTCGATCGAAGGTACTGAGCTAAGTAGTGCAGCAAGTGTAAAAACTTCGACATAACTGCTTCCCAGAATATTGCTCTTTTCTGGTACTGGTGATAGTGAAACAGATACACAAGAGTGGATTCCTTGCTTAGGTGACAGAATGGCACGCAGAGATGGCAGTGTCAGCCAATGCCTGAGGATCACCGTACCTGTTAGAGCCACAGAACGGGTAGTGCGCGGTAAAAAGGGGTGTGAAGTGCTACGCTGCCTACCTGAAGAAAAGGAAAAGATGTGTTATATCTTTGTAGGTCAACATATACACACATATATTCCGAATAATAGGACACGCACGCTTAGCTGACTGCCAACCTAGTATGCAGGAGACACTGACTGCGGCCCCGGGGTGAATGGAGAGAAGACTGAAGCTGGAAGATGAGAGAGTTTGTTACTCCGAGAGTATAATGATCAGTCAATCCAAAACACGTGAATATGTGCGCATATAAAATATGACCTTGTCCGCAATTGGGGAAATTCGCATAGTAAGACTAAACGTTAACCAGCCAGCGAATTACATTACATTGGGGGATGAAATTAAGCTACTGGTCATGCTGTAAAATGGTGTGAGAATGCCAAGTTAAACATTTTGAGATCGACAACAATGTTTTACACAGAAATGGTGCTTTATAACAGGATGTCCGCCCAGTCGACATTTATCATAGTCTCGAATGTGAAGCAAGAGGCCTTCTCCAGGATAAGCTGACTCTAGGGACTAAAAAATGCAGATGACCGGCTTCAGTAGACCTCAGAACGCCGTCATTTGACTGGACCAGCTTAAGGACGTGGGCGTCACGTCATTCGTTTGACCATAAGTTAATGGAGACACTAATTGCTTTAACCCTCGGACGGCACACTTGGGCAGCAACCAGACATTATCATCGGTGTGCTCCGGTGCGTGCTCGGCACCTTCACGCGGGTGATGTCAACTCTACCCTGCACCTTCCACCTTCTGATAAAAGTAACCGTGCTGTGACCACAGCAAGGCCCGCGGCAGCCGCGTTGTGTCAGAATGACACTCTAGTTAGACCCAATATAAAGGAGGCGGATATAGCAGGTATTAACTTGGCAGCCTTTCCTGGTGACTGGACAGCCTACTCAGAAACCTCAATTCAGGATGTTTGTTTCACCTTGAGAATGGTTGTAAGCGTTTTCGACTCAACCCTTCATTCCGTGAACTGCCCCAGAAAGACGCGAAAGTTCCTTCGTGGATAAACCGCCAAATCCTTATTTTATTTCGACGGAATAAAGTCTTATCGCTAGCCATGGTACTTTTGGGTGGAGTGGGATTAGAGAATAGATCAGCATAAACCCATCGCTGCTATTCGCCAGCCTGAAATGTGTCGTGAAACGTGCCTCAGGCAGGCTGGTAATTTCCCTACGTGAAGTGATGGAACAGAACGGACCGTAGTATCCCCACACTAAATAACCGGTTGGTTGAAGGACTGAAGGTCTCAGTAGAGGCTGTAGCCGGATATTTTACTCGGAAATCTGCTATGAACTTGAGCTCAGCAGTGGTAAAATTGTCATCCAGCAGAATAGACTCTGGGGATATCAATTTCAACTGTGCGCTCAGGATATTAAATGCTGCAGGTGTAGGAAAATCAACGACATCGGCCAAGAGGCACCTGAGGCTGCCCAAAGAGCCTGTACCACAAGTAGCTTGCTTGTTGGTCACTATATTTAGACCGTCCCTCAGTGAAGAAGCACTGCAGTGTGACTGAGGAGTTGATATAGACACGCTTATCCACCGTGGAGGTCCCAGGCACTCATCAAATCATGGACCGACAAGTTTGACTAGTACGACAGTAAAAATCCTAGGGTATTTCTCAAGGAAGCAGCCGGTTTCACCTAGAAATCAGCATTCTGTCGACCAGCTCACGACCTGACTTTCTCAGAAGTTCCTCACGCTTCGCAAACCTCACGGCCAGGAAAAGCTGGGACTGTGTCTAGAAATGTTGGCAATAAATGCTATTTGTACCCAAATAGGCAGGTTCTTCGCTTCCTGACAATCACCTACCCGGAAATGAAGGTAACCGAAAGTGACCCTCCATGAAGCGCCGGGCTTGAAGTCTTTTTGGATGGTTTAATGATGGAACTTCATATATTCTCTTTGTAGTATGACAACAGTAGCTGGATAGAGTTGTATCTTTGGCTGAATTTATTCAGGTGGCTCTGTTAACAACATCATAGGCCTAAACGATCGATACACTCTGCATGACACCACATAATACTAGGCTCAAATTTCCCCTCAATCCACCCCGATATTTGACGCTAGTTCTGCATGCTGTCTGTAGACAGCGTATATTTGTCGAATATATTCATATTTTTGGCCCCATTTGTGCTCAACGCTGGATATACAGTATGCTCTTACTGATCATATGACTCACTCTTGCCAGGATACTGCACATCCCAGGTGATTACACCGGCAATAATTTTCACCATTGCTGTTTGACGACATGGCTTTTATACAATATTTGCGACCAGAAGTGCCTAAACAGTTGCTTGCTCCGGAAAAATTTGTACGGTGCAACGATTTGCTCTTCATAAACTTTCTCAGCTTAGCTTAGATATTGCCCGTAAAACGACACTTCTTCGTACAGATAGATTACTATTGTGAGGTCCGAGGACGATAGAATACCTGTAGATGCCACCTTCTTACACTTCAGTGAGACATTCGACAAGGTACTCCACTTCAGGTTAATCACGGAAATAAGAACTTTTAGAGTCACTGACAACTTAGCTGCATGGACCAAAGAGTTCCTTGTTGGTGGTCGGCACAAGGTAAGAATCTTTTCCCGTCTCTTCTATTAAAAGTTGGAAAGAGGGGAGCGCCTCAAGGAGCAGTTCTGGGACCCCTCCTGTCTCTCGTACATAAAAACGGAATACCGGACTCCACAAAGTCTCTCATGCTTCTCAACACTGATGGCGTGCGAACCAAGGAGAAACTACGGGCAACGAAGTTTTTCAAACTGTTCGGGAGGGTGACCTATGCTTATTAGCGCACGTAGGTATGTGAGCGTGCAAAGGGGACATGATGACGACAACACCCCCAATACCATCAAAACTTTCAGCCTTAGCGTTGGCCTACAGTGATCTAAGAGTCGAAATAAGTCACTGTCTGAAGACCACAGCTCAGTGTCAGTTGGTCGTATTCTGAAGCTTGAGGATGCTTTGAGCATTGAAGTAGATGGTCATATTTTCACCACCTTGCGTAAATTCCTGAATGAATCTAAGCAGAAAGCTGTGCATAAGCAGCAAACACTTATTTGAAAAGTAACGCACTCCCTCTGGAAATAGTTCAGGATATGGTCACATATATGATGCCTACGGATGTCGACCTAAACTTCAGAAGCTGCACACCTCTTTCTTCTATCGCATACAGAAGGGAGGCCTAGCCATATTACGCAAGATTCTAAGAAGTGGTGTTGGACAAAATCAGCTTTCTATTTTCCGTCCTAACGGTTTTCAAAATCTCAGGTAAAACAACAGGAGAGTATAAAAGAAAAGGATGAACCTCCTCTCTACGGAGTACCGTTTTTCACGTCAAGTAACCAAGTCCTGGAACGGCTCCCAGAAAAGTCGGTGTACACGTCACCGGTAAATCTGCTGGAAAGGGGATTGGAAAAGTGCAGGGATCTGCTGGAAATGGCCTAATATTGGGTAACAGCCGTCTGTTCTGGAAGTGGAGATCTGAATCGGAAATTGGAATGATAGAAATTTTCCCACAGTGGAAGTAAAGAATGTATTGAAATCACTGGCAGGGAAGTAAACAGTGAATCCCCTCGTAACTTACCACATAAACGCATATCCATACGGAGCTTTGATCTCCTAAAAAAATAGTTTTGCAAGAAAATCGTCTGCAGAAGATACAATCCCCAAATGGTCACTGCCATCACTTTTCCAACATACAACTTTGTGGTTGATCTATCTCGGACTCAGGTTGTTACATCTGCAGAGCTGTGTATCCCACTCGGTGGTGCATCTTGGTCTTGTGGGAAGCATTTTGGTATCCCTCACAGTAGCGCAATCAGACAACCGATTTACAGGTTGACAGCTTAGTCTTACTATCAAGGGTTCTCTACCTTTCACTTGACTTGAGCATTTTGCCTCACATTTTCACCTATCCGCTTATCAAACTCGGTACTAGCAGTCAATAAGTTAAATCTAGTCCCCAGTGCATCCCAAGTGAAGCTTCATCTCAATCACTGACCACCCTTTTCTTGGAAGTAACCAGGGCTGGAGCCAAGAGGCGTAAAGCCTGCCCCAATGACCACGGATCGACCTTGGTAGAGCGGTATGCGATACCGGTTTTCGGGAAAAGTGAATACCTGTTCAATGAAGCAGCCACAACTCCCTAGTTCCCGTCCAGCGAAGAGCGTAACTTACCAACATATCTGGATCAATCCCAAGCCTGTTTGCATAAGCTACTAAGGGGGACTGTAGAGAGGGCAAAGAAAGTCTCTGACTAAATCCTCCGGTCACGGTGACAATCGCCACATACGTTGCCTCAATGTGGCCAGAATGAACGGGGCTATTGAGTTCAATGTTTGCAGCAAAGGGATACACTGTTCGTATGATAAGGACCTACTAGACCAATGTGACGAAATTATGGCGTGTCACCCATGCACGTGGGTCACGTACATTTACCCACAGTATCGCATACGGTCACTTCTGGATGTTGCTTATGGAAGCTGCAAAAGGCACCTCAACGGCCAACCAACTACCGGGAACTGCGAAAACCGCTACCACGAGCAAGAGTCCGAACGGCAAGTGGCAGCTTCGTTCCGCAGACAGGTACATTCCAGTAGTCCCAAAGTTGCCGAATGACTGCTAGCCGTTAGGCCAAGATCATCAACTTCAAACCCTGAAGTTTCCCCAATGACTGTCTCCGCTATACACCACGAAAAACCAGTTAAAGTGTAAAAGAAGGGCAGCTTTTCCACAAAAGTTCAAGCAAAGTACGTGCTAGTAGGAATGTTGATTGTGAACCGAACTCCGTCGTCATATTTAACGTCCCTGTATGTGATAACAATCTTCTCGGGAAAAGAAAATAGTCTGACAATCAGTCGTGGGAAAAGTAGTTCCACGCTGGGACTTAACATTCTAAAGACAAAACTGTGCCGACTCTGATAACTTCGTCAAGATTGATGACTTTTAACTTTGGATGCCCGTAGATACAGCACACAGCTAAAGAAAACGACGGTGGGAACGTCCGCTGTTGCGAAAGCAAAATTGGGACACTAAGACAGTGACAGAAGACAGTCCCACCTTGTGCTAAGGCCACCACAACTGCTAATAGGCACGATGACGTCCGAGCTGACTTCGGCGCCAGAGTAACTCCAAGTCATCAAAGCGGGGGACCTCAATGCCCCGACTCTCATTCTTGGGCAGCGAGGTGCAACCCGAAGCCAGGCGACTGACCTGGATCTACTCACTTACATAAAGTGGGTTACATGAAGATATTGGCGATGACACTCGTCAGGGGCCGAAAGGAAAGCGTTCGAACTGGACTACCTTCTAATTACTGACCATCTACCGACAGAAGACGTCTAGGCCCAACCCCTCTCGGAAAAAGCAGTCACAGTATGGTAGTGTTTGATCCAGTAATGGGTGGTCATTTAGCGTGCCGGGTATATCGTTTTCGCCTTTGTTGCAGCAGGGCAAACTACGTGGCGATAAGGCAATGTCTATGGGTATCATCGTGGCCACGGGAGTGGAATATCTTGTCGACTGACTGCCAACGAGAACCAGTGAGGAACACCATCTGTGAAAACATCTCAGTTGTCACAACGATACCTAAGAAGCGAAATCCATGGCTGAAAAGAGGCGTTGAGGGCCTCTTGAAAGTCAAGAGGAAAGCATGTCGTCAACGGAGGGTCCCCGGAAAAGAGGCAGATAGTGGGGCATATGTTGCTTTGGGGAATCTGTCGGACATCAAAGAGGGAGAAGAAGCTGGATGTCATTCCAGACAAACCTTGCCCAGAGGCCTGGGGCGAACCCCAAGAATCCATATGGATTCACGGCGGAAGGAAAATCTGCTGGTCAGGGGGTTTGCCTTACTAAAGGTCCGAATAGAGAGCACCTTTCTGGACTGGAGTTTGCCAAAACATTTGGGGCCGCCTTCGGCATATAGCTAAACATTCTGTCATGTAACCGAAATTACCAGGTATTTGAGCAACCTCCAGCAAGACTCACTCCGGGAGAGTTGCACGGGATTATGGTTACTTCTTCTATGGTCCTCGAAAAACCGCCAAAGGGAAATCACCGGGATGCGACCACATTCCATCGCCAGCGTTGAAACAATCTGCAGATGCTTCATACGGTCCGCTTTGCAATTTGTCTCAATTCTCCTTAGACAGATACAGGTCTCCACAAGAAGGAAACGTGCTATTCTGTCTCCAATTTTCAGATGAGGAGACATGCAGAACCCAAAATTCTGCAGACCCAAACATTTCTATCAGTATCGTCGAAAGTAATGGGGAGCCTGGACGAAGAGCCCTTGGACGAAAAAAAGCGCTAAGTCGTGCTCTTCACGGTTTTTGAAGGGTCAGGTCCTGTACCTCAAACCTTCTGGAAGCCGGTGATAACCAGGTGGCACGGGTGGCTGCAGGACTACTCAGACAGCAGAGACTTATGCACAAAGCTCAGCAAGGTTTTACTCAACCTGGAGGACATCATCGTCTGGCGCATCAAAAGGAGCGATTCTGGGTCCACTACCGTTCCTTCTTTTTGTGCATGACCCCTAGTAAGTCTTGACTCCCCGATTCTAATGTACGCTAAGGATGTTGATTTACGGAGAGCTGAGGAGTCACACATAGAATCAGGTGTTGAACTAAGTGACATCAGGTTGCTTTCAGGGTGGGCGAATTAAAACGGGATAACACTTAGCTGGGATAAATGCCGGACCGCGTCTATTCACACTCCCAATCACTCAGCATATGTGTGGTGCGCATCTTTTCCACAGGACCATGGAGGGAGATCTGGGAATAATACTGAGTGACAAGCCAGATACCAGTTTCAATTATCTAGGAGATGCCTTCAAAGCATAGCAGTGCTGCACTTCAAGCGCGGAAAACTAGGCAACCTCACCCTGGAACTCTTCCTCAAGCTGAAGGAAACCTAAATACGACCCCACTTAGAGGACCACGAAGTTATTGCACCACCATGTCTGAAAAGGGATGTGAACCTCCTGGATAAGATTCGGAAGCAAGCGGCGAAAGGTGTTGTGAGAACGAGGCGAAAACCCTATTAAGATAGGGTTTTACCCTGTTAGTTACCATAGATTACCCGGCGACTCGATAACGGCTTGCAAAATACTAGGTAATCCAAGTCACCAACACAATGGAACCATACCTAATGGTTATCGTGGCCACCTTTGCCAACCAAGGGACGAAATTCTGTATTCGTTCACACTACTTCTGTCTACGAGTTTGCCACCACTGGAATGGATCGTCTGCCGAGATTGCTACTGCTCCGTCTGTCGACAGCTTCAAGTAGAGCTTGGTCGGCTTCTCAGAAGTGCACGGGTGGCGCTTATCCGGAAAGAATAGGGACTAGGTCAATACAGTCAACTAATTCTGCACATTCTAGCACAGCCAACCTCATAACAAATCTTTTGTACTGCCACTATTGTCGCATACCTGACCCGACCCTACGTCTGCTCACTAGACCTTTCGCCTCCAGTTACCATACTCCTACTAATCGTACTACTGTTTCTTTCCCCCATAATCCCCATTGTAATCTCACTTTCCACTTCTCCCTTCTCCGACTCCGTGATCTCACCCTATTTATTGAGGTTCTCCTTATTGCAATTCTTTTTTCCATCTGCTCTGAATCTGTCTGTTTTTCCTCTCCTTTCTTCTGTTTTTTCTCAGCTAGTTTTTCGTTATACCCCCTGTCGTTTCTTCGGACAACTTTTCATTCTTTCTATCTTCTTTCTTCAGCCAGTTCCAACAATTGTCTGCTGATACGACATTTGAGGAACCCAACTGTACCACAGTCCTCGGACACATCACGAAACCCTCAAAATTTTAATCAACGCACTACCGTCCTTTGGGTATACCAGAGCTACAATTAGCGAGTGGGTAGACCTATTGCATTGGAATCCACTAAGCAACTGGAACCGTTCCTTAAAGCCTATAGGCAAGCGGGAAGAAATCTGTTTGTTTACACAAGATCGTAAAAAGATATTGGGCACTACATCCTAGTATCATGGAGCAAACTTTAGAAAAATCTCTACCTATTGGATACATATCATATTTCAAAAGTTCACTTGTTTAAACTTGTTGACAAGTTTAATGAAGTTCATATTCTACTAGGCACGTTTTCGGTTTGCGAAATTTTAGCTTACAATAAGACATGCAACTTCAATTTTGTTCATATTTCGAAGATGTATTCAGCTTCTAAAGGGTAGCCCGTTTTCATCTATAGTTTGGTTGTAATTCCAGTCATCATTTTTTAGGGGCAAAATGTGCAAAACAGTTAATGCCGTAGGTAAACATTAGACAAAAACTTAGGGAATTCATTATCTAGCCATTAATGCGTTAATATGTAAGGTGACTGGCTCTTTCTTTACCCAGTCCGATAAATGTTATGTTGAAATATCCTATTCTCGCAATTTAAATTTTGGGAAACACTAGCGCTCAACCAGCAAATAAGTTGGGTGCACTTTGACATTTTGGGGTGATTCCCGAAACCAACTTCTAGCGCGCTTTGGAGATTTTGGGGACGTCTGCTGAATAAACTATGTTTCGGAAGATCAAATACTTCAGGAAGTGGATAAATATTTACTGATCTCGTAGTTTACGACTAAACATCTACACATGCAAATTCTATTCACGCACGCCACGCACTACCCGTCATAATGCTTTAGTTGAAGAACTTTGGATGCAGTGCAGATAGTTTGACAGATTTGGATGCAGTTAAGATTATTTGGGTAATCTGGGTTGACTTTGACAGTTTTCGCCATTTCTGGAAAATGTTTTGACAATGTTGGGAACGACAATGCATTGTCTGCAATAACCTCAAAGTTTTTCCACCGGTTTCTGTCCGAAAGTTTCAACGTGCTTCCAAAGTGTCTGCTGGCTAGAAAGCCGTTTTATATAATACATGCATTCTTCAAGTGGTAAATGCATGTTGCCCAACGTCTTTTCTATGTTTTTATCCCTGTAACTCATGTATACAAAGCCATATATACAGCTAAATTTTGCCATAATTTGTTTTTTAGGTAGGTTACCATAATCGAGTGCTAATACCTTAATTGGCTGTTGATATTATATTTCACTCCAACTGGCGTCAAATATCACGTATGCTACATACCAGTTCTGGAGGATTTTAGCGCAGTTTACCGACATTTAATACTCAAAGAAAATAAAGGTGGATATGAATTTGTCTAACTTCTTTTTTATGCCTAACACATGACAAAGCTAATATCGGTTTCAGGTTAAATTTATTCTCTTCCAGAGAATGGGCTTCATGGAATGTTTACTGGGGGATTTAGCTGCAAATTCCTGAGTAGAATAATTAAAAAGAAGAAGGGTGGACAACTATGTCAGTTGGAATACCGCAATAGCAACATATTCACGGTACTAATGACTCTATTCACTACCCAGTGAAGCCTATTTTACCCTTCATTATCCCATTACCGTTTTGTTTTCATGCATTTCTTACTGTCTGTTTTGATGCCTACTTTTTCTACTTTACTCTTTCTATCTAATTTTACTCACGGAGAAGATTCAACATACGTCTTTACTATCACTCTGATATTCTGCTTGAAGAATATTTGCAAATAGGAGTCTTTTCAATGGCGCACTGCTTTTTAATCAACTCACTTTACTACTTACAAATCTAAATTCATGGAGAAATACCTTAGTAGACATAAAAACAAGGATATATATGAGACTTTCCAACCCACTGCAGTAAATAAGCCGAACAACAAGAGACATTCCTGAAAAACTAGACACAGCAGCCCAAAAACTGTTTCCTATACTTGCAATATTGTTGCTGAATTTATTTTGTTTATTTACACCTTCCTCATGACCCCAATAATACTGGCAGTTTTACTACTTTTCAGTAGCCACCATCATAGTTATGTATTTCAGAATAAAATTTCTGACATTCACTGGTGTTTATTGTTTTGGCTGCCTGAAAATAATTGAAAATGCAACTTTAATTTTATACTTTGATCAGTTGGTTACCGATATTCATTAATTCTTCTTAAGCCTTATAAAATAATTGACTAAGATACCTGTCAATTTCAGTTAATGGTATAGACAGCTTGAACATCAACTGTAAACAGGAATCACCTTCCAAAATATGTAATGTAACTTGGGTAGTCTATTGAAGCACTCTGCTTACATTGTTGATCGTTGAATTTTTCAATACACTTATGTGTGGAGACCTGTGCTGGTACTGCATACGGTATTCAATTAGAGCAAGTACTGGATTATTTTAGACATCCAAGTAAACGAAATTTCACTATGTGCACTATATCAATAAATATATGCTTGTCTATTGCCTAAATCCTCTGATACAGCATAAAAATGTGACCGATTTGTAGTTTTTATGTTCTTGAGAATTAGAATCAAGTAACTGGTATATCACCAGTTATGTGGTAAAACCATATTTTCCTGAGTCTTTCCAGCTTTATCCGCTTTTGAAAAGTCAAGCAGTACGTATAACAAGCAAGAAGTATCACCTCTTTCATCATTCACCTAAGTAAATCAACAAGAGATAGTTAAGATTTTGTATGATAGACTGTTTATCTAGTGTTTACAATAGATAAAATAAAATATCGCTTTACAATTGAGATGATTTTGGTTTTCTTGTGTTACAAATCACTGGACTTGGTATTGTGTTTTTTGTCAAAATAGTTCACTTATTGTGAATATGTCGCTTTCATTTTTTGGTTTGGTTACAATCCACTGCGTAAAAATTCTTATTCTTGAAACTAAGGGGAAATCTAAGGTATGGACTAGAATTTCTGTGTAAATTCAACTTCACATCGAACTCTTGCTACCTTTTATTCAAGATTTTGTTATTAGGTTTAATCTTTTGGATGAACTTCAGATTATGCGCGCTGCTGACAAAATAACCAGGAGGTTAAAATCTGTACAATAATGCACATATTTCGATAATGATTGAGTTGTTCTACGGAAGATAGTTAATTTTCTGTCATACTACTGTCCATCTTTTATAAAACATTTGGCACTTTTTATTATGGTGAAGCTAACTTGTGAATAATGGAACTTCCTACCCAATACATTATGATAAAGCCTCAAGGTACCTTTTTAACTTCAATGAAGGCAAGATTGAGTAATCCAGGTTAGTGTCGGAAAAAATATCGAAATCCGCTCAGCAATCACGTAAACATTCGTACAGTAGTCAATGAGTTACGGGTATTGTGTGAGGGCCAGTGATACTACCTGGCTGCCGAAAACTTGGTTGCTGGAGCAAGATCCGAACCAGTGACCCATCAGTTTAAAGTCAGATACCTAAACCAATGAGCCACAGCTCCATTAGGCTAGTGCAATACACAATTGTTGACTTTTTATGCTTGCAGTTAGCTTATTCACTTAATGCCACTATATAGTCAGTTTTTAAATAAGTTTCCTAGGCAGATGTTTTTGGTTTAGATTTCATTGCAGTTCAGTATGCCACAGCCACTTCACCATCATGACATTAATACTGAAAATATTGCACCTAATTATGATTGTACTTCTATTCAGTGAGCAGGGAACATTGCTGATCAATTATTTACTTAAGCATTCAAATTATTCATCGTAACCTGGTTGGAATGCACAGTGCTTTGGAATTTAGAGAAACTGACCGATGATTTCGACAGAAACAGGCCTAAAAGATGAATGTGGTCTCAATATTGTCCCCGAAATGAAAGGGTGACTAAATAGAATAAGAAGCAACTCTTTTGAGATAGCTATTCTGTACATTCTACACCAAAGAGATGAATTTTGCAAAGCTTTTCTCCAATTTTTCGACCAGAATCAGTTAGTAAGTAACCTATAGTTGTTAGGGTGTTATGTTAGTCTTGGTGACTAGCAGTGGGAGCTAGGTTGCTCATTTCGTCATATTTTGGACCTGTCAGCTAGATGTGCCTGCACCCCAGTGAGTGATGTAGTTCCCACTGGGACTCAAATCTAGTACTAGTCGCTTCAAACGCCAAAGCGTTATCAACTAGAGGGCGTGATCACCATCTCTTGTGCAACAGGTACCAGTTTTTGTTTGATACATGTAATTGAAAATTGTTATACAGGGCCGAATTGCTTGACTTCTGTTGGGAGATGGGGTCCTTTGCGTATACCGAGATAATGCCAGATATTCATGATGTTATATTGATCTTTGTGACCAGCAGTGGAACTAGAATTGTTAGGATATAACTTGTCATTAATTCACATGACTATTTTAAGTATCTTGGTGATTGAGAATTTAATTAATTTACGGGAGTACTTAAAAACACACCTAAAGTAATCACTGCAAAGTTCGTGGTCATACGTTGCCAAGTAAAGTTTATTAGGCAGGTGGCTAACTACTTATTTTTAGTGAAATAAGGGGGATCTGCAAATGTGATTTGGCTACACAGGTAGGAAGAATCTGACGCTTGGTAGAATCAGGTTCATGTGAAGTTAAATTATTTAAATACCTGTTAGCTCAAATGAAATATCCTTGCATATACTTTGACAAAAGTTGAGTGGAAGTGGTTTATAAAACTGATAGACAGGTCTAATAGAGTAATTCGTAAACGTAGTAATAAAAATCTCTAATTCGCATAGAAAACTGTGCTGTTTTACACAATTTCATTTCTGAGAGAACCAGTGGATAACCTAGCTCTGTATAACTGATTAAGAACTTTCTTAACCTCAGATTTGTACTTAATTTTCGTATAAATGAATATTATAAAATAAGGTGTAGGTCCAGAATATGTTGAAATAATATATATATATATATATATATATATATATATATATATATATATATATATATATATATATATATATGGATTTAGTAATAGAATTACCTCGCTGGACTGCAATTTCTATATTAGGTTCCAGAACCCATAGTAATAATGGTTCTGGTGTTAGAAATTGCCTAAATGTAGTTCATTTCAGTGGCAATATGCTTCTCTAGAACAACTTCCATAATTTAAAGTCTGAACACCACTATGAAAATTTATCGCGAAATTAAAGTGTTTAAGAACCTTTGACTTTTGATTAGTAGGGATATATTATTAGTGAATAGAGTGTTTTCCAGTTTGAGCTACAAATGTGATAAGTTGAGAATAGGACTAATTGATATACACTGGTATATGTCAAAATTATTTAATGGTTATCATTATGTTTATTGTATTGTACTAGTTAATACTAGTTTTCACATTTTGTTACGTATCCTCAGTTTCATGTGTGATTTCATTTGTGTTCAACTGGGTTATCTCATTTTCATTATGAATAATATTTTTATTTTCTTCTATTTTCAGAATTTATTTTTATCTATTCATTGGAATACTGATTGACTGTTATCAATTACCTGTTGATCATCCATTGAATTCATCTTGTAATGATGGATTAAACTGATGACTACTAAAACGATTGAGATTTGTTTAAAGTATTATCCATTTCTTCGTTAATTTCTTAATAAGAGTCATTAGAAATATACAGCAGTAGATTATTATATCTGATTGATTGATTTCCTTCAGTATTACTTATTATCTAATCCTTTCATTTACTTTTCTATTTGTCAGATTCTTGTACTGTTTATTTAAGTTATCTTTAAATTCAGAGTATTCTTTTTAATTCTTATAACATAATAAAAATTCGCTGAGAAAATAATTTTTTTTTCTTTCTATGTTGTCATGAATCTTCAAGACTACTCTCGTAATGTTAACGTTCATAGATTAATATTTCTACTATTCTTTTTAATATTTCTTACCCTTTGTTTACTTAGTATTGATAAACATATTGTTATAATAAATGCATGGCTTCTGTTTACTCCACTTTGGATATGGAATATTCTAGTGTTTACATGTTTTATTTTATTATTCCTTATTAAATTTATTACATTAACAAAATTTATTGCGTTTTATCTTATTTATCAAGTACATATATTATTATTTCAAATATTTATATGCTTTAAATTAGTGAATAATTATACCTTTCCATGGAGTATAGTTTTAATCCCAGCATATGGATTGTGTATTTTAGGCTTTTTGACTGTAACAAAAGATTTTCGTAGACTAAATATCTATGAATTGGAAATATTTCTCTCTTTAAATTTACCTTGTATTATCTTGATTGGTTTACGTTTAGATGATTATATTCACTGGAATTGGACTGAAGTATTAATACCATTTTGGATAACAATGACTTTTCTTGTTATACAATTACTTCATGGTCTATTATTAGTTGGTATGCTGTGTGGATCGAATCATTTCAATCAACAAGATCGTAATGAAACTATCATTAGAATAACTGGATATTTTTTTGTTGCATTTTCATTTCTTATATTCTCTATTCTTCTTGTTTGCAGATTAGATAAAATTAAATTGTTTACTAACAAAGAAATCTTTTCCCCTCTTATTGTCTCTGTCATATTAATGTTGATTTTGACACTTATTATTGAGTATCCAAATAATATAATAATTTTTGGAGGTGTATACCCATCAGATGAAGAAAACTGTTCAATAGGATATACTTCTGGAGCACAGTGAGTTAGATGTTAATTCTTGTGAAATGAATTATTTTTCAAATATTCCATGTTGATATGAGCAATTAGAATTTTGATTTTCTTGAATGAGTTACCATGTCAAAAAAAAAAGAACTGACAATGAGTCATTGACTTGGGCTACTGATTAGCTTCCTGTTACCACGTCTCAATCACTGCCTAATTGGTGATGAAAAACTTCTCCATTTCTTTTTCATTTCCTTGTGGTGTTGATTATATAAGCATAATGCAGTCAGAAGATGGAGTTATTTAAGAAGTATAATGTGTCTGCGCAGCACATTTCGAACACTCTGGTTATACTGTTATATTGATCTTGATAACTAGCAGAGGAACTCACGACGCACTCCTCTTCCTATCTGGGACTCGTTAGCTGGATGTACCCACACCCCAGTTAGTGACGTCATTCCCACTGGGGCTCTAACCCAGTACCCTTTGCTACAAACGCCAGAGTGTTATTTATTAGGCAACTGGGGCTTGATAGCCATCTCTTGTGCAGTGGGTATCACTAGAGTGCAGGTACACCCAGCTAACGAATCTCAAATAGGGCTAAACGCGCGTCCTGAATTCCTCTTCTAGTCACTAAGATCAATATAACATCATTAATATTCGGAAGTACCGAGGCATCCATATAGGAGTCCCTCTGCCAACAGAGGTCGGGCAATTCGGCCCTGTATAACAGTGGTAAATTGCAAGTATTATTACAACAATCTGGCCGATTATTTACCTATCAAGGCTTTTAATATGAAAATAGGGTGGGGTAAGGCAAATAAATTAAAATACTACAAGATTTGGGAAAGAAGATATAAGGAGGAATAATGAGCTTTCACACCTCCCTTAGTATTACAAGGAGACGAAGATTATCAAAGGAGGTTTAAAGTAAGGATAAACTATTTTTGAATACACAGTAGAGATTTGAACTAAAGCTAAAGCTTTGATGAACCTAATACGGAAAAAATAAACAATAAGAAATGCAGCTAAATATTATGGAGGAAACGAAACTTATGCTTCGAAATAAGCATCATCGCTACAAAGATGATTAAGCCACATCCCGCTGTGTATACCAATTCAAGTGTGCATTCGGTGACACATAGAGTGGAAGGAGGGATCGAACTATGAACTTGATGGTGGTGCGGCATATCTCTGAATGACTGGAAAGATAACTATATTCAAATAATCCGAAGACACGTTGTCGTTTATACTTAAACATATTATCGAAACTGATTACAGGATTGACCGCTATACAGCCTTTAGACCATTATATAGCAAACGTCAGTAACATATATTCATATCATTAATGGGTTGCTTAAATATTCGGTTACCAAAAATATTTTGTCGAATACATTTAATCAAATTGCTCCTGTTTTTACTTGATTTAACCATTAAAATGTCAAAAAGTCGTAAAAAGTATTCTCGTGCACGTTTAAAAGGTCTTCGACGTATCGTTAGACGGGTTAACAACAAGACTACGAGAAAATATCACAGTAGATGATAGTCGGCCCCTAAATACACAACAGTGCATAGTATAGATATTACAGGCACACATAGCTGGAACAGCGAAATTTCATAGTGGATGAATGAACTTCCACCACTATACTTGTGTATGCTTTTCTATCTGACCCATGTGTAACAATATGCAAAAACTAGATGATCTAAAAACTATTGATCGTTGTGCATTGCTGCCTATCATACTGTGATTATTAACACTGTTTAACTTCTACGACTATATAATTTGAAAATATTGTACAAGAAGTAAATTTACTCAAATATCACATTGAGGATCGAAAACTGTACCAAAAGTTACTGTTTGGAATATAGTGATTGATACTATTATAATTCATTGAAGCTTTACAAAAAGTTCTTTTTTGTGTATTCAAAAATAGGTGGTCCATACTTTGATAGTCCACCTCATTTTAATACCAAAGGATGAATATCAGAGTAATACTTGAACACTTTGGTAAAGTGTAATTCCATTTTAGCTTGTTTGTCAAACGTCTTACACGTTGAAACCACCAGCCTGACCAGAAAAGTGGAGGAGAAAGAGGAAGCATTGGAACTACATAAATCACGTATTGAAGTTGTATCCTGAAATGTAGACAGAAAATTGTATCTGAAACGATTACATTCTGCTGTCTAAAACATCTACCATGCTAAATAAAATGGAGTTAGGATATTCTTGTGATTCACAGTTCCCCATACTTTGAGACACTTTAAATTTTACTTTTTTACTTTAAACCTACAATGGCAATGGGGAACAAGAATCCATGTGTCTGATAGAGAGACTAAAAAGGACTGATGCAAATTTTTTAGCTGTTTTGAACACAAGTTTTGACATTATGAAGGATGGGTCTATTTAGAAGGGAAACGTGATTGCATGGATCTGTTTGTGACATATTTAAGCAGATGAAGTAGAGCAAGAGTTGACGACAACTATATCTCTCTCTGAAAGGCAATCTAACATTGGAAGAACAACTGGAATAGTAACTGTTATAGCAAACAAAACAAACTTATTCCCCGCTGGAATCGGAGAGGCGAAATGACGCCATTTGGTGAAAGCCTTCAGGAAGCCAATTGGTCGATGTGTCTTCTCTTCTCTCGATGGAAGCGAAAGTAAACGTGGGGACATGAAATGTCCGTACGATGTTTGAACCCAGTAAGGCAGCCCAGATTGCAAAAGAGATGAGAAGGTATCACATCGAAGTGCTTGGAATTTGAGAAAGCAGATGGAATGGGAGTGGACTCTCCAAACTGTCAACTGGAGAATCAATAATCTACTCCGGTCACCCAGACGACAACCATTGGCAGGCTTCAGGAAGTACAAATCATGTGCAGACCAAATTGCAACGCTTCGCATCATCATAGAACAGAGCATAGAATGGCAGTCAACTCTACACCTCAACTTCATCGACTTTGAGAAGGCCTTTGACAGCGTCGACCGAGAAGTAATTTGGAAACTGCTTCAATACTACGGAGTACCGCAAACCCTCATCAGCCTCATTCAACAACTATATGAAGATGCCACATGCCAGACAAGTAATTCACAATGCGAAGCTCAGTGATGATTTTGAAGTGAAGACAGTAGTGAAACAAGGTTGCCTACTATCCCCCATGATATTCCTGATTGTAGTGGACTAGACTGGATCATGCAGCAAACAGTGAGGAGCGAGAAGAGGGGGATACGCTGGACGGCGGAAAAGAACCTAGAAGACTTGGATTCCGCCGATGACTTGTGTCTGATGTCACATAAACTTGAAGATCTGCAGGCAAAACTAACAAGTTGATAGAAGAGGCAGGGCAGCTAAGACGGGACTTCAGGTGAATATAGAGAAGACAGAGGTGATGGAGATACCGCACCACCACCAACAACAACAAACTCTAATCACCGTCAACGGGAGAAAGTTAAAAGAAGTAACCTCCTTCACTTATCTAGGAAGCACTGTTTCAACTACGGGAGGGACGGACGAGGACGTCAAAGTCAGAATCGGAAAAGCAAGACAGGTGTTCATTAGCCTGAAACCAGTGTGGAGATCTACTGCACTCAGCATGCAGAACAAGATACGGATTTTCAACACCAACGTCAAGTCAGTGCTCTTGTATGGTTCAGAGACTTGGCGCGTCACGAAAGGGATTTCCAATAAACTACAGACATTCATCAATAACTGCTTACGCTCACTACTGAAGATCAGATGGCCAGAATGATAAGAATAAGCAACAAGGAACTCTGGGAACGAACCAACCAAGAACCTATCACTCAACAAATATGCAGTGGAAGGAAGTGGAGATGGATTGGGCATACACTGAGAAGGCCGACTGAGGACATCACGTGTCAGGCCCTCGAGTGGAATCCCCATGGGAAGCGACGAGTTGGACGTCCGAGGGTGACATGGAGGAGGTCGTGCGAGGAGGAAATGAGAGCTTCTGGGCTGTCGTGGAACCAGGTTCAAAAGATCTCAGAGAACAGAGGTCACTGGAGGCGTGCTACTGAAGCCCTATGTTCCACTAGGAACCCAAGGGACTAATAAATAATAATAATAGCAACCACACTGTTTATTGCGCTATCTTCAGCACAGCTCACTTGTGAAGGAATTTTATTTCGTTCAAAGTCGATCATGAATAGTAAGTGTTTTTTCAAAATAGATGATTTTCGGAGCATTGGATTTAGTAAGTGGATAATAACAGTGTCTTCCCCCAGTGTATTCATTTTCATAAATGAAGATACGTAGAATTGTTGTAGTTGCATATGAAGAATCAGATTTTCATTTGTTGATTTAAATAAATTGTGTGCATTCTTTTTCAGATTATCTGCTAATTCTTCATCAATCATCACTGTTCAAGGTTTGAATTCTAACCTTAACAGAGGGGTAAATGCTTCTATGGACAGATGCTCAGATTTCACAGAAAAAATACAACACGAAAGTAATTCTCAAATGATCCAGTCCAATGGCAACACTAATAATACCAATCTACTAAACAAAGAAATGCATTTCTTAAATCTGAATAGACCTATTGTCACTGAGACATCGATATCGCTTCCAGACTAAAACAATCAGATCTAATCCCTTGCTTTACATGATAAACATCTCATGTTTTCCTTTTTTTTTTCTTTCTAACAAGCATTCTGCTCGTTTAATTAACGTTTATTTGAGAACTATATTTATGAAAATTATTATCATTTATACCATTTGTCTTAAAGATTTTCATATTGACAAAAGACTATTATAGGAAAATTGAACAGGTTGTTTTGTCTTCATTGTTCATCCATAGATGAACATATTTCAAACATTTAACTAAATTTATTATTTAAAGCAATAATAATATGAGCAAAAATTACAGTCTACAAATTAATTTTACCAGCTTTCTTTCTTTTTACCTACAATTAGTTATCAGATTACCAATTGAACTTATAATGTTGTATTTTTATCGCGAAATGACATCAGTTGGAGAACCATTGAAAACCTAGGAGCAGTAGACAACTATTTCGTCCCCGTATGGGGCTTCTTAGCAGTACATATCCATAACCCGTTTGGGGATCGAACTCAGGACCTTCAAATCTCATACCGAACGCACTAACCATCCAACTACTGGCTTAGGGATTCAATGATCCACAATCTATTACTCCTATCAAGTCACGATATAGTGTGACTATTCTTGATGAATACAACCTTAAAAATAAAATCCCTGTAAACTTCAAACTAAGTGAAATTTTTGTATTCAATCAGTTTTTCGAATTGTGTAAATATTGAGATGATAGATATGAATATTTGGTTTCGTGATGATTTAGACATGACCGTGAATAAACTATGTTACAAATGATGGTTATTTGAAACCAAAGCAAATAGTATAAAAGAATACAGATATCTGAAACAATTGGTCCCTTTAATAAATTTCGATAACGCTATTAGAAGACGAAGATTATCTGAAAAATGTGATGTATTTGCGCAATACATTTCGAACAATCTGATCACACATTTACTTGTCAAGTCAATTTATATATGAAAATTAAAGGTCAAATATAGTGAAAATGAAAAGGTTGTGACACTAGTCTAGGTAATATAATCAGGTAAGGATTACCAAGGTAAGTTAAGTGAAACAACAAACTGTTTTTATACGCACAGCGGGGGATTAAATTTACGAATGGCTAACGCTTCGACAAACTTGAGTATGCGCCCCAGATTATTCCTGTATAATATCTTAAACGCTGTTTTCGTATTAACCTTGTGATTCATTTCAATAATATGTTTTGCTATAGATGACGATGGATGTTTGTCACATGCACTTATCAAAGTTCGTGTGTTAAACTGTTTTTCTAGCCATTTGGGTATGTGTTCACGCACCCTAGTCTGCATTGGACGATTACTCCTCCCGATGTATGTGTGCCCACACATACATGTAAATTGGTAAACACAGTAGGATGTGATGTAATCATTTGTGCGAGGTTGAGGTTTGTGGTGAAGCAGGTGTTTTGTCGTCTCAACAATGATAAGCTGAGCTTCATAGTATGTGTTACTGATAACAGATTTTCATCTCTGCTTCAATATCATACTACTTGTTTCCCCTCTGTATGGTACTTTAAGAAATATGCTTTTCTTCGGGACCGAGGAAACTATAGGCTTTGGGGTCAGCTGTGTTTTACAATGGTTGACAAACTGTAATGGATAACCGTTTTCCACGTATTTGTACATCTGATACGATGGATGATGAGAATAAGTTTTTGACAGACACTCTAGTGGAAAACGGTTATCCATTACAGTTTGTCAACCACTGTAAAAAACAGCTGACCCCAAAGCCTATAGTTTCCTCGGTCCCGAAGAAAAGCATATTTCTTAAAGTACCATACAGAGGGGAAACAAGTAGTATGATATTGAAGCAGAGATTAAAATCTGTTATCAGTTAAACATACTATGAAGCTCAGCTTATCATTGTTGAGACGACAAAACACCTGCTTCACCACAAACCTCAACCTCGCACAAATGATTACATCACATCCTACTGTGTTTACCAATTTACATGTATGTGTGGGCACACATACATCGGGAGGAGTAATCGTCCAATGCAGACTAGGGTGCGTGAACACATACCCAAATGGCTAGAAAAACAGTTTAACACACGAACTTTGATAAGTGCATGTGACAAACATCCATCGTCATCTATAGCAAAACATATTATTGAAATGAATCACAAGGTTAATACGAAAACAGCGTTTAAGATATTATACAGGAATAATCTGGGGCGCATACTCAAGTTTGTCGAAGCGTTAGCCATTCGTAAATTTAATCCCCCGCTGTGCGTATAAAAACAGTTTGTTGTTTCACTTAACTTACCTTGGTAATCCTTACCTGATTATATTACCTAGACTAGTGTCACAACCTTTTCATTTTCACTATATTTGACCTTTAATTTTCATATATAAATTGACTTGACAAGTAAATGTGTGATCAGATTGTTCGAAATGTATTGCGCAAATACATCACATTTTTCAGATAATCTTCGTCTTCTAATAGCGTTACCAAAATACAGATATCATTCAGTAGTTGAGATATAATATTTATGATTTTATTATTCTAACTAAGAGGAATGAAACACTGACTGAAGCAGGATATCTCTCTTTGGTAACATGATGCAAGAAAAGATAATAATTTGGTAAGAGATTAGTTAAAATGAATTGAAAGCTTGAAATGATGTCATCAAACACATTTAAATTAAAATCACTAACTTTAAGATATTTATATTGACGGTAAGATGAACAATCATTGTTATGTGTCTCACTCGAGAAATGATGAGATTTCTAGTTTATCAATGAGTCTGTTTGAGATAGCCGTGCTTTGACAGACTGAGTGATGGTTGAAGATGAAGTAGAAACCTGGGTCACAGCAGGGTTCGACTAAGTGACCTTCAAATTACCGGCCTGACTGAGTTACCCAAGACTTGACTTACTTGTTTGTTTAGTTCAAATTATCATCACTACTCTTCAGGAAGGAGCTTTCATATAGTATGTTTTTCCTTATCTTCGTGTACTTGACTTTCTCAGCCATAAACACAGTAGTTGTTAAGATCAAAAAATAATTAGTGAGATTTCTTTGCTTCTGCTGTATTTGAAGAAACCATTTTATGCGAAACGTTTCCTTTTTTCCAAATTATCAACCTCAAAGTCATTTACTTTAGTCCATATTTAACTAGGAAATTAGTATGTTCCTATAGATTTAATTTTATAAGCGAAATCTCTATCCCATATGATCTAATATATTTCATGACCGATCACTGGTAAAGATATTGATCGAAATATCTTTTAAATTATGCTAATCAATTAGGATAAGAAAGTTAGTTGTGATCTAAATTGACATAATCTACGGTCTGATTTTCCATTCAACAGTGAACAACAAGTAATGTCTCCATATAATTTTTTTATGTTGATTTAATATACTAGTCTATAAAACAAATAAGAACTATGGGTGGAACACATACGAAAGTTCAAAAATTAACACCAAAAAAGGATGATAAATGCTTATTTAATTCATATAAGGCTCAAAACAAACGAGTAACCAACGGTAAATATTATCATCACAATAAGCATTGTAATGATGAATTTAAATCAAATTTAAGGGATGAAATTGTCAATGAAACAATTAAACTTAAAACGGATAATAATCAAAGAAGTTCTCCTTATTCGTTTAAATTTTCATCGAAATCTCCATCTAGTAAAAAAGGAAATGATTTTCAAAGTTCAAGAAGAAAATTATTGTCACCACAATTGAATATTGATGTTAATACAAAAGCTAATCATTTGAACAGTTTAAATAATGATCATATCTTATGTCAGATGACGTCGGTTGACCAAAAAATGTCTATTACAAACAAGAATTCGAAAAAAAATGATACTTCTTTACAACAAATGAAAATAAATGAATTCACAATCAATTCATCTGTTTCAAACAAACAAAAATCAAGTTATGTAAGCCATATGAATAGAAATCAAAGTGATTTATGCAGTGGTGATGAAAATCTATCTAGGCAAATAGATAATTTGCCCAAAATTGCCACTTTGAACGATACTATTCCTTTAGTAACCAAGTTGAACACAGATGAAAGAAATAAAATATCATTTGAGTTTGTACATAAGCAGTCAAGTGGAGATACTTGTACAAATAAAAAAATGTATACTAATCCGAATAGACCATCTTTACAGTCCTGTATTAATGCACATTTATCAAATAAACCTCCTACACCTCCTCAAAAGGTTCATATCTCAAGAGTTATGATCCCGGTTTCTCAAAGGTTAAACAAAAGTATTCGATCAAGCTATAATGGAAAATCTCCGGAAGTCAGTACTCATCAGCCAAGACGCAGTAGATCTCCAAAGATTCACTGTGGAACGAATTCATCGGAGCATAGATCTAGTTATATGCCTAGACCACTATCAGCAGATCCTCGGTCTCACAGTTCTGTAGAAGCTTCATCACCACCTGTTCGGTTACTTAAGCCCATTACTCAACAACCGGAGAATGAGTCAGGACAAGAAAAGTCACACTGTCTAGCACGTATTGAATACACATTCTACATAAATGATACAGAATCCTACCAAAGACCATTTTATGACCGTAGGGTTGAAGCGATAGCTCGTGCTAGCCAGTGCAGCATTTTTCTGCATAAACCTCTACCGGGTAATAAACCGATACTTTACAAAGGAATGCGTGTTCTACCCGTAACCATATTTGCCCGAACAATGCTTTCCTTAAAACGGTGTCTAGCTCGTTTAGATATGCAATATCCTTATTTCAATGTTAAAGCATTCTGTCCACCTGATATGTATTAACGTCAGCTAATTACATATGATTATTACCAAAATGTCTGTTGTTTTTATCGGAATGTTATAGAAGATACCAATGCAAACAATGTGTATACATACTTCCTTTTTTATTACCATGAATCGTATCGTTTATCATCTGGATGTTTTACAAAAACATAAGCATATACCGGTATAATTTTCATATGAAATTGTAAGGAGTTTACAAAGACAAAAAAAGCATGAAAACACAGAAGAAATATCAATTTTTAAAAAGCGAATATCTGTACATTTAGTACACATGTAAATATACCAAGTCGTATATAATGACTTCACTTTTACACTTGATTACTTTCTAATTAAAGTATCTAGATTTTTCATACATCAACAGTTGCCGTCTACACCCACTCAGTACTGAAGATCAGATAGATGGCCACAATAATAAGAATGAGCAACGAGCAACTCTGACTGGCCCCACAATGAACCAACCAACAACCCATCTCCCAACAAATATGGAGTGGAAGAAAGTGGAGATGGATGGTATTGTATTGTTTTGGACATACATTGAAGAGATCGTTTGAGGACATCACGTGCCAGGCCAGACCAGACCAGGTCAGTCCGGGTTAGGCTGTTGAGTGGAAGCCAAATGGAAATGATGAGTTGGGCGTCCAAGACGATGGTAACATGGAGGATATGGTGTGAGTAAGAAATGAAAGGTTGTGTGGAGTGGTGGTTCCAGGTTGAGAAGAGTGTAGATAAGAGAATGAAATGGTGACGTGTTAGTGAAGCGTTATGTTTGACTAGGAACCCAAGGGAGAAGTAATAATGATATGTGTAAAATAACTTTTCATAAATCATGGTGCCTCTGCCTGTTCAACTAAAGAGTCACATTTTCATCAAAAAGATAAGTAGCATCACTAGGGGGAGGAGTGGATTTCTGGAGGATGACGGTAACAAGAGAATAGTATCACCAGATTCCTTATCAGGAACATCTATTCAAGATTTTTGTTCCGAATAAACTTAATTTATTAATGTGAAAGACATATGTGTAGCTGGTAAATTTTAACGTGCTTTTTAATTAGTCATCTACTGTTCATGTGTATTTCTCAAATTGTTGAAATAACTGGTGACCTTTATTAGTGATTAGTGAGTTTTGTCATCTACATCACTGACATTCTTAAACATACTAATAGATTCTATCAATTCTTACTTAAATTGTTTCGAAAAAGTTTTTATAACTAAGTTTGTGACGCTTTAGGCAGTAAGACTTTTCTATAGATGTAGTGCAAAATAGTACTTGTTGCAGTCATTGTACAATCTTTGTTCAGTAAGCATTTGTCAAAGAACAAAACGTTACATGTGTATTGAGTTTTGTAGAAAAGTTGACCTGTGAATAATCCCTCAGTTTACATAAGCTGTATTTAGCTTAGTGGATCATATCAATGGCGGTCTGCTTGAACTTTGGCTACCAATGAGATTTTTCATCAAATTCCTTTCTTTCAGCTTGTTTTAATCTCTTAAATATGTCCTCCAAATGTATAGAATACTCTTGGGGATTTTTAAAATGTTCTGAGCAATAACAAAACGAAAGAAAAATGTTGTATTAGAAGGAAATAAACTTTCGAGTCCACAAGAATACATTATATTTCTATTCTCCGGTTAGCTATCTGGAATAGTACATTCTTCTGTTACCTGAATGAACCACCACTACTAAACACTGGACGCTAATCCGGTAGCAACCGGCTGTTTCACATTATTACCTTTGATGATCAAGTGAAGAGGCCTTTGATATTTTGCGCAAAGCATATGAATTGCTTACTGAAGCGAAGAAAGTACCTAGTCAACACATAAGACCACATATCTCACTCAGTAGAAAACCGGTCTTTTGTAAGAAATTAACAGTTCGAGACTATTGGTGATATGACTCAAACTGGATCACAGTGGTGCTTTAGACGAAACTTTTATTGTTCACGTTTTTTCACCATTCGTAAACACTCTCATTCATTTATTCTTCCATTTGGAGCTATGGTTCAGTGGTTTAGAGGAATGACTACCGACCATTTCGTCACGGGTTCGAGCCGCGCCCCACCTACCGAGGTTCGGGCAGCCAGGTAGCATTACTAGTCCTCACATAATAGGTGTGGCTTATTGCCGACTGCACTAATGTTCACAAGGTAGCTAAGTGCGTTCCGTTCGTTTTGTGATATTGATGAGAGTAGTTGAACATGTGCTTTAGTGGCTGCAGACACAGATGACCTCTAATAGTCTGACAAGTGTGAGTGACAAACATCCTTGTTTGTTCATCCCTAAACACTTACTAGAAACTGGTCATATAAGTGACTGATATAGTCTTGCATAGATATGGTCAAGGAAGAATACTTAGATTTATGGAAGCCCTTGTCATTCATAAATCTCAATTCTTCATACTGCTGGTAATGGTGATCTGACCACTTTTGTTTTCGTTCTGTCCTTTCTTAATCATGATTCCATTGGTTTAATTAGTCTCTCCCACTTTTCATAACAAATCGTCGGAAAGTTTACGTGTGATCAGATTGTTCGAAATGGTATAGCGCTTATACTACACATGTTTCAGATAACCACTGTCTTCTCCTTACGCCGCTTGTATTATCAAGGGGACTATTTAGTTGGAATTTATTCTTTAGTCTTTCACATACTGATTGATTTCAGTGTCATTCTTATTCTAATGAATTTATTCCTCTTTGTGTGCTATTGATATCTGTGGGATATTGTTTTGATGTAATTCGATGTAAGGTTATACACTGAGTTGTTTGTTTCCCTGTAGCTTTTTGAACTCTAACGGTATGTTTTCCTTCCCATGAACTTAGAACAAGTGGATTGGGGCTGGACTCTCTAAAAACCCATTATAATCTGTTCATATTGAGAGTGAAAACAGTAACCGATGCGAAGTTCTGTACTCAAGCAACTGATTGGAATGGTGTGTAATAAGGGATAGAATAGCCTAAATTGAACACGAATATTTACTGATCTTCAGTATTAGACGAAGAGGATAATAGCGCCACAAACATAAGTATGAAGTACCAATTTAATTTGAAACACAACATCAAGCAGGAATCATTAAGATCAAGTGATAAAGCTACTTTAAATATCTTGAAGATGGTAGATAGTAGTAAAAGGCTGAAGAAAAATATTAAAACACAGAGGCAACGTTGTGTACGAAGTTCGTGATGGGGAATTACAAGCCGTTAAGAAATATAAGTCGATTGCTTCCCAATCTCAGTCAGACTAAAATGTAGTACTCAAAGCAGTCAACTTCCATTCGATATCACTTTATGTCGTCTATGAATCAACTGGTGTGATGTTTATGGTAGTAGGATCAGTTTGAAAACGGGAAACCGGAGGAAAAACTGTGGACAGAAACGATAGAATCTACAATATGTTACTGCAGTTATATCATTGTCAAGAAAATAACAATAGAGTGCAGGATTTGCGGTCCTGAAGCCACCGGTTAGAATGTTGCTACAACTCAGGTTATCATTTCACATCCAATCATCATCACTTAACAATATCCTCCTTTTTTTGAATAGTGATCATCACAATGGATGTTTGTGAGTTGTTGTTTAATTTACTGAAGTAAAGTTGTCTTCAATTTTGAGGCTTATTAGGGATTTATTTATTGATTTCACATTAATATTCATCATAAGCTGACATCTTTTTGAGGAACAGTTGAAAACTGGGAGCACTGGACAGCTGTTTCATCCTAGACATGGGACTCATAAGCAGTGCACACTCATGACCATGCCATGGATCGAACCCAGGACTTTCAGGTTGGAGGTCGTGCTTTATTGAAAACTGACGGAAGTAGGATATGTGGACCATTGGCTTACGAATCAGTGGCTCAATGAAAACATGCTGGTCACAGAACCTGAGGGTCATAAGTTCGATCCATGGCTGGGCGGGGTCATGGGTGCGCACTGTTGAGGAGCCCCTTACTGGGACAAAACAGCTATCCAGCACCTACAGGTTTCCAATGTTACCAAAACTGATGTCAGTCTGTGGTGAATACCAATCTGAAATCAAAGTTGTATTCTTGTTTATGAGTGGGTCCAACATACATCAGTATGATTAGAAACTAGTTTTCAACTGAGATACATCTTCAACCCTTAACCCCCTCACTGTCATCTAACGGGAGCGATTTGGGACTTTTTTTCAATGACAATGGAATGTATACCACCATCTGCCATCTGTTTGTCAACGTAAAGTCTTTTAGTTTCTTTCTTTCATAGGAAAAACAGAATTTGTCCACGAAGTTAGAATTATCTGTTTAGATGATACCTTCCGGCAAAAAATAAACGCCATCCAGTGGAAGTGGACATTCAGAGGAGTTCTGATCAGAGCAAAAGTACCACCAGTTTCTGAGAAGCCACTGTTCCTAAAATTTCAGTTCCCGGGCTTCATCATTAGTAAGACCGTAGCTAAGGATTGCTATGAAGAAAGAATCCAATGCACTTAGTCGTGTTGCTTATTCTCCAGTCTACTAGTATTAACTTCATTAATGAAGATAAACTACTGAAACCAACTTACGCTATGTGAATTACTCAGCTCAACTGCGGCTTTATAGCCAGTCACAATGGGTGTACGACTTCAGTAATTTCATCGTCTCATTTATGAACATCATATATTATGACTGTTTAAAGGGCAAATGTGATAAGTAAGACGTTGTTTATTCCGAAATCTGATCCATACTAACCATGAAATCAATGTAAACGAGTTATTCAAGGTCGATTATCGTATTATCTGTCATCTTTCCTATGCTGTAAGAATCCATCTTATAAATGCAGCAGAGGAGGAATCCAAGCTTGAGATTTCAAAAGAAGTTTGTACAGTTCTAGTCTAACAACTACAAAATTTTATTTGTATTCATAAACTGTTTACCTTACAAGTTTCTCCTTTGTTTCTTATGACTCCCATGTGACTAATGTCAAAAACTGATTACCTGATTAAACCATTCATATTCTTATTCATCTTTAATAAGAGGTAACTGATTAATTGACTAGTGACCTGCCCTAGACTTCTCAGTTTCACTAATTACAATTGTTTTACTTTCTTAATAGTTGTTCTAACTTTTTTGATTAGTTATCATCCTCGAAGCATTCAAAATGTCGTCTTCATCTTGGTTTTTACACACTGTCGTGATGCATGAAAAATATGTTAGTTGGAGGCAATTAGCAGGAAGTCCTGTTTAACTCAGATTTCGTGCTTATTGATATTTGTTAGCAAGGGGTATTGGCAACTTCAACGGATCTGATGTCCTGTCTGGAACTCAGACTCGCGTCACACAGTGCTTCAGTCAGCGACATTACGACTGAGCTATTTTGGCGACGAATGACCCCCTGTAGGACTGGATTACACAAATCGATTGGTCACCGACCGAATTCTTCCGACCATTTTGAAATGTAGCTGGCCATCAGGCTAAGAGACTCAGCATCGCGATGCACTTGGACAAGTGTTATTTGAATGGTTGTTGTGAACAGGAAGCCTTGAATCTATCGACGAACGGAAATAATATCTGGAATTGCAGGTACCCTTTGAAGACGAGTGTCAAAAAAACACGAAACTTAGGTCAAGTAGAGTTTCTTATGGATTGTCTCCTTTCAACTGTTTTCTGTTATTCTAAATGACCCTTTTCGACTATGTTGACCGATATGACTGACCTCATAATAGTTGCATGGGATTTGATAAACGAAACTATTTTGTCTAATTGGCTCTATAGGATCTTTTAGCCTGCAACGTTCGTTTCTTAGAATGTTCGTATGTTTAAATGCCATCGGAATACCAGCTTTGTAAAGAGTCTTGTGTAATCTTTCTAAAGTACCTTTCGTATACGGCGACAACTTAGAGGTTTGAATGCTTATTTCTTGGTATTTTCATTAGTAGTATAGATATTATCTGTATCTACGTTCCTCATCTACTTCTTACAATTTCTGATGAATTTTTGTACTACCTTAGGGGGGCTAATTATTGAATACCAAGGTTTCTTTTACATATCTTATTTCTTGTCGTAGATTTTCTGTTTTATTGCTAAAAGATTTCGCACCATTATTTAAGCATTTCACTGAACCCAATTTAACGGACTTGGGATAAGATGACCTAAAGTCTAGATAAGGATTACGATGCATAGGTTTTCTGTAGACGCTACTGTCTAAGAACCCATCTTGTCTCCTTTTTATTCAGCAATCCAGCATATGTAATTGTCCTTCGTCGCTTTCTAATTTCTAAGTAAAGTTGGTTGGATCTACAACTAATGTGTGTCAAAATTTTGCCAATATATTCTCACTTCAACACCACAAATGTGTAATCTATGTGTCACTATTATATTTTATGAGCAGGAATAAATATCCTAAGAGCTGTTTGTTACCAAATAACCATGAATATATCTACCACTATTGGGGATATTGGTTATCCTATGGCAACTCTTCGCGTTTTTAGGTATTATTTCCCTGAAACTTAGGATTTATGGAAGTCGAGGACAACTGTTCTTCAATTATGATTTCTTCAACTGGTGTTTCGGTTGTGAGTGTGAGTTCCTGGTCAAAGGTGAGTTGATTCCTTGCTGCCTCGAGAGCCATTTTAATTGGTACATTAGTTTACAGACTGGTTACATCAAAGTTAACCTTTCTTCCTCAACTTTCAATTACAACTTATCTAATTTTTTCTTAAGTTTATAATGGTTAGTCAGTCTAGATTTTGAATGGTTTCTAATTAGACCTAGTATCATAAATTGGGTGTTTCTGAAGTCTGTTACTAGTCTGATAGAACAACTTGATTTATGAACCTTGATGGTACTATACATCCTGTTGGGAATATTGGTTTTAGGTATTCAACTGAACCATTTAAACTCACCTAGGAATGGTTTCATTCAACATAATAGATCCACCATGTTTTTCTTCACCTTACTCATAATATTGCCAACTAGATTTTTTAATATGATTCTGTTATGATTAAACTTCCTAGTGTAATCAGATTTCTTACATATATTTCCGTTTATCAACCAGACTTCTGTATTCAAAACGAAATCTATCGTGAAACTTTAATTACTACCCTGGTAGCCTAATTCCTTAACCTTTCACTTATTTAATTACATCATTATGGTGTAATTAGACTTTCAGTTAACACCAAACCCTAGTCTTAATTGACTGAGTTCTTGCATTATGTTCTACTATGTTTGGTATTCTGATTACTGCTAAGTTATCTACTAACTGACTTACATAGTTTCTTGTTCTTAATTCCAGAACAAGACATATAAGCGAACAATATTGTTTTCAATTAGATCCTCTTCAGGCTCTAATACAAACAGCTTAATATATATATATATATATATATAATTAAACCAACCATGTAGATTTGTCGGTTGATGTGATATGTGTATTTACAACTTTAGCTGCTGCTGTGGAGAAAGCTAGATAGGGTGTACTACTAGACAACTTAACAAACGTGTTGCTGAGCATCTACCTTCATGGTTAGGAAAGGAACAGATAAAATCCATCAGAAGCTCAGTTTTATCTAACCTCGTTGATAGTGGTCACTTAGTAGATGATTAAACACCGCATACCATCTCATCTTTCAAAAGGTATTCAAACTCCTCTTTTACACATAGCAGAAGCTGTGGGAATTCTAGCTAATAATCCTAGCCTTTGTTATCAGAAGAAGTTTGTACATCCCTTATCTCTCCCTTGGCCAGGGATTACTTGGTTAATAACTTTGTCACTCAGTTTTCATTATTATTATTATTTCCCACTCCTTTTCTAATTCTTCACCCCTTTCATATACTTACTGTATTTGTTTAGGCTTTGTTTATCCACGTAACTTTTATTTTCACAAGCCTTTGGCCCATTTTGACTATTGGAGTATCTACATTTTCATGCTGCTATCTTGGTTCTTATCATCATTATCATCTATATTGCATGCGCTTTAGTCAACGTTATCACTTTTATCAATTTCATTATTATTATTTGTATTATTATCTCCAACGTTATATGAAACATTTATCACATCAAATGACAAATCTACATGGTTGGTTTAATTTTATATTTTGAGGGAGTTGTGGAGATTTGGAATTATTTCAAGTTGTTATTCATCGAAGACTGACATCAATTGGAGGAACAAAGGAAACCTGGGAGCACTGGACAGCTGTTTCGTCCTAGCATGGGACTCCTCAGCAGTGTGCACACACGACCCCACCAGCAGCGATCGAACCCGCGACCTTCAGGTTCCGCGGCCAGCGCGTTACCATTGAGCCACTCGGTCACAATCCAATGCTCCATATTTCCAACTTCTGTTAGCTCACGATATATAGCGCAACCGCCACCCAATGTTATCGCTGAGTATTTGTCCTCATGGCCATCAGGCTTTGACTCCACCGGTCACGGCTTGTCATTGGAACTTTGGGAATACTTCTCGAAACTAGTCACCAATGAGCACCAGTTCAATTAAATTTTCAGGGAGTTGTGGAGATTTGGAAATATTTCAAGTTGTTATTCATCGCTGGCCGCGGAACCTGAAGGTGGCGGGTTCGATCCCTGCTGGTGGGGTGGTGGGTGCGCACTGCTGAGAGTCCCATACTAGGACGAAACAGCTGTCCAGTGCTCCCAGGTTTCCTTTGTTCCTCCAACTGATGTCAGTCTACGATGAATAACAACTTGAATTAATTTTATACATATTAAGCTATTTGTATTAGAGTAAAGCCTGAAGAGGATCTAATTAACAACAATATTGTTCGCTTATATGTCTTGTTCTAATTTACATGATGGGAATTTTTAAAACCCTTAATTCCAGAGTATTCGTTTTTCTTCCCCCTATCGGGTTTTTACGAGAAATTGCGTTCTAATAAAATATATATTAATGACGTAATGGGATGGAATTCGGAGTTGACTTTAATTCGTATAGTTTCTTTACTTCGCCGTTTAGTTGGCCCGTTTTGACTTAACTCACTAAAATGAAGTACACTGATATCTTATGATTTGCTAGCAGCTGATGAGAATCACCAAAGTAATAAAATGGGTCCATATTATTGCATTCTAGTGTTTGTTCTTGCTCTTTGATGGCAACCAGATTTGTTCAATACCATTACTGAATTCCCTTTATTCGAGTTGACATTAACTACATTCTTATCATTTCGAAGACATTTTACAGATTCTATTTCTGCTTCTAAGGAATTTCTTCTATATTCCTTCTACAGTTTCTGTGCTGGTGCATATTTTACTTGATTATCTCGTACGATTACTTTATCTACTGAACTTAGTACTATTTTCATCTTAAGAATTAAGTGTTCAAGTTTCAATTCCTTTGTTATCATTTGACTATCTGAGATAGCCGTAGTTTGACAGACAAGTCTTTATACAGTGTGATGATTAAAGTTGAAATGAAAATTCGGCCATGGCTGGGTTCGAACCAGTGACCAAATTGAAGTTGAGTCCTTTGTCTAACACATTCATTTTTGTAGGACTTAACATTTTTGTTGACAGACTGACAACCTAATTTGTCTTATTGGTCGTTGATGATACATCACTACTTGCATTATTTTTCTGAACTGGTAGTTCCTTGTCTATTAGTTTGATGAGTTCATTAACCTGGATGTCGCTAGGGTTTCGAAAAGCAGCTATTCTACCATTGCTGACAGAATCTCTTATAAGTTCATAATCCCTTTTGCTGACTGTTACCATTAGTTTACATTTCAGTTACTCGATTTCGTTTCAAATGTTGAACTTTTTTGATATTTCAACATAAAATCACTTTCTTACATAAGTTCTGTTTTCATTTCTTTGATTAAATCTTTCATACCCGTTAAAAGTAGAAGACAGGAAGAGGTTATAGGGTTTTGATCATAAGTGTCATTGAGGCATTTCTCGCTCTTGGTGGAATCATTGTGAGCAATGTTGATATCGGGCGAAGGGTACTAGGCAAGATGGGCAAATCGACCGAGATGGCTTGAACATGTACTGTGCATGCCGATCCACCACCTATGTTGACATGTCATGTTAGGAGAAGTTGGATTAGGTTGGAAAAAGGTTAAGGGTGGCCAGAAGAAGACGTGGCACCAGTGAATAAAGTCTCTTACTGTTGGTCTCAGTCGAATGCGGAGATGCAGACTGCCAGACAGGGATCCCGGAGATGAAAAGAATCAGTGGTTGAGGACACAATTTGGATGATATGCCTGAAAATCGGTCACAGTGGCCCAGATGTATTCACTTTTTGACATCTAAAGCTTGAATATTCACACTAACCTTTGTCTTAAGATTATTTATTCTCCCGCACAAATTTGCCTACTTTGATATCACTCTTTTTTTATCCACCTGTTCTTCGTGTACTACTATGAATTGTGGCGACTTGAGCCAGTGCATCTGTGTGTGAGGTTCTACGTTGATTTAGTCAGTCAGTCACCGAACATTATTATTATTTGTCCCTTGGGTTCCTAGTCGAACATAACGCTTCACTAACACGTCACCATTTCATTCTCTTATCTACACTCTTCTCAACCTGGAACCACCACTCCACACAACCTTTCATTTCTTACTCACACCATATCCTCCATGTTACCATCGTCTTGGACGCCCAACTCATCATTTCCATTTGGCTTCCACTCAACAGCCTAACCCGGACTGACCTGGTCTGGTCTGGCCTGGCACGTGATGTCCTCAAACGATCTCTTCAATGTATGTCCAAAACAATACAATACCATCCATCTCCACTTTCTTCCACTCCATATTTGTTGGGAGATGGGTTGTTGGTTGGTTCATTGTGGGGCCAGTCAGAGTTGCTCGTTGCTCATTCTTATTATTGTGGCCATCTACCTGATCTTCAGTACTGAGTGGGTGTAGACGGCAGTTGTTGATATATATCTGCAGTTTGTTGGGAATGCTGTTTGTAACGCGCCAAGTCTGTCAATCATCACATAGAGACACTGACTGACTTGACTGAATTAGTGTTGGAAATCCGGATGTTGTTCACGCTTTATGCTGAGTGGAGTGCAGTGGAGTACAGTGGATTGCAGTGCAGTAGATCTCCACACTGATTTCAGATTGATGCAGGAAGGCCTGTCTTGGTGTCTTTTCGATGGTGACTGGCTTTCATATACTCATCTGTGCCTGTGTCGCCTGTAGTTGGAACGATGCTGCTTAGGTAGATGGATAGGTGAAAGACACTACTTACTTTAGGTTTCTCCTGTTGGTGGTGATGGGTGCTCATTGTTGTTGGCTGGATATCTTCATCACTTCTGTCTTCTCTACGATCACTGAAGGAAGTCTCGTCTTCGCTGTTTTACTCCTTTTGCCAACTTGTTAGTTTCTGTTTGTAGATCTTCGAGTTAGTGTGACATAAGATATCAGACATAAATCATCATCGTTGGCGGAATCCATATTTTCTATGGTCTTTTCATCGGTCCGTCAAGCGTATGCCGATCTTCTCACAGCTCCTTCAGTCCAGTCCAGTCGATCATAGTCAGGAAGATCATCGGTGATGGTAGGCAACCTTGTCTTACTCCTGTCTTCACTTCAAAGGCATCAATGAGTCACCAAACATTGGTTCACACTTTTGTTGGTTATTTCCTTATTACCACTTTCATTGTTGACTACTGTTTTCCATGATGTTTTATAGAGTGGAATCTTGAAACAATGCAATCAATGGAATAAATAGGTTACAGTAGAAATGAAACTGTTAGCTTTCTTGTCACTTAGTTGGTTATCTGTTATTTAAGTTGCTAAATTCATTTGAGAAAAATTAAGTTTAAGGTAACCCTAGTCACCAAAAGTTATTATAATTTTGTGCTTATTTTTTTTCATGGCAACTTCCTTTTCTAATCTAAATTAGTCGTTAAGATATAAGAAGTACAGCTGATTATTAACTAACTGACTAAGCTGTCTTTGAAAAAATTCACTTGAACTAAATGAAGAAAACTTGATCTTTTAACGAAACTTAAATTTTCAATAATTACTGCATTCAGGAGTAATATAATTTATTTCTAAATATGAACTTCATATACGAGTCTTTAGTTTACTTCATGAAGTTTATTGATACAGCATGTTATCAATCACATTGATAACCTTGCATAAATCGTCAAATGTTTCAAGTGAATCATCATGATGAATGAATGATACAATTTAAACATTTTTTTTTAGTGAACCTAAAATTCATTCAAAAAAGAATATTATTCCATTTTCTGTAATTAGATAAACAATAAATAGTGGTAGCCTAAAATAGTAAATTAATTGTATATTCATACTGAAGGTTTCAGACTTCATAAGCTAATGCAGTGGATAAATCAGTTACATTCAGTGAGAGTTTAGTCAATTTTTAATTTGATTCAAAGTTCCGTGATAGTAATGATAACTATGGAAATACACGACAATATGCAATAACGTAATCACTAAGTTTATATTATCAATACAGACTAATCTGAGTAATTCTATAGTTTAAATGGGGCAATTTAGACGAATCTTTTCATATGTTTATGACTTCGTTTGTTATTCAGTCATTATTTGATTGCCCATTCATTTAAATGCAGAACTAAGACTTATTGAAATTGTCCAAGAGAAGATAACCATATAGTTGAATTTTATCAATCAATCATTAGTCAGAAGTTATCATATACGAGCAGGAGAAGTGGAAGAAGAAAGCCCTTTGGTAATTAACTAATAGTATAGGGGGTTACTTCTTCAGAGTAGTAATCTAAACTGTACATTGAAAAGTTACACCGAATTATTTATTAAATATTCTGCATAATTGAACACACTTTACATAGTTAACTGTACAACAGTTGTCAACCATCAAAAACCATTTCAAACTTATTAGAATAGACCATCAATTCATGCTAGCGGCATGCGTTTGCATTCATGATGAATCATTGATTGAAGAAGCTTTATTAATTAATACTATTCGAATTCTGTTGTAGCCCAGATTTTCATTTCACCTTGAATCATCACCTAGTATTAATAAGAAGGCATCTATGTGACTTGAATAGTTGATAAGGCTGAGATTGATAACAGACAATTACAACTAACACTGAATTCGCTTCGTAGGATATTATATATTGAAAAACTAGCTTGTAGATTCCAACTCAACATCTCTGTAGCTTTTTTGATTCAAGGCTCTAAGGTCATAGATTCTATCTCGAGAGTTGTTAGTGCCTTTTACATTTGTATAGTTTCAGACTACTTCTTAATTTTGATATCAATTAAAGTATATCTTAGAAAAACACGTCCAACATGAAAAAGAAGAAGACGAAGACGAAACAACCTGATAGTAATTATTTTCATTTATTCATATATCCATCAATCTATTTCTGATCTTTTCTACTATGAATAACAATATCATGATAATAAAATAAGAAAACAAACTTTCACCTAAAAAAAAACATTAAAAAAGTATCTAAATCATGTCATGTGCAAATTAGTAATCGTAATCAATATTTCTATGTTGAGAAAGTTGATGAATATATACTATTCATGAAGTTGACAGGGTTAACATACAGGAGATCACAATTAACTATTATTGTTTACAATCTACTAAAAAAGGGAACTTGTAACAGAAAAATAAAATTATTGAAAAGTTAAAATAAAAAAACATGTAGCAAACAATTATCAACTATTTCTATGTATATACAATAATAATGTTATAAAAGAATAAACATCATTCATATCTATCTGTAAACAAGTATATAGAAAGAAAAGAAAAAAAATGAACAGTAAACGAAGAAAGTAGAAAAGTTAAAAAAAAGTTTTATACCTAGAAAAATAAAATGAAGGTTAATGAGAAGATGAATACATCTCATTATACATGAATATATAAGTAAAAGTAAGTTTATGATAATACACATAACTTGGTGTATTATGATCCCTATACAACGTTAGTTATTATCAACATGTATAATGCATAAATAAAATGTACAACAGGAATAGAGTATGAAATTCAAATGTAGACTTAATATACACATAGAAGTTGTTGAATTACATCAGAAAACAATAAAAAAATTTTTTTATTTAAGTAGGTATGTATAAGCGACTGAAATGATAAACAATTAAATAAATGAATGTATCAGATTGTACAAATTGAAATAAGTTTAATGATATTGTATTCACAATTGATTAGTGACTAATACTATATTGCATTCTTTTAATTTTTCAACCTCAATATCTTTATCAATATACTTACCATGATTGTTATAATGCTTTTCATTTTCCTCACTTTCTTCTTTCACTTCATTATCTTCTTCTTCGTCGTCGTCATCATCATCATCATCATCTTGTTCTTCTTCATCAGCTTCTAGAATTGGAAATTTTGCAAATTTATCTATACTTCGACTTAAATAAAATGAAACTGGACGACGTTGTACACGTGGACTAAAAGATAATGGTAAATTGTAATGATAATATAATTGTTGTACTTCTTGTTTGTTGTTGTAAAAGATTTGATTGTGAATGATCTAAAGATTGTTGTTCAGTTGACTTTTGTGATAATAGAGTTGGTGAATTTAGTTGTAAAGGGATTAGTGAAGATAATATCAAATTTTTTGCATTTGTAGGCTCTTGTATAACTGAACATTTTGATTTGACATTATCACCATCATCATCATCATCATTGTTATTATTATCATTAGACATTCTAAGTGATATTACTCTTTGCCTACGTTTATCAAGGATTGATAATTGTTGATTATGTGATGAAGTTGGCGAAATATTTGAACACTTTTTAGTTGATCGAGAATTGACTGACACAATTGAATTATTCCGTAAATTTATGGAACGAACAGTAATAGGTAATTTCAAATCCGTATTGTTATAACGATTGCTTTTAGCACCAATTCCAATACTATTCAGAGAAGTATTCTTCCAGACTGATGAACTTGTACTTTTGATTGTATAAAATTCAAAACAGATCATTTAAAAATGATGTATCATGAATTGCAAAAGTTAAATTAGTTAATAAGGTAGAAAAAAACAACAAGACAGTGTATATCACAAGTTATTTGTTAAATAGTCACTTATTTTGTTTCTTTAAGTTAATGGATGGTGATCAGTAGATTTGTTTGTCAACTGAATTTCAAATCTGTAAAAAGTCAGTGACTAATCTCCTTATTCTGTTCAAAATCATTCACCAATTGCTAGTTGTGATAGGCGGTTTTTATTTATTTTTAGTTCACAATTGATAATCACCTTTACTGCCAGAAGAAACTAACATATTTCAGTCGGAAAATATTGAAATGGTTAAATTAGTGTCAGGGTATGTTGTCGATGCTGTAGCTTTCCTGAGATGAACGCCACAGCAAAGTGTACACATCTTTTCAATGTAACATGTATTCTTAATCACAATAAGCTTTATGAAAGAGTTATTTAGATTTTTCTCAATCTTTATATGTTAGTAAATTTTGTTTAACTTGTTAAAACGCTAAATATACCTTAAGCTTGTACAGTCTGATATCTTCAGTCGTTTATCAACAGAAATGCATCTTTCATCTCATAGTTAGTCTGTAAAAATAAAATCCAAGTTCTGAAATTATTTTTATCCTGAAAAACAGAAGCAGTATGATTTACAATAAGTGCACTATTCCACTAACCAAGTGTATATATATAGTGTCAGTGAATAGTTAGCTTCTCGTTTAAATGAATGTGGATAATAGTTATGATATATCCGGTTTCTTCAATTACTATTGACGGACTTCTAAGTGCGAGATATGCATGTTTACAAAGATTCATCGTTCATTAGGTAGTATGAGGACTGTAACATAATTTGACAGGTGTGGTTTGGCAGACTGGTATTATTAATACAGGATGATGACTAGAAAGGAAACGAAAACATAGATCACATCAGAGTTCGAGTTATTAGCCTCTAGGTACTAGACCCGGTTTATACTGACTGGACCGTGAAATTCAGCTATTAAACAAGTCTTTACTTACGCCAATGAGAATATTGCCCGACTGTCATATACATCCATAATAAGTTACTGCTTGTGCCTTCTTTTCTGAGAAAGTTAGGCTTTCTTGAGTAATTTTAAGTCCAATAATAGGAATCTGTATCTTCAGTAGGAAAAACGTATTAATGTTATTATTTGTCCCTTGAGTTCCTAATGGAACAGTAGCACATCTCCATTCCACTCCGCCTCTGCAGTCTTTTGAATCTGGCTCCACGACAGCCCACAACTTCTCATTTCCTCCTCCCACAATCTCCTCCGCGTCACCCCCATCCCGCACACCCAACTCGTCGCTTCCAATCGGGGTTCCACTCGAGTGACTGGCCTGCAGCGTGATGTCCCCACTCGGCCTTCTCAGTGTATGCCCAATCCATCTACACTTACTTCCACTGCATATTTGTTCAGCGATAGGTCCTTGCTCCGTTGGTTCGTCGCCAGTCAGCCAGAGTTCCTTGTTGCTTATTCTTTATGCCAATCCATCTGAGCTTCAGTAACGAGCCAGTGTAGGCGGAAGTGGTTGATGAATGTCTGTAATTTGTTGGAAATCCCTTTCGTAATACGCCAAGTCTCTCAACCATTTAGCAGCACTGACTTGACTGGATTGGTGTTAAAAATCCGCATATTGTTCAGGCTTTATGCTGAGTTGAGTGCAGTAGATCTTCACACTGGTTTCAGGTTAATGAAAGCCTGTCTTGCTTTACCGATCCTGGCTACTTTGACGTCTTCATCTATGCCGCCTGTAGTTGAAACAGTGCTGCCTAGATAGGTGAAGGAGGCTACTTCCTTTAAGTTTCTCCCGTTCATGGTGATTGGAGCTTGTTGTTGTTGTTGTTGGTGTTGGTTGGGCATCTTCATCACCTCTGTCTTCTCTATATTCACTTGAAGTCCCGTCTTCGATGCCTCACCTCTTCTGTCAACTTGTTAGTTTTCGCCTGTAGATCTCCAAGTTTGTGCGATATTAGCCACAAGTCATCGGGAAAATCCAAATCTCCTAGGATCTTTTCTCCGATCCAGTGTATCCCCTCTTCTCGCTCCTCACTGTTTCTTGCATGATCCAGTTCAGTCGACCACAATCAGGAATATCATGGGTGATAGTAGACGACAGCCTTGTTTTACTCCTGTCTCCTGTCTTCACTTCAAAGGCATCACTGGGCTTCTCATTGTGAATTACTTGGCATGTGGCGTCTTCACATAGCTGTTGAATGAGGCTGATAAAGGTTTGTGGTATTCCGTAGTGTTGAAGCAACTGCCAAATTACTTCTTGCTCGACGTTGTCGAAGGCCTTTTCAAAGTCGATGAAGTTGAGGTAGAGAGTTGCCATTCTGTCATTCTATACTCTGTTCTATGATGATGTGTAGCGTTGCAATCTGATCTGCACATGATTTGCACTTCCTGAATCCAGTCAGCCAGCGTGTTCCGGTCATAGTTTTGAATCCAGTGCATCCTTTAGTCTCTGGAGGATGATGCGGCTTAATATTTTGCTTTGAGTGGACAGCAGCATGATTCCGCGAAGAATAAACGTAAGTGACACCAAATCTAACTTCTTATAATGTCTGTTTTATATTAAAAGCGAAGTTTATTTGATTAAAGATGAAAGTAATCGGGCAATTGTTTGAATACCTTATTTGATAACCACTGTGGATGAGCTAAATAATTTTTTTAGTTAGGAGTAATTAAAGTACAACCACTGTCTCAATTCACGCGTTTTTGTAGTCCCATTTTTAGGATATATGTATGCAATGAATTTGAAAATGATGATAAATCCGTGAGTAATGCGGTAATTGACTTGAAAATGACATATTACAGGATCTCAGCACTTTATTTTGTTCACGTTTACTCACGAGTACTTTTCTGTCAAACCCAAACTGCTGGTAGATATTATTTGTGCAAGGAGACAATTTCATTAAGACATCGAGCAAGTTTCTCAAACTTCATATCAATAAGATCATTTGAAACACCAACTGACACAACATAATGTATACTGGCTAATAAGGCTAATAGCATTTTAGTCTAACATTATCGTTCAAAACAACCAGTAACTGTTACAGATAATTAGAACTGTAAAACAGAAATATCTCATTATTATGTCAAGACTTACTTTCTTCTTACGTTTGAATTAAGTACAAGACTTTTCATATGATCAAGTTTCTCTGTATTGTAATTTCCTGAACTCAATAAATCTAATGCTTCTACCAGGCTGACTGAACGTGATTGTAGACGACGTATTTCTTTGCACAAGGCACTAAATAATGAATGTGGTAGGTGTGATCCTTCTGAATCTGATGTTTGTAAACCTAAAAGACAAAATCTATGAATAAGATAAAGCTAACGTATAGTAAGTAAATACAGAAACTTATCCATTAAGAAATAAATTTTGTCTTTCAACTAAACTGTTCATAAACACACATAAGAAAATGAAAAAAATAGGGGGTTCGGCGAAGAGGCTGTTTTCGGTGAATTCATTCACTTAGCTATATAATCGCATTTATATATAAATGCAGGAACTATAATTCGTTAGTATTATTCAAGATGTCATAGAAATTAAGTAAAGATGAAATCTGAGTAACAATTTGACTAACATGACAAAATAATTAATTATGAATGAGTTGCAATCACGGTGGGTATAGAAAAAAGGGGTAGGTGATAATTTGAATGGAAAGAAGCGTTACATGAAGGGGGGGAGATGCTTAGAAAAAAGCTCTGAAGATTAAAGCCGTGAAAGGATCAAGGATTGAACAGGTCTGTTTTGTATACAAAGCTCCAGCTTTTCCGTATGAATCTCTAAAGCTTCAGCAATTCAAAAGAGAGTTTCTTTTCATGCTGTAAATAACTTTGAAAGAGGTTGTTATTGAAATTCAATGACCTGTGCCTACTAGGTATTCCATTATCTCACTTCTTATAAATCCACTATTACATGCTTGTAGTCACATAGAATGGTGTTTTTGAACCTTTTTGGACAGAACCCAACGATGAATGTATTCAACTCCACAGGAGCAGGTGAACTGATACACACAAGCCATGCATCACAAAGCAACTTTCACATAGGAAAAAAAATTGTACATTCTCACCACCAACAAAAAAATTGGAAGAAGAACAAGCACGTCAGTGAAGAATTTCTTTTCGGCGGTTTCATTTTCAAAGCTGTACAATCGCAAATTTATACATTTTTTTCTAGTCTAAAGACTTGATAGTTAAAAATGGTTTGTCAAGCATGGTAACACAAATAGTGTCAATAAATGAGTTGTCATTAAAATTAAAGTGAAAAAAACCAAAAAGCTGATGAGTAGTGAATATTAATCAAGTTTGAACAAGAAGTCTGGAAACTGAATTGTGATCAGGCAGAGCATAGCAACAAGAATGAGTAGCAAATTTCTTAGGAAGTGAATAGTGTCGAAATAGAAAGACGAAAAGGAAAAAGGGGGGAGTATAGGAGACTGAAAACTAAGACCATGAAAGGAGAAGGGGTTGAACACTCTTCTTTTGTGCATACAGTTCAGGCTTCTCTATTTAGATGCAAGAGCTTCGGCGATGCAGAGTATACGAAGACATACAGCCTTTGAGAGGTTTCTTTTCACTTTATAAATGACTTCAAATGAGGAGGTTTTTGAGATAGAGTGATTTGTGTTCACGATGTGTTCAGTTATGTCACTCCTTATCCCTCCATTGTTACCGTTTTGTAACCATGCAGGATAGTGTTCTTGAACTGTTTTGGATAACAGTGACGTCGAACGACCTATATACCTGGCTCCATAAGAGCAGGTAAATTGATATATGCACGTGGAAGTGGTCAGATCCAAAAGTTTCTCCTTTGAGTTGTTAGAAATCGTTGGGCGACAAGAGAATACTAGTCTCAGCCTTAATGCAAAGAATGTTCTCTTTAGATCGTTTGATATCTAATTTTTAGTGTCAGCGGCAGAATCATCTTTGAAGTTGAAAGTTATATGGAGTATCTTTTTTGGCACAGTGGTAAGGTTCTCTTTGCGAGGTTTAGGTCTGATGTGTATGCCTATGAAGCGTGGTGGGAATCCGTTTTCCATCAGGGTGTTCTTTAGAACAGAAATTTCTTCTTCTAACACATCGGGACTGCAGATTCGCCTAATACGAGTGGCTAGAGATATGACCGACTTTCGGCTGTGACTCATTGGGACCCAACTATTAAAGTTCATCAGTAGACCATTCCACATTGGTTTTCTGTGAATTAACCTGCTTAACGTTCCATCGGCTGTTCTTGTAAGTTCTAAATCAAGAAAGTGAATTTTCGATCGATTTTCGACCTCAAGGGTGAATCTGATTATTGAGTGGCAGTTATTTAATATTTGTAGGACATGATTCGAATCATATTGATAGTCACAGAGAGTAAGAGTATCGTCCATGTACCTTTCGTACAGATGAAAACCTTCAATCGTTGATTTCAGGGGTCCGTTCTCCAAACTGGCCATAAAGCGGTCTGCTAGTGGTGGACTCAGTGGGGATCCCATGGCGATTCCATCTTTTTGTCTGTAAATCACGTCGTCAAATGTGAACTGAACGTTGAGTGTGCATCTAAGTAAAAGTTTCTAAAGGCGGGAGGTCGGTATCCCAACATTTATATTGTTATCTTCTATGTATCTGCATAATAATGAGATAGTTTCGGTAAGTGAAACATTGGTGAAAGATGACTCGACATCAAGTGATATCATACATTTGTTAGATACGTCTTCGTCTCTTATGCAATCAACAGATTCAAACGTGTCACATAGAGAGTGAATGGCGATTCGTCTTATTAAAGATTCTGGGATTTCGACTAGCCATTTTGCGATTGGATAGTAAGGAGATTCAAACATGTCTAGGATCGGACGAAGGAGCAGACCAGCCTTGTGAATTTTCGGTAATCCGTAAAGTCGTGGAACTGTGGAGCCTGTTGGTTTGATGCTTCCGTAGAGATCATTGGTTATTAGCTGATCATTTTTCAACCTTTTTAAAACATCAGTTCAATCAGTCTAGTCTTATTTTTCTCGTTACCAGGTTCATAGAATTTTTGTTTGAGAATAGAGCCAACATTTTGTCAATATAGACACTTCTATCTGGTATGACCACTTCCAAACTTTTATTCAGGCGCGTTATTATCAAATCCTTGTTGCATTTTAATTGTTTGAGTTGTTCTGTGTGCTGTTTTGTTAAGAAGCTGTGGCCCTTTGACTTTGTTCATTATTCCCATTGTGACATCAAAAACAAGATATTCAACGAAGAGGACTCTTTTCAACGAACTTATTCTCAAGCTGTACATTCATATATATATGATATATCAACATTATGGTTATCACCATCATCATTATTATTGTTCCAACCCCCATTATTTCGGTCAAATCTTTCTCACGGATTACAGTCTTTAAATATCATGTATATAAGAATGTACAGCTTGAGAATAAATTCTTTGAAAAGAGTCCTCCTCGCTGAATATCCTGTCTATGGTTATATGTGCTGAGGTATTGATGGCAGCAGTCTGTAACGGTCGATTCGAAGCGTTGAAACTCTCGGTCGGAAGTCGGGAGAAGATCACTAGTTTGGCTAATTAAATTTTCAAATTGTACATGTGTGTGAAGTTTGCTGATATATTGGTCAACATCACAAGAGAGGCTTTTCGCTGAAATACTTGTTCTTCTTTCAAATAATTATGGGTATATTTCACACAACAATAAAATTGTATTTAGATGCGATTGTACAACTTAGTGAATGAATTCGTAGCATACAGTCTCTTCGATGAACCACTTATTTACTCACTTTCTCAATAAAAAGTCAAAAGTAAAAAATCTGTCGCTTTCACCTTGTTCCTTTATTAAAAGCATACGGGTAACAAACTTAGAGTTACTCAAATAGAAAAAGTTTAGAATATGTCTGGTGACATGCATGCTTAAGCTGCTTTTATTATTTTCTAGCTAGTTTTCATCACAGAATGAATTCAGTTTTAAAAAAAGTCAATTAAAACCACAGAGTATTGAACTGTGGTCTTGTCCTGGTTTGGAACTTAAGAGGAAGTAGTTAATTCTCCCTGTAAGCATGTTATAGGTGAAGTACACTGGTTAATATTTTCGCAATTTTACTGACCGCACTACATAACGTAATCAACATTCACTGTTAAAGATGCTTATTTATTTACTTCAAGGTCTAATTGGTTTAGGCCCTAGTTAAGATATATGATTAAACCTTTAAGCAATCTTTTTGAAGTCAATCATTGGTGAGCACTGTTCTGATATCTAATTGTGTGGTATGTAGGGAAATGAGTAATTTTAAGGCAGATGTCACCATTGATTTTTTTCGTGATCTCTTGGTAACTATATGTGCGCAAATAATTATTCGAACATTAAGTATTCAGTGAGGTGATCCAAAAACTACCATAACAGGGTATTGCAGTTCTCTTAAGCTGTTCAGTTTTGTATGGCAGAGCGTGATCAGTAATGTGTATAGTAGGAAAGTATTTTGGACAAAAGTGCCTGATGGGTAGCGCACTGAAGGCGGTATTTGGATAATACAGGGACGATTACCTAATTTGAGAGAAAAAGTCTTTTGTAAGATAGTCTTCTTTGAGTTACATAGAAACCAAATGTCACAAGGCTCATCTGCTAACCAGTTACTTCATCACTTTGGTAAAGAAGGAACACAAAAAAATGTTTTTTACTCGTCATAATAACTGCTTGTTCCAGTTGGAATCGGACGCGAACATCAATTTATTAACCAGTAGGTGCTTGTATTATCCCATCATTGTTTGAACCGAATTGATTGGTCACTACTAGCATATGGGCTTCTGTACGGATGTTTCCGTATTGCCTGTCGTTTCAGTTTTGGTGGCTAGCAGTGGAATCCAGAACGCATGTTTCGTCTCGTTTGGGACTTATAAGGTGGATGTACCTGCATCTCAGTGAGCGGTATTGTTCCCACTATGACTCAGATTTGAGACCGATCGCTTGAAACGCCAGAGCGTTGTTCCCTAGGCCACCAAGTTCCGGGTTCGAGTCTCAGTAGAAATAACATAGCTTGCCAGAAGGCAGGTACATCCAGCTAATGGGTCCCAAGTAAGACGACATTCACGTCCTGGATTCTACTGTTAGGCCACCGTCCGTCAGTAGTATCAAAGTGTATACATTCAGCGTTGAGGAGTAAATAAGGTAAACTCATGAAAATGAATACACTCTTATATACGCTTACTTACCGTTATTATTTGAACGGCTAAAATAATTCATATGTTTTAATTTATTTGCCATGCCAAGTCTATGAGACTGACTTGATAAAAATTTCAAATTTTCACGTAATTTTTGTACTGCTGCAATTTTAGCCTGTCTTTCATTCGCCCAGGCTTGTGATAACAAATCCATCTATAAAAATAAACAGTTATTAAGGTACATGAGATTTTAAAGGGATAAGATAGTTTCATTGATCTGTATGCAAAAGTGAGATCGGAAATCAAGCTATTCATCATAAAAGTAGTACAATATTCCATACTTAGGTCAATATTAGCTTGTTGCTGACAATATCCTTAAATATTCGATAATATATACTCAGTTAGTATATTAAGACAAAATTTAGCTGATTTTACGGTTGTCACATTTTTACTGGGTGGATTTTCAAAGTGTGTGTGTTTCATTTCGACTAATCAGCTAGACAGTCATAAAAGAATTTCTACTGAAATATTGAAAAGACGGACTTCGATGCTCAATAAGGTTTTTAAGTCTTTAATGAGACATTCGATAGAAGAGTACACTTTATTCTGTGGTTCCATACCATTAGTAACCCTTTTTTGATTATCTAATATTATCCTACTTAGGGTTTGAGAGAAGTGAAAATTGGAGTATGGTGTTCATACTTCAGCATCGTACTCACTTATCAGTTATTCAGTGTCTGGCTTGACATATGAAATGGGTCATAGTGGTGGAATGGAGTAAATATTTATGTAACTGCAATTTTTAGGTATTTTGCCGTTTTATCTAATCTTATTCCGTATTTAAACCTGACTGTTTTTACTACTTTTGTTCGCCTCTTGTTGGTTCAGTATTATGATGCTGTTCGCTAAGTGTAGCGGGTGGAGTTCAAAAGTTACCATAATTGATCCCAGGATAGTAATAATATATCTGTTTCTTTATACTGACCAATTAGAGTTTGATTAGTGCTATGAAGAACATTTTTATCGCAACATATAAGTAGTCTATTTCCTCACTTATCTTGGAATAAAACTGGCTTTTCTATTATGGTTCGAAAACTGCTATGGCCACTAACAATGCTGGATATCGACTGTCAGTCACCAACGTTCAACAAATTCCTAGTTGATTCCCGATCTGACTAATTGGTGGAGAAGATACGGTGACATATAGAAACGTATATTGGGGTCGAAGGCGAGAAGACAAGAACAAAGGAAAATGTATCTAATATAAGGATAGTTGGCCATTTAAAAGTATCCTATTGATTTAGTGATCCATCTAACTATGGACGGGATAACATAAAGTACATTTTGACTGATTCCTCTTCAAAGTAATCTTTTCTCTCTATCCCTATATCATTTTCATGTATCCAGTTGTGCTTCAACTGACTACTAAATTGTGAAGGATGATATAAAGCGAACCTGTGAGATAGTACGATTAATTTGCATATGATCTAGAAATTGCACTATCCAAGTTGATATTTCTCACTGCTGAGTATTTTTTTTCAACTGCCCAACTGTTATGTTAACAGAATTTCCGTTAGAAACCACACTGTAGCTAAGATCATGATGTGTAATCTCCAACACAAAAGTGTCAATAGCTAGCGAAAGATATTGTTACTGAACAACTTGAGTAGTTAGAAACCATTCAAAATGATCTGCAGGTTTCGGCATCCAGATGAGAGTAATCTATCTAAACACCGGATAGAAGTTATGGTCACATATCGCATCTAGTTATCTCCGCTGAGTTCTTTTTTCAGCAAAAACATTGTCGACACCACAGTTAGGCAGCTGAAATTGTTACTCAGCTATGAGAAATATCAACGTGGACCATTTGTAAAATCGGTCATCCTATTTTTGGTATACCAGTCCATACAAGTCAGTTAACCAACCAAATGTAGATAATTTTAATTTATTCGGCTGTATTAGCTGAAATTGTCCGTGTACACTGCTAATGAGCTCGGCACAGAACAAGCCAAACAGTTGTCCGGTATTTACATAGATCACCCTCATATAGCTGGAAAAATCTACAGATCAGCAGCCTGAGTGGTTTCTTACTACTCAAGTTGATTAGTAGTTTTATCTTTCTCTAGAACCTATGTGTTTGTTAAATTTTAGCTCGCGTAAACTTCAACATTCATGATTAAATTTCACCCGGCTTCATATTAATTCCTTCATCTTCAAATCCTTCTTGACTGGTATTTAAGAAAATTGTATTGACGGATATCTCATGCGTGATTAATTGTTTTCTAAGAAGTTGGTTAGCAAAGTTTTGATCACAGATTGATATTATCTGAATAACTATTAGAAACCAGAGAGAACTGCTATTTTATGCTTATTTGAGTTAACATTTTATAGAAGCACACACTCACAGTTACTTTCTAAAAACTTAGGTTGAGAAGTGAATACTTGACTTATCAGGTACTTCTGACATCATTTCATGGTGCAAGCCATCTGTGAACCAATTAACTCTTAATAAACTATGAAACGAAAAGTAATTACTTGTCGACTAGTTACTTAAAGTTTTAATAAACAGATGCGATTTATTGTAGACCTAACTAAATCAGAAGCAACAGTGAATGCTAACCGATAACTTACGATTTCGATCATGGTAATTCGTCCACAGACTGGAGTTAGATGTTAGTTGTTGGATTCCAACTAAGTGGATAGTAACATCCTCATTGAAAAGTTGAAAGTCACTGATACAGTTGACTGTACCATAAAGAAGAAACATTCAAATGTTTATGTGGTACATGGGTTTTATCTGAGAAATAACTAGCATTTCAGTTCGATAAGCTCAATTTTGTGGTCTTGTTTGCTTCTTTAAATAGTACCTGCATCTTTTGATCCAAATAATCCTTTTTCACTATGACTGCTTCGATGAGAAGGGTCAGTCACTTTGACGCATCATTAAAATGAAGTAACTAAATATAATTACCCTTACAGGAGTTGGTTATATGAAATCCTGAGATTTACTGGTAAAAGAAACAGGATACTTGACAGTTGCGTGACTCAGTAGCCTTGTGCATGCCACTCTTGTGTTTCAAAGAGATAGGCTGTGCATTTAGGTCTCAGTGGGAATATTATAAGCCATTGGGATAGTCTCAGTTCCAAGTAGGACGAAGCATATATCCTGAATCGTACTGCTAGGGACTATCAAGCGGATAATATGCAGGATACATTGGTTTCGAATAATACTAATAACAATCACTTTATACCAGACAACAATTTTTAGTAAAGTATGGAGTTCTCAGTGTGATATTTCAACATATTTACTCCCTTTGGAATATTTTAAAATTAAACAGTCTTGGTAGGTAAATAATGTTCGTAATAAAAGTATGGTAAGCAACAATATACAACAATCAGTTGTTTTTAGGCTACATATTGTTTATATGTACGTTGTTACACTAATGGGGGGAGGGCGTATGAGGAAAGTGCCCGTAAGCTTGTTGGTGGAGGTCCATTCAGTCAGTATGACAATATGTAGCTTCAGCTAACTATTGTTGTAATGGCTATATGGTGTATTGTTATGCGTTCAGGGGCCCACTGCAATCTACTGCAAAATTTTGTAGTAATTTTGTTGTCAGCTTGTCTAACAATAGGTTGAAAATATTTTAAGACTGTGAAACAGTACGTCTTACGAATAAAGTAAAGTGGGAATCTTGAGTAGTAAAAATACAAAGAATGCCAGAGAATTTTTACAAGCTTGGTATTCAGTTCAGTCAGTGACCCCCAGACATATTAACATTAGCCCATTCTGTCAACCAATAAGAAATAACAAGAAGGGTCAAAGTTCATGACAGTAGGACAACCAAAATAAACAGATATGGAGACAATGACAAAACTTTAACGGAAACAGCCAGTCACATACAAGGCCATTAAGACAAGCTACTAGGATACTTGCGGGGAACAAATTATAGCTCACTTTGTCCTAACGTCTGTACTGATGATGCTATCTAGAATGACAGTGAAAGCTTCAGGATTAAACCATCCAGCTCAGAGAACATAATGCCATCAAAAACAGCAAACCAGACTCAGTTAAGTGGCATAGAATAAACGAATATTGAATTCATACGTACATACATACATACATACATAAGCTTCTTGTTATAATCTGTTACATAGTGAACTAGTGAATGGCGTAAAAATAAGATTTTTTAACTTTCTACTTTTCAAAGAGTGACACTGGCGATTAATTGCCCTACCAACTGATGTAATGGCAAAATATTTCTGTATTTTTGAGATGAATGGGGATTTTAATTTAGAAGTAGTATTCATCATGGACTGATATCAGTTGGGGAACCATTGGAAATCTGGAAGCATAGGACAGCTGTTTCGTCCTAGTATGGGACTCCTCAGCAGTACACACCCACGACCCGGCTAGGGATCGAACTCAGGACCTTCAGGTTTCACGGAGAACGCATTAACTATCCAGCCACTGGGTCGGTTTCCAGTGGTTCACAACTTCCAATTTCTGTCAATTCACGACATAGCGCGACTGTCACCCAAGGTCTTCAGTTAGCATCCACTTCACTTCCGACTGGTTGACCGTGCAGGTCACCACTTCTCATTTGGGCTTTGTGATATGCATCTGGAAGCAGGTTATTACTGTTATTACGGTGACCTTTGAAACCACTCCTTTTGAAACCATTTCGATCGTTAGGTTGTGATTCACGTGAAAGCGAAGGACAAGATAACTTGTAGATCCTTCTGCAAAGATGTAGACCTTTACGATGTTATAAAAATGTAGTTTTTATGACTTCTTTTCTTTCAAAAAAGTGTGTGAGTGATACAGCACAACGAATTCTCAACTCTTGGTGAAGATGAAGAGTATCAGTGAAACTTCCACTTCAGAGAATGTCAATAGTGCATAACATTTATCTGACCTTTTCAAACAATATCGAATTAGATAGAATCAAGAGAAAGACAAAACACTCTGACTTACTTTATTCATTGCTTCTGTCCATTCTTTCCTTTTAGTTTGTATGCTCACACACTGATCACTTTGTAGACTTCGAGCTTTAATTTCCATTTGTTTAAGTTGATGAATACGGAGACTGTAAAGAAAACAAGAAATGATGGTAAAAACAAGCTAGGCGAGTTGTGCTAATATGTGTTAATTGGTTACTTATATCAATTGCACCTACAGTTATGCTTTCATCTGTAGCTAATTCAGCAGCTGATGAGTACCTGCTTGAAGCACAAGTTTTCCAACAAGATAATTTTTCCAAATAAATTTTGTAAATACTTTTCAGTTTGGAGTCACAGAATGCATTCGCTGATTTTAAGAGATGCAGCGTGAAGCTAATTACTCAGTTAATCTAACTCAATTTTCCAATGGAATAAAATTTACACAACTGACCAATCACTAATGCCTCCACATTAAGATATAATAAGGCTGAGAGGGATTTAATAAGAAGTATATACTTCCTTGAAGTTAATAATGAATACCACGCAGCATGAAAAGTGAACCCACAGGCTCCTACTTTTACCTCATAGGCGTCTCATGAGTAAGTAGTTTTAGTCAAATAACACCAAATAACTGGACACAGTCTGGTAAGATAAAATATAGCTGACAGTGTTTCGTATTTTTAAAATTTCATGCGAAACCATATTTAGACAGTTTTTAGTATCGTATTTTAAGCATTCAAACTGGTAAATTTAGTAAATTTCAGACTGATTACATGTGCACCTTTTCAAATCCACTACACTCCTATGTATTTTACCGTTTGTCCATTGTTTTATTTGCTGAGATTGTATTGCGTATATTTCAAATATATCGTTTAGATCCACTTCACGTTTGTATTAGTTTTTACTTAAAAATCTTAACGCATGGATTATGAAATTAATGGTTATGCAACTTAAAATAGTGTTAGGTCGATAATTTCATAGTAAATTTTCTTTTAATGAACCATTTAAGCATAATCTAAGTTCATTCAAGTAAGTAAACAACTTTTATCAGCGTTTTTGGAAGTTTTTCAAATTTATATGGCGAAAATATCTTGTTTCAGTTCACCACTGTTAAAATGTATAAGTCATAAGTGTCATTTAGCTAACAAAAAAACATTTTCAAAGGAAAGTTATCACGAAGTCATGAGTTGAATTAACTGATCCAGCAGAGCTTTCCTGGTTTTTACGAATTTCTGAAACAAGGAAAAAGTATCGATATGTGTAGGCCTAAAACAAACTAAACTAGGATTTGATTTGCAACCTATTTTTCTATATTTTTCTAATTACAGTAACACGAAGTATTGGATGGAGATAAGATATAAGAAGAAAACATGTAGGCAAAAATGTTGTTCTAGTGATTGACTTAGTTGTAGAACGCGCTTTTCCTCCTAATTGAGGCTCATCAGCTAGATGTACTTGCACCTCAGTGAATATTGTTCCCACTATTTTTTTTCCAGTTAGCTCTCTTCAGGATATGGTCTCAGATACATACAACATTACCTATACATCATATGTCCAACCAATTTTGGCATTTTTTGGGTCTGTAATAGCACGATAGCAAACAAGCAGTCAGGAACTATCAAGAAAATAGTTGTGTGTTACTAGCTATATTACTGATTGTAATAATTATGAGAATAACACAATAGTTAAGGAATAAATGTCACTAAAAATTTTACAAAATAAAGTTGCCAACCACGAAATAAAAAAGCATGTAAATAATCAAAGTCCAAAACAATATGGAAGGTTATGTCAATGAAGTAGGGAATAATAAAAGAGAACTGTATGGGACTCTTCAGCAGTGCGCACCGATGACCTGATCATCGATCGAACTTATGATTTTCGGATCTCACGGCGACCACAGAACCATAAAGCCAGTGAGTTGGAATCTGATGGCGTGAATATCATTTGCTCTCATATCCGACTCGGTTTGTCCCACATATGATGACTTATTAGAACTTCGGGATATCTCATCATGAAGCATATCATTAATGAGCACAGGATAAAAATTCACTTTGAAGGTTTGTGGGGATTTATTTCATCTACAAATGGTATTCTTCAAGGCCGTCCCATGTTGTAGGTTCTCCAGATGATGTCAATTCGTGACGAATACCACCGTAACATCAATAAATCTCCACAAACCTTCAAGATGAATCAGAAGGATTTTAATGGTTTAAATCAGTTTTAATTTCTCTTTGGTCAAGATAGAAATGATAGTTGGGTTAACTTTTTCTAAACACAGAGACTACGGTTATTTACTCTAATTGGCTTCATTAAGGGATATAACTTTATATTGTGAGATATTCTCTTTCTTTTCCTAGTACAACGTGCTATTTTGGTTACCAAAGTAAATAGTGTGTCAATAAGAAAGGAAATTGTGATGTAATAGGGTACTTAACAGACACCTATTCAGTTACGGTCAATGATTCATGTAAAACTGTATGCAAGATTGCCTAGATGATAATGTAACATATTAGATTTTCAGCAGTAATTGTGTGTAGTGCAGACCATGGATGGATAAGAGACATCTACAACAACGAGTAAATAATTAACCTGAATATATAATAGTGGGAATGGATAGAATTAAAGCTTTTAGTGGGAATAAAAAGTGATATTTTAATCAGAGGTTGCTATATAGTGTTTTACAGTTTCCATACAAAATGCAATCTTAAGATAACCATACTAGGATGAAACAGTTGTCCAGTGCTCCCAGGTTTTCAATGGTTCCCTAACTGATGTCAGTCCATGATGAATACTACCTCAAATAACAAAATTCTTATTCTGATGAAAGGAGAAATATTAGTGTATGTATAGAAATAAATTTTGTACTACTTTGTTTGATTTTATGAATGTTATCAAAGCAGACAGACTCATTGAGTGTAACTTTAAAGGCACTTCAGGAAGCTAATACATCAAGTTGCTGCTCGTGAAGTTTTGCAGCAATATAAAATAAGAAGAACACCATAGAACCTTTTTATTTTGGTCTACATATATATATGCATGGTTTATATCAATAACTATCCAAAGCTTTACCCCTTCCAAGCAGATATTAACTTCATTATAAATTTTCTTCTTCAAGCTAAAGAGATAAAATCTCATCATTATCTGACACAATCGATTCCTAAATCATAAGTAACATGTTTTTCTTCTGAAACTGCCATTTATTCTTTCTTGTTTGTTTCAGTAATCACTAAACAGTGATTCTCTGATTTCGATTGCACCTCAAAGCTTCTAAACTCTGTCTGTTATTTGTTGATCAATTTTTTGACAACAGCATGAGTCTAAGCTGATTATTTATTTTTGATAGAGACTTAAACGGTGAATTAAGAAAATTATTTTAAACGCCTTGTTGAAGTTACCATTGAAATATATTTAAGGGGTCAGTGTTAGTAGTTGATTGAACTAGGGTTCGTATATCTAACTAATAGTTATATTTTGAGATAGATAAATAAACTGTAGGATGGTTGAAGGTGAAATGAGAATTTGGTCCATGGTGGGATTCGAACCAACGACCATTGGGTTTCCAGCCTGGTGTTCTACCAACTGGGCACCAGGACAGAAACCCGGTGGTCACTGGTTCGAGTCCCACCATGGACAAAATTCTCATTTCACCTTCAATTGTCACCCAGTATCAATACTAGTCTAATCAAGCCACAGCTATCTCCCACAGGTGGTCAAAAAAATAAACATCTCATAATATATGTATTCCTATAAGCCTTTTTGATCTAGGAGAATTTAATTTACAAATTAAGAAGAGTAATTTATCAATATTCATTTATGAACATGTGACTGCTTAAACCTCAGAGTAAAAAGTTATTTTCAAGTCAGTGAAAATGTCAAGGTGAATATATACAAAATAAATACCAACATTAAGGTAGGTCAAGGTTATGCAGATACATACATAGAATTGTAGACAACTTTTCATTAACTACAAAGGATATAGTTTACTGATTTTCAAATGAGTAAGTAGTCGACATAGGTCAATTTCTGTAGTATTCACTGGTGACTATGGGCTGAATCTAGACGAATGTTTCATCTACTTCGAGATTTGCCAGGTGAATCTACTAGCGTTCACATGTAGGGGTAGTCCTTCACTTATAATTTCAAACACCATGGAATTATCAATAAACTACCCAGTTATTTCAGTCACTTGGGTACCGTGGTAAAGTATAATTTCATAGTACATTGCTTATTTAATATACCATACAATGATAGAGTATTATTTATCGGATAACGTTCCGAGCAGGATTTATCGCTCATATTCATATCAAAGTAATCACATCGATTTCACTGGTTACTAGCCGGTCCTAAGCCCGGGTATACAGGGAAGGTTGGGCATAGGGCTAGCAACCCTACCCCGTAAAGCCAATCCAACTGCTACAGAAACTCCGAAGCACAAACAAAATATAAAAAATAAACTTATTCCTCACTGGAATCGGAGAGACGAAATGACGCCGGTGGGTGAAAACCTCCCTTCGGGAAGCCAATTGGCCGATGTGTCTTCTCTCGGTGAAAGCGAAAGTAAGGATGGGGACATGGAATGTCCACACTAAGTTTGAACCTAGCAAGGCTGACTAGGTTGCAAAAGAGATGAGAAGGTATAGCACAGAAGTGTTAGGAATCTGAGAGAAATCTGCAGATGGAATGGAAGTGGCCTCTCCAAACTGTCAACTAGAGAGTCAATAATCTACTCCAATATTGTCACTCAGACAACCACGAGCACACTCAGTTTTAGAGTGGCTATCATGATGTCCCCAACACCATCAAGGGCTCTCATACAGTGGGAACAGTGGGATCATGACAGCAAGATGGATTCAACTCGAAAAAAAGAAAGTCATAACCATTCAATTCTACGCACCTACAAATAATGCAGAGCAAGAGAAAAGGAGGAATTCTACAGACAACTGCAATCAACACTGGACGAGATCTCAGTTGGCGACATCAACATTCTAGTGGGTGGGATGACATGAATGCCAAACTGGGAGCGGACAACACAGGAAGATAACCAACCATGGACCGAGAAGCACTCGGTGAAATGATGAATGAGAATGAAGAACTGTTTCCAGAATTCTTTGCATTCAACGATTTAGTGATTGGAGGCACTGTGTTCAAGCACAAGGATATTCACAAAGCAGCGACATGGATTTCACCAGACACCAGAACACACTAAAAACCAGATCGACTTCATCTCAATGTGGAGAAAGTGGAGATGCAGCCAGCCTACTGGACAAAAGATCAGGAAGGGGAGCAGATGTAGGTACAAATCACTTGCTGTTTAGTGCAAGGAACCTTCGAAATCAAGTTGAAAACCTTCAAACAAGCTGGTGATGACAGACCACAGTTCAAGTTGAACACCCACAACAGGAACTGAAGGACGAAACTACAAGGGACATCTTCACGCCAGCCAGCCATCCAAACAAAATGGGAGATATCGAGCAACATCCCTGAAGAAACCTGTGTGGATGAACACTGGAAGTCTTTGAAAGAGATGTGGAAGGAGACCTGCACAACTGTATAAGAAGGAAGAAGAAAGAAGATAAGGAATGGATCTCGAAGGAGACATGGAAGCTGATAGAGGAGGGAGAGGAAGATGGTGATGGTGAAGCAGAAGATAAACCAGTGCAAGGATGAACAACAAAGGGAGAACTGAGTACAACGTATAAAACACCACACTGGACAAAGAAGTGAAGAAGAGTGCGTGCAAAGACAAAAGACACTTCTACGACACACTGGCAAGTGAAGCAGAACAGTCTGGAGGTAGAAGAGACCTGACAACATTGTATCAAATAACCAGGTTAATGAATATCTGGGAGGGAAGAGATCAACACAGATGAAACCAATAAAAGATGATGAAGGAAATCTAATTACCAAAGGAAACGATGGGTTGACCGCTTCTGCACTTCGTTCAGAAATACCACCAGCAGCCGTGCCACAGAACTATCAGTGAACACAAGCACTTCGAAAACAGCAGAAGTCCTGAATGCAGCAGGATCAGATGGAATCCCATCAGAAGCATTGAGAACAAACGTGGGAACAACAGCGGATATGCTCACATCACTACTCTAGAAGGTCTGGAAGCAAGGAAGGGAAGGCACCTGGCGATTGGACGAAGAGCTACATTGTCAAACTCCCGAAGAAGGGTGACCTGAGGCTTTGCAAGAACTGGCGAGGAATCACGCTCCTGTTCACCCAAAGCAAAATATTAAGCCGCATCATCCTCCAGAGACTAAAGGATGCACTGGATTCAAAACTATGACCGGAACACGCTGGCTGACTGGATTCAGGAAGTACAAATCATGTGCAGATCAGATTGCAACGCTACACATCATCATAGAACAGAGTATAGAATGACAGAATGGCAACTCTCTACCTCAACTTCATCGACTTTGAAAAGGCCTTCGACAACGTCGAGCAAGAAGTAATTTGGCAGTTGCTTCAACACTACGGAATACCACAAACCTTTATCAGCCTCATTCAACAGCTATGTGAAGACGCCACATGCCAAGTAATTCACAATGAAAAGTCCAGTGATGCCTTTGAAGTGAAGACAGGAGACAGGAGTAAAACAAGGCTGTCATCTACTATCACCCATGATATTCCTGATTGTGGTCGACTGAACTGGATCATGCAAGAAACAGTGAGGAGCGAGAAGAGGGGGATACACTGGATCAGAGAAAAGATCCTAGGAGATTTGGATTTTCCCGATGACTTGTGGCTAATATCGCACAAACTTGGAGATCTACAGGCGAAAACTAACAAGTTGACAGAAGAGGTGAGGCATCGAAGACGGGACTTCAAGTGAATATAGAGAAGACAGAGGTGATGAAGATACCCAACCAACACCAACAACAACACCAACAACAACAACAACAAGCTCCAATCACCATGAACGGGAGAAACTTAAAGGAAGTAGCCTCCTTCACCTATCTAGGCAGCACTGTTTCAACTACAGGCGGCATAGATGAAGACGTCAAAGTAGCCAGGATCGGTAAAGCAAGACAGGCTTTCATTAACCTGAAACCAGTGTGAAGATCTACTGCACTCAACTCAGCATAAAGCCTGAACAATATGCGGATTTTTAACACCAATCCAGTCAAGTCAGTGCTGCTAAATGGTTGAGAGACTTGGCGTATTACGAAAGGGATTTCCAACAAATTACAGACATTCATCAACCACTTCCGCCTACACTGGCTCGTTACTGAAGCTCAGATGGATTGCCATAAAGAATAAGCAACAAGGAACTCTGGTTGACTGGCAACGAACCAACGAAGCAAGGACCTATCGCTGAACAAATATGCAGTGGAAGTAAGTGTAGATGGATTGGGCATACACTGAGAAGGCCGAGTGGGGACATCACGCTGCAGGCCAGTCACTCGAGTGGAACCCCGATTGGAAGCGACGAGTTGGGTGTGCGGGATGGGGGTGACGCGGAGGAGATTGTGGGAGGAGGAAATGAGAACTTGTGGGCTGTCGTGGAGCCAGATTCAAAAGACTGCAGAGAAGAGAGTGGAATGGAGATGGGTTACTGAATCCCTATGTTCCACTAGGAACCCAAGGGACAAGTAATAAATAGTAATAATATTATGTAGTCCAACAGTTTTTCATTTTTTATTTCAATGGTAGTAACATTTTCCAGATATCTGCAATATATGATGAGCCATTCATGTTACATGTGTTCAGTGTTGATTCAGTGGACAAAGATTCTTTGATCAATCTCTCTCTCCATCTAGCCATATTAGATTTTTGAAGTGCCACCCTATCCTATCCTTTAATGTGATTATGGATCAATGCATGGAAAGCGATAGCCGAGTTTTAAAAATCTCATTTACTTATTTCACTAGAGTAAACCATTGTATATTTTGTTAAATATTTGTATTCTGCTTTTCTGACTGACCCAGACAGACCGCTTTAGCTTATGTACCTGACCTCGCATCGATTACATGGTATTTAGTAAATTAGATTATTTTGCTTAATTGGCTCTACGGGATCTCTTAGCCTACAAAGTTTCTCTTTGTATGAGTTTATGGGTTTAAATGCCACCCTAATCCTGGCATTGTTGAGAATTCTACGTGAAATTTCCTTTTGTATACGGTAACACCACAAAGGATTTGGATTCCCTTTTAGGCATACCGCAGTTACCACTGATACTGTCACCGTTTCTCGCATAAGTCCTTATAAACTTTTTAATAAATTCTGAAGGGTAGATACTAAGAGTCAGTATCTCTTTAATGTGTTTCATTCCCTTATTTATGTTTTCTGGCTTACCGGTCGAACTAATAGCCTGACTACTTAGACATTTTACCTATACTACCTTAACAGAATGAGGTGAGATGATGTGAAATCCAAGTATCTTTTCAAATATGTCGGCTCTCTATAAACCCTGGTATTCAAGTTCCGATCTTCTCACCTTTTGATTTTTCAATTCAACATCGGTAATTCTCCTTCTAATTCAAAAATGAATTGGATTGGATCTACTATGGAGTTCATGTGTGCAAAAAAACTCTGGATATGTTCCGATTTCAAAACAGTAAATGCATCATCTACTTATCTCCATCATACTTTTGAGGCTAATTGATGCGATAGCTAGTGATCTGTTGTTATTGATTGAAATGAAATTGCTTGTTTTGGGGTTAGAGGTGGTCAACAAGTTTTATGCTTGTTACCATATATCAATGAGGTGTACCTGCGACCTCGAGGAAAGTGATATCAGTTCTAAGGTCTGAACCTAGACCATTTTAATGCTGCATCCAGAGATGTTACCGCAGAGCTATTTGGCTTGTGACTAACCTTCTGTTAGACTGGATTACACATAATTGGTTGTTCACTGGAGGGTGGACTAGTTTCATGTCGTGTAATTCTGAATGCTAACAGAACCCTATCAATCATTTTACAATTTCGTCATCAATCTAGGAGGATTCAACAATATAAAATTAGTTAATATTCAATGACAGAGCAATCAAAGTCATTTATCATTATGAGCACATTAAATCAAACAGCAGACACAAGTTTCAAGGTGGTTCAACAAATAATTCCAAAGACACCATTAATGTGTCAATTCTGTTTATTAGTTCAACAATAGGAAATTATTGACCATAATATGTAGACTGTTTTCGTTGAAATCATTTCATCTAGAAGAGAGGATAATGAACTGTTTTATTTTGAAGTTTATCTGATAAATAATGGGCAGATAGACCGATTTCTATCATTTCTGGGAGATTTAAAGAAATTGTAATCCATAGGTGAATATGAATTTGTGCTGAGGGTTTTGACGAGAATAGCAATAAAACCTTAACAATTAAACCATCCAACTCAAACAACACAACACCATCGGAATATAATACTGTTTAATGTGTATATGTATGTGTAGTTTCTTTAGAAAAAGACTGAATCACAACCATTTCCAGGAATAAAATCTTCATACTTCTTCGAAGAGGTCATATTTACGATTTGGTTGTTTACATTAAACGATCCATTATTTCACAGATTTCACTGCTAGTTGTGTCTCCAAGTCTTGTATACATTTAAATGACCGTAAGTTTTGTTCAATAGAAACTTTAGTCCACAAAATATCATTAGAATGCACGGGAAAACAAAAACAAAAAGAGGAAACCCGTTTTTTCCATACACAATGTACATGTTTTGAATAAATTTGTAATACCTATGTGTAAGTTCATTATTTCTTGACATGTACCGGCGCAAGTGATCGTGGGTGGAATAAAAAAGAATATTCTAAATTTAAGTGTAAAACTTGGGCACTGTGGTAGAATGTAATTCCATATTAGATTTGTTTATTTGATATAAAACGCACAGTGATACAGTATTATTTACTTGATTACGTTTCGAGCATAAATTATTACTGCTCATAATCATATCAATGTAATCACACTTCTTTCGATATCTGATTTTATAGTCCTGTCACCTGATCTCTCTTTGTTTTTTTGTTTTTTGATTGGTAGTAAAGTTTTCCATATCTCTGGTATAGGTATTGCGTCATTCCTATTACATGTGTTGGGTGTGGATTCGATGAACAAAGATTCAGTAATTAATCTCTCTCTCCACCTAGCTATATTGGACTTAAGTACAGTGGCTTTGTCCCACCCTATTGTGTGGTTGTGTGTTAATGAATGTAATGCAATGGCTGAGTGTTTTTCTAGGTTATTGATCTTATTGGGGTCTGTCGTTCTATGTTTAGCTAAATTCCTATGTTCTGTTAATCTAACTGACCCCGACCGGCTAGTTTGACCTATGTATTTGACCTCACAGTCATTACATGGAATTTGGTAGATTATATTATTTTGCCTAATTGGTTCTATGGGATCTTTTAGCCGACAAAGCTTACCTCTAAGTGAGTTTGTTGGTTTAAATGCCACCCTAATTCCAACCTTGTTGAGAATCCTACGTATGGTTTCTGATGTTCCTTCCTTGTATGGTATCACAATAGAGGTGTTGATTTCCTTTCTATCGTTATTATTTGTATTTGTATTAGTGTTATTATTTTGCTTCTTATGCGTCCGTGTGAATTTCTTAATAAAATGATGGGGATAATTATTAATTATTAACGCTTCTTTTATGTGTTTCAATTCCTTTTTTAAGTCCTTACAATGACTAGTGAGTTTCTCAGCTCTGTTATTTAGACATTTGACTAAACCCGCTTTAACTGACACTGGATGAGATGACTTGAAGTCTAGATACCTGTTAGAATGTGTTGGTTTTCTGTAGACGGTAGTATCTAAACCACCATCTATCCTTCGTTTTATTCTGCAATCAAAACCTAATCAAGTAAATAATACTGTATAACTGTGCGCTTTATATCAAATAAACAAATCCAATATTCTAAATTCCCTAATCATTAGTTGATTGGATACCATCATGCATAGTTATCAGGTGGGTTGATCAATGCATGTATTCATGTACTAATTAAAACTGAAGTATATGAGAGTGGTCATTCCCAAAGATTAACCTTTGTAGGTCAAGCTATTCATCCCTGTATACCAATGGGGAATTACAAGTATCAAAATAACAACAGACACCCGTTGCACAATAGATGGCTATCGTCCCCCATTTATTATTATTATTATTATTATTAGTCCCTTGGGTTCCTAGTGGAACATAGGGCTTCAGTAGCACGCCTCCAGTGACCTCTGTTCTCTGAGATCTTTTGAACCTGGTTCCACGACAGCCCACAACCTCTCATTTCCTCCTCGCATGACCTCCTCCATGTCACCCTCGGACGTCCAACTCGTCGCTTCCCATGGGGATTCCACTCGAGGGCCTGACGCGTGATGTCCTCAGTCGGCCTTCTCAGTGCATGGCCAATCCATCTCCACTTCTTCCTGCATATTTGTTGCGTGATAGGTTCTTGGTTGGTTCGTTCCCAGAGTTCCTTGTTGCTTATTTTTTCTGGCCATCTGATCTTCAGCAGCGAGCGTAAGCAGTTGTTGATGAATGTCTGTAGTTTATTGGAAATGCCTTTCGTGACGCGCCAAGTCTCTGAGCCATACAAGAGCACTGACTTGACGTTGGTGTTGAAAATCCGTATCTTGTTCCGCATGCTGAGTGCAGAAGATCTCCACACTGGTTTCAGGCTAATGAACGCCTGTCTTGCTTTTCCGATTCTGACTTTGACGTCCTCGTCCGTCCCGCCTGTAGTTGAAACAGTGCTTCCTAGATAAGTGAAGGAGGTTACTTCCTTCAAGTTTCTCCCGTTGACGGTGATTGGAGTTTGTTGTTGTTGTTGATGGTGGTGGTGCGGTATCTTCATCACTTCTGTCTTCTCTATATTCACCTGAAGTCCCGTCTTAGCTGCCTCCTCTGTCAACTTGTTAGTTTTTGCCTGCAGATCTTCAAGTTTATGTGACATTAGGCATAAGTCATCGGCGAAATCCAAGTCTTCTAGGTTCTTTTCCGTCGTCCAGTGTATCCCCCTCTTCTCGCTGCCTACTGTTTGCTGCATGATCCAGTCCACCACAATAAGGAATATCATGGGGGATAGTAGGCAACCTTGTTTCACTCCTGTCTTCACTTCAAAGGCATCACTGAGCTTCCCATTGTGGATTACTTGGCATGTGGCATCTTCATATAGTTGTTGAATGAGGCGGATAAAGGTTTGCGGTACTCCGTAGTATTGAAGCAGTTTCCAAATTACTTCTCGGTCGACGCTGTCAAAGGCCTTCTCAAAGTCGATGAAGTTGAGGTATAGAGCTGATTGCCATTCTACGCTCTGTTCTATGATGATACGAAGCGTTGCAATTTGGTCAGCACATGATTTGTACTTCCTGAAGCCTGCCTGTTCCGGTCGCAGTTTTGAATCCAGTGCGTCTTTAAGCCTCTCCAGGATGATGCGGCTTAATATTTTACTTGGGGTGGATAGGAGAGTGATTCCGCGCCAGTTCTTGCAAGCACTGAGGTCTCCCTTCTTCGGCAGTTTGACAAGGTAACCCTTCTTCCAATCGTCAGGTACCTTCTCTTCCCTCCACACCTTCTGCAATAGTGGTGTGAGCATGTCCGCTGTTGTCTCTGCATCTGTTCTCAGTGCTTCTGGCGGTATTCCATCTGGTCCTGCTGCTTTCCCGCATTTCAGTAGCTTTATGGCGTTCAGGACTTCCATTTTCGTTGGGGGATTTATGTTCACTTGTAATTCAGCGGCTGCAGGTGGTATTTCTGGACGAAGTGCAGGTGGTGGTCGATTCAAGAGCTTCTTGAAGTGGTCGGCCCATCGTTTCCTCTGTTTCTCTTCTTTTGTAATTAAATTTCCTTCTTCATCTTTTATTGGTTTCATCTGTGTTGGTCTCTTCCCTGATAGCAACCTGGTTATTTGATACAATGTCGTCAGGTCTCTCTTACCTGCAGCCTGTTCTGCTTCACTTGCCAGTGTGTCGTAGAAGTGTCGTTTGTCTTTGCGTGCACTCTTCTTCACTTCTTTATCCAGTGTTTTATACATTGTGCTCAGTTCCTCTTGTCGTTGAGCATCCTTGCACTGGTTTATCTTCTGCTTCACCATCCTCCTCTCCTCTATCAGCTTCCAGGTATCCGTCGAGATCCATTCCTTGTCTTCTTTCTTCTTCCTTCCTAATACTGTTGTGCAGGTTTCTTTCCACATAGCTTTCAAAGACTTCCAGTGTTCTTCTACACAGGTTTCTTCAGGGATGTCCCTCGACGTCTCCCATTTTGTCTTGATGGCTGCTTTGAAGATCTCCTTTGTAGTTTCATCCTTCAGTTTCCGAGTGTTGTACTTGAATTGAGGTCTATCACCAGCTTCCTTGAAGGCTTTTAACTTGATTTCGAAGGTTCCTTGCACTAGATAGTGGTCTGAACCTACATCTGCTCCTCTTCTTGACCTTGTGTTAAGTAGACTGCGTCTCCATTTTCTTGAGATTGAGATAAAGTCGATTTGATTTTTAGTGTGTCCATCTGGTGAAATCCATGTCGCTTTGTGGATATCCTTGTGCCTGAACACACTGCCTCCAATCACCAAATCGTTGAATGCACAGAATTCTGCAAACAATTCTCCATTCTCATTCATTTCACCTAGCGCCTCTCGACCCATGGTTAGTTCTCTTCCCGTGTTGTCCCCTCCCAGTTTGGCATTCATGTCGCCCATTAGAATTTTGATATCGCCAACTGACGTCTTGTCCAGTGTTGACTGAAGTTGTCTGTAGAATTCCTCCTTTTTCTCTTGCTCTGCATTATTTGTAGGTGCATAACATTGTATGATTGTGACCTTTCTTCCTTTTGAGTTGAATCTTGCTGTCATGATCCTGGAGGAGATTGGTTCCCACTGCATGAGAGCCTTCGATGCTCTTGAGGACATCATGATAGCCACTCCCTCAGTGTGCTCGTGGTTGGCGTCTGGGTGACCGGAGTAGATTATTGATTCTCCAGTTGACAGTTTGGAGAGTCCACTCCCATTCCATCTGCTTTCGCAAATCCCAAGCACTTCGATGTTATACCTTCTCATCTCCTTTGCAATCTGGGCTGCCTTACTGGGTTCAAACATCGTGCGGACATTCCATGTCCCCACGTTTACTTTCGCTTTCATCGAGAGAAGACACATCGGCCAATTGGCTTCCCGAAGGCTTTCACCAACTGGCGTCCTTTCGCCTCTCCGATTCCAGCGGGGAATAAGTTTGTTTTCATTTTTTATATTTTGTTTGTGCTTTGAAGTTTCTTTAGCGGTTAGATTTGTTTTACGGGGTAGGGTTGCTAGCCCTATGCCCAACCTTCTCTGTATACCCGGGCTTAGGACCGGCTAGTAACTAGTAAACTAGTTAACCAGGCGAGGTTATCGTCCCCCATTAGTTTAGTGGATATCGGTGTGGATACTCGGTTAGAGTCTCACTGGGAACAATATCACTCACTAGAGTCCAGGTACATCCAGCTGACGAGTCCTAGATAAGATGAAACTTGTGTCCTGGATTCTACTATTAGTCACCAAGATGGATGAAGCTTTTTAGCTTTAAGTATCTTTAACATTATTCAAAGATAACTGTCACAAATCACAGAAATGCAAGTATACAGCTAATCACCATTGATTACCCTCACTATATTCAATTTTGATTACAACTCACCTATATATAATCATTGATAACTGTTCACTGTCTTGTCTTGTCATTAATGGTCACAAAACTCTTATGCTTAAGCTTCCTAACTAAGGGTCTCAAATAAAGATATCTAGGCTGGCAATTCAGTCCATGGGACAATAACTAAAAATAATAACTCAAATTATTCCATATTCAAATCATTAATCTGTCATTTTCACGAAAAAAAAGTTTGATTCATAAGTATAACTTTCTCCTTTTTTTTCTTTCTGGATATTCAAAAGAAAATCACGAATGATAACGACAGTATCAGAAAGTATTTCTACTCAAGTGGAAAATTCAGTATCAATAAGAAAAACTCGTTTGAACGAAATTGTGCTCCATTTCTTTAAAGTATTCTTTTACAAAGTAAACTTAAGGTATCACCAATATATGCCTTAATCCAAGGTGATCAAAAACAACCACACAAAAAGTATATTAGTTAGCATTACAGGTAATATATTAAACCTTGTAAGTAGTAAATCAGGAAAAGAATCTTTTCTCACATGAAGCACATTCGATAAGAGAGGAATACTATATGTTGAAATTTGTGCTTAAATAGTGATTAGTGTAATAAAGCATATGATAAATTCATGTGGATGTTTACCTCATGGATTACGCACTCGGTTACTTCACATAGCAGAGGCGATTGCAATCCACCTTTACAAACCTAGCCTTTGTATCCGAAAGAAGTTTGTTCGACCCCTTTCATTACCGTGGCCATCAACATGATGTAACTTCTAGGTTTACTTTGTACACCTCTTCCCCTTCTTGTTTCTATCAATATTCATATTTCTAATTTTAGTAACTCTATTGATTATTTACATCATTATTTCCTAAACATCACCACGTGATTGGTAATTTGATTAAACTGTAAACCTTTATATTAGTGTAGAGCCCAAGATGAAGACCTAATTGAAAAGGAATATATTTCTTTGCTTAATCAGTCTTTTTCTTCTTGTATAAAATAACTGCAATTTCTGGCAGGTGTTGTATTTCGTTCATTAAAATTTTGATCAGAATAGTTTGAACAGAAAATAAGGTGGTTATAGATATTTAGAAAAATATTTCAGTACAATACAATAGTAAAAATAAGTTGAGTACGGGACGATACAATCCACTCAGCAACTTCCTGGACATTCTTATAGTAGACGATGAGCCACACGTATTATGTGTGAAGGTTAATGATACTACCTGGTTGCCCAAACCTCGGTAGGTGAAGCAAGGTTCCAACCCGTTGGTGCATTAGTTGAAAGTCAACTCCCTGAATAACATTGAAAGGACTGAAAGACTTTTTTATTTGTTAAAATAATATGGTCCGAGTATTATCTTAATAGGTTCAATAATGAGAAAGAATTTTAGTTTACATGCACCTGTATCGTTAGTATTACCAAGACTTGAAACCATGATTTTTGTATTAAACACCACAGTGTTATCCACTAGACAATTGAGTCACTACAAGTATCCCTTGCTTTAGAAATATTAACTGTAATTTGGGCATCAGAGATATAAGGGTTGATCAAAAAATGAAATAGGTTACAGTCTTAAACGATGCAAACTTATACAAAATCTCTACAACATTTACATCTCGCTTGTAGAAGTGTAAGATATGTTGTTTAAATATGAAAAACATTGTGATTCCCTTCATGTTAAATCCTTGAATGTTACTGATAAAACCACTGATGGTATAAAACTGAAATAAAATTGCTAAGTTGTAAAATTCACCTTTAAACTCTGCAATGAAATCAGTCTACCAGAGATTTGTGAAGATAGTATCGGTTCTACTGGGACGGTGGTAAGAATAGAGAAGAGTAAGTTGACATATGAAGAAAATCAAATCAGAGAGAGTTTAATAAGAGTGATAATGTCAAATTGTTTCTCTGTATATGTCTAACCTGTAACCTGAGCTACCATGTAACAGTAAACGATAGAACACAACGCAGATAAAGTGAAAATAGTTGACTTACTGGTGATTAGTTTGGCTCATACAGTCGTGTCTATATCTACTTTCACTTAAGCCAGTGGCATCTTTAATACGTTAGTGAAGGAGATCTTATTATTCAAAGACAGAATTCAGCTCTACTAGAAGTGTGAAAGGTAACAATCATATCATTCGTCCTTTATTCAACTAATATGAGGATATCCTATATTCTAAGAATGTACTTAGCTACTTTCAGTGCAAAATGCTACATGGAAAAGAAGGTATCCTCTCCAACAACTTTACAACTCACTAGATGAGATGGAAAGACGAGGTATTCATTTAGCGATAGTGGTAAAATGAACAAACATTATTAGTGCACTCAAAGTATTCCTACAGTCAAACCATTTAACCAGGGTTATTCCAAAGATCTGTCTTAATATATGATGTGCAAAAACATACTTCAGGCAGCAATTAAGTGCTCCTACTTCGTCAGGTGTATATGCATTTGGTGAAAGGAAGATCATAGTAGTACACGACAAGCTCAACAAACACGGTAGGGAAATAGAAACTTGTGTTCTAAAACAATAGTTTGTAGTGACAGCCATCAGGACGAATGGCACTAAGACTTGCAGCTTATTCAAGTTAACAAGAATCAGTACTTCAACGAAGTTGACCATATTTGAGGTGACTGTCCCATTATGGAGGAAGCAGTAAGTGTACTAATGGTCCTGAGAACAAATAGGAATTACTTACCTATCGACACTGTCGTACGTGTAGAAAAATTCGTAGAGGAGTGCTATAACAAAAAAATTTCTGTTGTTCTGTTATTGGAAACTACATTTATTAACTCTGGTGCTCTAAAAATTGAAGCAACACCCTTCCCCTTAAGGTTCAATACGGTAACCAGTTGTAAGCTCATGAAAAAACCCGAAAAGCGAATCACTTTCAACTACTTCGCTAAGAGTGTTTATCTCGTCTATACACTAAATAGTAGAAGCGTGTTGAACAAAATGAAAGAGTTAAGATAATTTTACATGCAGAAAAGAGTGAAAACAACCGGGATAACAAAAATATGGTGAGGTTCTAAGAAAGATAACTCAGGAGTAAACGAAAACAACGTAGAGATGTTCATAAGTTATAAGCCCGGTTTCACCAAGGGCAGTTTAGTGTAGTTAGCTTTGTTTTATAGGGACGCTTATGCGTAAGACGAGAAATCCAGAGAATGTCAATAAATCTGTGTAGTATACAGAACTTTTAAGGTCATGAGTAAGGTATACAGTAGGTTTCGCCTGTCAGTAATCGTTTGACGATATAACCTATGATGACTACTTAAAAGTTCTTTTCCACATGTCTAAAGTGAAAAGTACATTTCTAGTACATTTCCTGTAATGGTAAATCTCCGGGAATCTGAGCTAAGTGGCTTTAGGAAGAAACTGTCATGTATAATATAACTTAATATGGTATTTGATAAACAGACAGTCGCAACTAATGACGTGAACGAAGTAGACGTTATTTAACCTTGATTTCTGAGAGGGATTTGTAGAGTTCATCACTATCACTGCCTGGCAAAAGTAAGCGCTGTGTTTGTCTCTGGTCAAGTTCTACTTTTATTTAACAAGCCTGCAATTTGTAGTGGAGGTTAGTGTATACTCTTACCCTGAGTGATGTTATATGAATGGTGCATACGGAAAATAGCTACTCAGTTCATCGCTAGTTTCAATAGACATTAATGACCGATCAACCATATTCGTGTCATCCTAATGGATTAATCAGGTGAGTAAAGACATGAATAATGGTTGCCAACAGGAGTTACTGTAAAGTGTTACAGACAAATGGAAGATAAGTTGAGTTTAAATCAGAATATCAATTGTAATTCATAGAAAGTAAGTGTAGTTATTGAATCTTTATCTCTATGCTCTTGCTAGTTCCAACATGCAAAGTCGATCTTTACAGTACACTCATTATACCGGTTAACACATCCAGAACATACCGTTTGTGTAGGTCAACGTATAATGTATTCACAAGAAATACGTGGAAATGGATAAGTTTTGGAGAATGTAGGTTACCCGATGAAGCTGTTATTAATAGGAATGGTTTGTGGACAGATCAAGGCCGTACTGTATTGGCTGAGCGTTCATCCTAATCTTCGGAATACTTGTTAGTGGTCAAGTAGTCACGAAAAGAACAAATTGCGGACATATTGCATGCTATACAACATACTTAGGTTCACCAAAGACTCCAACTTTACAACATTAATACCTCATGACCACAACAACTCCCAACGCCTGTGTAAGACGCCTATGTTGGAGATGCTAGCATTCCACATATTCACAGTAAATAACTTTAAAACTCTACATAACAAACAAACCAACTCATATTTGGAATACAAAAGTATTAGATGTGAACTGTGTCAGAAGTAGGAAAAACAGTTGCCCGAAAGAGTAAAAAAAGAAATAACAGAATTATAATGAGGTCATTACAACGCTCTTCATGAGCAAAATACTAGACGCTTGATTTGAGCCATCTTCAGCTACATTAGGATTTAGTATAACTGCATTGTGTATCCTATTTACAGGTTAGTTGAACTCAAGGGTCAAAAATACATCAGATGTCATCAAAAGAAGCTAGTTTCATGTTATTTACTATGTGAAACGAAGAGAGATTACTTAGAAGTAAGAGCTCTGGAAGTCTGAAACAAATTTCTGAGACATTATTTTGACCTTAAGTGTGACAAGAATTCGGAAGAGGATTCAGCTCCTGCATGCACAGGCTTTAATGACAGTAGCAAAAGCCAACCCTATTTATTGACCTAGAGCTGACAAGATACGATTCATTAACATGCTGATCTTTTTCAAGACATTCTTTATTCTTTGAATACTGTAATTCAGTAATTTGAAAAAACCTCTAGGCAACCATTTTATCATCAGTTACATTATCTCAGAAGTCACTGATTGGTAGAAATTTTTATTTGTATTGAGGAGCTAATATGACAAGAGGGAAACAGTCACGTGTTAATTATTCAAGTGACAGTTGGAAAAAAGAAATGCACTCAATGATTGATATGTAATTGAAATTCGATCAGTACTTAAACCCACCCATTGAACTAGAAATATAAAAACTGTCAGTCAAAGTATAATTTAATATGAGTAAAACTTGAGCATTATGGTAGAATGTAATTCCATCTCAGCTGATTTATTAGATTTATCATATAGGGGAACAGTATTGTTTACCAGTTTAATAGTTTACTGTTTATCCAATAAATAATATCCTTCCTCTGTATGATAAATCTAATGAATCAACTAAGTTGGAAAACATAATTTAATTTATTTTGCTCCATTTGAAAAAATTATACAAAAAATTTGATACTCCTGAGTATTGATGAAGTAAGGTGTGACAAGGATATTCATGAGGAGTGGAAATTTTCTGCACAAATTACAGGGATCAGTATAGCACTGAATAAAAACGAATTAATTAAAGAAGTAAAGTGTTGAAACTCAGTATATGATTTAATGGTGGATAATGACTAACAGTGGAATCCAGGACACGTGTTTCGTTTTATCTGGGACTCGTCAGCTAGGTGTACCTGAACCACACTGAGCGATGTTGCTCCCATGAAGACTCGAATGCGGGACTAAGAGATTCAAACGCCAGAGTGTTACCCATCACGTTACCGAGTCACTCTAGCCACTTCTTGTACAACAGGGTATAGGTTATATGATGCTGCATGTATTCAGCGACCGGCTAATAAAAACAACATCATATCAGTATAGGATTTATTGAATGCTTAAATTTATTCTGTACAGGTGAAAGGTCCAAGTTACTCAAGGAGGAAGAGTGTATCTCTCAGATAGAGACAGAAGGTTACAATATTTCTCAAGAAGACAATTGGATATCCCAGTCATCGTTCAATAAATCTTTCATAATTGTATGATTTGGAAATAATAATATTCTGGCAAGGAATACAGGTCTACAGTGTTTTATTTTCCAGAGAGTAAAACAGATAAGGTTTGGATTACAGATAACGTACATATCAGCTGACATCCTTTTGGAATATTCTAAAACTACTTACTGGACAGAGTATCTCATTTAAAATATTTAATACAATAAAATACATAGTGCTTGAATAACGTTACTAAGACCTATGTACTTGATGAGGGAAGGCCTTTTTCAGGAAGCTCTCAACCAAGATATTATGCCTTTAATTACTCAAATATACAAGAATGACCAGCATATTTTAAGCAAATAATACTCGCTTGTAGATATGAAGCTGAAATCACTCAGTTTCACAGTTAAAAATTTGATCTCCGGTTGGTTATGCTTGTATTAATTCATCGATGGAGCTTGACTACACGTGATATTTAATTAGATGTACATACAAATATAAATCATACATCTTCCAATAATACAGTGCAGCATAACATTCCAATTTTTGCTTTAAAATACAAAATTTTTCATCTTTATGTAACCAGAGAGACTTGTCTGTGTTAGTCGGATAGAGTCAATCGTCAGGAAGCCCTGCTTGACCTAGGCTTCGTCCTTTCTGACCCTCGTCAGCAAGGTGTGTCTGCAACGTCGATGGAACTGATGTCGTACCTGAGATTCAAACCCGAATCACCCAGCGCTACAGTCAGAGACTTCAAAGCTGAAGTATTCCAGTCGCAGCTAACATCCTATGGGACTAAATCAGGCATACTGATTGGTAGCTGCAGGGTAAGCAACTTTGTGTTGTCTGGTCCTAGGTGCCGTTTGAATTCTGTAGATCATTTTGCAATATGATGCACTTTGATAGAAATTAGTTGGATGGAGGCAAATGCACTGTTGAACCAGATGGTGGCCTTATTGCAAACTGATCGATAGAATTCGATCACCCCATAGAACTCGACAGCATGAAGTTAGTTATCCTGTAGTGACCAATCGAACTTGCCTCTTCTAGACTGTTTATCCATGCTAGCAGATATTAACACTGAAGGTAAATTGAAGTATTGTGTTGTAGGTGGTCACACGTTGTTTAATGCCATCGCAAAGTGTTCCTGATGATAAAAATCACTGAAGGTTATTTTCACGAAATCAAAAGAAATAGAGACTAGGACTTATAATACATATATATTTATTTCTGAGTGAAGTTCACTAACCAAGTGATAGCATGTAGTCTGTAGTTTATGTGATAGTGTGGTGAATCCTTTTTAGTGCCTAAGTTTTGGAGGAAACTCATAGCAGAGTGAGATAAGAGGCACTGGGGTCTGGCCATTTTAGGGATCACTGATATCTTTCAGCAACGAAGTACTCACTTTTCGTCAAATCTCAATAAAAAGGGGTTTTCAAACCATCGAATACCAACTTGGTTTGGATATCTGTAAACAATGTTTCCCATTCACCATATACTTCTGAACATATGGTTTTCAACTTGATACAAAGTAGTGTACTTAAGTCAAAATCAGGAATCATAACTTATTGATTGATGTAGAGAATCTAGCCAATGCACAGTTCGCTGGGTTCCTACCTGGTGATGATATATGGATTCTCGATGGTCAGTTGGTACACACACATGTATTCCAGGTTCTGATCTAAATTATGACCGAATAATCAAGGTTTAAGTTTTAGAGGTGGTGTTTCAGATAGACAAATAGAATCAACGTAGAACCTTCGCACACAATTGCATAGGTTCAAGTCATTACATTTCACAGTAGTGCATAAAGAACAGATGGATAGGAAAAGAGTGATATCAAAGTAGATAAAGTAGTGTGAGAGAGTAAATAACCTGAAGACAACGGTTAGAACAAATGTTCAAGCTTTAGAAGATTTCAGGCAGTGAATGGATTTGCGCCGTTGAGACTGATTTCCACGCATGTCACCAAGAGTTAGTCCTCAACTACTGATTCCTATCGTCTCGAGGACACCAGGCATAGAAGAGGTCTACGTCTCTCCACACGGCTCACATCAACAGTCAGAAGCATCATGTGTACTAGATAAATATTGCGAATACACCTGACTTGTCAAGTAATACTAAATGCATCGCGCAGGTTCACAGTATATTACTTCTGTCATTATCACACACAATTTTGAGAAGGGAATCCATGAAGTAGAAAACCAGTATGTCCTTTAAAATTTGTCATTCACTTTTATCCATAAAGTGATCACAAATGTTTCATGCATCAATGTTGTCATCATGATGTCACTGTTGATATTTTGTCATTTTTGCGGCATAGTTAAGGTGATATATAGAGATCGATGTGTTGTATAATAGGTGTCATTATAGAATACTTTGAAACTAACGGGGAATACAACAACTAGGGACCTATGAAGAAGAATTGAAGAGATTAAAACAAAAACATTACACAATCTAGTGCAAATCTTGAATCATAACACTACTTTAACAATCCTATATAAACCAATTTCAACTGTTAACACCTGCTCATATATGCATATTTTTCTTAGGTTAAGGGTGAACAATAAGATTCCTTTTCGAAGCAAACAGTTTACCATAAACAACCACATAACCATCACAACTCTTATTTTCAAGTTGAAAATCATGGTGATCTATCAGAACTGCATAGGCTGTTATTCATATAACAGGTTATAAAGACAACTATGAACGATACACAATAAATATCATAATAAAACAAATCTCAGTTAACTTACTTCATTCTCATAAGTGTTAAATGTATGGCATCCTCCTTATTAAGTTTATTCTATTACATATTGGAAAGGATAAAAAAAAGATACAAGTAAACAAATAACTTGCTAGATAAAATATGGTTATATTCAATGCAGTAACTGGAGAAACCTAGTGCATTAAAATACTTGTAACAGTCTAGTAGGAATGATGGATAGTGGGTAGCAGTGGAATCAAGGACACACATTTCATCCTATCTGTGACTCGTCAACTGGATGTACCTGCACACTAGTGAGTGATGTTCCTACTGAGACTTGAACCCGGACCAGAACCCATCGCTTCAAATGGCAAAGCGTTATCCATTAGGCAACTGTGGAACGAAAGCCACCACTTTTGCAACGCGTACCAGTTGTTGTTGTTTATTGTTACTTGTCATCTTCCGTTGCTACACTGGATCGAATCGCTCGACCTCTTTTGGGAGATGGGCTTTTTTGAGGATGTCTCGATGCTGCAATAAACAGCAAGCGATACCCGTTACAAAAGTGATGGCTTTCATACCCCAATGGCTTAGAGGGCAACGCTTTTCCATCTGAAGCGATGGGTTCTAGATTCCAGTTCCAACAGGAACAATATCAATTACTGGGGTGCAGATACATCCGGCCAACAATTTCCAGATAGGACGGAAAGTAAGTCCTAAACTCCACTGTTTGTGCATTATCGTTTATCAAACAAAAGCAATACAAATAAAAGATTATTCGGGGTCACAGTTACTGAATGTATATGGATGGATGTATTTCAGTTGTGGGTGATGAACATGTTCATTTAACTAGGCAGTTTAGGGAACTTCATACATTTAAAATTGATTGTATGAAAAAATGTATTACGCCTGAGCAAATACAGAAAATCTGAAAGTGCTGAAAGACTATCTTGACATAGTTTTGAATCTGTTAGAGATATGTTAATGATGGATCGTGGCTAGCACTGGAATCCAGAATGCACACTTCATCCTATTTGGAACTCACTAGTCAGCTGGATGTACCTGCTTCCCAGTGAGTGACGTTGTTCCCACCGGGTTTCGGACTCGGGAGCTATCGCTTCAAACGCCAGAGCGTTATCCACTACACTACCGCTCCCGAGTCCGAATCCCGGTAGGGACAACATCACTCGCTGGGAAGCAGGTACATCCAGCTGACTAGTGAGTCCCAAATAGGACGAAATGTGCATCCTGGATTCCACTGCTAGCCACGATCCATCATTAACTCAATTAGAACTCAAGCAATATCGAGGCATCCACACAGGAGCTCATATGCCAATAGAGACCGATCAACTCGCTCCAATCAACGACGGTATGATATAAAAACAATTATACTATTACAGATATGCCTTATGGAATCCTGATGTTTATTCACTTTAAAAGTTATGTTTGAACTTTATGGCCACTCACTTTTACAATAATCCATCAAATAATAATTGGCTTAGGAAAGTGAATTTCAAAGGTTGATATGATGAAATGTGATCTATCAGTGAACCGGTTAACAATAAACCACAAGTTATCATTGATAGGATGTGAATATGTTGAATTCGTTTAAGTAATTAGATTAAGTCGAAGAAGGTTATTCATTGAATACTAGCTTAAGAGATCTATGTTAGAGCATAATTACGAGATATATGTGTTGTAGCTTGAAGACTATACATATTCGACCATAGGAACAGCAACCAAAGAGCATCAGATTGTAGTGAAATGGCTATTTAGTGTTATATGGTTTGTAGTAATAAATGAACCGATTTCACTTCATGCAAAAGGTGTTCACCGGTAAAGGGTATCAATTCAAACAAGGAAAATTCACTTGGAGATGTTAGCACATAACGTTATTGAATCTAGATAGTCAACAGACTTCCTATTAGCTTTGAATTTTCTTTAATTTACATGGATTGACAGATCTTGAGAGACTGTCTGTTTCAAGTTATAAGTAAATCAGTTTAACAGTGCTAACATCTGCTTCCTAAGTATTCGGCTATTATTTATCTCATGTTACCAAGCCCTTAATAATGGCAATTTCTTACAGCGTATTTCTTCGTTTCTTTTTAATCAGTGGAGTTATGACTCATTGGTTTAGGGGGATAAATTGCAACCCGTGAGTAACCGGTTCGATCCTCCCTCTACCCCACCTAGGTTTGGACACCAAGATGGTATTATCAGCCCCCACACAATAGGTGTGATTCATTGCCTATTGCATGAGCAAGCACAAGATTGGTGAGTTCATTTCATTCATTCTCGTTGATTTGAATTACCAGCTTCCTTTCACTCATTGAACTATTAACAGTATTTGAGAATCCTAGGTCACTAACTTTTTACATGCTCGTTGTACAAAATGACGACAAAAATGGTCAACTGAAGAACCTTTGATAACATGGTGAAAATGAACAGCTATTTTGTTTCAGTTTGGGACTTTTTAGAAGTTCACATCGATGACTACTTGAAACAATCAGCTCAGGAACCTATAGGTCTTATAAAGACGATGCAACTACTTTAACTGCTGGGTCTGAACCAAATACTGCTTCTACCAATTAGAGATGTACCATGACCACTAACCAATATCATAGGCTGGCATGAATCCTCACTTCTGTCTTTGTTGACTTCCTAGGTCACGACTTCCGTCTAAAACCCCAAGAAATTCATCTTCAGCCACCAGTGAATTGTAACTTAACTAAGGGTTTCATATAGACTGATTAATTTCATACTGATTCTTATCACGGATTAATGTCAACTGAAAACGACTGCAGCAGTCATTGAGCCTTGTGTATCACATAAAACAGTTTCTCTTATGTAAATAGTTGCGAATGGAATGACTTTAAAGTTATCAACCCTCTGATCTATGCACCTAGTAATACTAAAGCTCTTCTCAAAGAGACCAATGTTCAAACAGCAAAATTTCAGTTATCGAATGATGGCACTAATTGAGTGATATTGATAAACCATCCAGTTTTAAATTAATTAAATATTGGTCACTTTTATTCACAACAAATTAGCAGTTAGTTACCGTTAATTAGGTACTAATGTGGTACCATAAAAGTTAATTATTACTAGTATTCGTTAGAAACATTAAAAAGTGGTTGTGTTTTTAAGTCTAAATGTAAACCAAAAGATGATTTGCCTACTCTCAACATATTTACTGTTGATTGTAACAAATATTTCGGGTCATTTAATTAACACTGTTGAATTGTAACATAAGTAATAAAAATGGTTATTTGAAAAAAATAAACAAAGTTTCAGTTAGGTTTATACTTGAGCTCAAAACTACTTAGCAAGTAAGTTCACATATGCTAACCCTACATGATTTTCATTTTTGAAGATTAAACAGTTTAGATGGATTTTACGAATGTCATTTGAACGATTATGATGATTTTGAATAACAAATGAGTTTTGCTTTTAGCACATTAAATTTAAATAAGGAATAAAGAAAGGTTAAATAAATTTTGATGAGTAAAAATATCTGATTTCTATCCCGTTCATTAAGAAAATCTTCAGTACTATGTATCAGTTCTATGAAGTTACTGGTAAATTAAGTCTTCTTTTGAATTATGCTACCCTTCGACAAAACAATAAGAAGAAGTAAATTGTCTGAACCGTGTAATGTATTCGCACAACACATTTCGAGCTATCTGATCACACTCGTACTTGTCATAGGTATTTATATAAAAACTCATGAAGATAAGGGGTGAGAAAATAAAAAGGGGTCAGGTAGGAAGGCTGACTTAAAGGCCGAATCACAATGAAAATCAATAGAGCGAAAAAATAATAGTACATCGAACTTGGTTTTTCAATAGTTGAATTTACCAAGGAAGGTTTAGTGTGACAACAAATTGTTTATGAACACATAAAGGTGGTTTCAACTTCCTAATAGCTAAGGCTTCAACAAATTTCAGGATCCCTCCCCAACATGTTTTGTAAATAGGTGTAAAGGAAGTAGCCACATCAATCTTGTTACCTGTCTCAACGATATGTTTGGCGATCGAAGAACTTGGACGTCTGCTACCAACATTTATAGGTTCAGGTGATTTAATTTGCTTCTGAAGCCACTATGGAATATGTTCCGAGGCCCTTACTTGCATGGATCTATTAGTCCTCCCTACTCCCTACCCTCATAAAATATGATAAACTTTTGGGTTATATCATTGTAGAATTTTTGATTTTTAATTGTACATACAATGCAAAACATAAATGAAGCTATTAAAAGTGATTGTGTATATTATTTAAGCGAATATATTGATTCTAAATGATTACATATGAGAACATCTTTTAGCTGTCTGATAGAACTCATTGTATAAGATGTATTTTTACTTGTGTAATCCCGGCGTAGTATGTTAGAACAAATAACAAAATAAACAAATATTTTGTATTATTCCTCAACGTTTCGATCTTGCTAGGAAGATCCTTTTCAAGAGTATGAATCTGACATTAAGTTTTCAGGTTAATATTCAAGTTTTGGTACAGAAAGTGGTGACCTTTACAATCATCCAATTACATAGTGATATAATACAGGTGAGTAAATAAGCGACTCGGTCAGAGAGGTTTTTCCGTTGTGCGAGTAAGGTGGAACAAAAATAGTGTAGGGAAATTTGATAGATCGTCTATGAAAAGTACAATGGGGTTGTGAGACATCAAGGGTGAGAAAGAATAGATTACTAGTTTGGAAGGATGAATATTTGAAGATGAGATATATCTTAATAAATAATAATAATGAGTGATAACAAAATGGATTATGTTATGGTTCATCGAATGTATATGACTCAGAGAGTAGTGTAAAATTGATGAAAATAGTAGATCAATAAGGTGTATGTAATAGGACTAGACAATCTACCTTCTCTTCAGATATTATTTATAACTGCCTAGGCGAGTCATTAATGTTTGCCATATTAGTGGGATGTCTAACCCATCTTTTCTGTTGACCGAAGAAGGATATGAGCAGATGTGCAAAGCTTCTGTAATGGTCCGCTCTTTGTGAGAGAGAAAACCCTTTTGCAGAACTTCTGTCTGTTTTTTCCAACCATCCAGTCCATTGTTGGCCAGGATACCTTCATGTCTAATAGAACTGCTGCTGAGATGCACTTTCAATGTTCACTTCTCTTTCAGTAGTGGAATATACAAGCAAAAGGATGCAAAAGTCATGTGCTAGCAGACTTTTTTGTATCAAAACTTGGACATACACACGGATACACTTGAGTAAAATGATCGGTCACTTTGATATCTTTATCATTTCTAATAATTTAGATAATTTAGAAGGCATCCTACATCTTTTCAACAACTATCAACCGGAAATCAAGTTCACATTTCGGAAGTAATTAGAATAAAAAAAATATCCTGTTTCAATGTACAACTAACAACATTGAACATTCAAAAGATTTATCTCCGAGAAACACGCGGAAATAGCACGAAACCTAGGGCCAGGGCTTCCTGCTGATTGCCTCAAACCAACTAATACCTATTAATGTGCACCGCGATGCTGAGCTTCCTAGCTTGGTTGCCACATTTCAAATATGATTGGTAGAATTCGGTCTGCACTCAGGATTACACAACATGAAATTGATTGCACTCCCGTGACCAATCAATACATGTAAGCCAGTCCTACAGGAGGTGGATCGCAGCCCGAATGGCTCAGTGGTAAAGTCGCTGACTACAACACTGGGTGATGCGGGTTTAAATCTCAGGCGGGACATTAGTTCCATCGAGGTTGCAGATACGCCTTACTGACGAGTGCCAAAAAGCACGAAACCTAGGTCCAGGGCTTCCTGCCAATTGCCTCCAATCAACTAACAGTTCGTGAACTTTTACAGTTGGATAATTCTTAAGAGAAAACAAAATCTGTTCCATTACTTGTGTTATAGAATCATGAATATTTACTGTCCTGATACAATTAGTGAGGAGATAAATATTCTTAACGTACTCTGTGATTGGAAAGAGATGATTAGGTGTTTTATTATAAAAACTACAAAGCTGTGAATAAAGGAAACGAATACACTTACGGTTAGGAAAATGTTGCTTTTTTTGAATCTATAGTTCAATGGAAGCTCAAAGATGGGAATATCAAGAAATCTATTATCCCATTCAATGAGAAAATCTGTTTTCATTTGAACTTCAACTCAATTTCTACACCACAAGGAATGAACTAACGCTTACAGCTTTTTCAATATATTTCTGTCAATTTATTTACTACTCTAGAGCAAGATATGTTGACTGCATGTATTTATAAAATCTTAAAGAGGTAAAAAAGATAAATTTCTAATATTTCTAAACCTCTTAAAGAGTCTGAAAAATATTCTTCCGAACAGTCATCTTCGGAAATGGTAGCAGGACCAAAATTTATAGATCAAATCAGAGAAGGCTTTATGCTAATGACTTGTGATTTCCTTTGAAAAGCTGCTGACAATAATCTGTGTAGACATGTAGAATTACCTTTAAACCCAGAATTTTACATGTGAATACCTCCATATAATGCAAGATTCATTGAAAGGAACAGTAGGCCTAAACAATACCCAAGAACTAGTCCGCAAAGTTTCAAAGAAGACACTACAAATATCGGGTTTAAAAGAGATAGAATTGCAGAGATACTCAACAATCGATCGTGTAAAGGACTGAGGAAGACCTTTTTCGCCCAACTTCGATTTGTTTTCTTCAGTCAATAACTGATTAAAGGATGTGTGAAGGACAGACTACCGCATTAAGTCACTTCCATTTTCATCTACCTATTGATGTGCTCTTGTGGAGGTAGTTACGTAGGTCGTGCAAGGCGTGTGCTGTCTGAACGAATTTCCCAAAACACTACACCGTATGGCTATCTAGAAAAGGGTGAAAAGCAATTAACAGCTTGATTTTTGAGTATCTGATGAACTCTGCTGACTCCAGCAAATCAGAATTTTCCTTCACAGTCATTTATAGTCATATCAAACGTTTCGGAGGGATTGTGGACTTTCCATTTAAACGGGGCAGAAACCTTGACATTTCAGAAGTTCAACCTTGATCTCTACGCTTAAAAGAGGTACGTTCAACCTCTAATTTCATCTTGGTCATAATTTTCTTAGAACATTTTCCGAATTTTATTTGTTTATTTAGTTATTTTATACAGCAACAATACTGTTTTCATCCGCTTTTTTCCATTTGTAGTTGTTAGTTTCGCTATAATTATTCCACTTATCTGTCCCATCACTTAATTGATCACTGCCCAATCCCCATTAATTACCTTTTCCTGCCTCTTGTAGTCATTTAAACAATTTTTGATAATTCAGGGTGGCATTCATCATGAATTGACATCAGTTGTTGAACCACTGAAAACCTGGAAGCATTGGAGAGCTGTTTCATCCTAGTATGCGGTTCTTTGTCAGGGTTAACCCACTAGTCACTGATGGACAGACATTTTCGTAGTAAATATTATTACGAATGTATAGCCTACGAAAATATTTCGTGGAAAGACATTTCCTCTCTGAGTTGTCTCTTGTAAGTCAGTTTATAAATAGGCTAGGGTTAGGCTAGTGCAATTTAGCGCCTATCTACATTTGTTGACCCAAGTGCACAACAATTTAACATGTTTTTATGCAAGGAAATAAAATCAATTGATGGTAAGCGTGCACAGATCTAAGGAAACAAATGATATCTTAAATTTGTTAACAATTAGTCAAAAAGTTAACTTTCTAGTGTAACCAGTATTTTCCGTGATGCAGTTGGTAAGGGATAACTTGAAACCTTTTAAATTAAGGTACAAAGGAGAATGTAAATCCAAGACTTTCTGAGACCACAGTTATCAAGAGTTTGAAGGTAGATTTACTCACTGAAAAGAAGCAGCAATCAATCTTTCCTTAATTTGAATGTCTAGTTCCTTGTTTCCTCATTCAACCTACCGCATAGTGATGCATTTTTTCAATGTAGTTCAACAAATTGTTTTGATACTTGACTTTTCTCATCACCGTACATAGCTGAATTGCTCAACCTTTGTTGGCAGATGGACTCCTATCCAGATACCTCGATAGTGCCTGATATTCATGATGTTATATTCACTTTGGTGACTAGCAGTGGATTCCAGGATGCGCAAATCATTCTATTTCAGACTAGTCAGTTTAACGTACCTGCACCCTAGTGAATGATGTTGTTCCTACTGAGGCTCGAGCCCAGTACCTACCACTTCAAACCCCAAGGCGTAGTCCACAGGGCACTGGGGCACATAGCCAACTCATGTATCACTTTACTTTCAGGAGTGATTTTTTATTCTATACATTGAAAGATTTTAGTATTTGTTTTAATTTTATCGAATTAACGGTTGAATACGATACTCAAGTTTGACGTTTTAGGAGACCTAGTAAATGTGACTTGATTCACCATAGCTTTTTTACTACACTCCATCCATCCATCCATCCAAATAAATATAGGACCAGGCATTATCACGTAATGGTACGAGTTGCCAAAACTCATATCAGTACATCAAGTAAAAGGGCAGTGGAGATGAAAATGAAGAAAAGAAAATTCAGTTACTACACTATACTGTTTCTCGTCAGCTCACTTCGTTTCACTGCCATAAAGTATGTTGGGATTTTCCAGTACGAAACATTAAAGTGTGAGAAGACTCAGTCAGCCGATGAGAAGTCAGAAAGATGAAGTGAATTTATCTGATGTTTCTTAATTTAGATTTCTTTCTCTTCTTATATTCCTAAAGAAGAATATGTGAATGTGAATCCTATTTTTTATAGGTTGGTATTTATCAGATAAAAAAGGCGAAAATGATTTTGTAGAAAAGATAACCCTTTGTTTTGCAGCACTTTTTTCACTCTGTTTTTCCTTATCACTCACTTAAGATATTTCTTTTTCTGAAGACATGCTAACATTGTTTCCTAGACTGGCTGCTATGTGTCCACTTTTCATTGATTCATCCTTGAATATTCTCTAACTTCGTTTGTTGAATTAAACTTTTCAGACTTCAGTAAATTATATTTCAGCACGATTATTGCATGTTTTCATAGTAGACAGACAGAAAAAAATTGATTGAAAGAAAGCACTATTAAGAGGAAAGATTAATTAAAGCTCAGTGGCTTATTCTCCTTAAATCCTCCTCCTTCTTATCATCATCATCATCATCATCATCATCATCATCATCATCACTGTACTTTGTCACTTTCATTTATCCTAAATTCCACTCAACAAAGATCATTTCAATTTCTATACAATCATCTACTATTTGGCTCAAATAAGAATCAATAATGAGATATTTAAGAAGAAACAAAATTCTGTCTCCAGCTTACTTTAGCCTCTTCTAAATCTTTGTGAGTCTTTGTAATTTGTTCTTCTAGATTTTGAATTGTCTGATGAAGTCTATCATTGGTGCTTTTACATAAATCCCTAAAGATAACGAAATGAAAAAGATTAGAAAATAAAAAAACTTCGCGGGATTCTTTAAAAAAATACTTTCAAGAATGTTTGATAAAAAAGACGAGGTTCCATAGCACTAATTCTTATATGTATAACAAGATTTATTTTATATAAGTGTTTATTCTGGATACACTGGTTTAGTGTAAAATTTAGAGCTTTAATGAAACAGACCTAAGATGCCTTGAAAACCGAAAGAATGGTAAGAACTCTATTTTGATAGATATTTGAGGATTATGTGAGTAACGAATTTCTATCTTTCATCTCTATTTCGAATCATCTAGTCACTTAACATCTTCAAGGAGAGTTTTATAAGTACATACAGAGCTGCAGAACATAAGGATTCTACTATGGTATACAAACTGCTCATCAAATAACACTAGCAGACAGGAAAATAGTTGTCTTTAGTGTTTCAATACCTTAACAGTCGGACAACTTATGGGGCTTTTGGTAAGATCATGTTCCAAGAAGACGCATGAACGGGAAAAGCCTTATCTGTAAAAGCTTCTGTCACATTGTATGCAAACTGAGGTTGGTCAAAAAATAATGCAACATGATATGTCCAAAGAAGGGTGGAGTAATGAACTGCAACCTTTTAGTTACATTGTTGATGGTTATTTGAATCATCGAAAACAGAAAGAAATGGTAACACAATTAAATTTTATGATATGATTTGACTGATGGTGGCTGGCAGTGGAGCCAAAAATGCGTGTTTCGTCCAATTTTACGATTCATTAGATGAACGTGCCAAGACACTTCTGAGAAATGAAGATCAGACCAGACTTCCATGCGAGACGTTGGAATGATTTCATTTCAAACACTCTACGACCTATACAGATGCAAACTATGACTAATTACAACCTTTTACTCGGAACCCAATATCTATCACAATACTTGGTCAAATCTACTATTTTGTTTAAATAAATTTAGTTAGTTCCATATTAGATTTGTTTATTTGATATAAAGCGCACAGTGATACAGTATTATTTACTTGATTACGTTTCGAGCATAAATTATTGCTCATAATCATATCAATGTAATCACACTTCTTTCGACATCTGATTTTATAGTCCTGTCACCTGATCTCTCTTTGTTTTTTTGTTTTTTGATTGGTAGTAAAGTTTTCCATATCTCTGGTATAGGTGTTGCGTCATTCCTATTACATGTGTTGGGTGTGGATTCGATGAACAAAGATTCAGTAATTAATCTCTCTCTCCACCTAGCTATATTAGACTTAAGTACAGTGGTTTTGTCCCATCCTATTGTGTGGTTGTGTGTTAATGAATGTAATGCAATGGCTGAGTGTTTTTCTAGGTTATTGATCTTATTGGGGTCTGTCGTTCTATGTTTAGCTAAATTCCTATGTTCTGTTAATCTAACTGACCCCGACCGGCTAGTTTGACCTATGTATTTGACTTCACAGTCATTACATGGAATTTGGTAGATTATATTATTTTGCTTAATTGGTTCTATCGGATCTTTTAGCCGACAAAGCTTACCTCTAAGTGAGTTTGTTGGTTTAAATGCCACCCTAATTCCAACCTTGTTGAGAATCCTACGTATGGTTTCTGATGTTCCTTCCTTGTATGGTATCACAATAGAGGTGCTGATTTCCTTTCTACTTATGTTGTCACTATTATTTGTATTTGTATTAGTGTTATTATTTTGCTTCTTATGCGTCCGTGTGAATTTCTTAATAAAATGATGGGGATAATTATTAGTTATTAACGCTTCTTTTATGTGTTTCAATTCCTTATTTAAGTCCTTACAATGACTAGTGAGTTTCTCAGCTCTGTTATTTAGACATTTGACTAAACCCGCTTTAACTGACACTGGATGAGATGACTTGAAGTCTAGATACCTGTTAGAATGTGTTGGTTTTCTGTAGACGGTAGTATCTAAACCACCATCTATCCTTCGTTTTATTCTGCAATCCAACATAGGTAATTCTCCTTGTTCATTTTCTACTTCGTAGGTGAATTGGATTGCGTTAACTACTGAGTTTATGTGTGTCAAGAAACTGTCGATATGTTCCGATTTCAACACTGTAAATGTGTCATCTACATATCGCCACCATATCTTAGGTGTCGGATTATATGTTCGTAAAGCCATATCTTCCCAACTATCCATAAATATATCTGCTACTATAGGGGATATTGGTGATCCCATTGCTACTCCTTCTGTTTGTCTGTATATCTTTCCCTGAAACTTGAAGACTGTCGAGGTTAAGCATAACTGCACTCCTAACATGATTTCACCAACCGATGCCTTGGTTCTTTGAGTAAGTTGTGAGTCAGTATCTAGTTGATTTCTGACTGCCTCCAGTGCCATATTGATTGGTATTTTAGTATAAAGACTTGTTACGTCAAAACTAACCATTTTTTCATCCTCTTCTATGTGCAGGTCATTAAGTTTTTGTTTCAACTCGTAAGAATTTACTAGTCTAGAGTTGGAACGGTCTCTAACAGGACGTAATACTGATGCTAAATACTTTGATATCTCATATGTTGGTGTGTTTCGGAAGTCAACTATCGGCCTAATGGGATAACCTGCTTTATGAACCTTAATAGTACCGTAAATTCTGCTAGGATTATTAGTTTTTGGCATTAAAGTAAACCATTCGGACTTACCTAGAGATGGCTTCAGTCGGCGTATCAGATCTGTTGTAGATTTCTTAATTTTATTCATGACAGTATCTATAGGTTTCTTAATCTCTTCATATGGCCCTGTTTGGATATGTTCATCCATTTTTTTAAGATAATCCGATTTGTCCATAACTACTGTTGAGTTACCTTTGTCAGATTTAGCAATTACTATACTATTATCCTTTCGTAGATTGTTTAAAGCTGAATTTTCCAGTTTCGTTAAGTTTCGCTGTGTCTTCTTTTGTTTTTTAAGTGCTAATGCACACTGCGCTCTAACCTGTTCAGCAGTTGTCACATCCACCGAGCTTAATGCTACTTCTATGCTAGGTATGACATCTTCTGGTTTTAGATGATCTACTGTTATGTTGAAGTTTAGTCCTTTTTCAAGTACTTTCATCTCAGCTGAGCTTAAGGCTTTCGAGGAGAGATTGACTACCCACTTTGTTCTATCGATGTTCGATGATGTTTCCTTTGTAATTTCATTGTTTTCCGAAGCATATTTTTCTTGCATTAGTTTATTGAACTTTTTGATTTGATTTCTTCTAGATTTCTTGAGAGTAGCTAATCTTGCTTTGTCTGATGTTTCTATTATAAATCCATAGTCTCTGCAGTTTACTATCTTCATAATTTTACATTTAAGTTGTTCAATTTTATTCCGAATGGTACTTAATTTCTTAATAATCCTGTGAATTTCTTCTTTCAGACATAGTTTGCTGACATGTTCTATTGCCCTTTGGATTTTGTCAGTATATATTGATATGATTATGAGCAATAATTTATGCTCGAAACGTAATCAAGTAAATAATACTGTATCACTGTGCGCTTTATATCAAATAAACAAATCTAATATGGAACTACATTCTACCACAGTGCCCAAGTTTTTCACTTATATTAATGAAACTTATGGTCTTCCTGTTCGAAGGCTAATCAATAAACTCACACGACTTTCACAAACTGAAGCACGTTTCACAAATCATCGTATTTTCAATATTCGTTGCATGAAAAATCAAATTATCCCTAAATACCTTCGCATACGAATCCCAATATATACTGCATTAAGCTCGGTGGATGTGACAACTGCTGAACAGGTTAGAGCGCAGTGTGCATTAGCACTTAAAAAACAAAAGAAGACACAGCGAAACTTAACGAAACTGGAAAATTCAGCTTTAAACAATCTACGAAAGGATAATAGTATAGTAATTGCTAAATCTGACAAAGGTAACTCAACAGTAGTTATGGACAAATCGGATTATCTTAAAAAAATGGATGAACATATCCAAACAGGGCCATATGAAGAGATTAAGAAACCTATAGATACTGTCATGAATAAAATTAAGAAATCTACAACAGATCTGATACGCCGACTGAAGCCATCTCTAGGTAAGTCCGAATGGTTTACTTTAATGCCAAAAACTAATAATCCTAGCAGAATTTACGGTACTATTAAGGTTCATAAAGCAGGTTATCCCATTAGGCCGATAGTTGACTTCCGAAACACACCAACATATGAGATATCAAAGTATTTAGCATCAGTATTACGTCCTGTTAGAGACCGTTCCAACTCTAGACTAGTAAATTCTTACGAGTTGAAACAAAAACTTAATGACCTGCACATAGAAGAGGATGAAAAAATGGTTAGTTTTGACGTAACAAGTCTTTATACTAAAATACCAATCAATATGGCACTGGAGGCAGTCAGAAATCAACTAGATACTGACTCACAACTTACTCAAAGAACCAAGGCATCGGTTGGTGAAATCATGTTAGGAGTGCAGTTATGCTTAACCTCGACAGTCTTCAAGTTTCAGGGAAAGATATACAGACAAACAGAAGGAGTAGCAATGGGATCACCAATATCCCCTATAGTAGCAGATATATTTATGGATAGTTGGGAAGATATGGCTTTACGAACATATAATCCGACACCTAAGATATGGTGGCGATATGTAGATGACACATTTACAGTGTTGAAATCGGAACATATCGACAGTTTCTTGACACACATAAACTCAGTAGTTAACGCAATCCAATTCACCTACGAAGTAGAAAATGAACAAGGAGAATTACCTATGTTGGATTGCAGAATAAAACGAAGGATAGATGGTGGTTTAGATACTACCGTCTACAGAAAACCAACACATTCTAACAGGTATCTAGACTTCAAGTCATCTCATCCAGTGTCAGTTAAAGCGGGTTTAGTCAAATGTCTAAATAACAGAGCTGAGAAACTCACTAGTCATTGTAAGGACTTAAATAAGGAATTGAAACACATAAAAGAAGCGTTAATAACTAATAATTATCCCCATCATTTTATTAAGAAATTCACACGGACGCATAAGAAGCAAAATAATAACACTAATACAAATACAAATAATAGTGACAACATAAGTAGAAAGGAAATCAGCACCTCTATTGTGATACCATACAAGGAAGGAACATCAGAAACCATACGTAGGATTCTCAACAAGGTTGGAATTAGGGTGGCATTTAAACCAACAAACTCACTTAGAGGTAAGCTTTGTCGGCTAAAAGATCCGATAGAACCAATTAAGCAAAATAATATAATCTACCAAATTCCATGTAATGACTGTGAAGTCAAATACATAGGTCAAACTAGCCGGTCGGGGTCAGTTAGATTAACAGAACATAGGAATTTAGCTAAACATAGAACGACAGACCCCAATAAGATCAATAACCTAGAAAAACACTCAGCCATTGCATTACATTCATTAACACACAACCACACAATAGGATGGGACAAAACCACTGTACTTAAGTCTAATATAGCTAGGTGGAGAGAGAGATTAATTACTGAATCTTTGTTCATCGAATCCACACCCAACACATGTAATAGGAATGACGCAACACCTATACCAGAGATATGGAAAACTTTACTACCAATCAAAAAACAAAAAACAAAGAGAGATCAGGTGACAGGACTATAAAATCAGATGTCGAAAGAAGTGTGATTACATTGATATGATTATGAGCAATAATTTATGCTCGAAACGTAATCAAGTAAATAATACTGTATCACTGTGCGCTTTATATCAAATAAACAAATCTAATATGGAACTACATTTTACCACAGTGCCCAAGTTTTTCACTTATATAAATTTAGTTAGTTTTCAAGAAAAACTCTCCTGTCTTATCAAACTCGCTTCTTTACTCCTGTATCGTGAAAAGTATCATAACCAGATATTTAGGCAAAACATTCTGCTATCATTCATCAACTTTACATAATTCCATCTGTTTGTATTACATAGTCGAGATGTTCATTTAAAAATCTGACATTTTGTCAGCTCTTGTTGGCGTTTATTATCTTGCCACAGTTGTATTTGTCACCTTACTTTCAATATAATATTATTTAACAAATCATCACTGACCACTACATTATTTCTACCACAGAAGTTTAATCAGATTAAATCAAATTCGTACGGTGATATTTCATAGCAATTTAGCATGGATACTTTACATTGTATGATAACAGTACGAAAAAGCATCAGGTATTAATTAAACTTATGAAGAGTAGAGATAAATGTTTCTTTATTCATACTCTTCTTTTTAACAACAGATATCACTTTAGTATGACCTAGATTTTCTCATTTACTTTTATAAAATTATTCAGTTTCTGGATGAAATTCATTGGAGAAGTCAAGTCATATTGATTGAGTTATTGTCTTTTTCCCGGTATAATTTGCATAAGATGACTTGAATAAGACCTCAGGTCAATAAATATAGTGTGGAAACATTCTTAACGTTATACTCCCCCTCCACTTATAAACTATGCAATTTTAATGGGGATCTTCTACTGTAGTACATACTTTTTACCATCCACAGTCAGTTAGAGATCAGTAATCGCATAAACTGTAATAAAATAATCACTGACTAAATGGTAAATAGAATCGGATAAACATGTACAGTTTCAACTTTCTGACTTCTATTACGTTACGACTGGTATGTCTGCCCAGTAGGGGGAGGATGAACTTGTTAATTGTTTTAAGGCGTGCGTTATAAAGTCTAATCTCATCAGGAGACTGGAGGAGTCAGGTAGATGGCAGTCTCATAGAGGTGCTTATGTACTGCAGCATCGCAGGGGGAAACATATGAAAGATATAAGATGAAGTTGCAGATCTTTTTTGAAGAATAATATTTAAAAGTTTGTACCCGGACGTCAAAAATCGTGTGATGATGCACGGTAGAAATGTAGTTGTTGGAAGCTGCATTTATTTCAGGTCAAATGTAATGAAAGACAATTTTCCCTCAAGAAAGCTTTTTTACTCTTACTGCTTATTATGTTTGCTTCCCCCGTCTTACCTTTTTCAAAACTATTTTTAAGGAGTAATTTTCGGTTCTGTTGTTTGGAATGGTGACTTCAGGTTACTCAAATCCCAGTCAGTCAGTTAGCGATCAAATTCTGTAAACATGGTATATACTTTGCAACATTGAAGTGCAAAATGCTTCTTCAAGATTGGTAGGAGTCTGTACCTGCACAGACCCTTCGTGATTATTCGGTGGAAGTTTTTGATAAGTTTATGTGCTTGGATAGCTGTGTAATTTTTACTAGAGGTGAGACTGATAAGATATTCAACAGTATACCGAAAATCAGGGCCATTTATTTCAATCTACATAACCTTCGGTGCTATTCTGACGTTAGTCTTTCTTTAAAAAGTTAAGCATGCAACGTATTGACATTCGCAGTTCTGCTTTACACCTGTAAAACTTGATCTCCGTGGTCTGGTAGTGTTTGGTAACTGTGGGATTGTTTGTATACTATGAAAACACCATATAGTTAATTCTGAAGAGAGGCGAAGCACTTTTGAGTATGAGCACCTTGAGAGACAGATTCTAGTGGCCTTAGAATGCTACACCGGTCCTCTTTTCTGAAGGTTGGTTGTAAGGACTGAGGAGGTGGTCAGTGTATGACGTGGCGCTGCGTGACGGAAAATAGTAGTCTTGTATTACCTTGTGTAGGTGCCTCATAACTTCCTGGATGTAGTCTGAGAGGTCAGAGGCTTTGGACGATAAAAGACATGGTCCAGAATTGAAACTAGTGAAGATCATGCTGCGGTTTATTGCTTCTAGCATCATCGTGCAGTATAGCTAAAGCAGTAAGTGCTTCTTCGTGTGTGTTTGCGAGTGCAGCCCAGGTAACCCGTTTAGTATTCCATTTCTGCTTCCTTTTCTTTTTTGTACTTTCCTAATGTTGCTATATCAATTTCTACGGCGTATCTCTTCGTACGTATGTCTTACCAAGCTTATGTTCTAAATAGTGACAATAAATAATCATTGAGAGGCCTTATTGACTATTCCAATCATTGCCTTAATGGCTGACTAAATGACCGACAAAATAAACTTCGAACCTCTCGCGGGTGTATTATCTCAAGTTGTGACACTGCACAGTGGTATAACAGAACAGGTGGACAGAAAAAGAGTGATACAGAAGTAGACAAAGCGGTGTGAAAGAATAAACAATCTGAAGATAACGGTTAGTGCAAATATTCAAACTTTAGATGTCAAGGAGTAAATGCATCTGCGCCATTGTAACCACTTTTCAGCCATGTCACCACGAGTCACTTCCCAACCTTTAGGCGTGTGGATCGCAGCCAGGCAGTCTACAACGCCCCCGTAAGCTCACACCAACAGTAAGAGACTCCATTGATCAGTGCAACTTCTTGGTCTAGCCACCCTGAGCCTTCTTCCCACCTAATCAAGCTTCCTCTAGAATGGCACATCAAGGTAGGCGGTTGATTGGCGTGTACCTTTGGAATTAATCATTCTTTGTACTGCTTCTCGGTTGACTGAAATACTACTACTGCAACCTAAATAAAGAGTATTCAAAAACATGAAACATGTTAGCGCTGTTGTAGAGTAGTTTTATCTGGTGAAGACACTCTTGTTGATTTAAAGGTGAAAATAGCAAATAAGTTTTAGGGTTTCCGTATGATACCACACAATATACTTTAAAACAGCGCCGAATAGTTGTTTATTAATACTTGAAGTTTGTCGTCCCTACACTGGGTTGAACTATTTGATCTCTGTTGGCAGATGGACTCTTATTCGGATGCCTCAACACTGCATTGATATTCATTGTATTGCAGTCTATTTTCTGGCTGCCAGTAGAATGCAGGACGCAATAGGTACTAGGTTCGAGTTTCAATGGGAAAAATATCACTCATTGGGATACATGTATATCCAGCTGACGAGTCGATCCGAAACAGGGTGAAATGAGCATCATAGATTTCATTGCTAGCTATCAAATAGACTACAGTATAGCATTGAATAAGTCAAACTGCTGGATATGAAAAAACTGTTTAAATAAACGAGTAGGAAAGCTCAAAGTAGAGAGAAAGTAGTATGTTTCCACTTCACTTGAAATGTTTGTGAAAGAAAGCCATTGTAGAAAAATGCATTAACATCAAACCAGACATCAATTAATCTGTTGGAGTCACTTACAACCGTTTTAGAAAGTCATACAGTTGCCTTTCTGGTCGATTAGATAAATGTTTTATCTCTGTACCAAGTTCATTGAGTTCTATTGATAGTTTACGATTTCTTTCTTTTGCCATATTTAGCATTACTTGGTGTTCTGTACACGTTGATTCATATGAAACTATTGAATTCTCTGGATAACAATTCAAAGCAATTAATTGTGATTCATTGTTTTTATGCTGAAGATTATATGAGACAGTCGAATTGGACAGTGGAAAAATCCGGTGCTGAAATAAACAACAATAATAAAAGATGTCAGTGTGTGTGTATGTGTGTGTAAATGTGAGAATTACTATCTCAATTGATCATCCCTACATAGTGAACAGTATTTGGATTTTTAAGTGAGATGCTTTTTCAGCTTGCATTTCACGAACATTCAATCGAAATTAGGGATACATGGTAACTTTGACTTCTAAATGTATTAAGTAAAGTGCATCCTTGACTCAGTGTTAAATACTGTAGAAATGAAATATGATCATACATATAGTAAAAACACTGTAATGAGACAATGGAAAAACTTTACTTCTGGGGTACATTGATTAAATTTTATTTCATGCTACCAGCAAAAGTTAGATCAGCTCCATTGATTTATTTCTAATAAATAAGATTGATTAGTTAAAATTATTGAGTTATTTGTATATAGGTTAGTTAATTTTAGTGATTGAGTGAAACAGTAGAAGAGAGAGGGAGAGAGAGAGAGAGAGGGTAAACTCAGAACTAGGTCCAAATTAACTATTCAACTTGTTGTAATCTATGTCTGTGAAGGAGATTCTTAGATTTGATTTGAAGGCGTATTTTAATGAATCAGAATAGTGTGTTAACTTGAAAATAAAGATATCAATTATTTCAGTTGTTTGGCAGGATTTACTTATTTAAACGGATTTATCATCTTACCAATTATCTGAAGAGCCAATTTAAACCTTATAGATACGCAGATACGCCTTGATGACAAATGCCAAAAAGCATGACACCTGGGTCCAGGGCCTCCTGATGATTTATCACAGTCCAACACTGTGATGAGCCTCCTAGCCTGATGGCCACATTGCAAAATGATAGTCAGAATTCGATTAGCTCTTAGGACTAGACTACATCGACTAACCGATCAATGTACCTAACCCTATCCTTAAGGAGATCAGTCGTGGCCCAGATAGGTCAGTGGTAGCTTGGTTCACTGCAACACTGGATGACGCGGGTTCGAACCCTAGATGGGACATCAGTTCCTCTGAGGTTATAGATACGCCTTGCTGACGAACGTAGGTCAAGCAGGGCTTCCTGTCGATTGCCTCCGTCCAGCTAACATATTATATCACTGTTAAGTCGGCTAAATTTCCATTAATATAAGTGGAAAACTTGGGCGATACGTTTAAATGCCATTTCATATTAGATACAGAGCACACGGTGATACAACCTCACCTAGTTTACTAGTTCACTAGTTACTAGCCGGTCCTAAGCCCGGATAAAGATGGAAGATTGGGCATAGGGCTAGCAACCCTACCCCGTAAAGCCAATCCAACTGCTGCAGAAACTCCAAAGCACAAACAAAATATAAAAAATAAACTTATTCCTCACTGGAATCGGAGAGACGAAATGACACCGGTGAATGAAAGCCTCCCTTCGGGAAGCCAATTGGCCGATGTGTCTTCTCTCGGTGAAAGCGAAAGTAAGGATGGGGACATGGAATGTCCGCACAATGTTTGAATCTGACTGCCAAGGCTGCGCGAATTACAGAAATGATGAGAACATATGGCATTGAAATGCAAGGCTGGGAATCTGTTAAAGCAGATAGAATGGAAGTGGACTCTCCAAACTGTCAACAGAAGAGTCAATAATCTACTCCAATATTGTCATCCAGACGAAAACCACGAGCATACTGAGGGAGTGACTATCGTGATGTTGTCAAGAGCATCGAAGGCCCTCATACAGTAAGAACCGATCTCCTCCAGGATCATAACAGCAAAGTTCAACTCAAAAGGAAGGAAAGTCACAATCATTCACTGCTACGCTAAGCCCCTACAAATAATGCAGAGAAGAAGGAGGAATTTTACATACAACTTCAATCAACACTGGACAAGACCTCAGTTGACGACATCAAAATTCCAGTGGGTGGGGTGACATGAATGCCAAACTGGGAGCGGACAACACAGGAAGAGAACTAATCATGGGTCAAGAAGCACTCGGTGAAATGAACGAGAATGGAGAGTTGTTTGCAGAATTCTTTGAATTCAACGTTTCGGTGATTGGAGGCAGTGTATACAAATACAAGGATATTCACAAAGCAGCGACATGGATTTCACCAGACACCAGGACACACTAAAAATCAGGTCAACTTTATCTCAATCTCAAGAAAGTGGAGACGCAGTCTACTTGACACATGATCAAGAAGAGGAGCAGATGTGGGTTCACACCACTCACTGTCTGGTGAACAAACCCTCCAAATCAAGTTGGAAGCCTTCACAGAAGCTGGTGATAGACCACAGTTCAAGTTCAACACCCAGAACAGAAACTGAATTGAAGGACATCTTAAAAAGCAGCGTAAGCCAGCCACAGAACTGCATTAGTTCAAGTTGCCACATTTAACGGTAGTAAGCAAGGAAGGAGAGCCTAGAGAGAGAGATTAAGGTGGGCAAACGTTTATTAGAGTTAAGGGGATAAATAGATGATGATTGATAAAGACTCTTCAGATTTCAGAGGGGAGGAAGACTGTATACATCTGCACCATTCTGGCTGGTTTTCAGTTGTGTCACACAGAGTCTCCAAACGATTGTTCCTAACACTACAAAGACCCCAGCCATGCAGTTTACATCTCTGTACATGGCTCAGACTGGTAGTCAAGGACTTCGTGAAATTGTGTCATGCATTGGTTTGGCCTCTTTTGTGCCTCTTCTAGTCCAATAATACTTAAATTGACATCACCCATTGAAGAGACAGTGGCTCAACATGCACAATACAAGTGTATGAACTCGCAGTGGGTTAAGGCTCACAGGATCATTAACTGACCAGTCTTTTCTATCGAGTACCCTAAGCCAGACCATGACATTGCCCGTGTGGTGGTTGCGGCACACTCGTATAATGGTAGGAATGCATCCATGTTCAGAAACCTGTATCTTGTTGATATATTTTATGCCAAAAAGAGAGGTGATTCTTTGGCGATCCTATTCAACGATGGCTTATAGCGATATCATCTCCATCGACTGTTAGCCGGGCTTCAGTAGATGCCAAGTGAGATCACGCCTCTTTTTATACTTTCAGTTAGCGTTGGCCAAGGGCAAGTGATTGTTAGCAGAAAGCTGTAAGAGACAATCACCAATTTCGGTTCGTTTTTATGAAATCGTCTAGATAATGAAATACGGAAGTGAACATTGGTGAAGTTTTTAGTTCAGAAGATAGAACAAATGACTAAACGCGTTGGATAGTTCCTGTCATTTTGACAGTCTGTGACACCTAGTATTGAAGATTCTTCTGCTGACATACTGGTTTATTTATCATGTCGTACTGTAGAAGTTGTATTTCTATCATGAACTGTATCCCTTTTAATATGTATCCGTGAGATGGATGATATTGAGTGGAATATTAGTGGACTCTACAGTTCATCACAGTGCACTATGATATTTCAAAGCATTTAAGGAACCTCTAATTAGGGTGCGATAATATGTTAGTAAGTTTCGAGTTTCGAAAAATTTTAAAATTACAAATTACCGGATTCCCAACGTGTTCATGCTCGCATACTCCGCACATCTGTTAGATACAAAACAAAGCATGTGGAATCAGGGGTTATTAATGCTGTACTATGTAGCAATGTATTTGAAAAAAAATGGTATTAGCTATTACCATGAAATATCGTCATAACACAATGTTTTACGAAGGCATATATGACAAGCAGCATAAATTAAGTTGATGTTTTAAAAATAACAGTAGAGTATTCTAGCTCATTTCAAGTGTGTTCAAATCTGGTGAATCGTCTAAATACACTATCAACTTATTTAACTCCGTTTCACTTTGTAAAATAAAAGTTTCAGTAATTTGGGAAGGAAAAACTAATTTTTCAGTTCCTCTTCTATAACAGTCTTTCAGAAAATTGGAAAATCAGAAAAGATTTAATAGCTTTAAGTACTCGGTTAAGTATAACTGCTATGCAAAGCCTACCTTTATGAAGTTTAACCCAGGACAGCTAGAATTTAACCTGGTATGGATGATTAAAGAAGTCCTGAATAAAATAAGAAGATAATCCTACTATTGTAAATCTATTTAGGTTGGGAAATCCCGGTTATTAAGACCAAATCCATTGTTTGGGTGGTAAAGTACTGACTGGAGGACTTGATTATCAGTAATGATGTGATGAAACTTTTGTTTGTAGACATTACTGCATGCCTAAGAGCAAAATCAGATTGTTACACCACTATGTAGGCACGTGAATGTGGCCACTCTTTTCTTACTACTCATAAGTAGTTGAAATATTTACACAAAATCGCAAAACGTGATTGTGATCAGATAAAAATAACAAATCTCAACAGACCTTACAAGTATGTTTTGCTGTTCAGTCGACTGGTGAATAACAGCGGGAGAAAAGCACATAATTAACTACAAGCTGGCTGCTCAAGTGAAAAAGTAGGGAAAGCACTTTAGTGATGAGATATTGTCTGAATGATATTTCAAACATCTTAGTCTTCAGTAAGTCGTTTTTCACAGTGTTTCACAAACCATTAGTTTGATGGTCGCATTACTTTTATATTTAAGAAATTATAGAGGATCACTGATGACAAATAATAAAATTATTTTCAACATCGCACAAAGAGCAAGAATAAACTAGGCAGAATGAAACTGGCAAGTTCGAATTATTATGGAGAATAAATCTCTATTTTCATCGTTACATGTGTTCATATTTGTGGCAGTTCGATCCTTAAATGAACTCCTTCATTACTATTCGGCATCGTTTTAACCTGATAGCCTGGTAGCACCGTTAAGAATAAGTGTTCATCACTGCTGGAAGTATAACAGTTAAGTAAATGAATGATTACACTTCAATCATTCTGACTGAGTTTTGCTGACTAAATGATGACATTCATACAGAAATTAGGTGTTTTAATCGTGACTGACGAAATCAGCGTTGAATCTCACACACGTGTGGGTGGGTTCCAATTGCCCTACTTCACAGCAGTATATTAAGAGCAGGTGGATAGAAAAAGAGTGATACAGAAGTAGACAAAGTTGAGTGAGAGAATAAACAATCTGAAGGTAACGGTTAGTGCAAATATTCAAACTTTAGATGTCAGGGAGAGAATACGTCTACATCATTGTGACCAGTTTTCAACCAAGTCACCAAGAATCAGTTCTCAACCACTGATTCCTATCGTCTTGACGATCCCAGACACGCAGTCTACATCTCACCACGGTTCAGCCCAACAGTTTGGGAGTTCATTGACTAGTACGACGTCTTTCTGTGTCCACCCTGAACTCTCTTCTCACCTAATTCAACTTCCCCTAGCATGGCACATCAAGGTAGGTGGTAGCTCGGTATGTGCAGTACATTTCCAAGCCATGTCAGCGGAATAAAAATTCACCCCGTCATCAATCGACTTACCTATCTTGTCTAGTTTCCTTTGCCTGACCTCAACCTTGCTCACGCATTGATTCCGTCAAACTCGAGGAACACTGCGAAGATACCTGTGACCAAAACCCTGTAACCGCTTCATGTCTTCTGCTTCTAACTGCCAGGTCTCAGCAGTATAGCAGGGCAGGACGGATTGAAGTGCAGTATATTCTTCCTTTGACAAATAGTTGGATATCTTGCCTGTTGACGTCACAGGTGGTGCAATTTGGAAAATGTCAGACGGGACTTCTCTATCCTAGCTGAGGTCTCGTAAGAAACCAGCCCGTTAGGGCTGATGCAACTCTCAAAGTAGGTGAAATGGTCAACATATACTATCACATAGCTGCCTATCATTAAACGGGGTATAAACGAGTTCATCAACCGTGTCACAGCGAGAAGCTCAATGTTAGGAACTTCGAATCTATTTAGTGTTCTTCATTTCATCCTGGTTCTTTTATTCATTTCATTGTGGAAATAATTTTTATCAGTTTGACTACCTGAGACAGCCGTGTTTTGCCAGACTTGTGTTATTGATACTAGGTGTAGATATGGTTTGCAGCTGGGTCTCATAGCTCAGATGGTAAAGCACCGGGGTAGTGACCTGGTTCGAATCCTGTCAGGACCCAGATTTTCATTTCACCTTCAATCATTACACCGTTTAAATAATTTTTGGTCGTTTAAGAGAAATATGGTGATGACTTAAAATGGAAGAAATCTAAAAAGGCTATCTCTTCAGACATAAAGAAGTTTGCTGCTTGTTGTCAACTGCTCCTAGTCTGTGATTTAATTTCTTCTTTTATTTTAATATGTCGGACAAATCTTACTTTCTTTCTATAAATAAGAAATCTCAACTTTGATTTTAGTAGTCAGCTGATTACGTTAAAGGGTGATAATCTAGCCTAGATTACGGCAAGCAGACTTCAATGTTCATTAAAAGACGTTTCCTGCAACCAATGTGAAACTTATGTTCGGCAATTAGTGTATCTTCGCACCACATCTTAAATATACGATTTCTCATATGTTCACGCCGCTTGAAATGAATTACGAAACCCTTTCGAAACGTACTAAAGAACATCTACCACTTTTACCAGCACATGGAGAGATAAAGAAGATTAAGAGCTCTATGGATTCCCATCTAAATGATACTGGTCACAATATTGAAATTAGGTCTACCTTCTCAGTAATCCACAAGATACCAGGTCAAATCCCGAAAGGAGTAAGAATTTGCCTTCTTCAAACTTCTAAACCTATTTCAATAAAAACCATGAGACCTGAGCTCTGTGTGCGAAACACAACTCAAACATTCTCTTATTCTTTCTCTGCCATCTAAAAAGATGGGATTTATGTTAATCTGGTTAGTAATGACTCAGTTAACTTGCTCTTCTGTCTCAACCAGGGTTTTATTTCACTTTGATCCGCAGTTGTTTGAATTTTATGGTTCCAATATCCTATAGTTACTGACTCCCTGTTATGATTTCAAGTGACTTTACACGTCATCCTAGCGAAGTTTTAAATAACCAGTTGTATCTCTTCATTCCATCTAGAAAGGCGAATTTTCATAAAATAAAGAAATCTCATTGGTCGTTCCAGTTGTTGCTAAGGTGACCTTTAGAGTCAATCATAGTTTCTAATTTTAGTTTTACATTTAATCCAACTGTAATTGATAATCCCTATACCTCTTTAGCTTTTATAAATTTATTTTCCAAAATCTTGTGAAATAAACTATCACACAATTTTGATCTTTTAATGTACTGATAACTGTCAAAAATTCAGGTAACCACTTGATGTGTTTGTAAGAATCTGCCGACCAACTTGAAACTTGGATACCAAAATTTTCCACCGAACATATATATCAGATTCTTTCCTTTCAGTTTGTTTTGGTCATTTAAATATATCCTATGGACGCATCATGTACTCTTGGACATTTTTAAAATGTTTTACACTCACCGTGGAAGTGGACTTTTCAATGAGCAAAAGTACATCATATTTCTATCTCCCGGGTACTGAGCTTAAGTTGCAGATTCTTGTACTGGCTGAATGAATCATTAACATCAAACTTACTCTCACTTTTCTACTGAGTCTTCATTCCACACCACCTGGCTATTTTACACGATTGCCTTGAATACTTTTATTATTAACATCATTCAAATCCAATAATCAGCTCGTCTAAAAATATTGTTCTGGGAATAACTCTGTTGAAAAATTACGAGCTGAGAATTCTATACTGTATCATACACGTTATTTGGAATAAAACGATTATTATCATTTTGACTATCTGAGATAAACGTGGTTTGGCAGACTAGTATTGATACCGGGTGATGATTAGAGGTGAAATAAAAATTTGTCCGAATTCGAACCACCAGGTTTCCGGCCCGATGCTCTACCAAACGAGCTATGAGATCCAACTGCTGACCAGATATTTATTTCACTTCAATCAAAATGATAATCAGTATGATGCTCCCCCTCTCTAATTCAGGTAGATTTGGATTGGGATGAGAAGTCCTGACTAGGCAGCCACGCATCACGAATTCACTTAGTGGTTGGCCAAAACTTCTGATGATTGAAGTAAAATTAAAATCTGGTCAGTTGTAGGATCTCGTAGCCCAGTTGGTTGAGCATCAGGTGGGGAACCCGGTAGTCGTTGGTTTGAATCCGGCCCCTGTTCAAATTTTTATTTCACCTCCAGTCAACACCCAGTATCAAAGTGATTACCATTATTATTATTATTATTATTATTAAAGGAAGAGCCTGATAGAACTTTAACGAAAACACCCATTAGCTCAGGCTCTTGTCTTTTCAAGATTAAGTGATAATTAGTTAATTGTTACTTTTGGGAAGTTTCTGTGTTTCTGTTTATTAAGCTGAATTAAGTCGAATCTATGTTGTTTAGCTACTAAAAGTAGTAGCTAATGTGAATATTCAACACGAACATAAAGGGGGTTACTCCAGCTATATTTATGTGATATGATTTTAGGACACTCATTCACTATTTTAAACTAAGGCATTCGACTTATCTCACCATGTATCATAAAGTCACTTGAGGACAGAGATAAGTATTCAGTCAACAATTAAGGCAAAGATGTGAAAAAAGTAAACAGGTGTTGTTGAATTGGCTAATGTTTTGAAGATAAAAAAGATCAACAGTAAATCAACCAAAGGAAAAAAATATTTTCGAAAAGAATTTTAAGCGATATTTTACGGTTATGAAGTGCATTTTGAATAAAAAGCCCTCTTAAAACAGCTGTTAATAATCAGTAGGTATTGTCGATGTTTAAGGCTGAGTACCAATAGAAATATATTAGTCAGTTGTTCTATGTACCCAATAGGCGCACGTGTTCAGTGTCAATCGATAGGAAAGTCAAACTAACTTAGAGTTTGTGCTCATTGATGCTTGTCAACAGGAACTGTGCGCATCCTTAAGAAAATTTGCATTTGCCGATAAAGTACTTATAATTCATTTCTGAGGCCAGAAGTCTTTCCACAGTGGCATTCAAGTCATTTTTAAACTCTCGTACGACTTGATTGGATACAGAAATTGGTCTACAAATGGTGATCAGTTCATGTGTCAGTTTTTTATCACTAATCGAGTCCTATCAGTCATGTGTACAGCAAAGTCGTTACTAAAACAATATAATATGTATTAGTATAATTGTTTTTTATATGGTACCGTCGTTGATTGGATCGAATCGATCGGTCTCTATTGGCATATGGGCTCCTGTGTGGATGCCTCGATATTGCTTGTGTTCTAATTAAGTTAATGATGGATCGTGGCTAGCAGTGGAATCCAGGATGCGCAGATTTCGTCCTATTTGGGACTCACTAGTCAGCTGGATGTACCTGCTGCCCAGTGAGTGATGTTGTCCCTACCGGGATTCAAACTCGGGAGTTATCGCTTCAAACGCCAGAGCGTTTTCCACTACACCACCGAGCCACGCTAGCCACTTCTTGTGCGACGGGTATAGTAATATGTATTGTAATCAGGTGAGACCAGAAGTCATCTTTTGGTGTTGTCGTTCTTGTTATAGGCAATAGTGTTCTGTGTAAAAATGAGCGCATTTTCTGTGTTCCGTATGCATACTTTACCTATCTGTATAGTTTTTAAAATAACGTCTTTCATAGAGTAGTGTTTCATGTTGTTAATTCATGTGCAAAGTATTGACTGAGATCGTTATCACTTTCGACTTTTGCTATTTGCAGTCTTATAAGTAGCTTTCACTACAAGCTAATCATTGAGAAGAAAATGTACTGATTTTAAGGGAAAGTTTGAGATTTGATCTTTGTCAAAGCAAATAAGAATATGAACTTTTGATAGTGTATGTCGAAAACTTTCAAGATTGGTCTGAAATCAAACATCATTTTCATATGAGTTTAGAGTTGACAAAGAGATCTCACTATAAAATAGCCAATGAGTGCTGTTTATGCTATTCTGAATTGAAAATAATGTGACTACCAGTCACTGTGGATAACAGCATTGTTGTTTAGAAATAAGAACACTTTAACACATTCATTCACATCGTTTTCGCAAGTTTCTGCATTCACGTATGGATCGGTTCAGCATAATGTGATATTTAAAAAGATATGGCAGTGGGCTGCATCAATGTTCCATAGAACAATCATCAAATTTAGTACTATACAACTGGCCAAGTCTCTCCGGTTAATCTCAGATTATTTTACAAATCCGTTGGGAAAATTGTTACCCATCGGGAGTCTAATTGAAGTAACTGTACCTAATGATTGCATTCCAGATTTTTTATGAAATAGTTTAAACATGTGGTGATGAAGAACAGATGTTCGAAAAACAATAAACAATGTCCAATTTTTAAGTTTATGAGGAACGATTTCGTCACGAACTGACATTAGTTTTGAACCAATGAAAAGCTGGAAACACTGAAGGGGATGTTTGGTCTTTATATGGTAACATTCTTATCATTAGATCTGACAGGCTGGATTCCTGATAGTGTTGTGCGTGCACACTACTGAGAAGTTTCCTAGCAGGGTTAAACAGCTGTCCACTGTTCCCAGGTTTTCAATGGTCCTCCAAATGATGTCGGTTCAAGATGAATAATTCTTTTATACAAGCAATGTGTTAGAGTTTTCAACGGAACTGTTATCTCCTTAATGCTTTCTTCTATGATATTTGTGAATGATAGCTTCAGCTGAGGCTGAAAGCAAGATTCTATGGAGTAAATGACATTTAGACAGACTTCTTAGATAAGTAAGAAGATAAATCTCAAATGATTGACTATGTAAATCTATTTCCGGTCGATCATGACAAATTCGTAACTAATTTATCTTCGGTTCAACTGTCTATTTAACAGAATCAGGCACTTTCCGTTGGATTTGATTTTTCTGTTCCTCCAACACAAATTTCTGATCAAATATTTTTGATCAGCTAAGTTCACTTGTTTCAACTTCTTCGGATAGTCAAAGTTGGCTCAGAGCTAAGTTAGTCGATATTTCTCGCCGATTCTACAATCCTCATTTGAGGCACGGAAGTATCTTAACACCTAAGCATTTCAAAGGATTAAAAGGATTGCGAAATAATCCTGATATCATCATATTATCCATCTTTGGTGATGAAAGCAAATTTATGGCTGATGCTCCCTCTCAGGAAATACGTAAATTGGAACGAAGAGTAAATTATCTCTTCCTGAAACCGCTCAGGATGAATTCTGTTAATAAAGAGGATTTCAGCTACTTGAAACCCATGAGGTCTGAGTATCCACACCTATACGGAGTTCCCAAAACGCGCAAAGCCAATAATCTATTCCTTCCAATATCGCCTATGTGTCTGTTACTCATGAATAAACTGGCAAAGTAGCTGGAAAAACTCTTGAATCTTATTAGAAGCCAGGTGTGTAAGTTTTCCTTGGAAGATACATTTTAGCTTATTGACCAATTAAATGATATCAATGTCAGGGATAAGACTATATATTCTCTTGATGTGAATTCTTTATTTACTAATATACCCTTGACTAGGATAACTGATATTCTTTGTGACTATGTTTCTTCCAAAAATCTTTTACTCCCCATTCCCTTTACAACTCTCAAAGACATTATTTTTATTATGTACTGATAACGTCCAGTTCCAATTCGAGAGCGAATATTTCCGACAGATTAGTGGTGTTGCCATGGGTAGTCTTTTAGATCCCCTGTTGGCTGATGTGTATATGTCATACGTTGAACAGTTAGCCGAAGTGATTGGAAAAGGTTGGTTTTACAAGAGATATATGGGTGACATTCTCGTTATTTGTGGTACATATGAGGAGGCAATGAACCTGTTCGATTAAATGAGTAATGCACACAGCCACATTAAAGTCACTTACGAAGAAGTGAATGGCAAACTACCAAATTTTGATATACTGACTAGTCGCAGAGGGGATGGTTTAATCAGAAGATCTATCCACAGGAAGCTGACTTGAACGGAACTACACCTTAGTTGCCATAGTTGCTGTCCAGTCCAACACAAGCGTGGTTTAGTCAAATTTTTATTTAATAGAGTTCATATTATTTGCACAGATGACAAAAAAGAAATAGCAGCAAAATTCCTGTCGGATACATTAGCACAAAATGGATATCCATTAAAATTTATCAACAGGTGTAAAATCGGCATAACATTGACACCGATTAATCAGTATTTTGTCCCTAAGATAAATGTGTACATCACCTTGCCATACGGGAGTGAATCGAATAGCCTAATCTTGAAGAAAAGGCTCAAATAGGTTGTTAGCACGCCATACTAAGCTACCAAAGTCATCTTAGTGAAGACAAAGTCCATACTTCACCACGAACTTAAACAGCACTTGAACCAGTGTATCACATCCTATTGTGAATATCAGTTTACACGTATGCATGGGTACACATATATAGGGAGGAGCAGTTAAGAAAGGTTGAACATGTGCCTAAATGGCTCCAGAAACAAATGACCTTCAACAGTTTAATAGGTGGAGGTGATCAACGTCTTTTCTTATCAATAGCAAAACACATTAGAAACTGGTCACAAAACTGATATGAAGGCAGCCTTTACGGTGCTGTATAGATATGGCCAAAAACGAATATTTAGATTTGTCGAAGCACTTGCCAGCCATCAATTCAAACTCCCTCTATGTATTCGGAAACAATTTGTACTTACACTAAACCTACCCTGGTAGTATTAAGCTCGACTCTTGTTTTTGTTCTGGCCTTGTTATCTTTCTTAATTATCATTCCATTGGCTAGATTAACCTTTCAAAGTTTTATATAAATTATTTGAATTCATGTTTGATCAGACTGTTCGAGATGTATTGTGCTAATACATCACATGTTTCAGATGATCTCCGTCTCCCTTTTACGTTGTTTAAATAAGAAGAGTTCCCGTAGGAGAAGCCGTAAATATTCCAGCCTACACTAAATGGTCACTGTAAAATAACGAATATTCTTGTCGATAAAACAATAAGAATTAAATTGTCTGAACCGTGTATTGTATTTGCGCAACAAACTCAGAACTATCTAATCACATGTACTTGTCATAGATATTTATATGAAAATTCATGAAAATAAGGGTGAGAAAATGAAAAGGGGTCAAGTAGGAAGGCTGAAATAAGGGGCCAAATAACAATGAAAATCAAAAGAGCGAAAATAATAGTACATCGAACTTGGTTTTCATAGCTGAATTCACCAAGGGAGATTTAATGTGATTAAAAGTTGTTTATGAACACAGAAAGGTGGTTTAGACTTCCTAATAGCTAAAGCTTCAACAAACTTAAGGGTCCGTCCCCAACACGTTCTACAAATAGGTCTAGAGGAAGTAGCCATGTCACTACTGTGACCTGTCTCAAGAATGCTTCACGATCGTAGAACTTAGACGTCTGCTACCAATGGTTATGGGTTCAGGTGATTGAATTTGCTTTTGAAGCCACTTCGGAACATGTTTTCGAGCGCCCTACTTTCATGGATCTATGAGTCCCCCCTATGTATGTGTCACCATACGTACATTTGAATTAGTAGATGCCATGGGATGCAACTTTGTCATTCACATGCTGTAAGGGTTTAGGAGAATATGCAGGCTTAATGGTCCTTATTAATCGACCCCTAGTTGCATAGTCCTTCTAATAGCAGCGTTAAGTCTCTGCTGAGGGATTGCGCAATGAGAGTCACCTCGTCCCAAAGAAAGATGTCTTCATCAGTCTTCCGTACAAAGGTGAATTAAACTATGAAAGCCAGGTTTGATGTACTATTATTTTCGCTCTTTTGATTTTCATTGTTATTTGGCCCTTATTTCAGCCTTCCTACTTGACCCCTTTTCATTTTCTCACCCCTTATTTTCATGAATTTTCATATAAATATCTATGACAAGTACATGTGATTAGATAGTTCTGAGTTTGTTGCGCAAATACAATACACGGTTAAGACAATTCACTTCTTCTTATTGTTCTATCTAAGTTTATAAAGGGAACTAATTGTTTTAAATTTCTAAATGTTCTTATGTTTATTAATTATTGCTGACGGAGTTGCGTCAATCACTTTTACAATATGGCAGAAAAAGTAATCTAGTTATGAAGTAACATGTTCAGTAGTGTTTAATAGGAAGCTCAAACTGACTAAAATTTCTTCTATGTTGGCTCACAAGCACTTTTTATCGTGCAACGGAAACTCAAGCAACTTTAAAGATTTCAAATTAATTGGTTCAGTGAAGAGGACAGATACACTATCACTGACCTACTCCGACTATTAGTGACCTTCTCTGAGAATAAGTGAAGCATATCTACTGGGCACTGGCCATTTGCTGAATTCACATCATTTAGCTTTCACTGTTGACCAAATTCTGCAAGTAACATTGGTTCTCCAAAAATATTTTGCACATGTTTATTTCTTCCTCTGTAATTAACCTTTACAAAAATATACATGACACGTTACTAGTGGATCATTCTTTTTGAATATATACAAATTGAACTTGCTACTTTGTGATGTTTTTAATAATTCTTGGTGAGTAACTTGGTGGCCAGTGTATAAAAAAGCTTGGTGCCTCAAGATAAGATACCAAAGAAGGCAACAATCATCTCGGTTACCAAATTCAAAAGCAGGTTATCAAAACCGTACTATTATTCCTATTAAAATACTCTTATCTTAAAAATGGCAGGATGGTCGCATAGATTTGATATCTAACATGAAATCTCAAAAACCAAAATATGCAACAGTAAGATTTTATAAGAAAAAAAGGGAACAGAAGGCATTTATCTGCTTTTGATAGTTAGGAGAGGGACTGGAAGGAAACAGAACAGTGCATGGATTGGTAAACAAATCCAAATGTATAAGAATGCTATAATTTATGAAACAAGGTAATTATTAGAACAGCATTGAATTGAGCGATGAAAGATGATCAATTTACCATAATCATTGCAGTCGAAAACATTTTAGTGATAGGAAAAGAAACGAAAGCCTCAAGTGATTAAATACAGGAATCGTTTACTTTAAAAGAGTCACTGAAATAGATCTTAAAATCTTAGACCAACTGCTTACTATTCTTTATTTGCACAAAAAAGAAGCATCTCCTATTCAAAGCTAAAAACTAGCTACTTAATCACATCCAACTTGACTTGGCTGAAACTGTTTACAAACCAATCCATGTCAATGTTTTCACCTTTATGAAATAGGCTAAGAAAGTAATGACTGGAGTCCTGTCAACATATTTGTTATAATGTTTCTATCTCATAATTCTGTAAATAATTATTTATTTAGATAATATTTTGTGTTACAAAGTAAATACTCACTTGTTCAGTAAGCGTTTTTTGATATGTCATCAGTTTTTTCAAAATATGTTGATAGTGATCCTGGTAAATCTCATAAATGATGAGTTTTTGTTTTCTCAGCTGTATAATTTCTTGTCCACTATTGCTGATATTATTCAATTGATCAAATCAATAAGCATAGTTTGGGGAAACGCATAAAAAAAGATGAAAAGACGATTGTGTTAAAATGTTTTTGGCTTAAATGATTAAATCTGTTAAGTAGTCTATGAATGGTAAGGCGAAAATCTAACCGTCAGGTCTCTATATGCATTATTGATTGTGCACTAAGTATTTTGGAGAATTATATGAGTAAACAGTTCTGGAATGTAGTATGAATTGGAGATTGAGAGAATCTAGTCATACAATGGCTGTTGTGATATAAAATACTTCATTGCTATACCTAACAGTTAACTAATTAAAATATACCGATTAAAATATGTTTCTTTGAAAAATGATAAAGAAGTTTCAGCTATGCAGAAGTTTGTACTTAAGAGCATTTTAAAAATGCTAAAAACGTTGGTTTTGAGGGTGGGGGGGGGTAAAACCTAACTTGGAAGGGGTTTTCTTATACCATACTATTCTATCATATTATTTTTGATTATTCCCTTTTAAGATTACCAGGATTTCATCACTATAAATCCTTAAATAAAAGATATATTTCCACTGTGAATGAGTGACCAACTGTGAATACGTAATGTACGACGTCATAATACAATCACTGGGGATATAAAGTAATTAAAAATATTAAGATTATGTAAATCTTAGGATGAGATTACCTTTCTGGAATAATTCGATTGCTTACTATTTGTTTATTGAATACATTACTGTTGATATCATCTTCAGCAGGCTATTAAAATAAAATTAGAGAAATGATTTGAAATAAAGCGGATTTCAGTAAGAGAATAATTTGAATGCATACATTATTTGGAAACGTAGAAAAACAACTTTATTTATCATATTTAACCTGATAAGTTCTGATAATTCATTTATTCAAGCATATGTGCAGTTAAAAACTCGAAATTTCACTACTAACAGTTATCAATAACATTTATTGAATAATTTCAAGTTGATGTTCATAACGGACTGACATCAGTTGGAAAATCATTGAAAATTTGGAAGTACTGTTAGGCTCATTGTTCCTAGTTTGGGACTTTCCAGGAGTTCGCATTCATGACCCTTCTGGGGATCGAAAACCAAGGATCTTCAAATTTCATGGCAAGCACGTTACTATTGTGCAGCTGGGTCGGGATCCACCAGCTTGCCAGGAAATTTAAGCGTTGTTGGTTCCCCCCTGTCAAGGTCATGGATGAGCACTGTTTCAGAGTCCCATACTAGGATGATATAGTTCTTCCAGGTTTCCAATGGTCCTTCAGTTGATGTTAGTCTATGATAGACACCAATCTGAAATTAACACTTATTTTTTTCAACAGATTAAGTACCTTTTTTCAATTAAACTGAGAGTAAGAACTGACTACTTGTCAGATTTCAAACCTAGTAACTGTATTTGTTTAAATTTCTTTTGCGAATGAAAGGGACATTGACCTTTCTCTGCTTCGATGGTAGCTGGTAATAAGTGGTTTTAACTAATTTCAGGTTGAAAATTCAGTCGCACATCTACTGTGACTTATGACTGTCATGGTCAGTCTAGCGTATCAACCAAACAAAATAATAAGACATAACATATTGTTGGTAATATAGTATCAGAAGCTGTAGTTTCAAATGCTTTTTAGACCATATGACTAATCAATTATCACTCTCTGTTTGTCTGTCTTTGAAAGGTATCTACTGATATTTTGGATGTTTTTCTTAACATGTTGATGATTGTGATTTGTATTCAGGTCGAGATTTCATAGCCTTAATGGATAATAGGGAATTCTTTGCGACTTTGTACATATAATATACATACATACATACATACATACATACATACATACATACATACATACATAATATAGGTTGTAGTTCTTTTTTCTTACACTTATGTTGTTTTCATATATTCAAGGCGGATCAAAGGCTTCCATAAGAACATCTAGCTGATCAAGGGTATAGAAGCACAATTGTATCATTTCGTTGCACAGGAAAAAAAAAACGTCAAGTCAAGAAAACTAAAGCTGTTCACACAATTCCAAATATCCTCTTGAATTAAAACCAATTCAAGACAATAACAAAAATGAGTCGGTTTCGATAACAAGGATGATATTTTTTCTACAGTTGAATAGAGTATTTATTTACAGACGGGATGAAGGAAATTCTCAGGTATTTTTATCGACGTATATTTTATACCGGAAATTTTCGCTTATACACAAAAGCTTTACTTTCCGTTAATCTTAAGGAATTCCACTTTATTCCCTAATATATATATATATATATATATATATATATATATATATATATATATATATATCTCATAAAAGGTCACATAAAACTCAATTGATTTTTTCTCAACCATTTTAAAGACTGATTGATTTCTTATTTTTTTTCTTTGTTAAAAACAGGGTTAAGGAAAGAAAAAACAATGAGGAGAAATGATGGAGTTGTATGAGACCTATCATCTTTATATTTCCTGAAGTATGTAATCTTTTCTTTAGTGTTAGAAATGACACATTTTGATAAGATTGTTAGTTCTGGCTCAAGGCTTCACATTGTCTGCAGTGATATTGTCATCCAAAGCAAGAAAATTGTGGTTCTTGTCTTGCTGAAATTAGTCAAGTCAACTAAATATAAAAAGTGTAAGATTCTCATTTTTGAAAAAGAAATGTCAACAACATCAACTGAACAGACATAGGAAAAGTCTTGGCTTAAATGTTCTTACTGGGCATTATATGTTCATTTTACACATCGTAAGTAACAAATGACCTAAACAGTCCTGTTTTTAATAAACTCTACAAAATGACTATTTATATTTTGTGACAGACAGTCATATTTGAGTATCTACATAAATGAAGAACTTTTTATGTGAAAGTTACCATTGGCTTTGTTTGCAAAAAGGTCTAACAACGAGAACTGGAATAGATACTTGGTTAAGAATTTCATAGGAAACTGGAAAAAAGAGAATACCTAACAACCAGTCATATGGATTCAAATCAGTACAATATTTGGTCAGCAGATTATAACTTGAGTAAGTAATTAATAACTTCAATGCTCTACTATTTTTAGCTAGTGATAACAACAAATGCGAAACAACGAAAACGAATGACAAAGATATATACTACTAACTAGTAAAAGTAATCACACTCTGTTTGAAGTAATCATTTGACTTTTTTAAAGTGTAGTCTGGATACTGAATGGTTAGTTCACAAGTTAAAAAGATCAAACCTTGAGTAATACTCCACTTATACCAAGTTCCGATAGTGTAACCCTTTACACAACTCAGTTCTTACTGGTTGAAGGTGTCACTTATGAACTCCAAATACCAGTGTACACTGTATTCTATCGGTCGATAATTTCATTATTTTAAGCTAGGTGAAGAAAGAAAATATCTGTCCAGTGATTTATCACCAATGGTAAACAAGAAAGCCATAAGAACAAAAGAGAAAACGAATTTCAAGATTTAACGTCAAACATCGAGTCAATAGAAGAGTAAAGTTAAACAGTTGCTAGGTAACAGTGATCTTAAAAGAGTGTTTCAGAATCATTTTTACTCGTAACTTTAACTTGATTGGTACTTCTTTGGACTACTGAGAACATTGGAAAATGTCCCTTATTCGTTGTGTCTAGTAACTTAGTATCGAAAGAGTCCACCGTAGTGACAAGTCTATTAGATGAATGAGCATGTTGTGGACTTGTTCCATAGTAAATGACTGGCACCTACAACTAGAAAGTGCGGTTATTCTTACTTTTCAGTGACCAGTCAATGCACAGTCAGATAATCCTGAAGATATCAACAGGTAAAAGAGAATAAGGACTAAAAGCAGTAGGAACAACATTTCTCATAATTGACTTCAGATATAATTTTAGGTCGGTAGTCATCATGGACTGATAACAGTTGGAAAAGCATTGGGAACCTGACAGCACTGGACAGTCGTTTCGTCCTAGTATGGGACTCTTCAATGGTGATCACTCACGTCCGCGCCCCACCAGGGATCGAATCCGGCACCCGTGGTCAGCACATTACTATTGAACCACTGCATCGGGATCCAGTGGTGCAACCTCCGTCCAATATCATCGTTGAGTAGCTGCCCCCATGTCCGACTTGATTGGCCGCACAGATCATGTCATCTCATTGCAATCTCGGGAATCACTTCTTGAAGCTAGTCACCAATAAGCACTGGATTAATTCAATATTGAGGCTTGCGGGGTTATTTATTGGTCTCAGGTTGGTACTCATCATGGCATTTAGCACTGTTGCCTCACCTGGACAAATGATTCTCAAAGTTCTAATGAGGAGTAGAGACCGGTGGGATCAACCAATTTGGTTATGAGGACAGATATTCTGTGACAGTAATGGATGGAGGTCGTGCTATATCGTGAACTGATAGGAGCAGGAAATATGGACCATTGGATTCCGACCCAGTGGTTCAATGGTTAAGTGCTGATCAGGGGACCTGAAGGTACTGGGTTCAATCCCTGACGGGCTGAGTCGTGGGTTGTCACTGATGAGCAGTCCCATCCTAGGACAAAACAGCTATCTGATGCTGTAAGGTGTCCAGTGTTTCTCTGACTGACGTCAAGCCATGGTGAATACTAATCTTACATCAATAAAAAAATCCCCATTAACCTCCAAATCAGATTTAATGATCAAAAAAATCAAAGTTTAAAGTGGTCAAAAACCTAACACTATTACCTAAGAACTTTAAAACATCAGACTTTTTAATTTGAAAAATCACAGTTGACTAGAGACAAGCCTGATTCACAACAATAAACAAAACGTTGCATTTAGGGGTAAGAATGCATGAATTTCGTTTAACCCATTATGTTATTGGAAAGTAGGTTGAACTTCACTACTGAGTAGTTGATGTTTGTCGGGAATATGGGAATAAGTAGGTAGTTACGGATGACAAGAAGTAACCAACTGTTATTCTACCTACTTAGAAATGTTCACCTTAGTGTTCCATATTTTCAAACTCATGTACATAGCCAAACCTTTTGAAAATTATGATTACATTAGATAGTCAGTAATCTTACCGTACAGTAGTTCTCATAATTGACTGAAGTCATTAAATTAACGATTACAATTTAGGAGCTATAAGAAATCTACTTTCATTCAATTAATAATTTCAAAGCTGTAGATGTCCATATTTTCATATGGGATCAGGTTTAAAACGTTCAGTGTTATTCAGAAAATGGGCACAATTTGAGAAAACTTCGATGTGTGTTTTCTATATTGGGATGTTCGTTTAGAAAAAAACAAAACAGAAAAAGTTTTCATAAGCCTGAAAAGTCTTTCGCTTTATCTATCAACTGGCAGTTTGAGTCAATAATCCTAGTGTCAATGCACTGAACATATTTACTCATGATGCAATGAGAAGTCCATCATTTAAAATCTCAATTTACAGCATGGTTACTGTTGAATTAATGACTATGATTTGTTTCTTTTCGTGTTTCTTTGCCCACTCAAAATATTTAGTAGACTAAGTTAAATGAATAAAAGTACAAAAATATAAAAAATCTCTTGAACTCACGTGAGCAGTTTGCTATGACAACAGTTTTCGGATCACAATTGTGCATACTGTTCTCAACACTGAAGGTTGTATTTATACAGCTGTCGTTATTGTTATAATTATTCTGTACAGTATTAAGTGATTCATTTGAAGATGTACATGTAATAGAAATATTTAAATTATGAAATTGTGTTACTAAGCTCTCAGATCTTTTATATTCTTGGAGAAGTTTATTCTTAATATCTTGTATTCGTTCATTCTGCTGTTGGCGTGTTTGCTATTAATGCAAAAAGAATAGACAATTAGATTAAATGCACTCAAAGTGCAAATGAGGGTAGTGAAAACTGCTTCAGAAGGACAACTAACTAACTAACTAACTAACTAACTAACTAACTAACTAACTAACTAACTAACTAACTAACTAACTAACTAACTAACTAACTAACTAACTAACTAACTAACTAACTAACTAACTAACTAACTAACTAACTAACTAACTAACTAACTAACTAACTAACTAACTAACTAACTAACTAACTAACTAACTAACTAACTAACTAACTAACTAACTAACTAACTAACTAACTAACTAACTAACTAACTAACTAACTAACTAACTAACTAACTAACTAACTAACTAACTAACTAACTAACTAACTAACTAACTAACTAACTAACTAACTAACTAACTAACTAACTAACTAACTAACTAACTAACTAACTAACTAACTAACTAACTAACTAACTAACTAACTAACTAACTAACTAACTAACTAACTAACTAACTAACTAACTAACTAACTAACTAACTAACTAACTAACTAACTAACTAACTAACTAACTAACTAACTAACTAACTAACTAACTAACTAACTAACTAACTAACTAACTAACTAACTAACTAACTAACTAACTAACTAACTAACTAACTAACTAACTAACTAACTAACTAACTAACTAACTAACTAACTAACTAACTAACTAACTAACTAACTAACTAACTAACTAACTAACTAACTAACTAACTAACTAACTAACTAACTAACTAACTAACTAACTAACTAACTAACTAACTAACTAACTAACTAACTAACTAACTAACTAACTAACTAACTAACTAACTAACTAACTAACTAACTAACTAACTAACTAACTAACTAACTAACTAACTAACTAACTAACTAACTAACTAACTAACTAACTAACTAACTAACTAACTAACTAACTAACTAACTAACTAACTAACTAACTAACTAACTAACTAACTAACTAACTGATTCCATGAATAAAAATGTTGACTTTTTGGACCTCAGAAATCTTCACAATTTTATGGTTACCATAGCTCATTGAAATAAAATTTGTCAATAATCCTGAAGTAATAAATAGGCTATTTCCAACATTAGTTCCAGTTACTGAAGACAAGGGTTTATTAAACATTATCAGGTGAGATTCGTTAATAAACTGAGATAACCGATAAAGCGTTGGAACTGTGTATTATAATCAAATTTGTCTTTTTAAGCGAAAATGAATACATATTATTCACAGTAATTACATCAATAAAAATTAGGTTGTCTAGTATACTTTGAGTTGTAATGATTACTAAAAGGGCATCAACTTAGAGTTGAAATTTTCCCAATATTAATTAGGAATGTTCATTAAGTTCAGGTGGCTAAAAGAAAAGGATAACCAGAAAACTGTTTCAGTGTTTTAGGAATAAATAATACTGTTGGTGGGGGAAAATGAACTGAATTTCTACCACTATACTAGTGTGATTAATATTTGGCAAAGATCAGCAATGGGCTATGCACAGAGATATTTGTTCTATTTATAAAGCAGACGCTGAATGCATCTGTATACCAGTGAGTGTCGGTTGACCCATAAGAAATCAGATCTGACACCGGCCACTAGACATAGAAGATTTTTTCACTGGACTATTCTTTTCTTCAGTCTGTGCTTATTGCTCTCGCAGTCATGGATTTCCCATTATCCACATACATAGACTAAGTGCTTGTCTCGTGTTGTCAACGAGTTTCAGTTCATAATGTCACTGACGACTGCCATCAGGACATTACCTTAGAATTCATAAGATGAGCTTGTTAGTTGACACAGACTAGCCAGTCCAGTAACATTATTCAACAAAAGGCAGAGTAAAATCTCAGAATAACATCAAACTCGTCATTTTTTAATAAATAGTGTGACTAGTCGTTTCTTTTGCTTGGATTTAGAAATCGTTTTTTCCAAGATATGCAATGTATCAGGCAGAATAAAACATCTCTAAGCGCATGTTCTTTGCTTCCTATAAAGCTTAGTTGACCCTAGGCATAGTAGTGTATGCGGTTTTCTTGGGTTTTCCCTCTATCACAGGTAGTTATGCATGTCGAGACAGAAAACTGTAGAGAAACGTATGTGACCATACTCATTAATTTCATATCAGGCTTGTTTATCTGATACACAGAACACAGTGATACAGTATTATTTTGAGGTTAATGAGGATTCGTTTTTTTATCTTATGATATTATTTTCATGATAACATTTCCAGCATAAATTATTGCTCATAATGATACTAATATAGTCACACTATTTTGGACATCTGAAATTTTTAGTCTTGTCACACATCATATTCTTTTTTTTCACTGGTAGTAAGAGTTCCTATATCTCTGGTATAGGTGTTGCTTGATTCCCATTACGTTCTGGGTGTTGATTCGATGAACACACATTCAGTAATCAGTCTCTCTCTACCTAGTTATATTTGGCTTAAGTACAATAGTTTTATCCCAGCCTATTGTGTGGTTGTTTATGAATGCATACATTGCAATAGGCGAGTGTTTTTCTAGACCATTGATCTTATTCGGCCCTGTAGTTCTATATTTGGCTGAATCCCTATGTTCCGATACTCTGACTGACTACGACCGACTAGTTTGGTCTATTTACTGAACCTCAAAGTCATTGCATGGCATTTGACAGATTAAAATATTTTGCTTAAGACGACAAAGCTTATGCCTGAGTGAGTTTGTAGGTTTAAATGTCATCCTAATTTCAGCCTTGTTGAGAATCCTGAGTAAAGTTCCTGATGCTGCTTCCTTATATGGTAACATAAAAATGCTCTGAACGTTTTTATGTGTTGATACGAATTTCTTAATGAACAGTAGGGGATAATTCTTAATTCTTAAGACTTCATTTATGTGTTCCATTTTCTTGTTTAGGTTTTTGCACTGGCTTCTGAGCTTTCTAACTCTGCCAGACTTAACTAACATTGAATGAGATGACTTGAAATCTAGATACCTGCCAGAATGTGTTGGTTTCCTGCAGATGCTGGTGTCTGAACCACCGTTTGTCTTTCGTCTTATTCTGGAATCCAGCATAGGTAATTCTCCTTGTTCATTTTCTACTTCGTAAGTGAATTGGATTGCACCTACTACTAAGTTGATATATGTGAAAAAATTGTCAATGCATTCCGATTTCAACATAGTAGATGTGTCATCCACATTTTGCCACCATATCTTAGGTACAGGATTAAACTTTTGTGAAGCCATGTTTTCCCAACTATCCTTAAATGTATCTGCTACCATTAGGGATATCTGTGATCCCATTGGTACTCCTTCTGTTTACTAATATATTTTGTCCTGTAACTTGGAGACTGCAGAGATCAGGCCTAAGGGTATGCTTTAGATGCTTACATCAGTCGATATCTACACAGTTTAGTATAGACACTTGTTACATCGAAACTAACCAATTTTACATCCTCTTCTATATGTAGGTCATTAAGTATAGTTTTAACTTGTAGGAATTGACTAGTCGAGAATTTGAACAGTTCCCAGTAGAACGTGATATGGATACCAAGTACTTTAATAGTTCATACGCTGAAGTATTTCTGAAGACAAGTATCGATCTAATGTGATAACGTGGTGTATGAACTTTAATAGTACAGTAAATTCTGCTAGGATTATTAGTTTTTAGGCATTAAATCAAACTACTCAGAGATGGCTTCATTCGGCGTATCAGATCATTGGTAGATTTCTTAATTTTATTCATAACAGTGTCCACAGGTTTCTTGATCCCTTCATATGATCCTGTTTGGATATGTTCGTCAATTTTGTTGAAATAATCTGACTTATCCATAACTACCGTTGAATTACCATTACTAGGTTATTATCATTTTGTAGGTTATTCAGAGCCAAATTCTCTAGTTTCGCTAAGTTTCGTTTTATCCTCTTTTGTTTTTCCAGTGCTGATGCACACTGTGCTCTAACCTGTTTAGCAATTGCCGCATCCACCGAGCTTAATGCAACTTCTATTCTAGTTATGCTATCAGATTTTAGACGATATACTGTCACGGTTGATTTAACTCCTTTTTCAAGTACTTTCTTTTCAATTGAGTTGAATTTTCTTGAGGAGAGATTCACTACTCACTTTGTTTTATCAATTTTTGATGTTTCATTTGTAATCTGATTATTTTCCGAGGGATATTTTTTTGCAATAATTTTTTGTTTTGATTGCTTTTGGATTTCTACCCATACTTATTAAGTTTGACAAATAAATGATGTAGGCATCGTTACTTATTTGATAACTCTGAGTAAACCTCAAAATTGGTCTGTGGGATGACATTTATGCCTCAGAATCCAAGTGTCGTCAAATACCAAACGACTTACAACAGCAGTAACTTGCAAATATTATTTTCTTGGCATTAAACCACGGGTATTCACATACTACTCTGTTCACTCCATCTCTGTTGCATAGTTTGTATTTCCCTAGCGCCATAAGCACTAGGAAAGAAAACTCTAGTCATACATTTTTCGTCCATCTGGGAATGATGGTAAGTCATGAAAAAAGCGATTTTGTCAGTAAGTGGTAGAGAATAACGTCTATTTTATAAAAGTCGTTGTTTTCAATAGTAGTCATTAAAAGCAGGCCTTCTATAATGTCCAGAACAGTTGGATTAAGAAAATACTTCCAATAAAAACATTTTTCGCAATGCTAACCCATGAGAATAGTCAGGTGAAAACCTGCTGAGTTAAGCAGTGGGACTTAGACTGACTGCTATGCTTATTTCCTTTGTTCTTTGGAGTTGAAAGTTATCTAGGGAACTTAGGCTCGACTGACATTCTGCTTAGACAGGTGATCCATACAAAGTATCAGTACATATCTCTGTTTCACCTGCTGACGAACAGTCAAGATTCGATCACTAGTTTCTTGCATGTTTCAAATTTAACTTGGTTATTTTTCACTTGTGATTTTCTGCGAGTGAAAAACCAACAGATTCTTAGGAAAACTATGAATTAAAAAAATATGATACCGTTTTAATAACCATTACAGTTCCTTAGAGGTATATTATTTATTTGATAAACTATCGAACGATTAGTCATCCAAACGTTCTGTCTTAATGTTCTATAACCAAACGTCACCTGAAAGACTTCTTACAGTTACAATAAGACCACATCCCACTTCTTTACAAAACTTAATGAGATCCAATCAATAACAACCGATTTAAGCTATTTTGCATGCTGCTGAGAATTCAGATTCAGCTATGTTGAACCAATCTATCGTAAAATACTGATCAGATAGTTAGTCTTGGTCAGCCAAATGAAAAGATTTTCGTGGATTTGGACACAATGTTCTAGAGCTTTTTCAAGAAAGGGAGTTACTGATATATTCATCTTGTCAAGAAGTTTTCAATTTCCAGAAATCTCACAGAACACAACGTGCAATAAGTGTCACCTGTTCAATAATCTGTTTTTGTCTTCTGAGAATTCATATTTTTCTCGCAAGGCCTATAGATAAGTCAACGATGAATCGATGCGTGATACTTGCCACATAGAGCGGAAATTCTAGTATTAGCTTGGTGCTGGGGTATTTTCTCCCAAAGTCACACTAATCACCAGTTCATGGTAGTTCCCGTCTCTCAGTTGCAGCTGAATGATAGAACAATATACCATTGAACAAGAGAACTATCGAAATCCAGCTTGTTCGTGGATATTATTAGAAATCTTAAATTAATAATCTATGTTGAAAGGTATTTCACAAGTAATACTTCTTAGCTCACTGTTAAAATGTTGTTTGCGCCCTACGAATTGAGAGTGAGGTGAGCAACGATCATCACAACGTAGTTATGACACAAAGTAACAGAAGATGAGGATTATTTACTGTCTGAGACGTAAGACTTAGAGTTTTCATTGAATTTCGAATAATAATAATAATCACTATATTCTAGAAAATATTTTTGAAACTGTCTGGAATTATCGGCATGTAATATGACAACAAATAACTAGACATGTCTGCACGTCGATTGATCACCGAACAGCGACCATTCTCATGTTGTCGAGTCCTGAGTGCGGACCGAATCCTGTTGATCATTCACATTGTGGCCACCAAGCTACGAGGATTCCCATCGCCGTGCACTTCCATAGATGTTAGATGGTTGGAGACGATCAGCAGGAATTCCTGGACCTGTGTCCCGCACTCATCAGCAAGAGATATCTGCAATCTCGAGGGAACTGGTGTCCCCTGTGAGATTCAAATTCACGTCACCTAGTGTTATAGTCAGCGATGTTGCCACTGAGGTATTCGGGCTGCGGTGGCGATAGTAAACCACTTAGTTTGGTGGCCACATTGCAAAATGATCGAAAGAATTCGGCCAGTACTCAGGACTGGACGGCATGAGATCGGTTGCTTGCCAATGACCAATCAATGTATGTGATCTAGTCCTAAAGGAGGTCAGTCGCGGCTCGAACAACCCAATGGTAACCTCGTTGATTGCAACACTAGGTGACGCGGGTTCGAATCTTAGGTGGGACATGAGTTACATTTGGGTAGCAGATAAACCTTGCTGATGAGTGCCGATAAGCTCAAAGATTTGGTCCAAGGCTTCCTGCCGATAGCCTCCAACCAACTAGCATACAGAAAAACATGTCCATATTTCGCTTTGAGGGTTCACCTAACCAGTGCCAGTATTTGTAGTTCATACTGACTATTAAAGTTATGGAATTAGGATGCATTATTCTCTTTTTAAGTGCCTATTACCATTCACTATGGTGTTTTTATTTGATTTTAATTATACACTTGTAAAACACTGAGCAGAAAATACTTTAAAAGGCTTCAAGAGAACATCACATGATTTGCAAACATAATTGAAGGATAAAAAAGAAACAGCTTTAACAAGAGTAACTGTATGCATTGTTTTCGACAGTCACCAAAATATTAATGTTTTCGAAGTCATGTTAAACGTATATTGACAAAAACATCATTTTCACCTTGGAAAAAAAAGAAGGTATTATGTCAAGTGGTTCAGGCTACTGGACTGTAAACGGTGGGGGCGGTGTATGTTGCATATTGACAAATCTAAAGAGAACAGCTTACATGGAGAGAAGAACTTTCAACTCTATATTCAATGCTCCCGGAGTGTGTTTATTTTTCAAGTTAGTCAAAATTACAGGTGTTTAGCGTTTGAAGTATGATCCATTGGAGAAATTGGTAATAGAACTGGAATCCAGTGGAACTTACATGGTTCACTTCTTCCCCCTAAATAACTGGTACATCATTATTTAAAGCGGACAACCGGCGACGTCGTTGTTTTTTTGCCAGACTTGTCTTCACGTCGCAGTACGTGTAACAGACCATAGTCACTTAAAAACTTTATGTTCCATTTCAAAATTTGACACTATTACAATGTGTAACATTGATTTCAATCCCCTTCAGTCAAGAAGTACCATTTTCACGAAATGTGCAGCTGTGACTGATTGATCTAAGCTTTCAACTACAAACCAGTACATCATGAGTTCTACTGAGATTTGACCAGCCACTTAGTGTCATTAACTTTCACACAACGACTCATTGTCTACGGTACAAATGTGTACGTAGCTACTGAGTGAACTTCGATTTCAATGAAATGTTAGACCGTATTGGTCTAGTAGCTGATTTGTTAAGATGAACACATTAATCATGCCCTTATCGTTTACATTACTGTTGATATTTCCTATTTTGTTCACATTGGTAGATACATACAAAACTATTGAAATGAGTATCTGAATAAGTGAGAAAAATCAACAACCATATCTTTTATAACAAATATTAGAAAAACTAAAACTGTATGACATAATACGAGTGAACAATAAGTCTACACTCCTCGTAAATCTAGATATGAAAAAATTCAACAAATTAATATTACATTACCTGAGATTCTAATATTTCACTTCTATGCCTCTCTTCAAGTTTACACGATATTTCTTTTTGACGTCTATAGAGAATATTTAAAAGTGAAGCAAAAAAGAGAAACAAAAAGGCAAGTGATTCATAAATAATAAGTTAATCGGTCAGCCTTTTAAGTTTATTGCATGTAAACCGAGTTTTACATCTTCGTGTATGTATTACGATGCATTTTTTCTATATTCTATTTAGAAATTAAAATTTAGGTAGAAGTTAGTGATAAGGTATCAAAATAAATACTAAAGTTCAGCAAATTTCTCTACTAGGAAACTTGACTACGAATAGGATAGACATTAGCTAGTAGTGGAATCCAGGATGTGTGTTTTCTCCTTTTAGAGACTCGTCATTGGTATGTACCTGCCTCCCAGTGGGTGATATTGTTTCCACTAAGACTCAAACCCACAAACAGCTACTTCAGAGGCCAAAGCGTCCCGGTTCGCATGCTAATAGAAACCATGGTATAAACTGGGGGGAACAGGTACATCCAGCCGACTAGTCCCAAGTACGACGAAAAGTGCACTCCTTTACGATAGTTCTCATGTCTGCGTCAAATATTAGAATTCAATCAACTGAACGTCCTATTTTTGACTAGTTTTTGTTCTTTCTGGCGCTCATCAGCAAAGCGTATCTGAAATGATGAGGGAACCGGTGTTCACCCTGGGGTTCGAACTTGCGTAACTTCAAACACCCAGCTTAAAAAATATGGTGGAACTCAATGTTGTATCACTTTGCTAAGTGGTTGACTTCTGTTGGTTCTAAACACTGAGAATTAGACATTCACATAAACCCTCCTCCTGCCAATGTTAGACAGTAGCACCAAGGCGTTTCAGCACTTACCGCTGGCATGGTTGGCAGACAGTTGACCAAGCTCAGTAGTCAAAATTAATGATAACCTGATAGCTCCTATATTATACTAGACTTCGTGTTCTCTTAAGTTCTTTTGATTTCATTAATCTGTGTGTAGACCAGAAGCAACAAGTAACTTAACATAGGGTATTTTCTAATTTGACACTTACCCACCGAAGTGACTACGACGAAAAATTAAATCGAATGATCTCACTGAGCTAGGCGACAAATATCCAGCTTCCTCTACAACTGAAATGGGTAACAAGTAAGATTTACATATACCCCTCAAACTTATTTACACAGGATAATGCAATTAGAAGAAGCAGATTATCTGAAAAATGTGATGTATTAGCGCCATACATTTCAAACAATCTGATCACACATTTATATGTTAAGGCGTTATATATGAAAACTGGAAGTGGGGGAAGGATAAATATGACATAAAGGAATTCGATAATAAAAGGATCCAGCGTATTTGTACGGAGGGCTCAATGGATGATGATATCAAAATACTAACTGAAACATATGTGGGAAATGGATGTCCATTGAAGTTCATAAACCACTGCAAAAATCAGCAAGGATTCAAACCTGATTTCTACTCTGTTTCGAAGAAATCCGTTTACATCGCGTTACCATACAGAGGAGAATCTAACAACATAATATTAAAACGAAGGTTAAGATCTGCTGTTAGCAAAACGTACTATGCAGCTAAGCTTATCATAGTTGAGAAGACCAAACACCTGCTGCAACACAGACCTCAACGTTGTATAAACGATTGCGTCACATTCTACTGCGTTTATAAATTTATAAATGTGTGTGGACAAACATACATAGGGAGGACTAATCGTGATATGCACTTGAGGGTAGGGGAACGTGTTCCGAAATGGCTACGAAAGCAGCTGGATTCAAAAACATTCATAAGCGCAGATGGCAGACAACCATCATCATCCATTGCGAAACATATCATTGATAAGAGTCACAGGACTGATATCAAAACAGGCTTTACGATTTTGTACAGAAACTGTCAGGGGCGTATACTTTTTGTTGGCGTTGTTGAGGTGCTAGCCATAAATAAATTTAACCCCCCATTGTGTGTGCAAAAACAGTTTGTCCTTACATTAAGCCTACTTTGGTAATGCTTATTTTATCGTATTACCAAGATTGTCTTCAAGTCTTATCTTTTATTCCTCTCATTATCTTTCTTATTATTGAATTCCTTTATGTCATATGTGTCCTTCCCCACCTCCAGTTTTCATATATAATGCCTTAACAAGTAAATGTGTGATCAGATTGTTCGAAATGTATAGCGCTAATACATCACATTTTTCAGATGATCTACGTCTTCTAATTACATTATCCAAATTTATTTACATAGCTTATTGAGAGCATATACTTTGGTTTGTTGAACTTCTAGACCTCTTTCATGCAGCAAACCGTGAGAAGCCAAAAGAGGGGCATGCGCTGGCTGGATCGATGAAAAGACCTTATAAGATTTTGATTTCGTCGATGGTGATTCATGTCTAATGTCGCACAAACTAGTAGATCTATAGTCAAAAACCAACAAGTTGACAGAAGAGGAAATTAAGACAGGACAGAGGTGATGAAGATACCCAACCAACAACAACAAGCACTAATCATCATTAACGAAAGAAACGTAAAGAAAGTATGCTCTTTCACCTACCTAGGCAGCATCGTTTCAACTACAGGTAGCGGCAGCGATGAGGACGTCAAAGACAGGATCGGAAAGACAGCAAGACAGGCCTTCATTAATCTGAAATCAGTGTGGAGATCTACTGTACTCAGCACAAAAAACAACATCCAGATTTTCAACACCAACGTCAAATCAGTGCTTCTGTATGGTCCAGAAACTTGGAGCGTCACGTAAAACATTTCCGACAAACCACAGAAATTCATCAACAGCTACCGTCTACGCTGGATACTGAAGATCAGATGGCCAGAAAGAATAAGCAACAAAGAACTGCTGGTAACGAACCAACAAAGAACCTATCACCCAACAAACATTCAGAAGAAAGTGGAGGTGGATTGGGCATACACTGAAAAGACCATTCGGGCATATCACGCGACAGGCCAGGCTATCGAGAGAACCCGAATGGGAAATGACGAGTTGGGCGTCCGAGACGAGGGTGACATGGAGGGTATGGTAAGAAGAAATGAAAACTTGTGGGCAGTGGTGGAGCCAGGTTGAAAAGAGTGCAGAGAAGACAGTGAAATGGCGACGTGAAACTGAAGCCCTATGTCCCACTAAGAACCCAAGGGACAAATAATAATAATATAATATAATTTATGCATTCAATACCAGTTTGTTGTCACATTAAACTTCCCTTTTTAACTCAGCTTTAATATCTGTCTACGAATTCATCTTGAAACTAAAAATTCGACCCTTTTAATCAGATAAGTTATTTTCTAAACCCACCTATCCTTTGTTATATTTCATAACAAGTAAGCTTGTGACAAGATTCTTCAAAATGTATAGCATAAAAACACCAGATATTTCAGACAAAATTCAGTGTCGTATTGTTTTGTCAAAATCTGTGAAGGCGGCTGGCTATTTCAACTTTCTGAAGTGTTCGAAATTTAAGATTAGACAAATACCTTAAACAACTGAACACTAAATACACTGTGCAGTTATATATAAAAGTAGTATACTGAAACATTCTATATTCGAAAAAAACTAGCATTGTAACTACTCAAAATTCCCTCCAAATGTTGGTAATCAAAGCAATGAATTTCATGATTAATTTTCACAAATTAACCTAGAGTATTCTTGTTAGGGTTGCTAAAATCAATCAGGCATATTTTTATTCTATTGACTGAGGAAAAGAAATTACTGAATATAATTGATACTTTTAAACAGAAATACTACAGTTAGTCTACGTGTACACAAACATAGATACAGACCAATGCTGTTAGGTTATGCACATCAAAAGTTAGTATGATCTAAAGCCGAATCCTACTTTATCCTATCGTGAATTATCATTATGATCATCAATATGACTTTACTATTTTTTGATGACTGAATTTCGAATAAAGAAACTTGATGATGAAACTAGTTATAGAAGATTTTAGAGTTCTATCCTTTGGTATGATTTTCTGTTCCATTGCAAATGTACATCTATGTGTTTGCACAACAATACCTTCTTGTAGATGTATACTTATGAGTATGCCCTACATTCTTTCTTTTTCAAACAAAATAATTGATGTTACCCTATCTTTAGATATGTGATTGGTCATTCTATTTTTCGCATATATCCTATTCACACCTATCGGTAATAGCTAACAAATTGAGTGAATATTTAGTGAAAACTGAATGTAACTTATTATTATATTTATCACTAAGTAAAATGTAAAGATAGAATGATCAATTTGCAAATGATTTACACATTGTCTGATTCAAGCTGACATTTCTTACAGTAGTTTTTCAACTACCATCTCAACTATGCTGTCAACAGGGTTTCCTCTGGAAACCAATCAGCTAAAACCATAAGGTATAATCTCTGACACAAAAATATCATGAACTAACAAGAGATACTGTTACTGAACAACTTGATTAATCAGAATCTACTCAGACTGATATCTAGTATTTCATCAACCGAATCAGAGTGATCTAACGACTCTCTAATCACTCTAATCTGGTTGATGAAATCCTATAGATCAGTCTGAGTGGTTTTAAGCTACTCAAGTTGTCCATCAGTAGTATTTTTCGCAAAGAGGTAAAGAGGGGTTGAAACTATTAATTTAAATTGAGAAGTATTAATTGAGACAATGAGAAATGACTACCATGTCATCAAGAAAAGATTAGATGGTCTAGAGAAGAAATTCTCTTTCTCATCGAAATCACTATTTAAAACTCAACATTTATATTTATTTACTTGGTTGTGGGTAGCAGAAGAATCCAGGACGCGCGTTTTGTCCTGTTTGCGACTCGTCAATTGGATGTACCTGCACCCTAGTGAGCGATGTCGTTCCTACTGAGACTCAAGCCTCGTACCCATCGCTTCAAACACCACAGCTTTATCCACTAGGGCACTTGGACACGATAGCCAGCTCTTGTACAACGGGTATAAGTTATAACTTTTTGTTGCTGTACGAAACGCGCTTCCTGGATTCTTCTGCTGCCCACAACCAAGTAAATTACCGTAATAAATATTCAGGCAGTATCGAAGCATCTGCACCGGAGTCCATATGCCAACAGAGGTCGAACAATCCGACCCAGCAAAACAACGGTGAATTACAAGTACACCAACAAAACATTTATATTTATGTTCATCTGAAGTAGGCACAAGTTTACCAGCTTATGCAGTGATGTTCAGTAGTTAGTAGTATATTCAAGAATGAAACGATATCATGCGATAGTTCATTAGGCAATGAAAGCATTAACAATGGAAAAACTTCAATGGATGCAAATCGTTGGAGATGTTGGAGCTTTTTAGTGACATTGATCTATTTATTCTTTATTCATCTCAGAATGAGTGAAATTTTATCCTTCGGTTTAGTTGCATTTTTAGATCAATCTTGTCTTACAACTTTGATGATTAAATCAATTCACATGGTAGAATACAGTTTGAAAGTTTTGTTCCCAAGGGGTAAGTGGAAAACATCAGCACCTTAATCAGGATGAAACAGCAATAAATATGTATCTCTTTTTCTAACACAGCCTCCCTTTTCACCTGTTATTCAGTAATAAATAATTATTCACTTGTAGTAAATTAAAATATGATTGACAGATGCAGGAAAAAAAATGATGTCTGAAGTACTTGAGAAGGATAAACTAAGAAATAATAAGTTATCTCTTGTAAGTTATGTTAACTATTCTATCGGATGGTAAAAAATAGTTTTGAATAGTCTCTGGTGTAATGGAATAAATGATTTGAAAATCCCTCCTGAACACTCACTGTATTCGACATTATTAATATTTATTTGAATATTTTCATCCTCATTATGCATATTATCATTTAACCTTAACCGATGTAACATTACTTTGTCATTTGTCCGTCTTCTTTTACTCAATACTAATTATTTGTCTTTGTTTTGATTGAGACTTATCATGAATGCTTCACTTGCCTATTGTATGATGCTAGACTGTTGACAACATGGCGTTGTTTTACTGTTCCCAACATTTTGTTTTGGCTCAATTTAAGGTTACTCTGCGAACTGACTGTTTGTCTTTTGACTGTCTACTGGGAACGTTTACTGATTGACTGATTCTTTTAGGTAGAGTTTTGATCCTATTTTGTTGAGAATATTTTTATCACTTCTCAGGTATTTAACAATTGTATTTGGTCAGTCAATTTTTGGCTGTATAGTACGTATTCCATGCTAGAGAAATTTTTGGACTGTATAGTGCCCATCGGCATTGCTGAGGTACTTTTGTAATTTTTTGATATAACTTGTTGTTGTTTAATAGAACCACAGATTCACCATAAATCTGTCACGTCAGATCGTGTTTTGATATTGTTGAAAGATGTTCTTTGAATGTGTTTGACTCAAGGAAGTTCGAAAAGTTATACAATAGAAAGCAGTAACTTGTTTGGATTGCGTTAGTTTAGTTCCGTTAAATTGTTTCCTGCTTTTAAACCGAAATACTTGGATTTCAGTCGTTACATCGGGTACTTTAAGCTTTCGAAGGACGAAATTTGGCTATTTTTCGCTTGTTCATGGTAAGTCAGTTCTGTTTTGAACTCTTCATATGAATTCATACAGGAACATATTACGGGGATTTCGAAGACTGGTTACTATAAGACAATTCTAGTCAATGATAATTTGTTTGTTACATAGTTAGTTTTTAAGCGAATTCAAGTGTCTGTTCAGCTCTTTCTGAGTTACGTATTCATACGGCTGATTTACTGTATAGCCAAGAATTAAACCCGAATATTTTAGAGATCCGGAAGACTTGAATTTGAACTCATTTTTTCCGTTGACATGGAAAGTAACTTACGATCTTGTACAGTTATTTGTAACTTCAAAATTTGACACCGTATTCCAACAGGTAGGTAAGTGAAAAAAGTAAGAACAGTGGATATTGATTGGTTGGAAGCAGTTAGCAGGAAGCTTTGGTCGGTCTATGTTTCCTGCTCGTTGGGATTCTTTAACAAGGCATATCCGGAACATCAAGGGAACTGATGTCCATCATGAGGTTCAAACCCGCGTCATCCAGTGCCGCAGTCAGTGAGGTTACAACTAAGGTGCCAGTTGCCTCTATCCTGTCGTGATGGTGAGTCTTCTAGCTAGGTGGTGACATCGCGAAATGAGTGATAGAATCCTGCTGGCAGTTAGGAAGAGACAATGGGAAACTGATTATTCTGCAGTGACCAATCAAAGTGAGAACAATAGTAGAGAAATAATAATGACAACAGCGCTAAAAAGTCAGGAGAGGAATGAGAAAATTGTGAGTGAAATGAGTTCAAACGGCAGAAATTTCTACGCAGAACATAAGTTATTGCCAATAAGAATGAAGAAATATGAAAATAGACAACAGTCATATGGTCAGTCTACGGATAGTGCACACATATATTTAGGTTGCAGTTTACTGTGTTAGAAGCAAAGCTATATTTTGTGGTCTATGTGACGGCTAGGAGTGGAATTCAGAATGCCTATTTCATCCTATTTCAGACTTGTCAACTGGATGTACCTACACCCCAGTGAGTGGTGTTTTCCCACTGAGACTCGAACCCAGTACCCATTGCTTCAAACGCCACAGTGTTATCCACTAGGCCAATGGAGCACCAGAGTCACCAATTTTGCAACAAGTATCAGTTGTTGTTCATCGATATTTGTAATTTCCCGTTGCTATACGGGGTCCAGTTGCTCGACCTCTTTTGATAGATGGGCTCCGATACGCAAATAAAACTAGTATTCTAGATTTTGACTGGTAGCCATCAAATAGACTACAATATAATGAATACCCAGGGAGTATCTAAGCATCCGCGCAAGAGCCCATGAACTAACAGAGGTCATGCAATTCGACCCTGTATAGCAACGGGAAATTACAAGTATCAGTAAACAAAGTTATCTCTGTTTTACAGTCAAGATGGATAGTGGTATTAGTAAGACGTTTAGTTTGATTATTTGGTTTTAAGATTTAATATATATAGGGCCTATGGGTACTGAAAAAATATTATGACCTTTAAAAAACAATTACTTCATGAAACACTGAGAACAGTATATGGGAATGTCGTATTAATTTCTGCTTTCCATATTTTGTGCAAAATAGAGTTAATAAACAAGTATATTTGACGGTATTATTTTATTCGGCCACTTTTCAAAGGTAAAAAAAGAACTAAGATACATCAGTAATTCATTCAAAAGTTTTCTCAGAATACTTCAATTCTTATTTCTTTGATTTTGATAATAATAATGTAAAACTTTCAAACAATCTACTACGAGAAAAGGATACTGGGTACTTTTTTCAACCAAACTTATCAAACAAATTGGCAAGATTTTCAGGATTTTATGACATCATTTTTCAAGTATTTTAAAATAACTTTCAAGCTTGTTTTGCATTTATTATTGTGTTCTCATACGAAACAAAGATTACAAACTAATAATCCGAAGCTTCTAAAGTAGGGGAATTTCTACTAATTACTTAGTTTATATTATTTGCTTGCTGTGTATTCTTGTTTCTGGATTACTGGTTTATCACTGGTTTGCAACAACAGATATCTAATCAACTCATGACATTCAGCTGGCTAGAGCCTTACAGAGGAAAGTTGGTCATTTTACCCAGTACAAATTCTCACGACTTTGCAGTTTTTGAATATACGTGTGAATTTTGAAAGGAGTAGCAATGCATCCTTCAAAGCCAAACATATCCTTGTAGAAGTGATGTATAACTGTGAAATAGTGTGGAGACCACTGTACTATAGGATTTTATCCCCTTTCATAAATTATCAGATTATTCTTTTTGACATTTTGATGCGAAGACGGCGTAATAATGTAGAATCAAGCTTACGGGAGGTCATATTTGTAATTATGTGTTAGATTTCGAAGAAAACTACTTTAAACTTAAAAGTTTATGTCATATCGTTAGCGTGCAGTATCACAGGAATCCCCGTTAAACAAGTCATTTGAACAACACATTGACTGGAAGTTTATAAATTGCTTATACATACAAGCTAAAGTAAGTTATGACGTAAAGGTATGGAAAAACTTTAAAATATTCTTCAGACATTTTTAAGCAATATGAAATAAGGCAGAGAGTATAATATTTTGTCAGTAGTAGAGTAGATAGGGTAGATAGCTGTGATTATAGCAACTAGTATGAAATTACTGTCAGGAGTATATAATAACTTTTGAAAGAAAAGTGTGTTTGACCAGACATTTTAAAGGAATGAAATTTAGATGCGAAGGCGTCAACTTGAAATCGATGTAATCATTAGAGCGCGATACATTAACATCTGTTCTAGTGATGTTGTTTTGGACAAAAGCCAAAATCATCTGAATGGTCGAAGGCAGGTCCTAAAGAGAACAATTTACGATAAAATCAGCTGACTGGTTGTGACTGTATTTTTTAGAATTTTGAAATTATTTTGAGTTACTTAAAGTTAGTCAAATTCTTGAATCCTCCTAGCATTGGTCATTCTATTTCATAACATACTGTATGCAAGCGGCGGTGAAATAAGAAGTATGTTTTCCGGTTAACCGAATTATCCTACGAGTATAATAAGTAAGCTTATTTGAGAAATTCTCTTCAATGTAGCAGTGAAGGCCTATATTCATTAGTATTTAATGAATTTGTAGTAGAGATAAACTTTTCAATTAGCTCATCTGTTCATAGTAGCTTTGACTGACAAGTCAATGAATATTACGTGCGGAGTGAATTCAAATGTTTTCGAAGATGCAAGTTCCTGGGAACCAATTTTACTGGTTAGAGGAAGGATATTTGAGATAAACCTCAACCGTGGCTTTCAAAAATGTCTAAGGGTTTATATGGATCGAAACGGAGGTGAATTCTATATTAGCTCATAAAGTTAGTCACTAATATGGAGAAGAACTGAAGGCCAGTTATGAAAACCTCTTCTTCAGCTAAGTTTTGTTAGTGTGCGTTCAGTAACAGTGTCAAAAATGTCTGGATTTAGAATTCCTTGAGGTATTGACAACAGTGATGGTGACCTTCAAGATCGGTAAACCAAGAAAGACTATCGATGGTTTCCCACGACTGTTTCGCATAAACCATATTATCATCTTAAATTGATACCCACTTGTTGGTCACTTACAACAGTAATACAGGCTGACAAATTCATCAATGTCAGAATCTTAAGGATATTCGGTTTATACAAATTATGGTTGCATGCGAATGAAAACTGAGATAATTGTCGTGAAATCTCTGGTTCCGTATAAATGCGGATTTTCTTTTTAAGGTAGTATTCATCACGGTCTGACATCAGTCGGTTAGTGTACTTAACCATAAAACGTGAAAGTCCTGAGTTTGATCTGTGACGGGGCGGAGTTGTGGGTGCTTACCACTGAGGAGTCCCATATAACAACGGAACAGCTGTCGAGTACTCTTAGGTTTTCAGTGGTTCTCCAAATGATGTCAGTCCCCACGATGAATACAACATTACAAATCTATAGTTTTGTTGAATTTCTTTCTATTTCAATAATTAGTTCAGTGTATCAAGATTTATCTACAACCAAAACATGACTCAAATAATATGCTCAAGTTTGGTTTACTTTATAAAATATCAATACATCATCAGTATCATCAGTACAAGAAACACTTACGCTTTTATATATGTTAATTGTTTTGATAACTTTACATTGGAGGCATGATAATTCAGAACTTGATTTTGTAATTCACTCAACCGTTCCTGAGCACAACTAAGAACATTATTTGCTAGAAATAATTCAGTATCATCGGGAAGTGTATTCCTTTGTACATTATTTGACATGTTACTATTTGTAAGGCTGTAAAGATCATTTGCCTTATTAGTTATTATTCCAGATGAGTATCTGTTCCGTCTATTTGATTTAATCATTCTTAAAGAATTTCGAAACGGTGGATTGATTAAAGGTTGGTTCATATTTGTATAGGATTGTGAAGAATTTCTTAGGCTGCTTATTTTACTGGTTTGACATGGTAAATGATTTTGACGTTTATCATACAATTTCGATGCTGATATTGAAGTGATCTCAAAGAATGTGTTGCTTTTCGTTAACTCACTGTTTTTTAGTCTTGGTAGACTACCACCACGTACAAAACGAGGAGTGGATAGCTGAAGATTCTCTGAAGGAATATACGCGTTTCCTGGTAAGGTATTGCTTCTTTGAACTCTGCTGATTCTCTATAAAGAAACACAGAACACAAAAAGATAGGAAAATCATCTAGCAATATTTCATACGTAAAATCTTGGATGTTTTGACTCATCTCAAGAAATAAGTCATTACTTCCACCTTTGCTGATTTACTAGATATACCACACAGTGAAACAGTATTATTTACTGGATTACGTTTCGGACACAGTTTATTGTCCATAGTTAAATCAAAATAACTCCACAACTTTGAAACATGATTTATATATTTCTAATTTTCTCACCTCCTTTGTGGTATGGGTAGTAGGATTTTCAATATATTCTAAACAGGCACTGACTCATCCCTGTTGTATGTATTAAGTGCTGATTAGATAAATATAGCAAGGTGGGTTGGGTGGAGAGATTGATAACTGAATCTTTGTTTATAGAACCAACACCAAATAGGTGCAACAGGAATAATTCAGCACCTGTTCCGGATATACAGAAAATCCTACTACCCACGCCACAATGGAGGTGAGAAAATTAGAACTATACCAATCATGTTCTAAAGTTGTGTAGTTATCTCGACGTGACTATGGATAATAAATTGTATTAGAAACGTAATTCGCTAAGTACTACTGTTCCACTGTGTGGTACTTCTAATAAACCAATGAAAATGGAATTGCATTCTGCCACAGTGCTCAAGTTTTGCCTTTGTATTAAGTCATTACTCCTACTTTTTGTATATCAAAATCTATTAATCAGTTCTACAATGTACTTTATTTGCCACTGATTTCTTAGTCCCTTTTAAAATTGAAACAGTCCCAAAATTAATCAGCTTGACAATAAAACATAACTGAATCATTTAGAGATGCTTTGTTGTACTAATTAATTCTACATTAAAGGTTAAAATATTATCTTCAGCCTTCTGCACTTATACGAATTACGGCTATGTGTATCCTTATCATCTATCTTCAATTCTCACCTACTAGAGGCATTCTTATGGAGGGGAAAATGAGGAGGATATGAGACATTTATAAATCGAGGGATGAAATAATGTGATTAGGGTATGAAAATGTAAGTGACACTTGTGTTTTATATGTGGTTGCTTTTGGGAAACGTATATAAATTTTAAATCAGTATTTAAGGTTTTCAGAGTCAACATAAAGCTTTATACCGTCCGTATTTAAAATGAAACTGGAGAATAAGCCGTACTACATAGTTCATCGAATGAGTTTCGAAATGTCAGCCGGTGGAACTACGTACAGTGACTCAAAGCTTCATGTGCTGACAATGAGACTAGATGATACTGAGTTCAGTTTCGAGAGAGGTCATATTTGCAAAAGTTTAAAGAGTATAAAAACATAATCAAACATACAGATCGAAACGGTGATTGGATACACTATAAGTTTGACCAGCTTTCAATCAGTAATCGATTGTGAAATTTTATATTAAAAGTAAATCTGATAGAGATAAAAAATATTCTTAAGACTGAAAAAACACTCAGGACGTTATTTGACACTTGTTTTTTCCCACTGCTTTACAGGATCAGATTGCTTGACTTCAGTTGGCAAATGAGCTGTTATGCAGATGACTGGATTCTGCTGACTATTCATGATGTTGTATTCACTTTGGTGACTAGCAGTGGAATCTAGGATGCCCGTTTTGTCCTGTTTAGGACTCGTCAGTTAGGTGAGTGTTATTCCCACTGCTATGAGAACCCATTATTTATCGTTTCAGGACCATCTAGCTTTTCGACCCCGTGTAGCAACTAGAAATTACAAGTACCAATAAACAAGAACTAATACTCTTTTCAAAGGAGGTGACTTTGCTGCCACAGTGGATCACGCTTTGGTGTTTGAAGCGATGGATAATCGGTTCAAGTTTCAGCGGGAACAACATCGCTCACTGGGGTGCAGGTACACCCAGATGAAGAGTTTGAAATAGGATGAAATGTGAGTCCTGGATTTCACTGTTGCTCATCAAGATGATTACTCAAGAATAATTAATATTTCCCAGATCCCTTCTCAAGAGTCTGTAGACCTAAAGAAATTTCAGGATATGAAAACCTCTTCGATAGCTTCTCCTTGTTATCGCTGAGTAGAGGACGTGGAGATGAAATTTTTCATGTATCAGTAACACCTTTTTTATTTTTCATAAAGTTTAACATAGTAGCAGACTAATCTTTTTATAAGACGCCAAGGATTGTAGTCCGAAAAAAAATCTGTATTGTGGTATAATTTGAAGCTACATCCCAGGGACTTAATTTTAATCTCACTCAGCGTCCAGATCCAGGGTATTTATACGGAACACTCAGTGGATGATGATATCAAAATACTAACTGAAACATGTGTGGAAAATAGATATCCATTGAAGTTCATAAACCACTGCAAAAATCAGCAAGGATTCAAACCTGATTTCTACTCTGTTTCGAAGAAATCCGTTTACATCGCGTTACCATACAGAGGAGAATCTAACAGTATAATATTAAAACGAAGGTTAAGATCTGCTGTTAGCAAAACATACTATGCAGCTAAGCTTATCATAGTTGAGAAGACCAAACACCTGCTGCAACACAGACCTCAACGTTGTATAAACGATTGCGTCACATTCTACTGCGTTTATAAATTTATAAATGTGTGTGGACAAACATACATAGGGAGGACTAATCGTGATATGCACTTGAGGGTAGGGGAACGTGTTCCGAAATGGCTACGAAAGCAGCTGGATCCACAAATAATATATCATTTGATTATTTCTCAGTCTATCATGGAGTGCTTACATAATCGTTACCATCGACTTTTGATATCAGCAAGGTATTGAAGGAATTGAACAGTAATCAGTGTACCAAATTGGCTGTACAATGCAGTTAGCATTCAATACTCAAATGTCTATCTGTTCAAAATACAAAATCATCTTGTACTAAATTCCAACAATCTGTTTCCTGTATGCTACAAAAGTAAGGCATGAATTAACACTTCTTTTACAGAATACCAAGTTAAATACGTGTGAAACTGTCGTCATATATCCATGAATATGCTTCGTATTGTTAGCGCGGGAAAAGAAATACATCTAGACAATCCACAATTAAACTAAGGGTAACACTTTAATAAATACCATTTACCAGCTATAAGCGTGGGCTAGTTAAAACACTTAGTAGGAGAGCTAAAACTTATGTTATGCGGGCAAGTTAGAGCAAGCATTAAGTAGTACTGAGAAGTGTCTTAGAGATAATAAATATCCTAAATGGTTTATTACGAATTAAGCAGAACATGTAGAGAAAGAGAGAGAGAGAGAGAGAAAGAAAGAGAGCTGAACACCTAAATGTTGCAAAGGAGAAAACCTTTATTCATCTTATATTCAACAGAGATGCAATATCTGAAAGAATTGACACAAGAATCAAAGGAGGTTTGAAAAGAAGCATTCTTTCAGCCAAACTTACATCAATATGCGATACCGTACGCTCACTGAACCTGTTCCAGTTGGATGAATATCCCACTCATTTCACCACCAACTGCACACATGAGTTAATAAGCAATTACAGTAGCAAGTACATTAAAAAGGTTGGGTGGGGTGCATTCATTTGATTCTCTGAACATATCTCGAAACATTTTTGCCCAAAAGGAAGTAAGGTTCTAAACACTGCAATCGGCAGACCCCACATGGACACAGAACATCAAGTTAATAACTTGGGTGCTTTTAAGATAATAAACGTACAGAAAATGTCTGGATTACTACCCTTCTGTAAGGCGCTTTCTACCGAACCTTTGCATAGAGAACGAAAATGTGGTCAATCGCTCACTTCTAAGGTGACTATAATTTGACCTTGTTTCATGTTAATTACATAATTCTTTACTTCACCAACTGAGTTGATCTCAATCTTATGAATATCATTTCTTTGCATGTCAGGTAATCCAATTAGCCAGTGTTAATTGCTTATTTCCTACATTACTTATTCCTTTGTACTATTCTATTACATACTATATAAATTATAACACAGTTCAAACGAACCATATGATATGAGTAAATTGCTTATCATTCTGTACCGGGATGCAATCAACTTGCCAAAACGTACTCGGCTCCGAATCCTTTAGACTGCAGAAGCAGTGGTAGTCAGGACTAAACAATCTAAGTTACGTGGTTAGAATTAGCAGCTGTTGCCACGATAACTATTGTGACCCGATTCAGGACTCACGCTTTTTTTAAACATTCTGCTCCATGTAATCTAATTTTCTAACTCCATACTGTATATATCTGAAATAATTTAATCACATTCTCCTAATACATTTAGTTCCCTAACGGCAGTAACATTCTATCACGCTATTATTACTCAGGCTATCTATCTGTCTTATAGTATTACACAAGTCGTACAATCGTTTAGACAATCTATTGAATTCCAGTAGTAATTAATTATGACATTAACGCTCATGTAAAACATTTCTGAATTGATTTTCTCAACTGTGTAATATTATTAGCAAATTATTAAACGAAATTTTAATATTGTCGACGTACATTATGTATATATAAGTGTAGGATTTGGAAATGTTATTATGAAGAAAATTCCTTTTTTTCTCTCTTTCAAATGACTTTTAAGTTAGCAATTGCTGCGACCTACGCATTTAAATTATTGACTTCCTTATTCTGAGTTAAGTGCTATTAACAAGTACTTTTACACTGTATGCAGCTGAGGAGTATTCGTGAAGTGAAATATCATTTCTCTTGATAGTTTTTGTCCTTCTTGCTTTACCTTGTTCTTGTTAATGAATAAATGGGTATATTGCGTCAGTTATCCAAATATATCAAGGAGTTCAAATGCATGAAATGTGTACTTATACTGTTCAAATAGGTTACTTTGTTACCGATATATCATAAACCCGATTCAAAATAGATTACTAGAAATATATCACTTAAAACTGCATTTAGCAATTACAAAGATCCAAAATGAAAATAAAGAGATAGACTTTGAGAAAATGTTTGAATTAAAGTCAACTGAAAAAGTTTGAATTATTTTTGCATTACGTTTTAAAAGAAAGTAACACAAGGAGGCTACAACATGATCAATTTAGTTTGATTCTGAAACATAAGTGATATCGTCTCAAGTCACTGAGTTACATGATCTCTAGAACATAATCCAGGGAGTCATGACTTTTCAACAGATGCTGACTTAAACAATTAATCGAAGTCAAACAGCGTCAGACTACGGGTGGGACAAATTTGTAGTTTTAAAATTGGCTTAGAAGATCACTAACTATAAAGTATATAATGTTAGTTATCACATATGCTTCACACAGCCACCAGCACTCACATAACTACTGATATATCTTAGCTTTTCGACCGCTTCTGGTAATTTAGTTCCAAAGATGAGTTCACATAAAAGCCACTGACAGTCTTGTTAAATCACTTTTCATTCCGGTGGTGCAAAATTTATACAACACATACGGACAATGATCACTGACTGATTAAGACTTGAAAAAAACATTTGGGTTGTCACATGGTAAAATAGAAATTTTTGAATATTCAAGATCAGAAAACCATCTTTTACCAGCAGATTTACACGACCAGCTGACAGTTTCCGCATAAGTGTCTCAAGAATACCGCCAACGCTAAGGTTAAAACGCTATGGTGGCATATGGTATCTATAACTGGAATCATTACTGCTTTGAAGTCATAAAGAGGGGTGGTCGCATGCACTAAGTGGTTGGGTCTTTTTTTCTTTGATTGACATCACAAGAGTGCACCTCTGTCTGATGAATCAAAGGTAGTCCCAAAATCAAGAAAATTACAGTTGTTAGTCAGTGATACTAACTAAGTTAATCCACCAACTAGAGTCTCGTTGTCATACCTAAAGCAATCGGTGGGCGCTTTAGTTGTTTGGGCCCGAACCCCATAAGTTTGTTCATTACTTCGAGTTCCTTCTGGATTTTAGCTTTTCTGAATTGGTTGGCGTCAATAAACCACATAACTACAGTTGAAGATAATGCTATACCTGGTGCAGTATGTGAGCCAAAATGTTTTCTAAGATGCCTCGTTCAGTATCTTAAGAATTTTTGAAGATGGTTTAGTTGGCATGACTTTCACCACACAGTCAAGACTTTTCAAAAGATAACGAAATTCTGGATTTGACTTAGATAACCTGCAACAGCTTAACTTTATTGCTAAATAAACGTGTTGCTTCCACTCTAACTACCTTACCTCATGGTTATTACGTAAATGTCAAACAAACTCGCAAACAAGTGACTGGTGAAAGTTGCAGAACTCACTACCCGCCGGTTTGAAGTGACGGGTAGCAGGGAATTGCAAAGAACTCACAGAAACCCAGTGTTTATTAACTGGATGGTTCCGAAGCCAATAGGAGCTTTACTCGTCATTTTCATATTATCTTGTAGGTGTAGCCAATACTAGCACACTTCTTCTTGAGGACCAGTAACTAGCCTCGAATCCAACTAGGATTGATTCTTAGTTGTAAAACTGCATTCAACCAAATAGCTCATTATTTAAAATGACCATTTCGATGATCTTGAAAGTGGGGTGAAGTTAGCTGAAATATTAATCCTACAAAAGACAGTCGAATAATCTGCATTCTCATTGACTTTTATGTCATATATGTTAGTAATCAGTTTAACCTACTTGTGGAAGGAAGTTAGGTGTCTGTTATACATAAGAAGTAAATTTATGCGGCTCTTTCGCACTCCAAACTGTTTTTCATTTCACGTTTATTTTAACCCTTAAGATGCAAGCAATTTTCGATGAATTCTTAAAATCACTACTCCAAAATTTTGTTTTTTGCTGCGAAAAGAATCTAATGGTAAGTTATTCTTCAATATTCTACCCATTCTACTATGTACTTGTGGATGTAGGACTTTGAGAACAAGTTGCTTGAAGAGAAAAATCTTCACTACAACCGTTTTTTTCCTTCATATATAAAATATGCAGAAGTCAAAAATCTGCTTTCTCACAAGCCTTAGAGATCAAAACTTAGATGATATGGTCGAAAACCGATTTCAAACTTTCAAATGTTTTCCAGTTGAGGAAACCGTTTAGAGATCCTCTGAATTTTGGCAAGTAACAGACTGCAGGAAATAACATCCGGACACACCAAAGGCTGAAATTTTCGACCTAAAATATTATTTTTGGTAAAAATGAAGATTTCTGTCCTTATTTTTTGCTTTATGTCTGCATACTACAAAACTTTTCTCCCTAAGTAACCGGAACTTATGTCATATAGGAATTCATTGTTTCCCGCATATTGTTAATGACTCCACACGTATGTCTGATTAGACAGGATTATTCATTTTGAATAAGTAAAAAAAATGAAAAAGGAAGAGAGGCTGAATCCTTTAAAATGTATGCATAAAAAGGCATTTGAGCTGTTTATTACCAATTCATTCATTCATTATCAGAAACACTGGAAAAAATGAGACAGAACATCTATAGAATTATATTCATGTCGCCATTTCACTGAATAAATCTAAGTGAATAGCTTTCTGGCTTCTTCCTTTGTCAAATTGAGGAGCTTTTTAAGATATAAGGGAAATTAGAAATAAAGTATAACTGAGAGTGAAGTATGAATTTCGTTAAGTTTTTTTAGGAGCAATAAAATATCATGAATCAAATAAACTATTTAGAATAACCTTCAATCATTAAATCACCTATATTAGGTAAAATTCATTTCTGACATAAGTTGTTGGACTTAACTCTGAAAATAATATAGAAAATTAAAAATGATGTATGAACCAACTTATGTCAAAAATAAATAAATACTTTGTGCTAGATTATCAGGTCGATTTCCCAGTCAGATATATATACTACTGATGAATGGTAAACTTCGGTTCACGTATAGAAGTGTGGTGCCCGTAAATGACGTCATATTAGTTTAATCTTTTTTCATGTTTATATTTCTCAAACTTCTAGATTATATATATATATATATATATATATATGCAAAGAAAAGGGAAAAGCGGCAAAGAAATTACTAGTATTTCCAGCCATAGAATATATATTTATAAGCCACTAACCACCATAAAATCGAAACACAGGCAACATCAAGGCATCCATGCAGGAGTTCACTTGCCGACCACTTAGAATTGGTGTGGTTCATAAACCAACAAATTCCCTCCAAAAACTATTATGCGGGCCAAAGGATGCAACAAGTAAAGAAGACAAACCGAATATCATTTACAAAATCAACTGCAATAATTATAATCATCCCTACATTAGACAAAGCGGTTGCCTTCTTCGCCTTCGTCTACAAGAACACCAACGTCATGACATTTCACCACTCATTTCAATGCATGTGGATAATTATGGACATGATTTCAATTTCGACAATGTAGAAATTTTGGACAAAGGAAACACAAAGAATATCAGAGAATTCCTAGAAGCCCGTGATCCAGGTCAGTCAGCAATCAACAGATGTATAGACATAGACCCAATCTATCAACCATTAATAAAAATGATAAACGACAGAAAGGTCAGAGGTCAGGCAGAGGGACAGCCAACAAAAAAATATATACAGTCAATGATACAATAATTAGAGGGAACAACCAATCACAGAACACATCGTCAGAGCAAGCTACTAAATTACTCACGGAGAGATATTGACAGCTCACTTCATACTGAAGTTAGTGCTGATGATGTCGCCTAGAAAGACGATAAAAGCTTCACGAGTAAACAACTCAGAGAACACAATATAACCAAGACCATCCACCTGAGCTACAAATATTCTTCACCATGACAGTTTATTAGTTAAACTGTAGGAGAATGTTTTATGCGATCAATATCGTCTCTTACTTATGGATGTTTGTTAGAGACAGAAAAAAAAAGAAAGAAGGATACTTATTTTGCCAAATGCTACTTATGCTTTTAAACAGTAATATATGATCATATTCTAAAGTAAGTGTTAAGGAATTTATGAATACTAACAAATTTTTAAATACAGACAAGCAGCACGTGGCGACCAGTTAGTTCATGTATTCATTGGCTACAATAATATTTTTTGTAGTCAAAAAGCTCCATTTACTTGAAGTGTGGTATGTTGTCAATTTTCCTGTTAAGAAAATACTGCTCAACTTAATAGTCTTATAGGCCAATGTTAGAAAAAGAAAATAATTACCAACTAAAAGTACTGACGATATTGAGAGTAATACGTTATTTATGAAATATGAATTTGCAAGATTATATTTACTCATTTTGAAATAATACACCCGATTGAAGTTTAAAAATTTTATTGCCATTTGGCTTAACTAAAACATGATCTTAAAAAAAGAAGTTCAGTAGCAGTGATCACTGAGGTGTAGGTACACCCAACTGATGAATCCTAAATAGGAGGAAATGGATGTCTTGAATTCCATTACTGGTTACTTATCCATCAATAATACAGAATTGAAACACAAACAATATCGAGGCATCCGCATAAGAGCCCATATGTCAATAGAGAGCGATCGATTCAGTTGAATCAACGATGGGATAATACAAGTAACAATAGAAAAACATAGTTTTATTGGTCAATTTGTTTACAGTTATACGTTTTCAAGATGTCAAATTTATAACATTTCCTTCAAATTGCAAAAGAGATACAGTCATCTGAGAAGTATAGGCTAAGGTGTGATTTTGGAATATTCTAAGCATATAATATTTTGCAAAAAAATGCTTGTTCTATGTGGTATATAATTTTTATTCACCGGAAAACACATCTGAATGGGAGGGGGAGAATTTCTCGGTTTCAAGTAGTTCAATGCAAAAACTAACTACAATAACACAGATAATGATAAGTGAGTGACATGTTACAATGGTAACAACCACGTTACTATCAACATATACGTCGTCGTGATAAGAAGCTATCATGTGGACATCAATTTATAGTATTTAATCTGTAACGCAGTCGATCTGAATGTATGACTGGTGACTATGGTATATATACAGTTGACATATCATGCGATCAATAAACTGAATCTCTAAATAGGAGGATCATGAACAAATTTGTAGGATATAATGATATCATTTTATATGAGGATATTATTCAGTTGTGTACAATTCCAAATTGGATATTTTGGCTGAGATAAATGAGATTTTTTATGGGGTTAAATAACTTCAGACCTATAAAAATGCTGTCAAATAAACACGGATTCAAGACAAAGTAATATTTAAACAATGAGTGACTAAGATAAGACATTTTGAGTGGAATGCAGCTGATGAATATACGTGGAATATAATGATGTCATTTTGTTCTGCAATTCTATTCGTTTTTGCTTTTTTCAAATTTGTCAAGAGAACAAAATCTAAGAAAGCTCAGTTTATCAGTATTATCGTTTATAAGCACAAAGTGAATACTCATACGAAAGTAGACAAGCAGAACAAGTACAGTTTTAGACAAAAAGCAGACTGATAATGTGTCAGATTTTCTTCAAAACTTGATCTTGAAAAGAATATAAGTATTTGATTGTGGTCAATATTTATGCTGAAAATTTAGATTGTCTTTAAGACAGATAAACAAAAAAGGTGGGTAGATATTCTAGCATACAATACGTTTCAAACACTGACTGCATAAAAATATTTTCATTGAAACTAAGGGATCGGAAGCAGCCTAAGTCAAAATCAACATTCTAAGTCATCAGCAGTTAAGGTAGAAGTTTTGGATTTCAGCCTTTGTTTCATGTTACCATGTAATAAGTAGAAACTTTATTGGACAATTTTGTCATACAACTGACCAGTCAAAATAAGTATCCAACCTCTGACCTAATGGTTTCATATGTCGATGAAAACTGTATATAAATGATGTGCTTTGTCAAATACAGGCCAGTCGTCTTCTGATTTTCGCGGCTCATTGAAGTATAAGGTTCTAAGAGAGAACAATCGCTATTCGTATCCGCTCCAAGTGTCTGATCGCGTTAATGTCGTAAGTGTATTAATTTTTATCCCCTGCGTCACTTTACTAAGTTTCATAAGGAAGTTGTGCAAAAGATATTTTTTGATGCTAAATTACCCAAAGTATTACTTAGACTGTAATTCCCTACCATTCACTCCATCGGATTATGTTAGACAGTTTTGTTAGTGAAAGGACAAGCTCGCACGGTTAATTGGGTATCAACATGAAATTCAGCTCTGGTGCTGTTTACCATTTAGTTTCTAAGACTAGGTATCCTAGTGAATAAAGTTGCGGTATATTATAAGATTTGTGCTTTATCTGAGTCTCAGCAGAAACACTAAACACAGGGATGCAAGTGGAAGTCATCAATATAGATTTGCTCCAGGCCCCAACCAAATAAATAACTTAAGCATACTTGATTGGTATGTTAATGTATGCATATATAACCGATGAATCAGAAATAAATTTAAAGTCACTGCAGATTTACAACAAGGTATTATAGGTTTTGCCAGTTGACATACGAAACCCTACTGTTCATTACTGCTTAGTTTTTAACTCAATTATTTAGTCAGTCAAGAATAACTCAGTCAGCTAACTTCTCTCTTCATCCAATCTTTATCACATTAAGAGAAAACTTAATCAAGCAGCTAGCGTGAGAAGGAAAGAAACATATTTATCTCTAAACTACAGTGATTAAAAAATTATTCGTTTGAAATTTGTTGAGACTAAGACAAAGGTCAATCAAAGTGTATACAACTGATGGGAAAAATCTTAGATGAACCATTCAGTAGAGATTATAAACCAGTTATAAGTTGTATACTTGTTGTCATTTTCTGGAAGTTCATCGGCTTACACTGAAGAATTTCCTTATTCTACTTTTATTTTTTTAAACTGTTAGCACTGAAGTCGTTTCACAATAAAATTCATACTTTTTAGACAAATTTAGACAAAATTTAATTTACATGAGGTAATGCTTACTTTTGGTGGATCAAAAGGTTCAACTAATCGACCATAGTTGGTGGACTCTGAATTTTTCCACGATTTCCATGAAGGTTTACTTCTTTCTGACCAAGATCTTTGAAATCTACCAGTTTCTTGCAAGTAAAGACTGTCTGATGGTGGTGTTCTAGGCAATCGAAAGGAATGACGTTTAAGATCAAATCGATCAAATTGACTGGGATAGGAATTAGAGGAAAGACTGTTTGATATCCGTTTGTCAGAGATTCGGAAGTTGTACTTTCTTTCAATGAAAACAAAATAATTCAAAATAAGGGTGATGAAAAGATTTTACAGTTAAACTTTAAAAGTTTTAACAAAGATATTGATGTTGTTTGGTACTTGAAGTTGAGCAAATCGATCCTATGTAGTAACGAGGAATCGCAAGTATCAATAAACAACAAATGATACCCCCTGCATAAAATATGGCTCTCGTGCCCTACTGACCTAGTGGCTGACGCTTCGGCAATACATATCGACCTAAAAGGTGAATTAGGCAATATTCATTATTTCCCATTCTTAGCAGCGAGGTTTCAGGAAACAGCCCTGTTCTTGGTTGAATAGATGACGTGTCAAAGTTTGACAGGTTCAACATGTTATAAGTAAGCTTTCTTATCGTTTTATATTTATCATTATTATTATATTATATTGTTTTTCCCTTGGGCTCCTAGTGGAACATAGGGCTTGACTAGCACACCTCCATTGCACTCTCTTCTCTGCAGTCTTTTGAACCTCGCTCGAGTCTGCTCACAACCTTTCATTTATTTCTCACATGATCTCCCCTACGTCACCTTCGGACGCTCAACTCGTCGTTTCCCCATTGGATTCCACTGAAAGACCTGGCTCAGCGCGTGATGTCCCCAGTCAGCCTTCTCATTGTATGCCACATCCAATCCATCTCCACTTCCTTCTGCATATTTGTTCGGTGATAGGTTCTTGGTTGGTTCGTTACCAGACAGAGTGAGTTCCTTGTTGCTCATTTCTTCTGGCCATCTGATCTTCAGTATCGAGTGAGCTTAGACGACAGCTGTTGATCAATGTCTGTAGTTTGTTGGAGGCACATCTCGTGACGCTCCAAGTTTGTGAACCCTATAGCAGCACTGACTTGACATTAGTGTTGAAAATCCAGATGTTGTTCTTTGTGTTGAGTGCAGTAGATCTCCACACTGATTTCAGATTAGTGGAAGCCTGTCTTGCTGTCTTTCCGATCCTGGTTTTGACATCCTCGTCTGTGCCACCTGTAGTTGAAACGGTGCTGCCCATCATAGTATTTCTTTCTTTCTTTAGCTTATTTTTAGAGTGTGAATCTGTCGAAAAAGATGAATTAATGACATCTTTCGATGTCACAGTAATAAACACATCAATCGAACAACAACTGGCCAAGGAGACTATGTCCTTCCTGCTCACCAAAGACACGCACTTTTCAGAACGTATAAAACTTAAATGTTCAAGTCTGGTTGAACTCATTGAACTTTGTCTGACAGCATACTTTCAGTTTGATGGCAAGATATACATACAGATGAATGGAACTCCAATGGAATCACCGATATCCGGACTAATTTCAGGAACAGTGATGCAGACAACTAGGAGCCATCATTTTGCCTGTAATCAGACCAAAACTTTGGATTCTCAGTGTGGACGATACTTTTGTCATCATTTAAAAGATGATTTAGAAAACACTTACAGTCTGATCAACAACGTTTCCAGTGACATCAACTTCACAATGGAGTTGGAGTTGAATAACCAACTGTGATTCCTGGATTTTTTTAGTCAGTAGAACAAATGCGGAAAACCGGAAACCCATCGCTCACTGGTCCAATCCTTAACTACAGTAGTAAAAACGCAACAACGCACAAAATTAATTGCTTGTAGACTCTATTCAAAACAGCAAGAACAAACTACAGTGCAACAACTTCACAGGGAAACGAAGAAAATTACCTATAAAGAAGAACAGCTGCCCATGACATTTTATCAGAAGATGCCTATCCCGTGCATCGTCAACCGCAAAGTCATCGACAAAAATCAACAAACGCATCATCCTCCCGTACACAAAGAATATATCAGAGATCGCAACAAGATTATTGAAACCACCTAGAATTCATGTGATTCATCAATCAACAAATCCCCTTCAAACCATGTTATGCAGACTAAAGGGCGCAATAGCCAAAGAAGACAAGCCAAATATCATTTAGAAAATCAACTGCAATAACTATGATCATCCCTAGATTAGACAAAGTGGTCACCCGCTTCGCTTCCGCCTACATTAACACCAATTGACTATTAAATGTCACGACATTTCATCACTCATTTCAATGCATGTGGATAACAGCTATGGACATGAATTCACTCAGGTCAGTCAGCAATCAACAGATGTATAGACGTGGACTCAGTTTTTCAACCAATAAGAAGAATGATAAGCAATAGAAAGGTCATAGGTGAAACAGAGGGACAGCCAACAAGAAAATCTATGCCGTCAGTGATACAACAGTCGAAGGAAACAAGTAGTCACAAACCAGTTCGTCAGGGGAAGCTACTGAACCACTCACAGAGAGATATTGACAACTCGTTTCATATAAAAGTCAGTACTGATGTTGTCGGCGAGAAAGATGATCAAGGCTCCACGATTAAACCACCCAGCTCAGGGGGCACAACACAATCAAGCCCATCCACTTAAGCTGCAAATATTCTTCACCATTTTTTAGTTTGAATCTGTATAAGCATTAAGATCAAGTGTAGGAGAAATGTATTGTTCTGTGACCAGGATGATTGTCACTAAACATGTTTCAAAAATAAATGGTATATCTCCGACAAAGTAAAAGATATCGTGAGCAAGTAAGTGAGAAAAGGAGAAGCACTATCGGGAATATCAATAACATATGGTTCAGAAAATATGAATTATTCGTTTCGAGTTATTTTATGCGGAGGAACAAGCAAAGTAACAGAACAATTCAACAATACAGACGCCAGAATCCTTTCTATGAGGAAATTTCTGTGGACATTCTAATAAGTTAAAGATCATGCCAATTAGATTGTTTGAAAAACTATAGACACTGGTGAATCTGAATGTTACACGTGGGAAGTGTTTAGCCATATGAACCACCAAAACTCGACAGAATCATGGTTAGCAGGTCATGCGATGGACACCGGGTAATTATTTTACCAAACGAGGACCTAATAATCATGATTCTGTATTTTTATCCGGTTCATTACTATAAGATGTTAGTGCTGTGAACTCTAAGAATCCCTCGGCATCGAAAGTCATAGCTTCCTCGAATCCCATTGCTCAACTAAACTACTAATAATTAATAGATTGTTTAGTTGGTTTACGGATTTGGAGATATGCTTGGTGTTAGATAATTGGAGGTAATCCAAAGGAAACCCTAAAGCGCCTAGGTTTCGTGCACATCTACAGCCTAGAGCATATGTTTCTTCAGAGTTTCAAACCCACGTCATCCAGTGCTACAGCCGGAGATATTGCCTCTAAACTATTTATGCTGCAGCTGACCTCCTATAAGACTGCATTGGATATATTAATTAGTCACTGGCCAGTATGAATGGTGTATAAGCAAATTTCAGTAATAACCTAGAGGATTTTAATAATTCTCAGCGTATTGATTCATCTGAATTACTTGTTACTTAGCATTTACAAGCTATATTGGTCTTGTTGTAAAGAGTGTACTTTCTTAACGTTTTTCAATCAGTTGCTTTCAATGTACTTAATCGTTTAATCAGTGTTAACTAAAATAAATTACTTCAACAAAAGATTGATTTCGTTTTCATATACTTGTTAGAGTGGACTGTTTTGACTCAGTCTACGTAAATTTCAGTGGAATATTCACGACATTGTTGTACCATGCCTCATAGAAGGTAAAAAATGTGTTCAGCAACGGGTGTTTTAATCCAAGTCAAGTGGATGCATTAAAAAATTTGATTTGGAAGTTTGTAGGGATTTATTTCAGGTTGGTACTTATCATGGACCCACATCACTTTGAGAAGCCTTGGAAATATGAGACCACGGGATAACTGTTTCGTTCTAGTAGGGGACTCCTAAGGAGTGCAGACCTGTGACCCCTCTAGTGTTTGAACCCATAAAGTTCAGATTCCGCAGCCAGCACGTTAGCATTGAGTCACTGGCTCAAAATCCAATGGCTCATGTTAGATGACGGTAGCATGATATTGCAAATTGGCGGGAGTAGAAAACTATGGACCATTGAACCCCGACTCAGTGGTTGAGGGGTAACCTGCTGGCCGTGGGAACTGAAGGCTCCGGATTCGATTCCTGTCGGGGTCATGGGTATCCACTGCTGAGTAGTCCCATACTAGAAAGGAACGGCTGTCCAGTGTACACAGGTTTCCAATGTTTCTCCAACTGATGTCAGCCGATGATGACTACCATTCTGAAAGTAATTTAAGTTAAGAGAAATTTTGTATCAGTAGTTGGTTTGAAGCATTGCTGCTCACGTGACCACTATGGTATTAAATCGGCGGTTCTGTGTATAAGACTTTTTCTGGCTTGATCTTATCTCAACTGATTTGCTTCTCTACTTCTCATCTTTGATCAACAGATAAAGTTTTACCGCTGCCGTGCAACCTAGTTTTCATTTTCTCATGTTAAACATACGAAACTAAATGGAATAGAAGATGACTGCTTGAGAATGTATTCTTTGAAACTGGCTCTAATTGCAAAGCACTGGTATGAAACAGTGATGATGACCAGAAATGAGGAATAATCTGAGTCTCACATATATTTATAGGAAAGTCAAGTGCAGTGATTAGGCACTGAGGTGGAGGTGTTCACTAATTGGGTGCCTGATTTTATATATGAACGCCAAAGCAACACGCAGATGAAATATTTTCCAAACTGAATAATTCCGGTTACTCTTAATACAATAAGTCATAAACAATCCGTTATTTCCCTTATTGCTTGATAGTCAACCTGGATTCGAACAAGAGAACCAAATGATAAAAAGAAAATGAATGTTTGATTTCGGCTTGATGAGTGGTTGGAAATTGTTGACAGAGTATACTAGCAACAGTTCATAATTATAAATCTTAAATTTCATTATTCTTAGCCAGTATTACCTCCGTGAGAAAACACAAAGATGCAATAAATTGCTCATTTACCGGGTTAGATTTGCACACAATAAATATATGTATATTCATTTAAGTAACCTGAAATGCCCTGGAATGTTTTAAGACAATTTATTTATCAAAAACGGTTATGTGATCACATTTAAATATCATGCTGGGGAAGGCTTCCCCGATAAACTTAAGTAATATACATGAATTTTTAACATACGCTGTTCAATTAGCTAACATAATCAAGAATTCCCTGTCAGAAATATCAATTTTCATTCGAAGCTTTTACCCCTGACAGATAAATTTAAAACCAGCTGAATTTACTTCTATTTTCTAGAGATGCTAAGATACTTTTATCATACACGTAAATAAACCTAAGCCATCAAGCAACTATTGATATGAAAAGTTACAAAATTTCAAAAATTTGAAATAAATAAAATAAATTGTATTCAAAAACATATTTTTCAGTCTTTAATGAATACACAGATGATCTGCAAAAGGTAAAAGTGAAACTAAAATATTTTCATTTCTCTTGATTAAGTTACAGTCTAAGTGGATCTAACGGTTTTCAACTCAACAAATTGTTTATTTACAAGGTGAAGATGCTAACAAGATACAGAGTCTTCTGAACACTTTGAGTAGCAATTTGAGAATGTTTGGGATGCGTTTCTCACCACCCAAAAGCAAATTGTTGCTCCAGGATTGGTCTTCAACGGTGCCACGGCAAATAGTAGTGAGTGTAGTGATTGAGTGTGTCGACCACCTCACTTACCTGGGAAGTAGGATCAGCACTGAACCGGTGGCTCAGTGGCCGATGAAATCTCTGCACGAAACCAAAAGGCTCAGCTGGCTTTTGTCAGCTTACGCCACCTATGGCGCCGCCGTGATATCCCAATGTCTACTAAGGATCGCGTGTACTGCACAGCAGTCCGATCTGTTCTGCTGTATGGCTGGGAAACATGGCCATTGAAGGTGGAAGACATGAGAAGGCTTCAGGTGTTCGACCACCGTTACCTTCGTAGTACAGGCCGTATTCCGTAGTATCACCACGTAACGCAGACGTCAGGTGTAGGGTTTTAGGGAGTAGAGGTAAATCAGTTGACGAGCTTATGAACCTTAATCGACTGAGATGGTTGGGACATGTACAACGCATGCCTAGTCACCGATTGTCTCATCACACAATGTTGACCGAAGTAGGTTCAGACTGGAAAAAGGCCCGAGGTGGCCAGACTAAAACATGGCATCAATGTATGAAGTCTCTGACTGTTAGTTTGAGCTATGTAGGGCTATGCAGACTAAGTGGTTGGGGTCCACAGGACAAGAGGAACCAGTGGCTGGTGACTCTAGGATATCACATGCCTGAGAACCGATGTCAGTGGCGTAGATGTATACATACAATATCCTCATCTTAACGACGCTATACCGAATCTCACCATTTTCTCATTCTTCCTTTCTCTCTTTTTGTACTTTACACTTTTTTTGACTAAATTTCCGTTTCTTCATCTTCCACTTCACTGACTTTTTACTTCATGGGCTGGTATGAGATGAGCTGTGGCAACTCGGACCGTTACGCAGTAATGCCTGGTCCTATGTTGATACTGATGATGATTACTTTCTATATAGTAATTTACTTTATTTTATGATTCATTGAAGTAAAGCCAACTCACTTTTATGCGTTTCTAACTGAAACATACACTTATTCTTACATAAGGATTACAAGAGGCGACATTACAAATCTGTACAACAATTGAAAACTAATGTAATTAGAAGAGGTGCTGAAGAATGAGAGTTTCACTTTTTTTATTTGGTACATTTTTTTATCAAGAAAGAAAAAGGAAAACCAGGGTACGACTTCTGACAACTTGATTACTAAACCAAGTCTCAATACATCTATTTTTTATTGGATTATAAGAGTCGTAGGGACTCAGTAAGGATGTAAAGATTTATTGAGAAATACACCTATAAATAAGATAGTGACCACAGTGTTATACTGACAAATTTTGTGTAGATCATGAAATATTTCAGAAATTTCAGTCGCAGCCATCACATTCGATTTTCAAAATAACTGAGATATAAGCAGTTGCACTATCTCATAAATAACCTGAAACCGGTGAATATGAAACAGCTGCTCAAGACTGGTGTAGCCGACAAAATATTTCCAGCTCACGGATGTGCTACTCAAAGGAATGATAAATGTATTTTGCTAGGCTGATGAACAGTATGACAGTATATCTCTTCAACAGTCTTTGATATACTACGATCCCTGGTCAAGGTCACGTGACAGTTCGGATTATTTTCTAAATAATCAACTGCCATATTTTCGAATGGTGCCCCGAACTCAAAGTTCTAAGCATGATTATGAACTGTAAATGTTATATTTTCGAATCTGTTGTTCAATGCTGTCTTTTCAAAAGAGCCAAGACGAAAAAGATTCATTCTGTTTTCAAGTTCATTAAAGGAAATAAGTCTGTAAAAACATACGCTCATAGGGGAAATACTGTTACAATTTATAACAAACAGAAGTTTTAAACTTTCTGACAAACATTTCTTTGCAAAAATATTCAGTCGTAAAGACAAAATAAAGCAAAGTACTGCTAATGTTTTCAAGGGTTTGTATATTTTAGTCGTGTGAATATAATGAAAATTGAAGTGTAGTCGAACATTCATTGTAAAATGAGCTGAGGTATTCTGAAGTTATAAAGAGTCAGAAAGCTGACAATATCCACTCGTCTACTGTCAATAAATAACCTGTTGGCATGGAGATTTTTGTCCGTCAAAACCTCTACAAATAACTTTCAATACTAAAAGTATTTCAATATTGTACTTGTTAACCTTGAGAAAATGGTTGATCATATTAGTCGTAAAATATTGGGTAATCTGAAAACAAAATGAAGACATTTCAGACATAGCATCCATAAAAATGCTCACTAGGGGAAAAAGAAACTTTTTCTTAACATATTAATTATGACCCTTAAAAAAGGCTAACTTCCTGTAATATAGGGGGAAGAAAAAATTTTGTTTTGACTAGTCAATTGTTTTTGAAAGAATAACGTAACTTTTTTCTGCTTTACATATGATTTAGGAGCTGTGGATAGTGGATCAAGTAACTGGATTACTCTTTTTTAGAAAAAAAATTGTCGATGTTCTCCATTTCGACTAATTTATTTACTTGTACATTCGTCTAAGATCATTGATTGGTATGATTGTTTTTATTGTTATAGTTAGGTGATATATACCCACTAAAAACGCAGAGCATGTTCTATTTTTAATTTTCACTAAGGCAAAAATAAGGTCTTTAGGTGTTTGACCATCGTCACCTTCGTAACATAGACCATGTGCAGTGTTATCACCGCCAGTAACGTAGAAGTCAGGTCTAGAGTTTTAGGGAGGAGAGGAAAGGAAGTCATTGGAGGTTGTCAACCTGGGACATATGTTATGCATCCCAAGTCGTCCTGTGCTTCATCGCACAATATTGACTTAATCACTCTAAGGTTGTAAAAGGGCTCTAGGCAGTCGGATCAAAACATGGCATCAATACATGAAATTTTTGACTGTTAGTTTGAGCCATATTAGGAGATGCAGACTAGCCGGTTGGGATCCACGTGATAATAGAAACAAGTGGCTAGAGACTGTATGTGATATAGCTCAGAATCAATGTCATTGGCACAAATGTATCCACACATTATCTTTATCTTAATCGCAATACTGAATTCAGTATTTTCTCATTCCTCCTTCCTTTCTTTTGAAGCTTTTTCTCTCCACCTTTCAGCTTACTACTTTGTTACTTGTAGTGCTGATATGAGGTAAGGCAACTTAGACCGCTGTGCGGAAATGTCTTATCCTGTGTTGATATTGATGGATTTTTTGAAAGTCCTTAGATATCAATTCCTCCGGAAATCTCATTCTTTTTATTACTGTGTGGGGGTAAAATAGGTTATGCTAATGACAGTGATATATATATATATATATATATATATATATATATATATATATATATATATATATATATATATATATAACGTCTTGTCACACAAAGTAAGCTGAATGATTACTCAAAATAAGGGAGAACTACAAGTCATGTTATATCAAAAGTTGCTTTTCCTATAGAAACTTAGATCATCAAAATCAGTATCTTAGAGCAGATGTTATGCATTTTGACCACTATAGATTTTAACTGAGATGAAAAGTTCTCCATGTAGATGGCTATGAAGTCAACTAATGAGAAGAAATAGAGGAACAAGTGACTTTTCTTTCTAAATCGTCAAACGATGAGGTCATAATTTTGATTCCCACTCTTCTTAAATGTTAAATGTGAAACTTGAAGGTCCAAGTTTTGACCTTGGCGGGTTATGAGTGCGCACTTCTGAGGACTTCTACTTTGGGACGAGACAACTGTTTGCTGCTTCCAGGTTATCATTTGTTCTCCAACTGATGTCAATCCATGATTAAAACAACCCTGAAATAAAATCCTCATGAACCTCAAATGAAGTTCTTGTGTGGTGCTCGTCCGCAACATGCTTGGAGATTTCCTGAAGTTCTAGTGAGAGGTTATGACAAGTGGGGGGAATCAAGCCAGATATGGGAACAATTACTCAGCAATGGCATTAGATGAAGGTTGCGCTATATCACAGAGTAGGCAAGTGTTGACCTTCTAATTCTCATCCAAGGGCTGAATAGTAATGTGCTCTCCACGGAACCTGAAGGTCATGGGTTAGGTACCTGAAGTGTCATGGGTGCGCACTCCTGAGGATTCCCAAATGAGTGGGGAACGGCTGTCCAGTACTTGCAGGTTTCATTTGTTCTCCAAATGATGTCATTTCATGATGGGTGCAACCTTGACATAAATTTCTGTTAACAAAGACATTTATAAAGCTTGATAACAAGCATTGCGAATCGTATCTGTAAGCAGATATGTGCACGTTAGCAAGCTTCCAAGGATCGATAGTTTGTTGTGTAATAGTAGTCAGTTCGTCTACATGAACAAAGATACCACTGGATAAAATTATTGCGTTATCTTTTAGAAAAACAGTTAATCATTCTTTTTTGCTGTTTTCGCAACCACTGCTATAATCCTTTTTATAAGAATGAATTTACTGTGATCGATATTATCTTAATTCATGAATTATTAGAAAAAAGGTATAGTTTACTGCTAATATACCTTTAAGCAGAAAAATCATTACAATATTAATTTTGCTTCTCTTCAGTATTTCAAACTTCTTGCCCAAGAAACATGAGCAGATTGGTATTCATCATGGACTGACATTAGTTGAAAAAACATTGGGACCTGTGCGCCCTGGGCAGTCGTTTCGTCCCAGTAAGGGACTCCTCAGTAGTGTGAAGCCATGGATACGCACTCTTGAGGAGTCTCCTGCTAGGACGAAACAGCTGCCCAGCGCGCACAGATTTCCAATGTTTCTCAAATTGATATCAGTCCATGATGAATTCCAACCTGAGCTTAATAAATAAATCTCTACAAACCTCCAAACTGAATCACCAACAGGGTGTACACGTATTTACAGAGGAGTATCAAATGCCAATAAACTGGGTCATTAAGGACTATGCGCTTATACCAATAGTGAAAGTGCTTGACTTGTAATACTTTTAGACTTATAAAACCAGTGAGTTTACATCTGAAACCAATGCAGAAAGTAATCTCTTTCTCCGGTTGGGGTTATTTGCATGTTTTTCCTATGAGCATTGTTTGAGTTGACTTCTAATTTTTACAAAGAATCCAAAAACTTCTACGATACTCAAATAAGTTTCATTTTTAGTGAGACTTTAAGGTGAACTGTTTCTATTTGTCCATAGTCTGTATTTAAATTAGAAAACTAAACGATTGACAGTGATTGACTATAATGTAGGTGTGGTTTTGAAAATTCAACTCGTTTACATTCTTCTAGTTCATATTTCCAGGGAACACAAGTCCATTCATCATATTCAAGTTAGTTAGCGGAGTGTGACTGATAATTTTCCGGTAAATGTAACTGTCTCTGTTCAAGGAACTAGTCTGAAGCTTTTCTTATCCTTTCAATCCCACTATTATTCCTACCATATATTCTTTAATCTGTTTAAAACTAAAATTATTTTAATCTTTTAAATCTGAGCACAAATTAGTTAGAATCATCATATTCCTGTTTCAATTTAACCCTAGCAATTACCGCTACTCCCATTACTAGTGATTTAGTGGTTGCGTATATTATTATTATTATTTTTCCCCTGGGTTCCTAGTGGAACATAGGGCTTGACTAGCACGCCTCCCTTTGAATTCCACTGAAAGACCTGGCTCAGCGCGTGATGTCCCCAGTCAGCTTTCTCACTGTATGCCACATCCAATTCATCTCCACTTCCTTCTGCATATTTGTTGAGTGATAGGTTCTTGGTTGGTTCGTTACCAGACAGAGTGAGTTCCTTGTTGCTCATTTTTCTGGCCATCTGATCTTCAGTATCGAGTGAGCTTAGACGACAGCTGTTGATCAATGTCTGTGGCTTGTTGAGGCGCTTTTCGTGACGCTTCAAGTTTGTGAACCCTATAACAGCACTGACTTGACATTAGTGTTGAAAATCCAGATGTTGTTCTTTGTGTTGAGTGCAGTAGATCTCTACACTGATTTCAGATTAGTGGAAGCCTGTCTTGCTGTCTTTCCGATCCCGGTTTTGACATTCTTATCTGTGCCGCTGAGTTGTAACGATGGTGCCTCGGTAGGTGAAAGAGACTACTTCCTTTAGATTCCTCCCGTTAATGGTAATTGGTGCTTGTTGTTGATGCTTGAAGTCTCGTTTTCGCTGCCTCTTCTGTCAACTTGTTAGTTTTCGCCTGTAGATCGTCAAGTTTGTGCGTATACGGTGTCACAATTGCATCTTAACTTCTGCTGGGAAATTGTTTATTTATTTATTCATTTATTGTACGAAATTCAAAACCTTGTCAGTGGTAAGAAGATTTACTAAACGCTTATCTTACTTTGGACAGCGGGAGTGTAACTTAATGAACATTCCAAAGATCAAATGAAATGTGTTTAACCTTTCTTTGCCTTTCTTGGCGAAAACTTCTTTGAACGGTGGTATACTTAGGGATAACCAAATATCTTTATGAACCACCTAGTAATTATTAAACTTTCCGATTAGCTCGCAGACACACCAAGCAGAATAGACTCGATCTATTTACAAATATCCAATAAACGTTTGTCTAGCTGGGGAAAATGAGATGGTGGTAGTGGTGAACTATTTGACAATTCGTATATGTAGACTATAATAATAACCTATTCAATGGTAAGTTTATTCATCTATTATGAGCAGTCACGTCGGATAGATTGTAAGACGTTGAAACATGCTAAAGATGAGTCTGAAGACGAATTCAATAGAATTCATACTTTGTAAAGAAAAAGTTGAACCAATTTACTTTAAAAAAGAACCTGATGAGTTCTGCTGATCAGTATGAACAGAATGGCAACATCTGGAACATTTGAATAAAAAAAATTCCACTTTGAATTTGTCATCTTTTCTTTCAATCATAGTCTGAGTTAACTACTAAAAAAGGTACTGATTTTCAATGTAAGAAAAGGTGTCTGGAAAACTTTTGAAATTATTAGGTTTTTTCCTTGTTCTTCTTGATGTTTTTTCTATTACTGTTAAAAGATGGATAAACCTGATTATAAAAGCTTTGTATTATAAAGTAAAAACAATTGTTCACATAACTGAGATCATTCAACCGAACATTAAGGTTTTTCATGTGTACCAATGAGTTTAGACAAATACAGCAGTAGACATGAGTACATGAGACATGAGCACATACAAACTACCTTTAAAAGTATTTCATATTTTTGCAGAGTAAGAATACTCCTGTGTCAAAGTTATACCATAGTAGCAGTGTTATATGCCAGAAGAAAATGATACCTTGGATAACATTCCATTGTTGCATAGACATACACTTACGCTCAAAAAACTAGTCTATATTCACAGTCATCTGATCAACTTATACTGGTTATTATGTTGATTTAACTGATACATTTCTTCTAACAAATATCATGTTATATATTGTGACCAAGAATTATTTTGTGATTGATTGAGTTTAGTTTCACTGTGATTACTGCTTTTTTTGGCATGATCTTTTCTATTTCTTCCTACAAATTAATCATACAATAAATCGAAAAACATATTAGAATGGTTTGTGTGAGTTGTAAAACTCCACACCATCTTCATTCTGTGCAACGATCAAAAAGAAAGTGGGCTGAGATTATCTGACGTTTATATGTTCCTGATGAAATCGATGTGGACGAATAAAACAGAAGTGGCAAAACCTCAACAAGCTGCTTGGCATTCTTAGCACAAAAGTGTTTTTCGCGCCACAACTTTTACATTTGAGACATTCAGTTAATATAAAGTAAACAGAAACAGTCACTATCGATTATACCGACTATGCAACTTGAATTACATAAGTATATATTCTAAAAAACAACATATGAACCTAATGAAACTTTGAAATACTAATTTAGAGGTTAAATAGCACGTTCAAAGTCATGAATAAGATCTTTACGCAAATATCAAAACAAATCAGATATAGAACTTATTTATCTAGTTGCATTTGTTCTATGATCTCTCCCGAGTTACATAAGCACAGATGCCACACACAGTAAGACTTACTGACTTAAGTATATGAGCTAGACTGCTAAAGGAATTTTCAAAAGTTTTTACATGCCAATTATTTTTCGATAGAGCAAAAGACATTTTAACTTAAAGAGTTGATTACTGGGGTAAATACAGTTCCACAGTCAGTCTTTACTGTAAACCTAAAACGACCCACCTTTCCTTTGAATGTATATGATGTAGATTCGATTATTCATACTGACATATCAAAGAAATATAGGAATTCGCTACCGTTACGTAATAGAAGATGAGTTGGAGTCCGACAGTTACTTTTTAACCCACCTTCTACTTGATCAGGTAGACTTTGAAGACTTTGGGGTTAGAACTCTGCATCTTTGAACACCTTTCTCGTCTAAATACCTAATTTTTAAAGTAGAATCTGTCACAAGTAACTCATTCATTAATAAACCTGTCAATGTGTGTATTGCTTCATACTCGTCAATTACTTACCGAGAGTATTCATTCTCAGAAATAGGCCTTGTACTGGTTCTCGGTATGGTTTTTTCTAGATAACAAAAAAGTTTTTAAAAAAATGTAGTGAATTTGTTGTAAAAGGAGAAATCTATTTGAACATATCGCTTTTAAACGACGTATATTGTTGAGAGATACAAAAGGCTTCAGCTGGATTCTCTTTGAGATAACTCCTGCCTCAGTTGAAGGAATCCTCAAGTCTTTGGATTAGTGGGGTTGACACAAAGTCTTATCTGTAAACGGTGTTGTGAGGGCCAGATACTTATCTGATAAAAATTAAAGTGTATTGAATATTCTGATATTTCGAATAAAAATATTATCTAACCCCTTTCTTGTTTTCTGTAATCTTTCCTACATCACATGGTCACCAGGGAGACCATATTCACATTCAGAAGTCAATTAATTTGAGAAAATACGTATTTCCATCAAAGTGCCATTGCACATGGGGTGCCTTTTAAATTGAGTTACTGCACATATTATAGCTTTGGAGACTAGGAAAAAGTATCACAATAACTTGTTGAATTACGTAATACGGAAGTCTAGAAATACATCAGACAAAAATAGTAGTTCAATTAAAAAAATTTCGTTAAGGGCACCAGTAATTAAGTTACAGAAGGTCTTTGAAAATCGATATTTCCACCTACATATTACGATAGAAGCGGGATTTCAAAAACTGTGATCAACTACATTGACTGGTTACTAGAAGGTTGCCAACTTCATTTGGTCCAGTCCTAAGTGCTGATTAAATTCTGTTAATCACTTCGCAATGTGACCACCTGGCTAGGAGGTTAACTATTGCTGTGCTCTGCTCAGCTAACATCTATCTCAGAGTATTAGAATGGTGAACCTCCTAGCCAAATAGTCACATTACGAAATGATAGACAGAGTTTGATCAGCGCTTAGGAAAAGACTACATGAAGTTGGTTACCCGCCTACTGCAACACTGGGTGACGTGAGTTTAAACCTCAGACGGAACAACTATTCTGTCAAGCCTGCAGACAAGCTTTACTGAGGACTGTCAAAAAGAGCGAGACCTTAGTCAAGCACAGCCTCGTGTCGATTGCCTCCATCCAGCTAACACTGATCAACTTCACACAAAATAGCCTGAAGGATACTTTTCACTGCTGCTACATTAAAAGTACGCCTTATACAGAGAGTTAATCTGCTTATGAATGCAAACAATGGGGTTATCCAACCGTAGAAATGTTTGCGTATGCGAAAGTTCAAGTGGTCCTGTAAATCTAAACATCTTGAATATAATGTGAGTACTCACTATCTCCTTCGATGCCATTAAAGCGTTTATCGGTATAGTTAAGTAAGCCGAAAATCAAGATAGCTATTCGTTTCATGTAGACATATTCGTATCACGATAGATCATTCAGCTGACAAGTATCGCCCTTTTCCGGGTGTTTGTGAGCTGTAATGTGATATGTTTATAGTGAAGCTTGATTACTTTGCTATGGGCACGAGGATTAAATATTGTTGTGATCATTTTTCATACTTTATTTGCTCAACTTGGAAATTCTCTAACTGGCACAGTACAAGGTCAGCATTTTCGATTTTTTTCTCACTGTATTTTTAAATACCGTGCGGAGTATAGCATAGCTATCTTCTTGATTAAGAAAACAAGGATTCCTATCAAGATATTTCAGCTGAATAATCTATATCATTGTTAGTATCTAATTAACTGTAGGCGAAGTCACCCGTAAGGAACAGTTAGTTCAGTTAGGCCTCAGCTTGCTGCCTGACTATAAAATGCCCTCCTGTGTCTACCTTCAGAAAAAAACTGAGTGAATATGACACCAGGGGTTACTACTTCACAAGTATTTTTCAGTTATCAATGTATTTTTCAACTGTTAGGCTCATGCCAGTAATTTACAAGGGATAAGGATTTCTGTTAAGAGTAGAGTATTTTTCACTGACTACTCTTAGGAGTGTGATGACTTCTTTAATTCATGACATCGTATTATGATCTTAGTGAATAAATTAGCCAACAGATTTTGGTAGGTGAACAATGAGAGTATTATTGAAATTTCAAAGTAATTTGATAAGCGCCTTTCAGTGACCCTATCAGCTTAATACAGTGATGCTTAACTGTCTACACAACAGCAGTGATCATTTTAAAAAGACAGCATTTTTCAGAGGTATCAAGCAGTGCAGTTATGTTTATTTAACATTAGAATGAAATAAGCATAAATCGGTAGGGAATTATCGGATGCTTTCCATTCTGTTTCATATTTATGGAAAAAGAAAATAAGTGAGAATAAAGGTCTCATATATATCTAAAAGTCGAGATATAGGAAAGGTTTTGTGAATTTCGAAGTCTGAAAAACAACACCTATTTAGGTGATGTATACAGACTTGAATTTTTTTCAGAGCGAATGGACTGAACAGAGCCTTTACGTAAGACATGGTAACTATTACATTTAGGAAAGCACTCTAGGTAGGTAGGTAGGTTATTCATTGATTTCTTTTGACTCACAAACTATCATTAGGTCATTTAATCAGAAAAAGGATAAACATTGGCAGCTGCTACCTTGATATGGTGGTCAAGATAATATATCTCAGTTACCTAGAGAGCTATGCTAGTGGAGAGATTTGTTCCTTGAGGTCCTGACTTACCAGAAAGATTTGTTGGATAGTGATACGACACAGCTGACTTTGTACTGTGGACGGTTGCTGTCTGACAGGGGTTCGAGGGAAAAGTCACGCTGCTGGATGGATGGTATGTGACAGCAGTAAAGTGTTTCCTGTATATGACCAGCACTACCGTGATGATTACGCTGATTTTTGCATGGTCACAGGAACTAGAAAATATCAACCTCAAAACTGGCACACTCCCACTTAACCTGTGGTATTCCAGTGCAAGCGGTATAAATGTTCTTGCTGGGTTTATGACAATCACGGTTATGTCTTAAACTTACAAAACTCCATTTAAGACCAACCTCAAGCAAACGTCCCTTGAATTCTGAGTTCATCAAATTGCTATTACTAATACGCTTTCTTTTTATTTTCCTCACGAAGAAACAGTCATGCTATTTGCAGTCAGAAAGTGTTAAATGCCTGCACAATGCTATCAGCCCTTAAGTTCCCTTAAATCATTATCAACCGTTAACATCTTTGCCATCCAATCTTTCTTTGCATCCTTCGTTCAACATTCTCGTGTCATCCTGAATTTCGTCCAGCTCTGCAGCTCTTGGCAATGATTCAAGCGCAAGTAACAGCATTCTTGTTCTCCTCGGACCACACTTCAAGCCACATTTCACAGCTTTTCATGTTCATGCGCCGAGTCGAACCAGAAAAGAAGCTTTTTCAGTGAAACCCCTGGCAACTCGGACCATGGATGTACGCTGTGTGTATGAGACACCCATACAGGACCCATATTCAGTAAATAACTCAACCCCACCCACTCGGTTTCGCGAGTTTGCGAAATTCACCAGTGAGTTTCTGGAAATTCGGTGGCTAGTTCTCGTAGGTGTGGGCGTGGAGCTAAGAAAGCACACTACTCTAATGAATTTCAGTTAACAGTCATCTGTACGCTGATTGACTGAATGTTTCAGTTAGAGCTAAAAAAAGCACACTGAAACTAATCGCTGTTTTTAATCTCTGCTTGCAGTTCAGATGGAGTGAAATATAAGTGTTACTGAAAGCTGTGTGGTCTCCTGCCAAAAGCCAAACGTTGATGTGCGACTGCTGAAGCAGGCGATTTTAGTGCAAAGCTGAGTAGGCTAAGTCAGACAGTAAGGGGTGGTATTTTCCGAATCCCAATCTAAGGGACGGGTAACGGCTGTTGCCTATTAAAATTGTGTCCGGACAATTGTATATTTCTGGTCAGCATAAACTCATGGAATAGGCAGACGTTGTCTAAAGTGGTGTCCACCGACCTCAGACAAGCAGACAAATAGATGTAGAAGTTAGTACAGCAATTCATCGGTTCACATTGCCACAGTTTACAATAGGAGATGCGAATAGACCATATTCCGATCAGTTATTTCTGGAAAGGGTTAATGGGAGATCACCGTTCATTTTATAGCATTTGATTGGAAGTTGATCACGCTTTATTTTGAGCACACCTATGTCTGTGCTTAAATGGACCTAGAAAAGGTACAGCAGAAAGGGCATTCTGAGAGCAACTTGATGGTTAGAATACAAAGGTTCAATTTGAAAGGAATCTTTTTAGACAGTCAATCAGATCGGGGCAGGAACATTTAACCTAAAAACGCCTGATACCATCTTTAGTTAACTTTAAAAATGACGATAAAGATAGTAACTGACGTTCAGAAAAAAATAAGAGTTTGGGGCTCTCAGAAGCTTTCACTTAACAAGAGGATACGCGTAAAAGCATTCCAGCTACTGTGAAGGGTGAAAGCTACTGAAATGTAGACTGACGAGAAGTTTACACAATGACTATGAGCGGTGGTGGACAACTGTAAAAAAGTTAGCGGCTATGTGTAACAGTAGGCAGCTACTAAGACTGATTGGGGAAACCGGAATAAAAACAATAATTATTAGTAAGACCATAACGAATAAGCATTATTTTTTGATTCCCTCGCAGAGGAGTCGACTGAAACGATGGGTGGAACAGTTCAGTAAGCCTACAGTCACTATCGCACTACTCGCTATCCAGTCGGATCCTGAGTAGAATACAGAGAACGGCCATCCGACTCTTGCCTTAGTTGAGAAGGTTGTAAGTAACCTGAAGCCGTGAGGGGTTACCGGACCAAATGGATTTTCACCAGAGATATGTAAGGATGGTGAATGAGGGTTACTGGTTAGACCATTTAAAGTGTTAGTCAGTGCATGAGAATCAGATATGGTCCCACCTGACTTGTGTCAGTCACCTAATGTCCTAGTCTCAGAAGAAGGAGAGAAATTCTCATGTGGTGTCCATATTGGAATCAGTCTGACTTACGTAGTGTCGAGTATCCTAGATTCTATAATCATTATGTCTTTAAGTGAATCCCTGGGACGATAGACCCGAGAAAACCTGGAAATTTCTAGACTTAGTCGAGCGGCTTCTAACTAGATATTCACCCTTTGTCATGTCTTGAAATAAAAACACACTTAAAGGCGCCTGACCTGAAGACAGAACTCGACTTCATGGTTTGAGATGTCTTGTGACAGTGTCTGTCACTGAGAAAGATGCAGATAAACCAGTTTGTTGAAGGTGCGGCATTCGTACACCCATGAGCGTGCTGGAATCTACGGTGAGTGGCTGGGTAGGTTGTGTACATCGGATGATGTCCATCAAGAATGCTCCCCCTCTCCATTTTTACGTAATTTACAATAGACGTGGTTATGGTCGGCTACCTCTCCTGTAAGTCTGAGTTTACAAGGAATGACCTTGTTAGAAGAGACTCTAGTTGACATGGAAAGAGTGAATAACAGTTTTGTTCAGTGAAGACGCTTTTGAGATGCAGGGTCTCCTGGACACATTCAATGACAATCTGAGGATGTTATTTGGATGCATTTTTATTATGTAACTGTAAATTATTGTTTTACGACTAGTTCATGTTGCTGCTTCGTCTAAAAGTAGGGAAAAAAGTGGTTGAGCTCTTTGACCACTTTGCTTACTTGGGAAGGTGTATCACCCCTGGTCCGTCAGTGGTTGATTAAATCTCCGTATGGATGGAAGAGTCTCAATTGGTGTTTGCCAACTAACACCATTTATGACGCCACCGTTATCTTTCATTGTCTATTACGAGTCGACTGTACTATGCTGTGGCCCAATGTTTTCTAAAATATGAATGTGAAACATGGTCAGTGAAAGTAGAGAATATAAGAAAGCTTCAGGCTTTTGACCGCAACTGTTTTCATGGCATAGATCGGATATTATGGTGTCTACACTTCAGCAAAGTAGAAGTCATGCGCAGAGTTTTAGGGAAAAGATGAAAGTCAGTTGATTGGATTGTGAACCTTTGTCGACTCAGCTGATTGTAAAGTGTGTTATGCATCCCTAGTCTCCATCTGCTCAGTCAAAGTAGGTCGAGGCTGGTAAAAAGTTAGAGATGACCAGAATAAAAGATGGCATGAGTCTATGATACTTTTGACTGTTGACCTGAAGCATGTACGGAAATGTAGACTTCCTGGTTGTGGTCTACGTGAATAGTGAAAGCGATCGATGAAGAGTGTAGACGACATGGTTTAGAGTCGATCTCAGTAGCTAAGATGCATCTGCACATTGCCTTCATCTTGATGATCATACTGTATTTCACAGTTGTTTTATCTCTACCTCCTTTTTGACCCTCTTCAACCTTTCATTATTTTCTTTCTTATTTCCCTACCTTCCGATTTGATATGTTGATGTAACGTGTGACAAATTGGACCGTTATACAGTAATAGGAAGTCTAAAATTCATGCTGACTGACTAACTGGCTGTATTTCGAGCTTGTATAACTCTGTGCTGAATCAGGCATTTTGCAAGTTTAAAAGTAGCCAATGTAATCAGTAAACCATGATACGATGTATTATGGCTTCCATTTGTGGCGGATGACATTTAATACTTAGTAAATAACGCTTGGTTATCCAATGGATTAAAGAAAATATCAGTCTATTATTGTAGCGTCATTGAGATGGTTCATGGAATACTCATTGCATCATCACTCCAACTCATCATGAAACAGTAATAAACTGATAGCTCGTTAATTATGGCTAAAACATCTGTTTGTTAACGGAAACATATCGTGAACTGACAGAAATGGGAAATACGGACCATTGGATTCCGACCCAGTGGCTTAGTGGTAATGTGCTGGCCACGGAATCTGAAGTTCCTGGATTCGATTCCTGTCGGGCTCATGAATGTGCACTGCTGAGCAGTTCCATACTAAAACGAAACACCTGTCCACTGCTCACAAGTTTCCAATGTTTCTCTAACTGATATCAGTCCATGATGAATACCAACCTGAAATCAATAAATCCCCACAAGCCTGCAAATTGGAACATTAGAACTATGAGTAAGCTTATAATAAAATCCTTCCCCTTTTATCTAAACCCTTTGTCGATCCATGGCATATCTGTATTGATTAGTCAATGCCCTACCGGTGTTTGCTCAGAATAAATCAGTGTTAATATTGGATCTCCTGTGAAGATAATCAATTAGTTTTACTGAATGTATACGTCAACGTTCTCAAAACTGATATATTTTCACAGTGAGAACAGGATTTGTGTAAACAAATATTTGGTTATACCATATTTTGGAGTAAGTCATTAGGATTGTTTAGTAAAGCACAACACTCAAACTGAAACACTATAAAAGGTAGATGAGTTGCGCTTGTTTATTTAAGAGTGCAATTCAAGTGTATTTCTGTACAGAAGGAAATCGATCCATCTGAGTAATACACAAAAAAATAAGGTCAAATTTATCTGCTTTATCCTGCAGTGTTTTTACTAGCTGTATGCTTCAATGAACCAATCTAAAGGGAGTGGAATTTACTTGTCACAGTAAAAATCACTGTCAAACAGGAATATCCTTTTACAACTGGCGATTCAGCGTGAATTTTTTTTGTTTCAATCATTTTTGCCTCCCAAATCTCTATCATACGTATAAAGTCAGTCATAGTAGAGCAGATACACTATAATGCTAACTTTTTACAGTTACTGATGCATCAATATTGGTGACGTTTCAACGGATCAGAGTAGACGGTGAACTAGGTAGGCTGAGTGATAAATAGCTTCATAAATCAGCATAAATTAAGATCTTGCTTTAAGCACGCTCTCTATGATTAGTAATAACAGCTGTTAATTACCCTTTTTATCTGTTATGATCATTTCCAGTACAATAAAACGTATACGCCAATTTTAGCTACAAAAAGAAGAAACCATGAGATCAATACTGAATAAGGTTTGTAGAGTGTTTTGGTGGTGTTGCTTTCCCTGAGCTAGGTGGTTTAATCGTGAGGCCTTCACTGTCATTCTTGGCAATATCATCAGCACTAACTTCAGAAAGAAGTGGGCTATAAGGTTGTATCTATAATTTATTGAGTAGCTTTGTGTGTGATTGGTTGTTTCTCCCAAGGTCTTGTGATTATCTCTCTCATTGGTTAATAGATTTGGTGAATGTCAATATATCTGTTGATCGCTGACTGACCTGAACATCAAGCTTCTAAACGTTCTTTGGTATTCTTTGTATTCCTTATATTCAGGATTTCCACATTTTTCAAGTTAATTCATATCCACAGTTGTTGGTGTACATTAAAATGAGCTAAGGTACGTTATGACGCTTCACTGCTAGTTGACGTTCATATTGGCTGACAAGAAGACGGCAACCAGTCTGTCCCATGCAGTGTTTTTACGGTTTCTGTAGTTTATTTTATAGAGAACACTTGGTTTGCCTTTTGGCCTGCATAACAAAGAGCAAAGATATTTTGTAGGCTGGTGAGCCACAACGATCCCAAAACTCTTCAGTAATCTAGCCGTTATCTTGGAGATGACTTTTATGTACGACAATCCGTTTCTTGCTTTTCGAGGCTGAGTTCTTGGGTAACGACAAATTACGCAAACTTTTTTTGATGAAGTTGAACGGATAGCCGTTCTTCTGGAAAACGGTCATCAAATAGTTTTCCTTTTTCTTCAAGGTTGATGTACTACCATGTACCTTTTTTCTATACAAGTGATTTCATGAGCTGTTTTGTCGTAGCTTTTACAGTTGTGGATTTGATGCGTATGCGTTGATTTTCTGTATACCTCAGTTGTAACGTATGATGACATCATGAATAGCTTACAGTCCTAGGCTGGGGCGATACTAAACAAATCTGTTTACATTTTTAAGCTAACTACCCACAAAACGTTGTCAGAAATCCGTTTCAACTGAACGGTGTAAAAATGTGCCACGTATGTAGTTAGGTTCAAATGTTTAAGGTTTGATCAAAGAAGCTTTTAAAGAGGTAAATTAGCCTTAGCAGCAAAAATTGGAGACTGTAAGTCCCCCTATTCCCTCTGATATCCTGTGCTTCTTATCATGGCTTTCCAGCCCTACTAATGTCTTATCCAAACAACTGATGTTGAATATTTTTCATGTACTGCTGATCAATGTTTTGGGTTCAACAGCTTACAACAGGCACACAATTTGATTAAACTGTTACACACTTTGTCACAAATTAAGACAATTAAATCACTGAAAGTGTTTATCATTCAAACTGTTTCGCATGTTATTAAACCTGACAATATTATATTACTCTGGGATTCCCTAACAGATTGGAATTACTCGCATTTTAGTGATAGCTACATTTAGTCTAACCACTTCCCAAGCCCACCTAACTAGACTCTCAGAGTGATAGATCAACCAATCCATCACATAAAGATCTATTTCACCGATGCTAAAAGATAGCTATTGAATGACTGACAGGACAAATTCAACTAAACAAAATCTACTCAGTTTTGTTGATTAAACATTGGTTCAATTTAATACTTACTTTGATCCACTGAAGATAAATCACTGATTGGACAGAATATACCTCGTTTCGCTGAACATTGAAAATATCTTATCCCATTTATACTTCCATCATGTTTACCAGAGCTGGAATCCAACACAATACCTTCATAATAGTAATAAATGAAGGTGAAAAAAGTAGTTAATCGGTCAGTTTACCGATAATCAGTGAATAAAATTCCAACTTTTCACTCGGAAGTCTGGTTTGAGCTTCTTCAGAGAAATAATCAAAATTAAAATATCAAGGATATACATAAATGAATAAAAAAAAACATGTATTTAATCTCCTTGTCCAATCCTCTTCGTATAGTCGTCTTTCTAAATTGTGATAACTAATCCACTCAGAGTGAAATTGCATGTCTCTTGTTATATGGTGTATAGGTATGTATATGTATGTATGTATGTTATATATGTACTCCAATTCATATCTGTCTTGATTGTAAATATCAGACGAAAAGGACACTGGTGACATTATAGTCATTCGGTAATTTTATAAGTACAATGGAATGAAGAAGGTGGATAAGCATGCAGTTTCAGTTGGGATATGGCGATGAATAGTATTAACGAATTTTTCGTTGATTTACCGGAAAAAGAGTGGAAATGAGTAATGATAATGATGGTGGTGATGGAGATGATGATAGTAATAGTGAATCAAAGAAATCCAGATTGTGTTGTTGTTGATACAGAAATAATGAAGTTGACACTGGTGTTGACGCTAAATGCTTTGAGTCACTCTTTTTTTGCTTACTAATTGCTAATTGCCAAGAGGCAGCTAACTGTACTCTATCTCGTCTGTTCAAACTGTCTGGATTCACCCATATATGTAGGGCTTCGGCCGTCAATCTTTCTTGGTATGACCTAAAAACTTTTTGTAGAACCTTAGTTCCGTCACAGTTAATTTTGTGTCCCATCTCCATCCATGATTGTGGATTTATTTTCTAGTTTCTTAACCTCTGTTGAGGTTTTCGGGATCTGCTTTAAGCATAGTTTATGCTCACTGACACTCACATTTACCTGCCTGACTGTTTCCCTTACATATACTGCAGTACAATCTCCGCATTTTATTTCATAAACGCAGTTCTGTTGATTTTCTTTAGGTACTACATCTTTAACTTTCATTAGGTTGGAACATAGAGTATTCGTTGTATGAAAGTAAACTCTTATGTCGTGTTTGTTGAGAATTCTTCTTTAATTCTTCTGAAGTCTCCTTACGGTATGGGATTATGACAGTGCTTATCCAGTTCTTCTGAGGAAGGTTCGGCACATCCTTAATTTCATTTTTTTTGGATTGATTTATATATCCTTAATATTTTAAATTTGATTACTTTCCTTTGGCAGTTTGGACCAGACTTCCGTGTGAAACTCGCTGTACTTACACAAATATAATCTACGTCTAATATCAACCTTTTACTCAGCACCCAATATTTGCCATACTATACGACTAAATCTTGATCATAGTTTATATAACTAGTGAATAAGATTTAAAAAGTATATCTTCTTATTGTTAACACAAACCCTGGACTTATTTTAAATGTAAGACGTAATATAAAATCAGGAGAACGATTCATACGTAAAAAATGTTTGTATGCAAGTTAGCGAGTGAATACGTATGTACTACAAACATTTTCTGACAGTACAGTAGTTGTAGTAACAATAATAATCACAAATATGAAAAATAGTTAAATCAATACTCATGTTCACAGTTGAGGCACTTTATTAGGTGTTTTCAATAATCAATAAATTTAATTTTGAGTAACTTTCATTATATTGCTTGTAAATATGGTGAATGGAATATTGTGTACACGATTAATGTAATTAGTTACAAGTATTTAATGAATTCAGTGTAAGAAGGTATTTAATCAAGGTCAAAATATCGTCCTCAGCATTAGTGAAAGTCTACCAGTTAGCAGATTATGTCTGTAATCTGAATAGATCAGTTAGTTGATTAGTGTACCTGAGCTTTTCTTAATTGAGTAGACCAATCTTATTTCAATGCAGAAATGATCCAGCCAAGGAATTTTCGATTATTAAACTGAAAGACGAATAGCTGAACGTTGCTCTTACTTTTATTATTACTTAGCAATTACTACAGCTAACCTCGCCTAGGTAACCAGTTCACTAGTCACTACCATGTCCTAACCCCAGATAAAAAGGAAAGGTTGGACATAGGACTACCAACCCTACCCATGAAAACCAATCCAACCACTAAAGAAACTTCAAAGCACAAAGAAAGTATAAAAAATTAAAATAAAATTATTCCTCGCTGAAATTGGAGAGACGAAATGACGCCGGTTGATTAAAGCACTCGGCAAGAAGGTAGGCCGAAGTGTCTTCTCTCGATGAAAGCAAAAGTAAACATGGAGACATAAATGTCCGAAAAATGTTTGAACGTAACAAGGCTGCCCAGATTGCAAAACAGATGAGAAGGTATAGCATTGAAGTGCTTAGAATCTGCGAGGAATTTGCGGATAGAATGGAACTGGACTCTTCAAACTGTCAGCTGGAGAGTTAATAATCTACTCCGATATTGCCAGCCAGACAACAACCACCAGCACACTGAGTTTTGGAGTGGCTATCATAATGTCCCCAAGAACATCGAAGGTTCTCATGTAGTGAAAACCAATCTCCTCCTGCAGGATCGTGACAGCAAGATACAACTAGAATGGAAGGAAATTTACAATCATTCAGTGCTACGCTACGCACCTACAAATAATGCAGATGAAGAGAAGAAGTAGGAATTCTAGAGGCAACTACAATCAGCACTCAACAAGACCTCAGTTGGCGACATCCAAATCCTAAACGGCGACATGAATGCCAAACTGGGAGCGTATAACACAGGAAGAGAACCACTCATGGGTCGAGAAGCACTCAGTGAAATGAATGAGAACCGAGAACTGTCCGCAGACTTCTGCGCATTCTACGATTTGGTGATTGGAGGCACTGTGTACAAACACAAGGATATTCACAAGGCAGCGACATGGATTTCACCAGACACCAGGACACACTAATAATTAGATCGATTTCATATCAGTCTGAAGGAAGTGGAGACGCAGCCAGCCTATCGGAGACAAGATCAGATCAAGAAGGGCAGCAGATGTAGGTTCACACCACTCACTATCTAGTGCAAGGAACCTAACTTCAAAATCAAGTTGAAAGCCTTCACAGAAGTTGGTGATAGATCACAGTTCAAGTCCAACACCCAGAACAGAAACTGAAGGACAAAACTACAAGGACATCTTCACGTCAGTCAGTCATCAGGACAAAATGGGAGAATTGAGCAACATCTCTGAAGAAAGCAACGTGGAAGAACACTGGAAGTCTTCGAAAGAGATGTGGAAAGAAACCTGCACAACTGTATTGGGAGGAAGAAGAAGCAGGAAAAGGAATGGATCTCGACGGACACATAGAAGCTGATAGAGGGGAGAGGAAGATGGTGATGGTGAAGCAGAAGATGAACCAGTGAAGTGTAGTGCAGGGGGATGAACTGAATACAACCTATAAATCACTACACTGGACAAAAAAGTGAAGAAGAGTGTGTGCAAAGACAAAAGACACATCTACAACACAATGCCAAGTGAAGCAGAACAGGCTACTGGTAGGAAAGATCGAGACCTGACAACACCATATCAAATAAGCAAAATACCATCTGGGAAGAGATCAATGCAGATGAAACCAATGAAAGGTGGTGAAGGAAACCTAGTTACCAAAGGGGAGAAACAAAGGAAACAATTAACTGATAACTTCAAAAAACTCTTTAATCGACCAACACCTGCAACTCGTCCAGAAATACTATCAGCAAGTCCAGCCACAGAACTATCAGTGGACATGAACCTTCTGACAAAAGCAGAAGTCCTGAACGCCATAAAGTTGTTGAAATTCGCGAAAGCAGCACGACCAGATGGAATTCCACCAGAAGCACTGAAAACAGACACAGGGACAACAGGCGACATGCTCACACCACTTCTTTTGCAAAAGGTTTGCAAGGAAGGAAGGAAAGGTACCTGCTGATCGATTGGAAGAAGAGTGACCTAAGTGTTTGCATGAACTGGTGCGAAACTTTGCTCCCATCCACCCCAGGCGAATTATCAAACCACATCATCCTGGAGAGACTAAACAATGCGTTCTATTCAAAATACGACCGGAACAGGCTGGATTCAGGAAGAACATATCATGTGCTGATCAAATTGCAACGCGATGCGACACATCATCATAGAACAGAGCATAGAATGGAGGTCAACTCCACACCTCAACTTCATCGATTTTGAAAAGGCCTTCGACCTAGGCATCGACCGACAAGTAATTTGGCAGGCAGCTGCTTCAACACCACGGGGTACCACAAAACTTTATCAACCTCATTCAACAGCTATATGACACCATATTCCAAGAGATTAACAATAGAAAGCTGCGTGACGCCCTTGAAGTGAAAACAGGAGTAAGATAAGGCCGCCGCCTTATATCACCGATGATCTTCCTGACTGTGGCCAACTGGACTGGATCATACAACAAACTGTGAGGAGCTGTAAGAAGATGGGTATACGCTGTTTGACCGGTGAAAAGGGCCTAGAGGATTTGGATTTCACCGATGACTTATGTCCTTTGTCTTGTTGCACAGACTCGAAGATCTACAGACAAAAACCAACAAGTTGACAGAAGAGGCAGGGCAGTGAAGTCGGGACTTCCTTCAGGTGAACGTAGAGAAGACACAGGTGATGAATATACTTAACCAATAACAACAACAAGCACCAATCACCATCAACTGGAGAAACCTAAACGAAGTAGTCTCGTCCGACTACCTAGGCTGCATCGTTTCAACTACAGGTGGCGGTACAGATGAGGACGTCAAAGCCAGGATCGGAAAGACAGCAAGACAGGCCTCCCTGCATTAATCTGAAATCAGAATGGAGATCTACTGGTCTCAGCACAAAGCGTGAACAACATCCGGCTTCTCAACACTAATATCAGTCAAGTCAGTGCATCTGTGTGATGGTTGAGGGGTTTGGTGCGTTACGAAAAGCATTTCCAACAAACTACAGACATTGATCAACAGCTGCCGTCTAAGCTTACTCGATACTGAAGATCAGATGGCCAGAAAGAACAAGCAACAAGGAACTCACTGTGGGAACAAACCAACTAATAACCCATCGCCAAACAAATATGCAGAAGAAAGTGGAGATGGATTGGATGGGGCATTCACTAAGAAGACCATTTGGGGACAAGACGCTCCAAGCTAGATCAGGCCGTCAAGTGTAATCGGAATGGGAAACGTCGAGGCGAGGGTGAAACGGAGGAGATGGTGTGAGGAAGAAATGAAAGCTTGTGGGCAGTCGTGCAACCAGGTTGGAAAGACTACAGAGAACAGAGTGCAATGGAGACGTGCTACTAATGCCTTATATTCCACTAGGAACCCAAGGGACAAATAACAATGATAATAATTACTACAGCTAGGGTTTATCAGCTTAAAATGGTGTAATATTTCTAGAGAATTCTGTAAGTGGACATAAGGCCGATATACACTTTTATTTCATGATATCTCATCTCAAATAAAAGAAACCTAGTTGACTCAATATCGAAAGTAGCGGTATTATTACTGATGTATTACTATCAAATGAGTAAAGAATTGATTTACCGTCTAAATTATGCAAAACGTTTTTATAGCTATCTATTAGTATGCACATACTTACTATAAAAGATAGTAGAATAGGCTTATAATTAGTTGGGTTTTTTTAACAAGCTGCAGAACGTAGTTTTCTGAGAACCATGTGATTCCCTGATATATTTCTAAAATGTTTCTATTATGCGTTTGATAGATCTGGTTGGAAAAACGGATTAGAAGGCAAGCGATAACACTACACGTCTGTTTAGTGATGTGTAGTCTTCATCTATCTATGCCAGGCGATGACATGGTTAGTCCTGTAACCACTGAAATTAGTGTTAATATGTTTTATGATTTCAGGAAAAAACAAAAATGATGGTTGCAACAAGGAAACAATTTTCTCGACAAAGTCATTTGCTAAACTGTACATTGGTGAATATATGTATTAGAAAGGATAGAACACCCCTAAATTATTTCCTGCCTAGGAGTCGAAATACATTGATTAAAGAAAGGAAGTTACGTGATACAAACAAGGATTTGGGGTAGGGAAATAAACGTGATTACGCAACATAGGATTTTTTTTCATATGGTCCTGTTTCTCTAAGCTCATTCACTTTTTAGATGTAGTCAGGTTTGTTCATTGTAACCGTTGAATTGTCTTTATCCGAATCAGCAGTTACTGCATTGCTATTGTTTCGAAGGTTCTTAAGAGCGTTTCTTTCTATTTTGGGTAAATTAGATCTCATTTTCTCCTGCTGTTTCAATGTTATCTCACACTGAGCTCTTAACTCAATTGCAACTGTCTTGTCTATTGAACTTAACGCTATTTCTATTTTAGGAGTGATATCTTCCAGTTTCAATTCATTAACCGCTACATCGATGTTAAGGTCTTTTTTTCTCTAGCATTTTTACGTATGTTGAGCTTAGAACTCTAGTTGAGAGATTGACAACCCATTTTGACTTATCTAGAGCAGTCAAAGCTTTATGATGGCCATGGTAAAGACAGAGGTTGAATGTACATTTTTTGGACATAATGCTGGTTTGAAGAACTTAGGACTGCCAATACTTTGACATCACCTTCTTTGAGTGGCTTGATGAAACCATGTAGTGAATTCTGAAACAGTTATGAAAAGTAGACAAATGACCTGAATTCACAAGGTGTTCGGTTAATGAGTTCGAGATGAATTTCCGTCCTCCCTTTGCTAAACAGACTGGGTCGTGTTCTTAAATGCTTTTTTGCAATTGGATGTATGGTACATCCAATGTACTCACTTTCAAAGGAACAGGTAAATGACTTCGTCCTAAATCATCATAAGATATAGGGCTTTCATTGATTTGAAACCAGTTACTGTTGATACATTTAATTCAGATATTATTTGTTACTGAAAACCTAAATGCAAACTGATAAACTGGAGTCTGCTGGTAAACTTCAAAGTTAAACTGTAGCTGTGAGAACCACTTACGTTTTTGTGATAGGTAATGACTTGCTTGCTTAGAGAATAAATTTTCCACCTAGTATTCAGTCATTTCCGAATAAAAACACTAGTCTCCGGGTTTAAGTTTTCATTAAAATATCTAAACACGCTATCTTAGTTCTCGAAAGTTATTTGTAAGTTTGTTAACTGACTTTGCAAAGAGCAATGAATGAGTTATGTCAGTATCAATCGTTATTCATGTGACAATACCGTATACTGATGAGTCTTTTCAGTAGTCACACATGGCGAAGATGTTCAGATGTGGCAAATAAATGACTGAATTTATCAAAAATACTGTTACTTGAATTTCCTTTCATCAGTTTTCTAGTTACCATACTTTCGACAGAATAAAGATAAAGAAATAGTGAAATCACAAAAGAAACCTTGAAGTAATGGATGTGTGATTTTGTCCTGATAATTAAACATCTAACCACACAATTGTAAGTCCACTTTACACATAATTTCAGTGTTTCACATTAAAGAAATAATTTTAATTGGATACCAATGGATTAAGAAAGTCAAAACTAAATTCTTCTGAACGCTTAACTGTGAGTACCCAAATTCCTCAAAGATACTTGCAATAACTGTGATCTGAATTTTGATGATTTCAAAGTAATCACAGACACAACTGAATTCATTCCACGTTTATGTTGACTTGAAAAGAGGTTTTTGCACCGTCAGACAGTTTGTAGGGAATTCGCATATAGTATCTTTGAAGCAGGTTAACTGAAGCAAAATATTCACACCAACCTGTCTTTTACAACTTAATATCATACATCTCTGACAAGGTAACCATTCAACTAAAAAGACTACAACTCTTATAGAACACTTCCTTTGAAGCTGATCATCGAGTAGAGCACTCTTAAATAGCCTTCAAAGTTATGCAAAAAAAAATAAGGAAAAGTTTGAGTTGATCTAATAATACATTTATTGATTGGATAAGAAGAGAACTTCTCCAGCCATTTGTTTCTCTTCGTAAAATTCAATATCAATGAAAATCAACCATTACTCAGATCTTTAGAAGTAGACTCTACTTCTCTCGCTCTCTCCCTCTCTCCATATATATATATATATATATATATATATATATATATATATATACATGTATACAAAATAAAACTGAAATATTGTTTCGAATGAGAAACCAGTTTCTTTATTTTTCTCCCATATGTTGAAGTTGACTATGGCTGATAATATACATAGTATCTTATAGTCATATTACTTGAATGATCTCCTCGTGACGTCCAACTAGTTAGTTTTTTAAGTCAAAGTCGTCCTTTGTCAAGGTCACCGACATTGTCCAATGTTAGCAGTGTACAAATTAATACGCATATCATTCGATATCAGTTGACCAAAGCCGTTGGACAGTAAGTTCAACTTCACCTACATTTCTTACGTCTCGGTACTCGTCAACAAGGTGTTTCCGCAACTATAGTGAAATTGTGTTCCCTCGGTAATTGCAACCTACGTCACTCGGTGTTAAATTCAGAAGGCCAACCACTGAGACATTCAAGTCATTGCTGAACTTCTGTAGGACTGAATGGATTGTTCAACAATACTTAACCGATACAACTGTTTAACGTTTATTGATTAGCACTGGTTTCATTTCATTGATCAAGTCTCCAATGTGGTCAAGCAGGGTTTCTAGCCAATTGACTTCTATTGTGTAACACTAAACCACAGTTTCATTCTGTGTTGTATCTCTTTGACCAGTGGTCATACTGCAAAGAGCAGTCGATAGACTCCGATCGTTACTAGGCGAAAAGGACTAGAAAGCTACAACACCTACATTTGATAAACCGTATTATGTTTTAACTGTGTACACATAACATTTTAGCCAGTTGTAAATTTAATTCAATTCTAGATGATCTGGTTTCATCATCTTCTGAACAATTAGCATCATGTATGCATAACGTTATTTCTCGTCAAAAGTGTAAATAATTTACCTCCAAATAAATAAAAATCTCTTCATTAAAGTGAACACGTTTTATGATATTCAACACTATGATAGACTTTTGCGCGTCATATCGATCAAGTAACAACGAAATACACATATCGCTGCTGGTCAATACATAGTCATACAGAAATCTTTTATAGTATTTTAGTCATAACTCTGAATATAGTATGCAACATTACACATAACTTCGTATCCCATGTGATTCGTGCATAACAGACAATATATATATTATTTTATCTCTAATCATAAACCTAAAATATTCATTTGTATTTACCTATACAGTAATAATATGGTATGAATATCAGCTAAATCGAAAAATTTATTATTAGACTGAAAAGTATTTCTAATCACGTGACTTATGAAAACCTTTCCTTTCTTTCTTCCTCAACTCACAAAATTCAACAATATCAAATTGTTAAAGTCGATAAACTAAAAGTAGAGTCTAACTAGCGGTTGTATCACTTGTTAATGTAAATATCCTTTTGGATAATCAATATATATCAATATGACCTTGAACGTAAGTGGATATCAGCTACATAACCTTGAGAGTTTATAAAGGATTTAGTTCGATTTCATTGCAGTGGATATTACAACTTTTCAAGGCGACTTAAGCATTTTGATGTGACTATTATTCATTTGGGATAACTTAGTTTATTCGCATTTGACAAATATCGATTGTTATAAATAAATGATGTGGATAAACTTGTCTTCGATTGTATAACTCATTTAAACACTCTCTCAATGGACTTATAGAAATAGCACATCTCCGTCACTAACCTGGTCATCAATGAACTTCAGTCTCTAAAAGAAACATAAAATTATTAAGTAAATTTTTACAACGCCAATATCATATTGGATACCTAACCTTGAGTGTATAAAGAATTCCTATAATACTTCAGTTTGCACGTTTCTGGAGATTTATTGATTTTAAGTTGGTATTCATTATGGACTGAATTACTGTTCAGTGCTCATTATTGATTTGCTTTGATATGACATTTCCTGAAGTTCAAATGAGGAGTCATGACCGGTGAGACAAACCTAGTTGGATGTAAGGACAAATGTTCAACAACAGCATTGGATGAAGGTCGTGCTATATCATGAGTTGACAGAAGTAGGAATGTGTAGACCAATGGATTATGACCCAGCTAGTCAATCTTAGCGTGCTGGCAGAGAAACTTGAAGGTCGTGGATTCGATCCCTGTCAGTGATACGAGTTACCACTGCTTGGGAGTCCCATACTAGGAAGAAATAAATGTTCAGTGCTTCCTGGTCTTCAATGGATCCTCAACTGGTGTCGGCCTGTAATGAATACCAACCTGGAATTTAATAATACTTCTCTGATAAATTATCACTGCATCTTGAAACAATAACTTATTGGTATCGTTCATACAATTACCCTCACACTTACAGCACTAAAATATTCATTCGCATAAAGGCCTTTTGTCTTTTTTAAGATTGCTTTGGTTAGAATAAATGTTTCATTCATGTGTGAGACTTCTTTCTACTTCACGCATAAGTTTACATACACAGTAAACAAATAAACAGGTTTACTTTTATTGACTATCGATTTAAATCAATTAAATGAGAGTGTACAATATTTTCTGAGCAGAAGATATGAATGCTGTAGCTACTTTCTTTAAGCAATAATCAGTTATTTGTCAACAAATGTGTTATTATTCAAGTAATGGTTGATTTGCTTGAAAATGATCTATTCCCGGTTGATTTTCATCGTTGGTTGACATCAATTTGTTACTTGTATTATCCAGTCATTGATTGGACCGAATCGATCTGTCCCTATTGATATATGGGCTCCTGCAAGGATGCTTTGATATTGCCTGCTTTTCAGTTTTACATTAATGATGGACAGTAGCTAACAGTTGAATCCAGGACGCTCGTTTCTTCCTATTTACGACTCGTCAGCTGGATGTACCTATGCTGTTTCCACTAAGACTGTATCATTAATCTAGAATTAAAACACAAGCAGCACACCAAAGCATCCGGACAGGCCTCCATATGCCAAAAGGGACCGGTTAGTTCGGTCCAGTCAACGACGGCATAAAAAAAAGTAACGACGTAAAAACGATACCTATCGCACAAGAAGTGCAAATCGTGACTCAGTGGCCTAGTGGATAACGCTCTGGCGTTTAAAGCAATCGATCCTGGATTTGAGTCTAATTGGAAATAACGTGGCTTACTGGGAGGCCGGAACATCCATGTGATGAGTCCCAAATAAAGTGAAGCACGAGTTCTAGATTTCATTGCTAGCCACTAACCACCGTTAATAGATTGACATCAGTTGAGGAACTACTGAAGACCTGTGGGCACTTAGTTGTTGTTTCCTCCTGTCTGGTATTACCAGCTTTCCAACGACTCTCTAGCTGATGTCTATTTTAGGTGAAAACCATTTTCAAATAGTGCTTCGTTTGGGTTTTTTCTGTTCTTTTTTCAATAAAGACGAGGGTGTAATATGGTGGGAGCCAATCGGTAAGGAGCTTTAAACCTAGGTTTCTTGCATACTGGGACTCATAACCAAGGCATATCTGTCCCCTAGGTCACTGAAGCCTGCATTGCTAAGTGCTGAAATCAGAGACCACCAAGCCATCCAAGCAACTACTTCATCTTTCTAGGACTAAGTGGATCGTTTCGTGTAGGGAAGCTTCAGTTATCACTCTAATGAATTGTGTGTACTCCTTTATCAAAGCCTGTTATGGTATCTTGATGCTTTTCATAACCATGCTGTCACTGCTTCTATACACAAAGTTCTAATTTTATTATTAAGATACAGTGACATAGCACCACCGTAGTAGAGAAAAGAGAATGTCACTGGATTCACATAAATCATGCCTCTGCTGCCTAATCGAATACTCTACTTTCACTCACGTTAAAAAATAGAAGAATGATTGTTGAAAATGAAATATACTTATAAACGAACGATATCGCGTGGAAACGAAGCGTAGTTATGACTTGTTGATTAGCATGCCACACTCAGCTGTGTTCCGTCTATGCTTAATACTGACACTAAGAAAAAACATGTCATGCTAAAAATTAACACTTGACAAGTCTATTCTTTCTAGTTTCCAGGGAAAAGATATTTATACCCCTTAGATTTTCGCTGTACTTCATCTTATCGCGAATATCCAATAATTATGATGGAAAAGACTCGTTGGTCCTGCTTTGACATGTGAGTTATCTGGTTAGAATGCTACAGTATTGAATAGGGTCATCAATTTGGAAGTCATTTGTTCAAATCATTCTGACCTGTATGGCGAAATCCATACATCAGCATTATTAGTTTCTAACCATTCACGTTGTTCAACAATATATTCCGGAAGGTCATGACATTTTTGTGTCACACCTGTAGATCTTGGCGGGGAGGCTTCCAATGGATGCTCTGCCGGCACCACAGATGGACAGCTGAATACTGCTCATCTTCGAGAAATGTCAGTGTGCATCGTGTATTCTGTAAATCACATGAAAACTGATCATCCTGCTTAAGACATACCTGTCTATGCATGTCAACTGGTCAGGTTCAACTGATTAGGACAACTCATTTCTACGGGCTGAATTTATCTGGGTACACGGCTGATGAGCTTGGTCTCAAACGAACAGAATAGCCGTTTAGTGCTTAAATCATTTTGACCTAGCTAGTAAAGTCTACAAATCAGTCTAAATGGTTCCTAACTACTCATGTCGTACAGTAGTACGTCTGGTAAGTGAATTTACAATACTTGTTCGTATGATCGATCATCCGATCATTCGGCAGACACTGACTTTATGAGACATGAGTTATAAAATACCTATGATAATTCATCAGATAAAGTAAACATTCTTTCATAGTTTTTCACAGGAGTTTCTAAATAATGACAGGTTAGCGCACAAATTGCAATCCCAAGTCCTGTTTGGCACTGTCAAAGAGGTGAACCTACTTCTCCTTCCCCTCATATAAGGTTCGCAGTAAGATACTTGAGTAAGACTGTGCAACAATCTGAACTGTGAATAAATAAGTGAACCTACTTTCCAACTGACTAAAATCCCAATGTATTGTGAGACATTTATTTTATAAGAGTTATTATTCTAGTATTCAAAAATCTGGATAGAAAGTGAAATGAGTTAGTTCACTTATTTTATTGCGAAGAAGACAAAACATGTGAATATTGTAGTCCTTATTGTTAAATGATTCACCATCGCTTCCCGAATAGCTCAGTGGTAACGTCCCTGACTTCAACACTGGGTAACGCAGGTTTGAATCTTAGGCGAGGCATCACTTCTTTGAAGGCTGCAGATACCCTTTGCTGATGAGTGCCAAAAAGCACGAAACGTTGGTTGAGCAAAGCCTCCTGCCGACCGCCTTCAGCCGACTAACGTTTACAATGTTTTCTTGAAATAGCAGTTTACAGGAATAAAATACTCACCGTCTCAAAAGAAGAACTTGACCGCCTGAGCCAGTCTTCTGTTATGTCCTACTCTATTAAAATTAGTTATCGAACAGTAACCAATATTTTGTTCAGCTTGTCATTTCTAGTCGGAAATGATTAATAAAGTTAAAAAGTGTAGTATTTAGGACAAGTGAGCTGAAAATCTAATGCACCATATCTCATAGCAGTGACTGAGTGGTATCAAAGCCATGGATATATTTCATCTTCATTAGTCAGTACATCTGTGAAACTAATTGATTGATGTTGTAACCTGTATTATGAAATTTTATATCTTGAGGCGTTATCTATATACTACTTTGGTCAACAATAGGCTCATGTCAACTGCACATAGTCACTTAACTATCCTTTTTTCAAAGGAATCTCACGCTTACACACATGTACTGTTTACGCCCCTTTACTTAACGTATTGAATTCTCAAATCTTTGAAGGCCTAATTAATCAAAGATATTGAAAAGCATAAATGTATAAAAACACTTTTATTGTATCAAAAATTGTCTCCTAATTTATTTCTTTTAGACGAAGGTGAAAGGAGAACACATATTTACTATTTCTGTATCCAAGATACACTTCGAAAAGTGGAACACGCCTAAGCTACAACAACCTCAATTTATGCAAGGTAATCGATTCAATGGTTTTTACCCGCCCCTTCCCCCTCCAATACACGACGGAACTGCTTTGCACGCTAAAGGATATAAAGAAGCTATTTCGTTTATTTTTTAAAACAGTTACTAATTATGACCATTTAGCCTTATATTATTCCGGTCGAGTTAAAATTTTATTTCAGAGGAATTATGACTACAAAAGTGTTGGTCAGTTGGGATGAATGCACCACCTTTCCATTCTAATAGATATATTTGTATTGTTGACTCATCATTGAGTTCCTGAAGAATTCGTAATAATTTTTGTGGTACAAGTAACATTGTCTGGGAGCGAAGGCGGTGTAAAGATTATAAAACGTAGTAGCCGAGGTTCATAGGACCGCCCTCATAGGTAGACTATTCGTGATTTTATACACACTGAGTCAGTGGTGTTCATCATTGGCCTGCTGAGAATAACCGACACCAAAGTTTAGATCTCACTGAGTTGACGCTTTGTACTGGTCGAGAAAAAGTATGTATTGCTTTAATTGCTAAACGGTAGTAGTAGTAGTAGTAGTAGTAGTAGTAGTAGTAGTAGTAGTAGTAGTAGTAGTAGTAGTAGTAGTAGTAGTAGTAGTAGTAGTAGTAAACTCTCATATTTCTAGAATAGACCCACTAAAGGATAATCGTAAAGTAATTTTATCAATGAACAGTATCTCCATGAATTTTCATGCTTGAAAAACTCAGTGACAACTTCTAGTAGACGCTAAATGCTTAAACAGGATATCGATTAGTGAGTAGTGACAAATTACTAAGGTTAATTAAATTCAGTACGTTGTCTCTGATGCATGACTGATTAGAAGCGAATTCATATCTAACCTTCCTTTTAGTTAGGCTATAGATACAGGTTGCTTGCTTGACTGATACTGGTAATTTTGCGTTGCTATACTGTGTCAGACTAATCAACCTCTGTTAGCAAATGGGGTCGTGTGTGTATGCCTCAGTATTGCATGAATGTTCATTATATTGTAGTCTATTTGACGGCTAACAGTGGAATCCAGGATGCGTGTTTCATCCTATTTCGGGTTTGTCAGCTGAATGTAGCTGTACTCCAATAAGTGATGTAGTTCCCACTGGATTTCATTACTCGCTATCAAGTAGACTATTGTAGCTACTGGATTTTATCATGATTTTTAAAAAATAATTCAGCTTTATTATTTTATTATTGATAAGTTTCTTTTAGAGCTATGAAGATAGCCGATAGACCAACTTTACTTTAAGCAGCTTTGTGTACACCAACAAAAATATTTTCTAGATTGCTTTAAGATATATATATATATATATATATATATATATATATATGAACTGAACTACTACAGCTGAATGATATCAGTGTGGATTGAATTTTACCAGTTATTTCCCCACTGTTGTCAGAAGGTCAAATAAGTGGTTTTCAGTGAAAATAGTTCTTTGGATTGGCTAGTTAGTTGGTTAGGAGCTTCAGCAAGACTTTTTAGACCAAGATTTTATACTGAATTCAATCACCAGATATAACCTCAATCATTGTAGCAGAAGAAACATTTATGCCACTAAGATAGCCCATGGCTGGTGAATATCAACAATAAGTTAAAATAAGTTCAAGGATTCTTACTTTTGAGTATTCATTATGAAACTCAACAAAAAACATAATCTGAAGGTGTTATGTTTTATCGATTTTGAGTGTTTACTTGCACTCAAATAAAAAATTGCCTACTCTGCAAGGTGTTAGATGATAGCATAAACCACAAAAATGACAATCACTTTATCTTTAATACAGATATGTTTACTAAAACACCTGCAATATTCTAAAAGAAATAAGCTAGACGAAGCACCCTGAAAGAGTAAAATTCATAAAAATAACTGAATATGATTTCCTAATATTTTAACACAATTTTTAACAGGAGGTGAACCACTATAACTCTTGAGTCCGTAGTGCTGATTTAGTTTTTTTTTGGTTCAAATCACTTGTAATTAGCATGAGTTAGTGGATACTTTAAGATATTCTCTGATCATGATATTTATCTTTTCTGAATTCCAAAATTAAGCGAGTATATGATCAAAAAGTGGGTGCAAAATTCCACTCAGTTGCCTTGCGCACATTAGTGTGATAGGCAGTAATCCACACTTAGTGTGTGAGGGATAATGATACTGGCTGCTCAAACCTCGGTAGGTGAAGCAGTGTTCAGATCTATGACCAACTAGTTTGAAATTAATTCCCTAAATCAATGAGCCACAACTCCGTAGCGCGCACATAACATCCCTTCGTTACCTTCCAACCATCTAATGAGTGAGATTTATTATCTGTTCAATTTAATGAGATGAAAGTGGAATTTCAAACTCTGTTTGCAGATTAAGACACGTGTACACAAAATGTGGCATACTTTATTCAAACAAACAGGAAATACCAGTCGTATAAAATGAACGATATGTGGTAATGATGTTAGCATACTGCTAGAATATTAGATCAAGCTTTTAATTTCAGTGTAAGCCGGAATTTTGCATCAAAATAAAACGTAGCAGCATATCCACACATGTGTGCAAATACAAAGAATAAGCATAATACTAGTGGAAAACATACCAACTTACCAACAAGATCTTCAGCAGAAAAGTGTGTTGGACCTATATAAGCGATTGTACCCCGTTGTTTTGTCTTATTCAAATATACTCTGTCACCGATGGTGAAATTTTTTAAACTGAGGCAGTTACTAACATCTGATGATGTTGAATAGTCTCCAGTTGATGATGATGTATCGCATAGATTATTTGAATTAACTTTAGACAACGACGGCGATACAGATTCATCAGTTGATAAATGATCTTTCAATGAATTTGGCACAAAACGAACTTTTGTCGTTGTATTCAAAGGAGTATTGTCTATCGTTGAAGTACTTGGTTGAATAGTTGAATTTAAATGGGTTTTATTCATTACTCATGGGTATACTTTTTTCTAGGTATTCTGAGGGAGAAAGGAAAAGATTATTATTGAAAGAATATGAACAATAAATTTTGTTCAAAATGCCAACTAGAAAATAATACTGTTTCACTGTGTAAAATATTCAACAAACAAATTAACATGAAATCGTTAACCATTTTAAATAGAGGAACAACTGGAAACAAACACATGATCATACGAATTGGTTGCCAGAGGGTCAATAATGCAGCTGTCTAGTCCTGAGTGCATAGAACTGATCAAAGTCTGTGGGTCAAGTTCTGCGTGGTGACCCCCTAAACGAAGTGACGTATCACTGTATGACATTGTATTTAGGCGCTCGATGGTGTGAGTGAACCCCGAGAAACCTTGACTGACCACATTGCGAACTTGATCAACAGACTTCGATCAGTGCTAGTCACTAAGGTCTAGACAGCTGCATTGGTTACTCATTGTTGACCAATCCCCGTATTTAATCCACTCTTACAGGATGCCAGTAGGGGCTGCAATAACATAATAGTTTAGTTTCTGACTTCGGTGCTGAGTAAGACAGTCTTGAATAACCGAGGGAACACCAGGTCACTTTTCTTACTGAATGTCAATAGTTTATGTTCAGATTACACAGATTTTTGAATAACAGAGGAGTACTGATAGCGACCAAATTATTTGATGAACAGACTGAAATCTGATTGAGATAGCTGCAGTTTGAACGATTTGCATTATTGATATTGGGCGATGATTGCAGGTAAAATGGAAATCTAAGCCACGCTAGGGTTGGAACTAGTTGCATGCACGTAGTCGACCCGGTGCTCAGCTCTGCTCTGGGTTACCAGATCTACCTACTGATCGCATCTATATTTTAATTCAGCTGCCAAGAGTTTTGCCCAAGTTTCGTATGAGTTTGTGGAGCGTAGCTATCCGTTTATCGTATTCGCAGTGGTTGGCCAGCCAAGCCTTCTCGCGACCCAGATTTTCATTTCTCCTTCAAGTATTACGCAGTATCAATAATAGAATGAGCTGAATTCCTTTTATATCATGATTCTTCTCCATCTACAAACACCCTAGAATATATGGGCAATTTTTCCACTATAGAATCAGTAATATGCTTTGAGTATTGCATAAAATGAATGTAAACAGAATCAAAACTTGCCAATTTCTTGACGAGGAAATTTTCTACCCAAATAATAGTGAAACAAATTTGGGATTCACACACCCATTGAACAGTTAGATGAAATCGGTGGGAAACACCACAATTTAGTTCACGGGTGAATTCATGAAAACAAACAAGCGATTAGAAAATAAACTACGGGACAATGGAAAACGAGAAAAAAAAGCAAACCATCAGGGGAAAAAAAAAGTTCCCACGGTAAAGCTACAGTTATAACGGATTCCTTTCGAACACAATTTTTATGTTACAAAGTTGTGCAATAGTCGATGACCCAGGAAAACTAATCAATGTTAGTTTCATTGTCATTAAGCCTTACAATATCCTCTTCAATTAAACGTTATCGGAAGAGCAAGATTAGAATCAGTTGAAAGTCAGTGATATTTCAGATGCATCCATTCCATACAAACATTATTTTGTTCTATCAGCAGGGTTTAATTGTCGTTCACCTCTTTATTATGGTGAAGAAACAACGAAACTAATCAGGTTAAAGAGAGAGTAATTTGAAATAGATCAAGGTGAGATATATTAATATTGAGGTATTATTCATCATGGACTGACATCAGTTGAAAGACCATTGTGAACCTGAAAGCACTGAACAGCTGTTTCTTCATAAAATGGGGGTCCTCAACAGTACACTTCTGTGACCCCACCAGGCATTGAACTCAGGACACTTAGATTTCACGGCAAACGCGTTAACCATTCAACCAATGGGTCGGAGTTCAGTGGTTTACAGTTTCCTATTTCTTTAAATTCGTGATGTAGTGTGATTGTTCATTAGGGTCTTTAGTTGGCATCTGCTCCACTGCTTCACTGGTGATGAGTACTACGTTAAAAAATAAAATCAGCATAGACCCCAAACCATATAATATTACGTAAATGAGATATTCAGTGGACTCTTCATTTTATAAACGTTTCATTTATCAAATAAAAATCCTCTCATATCACCAGGCTACCGATATTTATGATAGCCTCCAAATGCTTCCTGTTTTCCATCTTCTAATCTATATTGCAAAAGACTTGAAACCAAATTTCCTAATGGTTATTTGGAACAACAAGAAACTGAGTAAAAAATATCAATTAGATGATCCACCTACAGTTTTTGGTTTAAAATTTGGCTGCTGTTTTCTGTCAGTTTTAAAAAAATTAACAAAATACTTGCCATGAAACAAAAAGATACTAGAAACATGCAACAGAAATTATACGAATGAAAAACATCAAAATGCATAACAATACATTTGTTTGTTCTGAATTTTTCTGAGAGCCAAGCCACATTCACCCAACCAACTATAATAATTACCATAATAATAACAATAGTAATAATAATAGTATGTTTTCTTTATTCCTAACCATAAGTTTATGTATAATACAGAATTCTCAGCAACTAGTAAACTACAGCGTTTAACTTGTGTTGCGAACAATTATTACAAGTTTAGACAAGTTTGTCAAAAATAAACTGAAGTTTAAACCATAGGATAACTAAAATAGAATTAGTTTACAAACGTTCAGAGGATGAGATTACTACTAAAAATGTTAAGAGTATTTGTGACATAAAGTGTTACTCACCAACTGAATGATATGAACTGAAACTTTCATTTGTTACATTTATTCTGCTAGTCACTATAGACTTTAAATAAGAATTGTTTTCAAATCAGTCTTAGGGAACTAATGGAAAACTGCTGTCATAATGAAGGACTTCCTAACTAAAACATATTCAGTGTTATCATTTTGTGTTGACAGTAGGACACAGCTAACACCCAGATAGTGCTGTTTTACACGTTTGTACTTAGGCTTTTGTTGAACATACAGAGAACATGCAGTGGAGTAATGGCTTATTGGTCTAGGCACCTGATTTTCAACCGACTGACCATGGGTTCGAATCCAGCTCCACCTACCGAAGTTTGCACAGCCAAGTAGTATCATTGACCCTCATGCAATAAGCGTGGTTCGTTGCCTACTACAAGAATAACCACAAGTTTGTTGAGTTGGCTTCGTGTATGTGCATAATTACATTGGATGGCAACCAAAGTGGTTACCGGCACTCAAGTGCTGAATGGAACCGATCAACAAAGTTTTTTACTGTGACTTCTAGACCGAATGATACAACGTTGTGGTGCACAAGGTCCGATTTTAAAAGTCAGTCAGCAAGAAACCCTAAATCTAATTTCTCAGCTTGTTGGTAAGTACCAACAAAGCCCATCTGCAACAATGAGGAGACTGATGTTTCTTTAGAGATTCTAAATGGTGCTAGAAACTGCTAGCCGTAGAAAATCTAACACTAGGGTGTGCAAGCATCAATTAATTTCACGTACAGTCGGATTCTAGGTAGAAATTCGTCAGCTTCTCGTCGCTATTTTACCTCTCAATTTCGACATCTCCAATCCAATTGGTGGATGTGAATACTGAAGCAGCGGCTGCAGCAGAAGAATGTTTCGCTTATACAGATAGAACATTTTGACCCAACCAGCTGATGACAGGAAGTTTCAGACCCAAAAAGTAATTAACTCCATTCTAAACAAGATATTGGTCAAAGGTTTATCACGGAGTTTAAATCGACCACTACTGCATCTAAAACTGACTAACAGAGCGAACAAAGGAATGTAGATATATGTGACAGGCAAGTTTAACAGACAGATAGATCTGCACTCTAAAATTCATTACAAGCTTGGACACAAGGATGTTTAAATGCCATTTTCTGAATAGTACTTAAAGTCTTCAGGTGTTAAGGTTGTGTGAATAAAAGAAAGCGTGAAAAATCATAAATAAAATTTTATTCAGATCAAAGAATTTTCTTGTAGTGTTATTGTAAGAAACGGAGACACTAGCTTATTCTTTCTTTTCACTACCGGGTAATCACGTATCTATACCTTCTGTTGGTCAAACCAAGACAAAATCAATAGCGAAATCGCAACTATTGATCAAAACCTCGCCTAGTTAACTAGTTCACTAGTTACTAGCCAGTCCTAAGCCCGGGTAAAGCGGAAAGGTTGGGCATACCACTAGCAACCCTACCCCGTAAAACAAATCTAACCGCTAAAGAAACTTCAAAGCACAAACAAAATATAAAAAATGAAAACAAACTTATTCCCCGCTGGAATCGGAGAGGCAAAATGACGCCAGTTGGTGAAAGCCTGCCTTCGGGAAGCCAATTGGCCGATGTGTCTTCTCTTCTCTCGATGGAAGCGAAAGTAAACGTGGGGACATGGAATGTCCGCACCATGGTTGAACCCAGCAAGGCAGCCCAGATTGCAAACGAGATGAGACGGTATCACATCGAAGTGCTTGGGATTTGCGAAAGTAGATGGAATGGGAATGGACTCTCCAAACTGTCAACTGGAGAATCAATAATCTACTCCTATACTGTTACCCAGATGACAACCACGAGCACACTGAGGGAGTGGCTATCATGATGTCCCCAACAGCATCGAAAACTCTCATGCAGTGGGAACCAATCTCCTCCAGGATCATGACAGCAAGATGGATTCAACTCAAAAGGAAGGAAGGTCACAATCATACAATGCTACGCTATGCACCTACAAATAATGCAGATGAAGAGAAAAAGGAGGAATTTTACAGACAACTTCAATCAACACTGGACAAGACGTCAGTTGGCGATATCAAAATTCTAATGGGTGGGGTGACATGAATGCCAAACTGGGAGGGGACAACACAGGAAGAGAACTAACCATGGGTAGAGAGGCGCTAGGTGAAATGAATGAGAATGGAGAATTGTTTGCAGAATTCTGTGCATTCAACGATTTGGTGATTGGAGGCAGTGTGTTCAAGCACAAGGATATCCACAAAGCGACATGGATTTCACCAGATGGACACACTAAAAATCAAGTCGACTTCATCTCAATCTCAAGAAAGTGGAGATGCAGCCAGCCTACTTGACACAAGGTCAAGAAGAGGAGCAGATGTTGGTTCACACAGTTCACTATCTAGTGCAAGGAACCTTCCAAATCAAGCTAAAAGCCTTCAAGGAAGCTGGTTATAGTTCAAGTTCAGCACCCAGAACAGAAACTGAGCTGAATGACGAAACTACAGAGGAAATCTTCACGGCAGCCATCAAGACAAAATGCGAGATATCGAGCAACACCCCTGAAGAAACCTGTGTGGAAGAACACTGGAAGTCTTTGAAAGCTATGTGGAAAGAAACCTGCACAGCCGTGTTAGGAAGGAAGAAGAAAGAAGATGAGGAATGGACCTCCATGGATACATGGAGGCTGATAGATGAGGGAGAGGAGGATGGTGAAACAGAAGATGAACCAATGCAAGGATGCACAACGACAAGAGGAACTGTGGACAATGTATAAAACACTGGACAAAGAAGTGAGGAAGAGTGCACGGAGAGACGAAACACACTTCTACGAAACACTGGCAAGTGAAGAAGAACAGGCTGTAGGTAGGAGGGACAGAAACCTGACAACATTGTATCAAATAACCAGGTCGCTATCTGGGAAGAGGTCAACGCAGATGAAACCAATAAAAGATGATGAAGGAAATCTAATCGCCAAAGAAGAAAAACAAAGGAAACGATGGGTTGACCACTTCAAAAAGCTCTTGAATAGACCACCACCTGCACTTCATCCAGAAATACCAACTGCAGCCCGGCCGCTGAACTACAAATGAACATAAATCCTCCAACGAAAATAGTAGTCCTAAACGCCATAAAGCTACTGAAATGAGGGAAAGCAGCAGGACCAGATGGGATACCGCCAGAAGCACTGAGAACAGACGCAGAGACAACAGCACACATGCTCACACCACTATTGCAGAAGGTGTGGAAGGAAGAGAAGGTACCGGACGATTGGAAGAAGGGTTACCTTGTCAAACTGCCAAAGAAGGGAGACCTCAGTGTTTGCAAGAACTGGCGCGGAATCACTCTCCTATCCACCCCAAGTAAAATATTAAGCCGCATCATCTTGGAGAGGCTAAAGGATGCACTGGATTCAAAACTACGACCGGAACAGGTTGGCTGGATTCAGGAAGTACAAATCATGTGTTGACCAAATTGCAACGCTTCGCATCATCATAGAACAGAGCATAGAATGGCAGTCAACTCTACACCTCAACTTTATCGACTTTGAGAAGGCCTTTGACAGCGTTGACCGACAAGTAATTTGGAAACTGCTCCAATACTACGGAGTACCGCAAACCTTTATCCGCCTCATTCAACAACTATATGAAGATGGCAAATGCCAGCCATGTAATTCACAATGGAAAGCTCAGTGATGATTTTGAAGTGAAGACAGGAGTAAGACAAGGCTGCCTACCATCCCCCATGATATTCCTGATAGTGGTCAACTGGATCATGCAGTAAACAATGGGGAGCAAGAGGAGGGCGATATGCTGGACTGCGGAAAAGAACCTAGAAGATCTGGACTTCGCCGACGACTTGTGTCTGATGTCACACAAACTTGAAGATCTACAGGCGAAAACTAACAAGTTGGCAGAAGAGGCAGGGTGGCGAAGACGGGACTTCAGGTGAATATAGAGAAGACAGAGGTGATGAAGATACCGCACCACCAGTCACCATCAACGGGAGGAACTTAAAGGAAGTAACCTCCTTCACTTATCTAGAAAGCACTGTTTCAACTACAGGTGGAGGGATAGACGAGGATGTCAAAGCCAGCAAGGATCGGAAAGACAGCAACACAGGCGTTCATTAGCCTGAAACCAGTGTGGAGATCTTCTGCACTCAGCACAAAGAACAAGATACGGATTTTCAACACCAACCCAGTCAAGTCAGTGCTTCTGTATGGTTCAGAGACTTGGCACGTCACGAAAGGGATTTCCAATAAACTACAGACATTCATCAACAACTGCTTACGCTCGCTACTGAAGATCAGATGGCCAGAAAGAATAAGCAACAAGGAGCTCTGGGGACGAACCAACGGAGCAAGGACCTATCGCTGAAAAAATAGGCAGAAGGAAGTGGAGATGGATTGGGCATACACTGAGAAGGCCGACTGGGGACATCACGCGTCAGGCCAGTCACTCGAGTGGAATCCCCATGGGAAGCGACGAGTTGGACGTCCGAGGGTGATATGGAGGAGATCGTGTGAGGAGGAAATGAGAGGTTGTGGGCTGTCGTGGGACCAGGTTCAAAAGATTTCAGAGAACAGAGGACACTGGAGACGTGCTACTGAAGCCCTATGTTCCATTAGGAATCCAAGGGACTAATAATAATAATAATAATAATAATAATAATAACTATTGATCAAGCTAAACTGATCTTAATAATTTTAGTCTTTATCTATGAAGAATTAGTATTTGAAGTAGACAGAGAAGCCAGTTTGTAAAAAGGATCAGACTAACACCTGTCGAAACACCTACCCAGTTTTCTACAAAATTAGTTGTAGGGTATAAGTGGTTGCAAAATTTAATTTTTGTTACGACCAGTCAACTCAAAAATCATTTTGTTTCATTATCTTAATCACTGTTTATAAATAACTTATGTAACGCAGTAAATATTTATTTACATTTCAGGTTGTGAGCATTTCTTTAGCCCTATCTATTTCTCATTAAGTTTAAGTTTCAGCTTCCAAAATTTTCGATTTTAGTACACATGTCATATTTAGTACACATTCACACATGACTTTATCAAGCAATACTGTAGATAGTACTCAGACTGATATTGAAATCTTCGACTACGACTACCAGTATAACATTATAAAGTAATCAACAGGTTGTACGTGGGAAGTCATGAGGATAGTAATGTGACAAATTTTCATGTTTGACTATATGGTTCATAATAAAAATTGTAACGCGACTCAATTTAGTTACAAGATTTTCCTCTAGGCCATCAGTGATACTTAGTATGTAAGGGCTTTTGTACTACGGGTTTACAGACCAGAGTGGATAGAACTAGGTTTGAACCTTGGGACCACTACTTCAAGTTAAGTGCTAAGGCAAGTGAACCACATCTCCACATTGAAGTAGTTATTTCCGAAGAAGCTACTTTGTTGTTCACTAGCATCATTTTGAGAAGTCAGGTGCTGTGATGATGTTTTTTACAGGCAGTGCCACCATTCAGAGTATAGCAGGTAACCAGTAAAGAAGAAACGTCCTAATTCCAGTCTACGCAGAAATAAGCATCTAGAAATTATAAGACTTTGAACCTTGGTCTCATTGCCAATACGTTTTATCTATCACAGTGAAGTCGGAAAATGTTGACGATTGGATAAGGAAGGAAGCTACAGTACAATAATAACACAGGGAGTAAAAATAAGGGTTCAAGATTAACTGCCAAACCAGATTTTAGGTACTATCTACCAAAAAGTACAAGACCAGAGGAAAACAGCTTTAAATGTCAATATAAAAGTAGAATTTGGGCACTGATGGGGTAAAACTTCATTAGGACCCTTTTTTGTATATATCGCACACTGAAATGTTATTTACTGATGAAGTTTTTAACAGAAATTAGAGCTCTTTGTCCTATTAAGGTAGTCAAACAAATTTCTGATCTGATTCTCATGGTTCTATCCACGTGAGTTTATCCACAAACAAATCCGAAGTAGTAGGAAGAATACAGCTAATAATACAGTTGAAGACATGAATAGAGTTAATGATCAAACCCTGGGAAATATTGTAAAACCTCTGTAGTTTTACCACACATAGAAAGACATCAGGAGTCCTACGTAAATCTCTGAATGTAGCCTAGATTAGAGTGGTGTTTAGACCTGAAACCTCCTTTAGAGACAAACTGTGTCAACGGGTGGAACCTACTGAACTTATTGATTTAAACATTTTGGTGTACCAAATTCCTTACAATAATTATAAGGTCAAATAAATAGGTTAGCTAGCTAACCAGCTCAACCAAGTTAGCAGAATATAGAAATCTGGCTAAATGTAAAATGAAAGGCTACAACAAGATAAGAAATGTAGGAAAGAGGTCAGTCACAGCCTTGCATGCTATCACACACAATCATATAATAGGATGGGAGAGAGCGAAAATTTTAGAAAGTAACTTGAGTAGACAGAGATAAAGGCTGATATATGAAGCTTTGTTTATCTAATCAATACCTGACACGTCATATAAATGATGCAAAGACAAGAATGAAAAAAAACAGTAGAAACACTAACACTAGATAAAAGATTTCTGTGATTACCTCAATAGAATTGTCAGTAATAAATTCTGCTTGGAAACTTATTGATAAATAATACTATTTCACTGTGGAACAATTATCGAAAAACACTAAAATGGAGACGTGAATATCTTTCTGAAATGTTAATACTAAGGAAAAACTGAAGCAAATGTGACTAAAATTATTCAATTTCCTGCAAAGCTCTTCATGAAATAAAGATTTGGTGCTTACTAATGAGTTGCTCAGGTATGAACTTCCAAAGTTCTAATGAGAAACGATCACACTATCCTGAATCGATAGAAGTTAAAAAATGTGGGCCATTGAATTCTGACTCAGTGGTTGAGTGCTATCATAGTCACCACAGTACCTGAGGGTCCTGGGTTCCACTTTTCATGGGGTTGTAAATGCATACTGTTATAAAATCTGGAACTGGGATGAAATAGATATCCAAAACTTCTAGGTTTTCAGTTATTTTCTGGCTTATTTCCATTTGTAGTGAAAAACCCGCTGAGAATAAAGAAATGCTTTATTTCAAGTTGCATCACGTATATGTTTGTCAGTGAGAATTTAAGCAAGTTCGATTGAATGCATTTCTTATGACCCCAAGTACTCCATGTAATTTATTTTAACATATAAAGCAATACTATCATCTGTCATTAGAAATTCTGCGGTACTGCTAACGTTTGCGTTTAATCTACATTCTGACTTCCTGTTTTATACAAAAGTAATGGAAAATTACAGTGAAATCAAGAATTTCACATTTCAACGAGTAAGTAATTCAGATGATGAGAAGAACGGAAATTAGAATTTTTGCCCAAAGACAGTTAACTGACTAGAAATAGATAATTTAATGAATTTAGAATAATTTTATTTCTGGACAAAATGTAATGATGTAATTTTATAATCTTGTTATCATAGACGCTTGAACAATAAACTTTAGATTCCACGTCTTGATGATAGCTCAGTTTATAGATAAATGGAGAAGGCGATAAGATAATACTAGGTGTATAACAAAGTCAAAAATAGACACAAAATAAAAGGTTTATACATATTTACAATGGCTTTGGCTATTTTTAGACATTTCTAGATGTGAACATTATATTGATTTTTATCCCTTCAACCAATCTGATATTTACACGTTAATTCACGTGTTTTTTCCTGAAACTTTAGAACAAAGGATTGATTGAAAAAGGCTTCAGCGGTTTACGTCTTCTGATAAAGATTTCGGTAAACTTATTACACACTATAACATGGTAATAATTTGTAATATTCAATTAATTTTTATAACGTAATTTTTTATTATTTACTAGAAATGATGAATTATAGGCATTATAAGTAAATAGCTGAAGGTTAATGGCGAATTACCTTTATCCCTTATACACAGACTGTGTTATATTATATACGGCTACTTTGACTAGTGTCTATGGATAGGTCTTCGTAAGAAACAAGTAAAATAAATTAGGCAATATCATTAATTTATTTTATATATTGGGCATTAGAATTTAATGTAAAGGCATAGCTATACAATCGATATATGTATTGCATCTTTAACTGATTAGTTGAAGGTAGTAGTTGGAAAGAGGCTTGATATTGGAGTCTTTTTATCATTCCAGATAAACTCAAAATATGAGTGTTATAATTTACAAATCTACTCATAAATTGCGCGGTATTCTATTAAAATATTAGTTATCAAAAAAAACTTATTAACTTTACCTGTTAACGGTATACTCTGAGTTTTTATTTATTCGAGAGTTAATGTTCACAGAAAATTAAAATTTTGACTTTTTCAAGACGATTTATTATGTTATTTTTTAATTCCAATCAATCAGGATATTTATCACAATATTAGTGTGATTAAGGATCATTCTTTCAAGCTCTGATAAGCAGAGAATGAAAACTATGCTCTAAAGATTTGTGCATATATTTATGATAATTTTCAAAATTTTTGTCACAGTTTATTTATACAATTCATCCGTATTTCTTATTATTTTTATACTGATAAAAAACTGAGCCAGCTACCTCCACATCAGAATCTTGATGCAAACCAGATTTTCATTTCATCTTCAGTTATAATCTAGTAGCAATAATACAAATCTGTCAAACTGTGGATATTAGTTGGTTGGAGGTAATCGGCAGGAAGCCCTGGACCTAGGTTTCGTGCTTTTTGGGACTCGTCAGCAAAACGTATCTGCAACCTCGACGGAACTGATGTCCTGCTTGAGATTGGAACCCGCGTCAACCAGTGTTGTAGTCAGCGACTTTACCACTCAACTATTCGGGCCTACTGCCTGCAACCAACTAATATCTAATGTGCACCACGATGCTGAGCTTCCTAGCTTGGTCGCCGCATTGCACATATGATCGATAGGATTCGATCTGCACTCGGGACTAGACAACATGAAATTGGTTGCACTCCCGTGACCAACCAATGCAAACTGTGAATATCTTAGTTAGTGGACTAATGATAAAAATGTCTCAGAAAACACCTTCAGTAGGTTTGCATTAATGAATGAATCAATCATCATACTTCATTCACACACGCACAGAAAAAAAAAGCCAACATAGAACCTCTCACAAAAGTGCATTGCCTCAAATTATCACCCTTCACAGTACCATTCCATGGGCCGGTGGATAGAAAAAGAGTAATATCAAAGTAGGCAAAGTTATGTGAGAGAATAAACAATCTGAAGACAAAGGTTACTATGATTATTTATGCCTTATAAAACGACAAAGAGTGAATACATTTGGACCACTGTGACTGACTTTCAGCTATGTCATCAAGAGTCCTCAACCACTGATTCTTATTGTCTCGCGGTCCCCAACCAGGAAGTCGGCATCTCCTCAAACAATTCAGAGCCATAGTCAAGGATTTTTTCAACTGGTGCCACGTTTTGGTTTTGCATTCTCCACTCAATCTAGCTTGATATCTTAACGCATTCCATTAATTTAGTTCCTTGACGTGAGGTCATCATTTAACTTAGTCTTGATGTACAACACAGAGGGACCCGGCAGACTTCGCAGTTATATATACATCTGGTGTTGTTCTAGTAATTTATGCTTAGCTTATATGGGGAGAGTATTTTTTTAAGCAAAGTGTTAAAACACCTTCACTAGGGTGTACGTCTTTTTGGTTTACTATTTTGCATCACAACTGAAAAATAAGGCAAAGATCAGAGTTGTTAGTCTGTACATATTTATCTTAATTCAGTTACCACACTGAATTCACACGATACATGTATTTTGCTAATTGTCAGTAGTTTTAACACTGGGCATGTCCATAAGACATAACTGCTTGATATAGTTTGCTTCCTCTTTACAACACGTTATGTTTCAACCGCTTACCTTCCTGTGATAATCACACCAAACTTTTGTTCAAAATTTCTTTATGTCAGCTACTTTTCAATAATGCATATTTGCATAAAACTATGTAAAAAAAAGACTTGATATCATTTCGTTCGAATTAATTTTTTGTCACTAATTCGTGTTTTTGAAATATATCGCTTTACGATTACTAATTTTTAATTCTGCAATAAGATATTTTCTGGTGCATGAAATAGGCTGTTACGTGTGTGAATTTCATCCTATTTTGAACGTTTGTTGGAAGATTCTCAGCTTTGTACGTAACTAGGCATCTATATACGGCTACGGAAGGTGACTACACACAATAAATAGCTGTATTAGTTTGTTACATAGCCAGTTTTCTAACAAATGAATAAACAGAACACGAAATTCCCATCAAACTCTATAGTAGTATAATTCCATCTATGAGTAATTTAGGCGTATATAAACTTTATTAAACACGAGTTGTTGAACTCATATTACAATTATTCCCTAATAAACAAGTGGTTTTGCATTAAATACAACAAGGATTATCTCTTGTTAGTTAAAACAAAATTTGTGAGCAATTCATTATTTCCTACTTCAAAATCCGTGTTAGCATTTCTGCCTATTAGTAGAAATATCTAGTATACGTGTAGATTTTTGAGTGGAAAAGCATGTGATAATGACTGAAAATATATGTTACTAATGAAGAACTGAAACAGTTAAACTGATACAACAAGTAGCTATACCCTGCAAACCTCTTGGAAATACTTTAATTACTTTCAAGCGTAGAAAAAACAGATTTTATTGTTATTTGGGTTTTATAAACATGAATACTTGTTTCTTTTTTCAGTCTATCTTACTCTTCCGCTCAGTGTACTGGTATAAACAGATCATATTCGCATGATATTGAAATACCATATTTAGTATGACATTCGGACACTGTCATTCTTGGGTGAAAAATTATTTGCTGAAACTCTGAAACAACACAGAAACAAAGTTAAACGAGTTTAAGGCGAATTATCACCCTAGTGAGCCCTACAAATTTATTGCAGTGCGTACTGTCGGATTCTTAGTGAACCCAAACATGCAGTGAATAAATAAGTGAGTAGCATGTCATTCAGTCTTAGATTCTGTTCAAAGCTGACTCTAAATACTTAACCAAAACAATATAGAAGAAATGACGACCACTTTTCAGAAGTATACAGAAATTTTCATGGAGATAGCAGTACGATTCTAGAATGTGAAGTGTGTCAAGACTGCTTTGAAATTGTGCTTTTTAATTCTTCATCTATCAATGAGAATATCAAGTACTTCGATGATCTCACACGTCTTGGTATGCATTACATTGTTTTATTACTGTAAATCTTTGAAGAATAGACAGTTTATCATCACCAAGACCAGTGTATTACTTCTTCAAGAGGCAAAATTATCACGTTAGCAACTTACTGAATAGTTAAGTAAATGTGTAGGGAATGTTAAAACTATTAAAAGGTACTTGTTTTTTAGTTTAAGTGTATGCACGCATATAACTAAAAATAGACTTTAAAAGATATCAACATTTATTATCGATACTACTGTTAAAATATCTGAAATCACTGTCAATACAAATACTGTGAGAACCATTTAAGAAAACATAGAGAAATCTGTAATCTTGTCTTGGAACACTTGTTGAGACTAGAAATTAACCTTATTAAATGATGATATACATGTGGCTAATATAATAATTGAAGCCTTTAAATAAATGAATTTCTGATGATTAATTAAGCATCTTTCATCACAGACTAAGGAGGAAATATTTACTCGCACCTGTCAGTAAGTACGAACTCAAGCTGACGGCTTCCGATCAATCGCTGCAGTTCGTTCTGTCCCCTTATGCAGCTGGGAGAGGGAGGTTAAAAGCAGAAGATAAGAAATGGTTGCAAGTTTTGGATTACAGGTGTCATCACACCATTGGTCGCGTATGGTGGAACCACCGTGTGAGCTGTGTTGAAGATAAGTGAAGGGTACTAAGCAGGGAAAGCGAGTCAACTGATGTGGTTATGAACCTTCATCGACTAAGGTGGCTCGGACACGGGCTAAGCGTGTCAAGCCACTACGTACCTCTATGCACTATGTTAAGATTAATTAGATTATTTTGGAAGAGAGCTCAGAGTGGTCAGGCCAAGATGTGAAACAGTTTGACTCTTATTCTGAGCTGTATATGAAAGTGTAGACTACCTAGCTGAGGTCCCCGAGTCAACAGGGATTGGTGATCGAGGACTTTTGGTGAAATGACTGAAAACCGGTCACAGCGGGGCAGATGTATTCACTCTTTGGTATCTCTTGGATGCTGAATGTTTTGACTAACCTTCATTTTTAAATTTCCTTCATCCATACACCTTGATCTGCTTTGATATCAGCCTTTCCTATCCACTTGTTCTTTGGATGCTTCCGTGAAGTGTGGCAACCTGAACGGAAGCACGTGTGTGGGGTTCTACGTTGATCTCGCCTTTCTGTCACTTAACAAAAGCATATTCACCTGCCAATTGTTACAGATACGCATCTCCAGTTTCAAAGTCAGTTACCAATTCCCATTACGTGACAGTTGATAAATCCATGTACATAAGGACGATCCCTAGTGAATGAGACTGTACAGACAAGACTGTTTACATTGACTGTTTTCATAACTGGTACTGGACAGCGCATGCATTTAATCTCAGTAAGCATTTTTTAAATTTATGTGTATGAGTTTTGTCATGATTTGAAGGAATGCTTTTAAAAAGTCTTAAAAGGTACAGTACGGGTTAAAAATAAGTTGTAAACACTATTTGTGTCGATCTAGGTGAAATATTGTTGAATTTCGAGCCATCAAAGGGAAAAACGTTAAACTTATCTTGTTTTAAATACACTAAAATTTATGCTGATGTAAGTTATATCTAGTGATGCCATAAAGTATTCGAAATAACACAGTGTGTTCGGTAATAAATTGGTTTTGTTGAATGATTATACTGTCCAATACTCTGACATCTTCCAATGTTAGCCTTTACGGTCACGGCAAAATTCTTCACTCTGACAGGCTATCTAAAGTTCCTATAGCTAAAATTATTAAACTTCTGATATCACGGTTAGAAGTGCACAAGAAATTCACGATGGCTGTAGAGACAAATTATTTCCGTAGGATTCATTTCGCTCTTCCTACCAGTCAGTTTGTCATAAATAAGGCACTACATGGTAGTTTTCTCCTAAAATAATTTCTTGTGTAGGAAAAAGATTGACCACAATATGGCTAAAGCAGATAAAGAAAAGTATGTCCGCAGTGATAACTAATTTCGATAGTTAGTTACTGTATACTGTTGACCCAATTTCCCACAGTCATTTAGGAGACTAACTTGACAATGTGAAACTGATTATATGTATCACTTTAACAAATACAGTGACTAGTGCTGGAAAGTATACAATGCATATCACTAAAATTCACTCAATTATTGAACACATTTTCTTTTTTTGCCATTCAGTAGGCATGAACATTTTATTCAGAAGTTAACCAGTAACCGCTTCGGTAGCAACACATTAAGAGAACTAAGTTCAACTACTAAAATGCTGGTCAGTGTAAAAAGTCAGTAGAGAAAGCAGTAGTAATAGAAAGAAAATATCATTTGAGTGGTGAAGGAAAAAGTTTGATCTTTTGAAACTCCTTAGAGATCATATTTCAAAAAACATACTTGAAGGGCCTACTTCCGTAGCCTGTGCACATAATAACAAGTTGTAATTCACTTATTACTAATATCTAAAGAACCATAATTATCCGTTAACACTATTCAAAGGTGTTTTACAAGGAAGTCTGTCCACGCGCACATATCTACAGTTTATCCATGCTATTCTGCATTTTAAACTTTCCTTTACTTTGGTAAGTTTCTGCACTAGCATGAAAAGTGATGGATTTAGCGTGCACGATGAACAAGTATATCGAAGTACCAAAAGCGAGGGTTTATTTCTCGACCTTTTAATGTATTCAAGTCGCTTTGCGATGATATCAGTAACTGGGCTACAAGACATTTAAGGTGCGGAAACCAAACGATACTCCAATAGCGTGTTCGACTACCTGAATATTCCATTTTATGCTAATCCAGCTCCATCTTTCTACTGAAATACTTCAGCCTAGACATTGTACCAGTAACCAAAGTCAGCCTAAACTTTAGCTGAGATTTGATTTCACATTCCTCAGCTCTATGGCCAAAGAAGTTGATAGCCACTTTGAAAACGTGATGAAATACCTGACAAACTGCAACCTTTTCCATTCTACATTATTAACTGCAGTCGATCTTCTGAGGGTTAGATCTTAATCAGTGTAAAGATTTAGAAACATTTTGCCGGTAGTCTGTATCCAATCCACACTGTAACTAATTCTGTAGTTTTCATGAATAAGCTGAGGCTATGCAGCAGTATCAGTTATGCGGAAATCTTTTCAAAATCTGTTGACAGTATTGTCATTATTATTACTGATACTGGATGATGAATGAAGGTCAGGTGAAAACCCTGGCCACTGGGGGATTCGAGCCAGCAACCTCCGGCCGGTCGCCCGGTGTTTTACCAACTGAGCTGAGATACACAGCTGCCGATCTTAATTTCACTTTGATCAGCAAGGGTTTTACGCGTCGGCCATGTGAATTTGTGATACGTTAGTGTTGCTTAATGGTATTCCAGCTGGGTGCCCTGCTGTGCTCATGACAGAAAAAGTAGTGATTAGCTGTTTGCCATATGACTCATAAATATCACGTACATTCGAACTCATCATGAAATTAAACAACTAAGATGCATCATTAGAAACAGAAGCAAATCAGATATATCAAAGGCAGGATTTGAAGTACACCTCATGTATGAAATCAATTATCAAAACATTTTGGTGGTCAACCAAGCCCAGTGTGAGCAAATGGAATGGCAGATTGATGATAAAAGTTATATTCATACATATCATTCCTAACACATGCAACAAAGTTGACTTTTAATTCTCTGTTATGCACGTTAAAAGATACAATAGCAAAGAAAGACAGACCCAACGTTATCTACAAAATAAACTGCAGAAACTGGGAAAAACACTACGTCGGACAGAGTGATCGTCGACTTCGTGTCAGTCAACATGAACATCAACCAGCAGTGAAACGTCATGACATATCTTCGACCATTTCAGTGCATACCAACAACTGTTGACGTGAATCTGACTAGGAAAATGTGAAAATTCCAGATAGGAGAAACACAAACAATGCCAAAGAACCTTTAAGAGTTTGGTATTCAGATCGGTTAGCGATTAACAGACATAGTGACACTGACCCAATCTATCAACAAGTCAGAAATAACAAGAAGGTCAAAGTTCACGTCGGTAGGACAACCAATCAAAATAGATTGGAGATAATGAAAAGATACACTCGACAGTCTGACCTGGTCTGGAGCGTGATGTCCCCAAATGGTCTTCTTAGTGAATGCTCCATCCAATCTATCTCCACTTTCTTTGCATATTTGTTGGGCGATAGCTTTTTGGTTGATTCGTCGCTAGGCCAGGATTCTTTCCCGCCATCTGATCTTCAGTATCGAATGAGGGTAGGCGGCAGCTAGTGATCAATGTCTGTAGTTTGTTGGAAATGCTTTTCGTAACGCACCAAACCCCTCAACCATCACACAGATGCACTGACTTGACTGATATTAGTGTTGAGAAGCCGGATGTTGTTCACGCTTTGTGCTGAGACCAGTAGATCTCCATACTGATTTCAGATTAATGCAGGGAGGCCTGTCTTGCTGTCTTTCCGATCCTGGCTTTGACGTCCTCATCTGTACCGCCACCTGTAGTTGAAACGATGCAGCCTAGGTAGTCGGACGAGACTACTTCGTTTAGGTTTCTCCAGTTGATGGTGATTGGTGCTTGTTGTTGTTATTGGTTAAGTATTTTCATCACCTGTGTCTTTCTACGTTCACCTGAAGGAAGTCCCGACTTCACTGCCCTGCCTCTTCTGTCAACTTGTTGGTTTTTGTCTGTAGATCTTCGAGTCTCTGCAACAAGACAAAGGACATAAGTCATCGGTGAAATCCAAATCCTCTAGGCCCTTTTCACCGGTCAAACAGCGTATACCCATCTTCTTACAGCTCCTCACAGTTTGTTGTATGATCCAGTCCAGTTGGCCACAGTCAGGAAGATCATCGGTGATATAAGGCGGCGGCCTTATCTTACTCCTGTTTTCACTTCAAGGGCGTCACGCAGCTTTCTATTGTTAATCTCTTGGAATATGGTGTCATATAGCTGTTGAATGAGGTTGATAAAGTTTTGTGGTACCCCGTGGTGTTGAAGCAGCTGCCTGCCAAATTACTTGTCGGTCGATGCCTCGATCGAAGGCCTTTTCAAAATCGATGAAGTTGAGGTGTGGAGTTGACTCCATTCTATGCTCTGTTCTATGATGATGTGTCGCGTCGCGTTGCAATTTGATCAGCACATGATATGTTCTTCCTGAATCCAGCCTGTTCCGGTCGTATTTTGAATAGAACGCATTGTTTAGTCTCTCCAGGATGATGTGGTTTGATAATTCGCCTGGGGTGGATGGGAGCAAAGTTTCGCACCAGTTCTTGCAAACACTTAGGTCCCCTTCTTCCAATCGATCAGCAGGTACCTTTCCTTCCTTCCTTGCAAACCTTTTGCAAAAGAAGTGGTGTGAGCATGTCGCCTGTTGTCCCTGTGTCTGTTTTCAGTGCTTCTGGTGGAATTCCATCTGGTCGTGCTGCTTTCGCGAATTTCAACAACTTTATGGCGTTCAGGACTTCTGCTTTTGTCAGAAGGTTCATGTCCACTGATAGTTCTGTGGCTGGACTTGCTGATAGTATTTCTGGACGAGTTGCAGGTGTTGGTCGATTAAAGAGTTTTTTGAAGTTATCAGTTAATTGTTTCCTTTGTTTCTCCCTTTGGTAACTAGGTTTCCTTCACCACCTTTCATTGGTTTCATCTGCATTGATCTCTTCCCAGATGGTATTTTGCTTATTTGATATGGTGTTGTCAGGTCTCGATCTTTCCTACCAGTAGCCTGTTCTGCTTCACTTGGCATTGTGTTGTAGATGTGTCTTTTGTCTTTGCACACACTCTTCTTCACTTTTTTGTCCAGTGTAGTGATTTATAGGTTGTATTCAGTTCATCCCCCTGCACTACACTTCACTGGTTCATCTTCTGCTTCACCATCACCATCTTCCTCTCTCCCTCTATCAGCTTCTATGTGTCCGTCGAGATCCATTCCTTTTCCTGCTTCTTCTTCCTTCCCAATACAGTTGTGCAGGTTTCTTTCCACATCCCTTTCAAAGACTTCCAGTGTTCTTCCACGTTGCTTTCTTCAGAGATGTTGCTCAATATCTCCCATTTTGTCCTGATGACTGACTGACGTGAAGATGTCCTTGTAGTTTTGTCCTTCAGTTTCTGTTCTGGGTGTTGGACTTGAACTGTGATCTTTCATCAACTTCTGTGAAGGCTTTCAACTTGATTTTGAAGTTAGGTTCCTTGCACTAGATAGTGAGTGGTGTGAACCTACATCTGCTGCCCTTCTTGATCTGATCTTGTCTCCGATAGGCTGGCTGCGTCTCCACTTCCTTCAGACTGATATGAAATCGATCTAATTATTAGTGTGTCCTGGTGTCTGGTGAAATCCATGTCGCTGCCTTGTGAATATCCTTGTGTTTGTACACAGTGCCTCCAATCACCAAATAATTGGATGTGGGGAAATCTGCAATCAGTTCTCGGTTCTCATTCATTTCACCGAGTGCTTCTCGACTCATGATTGGTTCTCTTCGCGTGTTATGTGCTCCAAGTTTGACATTCATGTTGCCCATTTGAATTTTGATGTCGCCATCTGTTGTGGTGTCTTGTGTGTTACTGATTGCAGCTGTCTATAGAATTCCCCCTTTATCTTTTCATCCGCATTATTTGTAAGTGCGTAGCATTATGTGACTGCAATTTTTTTCTTTTGATTTGAATCTTGTTGTCCTGATCCTGTATGAGGATAGTGGTTCTCACTATATGAAAGGCTTCGATGTTCTTGGGGACATCATGATAGACACTCCAAAACTCGGTGTGCTGGTGGTTGTTGTCTGGCTGGCAATATCGGAGTAGATTATTGACTCTCCAGCTGACAGTTTGAAGAGTCCATTTCCATCCCATCTGGGAATTCCTCGCAGATTCTTAGCACTTCAATGCTATACCTTCTCATCTATTTTGCAACCTGGACAGCCTTACTAGCTTCAAACACAGTGCGGACATTTCATGTCCCCATTCTTACTTTCGTTTTCATTGAGAGATGAGAGGACACATCGGCCGATCGTCTTCTCGAATGCTTTCACCAACCGGTGTCATTTCGTCTCTCCGATTCCAGCGAGGAATAACTTTATTTTTATTTTCATATTTTCTTTGTGCTTTGAAGTTTCTTTAGTGGTTGGATTGGTTTCCCGGGGTAAGGTTGCTAGCAAAAGCCCAACCTTTACTCTTTATCTGGGGTTAGGACTAGCTAGTAACTGGTGAACTAGATTACCTGGTGCTGTTAATAATTTATCACGTATTATAGTACGTTGGCTTTTCATAGTTTCACATGGGATTAATTTGTACAGAAAAAAGTGTGCACTTTAGAAGTGGCGATTTTGATGTTTATTTTCCATCGCTTACTTTCTCAAAAAGGTTAGTTACAACAAAAGCGTGGAAGTGAGTCATACTGAGAGTTCCAATTTTTGCTAAACTGTTTGTTCAACCACATAAAATCCATTTACAAGTCAAATCCATTCACATTCGTGTTTCTTTGTTCATTATATATTCTGAATTCTGATGCACGTGAAGCACTGATGTCTTATGCAAACAATAGCCAAGGAAATATCAATTAATAGATCGTGGTGATATTTACAGATTAAAGCTGACGTAATTTCGCAGAAACAAATAACATTGATAAGGCGGATTTTGACTATACTTCGTGTTTCATCAAGATTTACTTGATTCTCAACTACTCACGAAGTCTTTTCTCGGAGATGCGAGAAAGTCTTACAGTATTGTGTGGCACTCGTTTATGGTAGCCGGTGAGAATAAAAGTTACTTTGCAAAAGAATAAATAAGAAATCAAGCTAGAATTGAAAGGGTGAGAAGAATTTTGGAAATACATAGTACTCTTTCATGGCTGATTACTTATTTGCCTCCCAGATAGACCTTTACGTATCTATCCAGATAAGTTAGCCAACACAGATATAAAACCTATCTCTGAGAGCATATATGGGAGAAATATGAAGCAGAAGTGCAGGAAATACATACTTCGACCTCGCTTTTGCTGTCTGTAGCTACACTGTCAATATTTTTCACCATGAGTGTGGCGTGATCGGTCTGCGTCAAATAATCAGACCATATATCCCTCCTGAATCAGGTGGTTTCTCCCAGTGTTAACGTTTTCCTTATAGTGGACTCTTCAGAAATATATGATTGTGCTTGTAACGAAAACAGGTCAGGTTTTAGTAGAAAATTTCCACAGAGGTTAATAGAAGTATGAAGATTAAGCTAATCATGAATACTGTTCTAAATAGTCAAGAAGTCCTGAATAATATTAATTATCTCTAAACATCACAATATAATCATGACTTACCACGATTGTTGTATTGGTACCTAGACTGTGAAAAATGAAAAGATATGACGGTGATATAATAAAACGCCAATTCAATATCCAATGAAGGTTTTAAGAGCTTGCGAGAACAAGTTTGTTTCTTTTTGCTCACCTCCAGATTAAGCAGATGGATTCTGTTGCATTAGATCCAGCTGTTTGACTGCTGTAACTCCTGTGAACTCAACGAAAGATAAGGTGTTGCTTAAATTTGCATCGAGGTTTATCATTTATCTCAGAACTGTGATACGGATATCTTCTTCCAATTTTTTAGTTGCTAAACAGGTATCCATGTCGATCTAAAAGAAGATAGCAGAATTCAATACTTCCAAGCTTCCAGAATGGTCAAGTACTCTGCTGCGCGCCCAATCTACTCAGAAAGCAAAAGTGAAAGTTGGATTTGCGGACAACAGTTTGTTTACACAGAACAGGAAGAAAATTGGCCCTTCACTGCAAAAGCGCTTGGCGGGGTAACAAATCAAAAAGTCAATGCAAAACATATCAAGCAACATATTATCCACTCCTTTTTTAAAAGGCATTTGAAACCAAACATTAGGTGTTTGTACGCCATGAACCACAGAAGTACTCAACATACAGAAATAAAACTGTTCACAATGGATCATATTTTTGTCGTAAAGACCGATGCCCAGCTGAAAAACCAGTGAGGAAGTGGGCACATGAGGCCTAAGATTAAAGTTGGGCATATTGAAATAACAGAATAATTTTTTCAGTTGAACGAAAGTATGAAAGAGAAGCAGATAATAAAGGAGTTCATGCTATACACCAGATGTTTCAGCATAGCTGGTTAGGAATAGGCCGATATCCCGCCTTTTGATCACACGTACCAGAAGCATGAAGAGCGTATAACGTTACTTTGTGTAGAGGAAGCATACAGATTAAAGGTAACTCCCGAAATAGTTCCTCGGAAATTCCGGTTATGGAAATCTCCAGGGTGCGACAACACCCATACGTCTGTGTGCAGAACATTGGCTAGTGGCTTATGCGAACCGCTTTGGAGTTCTGATTTAGTACTTCTTACACGAACAGGCTGCTCGGTGAGTGGAAATGTCCCATTCTCTCTCATTTCCCAAGTAGGAGACGGGCAAAACCTGAAGTTTTACCGACTTGTTGCACTTTTATTAGGGTCACCATAAGTACTAGTAAGCTTGATATGTGATCACATTAAAGAATAACTGAAAAGAAAGGCGGCACTCAAGGATAATTAGATGCACTTCAAAAACCATGTGCTCCTCCTTTCCGACCTATGGCTACTACCTTGGCGTGGTTGTCGGGCTTGTACATCATAATATCCCAACGGGCTATGCTGCCCGGGACGCTTGCTGTCTCTAGTTTTTACCATGCCACAGACATCCTTTGGTTAGTGCCATCGCCCAAGCTACGTATAGAACCTATGATGATATTTGTCTGGGGAATCGTACTGTATTATTAAACAACGATTGTAATAACTAAACAAAGCGGAAGCCTGGCAATGTAAGGCCTTAATCCGGCTGTCGCCATTGGGAAAATCTCACAGAAGGCGTATCAAGAGGATAAAAAGCGGATCAAAGTCTATAGCAAACCGTTGTGAAAGGCACCAAAACGCCGGGGAAGTCAAAAGGCATAAAAGAACAAAAGGGAAGGAGGGAATTCTGGAGGGCATTTGTGGGCAGCACGATATTATCATTATGCGGTCTAAGAAATATACCAGTATACTAGAATTATGACCGATGAACAAGATCTGACTTTAGTGGGACTAAACATTTAAAGTTATGAGTAATGTTAGAAAAAAAGCGACATATGGTACCCTCTGTCAGCAAGCAGTATGAAATCCCGTGTATAAAGCAGGTAGGGCAGTAACATGGAAAAGGAGGAGAGCTAGGATGAAATCAAAAGTCATACTCTGTGAAGGCATTACTTTCTTAATTGTGATAAATCAACATGTAATACCGAGGGTACAGCGATTATGAGAACTCTTGAGTGGATCTGAAAGGTGTAGAAAAATTCGAAAAATGATTTGGTTCTCGGTAAGCCCCATGTGCGTGAGTGAAGTGAAAAAGCGAGATATAAGTACCTCAAATGCGTAACTTGGAAAACTATGCCGAAGTTTTGATGATTTAGCCATGGGAAGCCGTAAGGTCATACCAGCAGTTGGCATGAAAATCAATGCCCAGAGCGGCTAACTCATAAGCTCAACACGGACATTCATGATGTATCACAAGCAACATACTTCGATTTTGCCCATTCGCTATAGCAACTTGACGGTGGGGTCCCAGTGATAAGAGCAGATAGCGTTGGTCGTCACAGATTTAATGAATAATTGACACTTCCTGCCCGGCTTTTTTTATTGTATTCCCTGAAATTAATGACTTCATAATATGCATCGTATTTATTGACCCCAAATGTATTAATCTTGTTTCTCAAGTAATCCCCACTTTCACTTTAAGTTCTCAAGGTGAGGGGAGCAACTTGGGACAGATGTCCTACACCATCCCTATCACAGTGTGAAATGCCAGGACTAGTTAGAAGGTATTTGGGGGGAGTATTGGCGCCCGGTAGAAACACATGGGAAAGGCATAATATAACGGGAGTTTTGTTTAGTCGGAGTAAACGGATGGAATCACTATGTTAATGGAACCGGCTGTCAAGCAACGAGGGGCGCAAGATTTTAATGATGCTAATTAAAGTTGCTGGAACTTATTTTCAGACTATTGTAGACACCCACCACTTTAGCACAACAAAACGAATCACCAACTTGTCGCAGTCCGTAGAATTTTTTTAACATCAGCTATCTGCGTTGACTAGGCTTAGTAAATTTTGTTTTGAGCTGCAGGATGTTATGCAGTGAGGTGAAAAAGCCTAGAATGCTTCAGGAGCGTTTGTGATTTAAGGTTCTTCGTAGGGAGTAACAAAAGGTTAAATCACTTTACCAGAAGGATGCTTTTGAATGTGAATCATCGGATATATACTGCAGAGACTGGAAGTCATGATAGCCTGAGTTAATAAGATTCCTAGCCACAGGAGAGCTGCAACAAGTGAAGAAGGATATATTGGTTACGCGCCCATTGCAAACCACGCAGCCCTTCCCTGTTTATCCCGGGGATGTCTAAGGATGGTTTGTGGTTGGGTGGAACCAGGAAATAATTAGGGTAGCTTGAAACTCAGGGCAAACAGTAATAGCTTGTACATACCTTGGTATTCCCCTCCAAATCAGCTGTCATTTATTTATTTATATATTGAGGTGACCTTGACCCCAATATTGAACGCTGCCTGGTAATGTAGATGGGAAGTTCCCTACGTGAAAATTTATATGATCCAGATGAATAGTTCGCGACAAGTAATTCGTGTTACACGCACCAAATTCGGGATAAAACGGAAGGTGATGTTCATCTGCGGAAATTTCAGTAACGTGGATCAATTCTGAACGTCGCGCGTTTACTTTGGTGACCGCATTCAGTAGTGGGACCGAGTAGAAGCAAGTAGAACCACGCTGAACTCCTGCAAAGCAAATTCCTATGACGTATTCACACTTATAAGCATAAACGCGTAGCGTTTGCATATTTGTCTGTTAATAGCAGTGATATTTCTCACGCTGTGAATGAAACATCAGAGATATAAGTTAACGTCCATCACCATACCAAACATTTTTGGAGGAAAACAACTAATGTATTGTTCGATGCAATACAAAAGACAAGTCACAAGGGACTTCAGCATCAAAATTATCCGAAAGTTGTGATATGTTCGGGAACATAACATCTCTTGGCACGTATATCGCGTTTGTAAAATTTAGATTATTTTCATTATCTGTGCCATCGATAGCTGCCATCAAAGTCTGTATTTGGATTAAAAAGATGTTTTTTAAATATGAACGATCGGCAGCTACATTTGAAGATCACTAAGCTTATCCAGATATAAGCAACATCCTCCCAAATAGATGGTTTTTGGAAGACAACCTTACAACGTTTTGGTCTTCAGGAGGATGTGATCATAAAGTAATTGTAAGCTAGTGTACCTGCAGAAGGCAAGTAACCTCGTCCATAAATAATGCTGTTAAAACGATTAATTTTCCTTCTGTTTCTCGGGATGCCTCGCGTCAGGTCCATTCTTACGGAATGTAAATATAAAACTCATCTTCACGCCTGTAGAAGTCACATCAACTGCATCATTTAGTGCGTCATCATTGGTGTGACGGACTGCCGGAGTTGCTTGCAACATTTCCATGGGTTCCCGAGAATAAATACCCCACTGCTGTTCAAAAATAGCAGCAACCATCTCAAAAAGATGAAGCACTTTTGAGCGGAATCTTTGTGGTGCTTCAAATACTGATGTAACTTTCGTCTCACTGATACATATGCATACACGTACCACTTGAAAACCTTTTTTTGCTGAATTGTGTTATCTCAGCTTTTTCTTATGCATACCACTGCATCACAAAAGTGTTGATACGAAGGGATAGAATGCGTTCACCATGTGGCGTCACACACCTGCCCAAAATCACTGGCCTAGGGTTTGAGCGATTTCACGTTGATGCTGACCTTGATAGTTTAACTGTGCTCGCTAAGCTGAAGGCACTTGGTCAAGCATCCTCGCCATTTGGCACGTCGCCGTGCTATGTTGCACCACCTGCAATCGACTCTCTTGACAGTTAGTTGGAATGCATCGGTATCTGGACACAACCTGGCAAATACACTATCCCATCTGACAACGCTGTTGTGTTGTTTCTTAATCTCGTATTCGTGGGCACATAGCAAGCTCGAACAATTAGTGGTTGGCTTCTGCGTCTGTCAAGTTGGCACCAGGACAATTCTTAAAACTATCCTAGAAACGGTCTTCGCCTCCACACCTCGTTAGTGGGGTTTGCTTCTGGCACGGTGCGTCGTCAAAGCTTCCACTCATCTCATTCGTTGAACTTTATAACAGTTCACAGCGCACCGGTCAAGTACGCTGGATGGCATGAACCAATGGCTCACCAATAACACTTTCTGGTAGGACCAATAAACTACCTGGTAGGTGCTGCGGGGCCCCCTTTTAACTTGCCATAACTTTCCATCATGAATTATGGGGAAACAGCCCTTGTATTACCACGTTCGTCTTTGTGGGCAAGGTCACTTGCATCGTTGCCTGTTTCCGTGCATATTTCAAAAGTTGGATTGGATATGACTGTAGGTATTCCACAGTCTGTCTCTCTTGAAATACCTAAGGTTATTGTTGCATCCCGGTATGCTTAGTCCTTTATTTCTTGGACTGAGTTACCGTACTGCCAGCAAGGGATTCCTCAACAGTCCTAATATTTTCGAATGAAGGAGGAAAGAGTACAAACCAGGTTTCAAAACGTAGCTGTTCAAAAATATTTGGGCCCCCTTAAAAGCACTTTCGATGGTGCAGTTAAGAAATTTATCGCGGGGCTCCTGGCGTCAGGCTAATTGGAAGCCCATTTGTAATGCTGGCACTGCGGGGTTTCGGTTCATGTAAAAAGAACATCCTGGGATAACTCACTCAGAAACTCTGATTTAATTATGTGTTCCTCAGTTTGAGAGACGAACATCACGCCGCAGATAAATGCCAGAACCACGAGTTATCCCAGTTTAACCTATCCAACTTCAGGGTAGGACCAGTTAAGCCTACGAAGCAAACCCTTTTTTCTGGCCTCATGTAGCTTCGCAACAAAGGTAAAGGAAAGAGTTCAGAATGTGTTGTGACCTAGCCCTGAAGGTTATTACGTCAGCATCTGGTCCAGGGAATGTGCAAAGTATCTGCTGAGGGTATCCGCAATGGGTGGCTTCTTTCCAAAAGGAGTAAGGTAGCATGGATTTCGCTTGACCAAGAAGCGGATCCCCTCGTAGCTATGTCAGCTCACGATGTAACAGTTCAACACGGATGAAGTTTTCGAATGTTCAATGAGATAGTTCACAAGCATACATAGTTATAAGGGGATTCCTCAACATCTGAAATATTTTTAACTGCCCTAATGTTCATGCTATTCAGTCTGCTGGGACCATTAAGACAAGGACTACTGCCACAACCTGTTTTCGAAGATATCAATGACGCTATCAGTAGGCCCACCCAGCTTTGTTATGCAAGCATGAAACTCCTGAAACCTGACTGACTGCATCACACTGCTTGTTTCCATATCCCCGTTTATTCTGGGTGGGCTATCCACCAAAGCGACACCTATTCAAGGTTTCTACTGCTTCCTTTGGAAGAACCATATTTATTGCTTATAGTGCAGCATGCAAAACCTAAGTGGCAGTTGTCTGTTTGACCCCAATGTAACAAAAGTAGGAGGCAATAACCTGTGTAGTCTAGATCTGGAATAATGGGTCTGCTTACTGCCGCGAAACAGATTTTGTGTGGCGAGTTCGAAGACATCGATTGCATTTTGTAACACTACTTCCCTGGATATCTAATGGATGATTTTTGAACCTTGAGCTTTCTCAGACCCCTTGCAGATATCGTCCTAACGCCTAAAATAAACTGGAAGCACTTTAGGCTTCATGAGCTTTGAATATGGAATGCCCGGTAAAATACATAGTTCATGTTTGGCACTTAGAGTCCGATGTCAACGATCTATCCTGGACTTGAACAGAGTTGAAGCATACCACTCGTAAGTGTCATGATTTTATGGAGATAACTAAATCCCAACCACGAAAGTTCTAAATTGTTGCAACTGACTCAAGCGGGCAGGAACTATGTTCACGACAGATACTACAACCCGATGTCATCACTCCTATCATTAATGCTACATGAAGAATCATGATAGTCCTTCATTCCCATCAGTAACTCGATTGTGTCCTATTTAATTCAAAAATATGGATTTTTATCTTGTTTATCACTATTATTCTGTGTGAAGCAACAAATTTCAGATGTTTGTGTTTTAGTTCGGCCATGGTATGCGGGGCGCCACGGCCGAAAAAATGAAGTCCAGTGAGAAATCTGCTGGCCACAATAGCAACCCGATTAAATCTTCCAGGTCAACTTCGAAACGGAATGATTTTGACCTGAAAAAGAGGGTTAGCATGTCGCTAGTAATTAACTCTATTCACAGGAAGATGAGGAACGCACTAAACAGGTTTTCGAGGAGTTCGTCGCTACTTTTGAGGAGCCTTCAAAATCTCGTGCTTGGGTTAAAGGTGGTGTTGTTAACCCGGCATCAGGTATTATTCTTGCAAATAAGCTCTTACCTGCAATACTAGGGTCTTCTGAAGATCCGAAAGGGAGTGGTCGTATCTATAGGCCTGTTTCAAAACTTGAAAGGAAATCTGGCAAGACTGAAGAACCGAACAGAACAGATTCAAAAAAGCCTTCAGAGAAACCGGTATGTGAAAAATTTATTTTATCTGTGTCTTCAGCCAGCTATTGGTAAGCGGAAAGGACAAGAACAAAAAAAGTCTAAGTTAGAGCAATTTAAGGAGGAGCTTAAATTGTATGTTACTGTAACATTTCTTCTAAATCCACCGCTAATAGGATCCAACAACAGAGAGAACAAAGGCATGCATTGAGACAGGGAAGGAACCAGTCTTCTACTCAGTCTGAATTGGATCTTTCGGATGTGGGAGTTCGTAACCGGGATTATCGTAAGGGTTGTTCAAATTCTCAGACTGGAGATATGGGAATGGGTTCACACGGTAACACAGCTCCTCCGAGCTTTTATTCGAAGCGAAGTCAAAGTGACCGGCACGATGGCAAGTCACTAAACTATAACTAATTTTGTTTAGTCGATTATCCATATGATTACGATGGTGACAGAACGACTACTAACTTATTTCTTGGGAATCTTAACCCTAAGGTATCCGACAAATTTTCAGTTGTTAACGTATTCAGATGACTGAGCAACAGTTGTGTGAAGCATTTGGTCGTTATGGTCCACTGGCAAGCGTCAAGATCATGTGGCCCAGAACAGAGGAAGAGCGTTCAAGGGGCCGAAACTGTGGATTCGTTGCTTTCATGAATCGAAAAGATGGCGAAAGGGCTCTTGACAATATCAGAGGTCAGTACAATCATTTAAATGTAGTAAATGCTGTACCATAAGTCTAGTTCTTTATTGTAAACTACCGTCCTGAAATATTAGACACGCCGTAATATCCTGATGAAAGTACGTTCTGCGTTTGCCTCTCGTAAAAACCAGTTCCTTCCAAACATTTCTATGAGCCACAGTAATGACAATTCTTATATTGTCATACTGGTGATTTAAGGTCATGGTTTCATATCTGCCTCATGGTTGTGTTGTTCGGACGGTCTATTGTAGTCTTACTCCAAAAATTCCTACAGGCATTCTCTTGTATACTTTTGGTTCTGGGTGGAATGGTCTGGAGATATATTTTATCTACATTCTCACAGTCTGTTATGGTGCCTAGACGACTGCTGCCGCAGTCGGATTGTGTAAATACGAGACCTATTTAATAGAGTATAATTCTTGACAGATCTGTAGATCTTTCCCAAATGTTTATTTATCCGTGTTTGCTAGTCGAGTTGTTTGGATGAGGCAATCCAAAACGGTAAACAGGGTCCTATTTCTAAGCAGAACTAATTGGCACGTAATGTATTGGCTCATGAATTCGCTCCACTGCTTCTGTTTGAACTGGGATGTTTCGTGGCATTCAAGTCTTTATTTACTGAAGATATGAATTGCAGGTCTGTTCAGTCCCCTAGTGTGGCTGCTATGGTACTGGTTTTCTAAACGTTAACGGATCACCACACCAGTAGCATTTGACTTAAACATGAACCTGGTCAATAGTTTACCACTTACCTCACATCTGTTCCCTCACCTGATGATGACTGAATTTGGGCATATAATTAGCCTTGGAGCTGTGGCTCATCTAGGTAGACTTGTAACCGATGTCACCTGTTTAGACCTGACTCCACCTACGGAGGTCTGAGCGAGATAGGTAGTACCACTGCCTCACGCACCGGTTAGGGCTAACTACCCATCTGGCAAATATGTGCACGATGATGGGGCGCATCTCAACTCATGGATTGTATTAATTCGACAAATGCCAATCTGAAATGTTCCACAAGTGAAACTATTTGTAATGCTGTTCCGTAAAATCACGTATAGCTCGTTCCATGGAAATGTATTTGAAGTCCAGGTGTTTGAGTGATCGAAACGTTTTACATGAGTTATCTTATGGGTACATGTGTCGTCATTTGTATTGGCAGTCAACGTTTTGATAAGGGGTCCTTGTTTTGTGCTAAACCGTTTGGTGTCGGGTGACCTGGTGCTTTTGTGTAGCTGCAATTATAGGTTTGGTATTCTGAAACTCCTACAGTACGATGTGTGTTAGAAAACTGCTTTCAAATCTGCAGGATCCGTTTCATAAACCGCCCAACCGGTGCATTCACATTCCGTAATAGCCTATCACTGTGCCCATTTCTTAAGTTCAACGTCTAAATGTTAGTTTGCATGAGACAGGATGAGAATTAAACTTGACTTAATCTGGTTTTATAGAAAGACAGAAGGCTAACAGTCGTCGTTCTGTCATGAAGGTAGTTTCTAATTCAATCGCTAACCATGTCCCTAATTTCAGAGCTCCCTAGTTTTTTTCAAGGGACCTTTGTGAGAGAATACTAAAGTTAGTAAATATTACACCAATTGATTTGTTTACGTATGTCATAGTGCAAACTTGCCATGATGTGTTAAGTAAGTCTCCGGACTGAAAAACCATGTTCCAAAACCCGCTGCCTACTCTCTTAAGAATGGATGAAATTAATACTGAATGATCTTGTCTCATAACTTGATGGCTACACATCGGACTAAAATCGGGCAGACAGGATCAACGTAAAATCTTGCACGCAAGTGCATCGGCTCAAGTTGCCACACTTCACAGTAGTACAAAAAGCACAGGTGGATAGGAATGGAGTGATATCAAAGTCAACAAAGTTGTGTGAGAAAACAAGCAGTTAGAAGATGAAGGTTAGTGCGAATATTCAAGCTTTAGAAGACGCCGAAGAGTGAATACATCTACCCCACTGCTATGTCACCTAGTCCTCAACCACTGATTCCTTTCGTTTCGGTGATTCTAGCCAGTTAGTCTACATCTCGCAAACGACTCAGACGAATAGCCTGGTGCTATGTCATGACCTGGCCACTGAACCCTCTTCCAACCTAATCCAGCTTCCCCTAGCATGGCACATCGAGGAAGGCGGTGACTCGGTATCCGTAGCACATGTCTGTTGGCGAACTCTATTGTATTTCTGCTTCTAAATTCACACGGTACTTTGTTTGTTCAACGTTATGGCTTAGTGATCAACTACATAATTCGTACTTACTAACCATCTAGGAAAAGCGTTTTTATAAATACAACCTGGCACGGTTTCATGTACCAGATTACAAGCAGCATTTGTTGTGAAGGCCTATGATATTGTCCCGTTATCCAGATCGAAGAAAGTAAGTCCAGGTTCCAACGGAGTCCCTCAGAGATTGCAACTTTAGAAACTGTGAAGTCCTTGAAGGGGGTCCTTGTGGGGGGTTATATCAATCATGTATCTAATAGTATTTGGAGTCACCATACTAAGTTAACATTATATATGGATTGTTTATCTCAAAAATGTGACTCATTGATTTAGAAAGTTGACTTTCAAACAATAGGTTCCGAGTTCAGACTCTTCTCCACTTATCAAGATCTAGGTAGCCTGGCAATATCACTGTCTTTCACGCAATATTTGTGGCTCGTAATCTAGTAGACAAACCTAAGAGGGTTGAGATACATTATCGTCTCAAACTTGAGTTTATACTATATGTTGACACACGTGTCTCGCATATTTTTGTTCGAGATTATATGTGAGACTGTAATTCTCTCAGTAGCTTAAGATTGAAATAAATTCATAAAATTCGAGTAGTGTTTGTTTTGAGGTATTTCAATTCGTTTACTTTTTCTGTTATTACAATAGGGTGTTCTAGGCTTTCTTTTTGATATAATTCCCAGACAGACGTAATTATTTTATTCACATTGTGCATCAAATCAGTGTGCAACATGATTTGGTAATATTAGATCTAATTTTGTGTAATATATTTTGCATTTCAAACACATCTTTGTGAATATTTCGGTTTGCAGGGAAAGAACTCATGGGTTTTGAGATGAAATTAGGATGGGGAAAAAGTGTCCCAATACCTCTGTATCCAGTTTACATTCCTCCTGCACTTCTTGAGTTGGTCAAACCTCCTCCTCCAAGTGGATTACCATTCAACGCCCAACCAAGGGAGTGGTTGAAATCATTTCGTTTGGCCATAAAAGAGCGCGCTAAACTTGTAACTGATGGTGTGGATAGTGACAGTGCACCACCACCTCCAGCTCCAGACAGGAAGCCATTCGATGTCAACAAGATGTCAAACGAGGAACTCACTGAGGTACGTACTTAATCTTATCACCTTTGGAATATCTTTGAAGTTTTTCTTCATGTGATATTAGTTAAGGTTGTTCACTTCACATGATGCACTCCTAACTTTTGATGATGACTGGCAACTTTTTACTGCAAGCTGTTTCTTCCTTCGTAGATGTGTTAGGTTCATTGGTTCATGCCACTTAACCTTGGTGAAGTATCTGATTGCCTATTAACAATCGAGTATTGTACTGGACACCAGTTCGCTCTATCCTACATGGCCACTAAAGGTTGAGTGAAGGTAAAGGCTTCAGGTATTTGACCACCGTTAATTTAGAAACATTACCGACATGTGAAGCTACCACGTTAGGAGTACATGTGTTGGACGTGGAGTTCAAGGTAAAAAGGCTAAATAAGCTGATGAGGCTGCGAATTTTTATGGACATCACTGGGACACGTTACGTGTGCATAATCACCATCCACCTGAATACGGTATCAGCATAAGTAGGCCTAAATTAACAAAAGACTGAAGATGGTTTATCTAAAACATGACGTCAGTCCATGAGGTCTCTGACTGTTGGTGTTGTTAGTCCTGTAAAACAATGTAAACTTCCACAGTAGGGTATTAAAATGGCGGGGAATATTTGTAGCTCAGGTACATAATCTTGGACTAACTTAAAATTAGTGCTGACGTTGGCTGAAAAGACAATGAAAGCTCCATGACTTAACCACCCAGCTCAGAGAACACAACCAAGAGTAGGATATACATGATAACAGATCTCGATAGCTGGGGACTAGTAGAGATTGGTCAGAATCGACGTCAGTGCAATAGATACGTCCATCTTTCTGCGTCCTAATCATTACGTCACATTTCTCCATTCGTCCTACCCCTTTTTCTATTACAGCTTCCTGGGGGTTGTGTTTATTTTCCTTTCATTTTCTTACGTTGTATTTTGACCTGTTGATGTAAAGCACGACAAAATGAACCGTTACACAGTAATACCATATCCTACGTTGGTACTGTTTGGCTCTTGACCGTTTTGTGCTGTCAGCAATTCATCACACTTGCGGTTATATGAAGTGTTACTCTGTACCTGGCTGTTGTGTAACTAAGCTTCTACGCACAGGTTCATTTACTCGTCTATCAACCTATCTATTATGTAGGAACTTGTGAGACATGGTTTCTAAAATTTCTGTACGTGGTCCGAACCTATGTTCCCTCTGTAAAACGTTGATAACCTAAACCAGAGACAACTCAGGGGTCCACGGGACAAGAGGAACCAGTGGTTGGAGACCGTAGGTGATATGGCTCAGAACCGAAGTCAGTGGCGCAGATGTATACACACATTATCCTCATCTTAACAACGCTATACCGAATCTCACCATTTTGTCACTCCTCTTTCCTTTCTTCTCGTACTTTATATTTCTTTTGACTGCATTCACTTATCTTCATCCTTCGCCTCACTACCTTTTTACTTGATGTGCTGATATGAGGTGTGGCAACTCGGACCGTTACGCAGTAATGCCTGGTCCTATGTTGATAATGATGATGATGATGAGAGACAACTCAGCAACCCACTGGTAAAACATCTTGCAACTAATTGTATGCAGTGTGGGTCTATGGATCACTATTGTCTATTAGTTTCAATATTGAGCAGTGTGTCTACACCAACTGGGCTTGAGTGACATTCTAACAAAGCTTGCATTTCATTATTTTGAGCTGATCTTAAGAATGACCGTGAAAACCGTATTCAACAATTGTTGATATTTCACTGACGTGTATCTGCGTTCTATTTCATATGCATTAACTAGCCACCTAGAAAACTTATCAAGTCGATATTAATACTCAAAATGTAAGTTTTATCACTTGATTCTGATCACTTTCTCTAAATCTGTCTATCTGGAAAACATTCCATCAATTTAAGATTCTGTCCTTCACAACAGCTCAAAAACAAAAAGTAAACGGAATTAAAGTAATGTCAACCGAGATAATATTAGGGGATTTAAAAGAAATACACGAAGGCTAACTCAAAGTTTCCAGGTTGCTAAAAGGAGGATGTATTTGTTTCATTTTGATCAACGTTAAACCGTATTTCTGAGTTCGTAGTACGTGATTCCTAGCATCTTGACAGCCATCGCCATGTGAACGATACTTGCCTTTGTGATTCAGGTCAAAATTGTGGGACTTCATTTGTTCAATTCACCTAATAAGTTCCTCAGTCCTAATGGTTAATGAGTAATTAGATCTGTGGGCGAATACAAAGACTTGTTCAACTGGAGCCTACTTTTATTTCTTGTGTAATTTACAACATCGCGTTCTGTCGTACTGCACGGATGTGAAGATGGTGAATTTGTCTAGCCTTCTAGCATTTGGTCAATCGTCCATGTTGTAATTACCATATCGGAAATACGGAAGCTATGTTTAGTGTATCGAGCAAAGGTAAAGCAATGATAAGTTCGTGCATATTGGAATGGATTAATGTATCTGATTAAAGTTAGCTGGAAACCAGTGGTTAAAGATTTATGGCGGTGTACCGCAATATCGATTGCATAATCAAAAGTGAATCCGTTCTACACCATTTGAATTTAAAAATCGTTATCACACGTCTTTATTTCTTTTACCTTTCCTTCTGTTTTATTATTTCCTAGTTGCTAGTGTGTTTTCTTCAGTTTTCATCGTTTCATCCATTGAGTTCACCTAATAAGCTGATGTAGAAGGTGTGAACTTGGGCCACAGCACAAATATATCGGTGCTTAATCTATGCTTATTTAGGATACCGACAAGAAAAAGACGACAGTGGGTGAAACCATCACCGAAAATGATGAAACGCTGGTAACTTTTCAGGATAGATGACTGGAAAGTTGGGCAGAACACTTAAAAGCACGGTTCAACTGGCCCCCAGCAACGCTCCAGTTGTCCAACATCCAACCTGAACCTGAATGGGACGTAGACGTCGACCCCCCAGGTCGAACCTGAAACGATGTAAAGCAGCAAAACTTGACCGTTTGGCATCTGAAGTTTTTAACGTTGGAGATAAATTGCTTACTAGGTTGACGGAGGTACTGCGTAATGTATGGGAATCAGAGGTAGTACCATGAGACTGGTGTACTTCACTGATTATCCCAGTCTGTATGAAGGGAGAAAAATCTTGTGACAACCATAGGGGAATTAGTTTGACTACCGTTGTGTCCAAGATCTTAGGCTCCATAGTTATCCGACGCCTAACTGGAGCTCGAGAACAACAAACTCGAGAAAACTAGATAGGTTTCAGACATGGATTAAAGTGGATCGATCATACTCTCACCCTCCGATAAGTTCTAGAACACAGGCATACCTACGGACACTTGCCATATCTCTTGACCCGAAGGTGGCATTTGACTCATTCGACGTGAGGTGTTGCAGAAGTGTCTGGTCGTGAAATGGGTACCGAGAAAGTGTGCAATGCTCATCAAAGCTGTCTACTCGAACTCACGGAGTCGTGTCATGGCTCATGGAGAGTTGTCAAGTGAGTTGACGACAACTAGTGGTGTTTGCGAGGGATGCCCACTATCACCATTTTTATTTAACTTCGTCGTTGACGTAATAATAGACATAACCTTAGGTACATCTGACACCACATGAATTGACCTACTGCCTGGAGGTCTTCTGGTTGGCTTGAAGTACGCAAATAATGTTGTCCCTCTAAAAAAAGACGCTGACGCAATGCAGGGGCTTCTGAACGCCTTGAGCAGAAATCTTAGTATTTTGGGATGATAGAGAATATTTATAGTTCAGAAGAATAATTTTGAAAGCTTCACGATCAAACAATCCAGCTCAGAGAGCACGACATCAGTAAAAGAAATCTTAGTTTTTTTTTGAGTTGACTATCTAGATAGCCGTAGTTTGGCAGACTAGTATTTGTACTAGGTGATGACTGAAGGTGAGATGGAAATCCGGCCGCGGTCCAGATTTCCATCTCACTTTCAATCATCACCCAGTACAAATCTTAGCATTTTTGACTAACATGTGTTTCGCTTTCGGTTGTCAAACGTAAAATGATGCTTCAGGACTGGTCTGTTACAAGTACTCCCAGTCTAATGATAGAGAGTGAAGAGACGGGATATGTTGACCATTTCACTTAGGAAGTTGTATTAACCCGAACGGGTTGGTTGCTGACAGAATCTCAGCTCAAATACGGAAGGTCCGTTTGGCGTTTGCCAGCTTGCGTCATCTGTGGCGTTAACTGGCAAGAAGTCAGACTATCTGTCAAAGGACGAGTATACTGCGCTGCAGTTCGTCCTGTCCTGTTGTACGGCTGTAACACATGGCCGTTGAAAGTAAACGACATGAAGCGATTGCAGGGTTTTGACTACGGATGTCTTCGTAGTACTGCTTGCGTTTGGTGGAATCACCGTGTGAGCAATGTTAACGTCAGATGAAGGGTGGTAGTCAAAACAAGTTTTTCGATTGATGAGGTTAAGTAATGTGTATGTGGAGCCACCACCTTCCTCGATGTGCCATGCTAGGGGAAGCTGGATTAGGTTGGAAGAGGGTTCAGTGGCCAGGTCATGACATAGCACCAGGCTATTCGTCTGAGTCGTTTGCGAGATGTAGACTAACTGGCTAGAATCACCGAAACGAAAGGAATCAGTGGTTGAGGACTAGGTGACATAGCAGTGGGGTAGATGTATTCACTCTTCGGCGTCTTCTAAAGCTTGAATATTCGCACTAACCTTCATCTAACTGCTTGTTTTCTCACACAACTTTGTTGACTTTGATATCACTCCATTCCTATCCACCTGTGCTTTTTGTACTACTGTGAAGTGTGGCAACTTGAGCCGATGCACCTGTGTACAACGTTATACATTGATATTCTCTGTCGGTTATTCTATCTAAATCTATCTGCTCATTCACTCAGGATGGTTATTCAGTAGGATAGCCTGCTTTTGTTTATTTGTCACAATTTTCTGAAGGTACTTTAGAAAACCACACCAAAGCAGTCAGTTCTTCTGGTGGATGAAACGTAGGTGTCTTTGCTTTGTGTAGTTCATAACTGTTTCTATTTAACCACGATTGGAAAAGGAGAAATATTTATCTCTTTCAGTTTTTCAGACCAAATCAGTGACTTAAAACACTGAGAAAAATGTTAATTGGTCGAAGTTTCAGTAGATTACTTGACGTACAACCTTTTCAAAATCACTCATTATCTTGCGACACAGTCTTTTCGTCAGTTTCATTTTCCATGAGTGCAATTTTTATGGACCCGTCATGAACTGCTACAAATTCTTGCCATGCTATAGATGTCACAAGAGTGCCTTTAATTTTTTCGTAGCTATTCTGATACGTGAATATTTAGTCAATCATGCACATGCTATCCCAGCTCCATTCGATAAAAGAAACTCAGAGGAACAAATAATATTGTTTTCAATTATTTCTTCGGGTTCTACAGTTATGTTTATATTGTGTGATTTTGCATTTACAACAATGACATTTCCTATGTACCGGGTTCCCATCAACCTGCCAAAAGTTACCCGACCCTAGATTCTTTAAACATCAAAACCGGTCGCAATCAGGATTCAAAAACTCGAGTTGTGTTAGCCGCTGCAACCACTTTGACTTCATTCGGGATTGACGAATTCCCAAGTGCCCCTAATCTAATTTTCAGCTTCTCCACTGTAGATATCTCATCCCTATAATTTGAAATAACTTTACTGTATTGTCTTAACTTGTTTTGTTCTCTAGCGTAAGTAGCGTTTCACTAAGTTAGTATTCCTGTAATTAACTATCTTTTTTTATCACTTTCTACTTTCATGCACATACCTATTGTTTTTATTAGACTTGCTTTATTTACCAGATTAAACATTTACACTCTACCACATTTCCACCTTCTACTTGTGATAGGCTTTATTCGTATAACTTTCATCATCTAAGTTTATATGATTTTCACCTTGAATTGTTACGTATAATCGTTTATATAAAATTATTTTGAACGGAATTCAAACGAGTGAATCACGGGTTGGAACACCGCTCCACCTACTGAGGTTTGCGCTTTCAGGTAGTATCATTGGTCGTCACACAATACGCGTGGCTCGTTGCCTACTCTACAGAAGGTTGCTGAAAGCATTTCGATTTTTTGGAATAATTGATTATAACATTACGGTTCACACAAGAGTTTCATGGATTATATTATTGACCAACTGTTATAGATCTCACTATTGTTAATGCAAAATTGCACTATGTGAACCTACAGTTGTAGAACCCGAGTTCACATAACTTTTAAATTATGATGGCAGTTTATTAGGTTAGTTGGTTTAATAACATGGAACTATACTCTATTACAGCACCCAGGTTTTACTCAGAAATCCCAGCTTACTTTTTCTGTTACTACAAACTAGTTATTTTTCAATGTTACTTGTAATTCGCTCTAACGTGGTAGACATTCTGAACTCATAATAAAGATACTATTACATAGCCTCTTATTAGACGTTGCATACATATTTCTATGGTGTATGGCAAATTTTTAAGCTTGTGTGTTTGTAAGCTAGTGTAAATCATTAATTACACATTTACAGTAGTGATAATGTTAATATTTATGTTCAACATAATTAATTTGAACTTTCGTCGCACATGCACGCTTTCTGCCAATTTGAAGGTCCTTCGTGACGCAGTGGTTAAGGTCGTTATGCCAAGCGACAGGTAAGTGCACATCGGTAACCTGTTGTATTTTTATCGTAATTTTTTCCAAACTTCAGATCCATACTTGCTCTGATCCATCGCATGATTGAATTTGTCGTTCTCGAAGGTCCTAGATTTGAGGCTGCGATTATGCATCGGGAAGCGAATAACCCCATGTTTAAGTATGATTCTCTTTCATAATTCCATTTATTACGGAAATTATTTAGATTTCTTTTTGACTATCAATCTTCGGAGCATGTTTACTATCGCTGGAGGTTATGGTCTATTCTACATGTAAGTTTACCACTCGTTTGCTCACTATTTGTTGTCTTGGAAATGCGTACTATTCAGAATGTATTATTATAAGAACCTGATGTGGACAAATTTTATTGCCACAAATACTAATTTAAAATAAAATCAAAAGGCTTGAACTTTCTGACATTAACACTGGTATTTTGCCCAACTCTCAGTGAGGAATCGGCCGAAATAGTCGGGGAAATATAACATTGGTTTACTATGCTGAGTAGTGAAAAGTTATGAAGTTAGTATCGAAAATAAGGATTATAACTTTCGTTTTAATAGTAGATTAATTATTCTGGAAACTGAATGCACTCTGCAGTCTCTCCTGTGCTGACCATCTTATTTGTGACGGAAGGACCGAGAGCTTTTAATTCCCGTGTATACATCAGTTCAGTGTTTACTTTCCTATATGACAAAGAAGAACTTCGTTTCTGCACGACTCAATGCTGTTTGTGAAAACTGTACATTGTTTTAGAAAACTTCTGAAAGCTCTTACTATTTGCATAACGGACGCTAACTAGAGGGATTCATACTTCTCTATTCTTCGGATGGAAAAATAAACCCACTGTGATCATAGGGAAGAAAAGACGGTTTCTGTGAAAACTGCTTTTGAGCAAGTTCATTTTCCGACCTGATTTTCCTTAAACGCATGTGTAAGGGTGTTCCATTCCGAAATGGATTTCATTCCAAAAATTTTTTATTTAGGAGGTTACGGAGTTGGAATGTACCGTGATATGGTAATACGTTTTTGATGCTCCATGATCATCTTGATCTGTCTAGAGATCACTGTTGATCGATGTGAGAGGTCTAGAGCGACTGATATCAATCAACAGTATATTATATGCAGCTTCATTTCTAGTTTGTCTTTCATAGGTGTCTAGAGTGATTGTCACATCCAGTACATGACTTAGTAATAAGCTTTATTCAAAAAGTTAGGATAAAATGCACCGTGAATCAAGTTGTTTGCTGCAACGATGAGAACTGTATGCAACAACTGCGCAAACTTTTGTCAAGAAATTTAAGATGTAAGTTTTTGTGTAGTGCACTGAAAGCAGTTTTAAGTATCGTTAAAGTTTTCTTCCAAGTGTGCAGGTGCATTTATGTGCTCAGCTTCACCAACAAACTCTATTTAATTAAACAAGGTCATGCGAATGTTACCTGTCTATGTTTACTTGAATTTGCCTTCTTATTCCTAATTTTCGAAATAATCACTTTAAATTTATCATGCTGTCTATATATATTATCTAAGGGTGAAAGTGTAACCAAATGGCGTACGGAGGAATTTCGGATGTTTGAAGGCGGTCCACTTTGGCGTCCGCCTCCTGTGAACTTATTCTCAGGTGGCATGCCTGACGATCTTGTTGAAGAGGATGATTATCCTTATGCACCAGGATATGTTCCACCGCCTCCAGGGAGACGACGTGAATCTGAAGACCTGTGAGTGCGGTCAGCTGTTTTGTCTCAGTTCACTGGAACACTAATGTGTGGTGATTTTCTCCTTTATTCTAATGTAAACTGTATTTCTGCACTTTTACTTGTATTTCTCTGTGGAATATCTTCAGGATTTGTAGATTTTTAAAATGTTTTCTTATTTGCAATTTCGATTGTATCTTAGCATGATGTTCTCCGCGAACTTACTTATAGCCTGTTTCCAAAACTGAGTAGATGAACATGTCTATTTTGTGCTATATACCTCCACGATTCAATGTAGAAGTCTCGGATCTACAGTAAAATATTTTACCGTTGTTAGTTTACTAAACTTCATGCATTAGTTATGTGGATTGTAATTCAGTACATTTAAGGCTGTTTAGCTGTATTTAAAAGGGACAGATAATTTATAGATCATCATGAAGACTTTTGGCTTGAGAAATTACTCGCTTTGGCAGGGAATATATTTGCTTCATCTTTGTTAAAAGCAATAACGGTCTCTGGAACGATTATAACCCTTTTAAAAAGCTAAGAACTTTGGTAAATTGGTTATCATCTAGGAAACAGTTTTAGATGTTGAATGTTTGGTTCCTATGGTACCAAACAACTGAGTTTCATTATAATTTCATTGACAATAGTTAGTTGTCATAATTTTAAATTGAAAACTAAGTTTGCCTGAAGTAGATAGTGAGAACGCTTTGGTTACAACATGAGTGAAAAAGACATTGCTAAATTGTAGAAGCAAACAACTGAATTTTGAGAAAGAATTTACCTGAGATAATCTGTATTTTAGGTGTGATTACAAGGCAGTTGGTTTCAAGTTAAGTGGATTTAGCCTGTCTTTGACTTTTTTATTTGTTAATGACAACAGAAAGTTCGTGGTAGTTGAATAATTTCTTATTTGATTTAGGAATAGTTTAATTGTTCTAATTTTTGTCGCTCAACTCAGAATTATTTTAGGATTTGGACTTTTTCCTTCTTATTTCACATATTTCAGACAAGAAGAAATTCGTTTGGAAGCTGCTGCTGCATCACGTCGTTGTGGTTTGACAGAGGCACAACGTGGTCGCTTTACTCAAATGCTAGAAGATCTTGAACCTTGTCGTATTAAGATCGGCGAGGTCATGGTTTGGTGTTTGGAACACGCTGATTCCGCTTCTGACATTGCTTCGTGTATAGTCGATTCTGTTGCTTCAAATGTGAATTCACTTCCAAACCCGGAGAAAGAAACAACTTCAGATGAAAATCCTATTCTAGACTCGAATGCCAACCGGGACTCACCAGATCGGGAAAAATCACAGTCAATAAGCATAAATAAATTGGTTGCTCGTTTATTCTTAGCTTCCGACATATTATATAATTCCTCAGCTAAGGTTCCAAACGCTTCTTTCTTCCGAAAATGGTACGTTGGTCGTATTTTTCATATTTGAAATTAGTAGTCAAGCCGTTAAAATGAAAGTAAGATCAGACATTACTGCATAACGATTCAGATTGCCATACCTCATCAGTACATCAAGCAAGAAAGCGCTAACATCAGGGATTAGGAAACAGAAGAGTAGGCAATCAAAAGTAGTAGAAAGTCATGTAAAGATAACAAAGGAATAAGCAGTTACTGAATCTAGTATAATGATTAAAATGAGGGTAATGTGTAAATACATCTGCGCCACAGATGAATTCACAGTCATATCACCTAGAGTCTCCAAACACTGCGCTCCACTGCTATGTGGACCTCAACCAGAAAGTCTACATTTTCCTACATAACAGACTATCAGTCACAGACTCCAGGGACATTCCATATTTTAGCCTGTCCGCCCACGGCCTTTTTCCAGCCTAAACGTAGTTCAGTTATGTGTTACGGGGTAGACGGTGACTAGGTATGAGTAACACATGTGTTAGCCACCTGGTCAGGTCAAGGTTCGTAACCTCACCAACAGGCTTTCTTTTCTTCCCTAAAACTGCCATCTTTAGTCTGCTGTGCTATCTTCAGTCTGCTGCCAAAGCAGCGTTGAAGACCGTAGCCGACTCCAAAATAGTGCTAAAAAGAGCCAGTGGATATCAGCAGCTTCTTCCGAACTAATGGATGCACATGAACGCATCCCTGCAGGCTCTGAGTACAATGAAGAGCGAGCGCAACTTAAAAGTAGATTAAGAAAAACTCTACGCAACGATCGCGAACAGTGGTGGGCAGCGAAGGCTAAAGAGATGGAAAAGGCAGCAGCTATTGGTAGCACTAGACAGTCATTTAGACTTATTATGGGAACTGGGGGAGGGAGGGAGGGGGAGGTCAACAACAGTTAATGAGGCTATAGCAGAGAAGGACGGATCTGCTATTCACTCGCAGAGGAGACGACTGGAACGATGGGCAGAACACTTCGAGGAACAGTTTAACTGGCCTCCAGCCACCATCGCGTTGCAACATTGAGATATGCCCCCAAATACTAGCGGAGTTGAGAAAGCTGTAGGTAACCTGAAACGAGGAAGGGCGGCATGACCAAACGGACTAACTCCATAGGTGTACAAGGATGGTGGTAAGGTGCTCTTAGTCAGGTTAACGGAAGTGTTAACCAGTATATGGGAATCAAATACGATCCCCTCTGACTGGTCTAAATCACGGCCTTTCAGGTTTAGAAGCGGATTGTCGGTTGAAAATGTGTAACTTTATGATATTGGGGAATACGTTTGTTAACTTTTGGATTTGTTTCCCATATTCGCATTTTCAATCGTGGGTTATTAGTTAAAAAATACCGTATGTGGTTTCACTGTTTCTTTCTGTCTGGAAGGTATGTGATTCACTGACATAAGCACTTGGATTTTAACTAGTTCATTCCAGCTTCAAAATCTAATGCTCTCCTAACCGGGAAGCCGAACAGTGTCGTAAACGTCTATGCCTCTTAGGGCATTGAATCTGTAGTTAGTTGCTGAATTTCATTATATGATAAATCACATCTTGGAATCTTCGGGCAATGCGTATTTGTACTACTGTTTCGATTAAATCTTGCTTGGTTTCATTGTTGTGCCTTTCCATCATACTGCTATATTTTCTGTATAGAATCTACAGTTCTATTCATTTTCGGGGCGGGAGGGCGTTACTTATTTGTATTTCGTAAATGCTTTCTTCGCGCGTTATATCTAAAAGTTCTTGTCAAGTTGTCTTTCATTTTTTGCCTCATTGTTAATGGATACACAGTACTCAAATATGATGGGAAAATATTACTGGATGTATTAAGCCGTCAGTATTTACCAAATATCTGATTTCCCTATTTTTGTCTTATTGATTCTCCATCTAGTTTCGAAACCTGTTTGCCAGATATGTTCAAAAATTTGAATTCCCACTACAAGAATGTTGAAGGCAAATTAAAGCTGAGCAGTTGAAGGTAATTTTTGTTCCGTGCTTTACTCATACACTTGTTGTAGCAAAAGGTGATGCTTTGTTTCCGTGCCTGGGAGGATTGGGCTGTATATCCTAATGAATTCCTTATCAAATTACAGAATATTTTCCTTGGGCTTGTATGTGAGGTGAGTTTACTTATACTGTACCTGCGAATACATTATACTTCATTGATTTTGTATAGCTTCTGTTCCTAATATTTAGTGTTGTGAATAATTGTAAATTCCTTGTTTTTGAATTGTTCGTCAGTTCAATTTACTACGTTTCAACTCAAAACATCTCATGAGCAGTCGACTATAGGGAAAAGGTAACCTAATGTAAAGTGTCTGCAAATATAAAATCCTTTAAGAGAAAAAAAGATTCAAGTCATCAACATAAATGAAGAGTTCTATTTAAATTAGATAAGGTTTAGATGCATGTAATTGATCCTGAGCTATATTAATTAGGGTCTGTAGTCACTACAGGGTACCCAAGGGAAAGGATTCGGTACACTTTTTGGCTTAACCTCTTGATATACCTAATATTAAGAAAACGGTTTTGTCTAACAGTCTGTAGCATCAGATATTCTTGTAATAATTTCGAAAACAGTAGGAAACAGTGGTATCAGTTATCTGTCCATGAAATAAAACGTAACCGACGACTAAATATGTTAAGTGTTACCATCAGAATTGAATACTGTTGCGCAGATGCATGTAACGCCTTATATTCCTAATTGTTTGAGTTTATATCAGATTTCGTTATTTGCCCTACCCTTTGTTTTCGTATTTCATCTTGTTGCTTCATGTTTTGTTGTGCTCTTGTGAAGTGTGCCAAATTAGGTCGTCATGGACTCCCATTTTGATATTTAAGGAACTGACTTTCAAAGTGTGTCACACTCAGAAAGAAACTTAAAGAGATGCCTTTTGTCAATGAAACGAATCTGTATGTCATTGCATCATTCTGGATTTTTACTAGTTTTTTATGCTACTTTCAATTCACGATGTAAATGCTTGATAAGTGCAGTCTTATCAATTTTGACGTGTAGTGCTCAGTGTTCAGAACTACCCAATTTTACGTACATAAAAACCGTTGGTAGCGAATTTTCTGCTTTAATTTTTCTTAATTAATGCTAATTTGAGCACTAGTACCATGGTGTAGGCAGAAACAAGAATGCATGAGTTGAAACTGCCTCAGGTTGTGACACAGTATAGAATGATAAATTTAACAGAAATGGAAAATATTTTGAGATGAATGGGGATTTTTCATTTAGAGGTAGTATTCATCATGGACTGACATCAGTTGGGGAACCATTGGAAATGGAAAGGCTTAAAAATGAATAAAAAGAATACGAATGAAAGGTCGTGGATAAATTAGGAGTCCAAGTTATTTATAGCCTAAAAATGAACACATCATAAAGAGTACGGAAACCTCGACTAGACTGTTATGACTTCCTTACACAATTCAAATCAGCGGTTAGTGGCCTCATAAAATTGGTATGTGTTTTGATTTAGTTATTCTTAACCGTATTCTAACTCAATCCCATGGATCAGAATGAGTTTTGGTTAGGTGACATGGTTTGGACTCGAGAACACAACACAAATACTGACAATGACAGTATACTACACCTTATGGGTAAATATATGGTGTGTTGTTCTCGTCGACAATACCGTTTATAAGATTATCAGAAGTGTGTCCTAAGTAGGTGACAAGGTAAAGCTAATTCATCTGTCTTTACTGAAGTTGTCATGGCCTATTTCAGTGTTGCATTTTGTTTAACTTTTATTGAAAAGGAGTTTCTTTACTCTAAACTTGAGGCATTACCATTATTTCGTTCTTGATCTACTGTTTTTGTCTAGGCTATCGATGATGAAGCTGATCTCGCTGGTGTCCCGTTAAATTTAGACGAAGATGAGCAGAATCTAAACTCCACTAAAAAAGTTGGATTCCTAAACCCAGATGTAGAAGTTTTGGAAAGCCAACCTCTAGTTCAGTATGATGGTGATCCATTGGATGTTGATGGAAGTCCTTTGGATAATGAAGAATATCGATCGCCATCACCAATTCGGTGTGTAACTCAAATTCTTTAAGATTATTTATTGACTCTATATGGAAAGAGGCTCCCGCTTCTGCTTTCGATTGTACCTGGATTTCATGGATCATGTTGTCCAATTATGAAGAGATTTTTTTGGGGCGCTGTCCAAATTGATTGTTGTAAATCAGTTAACATAGTCAAAGAGACCAAATATCATCACATCTATGTAGCACGCTGGTTCATAGATATTGACTTATTCTTTGATGGTTAATGTTATTACTGTTTATTTCAGAGAAAAATAATAGCATATCATTACGGATGTGTGTCATCAAAACTATGAGCTAGGATTTGAGGTAACTTCATATATCTTACGAAGCTCTTTCCAGTCAGTGTTTGGAAAACAGCGAATGGACGTGTCATACTCCCTAATGCTTTACACGTTGATTAGTGGCAGTAAACAGTCATATAATCATCCAATAAAGAAGTCATTTAAAAGTTTAGTAGCATCATCACGTCCACAATTGTTACCACCTCATCATGTAGCCTCATTAGATACAGACCAACTTGTTCCTTCACCGATTTTACATTCCTAGACTTTCATGAGTTCATGGCGATTACAGCATCTCACTTTTTTCGTACACATACCATTTGCAGTGGCCGTACGATGTTAACTTTATTCACTTGGTTTGTTAAGTTCATGGTCTGGTTTCGAAATCCATTTACGAACCGAATATTTTCTTGAAAACTTATTCCTCTTGTTTTTCAGACTTCAACTTTAGGTTAGTAGTGTTGTTTTTAACGAATTCCTTGTATCTTATTAGTGAATCAGAGTGAATCTTCACAGAAGTACATTGGTTTACAGTCAGTCATCTAGTCAATATCGACATACATATTACATAACAGTCCAATTTGTCACACCTTACATCGATGTATAGGCAGTAAGAGCAATATGCAGTAAAAAATGAAATTAAAGTTATAGGAATTTTTAGGGAAATTGGTGGGGAAGAAATCTAATATAACGATCAAGACGAAGATAGTGTTCCAACACATCTGTGCCTCTGAAATCGATTCAGATTCTTATCATCTAGAGCTTCGAACTGTCAGACTCTAACCTGTTGTTCTACATTTCCCTGCAATCATAATTAAATCTTATGTCTTTAAATACCACTATTGTTGGTGTCGGCTTTTCATTATCATTTGCCTAACTGATTGTGGACAGGGTCATATTTGACAGATAAGCACTAACAACATAGGTTGTGGCGTAGCTGCCTGTCATTCTAACTTGTCCCACGAAAGTAAAAACATGTATCAGCAGATATAGAGAACCACAAAACGGAATGAAAATGAGGTGAGGAAATTGGAGTTATTAATATAAGTTTTCATATAAGCTCAGAGAACACCAAACCACCATCAGTCTCCTCCTGAGCTGCAAATATTTTCCATCATTTCATTATTGGGCATATCTTACTTTTTAAGCAATCACGACCTGTCAACCCCGGTGTAGACTTAAGTGGCTTGCCGACATTACATACTACATACTTACCATCCATTGTTGATTATTTCTTAGATCTAAGGCATCTCATCTTATTCCGGCTCCAGTAGAAGATGAAACAAAACCATCGGGAAATACTTCTGGTCGTCTATTTGTTCCAAGCAAATGGGAAACTGTTGAAACGATTGAACCGGAGACGACGACATCTACGAGTATTTGGGAACTGACTACAATTACAGATACACAAAATGATCAGCTTAGCTCTAAGTCCAGAGATACAGTTCAACACACTCCCAGTCGTCATCAAAAACAAACTAATGGGGCGTTTTATCCTTCTGAGGAGGTAAATGGGATTCCACTGGACACAAGCCGATGGAGCAATAATAACCCTACCAATAAAGTAGATGATGAAGATGTGGACGGAGAGTGAGTACACTGGTTATTAACAGTCTTACTAATCGATACTTTTTTTAGTGGTATTAATATGGTACACATGCTAAAGATTTGTATTCTAACTCATAATGAACATTGGTTCTCATGGATTGTAATGGGTGTAATGTAACCGCATGCGTAAATCCATACTACTGGCAATGAGGTACACATTGTATCAAAGGTTAGGATACTACATAACCGTCCAGGCTTTGATTGACCATAGACAGAGGTTCGTTTTCTGACATCTGGACTGTATGGACTAACTTCGTCTGCTCAAGTGCTTTTTGGTGAAATAACTGCTTAAATAACAACCTTTTGGTCGTGAGTTTAAATCTACCTCCTCTGTATTCGTTGCAGCGTCCTGAAGCTATTTAGCATACTCACTTATCAAGTGTAGTTCAAACTCCTTAGTGCTTAGACGGTGATCGGTTTTCAATTTACACCCACTTCAATTCTTTGCTCCGTTGCAGCTTTTCGTGGCAGCTTCTCTGTTAGGTTTTCTCCACAGACTCGATTAAACAGGTTAACTGACTGGATATTAAGTACATCATGCATGATATTTTGTTCAGTTTAGCTGTGTTCGTTATCATAAAACTTACAGAATACCCAAAATATTGGTGGTGATTTCCACTTTTTAGAGGAAGATCTTATCTGTCCATCTTCCGTGAGTTTCGCCACATAAGTTTCACGCGACTGAATACTATCTGTGGATTTTTTCAGTTTGATTGCAAAGTACTGAACCTCATTTAGAGCTGTTATAACAAGTATTAGTTACTCATTATCTTAACTCTAAATTTTCGCACAGATTCTTACATTTTTGAGGAAATTTCGATATAGTGAAGAATAACAGTCTTCTGTGATAGATTTATTCACTGTGAGTGTCGATTGTATCCAAGACAGGCTGGCATCACACTTACTTAAGGCTGCTACCTGTCATTTCACTTAGGAGTTTACTATGTCATAATTGTTTGCTACTGAACTAACCAACTGTCGCTCTTTCTTATTGCTGATACGGAATGTGCGATTTGAGGAATTAAAGGAACTAAGTCATATATATATATATATATATATATATATATATATATATATATATATATATATATATATATATATAATACTCAGTTTCTAAAGCAATTTTATCTTTCTCTGCTTCAGTTTCTTGAAAAATGTAATTATGAGGCTTTCACACTGCTCCATACTCATAATCACTATTTTTATCTTTGTTAGGCCACTACCAGTTTTCGGTGGACTGGTGGCATATGATGACGAAGATGTCGCCAGTCCAATTGCTAGTGAATCCAGTCTTTCACCTACAGTTCCTGTACAGGTCTCTCAGACACCATGTCAACTGTTACGACTACTGCAAGTCATGTAACTTCAACGCCTAGTACTTCATCAACGACACCTGTTTCCGAAGAGCGACGTGCTATCCTAAGGAAGTTGAACTTAAAGTACTGAAATATCAAGATGAATTGGAGGCAAGTCGTAAGGGCGACAAAACAATCACAGATGAAGCTATAAATAAAGCAAGTGATTTCTATAAGATCAAAGTACCGTTTGGTGACATATTTATTTTTAAATTTGTTGTTGTACCTTTATCTGTTGCTTTTGTATACAAACAAAATATTCATTCCAACTTTTGTGTGCATGATAATATCCTACTTTACCGGAATTCGATTTTGATTTATCAGGTTTGTCGTTTGCATAGGTCTGAATAGTGTCTGAAATTAAATGAATTAAATGAGTGGTTAATGAAGGAATTGAGTTTGTACACCTTGTTATTCTCCATTTATCTTGTTCGAATCTGCCAAGCGAACTAAATTCACTGATTTTTCTGTGCACTTCAACATGACCGTTCTAGTCTGCAATTTTTAGAGCTTCGAATTTTAGTACCATTTCGACTTTCTCATTAACTCATTTTTCATATTCAGAGTTTTGTAGTTCACCGTACTTCCCGTATATTTTATCTTCTTACAAATGTATAAACATGGCCGTTGTCAATTATTTTTGTTCTTCAACCATTAACCTATTTGAAGGTTGTCGTCAATGTAAGAATTACCAGGAAACAGGAAGTAATGAACCACTGTTTTGTCACGTTTCAATGTTATGCAACAATATGGACATAGTGAACTCCATGTCAAACTGAACCGACGGTCCTCTGATTTCAGAACTGCTGCGATATAGGATCTACTTAGTTTGACAAGTTATTTTTAAAACTTCGCGATTCAAAATTCATCTAACCTTCTGCGGTCATGAATTACAATCTCTTGAGTAAATGTTAATACAGTTTGTGATCTTATACGTTGGAAGTCACTTGGTATAAACCGAAAGGTGATAGAGTCTCATCTAGGGTTTCTTGTTTTCATATTGAGTGTAATTTGTCTTGACCGTGTGTATTGTTAGCTGAACAGCGCTAAAGATTAAAGATACTAGAGACATATATTAAATTTTTTTAGTTGCTTTGTCATTGCAACAAAACCCATGGTCACCAACATCTTAAAAAATGTAACGACAAATAGTGTTTTACTTACATACTGCAGTGTGTTAGCGCTAATATGCACTACATTTATCCCAAGCAATTTCCATTTACTTGATTAAATCTGTGCTGTCTTTTGCCTAAAGCCTTAATTAATGTCCAAGTGCACTTACCGACTAGTCAGACTGAGGATGATGTTACACTAAAATACAAGAGTACTTCAAAATTAGGTCTACATAAATTAGTACCACCTGAATTTGATGTGAAGTCAATAACGTCTCTTTATCTTGAATGAATATTTCCCACCTGTCCACTAATTTCTAAGTTCATTGTTATGTTCCATTCCTGTTGTTGCCCTCCTCCTGTACTGTGCGCGTATCAGTTTGAACTAATTCACTTCCAGACCCGGTTTCATGTTGTTCGGTATGTATCTATCACAATAATCGAAACGGTAACAATATCATAGGATACTATTCAGTGGAGCAAGTCTTATCTAACGAGTTAGTTTTCTAAGTCAATTAGTCGTACATCAATACTAAATTTTTATTATGGAATATTAGTTTCGGGTCACTTATTCACTTGATATAAAATCTAGTTAAACCCTTCTGACACCTACAGACACACCTCTGACTGCTATATGTTGAGTTGACAACTCATTTTAGCTGTGCATAAGAAAACATCCTTTTGGTTATAGTGATTGATTAAGCAAAATCATCTGGTAATTCTTAATCAGTCAGTCACATCAAATGTACTTAGTATCGTGTATTACTGCTGTTTTCAGTGCTTATCGTTTTACATTCTTGTTCAACACTCACACCACACTTCGCTTCTATCCTTTTTGATTATGATTATGTGATCACGTTCCTCTAGTTTTTCCAAATCCTCTGGACACTGTTTTACATTATTTCTTTCCTAACAAAATCATTTAATTGAGTTATCATACCTTATTTTAACAAGACTTTTACACAGATGCCAACATTGATTCCTACATGAGAATCTAGCATTATCATAGTAGTACTATTGGATATTGCAACTTCAGAAATGAACACTTTTGAAAAGACTTTCTTTGTGCAGTCTTTTTCATACGATTTCATTGATAAATTTATGTGTAACTAACGTACGTTTTTCATTAATGTCTCTATGACAAGGTTTTCAATTGTAGTCATTCAGAGATGCCAGCGTGGAGTTTTAACGTATGAATTCAGTAACCCACGAGGTTGTTAGTGTGATTGGACATAGTTTTAAATTGGTAGTCTACTGTATAAATATACCTTTCTTTGCCACACGTTAATGCTTTAGTTTTTGATCAGTATATGTACAAAAGTGATTTACTTCAGGTTTTGGTACTAATTACTAAGCGGTCTTTATTTCTCCGAGTTCCATGCTCATAGTAAAATGTTTTTAAAAGAGGTTTCTTGCTCATTTCTATGATATATATTGTAATTTATATTTTCACTTAGTGAAATTCGGCATGTTGTAAGTATTAGTCCGACTTACTGTATTGTGAACCTTCATAATTAGCGTGTTTATTATCCCTAATTTTATACCTTCATCGCAGCATCAGATAATGTGCATGCATACTGATATAATCCGTTCTAACTATGTGGTCTATTTTTTTCTTCTGTAGCAAATTCAGCGTTACAGAGAGCGTCTTTGGAAAGCTTAACGGAAAGCGAACATTCAGTCATAAGAAAGAACACAAGTCTGTTCATCGTAATAAACCCAAATCGTCCAAAAACACTAAAGATAAGGGTGGTTTGACGCCACATCAATCGAAATATCAATCGCGAAACCGTGATATGTCCTCCTCCCCTACGCGACGAGATTCAAGAGATCGTTCACCTCCACGTTCCTTTCGTGATCGTGATCGCCCGCGTCGACGACATGCTTCTCCATCTGGAAGCTCAGGTTTGGGAGACGGTAGTATTTATGGTAGTCCTTCTGTCCGTATGGACTCACATAATTCTAGTGAGCGTAGACGAACGTCTGCATGTGGTTGGGAGCCTGATTCTGCTGAAGATGAAGCAGGCTATTCAACTCACGCTGACGATATGGAAGAGGGAGAAGCCAGTGAAGATGATGATGGAACAGCTTTCAATTCAAGCCAATCTCATGGGATTACACCATCAAAAAGAAAGCACACTGCACATAAGTCGGTTAGTAGAATTAACATTTAATTATTGCGGATTTCATATTTCTTATGAGGTGAAGGGGAGATGGGGTGGGTGTGTGGTTATGATAGCGTATACTACAATTATGTAGAAAAATTGAATAACTCAATTGGTTGTAGTTTCATTGTCACGTGTAGCATATGTTTTAAGGTAAACAGTTCATAACGTGAATCGTAGTCGAGTTGATGACTGATTCTATGTAGATTAATTCAATCATATGTCTATGTTTGGAGTTCGTGAAGCGAGAAAGTTCAGTTCATTTTTTCACTCAGGAAGTTATCGGTTCGTGTTTTATATGTATTTCTGTGGAATCGTCCTCTCGATGCTCATGTAATCTACTACGGGTAAGTAAAGTTTATTGTCTTTGAGAAGCCTAAGATTGACAGAAATCAACCCGTGCTTATTGACCATACTAGGTTTTGTTATCTTAAACTACTAACTTCTTCAAAGATCTAGTTCCCAAACTTTGATGTACTCTTCAGATTGCACCTTAGGATTGATGAAGTAAATTCATTAAAAAAAAAATACAGTTTCTCCCTTGTATTGGACCTCATCCTGCTGCTTACTAATTTGATCTTGGCAACGTTTATGCATTGGTTTGTGTACTTCGTTAAGTATTTTTCTGATATACCTCGATTTAAAAAGTTTTCGTACCGTGTATTTCTTTCTGTATCTTAATTTTCCCCTTTTCTTCTAGAATCGTAAACGTCACCGTTCACGGAGTCCAGATGTGACAGCCATTCATAGTCGTCACTCTCATCGTTCCCGTACGCCATCGCCATCTAGGAAAAAAATGCATTCATCAGATTCAGTCTCAAGGAGTTCAAAACGGAAATGAATATCTCTCTCCATGTTTTGCACAGATGGTGTCTTAAGTTGCACCTTTGTACAGTTTCTAATTTCTTTCCTTAACTTTCTGGTCTTTTATCTTTATGTTGAAGTCCGATGATGATGTAGTATAACTTTTATCCCCGAAACAATAAATTATGAGCGATTTCAATAAGGTTTTTTTCGTGAACCTCGTTTAAATGGGCTGAGATGGTTATAAACTAGATTCAATGAGAAATACTTCAAATCAAAATGTTATAAAAAATAAGTTAACCTGTACCTAATTACTAGTTCTTCAAGTACTTATGGGATTGCACTTCATTATCACTGTCGAAATTCTTGCATATATTCTGCCTAAAGATTGTGAATGCATTAGCACTAGTTACCTAGTTTTATGAAAGGTTACTTCCACACAACAAATTTAAGTGATTTTGCGAGTTTCATTTCTTCTTGGACTTAGTTTTGCATATCCTTAATTACAGATGTTTTCAGTTGGTGTGGATATCTCAAGGTTGTAAGTTTAGCCACCTTGATCACGAATAATGGGTTTTTCGTCGATACAATACCCTGTTAAATAATACTTCCGAACTACCATTTACTTCAATTTCTGGAAATTGTTAGGCTGCGGTGATTAGTTCAATACTCACACGGCTGGTTGTAATTACGAGTTCCCTCAAGAAGTGTAGTAACCAACAGTACGACCGTTTATCAATACGACCATTTGGGTCAATAATGAGTTCTTGGAATGTCACTTAAGAAAGCTGTATAGAATCATATCCGTGAAAATACGGTTCGTCAATGTAAGACATCAACTTTCGAGGAAAAGGTCAATGTCTTACACCGTACATTTCCTACATCTACTTCGGCTCAAGCAACCGAGAAGTGTCGAAAGCTACCACATTTTTAATGAATCATAGCCTAGTACGTGTATGCATAATAGCTTACGTTGCTAGCTTTAGTTCATTTGTTGTCCTTATTGACTGTCAGAAAAGCTTGGGACGGTTAAGCAACCTGCATACTGGTCATACGGCAAGCTACATAATTTACGATTCGTTAAAAAAGATAAAGCTTCTAACTTCTCATCGTGCTAGGGAATTTAAAAAGTATTTTCTGTTGTGTAATACAGTCTCGAATTCATGTTGCGTGAAAAAGTGGTATTGCTGAGGGTTCTGTCAGTGTGCCTCTAGACAATTCTACAGATTTCTCGATATCAACAGATATAACTTACTAGCACACTTATGGGCTTGCTACTAGATATTGGATCGCAGTGCACAATATCTGACTGCTTAGAGAAAGTGAGGGATGTGACGTAAACTATATGCTTAGCCAAGAAGTTAGACTTCCTTAAAGACAAGGACCTACACAAAAGGTACATCGTTTCTTACTGTAGATGCTTAGTCAAAGAGTCTATTACATACCAAAAAGTAAGCAACAGGTCTTCAAACTGCCAACATACTTTTATCTATTTTGATATACTGAAGGCTTTAGTATCTGGTAATGCTTTACTTGGTGAAAGTTTGTGAACCATTTCCCCTATTGCATCAAGTTATTTTGTTCATACAATAAACACATGTTAAGTACACACTTCGTTCACTTTTTATATTCATAATTTGTTAATATGAGTACATGTGCTTGAAAGTTTAACCGTCCATTTACAGTGTTTTCGTATCTGGTAATCGCGAAACTAAAAGTTTAATATCGATTTCATACTCTACAGCAAATAACAGTTTCAGTGGTATTCCACTAAGAGTTCAGTAAAAAATAACACTACACTTTAATATCACTGATTGATTTAGCTGCCAATTTACAAGCAACTTAAAGTTATTTTAGGAAACTTTGTTATAAATCCGCTAATTTATTGCTTATCCCACACACATTCCTGCGGAAATATTCATGTTAGATTTTTAATATACGAGTGTTGCATTTACATTGAAACTAGTTTTGCTTATTGGTACTGCATGTTGATAAACATTTTGAACTTCAATTTTTGAATTTTGGGCAGTTTATCTTTCATTTCGTTGTTAATGTCGTACATGGTGCCGATGTCAAAAAGCCAGGATAAACATGGATATGGAGTTGCTTCATTCTGGTTTAAGTCAATGCATTATTCACTCAGTTCGGCATTTGGGTTAGAAGTTATCAATAGAAGACATCTTTGCGTTCATGAAATCATAAAAATATTGTCTCTATTAAGGAATTAACAAGTTTAACCGCTTCACATTTCAATCTCAACATATTGTGTACTATACGGAGAGTCATAGTAATACCACTAGATCTCAGTGAAGAACAAACATGAAAATGTATGTCTCCTACATTGATATTGTTCATGCCTTTCAGAAGATGTACCAGCAAACAAACAGTTCATAACTTGTTTCATGAGATTCATGATGGTAGGTCTTTATAATAAATTCAGTGATTTGCATATATTGTTCATATCAAGCTTCATTTTCTATAGTGTTTATGATGAACCACATGAAACTTACTTAATAATTCGAAAGTATGAAAAATATGCATATGCTGGTTAGTACAATTGGACATTCAGTAGTTTCAAGTTCACTATCTGAAGTCGTTTCTTCACAGCATATAATTACTAAGCCCTGACCATATTTTATGTAGTTCATATTCCATAGGTTGTAACACCGTATCCTGGTTACGATCTATAGCTTATTTCAAGTGGAATTTATATGTTCTACATCTAGTTAAGTGGTGATGCAAAAACACGTATCAGGGTGTGACACAGATTCTTAGCATAGCTGTTAAATGGTTGCAGGCAGTCGACAGGAACCCCTGATCTAGGTTTCCTGCTTGTTGGCACTTGTCAGCAAGGCGTATCTGTAACCTTGACGGAACTGATGTCCCGCCCGAGATTCAAAGTCGCATCACCCAGCGTTGCAGTCACAGATATGTTACCACTGAGCTACTCGGGCCTCAGTTGACCCGTGGGACTGAATTGAATACGTTGGTCTCCAGAGGACAACCAGTTTCATGTCGTTTAGTCCTGGGTACTGACCGAATGCTGTCGATCATTTTGCAATGTGCTCGGAGGTCCAGCATTGTGGTGCACATGGATAGATGTTGGTTGGAGTCATTCAGCAGGAAGACCTGGACCTACGTTTCGTGCTTATTGGTACCCGTCAGTCACAGAGACACTCAACAGATGGATCTGTTAAAAATGACATTGTGAACGGTTTACAGTAAAGAGATGTTGAGATGTGATATCTTGTTAATGCATATTCATAATTGTATTGGAGTATCTATAACCGGGTTAATACGTTCACGAATTTTGGGATCTAGTTGTTTGCTTCATTGGACGTTAGGACAAATGCTATTAAGAATTGTGTTTTCACCGCGATATCTGATAGTCATATGGTATTTGATCCTAAAGACAGTACTCGAAACTGTCAATGAATATTCTGAATTTTAACCTATCGTCAAACTAAATTTGTCTCTATCAATCCAAAGTTTCGGAAGCGTGAGTAGTCAAATGAGCCTGTCGATCTAATAAACATTGAACTAGCCCATGCTGGATAAAATGGAATGGTCTGTGTTGAGGATCATTTTTTGATATTCTCGGTACCAATAGATAAATATATCTTAGTATCTTGTTTTTTTTCTCCTACTAGGCTAGAATGTCTGAATGTAGATAGCTTTAAAAGTACTCTATTTTCAGTTATTATGGTACGGAATAAAGAAAATTAGGACCAAATCTAGTGGTTTTTTTGTAAAAAGCATATATAATGCTTCATACACCACTTATTTCCACCTCATTAACGTTAGTTCTAGAATGCAGTTACTACCAAGGTACTGTTCAACGTGGAGATACATGTGTCCTTTCCTCGGGTGCGCTATCATTAAGAGAATATTAAGTTTTGTGGCGTTCGAAGTTTAATGTAAGAAGCTTAAATGTACATTTGGTGTCGCATTGAAATATATATGCTCTGTGCAAGTGAACCAGGAAATATACACCATCGAAATGCATTCATATTTGTCTATGAGACCCAGTGTATCTTTCCGAGAATGTTGACTAGGGTTTTATGAAATGTGTTATTCAAGGGCTTCTTAATGCTTGAAGAAGCGAGAATCGGTAATGTTCCTGTAACATATGTTTGTTCCCAAGTTTATACTCATTCAACCTTGCTAGCGATGTTGAGAGATCGAAAGTTTCAAATAAAGTGGGTATTTATTGTATAAAAAGTGACTACTATTAATTATTACACTGGTGTATAGTGTACTGGTTCTGGAAGCGATGTTTATACTGTGTTTGAATTACAATATATATATATATACCAAAACGTATTGGGATGAATTTATATCTCGGCTGGCTGACAACTGAAAAAATCAACGTAGAACCTCGCACACAGGTGCATCCCTCCAAGTTTCCACACTTCACGTTAGTATACAAAGAGCAGGTTGATAGCAAACAAGTGATATCACAGTAGACATAGTTGTGTGAGACAATAAACAGTTTGAAGATAACGGTTAGTGCAAATGTTCGAGCTTTAGAAGATGTCAAGTATGAAATTTATTATCATTATTATTATTTGTTCCTAGGGTTCCTAGTAGAACATAGGGCTTGAGTAGCACATAGCCACTTCACTCTCTTCTCTGCAGTCTTTTGAACACGGCTCCACGACTGCCCGGAAACTTTCATTTCTTCCTCACACCATCTACTCCATGTCACCCTCGCCTCGGACGCGCAACTCGTTTCCTTTGCGGGTTCCACTCGAGGATCTGGTGCCTGATATGCCCGTATGGTTTTCTCAATATATTCCAAATCCATCTTCTGCATATTTGTTGAGCGATAGCTTCCATGTGTCCGTCGAGATCCATTCCTTTTCCTGCTTTTTCTTCCTTCCCAATACAGTTGTGCAGGTTTCTTTCCACATCCCTTTCAAAGACTTCCAGTGTTCTTCCACGTTGCTTTCTTCAGAGATGTTACTCAATATCTCCCATTTTGTCCTGATGACTGACTGACGTGAAGATGTCCTTTGTAGTTTTGTCCTTCACTTTCTGTTCTGGGTGTTGGACTTGAACTGTGATCTTTCATCAACTTCTATGAAGGCTTTCAACTTGATTTTGAAGTTAGGTTCCTTGCACTAGATAGTGAGTGGTGTGAACCTACATCTGCTGCCCTTCTTGATCTGATCTTGTCTCTAGTAGGCTGGCTGCGTCTCCACTTCCTTCAGACTGATATGAAATCGATCTAATTATTAGTGTGTCCTGTTGTCTGGTGAAATCCATGTCGCTGCCTTGTGAATATCCTTGTGTTTGTACACAGTGCCTCCAATCACCAAATCGTAGAATGCGCAGAAGTCTGCGGACAGTTCTCGGTTCTCATTCATTTCACTGAGTGCTTCTCGACCCATGAGTGGTTCTCTTCCTGTGTTATACGCTCCCAGTTTGGCATTCATGTCGCCGTTTAGGATTTGGATGTCGCCAACTGAGGTCTTGTTGAGTGCTGATTGTAGTTGCCTCTAGAATTCCTACTTCTTCTCTTCATCTGCATTATTTGTAGGTGCGTAGCATTGCACGATTGTGACTTTCCTTCCTTTTGAGTTGAATCTTGCTGTCCTAATCCTGCAGGAGGAGACTGGTTCCCACTGCGTGAGAGCCTGCGATGTTCTTGGGGACATTATGATAGCCACTCGAAAACTCAGGGTGCTCGTGGTTGTCGTTAGGGTGACAACATCGGTGTAGATTATTGACAGTTTGGAGTCTACTTCCATTCCATCTGCAAATTCCTCGCAGCTTCCTACCACTTCTATTCTATATCTTCTCATCTCTTTTGCAATTTGGGCAGCCTTGCTAGGTTCAAACATTGTTCGGACATTCAATATCCCCATGTATACTTTTGCTTACATAGAGAGAAGACACATCGGCCAATTGGCTTCTCGAAGGCTTTCACCAACTGGCATCATTTCGTCTCTCCAATTCCAGCGAGGAATAAGTTTATTTTTATATTTCCTTTGTGGTTTGAAGTTTTTTTTAGTGGTTGGATTCGTCTTTCGGGGTAGGGTTGCAAGCAATTTGCTCAACCGTCCCTCTTTATCCGAAGTTAGTAGCGGCTAGTAACTAGTGAACTAGTTATTTAGGCTAGGTTGGAATTTATTATCATTGAGTAGCTCAAAACTGTTGCCATGAACTGCGTATTTTACAACAAGTAAATGTATTCCTTTGTTACTTACAAACGTCTGTTGGAAGCTGTTAACTTTTTCATTGAAGAAACTTACTGTGAGAGCCTAAGTTTCTGTTTTTGGAGCATGTCTAGAATGATTTAAGACAAGCAGCTTCCAGAAGAACACTGAAATATTTGTCTTTTTAGCTTTCATTGTTTTTATGCGAGCTACAGCGTCCTCACAGGATGTGAGTTTTTCATGAAAGATAGTAGATATAGTGTTTTAATCGATCGGTGGTAAAATGGTCATGTCTATGAACCCTGACGAGTATTCTATTTTGCATCTTAAGAACTATAACTCAGAATATCTATCCTCTCTGGTGTGTCTTTTTTTGATTTTAATAGATGTTCTATATTATGAATAAAGTGAATTATTTTTATTATTATGAAATGCATTATTTATGTGCGCAAGTACACGGGTGATGTCACGGCAAAATATTTTGTTCAGTATACTATCTCCACATTGGAATATTACTCCCAGCCATGAGATATATTAGTCAGGTCGCGTTCACTGCACTTAGAATTAGAATGCATGCGATAAATTGAGTTCTGAACTGTATGTTCATGTACGCACGCAGTATTGTTGGGATTTCTGTGGACAAAGTGGGCTTTTCTAACATTAGTTGAAATCAAAGGGATTTGGTTCCTTGATCTAGAAATTAAAGGGTCACTATTCATTACATATTGAAAACCTGATTCTGTTGACCCTAAAATACTCTGACTGTGTATGACTGTCTGCTTCATGTGAAATATATTTTTTCTAGTCTACAGATATCCAATGAAAGTCTTTGTACGCAGAAGTCAAGTGAGCATTCAGTCATGTCACACTTCATAAATCATTATTTTAAGGTGAGTGTTTTTACGTGCTTATTATTGTGTTCGCTGTTACATCCTGTGCAACTTTTGTATTGTTCTCGGATGAAATGTGGCTTTTCGTGGGAATTATGAAGAAAATACTTGACGAATTATAAGTAGTGGGTGGTCATCGAGTTATAGCTTCCTTGACACCTTGAAATGGCATATGACTAGTTTATTTCGTTACATCATCCTATTAATTTTCTCAAACAGATGTGGTATGTTGTTTTAGAATTTACCGCATAAATCTCAGAATCCTCAACATCCCGACCCGTCTTATAGAGTTTACAATAAGGGAAAGTTTCTTCGCCAGCAGAAACAAACGAGTAAACGATAATCAACGCTATTTGGGCAAGTATTGGGGTTTGACTGAAGATAACGAGAAACCATCGTGTCATACCAGATCTATGAATCGTGAACTCTATTTCTGTGTGCACTCACGAAGGCTTGTGATTAATTGCAAGATGTAGTTTTCGTACAAAAATCCTTGATAAATATACAGTAGATAACGTATTTATTATCATTTTTTATATACTGCATATAGATCAAATAACCAGCGACTAGGTCTTCAATGCGATAGCCTGGGAATAATTAATTTTAACAATCATCAGTCAGACAGTGTGGGTGGTGGAATTGAAGTAAAGTTGAATGAGTTATCCGTGGCAAGAATAAGTAGTTTAATAAAATGAAGAGTGAAGGTTTAATGAAAGTGAAAAATAATGCCACTGATCCGCTGTCATGAGATTCCGAAGCTTGCGCAAGTCACCTTGTGATTTGTCTGGGTTGGAAAGTGGTCAATATCGATGATTTCGCTACATAGCTGTTAAAGTGGCGACTGTATGGGACAGTGACCTTTTTCCTTTGAAAAAAACGATTCATTTTTTCAACTGTAGTTTAGTTTCTACTACCGACACGGTGTGATATTTTTAGGGTTCAAATCTGAGTGGTATCAAATACGTACCAGTGATAGGACGAGCCAATGTTTAATATTCGGTTATGCATCGTAGATGAATCCCCAGTATCATTACAACCATTATGTTTACAGGAGAGGAAACGTAACACGTCTTTCTTTAACAGAACGACTTATCCACCTGAAATATACATTATTCATTGTGTTTGATGAAGATTACAATATCTTCTGTGAATAAGCGTTTCATACCGTACTATTTGCAGGTAGTGAAAGGAAATACATTAGATGTATGATAAGTGTTTCGAAGTGAGCATAATTTATTTCTTCACTATATGAAGTATATGACCATGAACAAAAATTCCAGTTCAGATACCTATACATGTTACACAGGCTCTCACTAATGCTTACATGTACTAAAGACGTTTTCAATGCAAAACATCGCTTGGAAGGGGTTGAATCTCATTCAGTCGATATCAACATGGGGCTTGTCATCACTGCAAAACTGTACAAGCTATCATATTTCACACTAAAGTAATTCAGTTAAAGGGCACTATGGTAACAATTTAACCAGGAGTAGAACAAAGTCGCAGGAAAAGAATAAGTAGTAGTAAAGATATAAAGTAACTCGTTATGCCGATTAAGATGTCGAAAATGTATGGGTACACCGAATTCATTGCGAGCTAAATTGTCTTGTGTCCAAATATCGATGTTGGTTATTACGTAATCCGTATCACTGACTAACAATATCAACATAGGACAGGCATGACTGCGTAACGGTCCAAGTTGCCGCACCTCATATCAGCATATCAAGTAGTGAAGCATGAGGAAATGAAGACTAATCCGCAAAAAGCAGTAGAAAGCGATTAATGAAATAAAGGAGTGATGAGAAAATACTGAATTCAGCATAACGATAATGTGCGGATACATCTAGACCACTGACACCGATCATCTAGAGTCTCTAACCACTGGTTTCTGTTCTCACGTGAACTCCAACCAGAAAGTCTAAATTTCTCAACAAGCAAAGATTTAATAGGCTGGTGCCATGTTTTAGTTAGGTCGTCTCTAACAGTTTTCCACCTTGCACATACTTCCGCTAACATTGCACGACGAGGCAATCGGTGATGACTAAACATGCTTAGTACCTGATCCGATAAAGGTTCACAACTTCATCAACTGAGTTTCCTCTCTTCCCTAAAATTTCCGGACACATGTTCTGTGCTACGTTGCCAAAAGCAGTCAAATTCTTGAAGACTTCTCGTATCCTCTACCTCTAATGCTCATGTTTTACATCCACATAGTCGGACAGAGTAAACTACACAGCACAGTACATTTATGTACTAACTGGTAATCAGGTGCCATGGCATCGCCACAAAGAGTGAAATCTAAACGAGTTTTTTTGTATCTGTGCAGTGATTTCGTTAATCACTAATCCACCAGAGGTAATCCGACTTCCATGTATGTGAAGTGTTCAGCGCGCCAGACCACTTCACTCCCCATTGTTGGACGGCACTTCTAAAGACTAGTCCTGAACAGTGTTCGCATCTGACTTGTATGCACTAGGAAACACTTCAGTTGACCTAACCAGAAATCCTCAACCACCTCTATTACTAGTCCTTGTGGCTCTATTGCTCTCTCTTTTCGAATTGCTTGTAGCTTCCTCAACTTTTGTAACTGTTAGGAGCCTTATTTTATGTATCGTTCAGTATCGAATTGGATAGGAGGCAGCAAAATAGTAACTGGGGGCCAGTTGAAATGTTTCGCCCATCGTTCCAGTCATATCCCGTGGAGTGTGTCGCAGGTGCACTGTTTTCAGTCGTAGTATAACTGAGCACTGATCTTTTTGCCCCAGTTTCTTTGGTCAGTCTCCATAACCGTCTATTTCCACACATCGCTGCTGCCTGTAACATCTCTAAACTTCAATGTTCACCATGGTTCACCGTCGCTGCGTAGACTTTTGTCAATCTACATTTAAGCTGCATTCACTCTTCATTGTTCTCGGAGCCTTTATGAATACCCTGTCGTGCATCCATTTATTCAGGAGAATCTGTTGATAAACCAGTGACCTTAGGTAGCCAGCCAATGCAGTGTTCAACGCTGTTTTTGTTACTTGCTACGGAATGCAACCGGATTCCCCAGGTTTAGTTGAAATGTAATATTCCGATTTCCACCTAACCACTTTCTCAATACAGCCAGCATTAGCGCTGCCATTGTCAAGATACAACATGACACCTCATCATCTTGAACATACGCTACCCTCATTTCTAAGCACACTTACATGCACAAACCAAGCGTTATCGATATCCAAACATGCGAAGATCAGGGAAATATTACCCATCTCAATCTACACCATTATAACATTATTAAACAAAAGCGCATCACATATAATATCATTAAAAAAAAACATGCAACCAGTCAGGCAAGAGAGAAGCTCCTCCGTCTCCAAAAACGCAGGTCAATTCTACACTATCCAACAGACCTTTCTATTATGGTGGGACGTTAAGGGAGTAGGCGTTCCACCAGCATAGCTCATTGGACCATGGTGGTTTGCTAACTTGACCACCACGTCAGGGTAGCTCAGCTATCGTTCGAGGGTCTTCACAGCAGGATCTATTTCCGTTCTTTGACAACTGGGCCCTTTGTGATTGAGACCAGTCAGTAGGGATCATATCTGATTGCCGTACGCCAGCTAACACTTCAGATAATCTGACCGAAACCTCTTGACTGACCGCTGTCCTTAAATACCTTTAGAACTAACGGATTTTGACGTGGTTCGCTTCCTTGTTGCAGATTGCTTACCGCTTCCTAGGCTTCTGTAAGTGTCGAAGGACCTATCTCAATATATTTAGTTCGAGGGTTTGACGGGGTAACGAACAACCAGGAAATGTCTGAGAGTTATTTATACTATTTCTCGCCCGTCGTTGTAGTTGTCTTCCACGAGAGTGAATCACAGATCTATCCTTTTCCTTTCTGGTCTCAATAGCCAATAACTTATTTTGGCCCACAGATGCAGAGGTGTTGAAATATCTGTCTCGTGTTACCCGTTAACGCTGCTTTCTCCATGTAATTGGATTTTTCTTCTCATGGTCATGGTGTTGACTCTTTTTCAGTCTATTTTTAATTTGCTTCCTCTTCTTATTGCACCTGGAGTCGACTGGAATGTGTTCACGTGCATCGACTATTGAGAGGCTGCTGAGACCCACTGACACTGACTAACTTTTTCTGAATGTCACTAACTGTTGTTTATAGTGGTTTCACTGCTCAGACTATCTAACCAAGCTCTGGTTTCGGTATTCTCGTCGTCGAGCCACACTCGAAATGGTGTTGTTGCTATGGTTCTTCTACTTCAGCCTAGGCACAGATATATGCGTGCTGAAACCAATGCTTGATTACTTTCTAAATACCTGCTCCAGAAGGAGCACCCATCTCTCACCGAGTCTATCGAGTGATAACTGATGGCAGTATAGTCTATCTCCGTCCCCCATTGAGTTGAGTTCAGTGTGAAGTGTGACAACCTGAACTGATACATTTCTGTGTGATGTTTGATGTTGTATATGCCTGTTCGTTCATTTGAAGTCTGTAGATGGCACGTTAGAAGATGTCTGTCTTTATGCCTGAAGCCTATGTTGGCGGAAAGAAAGACGGTTGTCTGAGCACAGTTGTAGCAGGTGATCGCTGTTATTTGTTCGTCTGACTGGGATTCCGAAGGTGCCACCTAAGTGCCTTTCTGGCTGACTTAGCCTACCTACTCGTGCAATGAAATGAGCATGTACAACCATACTGTTTGAAGGTTTGGCTTTCAGTAGTAGGCTAGACACCTTTTTTTGTAGAACTCATCCTTCACCTGATCGTGACTGCTGCCAGTAGGTGCGTAATGAGAGGATTGGAAAGAGACGACAGCGAGTTTTACTATTCCCTTCAGTTCTCATTGTGGTGTTGTGTTGGGCAGCACACGGACAGCTGTCGACTGGGATTTAGTCGAGCAGTGTACTTTCTATCTTAGCACTTGATGCTATACGTACACCTGGAAGACGGCGAGAACTGGTCATCGAGTCTCCATAAAGTTGAATGGTGAGTTTTGTGGATTCACCATGTTGGTTGGGTGGTGTTAAGTGACTAAGCGTGTCTGGGTTCTGAGCATGTGTCTCACAAAGACAGGACACATACATGACCCGAGTTGCTAGAGTGTTCCTAGTGAAGCTTGTTGTCCGATTTGATGGAGGGTGAGGATATTGAGAGCTCGAATGTGTGTAATTTGGAGCGTGGTTTCGGGAGATCGAAGATGCTGTTCTGTGAGCTGAAATTGTTGTTGAGAGTTGCAGAGGTGGGAGAAATTAGAGGATGGTGTAGGGATATTGACGAAGAGACGTGAAGACAGGTTAGAAGATAAAGATGTGGAAGGTGGACTTTCCACTGGCTGTTCACAGCACGGAAGACTGGTTCTTCTTGGGATACCTGAAAGAGAAGTGTTGGTGTTTGACGACAGGGCCGAGGGGATGTGTCTGCTTGAGGCTGATGACACTTGGCGTTTTTGAAGGTTTGGTTTGTTGTTTTCGAATCCGACTATGAACCCATGTGGCCGGCATTGACACGTCGCGGCTGCTAGGACTGTACCATTGTAATGGCTAGGCTTTTGTAATCTCTCTTCCCATAGGGAAGATAGGATCAGTATGGCACTCCTAGCCATCCGTGAGACACCTTACTGTTGTCACACTCGGATTCAGCGAGGAGTACGACTCCGTCCTCATACCCCCTATCACAGGGTAGCAGTTTACACTGTGAAGGTAACTGCTTTTTGTTTTACCACTATCCAACAGACCTTTCTATTATGGTGGGACGTTAAGGGAGTAGGCGTTCCACCAGCATAGCTCATTGGACCATGGTGGTTTGCTAACTTGACCACCACGTCAGGGTAGCTCAGCTATCGTTCGAGGGTCTTCACAGCAGGATCTATTTCCGTTCTTTGACAACTGGGCCCTTTGTGATTGAGACCAGTCAGTAGGGATCATATCTGATTGCCGTACGCCAGCTAACACTTCAGATAATCTGACCGAAACCTCTTGACTGACCGCTGTCCTTAAATACCTTTAGAACTAACGGATTTTGACGTGGTTCGCTTCCTTGTTGCAGATTGCTTACCGCTTCCTAGGCTTCTGTAAGTGTCGAAGGACCTATCTCAATATATTTAGTTCGAGGGTTTGACGGGGTAACGAACAACCAGGAAATGTCTGAGAGTTATTTATACTATTTCTCGCCCGTCGTTGTAGTTGTCTTCCACGAGAGTGAATCACAGATCTATCCTTTTCCTTTCTGGTCTCAATAGCCAATAACTTATTTTGGCCCACAGATGCAGAGGTGTTGAAATATCTGTCTCGTGTTACCCGTTAACGCTGCTTTCTCCATGTAATTGGATTTTTCTTCTCATGGTCATGGTGTTGACTCTTTTTCAGTCTATTTTTAATTTGCTTCCTCTTCTTATTGCACCTGGAGTCGACTGGAATGTGTTCACGTGCATCGACTATTGAGAGGCTGCTGAGACCCACTGACACTGACTAACTTTTTCTGAATGTCACTAACTGTTGTTTATAGTGGTTTCACTGCTCAGACTATCTAACCAAGCTCTGGTTTCGGTATTCTCGTCGTCGAGCCACACTCGAAATGGTGTTGTTGCTATGGTTCTTCTACTTCAGCCTAGGCACAGATATATGCGTGCTGAAACCAATGCTTGATTACTTTCTAAATACCTGCTCCAGAAGGAGCACCCATCTCTCACCGAGTCTATCGAGTGATAACTGATGGCAGTATAGTCTATCTCCGTCCCCCATTGAGTTGAGTTCAGTGTGAAGTGTGACAACCTGAACTGATACATTTCTGTGTGATGTTTGATGTTGTATATGCCTGTTCGTTCATTTGAAGTCTGTAGATGGCACGTTAGAAGATGTCTGTCTTTATGCCTGAAGCCTATGTTGGCGGAAAGAAAGACGGTTGTCTGAGCACAGTTGTAGCAGGTGATCGCTGTTATTTGTTCGTCTGACTGGGATTCCGAAGGTGCCACCTAAGTGCCTTTCTGGCTGACTTAGCCTACCTACTCGTGCAATGAAATGAGCATGTACAACCATACTGTTTGAAGGTTTGGCTTTCAGTAGTAGGCTAGACACCTTTTTTTGTAGAACTCATCCTTCACCTGATCGTGACTGCTGCCAGTAGGTGCGTAATGAGAGGATTGGAAAGAGACGACAGCGAGTTTTACTATTCCCTTCAGTTCTCATTGTGGTGTTGTGTTGGGCAGCACACGGACAGCTGTCGACTGGGATTTAGTCGAGCAGTGTACTTTCTATCTTAGCACTTGATGCTATACGTACACCTGGAAGACGGCGAGAACTGGTCATCGAGTCTCCATAAAGTTGAATGGTGAGTTTTGTGGATTCACCATGTTGGTTGGGTGGTGTTAAGTGACTAAGCGTGTCTGGGTTCTGAGCATGTGTCTCACAAAGACAGGACACATACATGACCCGAGTTGCTAGAGTGTTCCTAGTGAAGCTTGTTGTCCGATTTGATGGAGGGTGAGGATATTGAGAGCTCGAATGTGTGTAATTTGGAGCGTGGTTTCGGGAGATCGAAGATGCTGTTCTGTGAGCTGAAATTGTTGTTGAGAGTTGCAGAGGTGGGAGAAATTAGAGGATGGTGTAGGGATATTGACGAAGAGACGTGAAGACAGGTTAGAAGATAAAGATGTGGAAGGTGGACTTTCCACTGGCTGTCCACAGCACGGAAGACTGGTTCTTCTTGGGATACCTGAAAGAGAAGTGTTGGTGTTTGACGACAGGGCCGAGGGGATGTGTCTGCTTGAGGCTGATGACACTTGGCGTTTTTGAAGGTTTGGTTTGTTGTTTTCGAATCCGACTATGAACCCATGTGGCCGGCATTGACACGTCGCGGCTGCTAGGACTGTACCATTGTAATGGCTAGGCTTTTGTAATCTCTCTTCCCATAGGGAAGATAGGATCAGTATGGCACTCCTAGCCATCCGTGAGACACCTTACTGTTGTCACACTCGGATTCAGCGAGGAGTACGACTCCGTCCTCATACCCCCTATCACAGGGTAGCAGTTTACACTGTGAAGGTAACTGCTTTTTGTTTTACCACTATCCAACAGACCTTTCTATTATGGTGGGACGTTAAGGGAGTAGGCGTTCCACCAGCATAGCTCATTGGACCATGGTGGTTTGCTAACTTGACCACCACGTCAGGGTAGCTCAGCTATCGTTCGAGGGTCTTCACAGCAGGATCTATTTCCGTTCTTTGACAACTGGGCCCTTTGTGATTGAGACCAGTCAGTAGGGATCATATCTGATTGCCGTACGCCAGCTAACACTTCAGATAATCTGACCGAAACCTCTTGACTGACCGCTGTCCTTAAATACCTTTAGAACTAACGGATTTTGACGTGGTTCGCTTCCTTGTTGCAGATTGCTTACCGCTTCCTAGGCTTCTGTAAGTGTCGAAGGACCTATCTCAATATATTTAGTTCGAGGGTTTGACGGGGTAACGAACAACCAGGAAATGTCTGAGAGTTATTTATACTATTTCTCGCCCGTCGTTGTAGTTGTCTTCCACGAGAGTGAATCACAGATCTATCCTTTTCCTTTCTGGTCTCAATAGCCAATAACTTATTTTGGCCCACAGATGCAGAGGTGTTGAAATATCTGTCTCGTGTTACCCGTTAACGCTGCTTTCTCCATGTAATTGGATTTTTCTTCTCATGGTCATGGTGTTGACTCTTTTTCAGTCTATTTTTAATTTGCTTCCTCTTCTTATTGCACCTGGAGTCGACTGGAATGTGTTCACGTGCATCGACTATTGAGAGGCTGCTGAGACCCACTGACACTGACTAACTTTTTCTGAATGTCACTAACTGTTGTTTATAGTGGTTTCACTGCTCAGACTATCTAACCAAGCTCTGGTTTCGGTATTCTCGTCGTCGAGCCACACTCGAAATGGTGTTGTTGCTATGGTTCTTCTACTTCAGCCTAGGCACAGATATATGCGTGCTGAAACCAATGCTTGATTACTTTCTAAATACCTGCTCCAGAAGGAGCACCCATCTCTCACCGAGTCTATCGAGTGATAACTGATGGCAGTATAGTCTATCTCCGTCCCCCATTGAGTTGAGTTCAGTGTGAAGTGTGACAACCTGAACTGATACATTTCTGTGTGATGTTTGATGTTGTATATGCCTGTTCGTTCATTTGAAGTCTGTAGATGGCACGTTAGAAGATGTCTGTCTTTATGCCTGAAGCCTATGTTGGCGGAAAGAAAGACGGTTGTCTGAGCACAGTTGTAGCAGGTGATCGCTGTTATTTGTTCGTCTGACTGGGATTCCGAAGGTGCCACCTAAGTGCCTTTCTGGCTGACTTAGCCTACCTACTCGTGCAATGAAATGAGCATGTACAACCATACTGTTTGAAGGTTTGGCTTTCAGTAGTAGGCTAGACACCTTTTTTTGTAGAACTCATCCTTCACCTGATCGTGACTGCTGCCAGTAGGTGCGTAATGAGAGGATTGGAAAGAGACGACAGCGAGTTTTACTATTCCCTTCAGTTCTCATTGTGGTGTTGTGTTGGGCAGCACACGGACAGCTGTCGACTGGGATTTAGTCGAGCAGTGTACTTTCTATCTTAGCACTTGATGCTATACGTACACCTGGAAGACGGCGAGAACTGGTCATCGAGTCTCCATAAAGTTGAATGGTGAGTTTTGTGGATTCACCATGTTGGTTGGGTGGTGTTAAGTGACTAAGCGTGTCTGGGTTCTGAGCATGTGTCTCACAAAGACAGGACACATACATGACCCGAGTTGCTAGAGTGTTCCTAGTGAAGCTTGTTGTCCGATTTGATGGAGGGTGAGGATATTGAGAGCTCGAATGTGTGTAATTTGGAGCGTGGTTTCGGGAGATCGAAGATGCTGTTCTGTGAGCTGAAATTGTTGTTGAGAGTTGCAGAGGTGGGAGAAATTAGAGGATGGTGTAGGGATATTGACGAAGAGACGTGAAGACAGGTTAGAAGATAAAGATGTGGAAGGTGGACTTTCCACTGGCTGTCCACAGCACGGAAGACTGGTTCTTCTTGGGATACCTGAAAGAGAAGTGTTGGTGTTTGACGACAGGGCCGAGGGGATGTGTCTGCTTGAGGCTGATGACACTTGGCGTTTTTGAAGGTTTGGTTTGTTGTTTTCGAATCCGACTATGAACCCATGTGGCCGGCATTGACACGTCGCGGCTGCTAGGACTGTACCATTGTAATGGCTAGGCTTTTGTAATCTCTCTTCCCATAGGGAAGATAGGATCAGTATGGCACTCCTAGCCATCCGTGAGACACCTTACTGTTGTCACACTCGGATTCAGCGAGGAGTACGACTCCGTCCTCATACCCCCTATCACAGGGTAGCAGTTTACACTGTGAAGGTAACTGCTTTTTGTTTTACCACTATCCAACAGACCTTTCTATTATGGTGGGACGTTAAGGGAGTAGGCGTTCCACCAGCATAGCTCATTGGACCATGGTGGTTTGCTAACTTGACCACCACGTCAGGGTAGCTCAGCTATCGTTCGAGGGTCTTCACAGCAGGATCTATTTCCGTTCTTTGACAACTGGGCCCTTTGTGATTGAGACCAGTCAGTAGGGATCATATCTGATTGCCGTACGCCAGCTAACACTTCAGATAATCTGACCGAAACCTCTTGACTGACCGCTGTCCTTAAATACCTTTAGAACTAACGGATTTTGACGTGGTTCGCTTCCTTGTTGCAGATTGCTTACCGCTTCCTAGGCTTCTGTAAGTGTCGAAGGACCTATCTCAATATATTTAGTTCGAGGGTTTGACGGGGTAACGAACAACCAGGAAATGTCTGAGAGTTATTTATACTATTTCTCGCCCGTCGTTGTAGTTGTCTTCCACGAGAGTGAATCACAGATCTATCCTTTTCCTTTCTGGTCTCAATAGCCAATAACTTATTTTGGCCCACAGATGCAGAGGTGTTGAAATATCTGTCTCGTGTTACCCGTTAACGCTGCTTTCTCCATGTAATTGGATTTTTCTTCTCATGGTCATGGTGTTGACTCTTTTTCAGTCTATTTTTAATTTGCTTCCTCTTCTTATTGCACCTGGAGTCGACTGGAATGTGTTCACGTGCATCGACTATTGAGAGGCTGCTGAGACCCACTGACACTGACTAACTTTTTCTGAATGTCACTAACTGTTGTTTATAGTGGTTTCACTGCTCAGACTATCTAACCAAGCTCTGGTTTCGGTATTCTCGTCGTCGAGCCACACTCGAAATGGTGTTGTTGCTATGGTTCTTCTACTTCAGCCTAGGCACAGATATATGCGTGCTGAAACCAATGCTTGATTACTTTCTAAATACCTGCTCCAGAAGGAGCACCCATCTCTCACCGAGTCTATCGAGTGATAACTGATGGCAGTATAGTCTATCTCCGTCCCCCATTGAGTTGAGTTCAGTGTGAAGTGTGACAACCTGAACTGATACATTTCTGTGTGATGTTTGATGTTGTATATGCCTGTTCGTTCATTTGAAGTCTGTAGATGGCACGTTAGAAGATGTCTGTCTTTATGCCTGAAGCCTATGTTGGCGGAAAGAAAGACGGTTGTCTGAGCACAGTTGTAGCAGGTGATCGCTGTTATTTGTTCGTCTGACTGGGATTCCGAAGGTGCCACCTAAGTGCCTTTCTGGCTGACTTAGCCTACCTACTCGTGCAATGAAATGAGCATGTACAACCATACTGTTTGAAGGTTTGGCTTTCAGTAGTAGGCTAGACACCTTTTTTTGTAGAACTCATCCTTCACCTGATCGTGACTGCTGCCAGTAGGTGCGTAATGAGAGGATTGGAAAGAGACGACAGCGAGTTTTACTATTCCCTTCAGTTCTCATTGTGGTGTTGTGTTGGGCAGCACACGGACAGCTGTCGACTGGGATTTAGTCGAGCAGTGTACTTTCTATCTTAGCACTTGATGCTATACGTACACCTGGAAGACGGCGAGAACTGGTCATCGAGTCTCCATAAAGTTGAATGGTGAGTTTTGTGGATTCACCATGTTGGTTGGGTGGTGTTAAGTGACTAAGCGTGTCTGGGTTCTGAGCATGTGTCTCACAAAGACAGGACACATACATGACCCGAGTTGCTAGAGTGTTCCTAGTGAAGCTTGTTGTCCGATTTGATGGAGGGTGAGGATATTGAGAGCTCGAATGTGTGTAATTTGGAGCGTGGTTTCGGGAGATCGAAGATGCTGTTCTGTGAGCTGAAATTGTTGTTGAGAGTTGCAGAGGTGGGAGAAATTAGAGGATGGTGTAGGGATATTGACGAAGAGACGTGAAGACAGGTTAGAAGATAAAGATGTGGAAGGTGGACTTTCCACTGGCTGTCCACAGCACGGAAGACTGGTTCTTCTTGGGATACCTGAAAGAGAAGTGTTGGTGTTTGACGACAGGGCCGAGGGGATGTGTCTGCTTGAGGCTGATGACACTTGGCGTTTTTGAAGGTTTGGTTTGTTGTTTTCGAATCCGACTATGAACCCATGTGGCCGGCATTGACACGTCGCGGCTGCTAGGACTGTACCATTGTAATGGCTAGGCTTTTGTAATCTCTCTTCCCATAGGGAAGATAGGATCAGTATGGCACTCCTAGCCATCCGTGAGACACCTTACTGTTGTCACACTCGGATTCAGCGAGGAGTACGACTCCGTCCTCATACCCCCTATCACAGGGTAGCAGTTTACACTGTGAAGGTAACTGCTTTTTGTTTTACCACTATCCAACAGACCTTTCTATTATGGTGGGACGTTAAGGGAGTAGGCGTTCCACCAGCATAGCTCATTGGACCATGGTGGTTTGCTAACTTGACCACCACGTCAGGGTAGCTCAGCTATCGTTCGAGGGTCTTCACAGCAGGATCTATTTCCGTTCTTTGACAACTGGGCCCTTTGTGATTGAGACCAGTCAGTAGGGATCATATCTGATTGCCGTACGCCAGCTAACACTTCAGATAATCTGACCGAAACCTCTTGACTGACCGCTGTCCTTAAATACCTTTAGAACTAACGGATTTTGACGTGGTTCGCTTCCTTGTTGCAGATTGCTTACCGCTTCCTAGGCTTCTGTAAGTGTCGAAGGACCTATCTCAATATATTTAGTTCGAGGGTTTGACGGGGTAACGAACAACCAGGAAATGTCTGAGAGTTATTTATACTATTTCTCGCCCGTCGTTGTAGTTGTCTTCCACGAGAGTGAATCACAGATCTATCCTTTTCCTTTCTGGTCTCAATAGCCAATAACTTATTTTGGCCCACAGATGCAGAGGTGTTGAAATATCTGTCTCGTGTTACCCGTTAACGCTGCTTTCTCCATGTAATTGGATTTTTCTTCTCATGGTCATGGTGTTGACTCTTTTTCAGTCTATTTTTAATTTGCTTCCTCTTCTTATTGCACCTGGAGTCGACTGGAATGTGTTCACGTGCATCGACTATTGAGAGGCTGCTGAGACCCACTGACACTGACTAACTTTTTCTGAATGTCACTAACTGTTGTTTATAGTGGTTTCACTGCTCAGACTATCTAACCAAGCTCTGGTTTCGGTATTCTCGTCGTCGAGCCACACTCGAAATGGTGTTGTTGCTATGGTTCTTCTACTTCAGCCTAGGCACAGATATATGCGTGCTGAAACCAATGCTTGATTACTTTCTAAATACCTGCTCCAGAAGGAGCACCCATCTCTCACCGAGTCTATCGAGTGATAACTGATGGCAGTATAGTCTATCTCCGTCCCCCATTGAGTTGAGTTCAGTGTGAAGTGTGACAACCTGAACTGATACATTTCTGTGTGATGTTTGATGTTGTATATGCCTGTTCGTTCATTTGAAGTCTGTAGATGGCACGTTAGAAGATGTCTGTCTTTATGCCTGAAGCCTATGTTGGCGGAAAGAAAGACGGTTGTCTGAGCACAGTTGTAGCAGGTGATCGCTGTTATTTGTTCGTCTGACTGGGATTCCGAAGGTGCCACCTAAGTGCCTTTCTGGCTGACTTAGCCTACCTACTCGTGCAATGAAATGAGCATGTACAACCATACTGTTTGAAGGTTTGGCTTTCAGTAGTAGGCTAGACACCTTTTTTTGTAGAACTCATCCTTCACCTGATCGTGACTGCTGCCAGTAGGTGCGTAATGAGAGGATTGGAAAGAGACGACAGCGAGTTTTACTATTCCCTTCAGTTCTCATTGTGGTGTTGTGTTGGGCAGCACACGGACAGCTGTCAACTGGGATTTAGTCGAGCAGTGTACTTTCTATCTTAGCACTTGATGCTATACGTACACCTGGAAGACGGCGAGAACTGGTCATCGAGTCTCCATAAAGTTGAATGGTGAGTTTTGTGGATTCACCATGTTGGTTGGGTGGTGTTAAGTGACTAAGCGTGTCTGGGTTCTGAGCATGTGTCTCACAAAGACAGGACACATACATGACCCGAGTTGCTAGAGTGTTCCTAGTGAAGCTTGTTGTCCGATTTGATGGAGGGTGAGGATATTGAGAGCTCGAATGTGTGTAATTTGGAGCGTGGTTTCGGGAGATCGAAGATGCTGTTCTGTGAGCTGAAATTGTTGTTGAGAGTTGCAGAGGTGGGAGAAATTAGAGGATGGTGTAGGGATATTGACGAAGAGACGTGAAGACAGGTTAGAAGATAAAGATGTGGAAGGTGGACTTTCCACTGGCTGTCCACAGCACGGAAGACTGGTTCTTCTTGGGATACCTGAAAGAGAAGTGTTGGTGTTTGACGACAGGGCCGAGGGGATGTGTCTGCTTGAGGCTGATGACACTTGGCGTTTTTGAAGGTTTGGTTTGTTGTTTTCGAATCCGACTATGAACCCATGTGGCCGGCATTGACACGTCGCGGCTGCTAGGACTGTACCATTGTAATGGCTAGGCTTTTGTAATCTCTCTTCCCATAGGGAAGATAGGATCAGTATGGCACTCCTAGCCATCCGTGAGACACCTTACTGTTGTCACACTCGGATTCAGCGAGGAGTACGACTCCGTCCTCATACCCCCTATCACAGGGTAGCAGTTTACACTGTGAAGGTAACTGCTTTTTGTTTTACCACTATCCAACAGACCTTTCTATTATGGTGGGACGTTAAGGGAGTAGGCGTTCCACCAGCATAGCTCATTGGACCATGGTGGTTTGCTAACTTGACCACCACGTCAGGGTAGCTCAGCTATCGTTCGAGGGTCTTCACAGCAGGATCTATTTCCGTTCTTTGACAACTGGGCCCTTTGTGATTGAGACCAGTCAGTAGGGATCATATCTGATTGCCGTACGCCAGCTAACACTTCAGATAATCTGACCGAAACCTCTTGACTGACCGCTGTCCTTAAATACCTTTAGAACTAACGGATTTTGACGTGGTTCGCTTCCTTGTTGCAGATTGCTTACCGCTTCCTAGGCTTCTGTAAGTGTCGAAGGACCTATCTCAATATATTTAGTTCGAGGGTTTGACGGGGTAACGAACAACCAGGAAATGTCTGAGAGTTATTTATACTATTTCTCGCCCGTCGTTGTAGTTGTCTTCCACGAGAGTGAATCACAGATCTATCCTTTTCCTTTCTGGTCTCAATAGCCAATAACTTATTTTGGCCCACAGATGCAGAGGTGTTGAAATATCTGTCTCGTGTTACCCGTTAACGCTGCTTTCTCCATGTAATTGGATTTTTCTTCTCATGGTCATGGTGTTGACTCTTTTTCAGTCTATTTTTAATTTGCTTCCTCTTCTTATTGCACCTGGAGTCGACTGGAATGTGTTCACGTGCATCGACTATTGAGAGGCTGCTGAGACCCACTGACACTGACTAACTTTTTCTGAATGTCACTAACTGTTGTTTATAGTGGTTTCACTGCTCAGACTATCTAACCAAGCTCTGGTTTCGGTATTCTCGTCGTCGAGCCACACTCGAAATGGTGTTGTTGCTATGGTTCTTCTACTTCAGCCTAGGCACAGATATATGCGTGCTGAAACCAATGCTTGATTACTTTCTAAATACCTGCTCCAGAAGGAGCACCCATCTCTCACCGAGTCTATCGAGTGATAACTGATGGCAGTATAGTCTATCTCCGTCCCCCATTGAGTTGAGTTCAGTGTGAAGTGTGACAACCTGAACTGATACATTTCTGTGTGATGTTTGATGTTGTATATGCCTGTTCGTTCATTTGAAGTCTGTAGATGGCACGTTAGAAGATGTCTGTCTTTATGCCTGAAGCCTATGTTGGCGGAAAGAAAGACGGTTGTCTGAGCACAGTTGTAGCAGGTGATCGCTGTTATTTGTTCGTCTGACTGGGATTCCGAAGGTGCCACCTAAGTGCCTTTCTGGCTGACTTAGCCTACCTACTCGTGCAATGAAATGAGCATGTACAACCATACTGTTTGAAGGTTTGGCTTTCAGTAGTAGGCTAGACACCTTTTTTTGTAGAACTCATCCTTCACCTGATCGTGACTGCTGCCAGTAGGTGCGTAATGAGAGGATTGGAAAGAGACGACAGCGAGTTTTACTATTCCCTTCAGTTCTCATTGTGGTGTTGTGTTGGGCAGCACACGGACAGCTGTCGACTGGGATTTAGTCGAGCAGTGTACTTTCTATCTTAGCACTTGATGCTATACGTACACCTGGAAGACGGCGAGAACTGGTCATCGAGTCTCCATAAAGTTGAATGGTGAGTTTTGTGGATTCACCATGTTGGTTGGGTGGTGTTAAGTGACTAAGCGTGTCTGGGTTCTGAGCATGTGTCTCACAAAGACAGGACACATACATGACCCGAGTTGCTAGAGTGTTCCTAGTGAAGCTTGTTGTCCGATTTGATGGAGGGTGAGGATATTGAGAGCTCGAATGTGTGTAATTTGGAGCGTGGTTTCGGGAGATCGAAGATGCTGTTCTGTGAGCTGAAATTGTTGTTGAGAGTTGCAGAGGTGGGAGAAATTAGAGGATGGTGTAGGGATATTGACGAAGAGACGTGAAGACAGGTTAGAAGATAAAGATGTGGAAGGTGGACTTTCCACTGGCTGTTCACAGCACGGAAGACTGGTTCTTCTTGGGATACCTGAAAGAGAAGTGTTGGTGTTTGACGACAGGGCCGAGGGGATGTGTCTGCTTGAGGCTGATGACACTTGGCGTTTTTGAAGGTTTGGTTTGTTGTTTTCGAATCCGACTATGAACCCATGTGGCCGGCATTGACACGTCGCGGCTGCTAGGACTGTACCATTGTAATGGCTAGGCTTTTGTAATCTCTCTTCCCATAGGGAAGATAGGATCAGTATGGCACTCCTAGCCATCCGTGAGACACCTTACTGTTGTCACACTCGGATTCAGCGAGGAGTACGACTCCGTCCTCATACCCCCTATCACAGGGTAGCAGTTTACACTGTGAAGGTAACTGCTTTTTGTTTTACCACTATCCAACAGACCTTTCTATTATGGTGGGACGTTAAGGGAGTAGGCGTTCCACCAGCATAGCTCATTGGACCATGGTGGTTTGCTAACTTGACCACCACGTCAGGGTAGCTCAGCTATCGTTCGAGGGTCTTCACAGCAGGATCTATTTCCGTTCTTTGACAACTGGGCCCTTTGTGATTGAGACCAGTCAGTAGGGATCATATCTGATTGCCGTACGCCAGCTAACACTTCAGATAATCTGACCGAAACCTCTTGACTGACCGCTGTCCTTAAATACCTTTAGAACTAACGGATTTTGACGTGGTTCGCTTCCTTGTTGCAGATTGCTTACCGCTTCCTAGGCTTCTGTAAGTGTCGAAGGACCTATCTCAATATATTTAGTTCGAGGGTTTGACGGGGTAACGAACAACCAGGAAATGTCTGAGAGTTATTTATACTATTTCTCGCCCGTCGTTGTAGTTGTCTTCCACGAGAGTGAATCACAGATCTATCCTTTTCCTTTCTGGTCTCAATAGCCAATAACTTATTTTGGCCCACAGATGCAGAGGTGTTGAAATATCTGTCTCGTGTTACCCGTTAACGCTGCTTTCTCCATGTAATTGGATTTTTCTTCTCATGGTCATGGTGTTGACTCTTTTTCAGTCTATTTTTAATTTGCTTCCTCTTCTTATTGCACCTGGAGTCGACTGGAATGTGTTCACGTGCATCGACTATTGAGAGGCTGCTGAGACCCACTGACACTGACTAACTTTTTCTGAATGTCACTAACTGTTGTTTATAGTGGTTTCACTGCTCAGACTATCTAACCAAGCTCTGGTTTCGGTATTCTCGTCGTCGAGCCACACTCGAAATGGTGTTGTTGCTATGGTTCTTCTACTTCAGCCTAGGCACAGATATATGCGTGCTGAAACCAATGCTTGATTACTTTCTAAATACCTGCTCCAGAAGGAGCACCCATCTCTCACCGAGTCTATCGAGTGATAACTGATGGCAGTATAGTCTATCTCCGTCCCCCATTGAGTTGAGTTCAGTGTGAAGTGTGACAACCTGAACTGATACATTTCTGTGTGATGTTTGATGTTGTATATGCCTGTTCGTTCATTTGAAGTCTGTAGATGGCACGTTAGAAGATGTCTGTCTTTATGCCTGAAGCCTATGTTGGCGGAAAGAAAGACGGTTGTCTGAGCACAGTTGTAGCAGGTGATCGCTGTTATTTGTTCGTCTGACTGGGATTCCGAAGGTGCCACCTAAGTGCCTTTCTGGCTGACTTAGCCTACCTACTCGTGCAATGAAATGAGCATGTACAACCATACTGTTTGAAGGTTTGGCTTTCAGTAGTAGGCTAGACACCTTTTTTTGTAGAACTCATCCTTCACCTGATCGTGACTGCTGCCAGTAGGTGCGTAATGAGAGGATTGGAAAGAGACGACAGCGAGTTTTACTATTCCCTTCAGTTCTCATTGTGGTGTTGTGTTGGGCAGCACACGGACAGCTGTCAACTGGGATTTAGTCGAGCAGTGTACTTTCTATCTTAGCACTTGATGCTATACGTACACCTGGAAGACGGCGAGAACTGGTCATCGAGTCTCCATAAAGTTGAATGGTGAGTTTTGTGGATTCACCATGTTGGTTGGGTGGTGTTAAGTGACTAAGCGTGTCTGGGTTCTGAGCATGTGTCTCACAAAGACAGGACACATACATGACCCGAGTTTCTAGAGTGTTCCTAGTGAAGCTTGTTGTCCGATTTGATGGAGGGTGAGGATATTGAGAGCTCGAATGTGTGTAATTTGGAGCGTGGTTTCGGGAGATCGAAGATGCTGTTCTGTGAGCTGAAATTGTTGTTGAGAGTTGCAGAGGTGGGAGAAATTAGAGGATGGTGTAGGGATATTGACGAAGAGACGTGAAGACAGGTTAGAAGATAAAGATGTGGAAGGTGGACTTTCCACTGGCTGTTCACAGCACGGAAGACTGGTTCTTCTTGGGATACCTGAAAGAGAAGTGTTGGTGTTTGACGACAGGGCCGAGGGGATGTGTCTGCTTGAGGCTGATGACACTTGGCGTTTTTGAAGGTTTGGTTTGTTGTTTTCGAATCCGACTATGAACCCATGTGGCCGGCATTGACACGTCGCGGCTGCTAGGACTGTACCATTGTAATGGCTAGGCTTTTGTAATCTCTCTTCCCATAGGGAAGATAGGATCAGTATGGCACTCCTAGCCATCCGTGAGACACCTTACTGTTGTCACACTCGGATTCAGCGAGGAGTACGACTCCGTCCTCATACCCCCTATCACAGGGTAGCAGTTTACACTGTGAAGGTAACTGCTTTTTGTTTTACCACTATCCAACAGACCTTTCTATTATGGTGGGACGTTAAGGGAGTAGGCGTTCCACCAGCATAGCTCATTGGACCATGGTGGTTTGCTAACTTGACCACCACGTCAGGGTAGCTCAGCTATCGTTCGAGGGTCTTCACAGCAGGATCTATTTCCGTTCTTTGACAACTGGGCCCTTTGTGATTGAGACCAGTCAGTAGGGATCATGTCTGATTGCCGTACGCCAGCTAACACTTCAGATAATCTGACCGAAACCTCTTGACTGACCGCTGTCCTTAAATACCTTTAGAACTAACGGATTTTGACGTGGTTCGCTTCCTTGTTGCAGATTGCTTACCGCTTCCTAGGCTTCTGTAAGTGTCGAAGGACCTATCTCAATATATTTAGTTCGAGGGTTTGACGGGGTAACGAACAACCAGGAAATGTCTGAGAGTTATTTATACTATTTCTCGCCCGTCGTTGTAGTTGTCTTCCACGAGAGTGAATCACAGATCTATCCTTTTCCTTTCTGGTCTCAATAGCCAATAACTTATTTTGGCCCACAGATGCAGAGGTGTTGAAATATCTGTCTCGTGTTACCCGTTAACGCTGCTTTCTCCATGTAATTGGATTTTTCTTCTCATGGTCATGGTGTTGACTCTTTTTCAGTCTATTTTTAATTTGCTTCCTCTTCTTATTGCACCTGGAGTCGACTGGAATGTGTTCACGTGCATCGACTATTGAGAGGCTGCTGAGACCCACTGACACTGACTAACTTTTTCTGAATGTCACTAACTGTTGTTTATAGTGGTTTCACTGCTCAGACTATCTAACCAAGCTCTGGTTTCGGTATTCTCGTCGTCGAGCCACACTCGAAATGGTGTTGTTGCTATGGTTCTTCTACTTCAGCCTAGGCACAGATATATGCGTGCTGAAACCAATGCTTGATTACTTTCTAAATACCTGCTCCAGAAGGAGCACCCATCTCTCACCGAGTCTATCGAGTGATAACTGATGGCAGTATAGTCTATCTCCGTCCCCCATTGAGTTGAGTTCAGTGTGAAGTGTGACAACCTGAACTGATACATTTCTGTGTGATGTTTGATGTTGTATATGCCTGTTCGTTCATTTGAAGTCTGTAGATGGCACGTTAGAAGATGTCTGTCTTTATGCCTGAAGCCTATGTTGGCGGAAAGAAAGACGGTTGTCTGAGCACAGTTGTAGCAGGTGATCGCTGTTATTTGTTCGTCTGACTGGGATTCCGAAGGTGCCACCTAAGTGCCTTTCTGGCTGACTTAGCCTACCTACTCGTGCAATGAAATGAGCATGTACAACCATACTGTTTGAAGGTTTGGCTTTCAGTAGTAGGCTAGACACCTTTTTTTGTAGAACTCATCCTTCACCTGATCGTGACTGCTGCCAGTAGGTGCGTAATGAGAGGATTGGAAAGAGACGACAGCGAGTTTTACTATTCCCTTCAGTTCTCATTGTGGTGTTGTGTTGGGCAGCACACGGACAGCTGTCGACTGGGATTTAGTCGAGCAGTGTACTTTCTATCTTAGCACTTGATGCTATACGTACACCTGGAAGACGGCGAGAACTGGTCATCGAGTCTCCATAAAGTTGAATGGTGAGTTTTGTGGATTCACCATGTTGGTTGGGTGGTGTTAAGTGACTAAGCGTGTCTGGGTTCTGAGCATGTGTCTCACAAAGACAGGACACATACATGACCCGAGTTTCTAGAGTGTTCCTAGTGAAGCTTGTTGTCCGATTTGATGGAGGGTGAGGATATTGAGAGCTCGAATGTGTGTAATTTGGAGCGTGGTTTCGGGAGATCGAAGATGCTGTTCTGTGAGCTGAAATTGTTGTTGAGAGTTGCAGAGGTGGAAGAAATTACTGGATTTTTGGCTAATATTCATGGGTTCCTAGGTGGTTTGTTTCCATTTGGGGATATATTTTTTTGATTTTTATCTTGTTTTGTTTCCATTCTTTTTTTGTGTTTTTTCATTCTTTTGCACTCTGCACTGTTTTAAATAATTTTTGAGCTGAGATTTTCATTCGGTGGTATTTTTTTGCTTTCTTGGATGTCCCAAGTTATTGGTTGGTTTTTAGTTTGATGCGTTTACTTTTTAATGTTGCACTGAAATTTTATTTGTTTCATCCTGTTTTTGGTATGTGATTGATTTCGTTTCCTGTTTTGTTTTTCTGGTTAGGCTATTCTGCTGCTTGCTTGTTGTTTCCTGCCCGGAATATGTTTTTCTAATAGGTAATTGGATTTCTTTTTTATGATTGATTCTATTGCTGTTGCCGGATTTGTTTATGAGGTTGGCACATGGGTTTTTTTCTTGGAATTTGCGGTTGGTAAAATATTTGATTCTCTTGTTGTGTGCATCACTCTGGCAGTTGTGAGGTGTGTAGTTTGAAGAATGATGCATGGGATTGGCCTTTAGGATATATTTCTCGGATCTTGTAGTCCTCGAATCTGTTTCACTTTGTCATGTTCGGCCTTCACGAAAACAATTTCTGTGCTTTGTACAGCTGGAAATTATTGACGGCTCCTACTTTTTTGATGGTATTTTGATCTCATTTACTGTAACTCCCGTCTTCTATGTTTATCTGTCTCACTTCGTCTTCACTATCTGCATTTGTCGCCAACACAAGGTTAGTGCTCTCCTCTCAACTTCGCGCTGTGACCATCCCTAATGATCGAAGACAGTAAAATACCGTCTGCAGTCTTTTAGAAGCACGCTACTAGTTTCCTACCAAAACTCGAAATGAAAGAATCCAGTGGGCAAAGTAAACATCAAGTTTCACTCCCTGTACCACCAGAATCTCACTTCTTGCATGTGTGCAGTATTTCTGGGAAATGTGTGTTGGAACTGACTGTACCCACTCACTGTTCCTCACCTAGACAATATAGTAGATTTGCGAAATGCACCTAATGAGTGTCCGCAGTTTCATTGACTAGTTCTTATGGTTTCACCTTTGGAGTTATAGTAATTTTATTGTGTCGTAACGTTCTCTGCTGAATCACCTTATATGTACCGTCCATATGAATGGATGTGAAGTTGCTGAAAGTGGTAAAAACGTTTGTCAATATCTGTTTGTAGTATCCACCCAGGCAGTCACTGACTGCTGTTAGGACAATTTAGAGGGCGATCTGCACCAAAACTATTGATTTCACTTCATAAGGAGGAACATATAGATATGGTTATAGTAGCAAGTAGGAAAACTGAGTCAATAGAAATGCATGGTGGAAACACCTACAGTATTCTAATGAATAACGTTGATTGTCTGCAGTTTAGTTCTAGTAATCATGTGTTTCAGCTGCACAACAACTTGAAATATCTCTGTGAACCATCTTTGGATGTGATCCGTAGATGATTATCATTCTTTTGGAATTGCCTGCTCAGAATTTTACCGCGTTCTAGTTCTGGTATGTGTGCATCTACGTTATAATAAACATTGAAAGCCTTTTTCCATTCAGTTTGAGGACAAGAGAACCAAGTTTGTATCTAGGGAGGAAATGACTGCATTTATATAGCGTTTTTCTTCCGGTCGCAATCTACCCATCATAAATAGACACGTCTCACATCGAAACTCGGTGGTGAAGCATATTTGTCAGACAGACAAAAGCAACGTAGAACATTATATTGTTGCCTAATGGTCGAGTATGCCACACCTCGTATTACTACATCAAGAAAGAAAGTGCACTGTAAGTTCATGTTGGCCATTAAATAAAGTCATTAACCTTTAATCAACGGTCAGCAAAAGACAGTGGGTTACCGCAACATCAAGTTTGATGCAGAAAGACTTAATCCAGCTTGATTAATTTACTATGGTCAACGAAAGTTACTCAGAGCAAATTTATTAACAGTCTTCATCATGTCTGTAAGCAGTTGTCGGTAGTGAAAGCGAAAGAGATATTGAATGCTCATGGGTTAGGTAATTCTTGGTGAATGCTTAGGCTTATTAAGAAAACTGTCATTAGAAACATAATCAGTTAAATTATCGTAGAAAAGCATGAATCTCTTAGAATAGGCATCTGGAGTGTTGAGCAAAACGCTTAAGAACATTTTAATTATCTTTTATCCGGATATGCAGCCCAAACCTTGATGTTTTGTCGATGTCGTTCCTGTAAATCACACTGAATCTGAGAAGGCTGTTTCAAGTCCAAAATCATGCAGAGCAACAAGGCCTGTCCGTTTGCAATCAAGCTTTAAAAATGCGACTAGAAATTCGACAAGGACTGGCTGACTCTCCTGAGTGCACTTGATTTACGTCGCGTTAGCAGACGACGTGTTCTGTTGTGTAGATATGCCGATAAATTGAAAAGTCACCTGAACGCCTTTAGTAAAAATCTGGATGTGCTGGGTAAACGCTTCGCATCTGCGAGATGTAGGGTAGTGCTTCAGGTTTTGTTTTCACCAATTTCTCGTTTGCTGACATGATTTCGGTCGGAGTTCAAAAGCTCTGTCTAGCATTTGCCAATTTATATCGTTCATAGTATAATTGAGATATCAAACTACTTACAGGAGTGTGTCTATGCTGATGGGCTTTAGGCTCTGCTATTTTTTACTTTTTTTAGACGTGGCTCTTGAAAGTGGGAAATGCTGAAGGATTACGACTGCGTCCCGTCTAAAACTAGATTAATCTAGTTTTTGATAATGGGTGTCTGCGTACCATTGCTTTGGTCTTGATGGAAAAGCTATTCCCGATAAATCATAGTCCGTAATCTCTCACTGTAGTTTGAAGTTTTGAGGAACGATGAGATCATACGTGTAAGTTTGGGATTTAATAGGTGGAAAAAGTAATTGGTAATGCCGTTCTAAAAGTACCCTGAAGTAACCAAGGCCACAATATATATATATATATATATATATATATATATATATATATATATATATATATATATATATATATATAGTTGTGGTTCAAGTGTTCAGTTGCATGTATTACTTGGCAACAGAGGACAGTGCAAACTGGTTCTAATGAACGATTTTAGCCAGCATCTTAAATACTAATACATAGTGTTTTGAACCTCAGCGCTGAAGATGCATGTCACACGTTAAAGAGTAGCGACCATGTCACAATAATGGGTTAGGAAAGCAGTCATCCGTTCAGTGTCCATGAAGAGGAAAATGTAACAGTGAGCGGTAATATTCACTCGTAACCACTTCGTTTAACTTAACTCAGTGATTTGCACATGTGAGATCTATACATTTTAATAATTATGTTTGCACTAAGTGGTAAGGTCACAAGTGGGATCACAGCAAATTCAAACGTGAATGTTGGCAGCTACACAATCACCATGGGGAGTTGCAGTGCAGTTTTTGACATTAAATGCGATAACAGATCTAAAAGGAAGGGAATCACTATCTCCTAAGTGGTGACTATCTCTAACTGGAAAGTGAATCATATTTTTTGCAAATCGACACTGCGTCACGCTCACTGTTTACCAGCCAGGCATCTGGAGGAATTCGAATTTACCCAAATTCACAAATCGTCTCGAGTGCACTAAGCAGTCAGCCTGAAATCGTGATAGCACATTGCGATACGCGAACTATGACAACTTGTTTTACTAAGATGACTTCATCCTACAAATGATCATTTCTAAATCATCACACAATACCAAGTTGTTTCAAACACTACAACTCTCTTCCACGAGTAGAAGTACGTCGCAGCACCACAAACTCAAAGGAGGCAGTACACTTATCAGAGGCAATTTCTACAAGTGGCATGTAACTTAAAAGGCGAAATACATCCCTTGCTGATGATCAGAAAACTGGCAACGAACCTAGATCTATCTACTTCAGAAGATCTATTGAAATAAAACCTCGCTGCATTATTGTTGGCGCGCATACTAGGTATCTAAACGTGCGTGAATACACCACTGGAGATAAAGCACAGTGTAATTTAGTTTTTTTATTGTAATAGTGTAGTAAAAACCGTGGTTACGAATGAATGCACGAGGTTGGTTTGCCTGGCATTCAGTGGATTTCGAGGAAATAAGGTTATTTAACGTGGCCTTCAAGAGACAGTGAAAACTGGTGGATACATCCCACTGTTCGCTTTTAGAGAGCGAAAGGAAGTCAGAAACAACTTGACTTCACCAATGCATTCCTTATTGGATGTGGGTTAGGTGAGTTATCAGAACATGCGCTCAGAGGGAAAGTGATCCAGAATAATAATACGCTATCTAGATTGAAATTGACAGTGAATGACGAGAAGTCGTCTTTTTTGCCCATCTACTTTTCACAGGCGAGATGTTGTGCACAATATGTACACCATCGTGTATAGTAAAACAGCACAGATCATTTAAAATAATTCAGACTGCCTAAAATCACTCTCTATTCTCCGAGAGCAGATATGGTTATATCTCCTTGAAGTCATTTGTGTGATTATCTGACTGTTTGAGAAGTGTAATCAGCAGGGTTTTGAAGTACCGCGAAGTAACCAACATCATCAGATATTTCTCCCATCGTATTTCATGCATACGCTTCAGCGTAATAATATATCTGCTGTTCTGCCACTTGTTCTGTCTTCCAAGAAAAGAACTGACCAACTGTCACCTTGTTAATACCGTCTCACATCAGCAGTGAGAGTCCACTGAGTGTGATGGCTTGGACATGTTCTGCACATGTCGAACGGCCGATCATCTGAAAGTGGAACGTTAGCCATTCAGAGCTAAAAGCAGCCAAATTAATTCTCCCGACCACTTCATATAACCCTGACAGTTTTTTGAGCCACTTTGAGGGCTATATTGCTAGTATTTTTGATGTGATGGAGTTCACTAATCAAAGAATCACGACCACGTTTCTCGAAGACCAGTATATCGTAGATTATATGTAAGTATTATCAGGCAACCGCTCATAAATCATCGGGTTCCACTCTCGAAGATCACTCACTTACCCGGAAATAGAAAAGGCGGCGAGATAAACAAGTGTAATACGTCAGTGCCTGTACAAACTGCAACGAATCTTCTAATGCCCCTGACTGTTTCTAGGACGTCGCATTCATTTTGCCTCTTCGACCAGTATGATATCTGCAGTTGGGTTCACCTGATCTCTCTGGAGACACGACTATCGTGAAATGCCTCTGGGACGTAGAGCTTACTGTGAGGACTTGGGTAATCTTATTGCACACCACATCAGGGAAGTGCGAATAGTCTTCATCCTCCCGTTTTTCACCTCACACTTATCCCCTTTTTTGTGCCATTCTTCTTATGTTCACTGTTCCCTCGTGTACTCATGAAAAGTGTGGTAACTGGAGCTCGCTCACTCGCATGCCATTTTCTGGTTTGATGTTCTTTTTATCGCCTCATTATACCAGATGTGCATTAAGCTAGATAAGCGAAAATTTTGGCGTGTTTAACCGTTTGATTGCTGATTTTCAATCGTTTGATCAATACTCATCTGTCTCAGTGTGAATCCTATCTAATATAAGGCTTACATTTCTAATCAACTTTCAATTTTTTCTTCCATTACAGTTTATGTCAGAAATTATCTTGATGGAATAGCGGGGATAGTCTCATTTCATCTACCATTTGTGTTCCTTTGGAAGTTTGGCCTAGTCGTGGTTACTGTCGTAGTCGATTATTTGGACATTGGTCGAATTTGTCGGTTCATGGGTGCTTGGGCTGGTCTTTTTTGTTGACAAAATTAACTTTAATAAGCTTTGTGTGCTTAAACATGATAAACGGGTCTGAGCACTTGTGTGTGTTTCAGTTTCTATGCTTATATTGTATTCAGGCAATTCCACTTCGTATAGCTCGTTTTGTCGCAGTTTGTTCGTATATAACATTTGGCATATTGTTTGGCTATGCTTGTGTCACTTTGCTTTCGATATAAACTGCGGTGGTGATAAAATCGAGGTTTGATAGTCATCCTACGCTAAGAAGGCAATATCTCAGAGATGCCACATATTATATATTCTTTTTGGAGACGATGTGTTCTTGTTTCGTTTGTTTTAGAACTGGTGTAGAAATCTAGAGAGCCTCTCCGCATTACTTATCACCTGGTGTTTATAAGCGTGCCGAAAATTTCTTTAGATTGAATCAGTGCGTTTTACTTTACAGCTTTTCCATGGAATCCTTGAGCATTTGCTTTGTGTACGTCAGACAGACTGGATGAAGGTTGGACCTCACACACAGGTGCCACATTTCACTGTAGTATACAGAGGGCAGATGGACAGGAAAAGAGTGATACCAAAGGTGTGGAAGCGTCACAGAACAAGCAAAACTAAGATGAGGGTTAGTGCTAATATTCAAGCTTTAGAATATGTCAAAACGTTAGTGTATCTGCGTCATAATGATCGATTTTTGACCACGCCTCAAAGGGCCATCAATCACTGGTTCTTTTCTTCTTGGTGACCCAGCCAGTGAGCCTACATCGTCCCACACTTCTCAAATCAGTGGTCAGGGTCTTCATGGTCTGGTGCCCTTGAACCTTCTTCCAACAAAATATAGCTTCCTTTATCGTGGAGGTAGGTGATGACTCAGCATGTGCAGTACATGTTCAATCCACCTCAGTTGACTAAGTTCATAACTTTATCCATTGGCTTGTCTGTCTTGTCTATGACCCTTCGTTTGATCTAAACACGGTGATTCTACCGAACGCGACCAACAGTCAAAACTTTGCAACCGCTTCATGTCGTCCGATTACAACGGCCACGTCTCACAGCTGGACAGGACAGACTGCAGCGTAGTACACTTTTCTTTTATACGTAGTCGGATATCTCATCCGTTGGGGTCACAGACGATGGAAGCTGACGAATGCTAAACGGGTTTACTTATGCTAACTGAGGTATCGTCAGCAACCAGCCCGTTCGGGCTGATGCAACTTCTCAGGCAAGTGAAGCGATTGACACATCCCACCACTCTGCTCCCCATTCCTAAATTGGGAGTATCTCTAACACACATGTCCTAGAGGGTCGTCTTGCTTTTAACAGACGACAGCGGAACGTACTGACCAATATCTGCTACCTTGACGTGGTCGGGCTTACGTACTTCACTGAGCTTTGCTGGTGGAAACCCTGTTCCCTCGAGGTCCTACCATGTCTGTCTGACACTTATAGTGTAAACTACCACACTGTGGTGGGTGTCCAAGGCGAGGTTACACTGTTGCTATCTCTGTGGGGTGTGACACCAGTGAGGCGTTTTCTCCGGATGCCCAGCAGTCCTACGCTAATACCAAAGGAAGGGTTGGGGGTTGCAAAGGGTCAGTCCTCTAAATAGCAACCCTGAACTTCACCACAGTACTGTGACAATGGGTATTCATAATGGGACTAAAAGCGAAAAACCAAAAGGCTCAAAAGACCATGGTATTACAGGCCTCAGCAGATATCCCACAGGCTCTGCGACCACACACTATCTCTTCATTTTTAGGTACAGCTCAGAAACAACTAGCCTTCAAAGGTGCTGGCAGCCGGAAAGTGTCAGCCACCCGCATGCTTCCCGTAGGACACAAGACTTAACCGAACATGATCCATCCTCTTCGACCCTGTCTCTTCCCATCGCTTCACCCGCTGATACTTAAATAGGGCCTCATACGCTTTGCCTACCTCTAACTCAGCAACCATCACCAACGATCAAAAACTCGTCCATAGTCTGCTTAAGAACCCTCATTGTTTCCTTGTACTTCTTTTCGACGTTCTGAGTCCATCCCAATTCGGGGGGCAAGCATCGTTCGCCAGAATTATGGAATCTCTAGGTATGGATGTGCGCCGCATGTCCGATACTCATATACAGGGTCTGAAAGGTGGTTATTAATTACTGTCATTGGGAACCTTCAAAATTCACCTCAATCGTGATAACAGACTCGATGGCCAACACTCGTGGACTCGATGATGTACCCGTAGCATTGAGTTGTAGAGCGGAAGGTACGCTCCTCAGCTAGATCCAAGTAAACAGCCGTCCATTCGCCTTTCGGCTGAAAAAGTGTATAGGAAATAAGGAATCGGGGGGCTAATCTTAGTCTCTTCCAACGCACCCACCTACTGCAGTTTAAGTGTCACAAAGAATGAACTCTTTGAGCAACTGACGATGTTACCACAGCAAGCAAAGCCTTCAGAATTGGCCATAATGGCAAGTGATTTTAACGCTCAAGTAGGGAAGCTGAGGGAATCAAAAAGGCGCCTTAAGGTGCTTACGGGTCCCCAAGTCAAAGAGAAAATAAACGTGATCGTCCGTTGGGATTTTGTTGTGCCAGTCACTTGTTTCTCGCCAGCCTTAACTTGAGGTATATGGAGAGACACCGTATTAACATGCGTCACCCGACTTTGAAATGACGACAGATACGGATAGATCATATCAATATACTCTATCTTTGGGGTATTGTCACTTCCGTAGTGCTCATTCGGAATCCAAAGAAGCGGCGCACAGGCTTGTCCATATATGTGCACGGTTGGCCGTAGGATGGCAGAGAGGCTCATCTGTACTCGACAAGCACCTGAGAAACTAAAGATGTGTAGAGAGGAACTAGGGAGGCACTAATCTAAGTGTGACATGAATATTCCACCCGAAGAAACCTGGCATGGTATTGCCTGCTGTAGAAAGACCGGCAAGCACGGCCAGTAAAACACACCGGATGGTCGGAAATCGTAAGTCGGCTTCCGCAACCTCATTCAAAATGGTCAGTGAGAGAAGACTGACCAAGATGGAGACGGAAAGCAACTTAAACGCGAGTTGACCGGTAGTCTTCGAAGTGATCGTGGGCAGTGCTGCGTGGGTCGCACCCAGCAACCATTCAGGCTTATCGAGGATACCGGCAAGATGAAGACGGTGGTGATTGGAACCGCTGCTGAGATGGATGAGGTGCCAATAACTGTTTAGAACAGATGGCTGGAGCGTCAGGAAGAACGCTTTGAAGGGCAGTTCAACTGGTTCTCAGGAATGCTTCAGTCGTTCAACATCCAGACTGCATCCAAATGCAAGTATCTGGCTGCGGAGTGTCGACTGAATGTAAAACGCAGGTCAAAGCTGTCTACCAAAACTCATGCGGATGTGCCATGACCTAAGAGGACTGAACGACTCCCTGGTTGACTCGTAGCATGTAGACGTCAATGTCCTGGAGGGTGACAGCCCTGATTCCCCTCTGATAACCCGAATCGAAATTCTCTCCCTTCTCATCGAGTAAGATGATCGTTTTAATAGACCAGTCTGACGGCACTACCTTGACTTGCACACGATACCTCGTACCTCCGTTACTGTACTCAGTAATCACCTACATCAATCCGTACTAACTCCTGGTGACAACCTATCGTGTTTCGCTACTTTGCATCGTTTCAGGTTGAACACAGCCTTCTTCATGCACCCGACCATTTAGTTTCAAACACACGTGCTGCCACACTAGTATGTAATCAGCGTTCAAACTGGTACAGCTGAAAGAGGCGTTCCTCCAAAGTTTACTATTATTTATTATTAGTACCTTGGGTTCCTAGTGGAACATAGGGCTTCAGTAGCACGTCTCCAGTGACCTCTGTTCTCTGAGATCTTTTGAACCTGGTTCCACGACAGCCCAGAAGCTCTCATTTCTTCCTCGCACGACCTCCTCCATGTCACCCTCGGACGTCCAACTCGTCGCTTCCCATGGGGATTCCACTCGAGGGCCTGACGCGCGATGTCCTCAGTCGGCCTACTCAGTGCATGCCCAATCCATCTCCACTTCCTTCCAGTGCATATTTGTTGCGTGATAGGTTCTTGGTTGGTTCGTTCCCAGAGCTCCTTGTTGCTTATTCTTATTATTCTGGCCATCTGATCTTCAGTAGTGAGCGTAAGCAGTTGTTGATGAATGTCTGTAGTTTATTGGAAATACCTTTCGTGACGTGCCAAGTCTCTGAGCCATACAGAAGCACTGACTTGATGTTGGTGTTGAAAATCCGTATCTTGTTCCGCATGCTGAGTGCAGAAGATCTCCACACTGGTTTCAGGCTAATGAACGCCTGTCTTGCTTTTCCGATTCTGACTTTGACATCCTCGTCCATGCCGCCTGTAGTTGAAACAGTGCTTCCTAGATAAGTGAAGGAGGTTACTTCCTTTAAGTTTCTCCCGTTGACGGTGATTGGAGTTTGTTGTTGTTGGTGGTGGTGCGGTATCTTCATCACCTCTGTCTTCTCTATATTCACCTGAAGTCCCGTCTTCGCTGCCTCTTCTATCAACTTGTTAGTTTTTGCCTGCAGATCTTCAAGTTTATGTGACATCAGGCACAAGTCATCGGCGAAATCCAAGTCTTCTAGGTTCTTTTCCGCAGTCCAGTGTATCCCCCTCTTCTCGCTCCTCACTGTTTGCTGCATGATCCAGTCGACCACAATCAGGAATATCATGGGGGATAGTAGGCAACCTTGTTTCACTCCTGTCTTCACTTCAAAAGCATCACTGAGCTTCCCATTGTGAATTACTTGGCTGGCATGTGGCATCTTCATATAGTTGTTGAATGAGGCGGATAAAGGTTTGCGATACCCCGTAGTATTGAAGCAGTTTCCAAATTACCTCTCGGTCGACGCTGTCAAAGGCCTTCTCAAAGTCGATAAAGTTGAGGTGTAGAGTTGACTGCCATTCTATGCTCTGTTCTATGATGATGCGAAGCGTTGCAATTCGGTCAACACATGATTTGTACTTCCTGAAGCCAACCTGTTCCGGTCGTAGTTTTGAATCCAGTGCATCCTTTAGCCTCTCCAAGATGATGCGGCTTAATATTTTACTTGGGGTGGATAGGAGAGTGATTCCGCGCCAGTTCTTGCAAACACTGAGGTCTCCCTTCTTTGGCAGTTTGACAAAGTAACCCTTCTTCCAATCGTCAGGTACCTTCTCTTCCTTCCACACCTTCTGCAATAGTGGTGTGAGCATGTGTGCTGTTGTCTCTGCGTCTGTTCTCAGTGCTTCTGGCGGTATCCCGTCTGGTCCTGCTGCTTTCCCTCATTTCAGTAGCTTTATGGCGTTTAGGACTACTATTTTCGTTGGAGGATTTATGTTCACTTGTAGTTCAGCGGCTGCATGCGGTGGTCGATTCAAAGCTTCTTGAAGTGGTCGGCCTATTGTTTCCTTTGTTTCTCTTCTTTCGTAATTAAATTTCCTTCTTCATCTTTTATTGGTTTCATCTGTGTTGATCTCTTCCCTGATAGCAACCTGGTTATTTGATACAATGTTGTCAGGTCTCTGTCTCTCCTACCAATAGCCTGTTCTGCTTCACTTGCCAGTGTTTCGTAGAAGTGTCTTTTGTCTTTGCGTGCACTCTTCTTTACTTCTTTGTCCAGTGTTTATACATTGTGCTCAGTTCCTCTTGTCGTTGAGCGTCCTTGCACTGGTTTATCTTCTGCTTCACCATCCTCCTCTCCTCTATCAGCTTCCAGGTATCCGTCGAGATCCACTCCTTGTCTTCTTTCTTCTTCCTTCCTAATACTGTTGTGCAGGTTTCTTTCCACATAGCTTTCAAAGATTTCCAGTGTTCTTCCACACAGGTTTCTTCAGGGATGTTCCTCGATATCTCCCATTTTGTCTTGATGGCTGCCTTGAAGATCTCCCTTGTAGTTTCATCCTTCAGTTTCCGAGTGTTGTACTTGAATTGAGGTCTATCACCAGCTTCCTTGAAGGCTTTTAGCTTGATTTGGAAGGTTCCTTGTACTAGATAGTGGTCTGAACCTACATCTGCTCCTCTTCTTGACCTTGTGTTAAGTAGACTGCGTCTCCATTTTCTTGAGATTCAGATAAAGTCGATTTGATTTTTAGTGTGTCCATCTGGTGAAATCCATGTCGCTAGCTTTGTGGATATCCTTGTGCCTGAACACACTGCCTCCAATCACCAAATCGTTGAATGCGCAGAATTCTGCAAACAATTATCCATTCTCACTGCTCATTACACCTAGCGCCTCTCGACCCATGGTTAGTTCTCTTCCTGTGTTGTCCCCTCCCAGTTTGGCATTCATGTCACACCCATTAGAATTTTGATATCGCCAACTGACGTCTTGTCCAGTGTTGATTGAAGTTGTCTGTAGAATTCCTCCTTTTTCTTTTGCTCTGCATTATTTGTAGGTGCATAGCATTGTATGATTGTGACCTTCCTTCCTTTTGAGTTGAATCCATCTTGCTGTCAAGATCCTGGAGGAGATTGGTTCCCACTGCATGAGAGCCTTCGATGCTCTTGGGGACATCATGATAGCCACTACCTCAATGTGCTCGTGGTTGTCGTCTGGGTGACCGGAGTAGATTATTGATTCTCCAGTTGACAGTTTGGAGACTCCACTCCCATTCCATCTGCTTTCGCAAATCCCAAGCACTTCGATGTGATACCTTCTCATCTCCTTTGCAATCTGGGCTGCCTTACTGGGTTCAAACATCGTACGGACATTCCATGTCCCTACGTTTACTTTCGCTTCCATCGAGAGAAGAGAAGACACATCGGCCAATTGGCTTCCCGAAGGCAGGCTTTCACCAACTGGCGTCATTTCGCCTCTCCGATTCCAGCGAGGAATAATTTTGTTTTCATTTTTTATATTTTGTTTGTGCTTTGAAGTTTCTTTAGCGGTTAGATTTGTTTTACGGGGTAGGATTGCTAGCCCTATGCCCAACCTTCCCTCTTTACCCGGGCTTAGGACCGGCTAGTAACTAGTCAACTAGTTAACCAGGAGAGGTTCTCCAACGTTGGCTCTTGGTAACACTACGTGTCGATGTCCACAGTTGTTTCGTAGCAGGAGATCGCCAGTTGATACAGTTCATGTATATAGGTTTTTTTTGCCGGCGGGGGACAAGTGATTTTCGGAACAGAAATTGCAGAGGCGACCAACCTCGTCATTTCGTTCTTGTGTGGCTCCGCAACTTGCTTATTGACTGCTCTGGCTTTCGGACTTGGAATTTCATGGTGTCCGCTTTGATGGCTTGATACGAATACTTTGCTTCATCCGGAAAAGTTGGTACTTTCTCATGGATTCATCCTTTGCATCATTCAAAATGCAGCCAGCAGACAAGTGGGCAATGATTGTGAATAGCCAATCAGAAGTCTTGTGATTCTTCCTAGCCCTTACTGACCAGTTTATTCTGATGGCGCACACACGGCCGTCGGCTGATATCCAGTTAAAAGCTGCGCTTTCCGCAAACGGCCTCAATGCTACACACTCGGCGGGGCTAATATCTGAATTTCTGGACATTTTTTAGTGAATTTCGAAGATCACCTATATTAGCCGGGTGATGCCGCCTTAGTAACCGCTCTTCAATGTTGTTATCTTGATCAGATACACCACATACGCTTGTTATTGAAGGTCCTATGATTCTGGACACAGCTGTCTGCTCCGCAATTAGACTTGAGGATCGGGCTCCGGGATACCCAGTTTAAAGCTGATATCCAAGTCTTAGGAGACCAGCTAAAGTGTTTCGACGCCTTATGTTGTTGCGATTGACCGGGGTGAGGGGTTGGCCTAGTAGCAGGGGGTTCAACTTCTATGTCAGGAGGCGACGGTGGAGAAGGAGAGTGACCGTCCTTATTTAGGTCCCGCATACCATTAGAAGTCTGCGAAAGGTCAACACAAAGATGCTACCAATGTCTCTCAAGGCTAGTTCTCCGCGAGGTGTCTGCAAAGGAAGGTTTGGTGTATGATCGCCCAGCCAAAGGTATGCCTACTTGAAGCCGGTCACGGTCAGTACACTTAGAAGTTTCGCTGCCCGGCTTGGTCTTCGAAAATGTGACCATGAAATCATATAAAGCCTACGTTGATGTGACGCAAGACTACGGAGGGTGTGCTGTTCTTAGGGCCGAGCTTGACTAACGCCAACTCCCCCATTGCAAGAGCAAAACCAGCGTGGCAATGCAGTCCACCTGCTGGACACAGCCAACTGGCGTCATATACCCATCCGTTCGGCAGCACAGCACCTTCAACTTAACATCGTAGCGCAGAAACCTACACTATATTGTTGGCTACTTTCGACCTACTAACATCCAGCTGACCTCTCTTGTGTGGTAGGACCTCGAGGGAATAAGCATTCCAGCGGTACGACCCGTGTCACCATGGTATTCAGTACCACCATCATGTCATAAAGAGGCCTTCGTTTGGGCCTACCAGTCCACAGAAAATGTGATTTTTTGATGGAGTTGTGATGTGAAATGAGAAGTGAGCTGGAACATTTACACCTACTTAGTGATCTGAGTTATTCAAGGTTTGTCTTCACCTGTAATGAAGACAAGGGGGTGCCAATGGTCCATGTCTCTAATGTTTATAAGTCTGCTAAAAGTAGGTCACCCAGACACTTGACAGTTACGGATAAATCGAGAGAAAAAATCTGGAATGAAGGTTGTGGAGCCGCATGACGTGATGATTAAGAATGTCCCTACGATAGCTGAGACGTTTATTGTACGAGTAGGGGCAAAGGACTTACTTTCGAATCTGAAGGAAATGCGGGGCGAAATTGTTCACATCTATTTATTAATAGTCAGTTCGTCATTGTTCGGTGGTCATGCATCTTGGTGCCAGATGTTTATTGGTCACCTCGTGGGCATAATAATAACATGACTTATTGGCAGAACTCTGATTTGCCACATTCTAACAAACTACAGGTAAAGGCTGTTCTCAGGGCATGTGGTCCTCTCGCCGTTGGTCTTGGATGACCAACAGATGTTGTATGAAGTTGGGTCAAGGTGGCTGAAAGGAATGCGGTCACGGAGAGGGAGTCCGATCTTGTGGACTTGGTTCATATTCGTAAGTAAAGTTCTAACATGGCTCGAATAAGGTATCGAATACCGATAGGACGTACCTAGAAAAACGGTCGAAGGAGTCCTTCTGACTCACGGGTCGGTAAGCGGTTATTTCACAATTTATCTGAATCTGTTGGGTGTCTATAAGAACAAAAATCCGAGCAGATCAAGGGTCACTGTAGGAAGCCATTGCGCCTTTCGAATGTCAACAACTTTTCACTGTGGCGGTGAGTGATTGAAGTTATTAGACTCAGTATCCTCTACGTTTGCTCAACAATAGTTCACCCTTTGAGTTTTGTGATTCAAGACTGTGAAGTTAATTGAAGATAACGAGATGAAACATCTCTCTGCTGCGTATATTTGGTGAGACGGTTGATGTGACAGCCCTTGTACTTAGTCATCAAGAGAGTACAATAGTGCTGTACCGGTAACGATACGTAGACGGTAAGAGTGTGTATGTATTCTCAGAATCTGAGACAGAAACACGTCTCGTTTCTGTGACCATCAGAGAGAAAGCAACCGACGCTTGAAAAACTGAAACGTGCGCCATCTGCTAATTGCCGGAGTTTGGTGCGGTTTATTTCGGGAAGCCACTCATTGGATGATGTCATTTACGTTACAGTGAGTCTTGTTTCGAACGACTTAGCTGATGATATGGACAATACTTTGGCTGAGAGTTGAGCGCTCGACGCAAATACCAGTATTCTATGGAGACCACCTTTACCCTTTGCCTTCCTGTTGCAGGTAGGTTCTGCAATCATAGACACCTGTTTACATTGTCACTCATTAACGCACGCTCCCCACCTGCCCGTAGAACAGCGGTTCTGATCACTAAATCGACGATAATACCTGCAGCTGAATCATGGTGTCCACCTAGCATCCTGGATGCAGACTTGTTTACAGATAGATACACTGTCTATCTCACTAATCGAGATCATAAGCACGGGTGTGACTGTCTCATTTATACATGTAACCAAGTTATGGCAAATCAGGTTGAAGACAATGTACTCAATGCAGCGCCTGGCTCCTTGGGTCACCTTGCATAGTGGCAAATACAAAACACTCATGGATTGCGGATATCGAGCGCCATGCTCAATAGAGGAAACGGATAAACTTCTAGCTAAATCATTTACTCATGCTTCCTCATATGGTGCCAATTTTAAATTGATTGCTGGTGACTTCAATCTCCCCGAAATTAGCTGGACAGCTGGTTGTTGTCCGCAGCTGAGATACTTGCCGTAATAGATCTCTATGGTTGGAAAGGTTGGAGACCCTAGGTGATATGGCTCAGAACCGAAGTCAGTGGCGCAGATGTATACACACATTATCCTCATCTTAACAACGCTATACCGAATCTCACTATTTTGTCACTCCTCTTTCCTTTCTTCTCGTACTTTATATTTCTTTGACTGCATTCACTTATCTTCATCCTTCACCTCACTACCTTTTTGCTTGATGTGCTGATATGAGGTGTGGCAACTCGGACCGTTACGCAGTAATGCCTGATCCTATGTTGATAATGATGATGATGATGATCTATGGTTGGAAGCAACATGTCCACGCACCTACTCGTGGTGACAACATGTTGAACCCAGTATTTTGCCACGATACTACTCCAGTAACCACCTGTATTAGTGTCAAATTCTCCAATAGCGATCATAGAATGGTATTCTGTTGTCTACCCATCCCAACACTAAATGCGGTTGGTAAGCAAGCTTTTGGGTTAATGAATAACGCAGCTATAAAAAGACGGACCGGAAACTTTTCACAGGTTCTTCCCTTGGGACGACCATTTTACCACCGACTCACTAACAACCACGGTATCCGCTTTTTACAGGAATGTTAAGTCGCGTCTAGATACTTCTGCTCCTGCAAAAACAGTGAAACTACATCGCCACTCAGAAAACATTCCACCTGTACACCGCAGAGAGCTCGGGCGACTGTCAAATCTGTACCACCGCACTAAAAATTTCTCCTCGCTGCACGCGACTCATGATACCATGGAACCAGCCAAAGGCTTACGTGCACAAAAAGCCCGAACAGATGAGTTACAAGCCCTTAGAACTAGCTCCAAGGTATACAGTCTAACATCGTTTACGAAGAAACGCCTTCAAACAACAAGGGATATACAATACTTGCTTCATAAGGATGTAGTCTACAGAAACCCACGCACGATTTGTGAACTATTCAGTGACTGGTTTGGGAATTTCACTTGTGAGACTCACGCTCTCACCAGTAGCAGCATGCCACTCTCCGGCAACCATTTTGCGACCATAAAATTTACTTGCGAAAATATAGCTGAGGCCATCAAAAGCCTATGACCTACCAAAAGAATGGGAACAGACGACCTCGATTCGACAGCCCTAAAGAATAGTGGACAGGACCTTCCCATGATTCTGTTTAAGTAGCTCATTCTTTTGGTGAAAATGGTAGGTATCCAACTGGATGGAAGACTAGCTTTGTAACTCCCTACTACAAACCTGTGGACAGGGTTGGTGTCAGCAACTACAGGCCCATCAATATAACCCCGGTCCCGTCGCTAATTATGGAGAAAGTTGTAAAAAGCAATATGTCTGAGTACCTAATAGCAGAAGATTTTGTGACAAAGTCTCAGCACACCTTTGTGAAACACCTATCATGCATTGCATGCCATTTCGACCTCTTCAACCTCATTACCAGTAGTCTTGAAGCACGCAAAGTAGTGCTTGCACTGCGCTCCGATATACTGAAGGCGTTAGACATGGTTTCACATTGTGTACTATTCGGAAAGTTTAACGCATTGGTTATAATAATAATAATAATAATAATAGTAATAATAAATTTTTACTCTCATATTAGTAATTAAGCATGAGACGGGCCAGTTTACAGGCATCATCACATTGATATGTGTCAAAAAATCTACAGAGGGGAGGTTGTTTAACTCTACCAAAAGCATCAGATCGCTGCTAGGGAGCAGAGAAAAAACCACTTTGGGCATACGCAGTGCGTCAAAGTGAAGATAATAAAAACTCCTATTCCCGTATAATGGATTTAACATGACAGATACCAGTTCACAAGCATCATCAAAATGGTGATTTTGAAAGTTTACAGAATAATGCCGGGAATTATATAGCTCGTATATCAAGTTATTAATATGCAAAAACTTAATCAAACTTGCTGCAAATCAAGAGACGGGCATGGATTCCCCTATCAATGACAAAAGCGCGCAATATTCGAAGTTTGCGTTATTACCAGACAACGTTGCCAGTCCATTTGCATAGTTTCTTATTTAGTAATACAAACATCCATTCACCAGAAAATTCTTCAGTTTTTAGCTTTACTAACCACAAAGGGCCTATTTATACCATCTGACGTATCGGTAAGTATCCACTATTATATAACCAAGGTGTCTAAATCCATGCACTTCCAGTTAACCATGTGGTTTTAAGGTAGTATACATCAATTCCACTAGGAGTGCTTCGAGTAGTAGATGGAAGTAGACGTCGAGACGGCTAATAGTCCAAAAGGCAGCAGTTGTATATGGACTTCAGGCATCGTTCATATTAGCGTGAGTAGCATCATTGGAGAAGTGTATTCGATGCATGGTAACTTTCACTTGAAAAGATCGCTTGATACAGAGTACTGTAGAACATGTAGTGTGGAACTACTGCAGGTAGGTTGTATTCCGAGTCAACAGGTACATTGGTTCCTCGTTTGATCATTTGTTCAGAATATTTGTGTCACTGTGGCTGTTGGAAACTTTAGACGGTTCGTCGCAAGAAGAATACTGACCAGCTTATGAGTTGATTGCGAAGATGTTCCAGAAGCTACGAAAGATTGTGAGCAGTTCAATAATTCATGGAGTTAAGCAGCAGGTATTATTTCCACTTAGTAGATTTGTTCAGATTAAAATTCAGCATTGAATGTCGTCATCGAGCTGTTGCTGTAAAATAAAAAAAGAAAGAAGCATGGGCAAATGTGGGAAGGGAATTACCATGCAGACCGGCTTGGAAAAGAGAGAAGTTCCTATGCTTTTATACCATATTCAATCTTATTAGCTGTGGCAAGGCTACATATATAAACCAAACAACCTCCTCCACGCTTATGATCTCGGTTAGCGCGATAGAGGGTATGACCATCTATGCGCAAGTCTGCATCGAGGACTGAGGTGGGGCACCACGATTCAGTGACCAATATCACCGTAGGTTTAGCTGGTAAGACTATCGTTCTCAAGTCAGAAATTTTCTTCGGCAAGGACCGTGCATTGATGGGTGGAAGTGTGAAAGGGTTACTATGACTTGTGAAGTGGTTTACCATATCTTGTACGTCTATTTGGTAAGAGAAGTTTCCTATACTTAGTTCATTAGACGGTGTGCAACTTGCATTACAGACATGATGAGACTCAGTGGTGGTGAACGGCGATATGACCAGTGAAGTTGTATTGTACAATGATTCATGATAACTTGCTTTTTAGGGGTACATATCAGTAGTTGATGCGCTGTTCATTCTTACTGGTGACATGCAGCGCAGTTCATGATCGGTGCAAATCGAGGATGGTAGCTCCAGGCTCGTGTTTCTGGAGGGTGAAACCATGGGTCGTACATATTGTTCGGGATCCCAAAAAATTTTGATGAGGCTCAAAAGTAGGGATGGTATTAGGGGAGTAACTACATACATTCCCATAGTACTGGCTAGGGTCATCCGGGTGCCGATGTAGGTTTGGGTAGGGTATACGTGACCTGTATGACATGAATGTATTTGGTATGCCATATGATATCCTCTTGGAGCCACTTTGCTAAGCCGGCTAAAATCATTTCTCAGTGATCGCACCCAAATAACAAAAATCAATCCAGGTCCGTCTACTCCGAGTGGAGTTGTGCAGGATAGCGTTCTCGGGCCTCTTTTGTTTATTATCTGCATTAACAGTGTTTGCGACTACTTTGCCACAGGTAACGCCTTTCTATATACAGAAAACCTAGAGGTCATTTACTGTTGTTAAAGTCATGATCTAGAAGACACTATGACTGCTATTCTACATGAACTAGAAAAGCTTTCTTTTTGGTGTGCTGATACCCTTCTACAGCTCAACATCAACGAATGCGGATGGATCTGCATTAGTGACAGTAACCCCGACTTGATATTTGAGGTATCTGGACAACAGTTACGAAAACTTAGTTCTATCTCAGACCTAGGGCTCAGACAATAATAATAATAATAATAATAATAATAATAATAATAATAATAACAATAATAATAATAATAATAATAATAATAATAATAATAATAATAATAATAGTTCCTGAATATACAGGCACACCATTATTACAGGTATGAATAAGTTTATATATAAATTACATGTGTCTTCATGGAAAGTAATCTCAATCCCCACCCGCTGTCACTAGAAAATACGAGTGCTGGATGTTCATATAATGAAACATCCCAGCACAGTAAGTATGCAGAAAATTTACAAGTTGGATGAGTGGAAGTATTGTCTTCGCACTAACGAAAAAACCAGGTTTGTGTCTAGACACTACAGGTATTATTTAGAAAAAATAAAGCTTGAAGCTAATACTTCCATTGCAACAGTTCGTACTTTTTGCTTGGGACAATGGTGAAACGTTTATGAAGGAACGTACGCATGGATTGTTTGCACACTGTACTTGATTGGTGGTTCCAGGACTATATAATTCATGCATGTTAATACCATTCCATGACAAAGATTCATGATCTTGATGAATATTATGACTGAAAGCCAAATATCATTACTTTTCCAACTCCAGCATCCAGAGGCGATAGACTTGTTTGAATGTGCCGAATGAACTTCCAGGACATCCTGTCCGCCGTAACTTGAGTTTCTTTGAGTAGACAGCGCACAGCGAAACTAGGACGCATCATTCGTAACTTCCATAGTACTGAATCAACGGTCCTACCCTACACAGTATGCATCCGTCCAATTCTAGAATACTGCTCATTTGTCATAAGCGGCTTTCGAATAGGTGATAAACTAAAAATCGAAGGGGTGCAACGCCACTTTAAATTAAGAACACTAAGACCTGACTGCAGCCTTGACTACATCTCCAGATGCAACATACTAAGACTAAAACCTCTCTGGAAGAGGCGACTTAAAATGAAGCTCACACTTTATTACAAACTACTTTGTAGGCAAATGCACTCATGAGGACCAGGAATTAGAATAGTTGTAACACCTACTTACAATATACGTAATCACAAACTAACAGCCAAAACTGAGTGTTGTAAGACAGACGAGCGAGGTAATTCCTCAGTTCCCTCGCATCTGGAACAGACTTCCTGAGAAAATACGTACTGCAGATTCACTATCTGTCTTTCACTCCTCGCCTAATAAGCCCCGCACAGATGATGAGTCTATCACTAGTTTGGTCACTATAAATATACTTTCTGGGCTAATGGTAACATACTAGGACCACTGAAGGTTTAAATTGAGGCTATCACCAACCACAATTACCTTTTCCCTGATGGGCCCCAAAATTATTGCACAAGGCGTTTGGCTGCAATTCCATCAGCTTAGGTTGTATAGTCAATAAAGTACACATTAGTAAAGTACTTACCGCCTTGATTTAGGATCAGTTCTCATAGCACGTCTACATATAAACAAGGTGTATCCAAAAGCTTGCAGGAATTTTACGTACGAAAATCAAATAACATTTTTGAAGTGGTAAAATTCAAATGTATGTATAGCACGACTGTCTCTGCGAAGATAGGAACTTCGCTCTTCCCAATACCGTCTCCTGTGGTAAATCACTCCTCGGTTTCTCCTCGTGCTTCCTTTTTCTTCTATTCCCAGCCTCAGTTTGAAGAGAAAACCTCGAGCACAATTTTGGCCGGAATCGTCAACTTACCAAATATACTACTTAGTACTTGAAGCCAAAAGTTATGAAAGAACTCTTCAACTGGTTTTCCCCTATTGATTTTCAAGTCTCCGAAACGTTCCACAGCAAACTCGCTCAGTTACAGATATCCCAGATACAACCATGTACGAAAACCCGACAACAGTAAGTGCTCTAAGGCTTCTAGATCGTCATAATAGCAGCGAAAATCTGGGCAAACATGAGTCTAAGGAATAAACTCACATAGTGATTCAAAGAAGAACATGTTCACAAAAAATTTTTTCGGGTACTTCACCTCATTTGACTCCGTCCCATAAAAGACAATTAACAGTCAACAAACCTCCCTGATAATGCCATATTCTTCAATGTGGATTCTATGTGCAAAACTCCATCACCATCGGGTAAGAGTCCTTCAAATGTTTATTTCTTTGTGTATCAACAACTAATTCTGGTGGATTACAACTGAAGTGCCTAGTAAGGCCACACTACGAGTGGGAAATGCAAAGACTTATATAGTCGCGTGGATTATATGGTTATGCTAGCATTCACTGTTACCTGAAGTCGATGAAATGAGTTTTTGTTGACCATCGATATTATAAACATGAGAACTGGTGTTAAAATAAACGCCTATCTGACGAAACATCGAACCACACAGCCGGGTTAAAAACCTAGGTCACATGTAACGCAAGCGTCGAATATTGCACGATTTTGGCATCACCTTGTTGTGAAAAAAGAATGGTGAGTGGAGAGAACCGAAACTCATAAACAATATGTATATACTGTGAGGTGATACTTTTCTGTTACCTTCACAACCCACAGTCACTCTAGATATCATGAAAAACCCTGATGCGATATATTATGTATCACTCAGGACAGCCTGATTACTGAGGATTTCTTGAAATTATCAATATGATGATGCCTGTAAACTGGCTTCTCCCATGTTAAACTCTTGGCTTTGAAGTAAAACATTCATATACTTATCTATTTGCTATAAGTCCAATGAGGTGTTTCCACCCGTTGCAAAGGAGGAGGAAAGGCAAACCAGATCCGGGGCCGTTTCTTGAAATCCAGTGTGGCATGATCAGACCTCCTCCCATTCTGCGACAGAACAAATGGTAGACGTTCAGATTCCGAAGTCGTCTTTCCATCCCAAGGATTATTCGAGTGGCCGCCCCTTGGAATTTTTACAGTGAGCCTGAGTCACCTTTCAGATGACGACTTGCCGCCTGGTTTGGCCTGCATGAATGCCAATAAGCAGCTTTTGACTGCAACACCAAGTGGTCAAGTGGTGCGGGAATCTGCCGGCTTCTATTTCCTACCTTTCTGGAGCCACATCTCAGAAACGTCTGACGCGCTCAGCACCAATGTCCCTTTACCTCGCTCGGGGCAAGGCTCTATTTTGGCTTTCGTGTGGCCGTCGTGGGTTGGGTTGGCAGTGGTAAAGTGGTGGAATAGTCCAGGTCTGAAACTGGTCATCGCATGCGGGTGGACCACAGCTGCACTTTTTCAGAAGCATGAACCCCTCTTGATTTTCATCCGATAGCAGTAAAAGAAGGGTGAAACTGTGAGTCTGAGTCATCTATTGGACTTGATCCATTCCTTCAAATTATTTCCACGCTTCTTCTTCTATGAGCAGTATTTCTGGCAGGATAATGGAGTTTCCGTAGTCACACGTAACCCTATCACCCTTGCAGGTTTTCTGATTTCCCGGCTTCTTTCAGTCTACTTTGACTACCGGAATAGATTTAAGGATGCTTCTCACTCGACAGCCATGACAATCCGATTCATACAGACGGCAAAAATGTCATCCACAGGAGTCATTTTAAATAGTCTGGGTCGATCACTTCATTAGTGTTCAGCTCCCATTGTTGCTTTCGTGCCTAACACCATCAGGTGGTTGAAGTCATAACCCCGAGTGACTGAGTCTGTTTTTCCTTCGTAATGCATTTTAAGGTGTGATGCATTGTCCGGCTGACCGGCCAGGTCTTCTTGGATGCGATCCCGTCCTCTAATATTGTGGAAGTTTGGCATATTATGACAACGGGTTTAAGCTGATTGCCAGAGAGACTTCCGCCGCTTTTTCACCAACGAAGCACTTAGAAAGCAGAAGCACTCACATCGACAAGCAGTGAGTATGTTAGCGAGCACATATATTGCGGCCAGTTCATTAGGAAGGAACTAGATCATCTTTGCTTATTCGCCTCCACATGACTCATCTCCTGCTTTTGAACCTTTTTTACTGACTTGCCTGCTGATTTTCACTGTAGAAGTAGGTCATTCGTGTGAAATAATTTTTAACTGTTCTGCTCTTGACACGTCGTTGGATGTACCGGTGATTCGTAGCGTATTTCAGCTGTATCAATTAGACGAATGCAGTAGATTTATCCGGTCAGTGTGAAACATTGACTCCTGTTTTTCCATGGACACCCGATTTCTCTTGGAATTTGTTAGCATGAACAGCTGACACCACTTCCTCGGGCAATGATTTTGAGTAACTTTCAAGCTCACCGTTATAAACGTTTATGAAAATGTTTTCTCTTTTCTGCCTTTCCCAACACAAGTCAACGGACGCATGAGTGGTGCTGATACTCATGTGCAGTGCAGCCCTTTCAGCAGCACAGCAATTATGAATTGCACTGGATGGTGCTTCATCTATATTCAAAAGACCGTGAAAGGCGATTTTCGCGAAAATGTTTTCAAAGTGACGGCAGAATTCTATGATGTGTGTGGTGATTATCCGGTACAGTGGTGACCCTCAATTGAGTTTGATAAAGAAGTTAATAGAATACTAATGCCGACTCTTCTAGGCCATAATAACGAGGCGTAGTTTTGCATGTGTAAAGCTGCTTGAGTCAGTGGATGGGAAGAAAGTAAATTGTCTGTCCGGCCGGTTTACTCGCAGCTGTAATCAAACTTGACGGATAAACCTTTCGGAAAATACTCCCAAATGTCTTCATAAAGCTCGACAAGACTTCATTTTGGACCGAGGCCATGACTGTGGAAAATGGGGAAATGTAAGAAACGCGAAGAAAATCCTTATCTCTATCAAATAGAGGCATCGAAAACCACTGAGGCGAGGATTACTGTGGTGATGCGTGTGGAAGTGTCTTTGCTAAGTAATAACAAAAGGAAGGGTTTAGCGGAGGAGAGTAACATGAAGCAGTATAAAACGGTTCGTGTAAACACATAAACGGAACAGTGACATAATGAACCCCACGGCACATCCTACTCACAAACTTCCGAAGTTCCACGTAACACGTGGCGTAATAACGGCAGGCAAGACCTCTGCGCTGCGCAGGAGAACAAAGTAGGGAGGGTCGAAATGGAGATAATTGCTTGCGGAACAACATTTCCACACCTGCTGATCACAAGAGTTAAATTCACAGGCTGACAGCTTCGTACAAAACCCCTTTTTCATCCTGAATATTGGGGTAAAGAACAGTCGGACATACACCGAAAAGACAACTGCGTATTCCAGAAGTAACGTGCTAAGTGAGAATGGAAAGATGAGAACAACGGAAAGAACATGCTTCACAAAGAGTAGCAGAGTATTTATTGCCAAGTCTCGCCATTCTGGCCAGACAGTGCAGCGGCTTGGATTCTGTGAGCCAGAGCCAATCTCAGGGAACAGGGAGTCATAGGTTTTCTTCACCAATCCCTTGTTGTCATGCGTTCACAGCCGCAGAAACTGAGTGGTAATTTTTTGCCGCACAACCACTCAGTCCTGGCTTCGGTGGCCTGTATATCCTTCTCAAAACATCAAATGTAGAGAAAAACGGTCCTGCAGGTCGTCAGCGCCTAGACGAATTGCTATGCAGATTCCAGTTGGGGAACAATTCGCTCACTGAAGCGCTCACACAGACGCGAGAAATAATTGACCGATGAACGTTGGATGATAGCTCTTTTGATGAAATATTTTCTCGGAACTGGTGGAGGCAGTACAAACCATGGTGATGACACCCCAATCCGAAGCGACTGATGGCCTGGTAGTCTCGGCTGACAAAATGTTAACGGCGTCTTTTCTACCCGTTTTCAATATGTATCTTTATAACAGAAAACCTATGTGTTTGTATCCTAAACTGGAAGCTTTATGCAAGCTTGTCGATCAGGCTCTTCGAACACATGTCTTTAGGTCATAACGTGCGTCTCGCCGACCTGCTACACCCACCACCGCAACTTACCTTAACAGCCAATCGCAAGAAGTCAAAACATTCTAGTGACAACGGTGGAATTGAGATCACCTTCTGTGAAGATACATGTAATTTGTGTATAATCTTATTCATACCTGTAAAAGTGGTGTGTGCCTGTATATTCAGGAATAAATATAACCATTATTATCACTATTGAAAACTATAAATTGCATTGTTAACAAAACACCCGCAGAGATGTTGCGCAAGATTTTTGAAAACTGTCCACCTCCAACTAGAATTGCAGGGCATTGGGAAACTGTTTCACCTGAACATGTTAACGGCATGCGGAGTCGGCTGAAATAACTCCTTTCCATGAATGTTGGAAGAAATTAATCTTATCTCGAAAAGAGCTCAGAGGTCACTGTTCTTCCCTCATCTGCCTACAGTCACCTCATATTCTGTCCCTTATCCTACAAGCGGCTAACAGGACACAAGTCACGACCTTTGGGAAAAGGTATTCTATTCTCAATTTAGGTGAACCCAAACCTATTCACTCCAGTTCTCATACAAGGGATACTTAAATGACTATCATGCATGACACTTAGTAGTTCCCTATCCCTTAGATCCTCGCCCAGACATATCAACTGATGTGCTTCACCGTTCGGATAAGTAGTTCCAGCTCTATACTCTTTGTTTATCGTATTTTTAAAAGCCACTGACTACCCTTTCAATATGATTTACCGCAGATAAGACAGACGGATTTGTACAAAACTCTCAAATCCGCATTTAGGTTCCTTTTCTTTGACAGTTCTGTTTATATTTTGTAGCTTTGACTTAAGTACACCGTAAATTGTTCTGTATCCATGAGTCTTTGTTTCCTGATGAGCAGGTTTGCGATGCAATGCTGCACAGAGATTATCTTAGCAGTCTACCCTAAATTTATGTCTCTAACTGGAGTTGTATTTAGGACTGCTGGTAATGAATGCTGTTTGGGTACAAACAAGCAGGTTCCCCGATTCATGATGGCTACTCACGTCGTAATGAACTAAACTAAAACTGATCTCATGTGAACCGAAGACCTTGAAGACAGAATGAGCAGTTTAATCATGAAACTCCAAAATCCTGGTCCATAAAATTACAACAGTTTCCGGGCTGGGTCATGTCTTTGGCTTAGTTTATTCAGATGAATTTGTTCTCATTGACGTAGACCCAGACAATCGCCACATGCTGCGTTGCACCGAGTCATACTGGTCCAAAGTTGCATTCTTGGTCCATTCCAGAATTTGAATCTAGCTTTACACGCTGTCTGCAAAAAAACAAGCTTACCAAATATTCACAGGTTTTCAGACTTATTTATGCTCAACATTTGGTATGTTGTGTACTTTTGTTGTTAATGTGATTCATTAACTGAACTGTTGAGACCTAATCACTACTGTCAGGTTACTGCTCATAATGAGTGACAACACCCGTGTTACTATTCACTTCTCTTGTGCAGCAAAAGGGTTGTTATACAAAAGTTGTGACCGGCAGTGTCCGAGCAACTGCATCCCCTAGCAGACGAGGTATGGTGTGACGATTTATTCTTCAAATTTTCTCAGCTTCGCTGGGAACAATAACATTCGGATATTGCCTGGAAAAATGGCATGTGTTTGCACAGCTAATTATTCGGATTACATTATTACTATTGCCATGGATGTGACAGGCAATTACATCCTGACCTTTTATCTTCATCTGAAAGTACGGATAAACAACATGGAATCCATTTGTTGGTGAAACTACCTGTCTTAACCTCACTTTGGACGTGGTCAGATCCCGGGATTCCGCAAACTAATTTTGTCAACCCGTGTTTGATAGATAACGCAAAGCGAGACATGGCCCGTCCTGACTACTTTAAATAGACAGATGCGTATACATCTTGCCACTGCCGCAGAACCGACCAAGGAATCCAAGACTTGCTTCCCCACCGTGGATGATTTATGAAGGGCGAGGGACGCATTAAAGCATGTGATGGGACTCGGCACTATCAGGTCGATAAATATCCTGCTAGTACCACCTTTGCGATCACAGCCGTTCTCTCACAACTACTAGGAAACCACAGCCAACCACTAGCTTTCAGCCCTATGTGGCTTCGAGAGGCAGAAAAAAGCAAAGTACATTTGGCGGGAAGCTTAAAGTTACGTTCCATTCCACGCACCATTTTTGACGTTCGGCTGAGATTCATTGTTTAACCATTTTCAGAGGCCACAAACGCTTACTTTTCCTCCAGGCTCAGCTCCCGATTACTACTCTTACACGAGTTGCAGCAATTTGGCCATTTCCCTCAGTTCACTTTCCACATTTAAAGTGTTTTCGTAGCAAATGATTCCATGAGCGACGCATCTTCCCAAATATCTTTAATAAACCAAGTCAGTGACGGATCGGTTTTTCTTCGAGAAGAAGATCCTGGGCTTAACCACGATATTTTGCTCGTAAGCTTCAAGCTACAGCTGAGTTTGGTAGGTTCTTGTAGGACTGCACTCTTATACGACGTATCTGCTGGCTAACTACACCTGATGGTGCTCAAAAGATATCGATGTAACTTCTTCAAAACGTTGGAAAAAACTATTTTAGCCAGATTTTTGAGACACCGGGCATGTCGTGCAACATTCCTCCTGGCCTGGGTTGAACTCTGATGCCGGAGGACGGAGTCAATCATGTAAATCCAGACAAGAGTGTTAAATTGTTTAACACAGTTGAAGATTCGATGAATCCTTCCGAGTACAAGATGCTCGTCTCGACCACATTCATGTAGATACTGCAGAATCCTGGCTGCCTTCTGGCGGGCATGCTCATCTTAAACGTGTGTAAACCCCTTCACGAGATGATCATAGATAGTGCCATTAAAGATGGTACTTCCAAAACTGTTGCTTGAGTCTTTGTCAGACAACGGTTGGCGATTACATGGTGCCCATCTGACACAAAACTGAAGGCGGACACCAGCTTCCACAAAGATTGTGTCCTTTTTAACTGCATCCTCGAGCTGCATTCTCTCCTAAACCTTGGCCTATCACCGAAAAGTGAATGGTATGATAGAAAGCTGCTACTGACAACTGAAAGCGACACCTTTAGCCATGTAAGCTCCACAGTGAATCACGAAGGTACCACTAGTTCTACTTGATCATTAGGTTGTGCTAGACGCAGGAGTAGCACGGACTTCTGCAGAACTCGTCCGCCAAACTTCCATTCTACTAACAGACAGATTCATTTCACCCCGCCTGGTACTCACGTCCAATCGTAACAAACCATCAAGTTCTACTAACATTTCAGGAAACTTTAAAGCAGTTACTGTGCACAGACATGGTAAATTTTTAACTTTCTCCTCAAGGACCTGGCTTTACTGGCAGTGCAAGGTTATCCATTCTTGCTTTTCTTCAAGTTGCTACTTCCGCGAACGGATTGCTGTTCGAAAATGTTGGAGTCAGGAGCTTTCGTCATTGGTATCTAACTCTTAGTGCACGGAAATTTCGACGATTTGTGGCAGCGGCTGAGGATGGTGGTGGCTTGGTGCCCCACTGGCTTTGATATTTTGTAGTGAGCGTTTCGTCATCAGGCTTAGTGACATCTTCAGCACAAACTTCACGAGGAGCCACTTACGACGAAATATCAGTGCTCAGGGAAAACCATGCAACCAACATTTTAACCTGAGATACAAGTCATGACAATCACTTCAAAATCGTTGGGGCTAGCTGCGCTTCTGTGCTGGGGGACCAACGAAGTTCGCCTGTCGAACAGCTCCACTTCAAGTAAGGTTTCTGCCTTAGACCAATGTGCATGGAAGAAACTACCGCCACGAAGTGTCACTGAATCTTCCAGCAGCTTTGCACTGAAGATGTTACGAAGCCTAGTAGTGAATCGTCCACGGGATAATATCAAGCCTCAGAGAGCACCAAAACTTCGTCAAAGTCCACTGAATTGAACCAATTCCGTCTGCAGTAGGACTTCGTCAGGTACAAGATTGCGATCTTGTTTATCACAAGTTCCAGAAGCACCAAAATGCGATTCGCGAAACATAAGAACTCGGGTTAAATATAGGTCAAACAACCAAATAAACACTTGCAGCGCCACTAAAATGAAGGCCTCTCATTGGCCCAGTGCATGCTGAAAACAGGTAGAAAAGACGCCGTTAACATTTTGTCAGCCGAGACTACCAGGCCATCAGTCGCTTCGGATTGGGGTGTCATCACCATGGTTTGTACTGCCTCCACCAGTTCCGAGAAAATATTTCATCAAAAGAGCTATCATCCAACGTTCATCGGTCAATTATTTCTCGCGTCTGTGTGAGCGCTTCAGTGAAAGAATTGTTCCCCAACTGGAATCTGCATAGCAATTCGTCTAGGCGCTGACGACCTGCAGGACCGTTTTTCTCTACATTTGATGTTTTGAGAAGGATATACAGGCCACCGAAGCCAGGACTGAGTGGTTGTGCGGCAAAAAATTACCACTCAGTTTCTGCGGCTGTGAACGCATGACAACAAGGGATTGGTGAAGAAAACCTATGACTCCCTGTTCCCTGAGATTGGCTCTGGCTCACAGAATCCAAGCCGCTGCACTGTCTGGCCAGAATGGCGAGACTTGGCAATAAATACTCTGCTACTCTTTGTGAAGCATGTTCTTTCCGTTGTTCTCATCTTTCCATTCTCACTTAGCACGTTACTTCTGGAATACGCAGTTGTCTTTTCGGTGTATGTCCGACTGTTCTTTACCCCAATATTCAGGATGAAAAAAGGGGTTTTGTACGAAGCTGTCAGCCTGTGAATTTAACTCTTGTGATCAGCAGGTGTGGAAATGTTGTTCCGCAAGCAATTATCTCCATTTCGACCCTCCCTACTTTGTTCTCCTGCGCAGCGCAGAGGTCTTGCCTGCCGTTATTACGCCACGTGTTACGTGGAACTTCGGAAGTTTGTGAGTAGGATGTGCCGTGGGGTTCATTATGTCACTGTTCCGTTTATGTGTTTATACGAACCGTTTTATACTGCTTCATGTTACTCTCCTCCGCTAAACCCTTCCTTTTGTTATTACTTAGCAAAGACACTTCCACACGCATCACCACAGTAATCCTCGCCTCAGTGGTTTTCGATGCCTCTATTTGATAGAGATAAGGATTTTCTTCGCGTTTCTTACATTTCCCCATTTTCCACAGTCATGGCCTCGGTCCAAAATGAAGTCTTGTCGAGCTTTATGAAGACATTTGGGAGTATTTTCCGAAAGGTTTATCCGTCAAGTTTGATTACAGCTGCGAGTAAACCGGCCGGACAGACAATTTACTTTCTTCCCATCCACTGACTCAAGCAGCTTTACACATGCAAAACTACGCCTCGTTATTATGGCCTAGAAGAGTCGGCATTAGTATTCTATTAACTTCTTTATCAAACTCAATTGAGGGTCACCACTGTACCGGATAATCACCACACACATCATAGAATTCTGCCGTCACTTTGAAAACATTTTCGCGAAAATCGCCTTATCACGGTCTTTTGAATATAGATGAAGCACCATCCAGTGCAATTCATAATTGCTGTGCTGCTGAAAGGGCTGCACTGCACATGAGTATCAGCACCACTCATGCGTCCGTTGACTTGTGTTGGGAAAGGCAGAAAAGAGAAAACATTTTCATAAACGTTTATAACGGTGAGCTTGAAAGTTACTCAAAATCATTGCCCGAGGAAGTGGTGTCAGCTGTTCATGCTAACAAATTCCAAGAGAAATCGGGTGTCCATGGAAAAACAGGAGTCAATGTTTCACACTGACCGGATAAATCTACTGCATTCGTCTAATTGATACAGCTGAAATACGCTACGAATCACCGGTACATCCAACGACGTGTCAAGAGCAGAACAGTTAAAAATTATTTCACACGAATGACCTACTTCTACAGTGAAAATCAGCAGGCAAGTCAGTAAAAAAGGTTCAAAAGCAGAGATGAGTCATGTGGAGGCGAATAAGCAAAGATGATCTAGTTCCTTCCTAATGAACTGGCCGCAATATATGTGCTCGCTAACATACTCACTGCTTGTCGATGTGAGTGCTTCTGCTTTCTAAGTGCTTCGTTGGTGAAAAAGCGGCGGAAGTCTCTCTGGCAATCAGCTTAAACCCGTTGTCATAATATGCCAAACTTCCACAATATTAGAGGACGGGATCGCATCCAAGAAGACCTGGCCGGTCAGCCGGACAATGCATCACACCTTAAAATGCATTACGAAGGAAAAACAGACTCAGTCACTCGGGGTTATGACTTCAACCACCTGATGGTGTTAGGCACGAAAGCAACAATGGGAGCTGAACACTAATGAAGTGATCGACCCAGACTATTTAAAATGACTCCTGTGGATGACATTTTTGCCGTCTGTATGAATCGGATTGTCATGGCTGTCGAGTGAGAAGCATCCTTAAATCTATTCCGGTAGTCAAAGTAGACTGAAAGAAGCCGGGAAATCAGAAAACCTGCAAGGGTGATAGGGTTACGTAATAGTGACTACGGAAACTCCATTATCCTGCCAGAAATACTGCTCATAGAAGAAGAAGCGTGGAAATAATTTGAAGGAATGGATCAAGTCCAATAGATGACTCAGACTCACAGTTTCACCCTTCTTTTACTGCTATCGGATGAAAATCAAGAGGGGTTCATGCTTCTGAAAAAGTGCAGCTGTGGTCCACCCGCATGCGATGACCAGTTTCAGACCTGGACTATTCCACCACTTTACCACTGCCAACCCAACCCACGACGGCCACACGAAAGCCAAAATAGAGCCTTGCCCCGAGCGAGGTAAAGGGACATTGGTGCTGAGCGCGTCAGACGTTTCTGAGATGTGGCTCCAGAAAGGTAGGAAATAGAAGCCGGCAGATTCCCGCACCACTTGACCACTTGGTGTTGCAGTCAAAAGCTGCTTATTGGCATTCATGCAGGCCAAACCAGGCGGCAAGTCGTCATCTGAAAGGTGACTCAGGCTCACTGTAAAAATTCCAAGGGGCGGCCACTCGAATAATCCTTGGGATGGAAAGACGACTTCGGAATCTGAACGTCTACCATTTGTTCTGTCGCAGAATGGGAGGAGGTCTGATCATGCCACACTGGATTTCAAGAAACGGCCCCGGATCTGGTTTGCCTTTCCTCCTCCTTTGCAACGGGTGGAAACACCTCATTGGACTTATAGCAAATAGATAAGTATATGAATGTTTTACTTCAAAGCCAAGAGTTTAACATGGGAGAAGCCAGTTTACAGGCATCATCATATTGATAATTTCAAGAAATCCTCAGTAATCAGGCTGTCCTGAGTGATACATAATATATCGCATCAGGGTTTTTCATGATATCTAGAGTGACTGTGGGTTGTGAAGGTAACAGAAAAGTATCACCTCACAGTATATACATATTGTTTATGAGTTTCGGTTCTCTCCACTCACCATTCTTTTTTCACAACAAGGTGATGCCAAAATCGTGCAATATTCGACGCTTGCGTTACATGTGACCTAGGTTTTTAACCCGGCTGTGTGGTTCGATGTTTCGTCAGATAGGCGTTTATTTTAACACCAGTTCTCATGTTTATAATATCGATGGTCAACAAAAACTCATTTCATCGACTTCAGGTAACAGTGAATGCTAGCATAACCATATAATCCACGCGACTATATAAGTCTTTGCATTTCCCACTCGTAGTGTGGCCTTACTAGGCACTTCAGTTGTGATCCACCAGAATTAGTTGTTGATACACAAAGAAATAAACATTTGAAGGACTCTTACCCGATGGTGATGGAGTTTTGCACATAGAATCCACATTGAAGAATATGGCATTATCAGGGAGGTTTGTTGACTGTTAATTGTCTTTTATGGGACGGAGTCAAATGAGGTGAAGTACCCGAAAAAATTTTTTGTGAACATGTTCTTCTTTGAATCACTATGTGAGTTTATTCCTTAGACTCATGTTTGCCCAGATTTTCGCTGCTATTATGACGATCTAGAAGCCTTAGAGCACTTACTGTTGTCGGGTTTTCGTACATGGTTGTATCTGGGATATCTGTAACTGAGCGAGTTTGCTGTGGAACGTTTCGGAGACTTGAAAATCAATAGGGGAAAACCAGTTGAAGAGTTCTTTCATAACTTTTGGCTTCAAGTACTAAGTAGTATATTTGGTAAGTTGACGATTCCGGCCAAAATTGTGCTCGAGGTTTTCTCTTCAAACTGAGGCTGGGAATAGAAGAAAAAGGAAGCACGAGGAGAAACCGAGGAGTGATTTACCACAGGAGACGGTATTGGGAAGAGCGAAGTTCCTATCTTCGCAGAGACAGTCGTGCTATCCGTACACTTCATCTTAAAAGGTGGCGTTCGTTTCAGTTTTTCAAGCGTCGGTTGCTTTCTCTTGATGGTCACAGAAACGAGACGTGTTTCTGTCTCAGATTCTGAGAATACATACACACTCTTACCGTCTGCGTATCGTTACCGGTACAGCACTATTGTACTCTCTTGATGACTAAGTAAAAGGGCTGTCACATCAACCGTCTCACCAAATATACGCAGCAGAGAGATGTTTCATCTCGTTATCTTCAATTAACTTCACAGTCTTGAATCACAAAACTCAAAGGGTGAACTATTGTTGAGCAAACGTAGAGGATACTGAGTCTAATAACTTCAATCACTCACCGCCACAGTGAAAAGTTGTTGACATTCGAAAGGCGCAATGGCTTCCTACAGTGACCCTTGATCTGCTCGGATTTTTGTTCTTATAGACACCCAACAGATTCAGATAAATTGTGAAATAACCGCTTACCGACCCGTGAGTCGGAAGGACTCCTTCGACCGTTTTTCTAGGTACGTCCTATCGGTATTCGATACCTTATTCGAGCCATGTTAGAACTTTACTTACGAATATGAACCAAGTCCACAAGATCGGACTCCCTCTCCGTGACCGCATTCCTTTCAGCCACCTTGACCCAACTTCATACAACATCTGTTGGTCATCCAAGACCGACGGCGAGAGGACCACATGCCCTGAGAACAGCCTTTACCTGTAGTTTGTTAGAATGTGGCAAATCAGAGTTCTGCCAATAAGTCATGTTATTATTATGCCCACGAGGTGACCAATAAACATCTGGCACCAAGATGCATGACCACCGAACAATGACGAACTGACTATTAATAAATAGATGTGAACAATTTCGCCCCGCATTTCCTTCAGATTCGAAAGTAAGTCCTTTGCCCCTACTCGTACAATAAACGTCTCAGCTATCGTAGGGACATTCTTAATCATCACGTCATGCGGCTCCACAACCTTCATTCCAGATTTTTTCTCTCGATTTATCCGTAACTGTCAAGTGTCTGGGTGACCTACTTTTAGCAGACTTATAAACATTAGAGACATGGACCGTTGGCACCCCCTTGTCTTCATTACAGGTGAAGACAAACCTTGAATAACTCAGATCACTAAGTGGGTGTAAATGTTCCAGCTCACTTCTCATTTCACATCACAACTCCATCAAAAAATCACATTTTCTGTGGACTGGTAGGCCCAAACGAAGGCCTCTTTATGACATGATGGTGGTACTGAATACCATGGTGACACGGGTCGTACCGCTGGAATGCTTATTCCCTCGAGGTCCTACCACACAAGAGAGGTCAGCTGGATGTTAGTAGGTCGAAAGTAGCCAACAATATAGTGTAGGTTTCTGCGCTACGATGTAAGTTTCATTGTGTCAGGAGTAGAGCTTAGGTAGTTATTCGCGATTGTTTTAAAGTTGCGGTGTGCGCTTCGTGACCTCTTACTTCGGTTCTCCTGGCTGCTGATTTGATGTTTTTTCGTGATCAAATTTCTGTTGACAATTCCAAAAGTATAACGGCAAACCAAGGGACAGTATTGAACGGACTGTCATATTACCATATGACAAACTACGCGGATGGAATTAGATCGCCGAGTGGTCACGGCGCAATCTTCTAACTTCATGCGCTTTTGTTCCTAGTAGTGGAACCTATCTGTGTAATGGAAGATGAAACTCCATGCCCATGTCATGAATCGCGGCAACTTTTAATAAGTTTATGCACATGGATTACTTGATAGGTAAATTATTTAACCCTAAATACTGGTTAGTAATCTTTTAAGAATTATCGATTTGACGATGCGCGCAAACCGGAATCTCCATTACATGGAGATAAGAGTTATTTTTACCTAAACTTTAACACACCGTATACGCCGAAAAGTGATATTTTCTCGTTCGTTTCATCAGTAGCGGGATCTTTTTATTTTTTAACAAGGTTTAATGGTATATCTTCTGTACCATTCAGGACTCGTAGACTTTTCTACATATACCAGTGTGATGATGCCTGTAAGCTGACTTCTTTCATGTTAAATTACCAGCTGGAGAATAAGACATGTTTATTTATTTATTTTTTAAATTTTTTCCGGCCATGCGTTGGTGTATGCACAGATAGGGATGCTTGCTGTGGAAGCAGCAGTAATTTGCCTCGTCAAGATAAACACCGGGAAAGTTGAGGTGAACAAATTGATGGGAATGTAACAAGCTAAGCAGCCCAACTATATGGATGCGGAGAACAAGCGATAGACGATACGGCAAGGCACCAGCCATTTTCATGTGATAAGAGCGGAATCCTAACTCACAATGATTAAAGTAATATCACAGAACTGTGACCCACATATACTCACCAAATCTCACGAGGCGAAAAAAGTAGACAAGGCACGTGCCGACTATGATTATATGTTGAAAGTGAGCGGCAGGATTAAATCAAATGATTAATGGTAACAACAAATATTACTATCATGTTTGGAAAGATGAATTATACCGAAAGTAATTGTCCACAACTAAGTTGAGAACGTTCGGAAAGGGCAAGTCATCACGCCATATATAGCCTCCTGGTGTACGGAAGCGCTCAAGCACTACTGACCATAAAAGGCACTTGGTTACAACAGCAGTAGCAAAGGGTTATGCAGGTATAATCACTCAGCATAGGGGGTATCCTGGCAGTAATTAGTCACATAATCGGCAAGAGTGCATTGTATATCGGGTGTTGAGCGTAGATAGAGCTGGAAATATGTGAGCATTCGATAAATTTGTGCTGTCTACAGATGACATGTGAAACTAGAATTAGGCACTGGGCTTGATATGGAAGGAAGCCGGGACCACTTTCGCTTGATATCATGGAGCGAGACTGGTTGTTCGGGCACTTGATGTTTTAGACAGGGTCATTTGAATAAATTAGACCAAAGGTAAAACTCTATTTGTCTACCGTCGTCATGTCTAATAAGCTATCAAGGTCGGTGCTTCATACTACGTCACTCTCTGCTAGCTTCGTTACCAAGTGGGTGGTTGCCAGGAGTCGAACGAACTGCTTATTTGGCCACAAACAGCGTTTACTGCCAACATTTCTGGAGCCATTGCTGGAGCCATGAATTTTGTGGAGCTTGTTGTCTGATGTAAGTTGTCTTCCGATTTTTTCTTTTGCTTTTCTAGGCGGTAAGAAACGACGGCTCTCAGGTCTGGAATAAAGATTCGAAGTCAATATGTATACTGGGCGTGTGTCAAAAGGGCCGATGATCATAACCTGCATTTCGGATGACAGAGAGACATATCGAGGCAAGGAAGGTAGGATTAGTGGCTCCGGCATTTGAGGAAACAATATCGACGACTGAAATACGTCAGGTGGGCACCAGTGGGAAAGTAGCCACTATTCCCGTGGTACTCACGCTTCTTGCGCAGCGACGCTGAAAGACCTGGAACTGATACCAGTCGACGAACCGGACACTAGTTCAAATCACTCGGAAGACATTCCTGGAGGCTGCACAGCGCATTCGTAGGCAACCACGTGACTACCCCGTCCCAGCTCCTTGAGGAGCCTCAGAAGTACTGCGAGCAATGTCATCTAGCAGTTCGTAAGGTCTTTCCACCACCCGACCACGCGACAAAAGTCATACGATAATAGACCAAAAGATAGGCACTTATCCCGTGGTCGATGTGGGTTTCGTGTCGGCTTGATAATGGCCCGTATGGTTCTTAGTAATCCGAATCACTCAGGCAGAAGGGTGTTACCAAACATTCACCGTGACGATTCATGTGAGAATCCACAGGGAGTTGCCAATCGAATAGTGGAAACCCCTGTGCGTCCATGCTTCTTTTCTCTTCTGGTCCGTGGCAGCTGGAAGGCATTAACTTTTGAGGTGGCTCCAACAGCTTCAATAAACGTTTGGACAGGTACACAATGACACATTGCTAACGCTCATCTAGTTCTGATGCAGCCTTGGCCGAACCGACCAACTGACGTCTCATAAACCGAAACTTAGCACCTCCATACTGATTCTCTTTTACTGCCACCTTATTTATCACTGTGACCCAACCTCATGCATTCCTATTAGAGGCCTTATCTCTCTAGCTGCCCTACCACTGCTGAAATTATCATTCCTGCTCTCTACGCCTACCCTCTATGAGTCTGCGATATTCAGTAAGGCTATCTCCGTCACTCTTTCCTCCCTCATCTTCCCAAAATTTACTGGCTTTTCCCCTCCGTTCGCCTTCCTTTTTCACCGTCTTTGCCGTCGGTTTTTTCGTTGCTATCTTTTCGTACTCCTTATGTCTCATGGTAGATTATAGACTCCCATACATATCCAACTACTCATCAAACTAACCAGGACTGCGGCTGGAAAATGAGTGAATCGACTTCATCTGATTCACTGGATCCCTGGAATAGGTTCGTGAGACCTAGAAACGAGTGCAACGAAGGTAAACCGTATTTACAACCTCGTAAAACAACTACTGGTAATGTTGTATCGATTCATTCCGAAGGGAAAATCAAGTGTTACACGTTACTTAGCATCTGAGTGCGTAGAATATCTTGTCACTGAAAACTTTCGAAGATCTGGACCATCCTGTGAGGTCTAGAAGTGAGCACACAAATGTCCTTTTGAATTGCCAAGACTGTCAAACTGGCATTGGATGTTGAAAGTCCTTGGCTTGTTAGTTTTTGCATATTGAATTTCAAATCTGTTATCAGTTTTCGTTGACCATTGGGATGAATGCTTTGTCGAATACCGCTATTCTTTCAACTTCAAAGACATGCTCAGAACTTTCTGATATTTCTTTCATTACAATTAGCGAGTTTTCAAAGATTGTTCGACAGTCGGAAAAGAAACAATTGTTTGTATTTATATATTGTTTCTTATGTATATTTCAGAAGCAGAAACCATGTTTGTTGCCGTATTTGTCTACAATCCAGTGATTCTGAAGAGCTTTTAAGTCCCTGCTACTGTTCAGGTAATATATCGCTCACTTCTCCCACAATTCACGCAGATAATAGGAACTATTGGTATCATACATAAGCACTGTTTGGAGAGATGGCTGAATTTATCAAGATCCAGAACATGTGAAATTTGTGGATATAAGTTTAAAGTTCTGAGGCGCTATCCGGTTTTCAGTGAGGTGAGACTTGTTCAATAAATATTTTTATTGTATATCATTGGGTTCTGGTATGTTTTGCTGTGTGTATTCTCTAAATAAAATCAGTAGTTTCAAAGCAAAAGAACACCCTAGATCACGCTGGCAACTGACGAGCATAGAATATAGCAAACTCGTTATAGGCGATGGAGTTGATTTTGAAATTAGGTGCCTATCTATCATTCGGTTGAGCTTTTTTCGTAATGTTATTATTCTACCAGGCTACAACTACCGCAAACTGAGATAGTTATTTAATTATTGACTTTGAACACAGTTTACTACTTCAAAATATACGTGATGTAACACATTATTTTGAAACCAAGTGTTGCACAATTAAGATACCGTAAATGATTAATCGGTTTGCCAAGCTGTTTCATTGATTTTAAGTTCCTGCTGAGTTTTGATGTATAAGAATACTAATATCAGTGTCAGTGGAAAGTTCACTCTGTTTTATAGTAACAAAGAGTGCTGTCTTATTGAAAATGTCTTCTTTCAGGAAGCACTGTAGCTATTCATAGCTTATTAGAAAAGGATACGTTATTACCCATTGTTCTTTTTTCACTTAATATATTAATTGAATTTTTCCCTCTACTTAAAGGTTTCAGCGTTCGCACAGCTTTAAAATACCTCAGCGTAATTATTAGGCCTCTCGGAATTGTCTTACATGTATACGTATTTCGCTGATACTTCAATGTATATCCATCTCACTTATTAGGATCTTGCTAAGTTGATCCTTCTTAATACAGATGCCCACTCAAAGTTGTTTTTCTTGCCCTCTTATTTACTAGTTTCGGACAAAACACTATTGTTTAGCTACCTAAGTGATTTTTGGAATATACAAAACCTCCTCCTTATTCAAAGGATCTATAAGTGCAAAGAAATGTATTCATCATAACTGAAAAGAAGTTATTTCATGATTTGACATTACATTTCTAGTTGGACCGGTTAACTGAAAAAAATCAACATCGCTGCCAATCGAAAGCAAATTTTAGTCTGCTACCCTTAAGAATTTACCGATCGCACTAGTCTGTGTTGAAGATAATCGTGTCACTGGTTAAAAAATTTAGGATTCTACACCTTTTTAAGACTCATGTCTGAAAAACAGTTATGAACATAGCTAAAGGCTGACCACACAAATGTTACTTTAAGAGAGGATCAAACTATGCAGTTGTCGGGTCGGGACAGTGTCACTAATATTGAAGGAGCCTGGTTCCACCTACAGTCTGCTGTAAGAATAGAGTTACAAACCGCTGCTGACCGTTACGAAAAGACTATAAAGAGTCGGCGGATCTCAAGAGCCCTTGAATCCAATTCCATGTGTGATGAGGAGAATGAAAAGTAAAAGTAACCCAAATGTAGACTGAAATAAGTTCTACGCGACGACCATGAGTCATGGCTGGCGGTAAAGGCTAAGAAGATCCAGAAGGCAACAATTATGTGGAAGGTAGAAGTTTGTTTAGAATTGTCAAGGAAATAAAGACAATCTCATCGATGACAGGTGAGAGTATAACGGAAAAACCTTAGTTTGGGATTGAATCTCAGTAAAGATGAATTGAGCGATGGGAATTAGTGTTGAGTGAATAACCGCGATTGAATCGAGAAAGGGTATCTTAAATACAAACACTTATCTCTAGCTAAAGATACTAGAGTTTTAGCCTGTGAGTCTTGTTTTCCAATCCAATGGAAGGTGTTGATATAGAAGGTTCCGTTTAGTGGTTTAGAGCACTATTTTAGGGGGCGAGAGTAGCTGTTGCGTGTATTAGAGTTGTTGTCAGCTACCGCTTTGGTAGAAGAAATGAAAGATGGCGTAGGAATCTGAATACAAAGATAAAAGTAGAGAATTGTGATAATGATTTGAACGGAATTGAATGCTCATAGAAACTTCAGCGCAACCAGAGTTGATAAAGCCATGATGCGTTACTTGATATAAGTGACGTCTGCTGGAGGTGGGTTATGCATACGCTTTTTTGAAAGTAAAATTTCACTGTCCTAAATCCACTCAGAAACCTGTACCACCGACATCGGAGAACCCCATAGCAGGAGAGAGTGTGCTGTTTTTTTTCGCTGGCATTTTCTAAACCCTGTTTCCAATGCAGAAGGTAACATCAGCATAATACTCCCGGTTATTGCGTAATCACCCTACTTGTGTTTATGCCACTCCCTGTCGGTAGTTCAACATCGCGACGAAACCCTTATAATAGCGTAGTAATTTACACTATTATCGTAACTCTTTTTTCGCTTTACCACTATCCAGTAAACTTACATAGTCTAATAGGATCCCATAAAAACAGGTGCTTCGCCACCATATCTCGTTGGGTCAGTGTAATATGCAAGATTGACCACTACCTCTAGCTGCAACTGTTAGTTCAGAATCCACCTCAGTGGCACAGATAAACCCACATGTTCGTCTGATTTTAATCACCATATCTGATTTTTCAATTGTTTTTCACCGCCTTCCAACGGCTTTTACTGCAATCCGCAAATTTTGATTGCTCTTTCTTCTACTTTGGCTTTCTTTGCTTTGTTTTGTATCTTCATGTATTGATGGGAGGGATGTTAGCTTGAGAATGCACTTGGTGAAATAACGTGCTATGCTGATATCGTCTGACTTCCTTGTTGCCGTACGGCAATTTTATTCCGGATACCTGGACTTCAGATATTTTCTTAGCGTTTGGCCATATGATGACGAATCTATTTTAATAAACTGGTCTGGATTGAAATATATTCGTACATTAATAAAACACTTGCATTTACCTTAGCAGTCTCTACAAAGTATATGAGAAATGACAAACTAATTGTTATCGTACTTAACGAAAAATTCTAGTTGGGAACTTTACTGGTTATTGGTTGCAAGACAATATTCGGTGAAATGTAAACATAGATCACTTTTAAACGTCAGACTTTTACTGGTGTGTGACACACTGGAATGTTTGCGATAATGTTACCATTCATCAATGGCAGTACAGTTCGGTGAAACTTTGACTATGATAAAAAAACAAATGAATAGTTTCCACTTTCTGTATCAAATGAGGCATTTTCAATGGGAATTTATGTAGATAATGCCTTCAGACGTGTTGATTAAGATTTCGTTCCTAACGGAAACCTAGTTGCAGAATATTAACTGTAACACTAGGAATAGTGTCGGTGTTTCCGTTGGTAACATATCTAGATTTACCAAACGCAAAGTATTTGAAAAAGTTACGTGAGTAACTTCGGCAAAAACAAATTAAGGTTAACATAGTGATTCATGAAACACAACAACTCATTCATATTAACTGGCAGAGCACTAAATGTATGATTTTTTGTGAAATTTCTGGGTTATTGTCTTTACATGAGAGGTATAATGTATAACTATCGTTTTGCCTAAAAATTATCAGTGCATAGAATGGAAGAAACTGATAAAGCAATGCTTTTTGACTCAAAATTCATTCTAAAAGTAAATGTGATGATAAAAATAATGTCAAGAAATTTAGTGGGTTTTTCACTGGATACAAAATCATATTTATGATATGATAGGATTGCAAAGTATGTTTATTAATGAACTGGGTCTCAATGAGTTGTGACTACAAGATAGCTACTAAATTGTAAATCCGATTTCATTTGGTTTATTGGATGTATTACGCAATGAAACATAGTTAAATGGCTATGTATAGTGAGTTGTGTCCGGAAAGTTATCCAGTTAATAATATTATTTCACTATGTTATCCGTCTAATAAATTAACCGAGATGGAATCACATCCTACTATAGTGTTCAAGTTGTACTCTTGTTGAAAATGAAAATTATTCGAAAAAGTTAACACTAGCTCAGACAACAACTCACTCTTGACATTCTCGGCCTGAACTTCAAATATTCGACACAATTTACCGACCAATAAGGTTACATTTTCCAGGAAACTTTGATACTTTCCCCTATGAATCTGCAGTAGTCTCCTTCAAGATACGTGATATTTAAGATTTTAATTGATAACTTTGTTGCATAGCCAGCATTTCTAAGCTTTGAATGATGATTAAGAGTTCGAAATCTATAACTAGCATTTCCTGAAAAATTTCAGCAATCCATATGGCAGAATATATGGCAATTCAGTTGATTGAAACTGAAAGCGGTGTCTTCTGGTATAAATTTGATTTCATTCAGGAGTAAAATAACTTCTTTGAGCAATAGTTTAGGCCTGTTTTGAAATTACGAATAAGCGGTGAATAAAAAATCGTTGAAGATCGCAACACACTTCAACCATCAGTGTATCTAGTCCATTTCTGAAGGATGTCTACCAGCGTCCTGCTGGGTTCTAATTTCTCAGGGGATATCAGTTCCTTTGAGGTTGAAGATAAACTTTGCTGATGAGTGTCAACAAGTGTGAAACATAGGTGCGTTAATCCTGCTGGTAGCATTCAACTACCTATTATATATGATCAGAATCTTGCTAGGTGACTTCAACACTAGATTAAAAATCAGTGCTTTCAGGCATAAAATTGTCATCCTGTCTCCAGGACTAGTAGCAGTACTAGTAAATACGAGCGACTGAAATAACCTACAGAATGACTGACTATTTCATTTTGAAAGTGAAAATGAATGAATACCAGGCTTTTGTTGGATTCCATATGCTCTTATTTTGTTTAAGCAAATATACATTCAGAGTAAAAGCTATCTCATTCAGAAAACGTTTTTATTTCAGTAGTGTAAACTGAGCATTAGTTGTTGTCGTAACCAATGTAGATGAAGCTAATCTCATGTGTATGAACTTACTGACAATTTGTGTATCTTTTGAATGAAATATTCACTCTGATGGTGAGTATTTTATAGACTGTGAAATATGGCTTCAGCTGTAACCTTTTTATTTGAAATATATCGATATATAAATGAATTAGGCTTGACTGGTAAACCATAAATTAATTATCTGATTCATGGTCACTTATGACCAAATAGTTCCGCAGTAAGGAGCAGCAAGTAGGGATCTTTTCCGATCGGTACTAAGCAGATTCGAGTCTCGAACAGATGATTTTTGTTGATTATTCAATTTATTTTATATTAACAAACCTGGAAAATGCTTTCTATGCATTGTTTCTGAAACACTAATGAAAGATAATCTGAATATCAAAACTATATGATAAGCAAGTGGAAATTTTATAAAGGTTTAATTTTTTAGCTTTATAAAGTTGAATTACTTTAAAGGCCACCCTAGCAACTGCTGAGATAACCAATTAGGCTTTGATATTTTATGAAAAAACTACCTTTCTAGCCGTAACATCAGAACCTGATTGGTTAATACAGGGTGGCCTTTGAAGTCTCCCATAAAATTTCGAATTTCTTCCGTTCAAAGGATGTTTTTATTTAAAATTCTGATTCTCAAGTTATTTTCATAACTCACTATAGTGTATGATCAACAATGTTCTCTGGTGGTAGTTAAGATATACAATCATCTTTTTAATTTCCATTATAAAATTAGTGGTTATGGTCTGGTGGGGAAGGAGATGGAATCCATCGTCGCAAACATTTATGGACCGATATCATTTGTCTGCTTTTAATGTTACCTTTACTCACATTGTGCACATGGTTGACCATTTCTTCCAGTCAAGAGGAAATCGGCATCAACAGAAGAGGTTTTCCATGGCAATCATTCTCGCTTGGATTATTATGCAGTCTACTGTTGTTAGTATTCATTATTTGGTTAACGGTAAATATCAGCATTGTTCAGTAAAAATGATTATTTTTAACAAGGATTTTGATAAACTAAAAGTTTATGTTTTCACTGGTTAATTATTTTTCTAAAATATCCTGGAATATGTGCTGCGGGATTTGTCTGAATTGATTATTTAGTGTCTTTCGATTAGAATCCTGTGAATTAAGTATGTTTCACCGATGATTTCAGCTACTTTATTGATGTGAAATAATTTTACCGAAGTATGCCAGTAAATTTCATTCACCTTGAACTTTCCTACATTTCTGTTGATTTTGGTCACACTGTTGATGGAGATTACTGAAAATGTTTATCAACAAATGTGCTGAATCGAGAAGCGCATTCTAAGGTTCCCCAAGATAAGCTTTTGAAAATATTCTTAACCAATCTCAATGTTATTCTAGATGGGTTGGAGAAAACATGTTTACATTTTTCTATCTACTATACCTCAAAAGGCTTGTTCAGAAACGTAGAGTACACCTCAGGAATGATAGCTAAAGACGACAGAAAGGTCGACATAAAAGCCAGCACATGAATGCATCGCCTGAAGTTGAGAAGTGGGTAGAAAAAGAATAATATTTAATTAGGCAAACGTTCCCGAGGAGAAAGAGAGCAAATCGATGAAGGTATTACTCATCATAAGCCTAAATCAACTGGAGGACTACTGAGAGATTGCCACCTACTGCGTCCTAGTGTGAGGCTCATCAATAGTGCATGATCCACTAACCCTGCCAGGGATGGAACAGGAGAGCATCAAATCTCTTTACCAGCACATTTCTACTCACCCACTGGGTTGGGATCCAGTGGCGTATATGCTTCTATTTCTAGCAATACATAATGTAGCACGACAATCACCCAATGACTTCAGGAAGTATTTGCCCTCACATTTGGGAATTCAGGGAATCCATCTCAAAAGATAACGGTACCAAGCACTGATTGCTGACCTGATGGATCTGGGTTTGATCTCTGGATGAGTCGTGGTGCACGCATCTGAGGAGTCCCACGCAAGGGAGACATACCTGTCAGATAATTCCAGGTTTTTCAGTAGTTCTTCAACTGATGTCAGTCCATCATGAATGCAACCTTGAAACCTCTAAATCTAAACTGATAAAGGTTTATGAAAATATTTATAATGATTAAGGGTGTACGTATTTGGTTCATTGTGATAGATTCTAGGCCAAATCAACAACAGTCTCCAAATAGTGATTTAAATCATCTCTCAGAACTTATATAGGCACATCTTATCTTCATATGCGGCTCTGAATAACAGTTGAATGGTTCACAAACTGGTGCCATATCCTCGTTTGGCCACACTTAGCTCTTTTTTAACCTAATCTTACTTCGGCAGTCATCGTACATCAAGGTTGGTGTTGGAAAGGCATAGGTAACACATGTAATCCATCTCAGGTGGTGAGGATTTCCAGCTTCATCGGATAACTTCGTCTTCTCTCCTGTTTTCCTTCTTCAACCCTCAGCACTACTCACATGATGTTTCTACCACCAGACGGTCAAGATAACGACGACACTTATAGTCAGAAGTATGCAATCATTTTGTATCTTTTGCTTTTGAGGGCAATATTTCGCAGAAGTACGATATGACATGGTTTGTTGCTGTACACTTTGGATATACTGATGCCGAAAGTGGTGTGTATCGGTAAATGCCAAACTGAACACTTGTGTCCTAACGGAGATCATAATATCAACCAACCCATTACGCCTGACACACCTCATGCATGAAATGGTTTAAATATTTCACCACCTCTTACTCTTATTCTGTAAGTTGATGAAGATTAGCCCTGAAGCATTGTGTTAGTAAGTGTGGAAAGTATGCTAAAGATACTCGGATCTTTGTTAAAAGCTTCCAGCAGACTTTTTCAGCACCACTCAACAGCACTATATCGTCTGCATGAGCAGCGTTAACCAAGTGCAGTCAGGAGATAAAATAAATATTACTAGACAAAATGAAATTGCTTACTATCCAGTCACCGATCAGTGTACCTAATCCAGTTCTACAGGAGGTTAAGTGCTGCTCAAAATGGCCCAATGGTAACGTCTCTAACTGCGGCAGTGGATTCGGATCACTCGGATGACATCAATTCCCTTGAACTCGTGGTTATGCCTTGCTGGCGAGTGCCAATAGAGTCCAGACCCAGGTCCAGGAGTTACCGCCAACTGCCTCCAAGCATCTAACATCACTCAGTGTGCACCCTCATGCTCAATCTCCTAATCTAGTTATCACATCGCAAATAAGTCGAGAGGATTCCGTCAGCACTTAGGACTGGATAACATGAAATTAATTACTATCCAGTGATCAGTTGATGTATTATGTTTGAAACAGCCTTCTCATCTCTTGTGAATCAGGATGGATATAAATAACGGATTCAGATTTGAGCAAGATTTTAGGCGGCTGAAGCATAGCTGTAGACTATATGATTAGTTCTTCAGAGATGAGCGGGTACTTAAAAAACAATGGTAGTCCTCTGTGGATTATCTCGAAAGATGACCAATCTTTGTCCAACTAACTTTGTCAATTAGTCGACATGGAATACCATAGATATCGCTAACATCCAGTTTCCTTTGGCTCACTTTTCCTACTTGACTTTGAAGTTGTAAACTACTTTGTCTACATCTGAACCTTTTCCCTTATTGGCTGGATTTGGTCGATTTTTCGGAACTGGTCCTCTGCACTGTCCGTACTGTGGTCAATTAATAATCGAACGATACTACAAATAGACATTGACGAGTATCCTTACCATTTTTAGTAAGTTCAGATCCATTCATGTGAATGACACACACATTGTGATTGAGAAGAGAACATTACTTTACACAAATTATACGTACAAGATTGAGATCTCAAGAAGTAGTCATGGAAACTCCGGACACTCACTAAGTTCATTGCGCAAATCCACCACATTGTCTAGGTGAGGACCAGTGAGTGACGACATTCGAGTCCAAGATGCGTTTTTCAGAAATAAAGCATACACGCACGGCGTGAGATTCTAGAGGCACGGCAAGTGACGTCTGATGGCCAATTTGTCCATGGGATTCTTTCGTTTAGGGTATTAGTGAGAAACTAGTAGCGTGATTCTATTATTATTATATTATTAGTCCCTTGGGTTCCTAGTGGAACATAGGGCTTCAGTAGCACGCCTCCATGTCCTCTGTTCTCTGAGATCTTTTGAACCTGGTTCCACGACAGCCCACAACCTCTCATTTCTTCCTCGCACGACCTCCTCCATGTCACCCTCGGACGTCCAACTCGTCGCTTCCCATGGGGATTCCACTCGAGGGCCTGACGCGCGATGTCCTCAGTCGGCCTACTCAGTGCATGCCCAATCCATCTCCACTTCCTTCTGCATATTTGTTGCGTGATAGGTTCTTGGTTGGTTCGTTCCCAGAGCTCCTTGTTGCTTATTCTTTCTGGCCATCTGATCTTCAGCAGCGAGCGTAAGCAGTTGTTGATGAATGTCTGTAGTTTATTGGAAATGCCTTTCGTGACGCGCCAAGTCTCTGAGCCATACAAGAGCACTGACTTGACGTTGGTGTTGAAAATCCGTATCTTGTTCTTTGTGCTGAGTGCAGAAGATCTCCACACTGGTTTCAGGCTAATGAACGCCTATCTTGCTTTTCCGATTCTGACTTTGACATCCTCATCTGTGCCGCCTGTAGTTGAAACAGTGCTTCCTAGATAAGTGAAGGAGGTTACTTCCTTCAAGTTTCTCCCGTTGACGGTGATCGGAGTTTGTTGTTGTTGTTGATGGTGGTGGTGCGGTATCTTCATCACTTCTGTCTTCTCTATATTCACCTGAAGTCCCGTCTTAGCTGCCTCTTCTATCAACTTGTTAGTTTTTGCCTGCAGATCTTCAAGTTTATGTGACATTAGGCACAAGTCATCGGCGAAATCCAAGTCTTCTAGATTCTTTTCCGCAGTCCAGTGTATCCCCCTCTTCTCGCTCCTCACTGTTTGCTGCATGATCCAGTCCACCACAATAAGGAATATCATAGGGGATAGTAGGCAACCTTGTTTCACTCCTGTCTTCACTTCAAAGGCATCACTGAGCTTCCCATAGTGAATTACCTGGCATGTGGCATCTTCATATAGTTGTTGAATGAGGCGGATAAAGGTTTGCGGTACTCCGTAGTATTGAAGCAGTTTCCAAATTACTTCTCGGTCGACGCTGTCAAAGGCCTTCTCAAAGTCGATAAAGTTGAGGTGTAGAGTTGACTACCATTCTATACTCTGTTCTATGACGATGTGTAGCGTTGCAATTCGGTCAACACATGATTTGTACTTCCTGAAGCCAACCTGTTCCGGTCGTAGTTTTGAATCCAGTGCATCCTTTAGCCTCTCCAAGATGATGCGGCTTAATATTTTACCTGGGGTGGATAGGAGAGTGATTCCGCGCCAGTTCTTGCAAACACTGAGGTCTCCCTTCTTTGGCAGTTTGACAAGGTAACCCTTCTTCCAATCGCCAGGTACCTTCTCTTCCTTCCACACCTTCTGCAATAGTGGTGTGAGCATGTGTGCTGTTGTCTCTGCGTCTGTTCTCAGTGCTTCTGGCGGTATCCCGTCTGGTCCTGCTGCTTTCCCGCATTTCGGTAGCTTTATGGCGTTTAGGACTTCCATTTTTGCTGGAGGATTTATGTTCACTTGTAGTTCAGCGGCTGCAGGTGGTGGTCGATTCAAAAGCTTCTTGAAGTGGTCGGCCTATTGTTTCCTTTGTTTCTCCTCTTTCGCAATTAAATTTCCTTCTTCATCTTTTATTGGTTTCATCTGTGTTGGTCTCTTCCCTATAGCAACCTGGTTATTTGATACAATGTTGTCAGGTCTCTCCTACCAATAGCCTGTTCTGCTTCACTTGCCAGTGTTTCGTAGAAGTGTCTTTTGTCTTTGCGTGCACTCTTCTTTACTTCTTTGTCCAGTGTATTATACATTGTGCTCAGTTCCTCTTGTCGTTGAGCGTCCTTGCACTGGTTTATCTTCTGTTTCACCATCCTCCTCTCCTCTATCAGCTTCCAGGTATCCGTCGAGATCCACTCCTTGTCTTCTTTCTTCTTCCTTCCTAATACTGTTGTGCAGGTTTCTTTCCACATAGCTTTCAAAGATTTCCAGTGTTCTTCCACACAGGTTTCTTCAGGGATGTTCCTCGATGTCTCCCATTTTGTCTTGATGGCTGCCTTGAAGATCTCCTTTGTAGTTTCATCTTCAGTTTCCGAGTGTTGTACTTGAATTGAGGTCTATCACCAGCTTCCTTGAAGGCTTTTAACTTGATTTGGAAGGTTCCTTGTACTAGATAGTGGTCTGAACCTACATCTGCTCCTCTTCTTGACCTTGTGTTAAGTAGACTGCGTCTCCATTTTCTTGAGATTCAGATAAAGTCGATTTGATTTTTAGTGTGTCCATCTGGTGAAATCCATGTCGCTTTGTGGATATCCTTGTGCCTGAACACACTGCCTCCAATCACCAAATCGTTGAATGCGCAGAATTCTGCAAACAATTCTCCATTCTCACTCATTTCACCTAGCGCCTCTCGACCCATGGTTAGTTCTCTTCCTGTGTTGTCCCCTCCCAGTTTGGCATTCATGTCACCCATTAGAATTTTGATATCGCCAACTGATGTCTTGTCCAGTGTTGATTGAAGTTGTCTGTAGAATTCCTCCTTTTTCTTTTGCTCTGCATTATTTGTAGGTGCATAGCATTGTATGATTGTGACCTTCCTTCCTTTTGAGTTGAATCTTGCTGTCATGATCCTGGAGGAGATTGGTTCCCACTGCATGAGAGCCTTCGATGCTCTTGGGGACATCATGATAGCCACTCCATACTCAATGTGCTCGTGGTTGTCGTCTGGGTGACAATATCGGAGTAGATTATTGATTCTCCAGTTGACAGTTTGGAGAGTCCACTCCCATTCCATCTGCTTTCGCAAATCCCAAGCACTTCGATGTGATACCTTCTCATCTCGTTTGCAATCTGGGCTGCCTTACTGGGTTCAAACATGGTGCGGACATTCCATGTCCCCACGTTTACTTTCGCTTCCATCGAGAGAAGACACATCGGCCAATTGGCTTCCCGAAGGCTTTCACCAACTGGCGTCATTTCGCCTCTCCGATTCCAGCGAGGAATAATTTTGTTTTCATTTTTTATATTTTGTTTGTGCTTTGAAGTTTCTTTAGCGGTTAGATTTGTTTTACGGGGTAGGGTTGCTAGCCCTATGCCCAACCTTCCCTCTTTACCCGGGCTTAGGACCGGCTAGTAACTAGTAAACTAGTTAACCAGGCGAGGTTAGCGTGATTCTAAGGGACTCCAAATAGTGTTTTACTGACTTCGGTCATTAGGGATGGAGACACAACGCAAATTTAAGAGAAAAGCATTGATCTTGTGTTGGTGACAGGAGCAGATAATGAAGATGAAGTGGAAGAGATAAACATAAAGAACGTAAGTTACGGTAAATAAGATTAAAATACCATTGAGATAACATGAATGGTTATAACTTTCCGGCTGTCCAACTCACAGTTGTGTCAGTGAAGGGCATAAAAGAGAAACGGGATTAGTTTTGCGAGACCACAAGATCTAAGAAATATGTCCTTAAGGTCAATCACAAACATTCATCTTGAGAGTTCAAGTTGAGAATTCACCGTGCTACGACTGTAAAAATTCTCACTGTTGGCAATAGAAGATTGCAGGAGAGAGAGAAATGTGCAATTTTAATAGACGAACTTATATGAATTCTCTTCTTGATAAGGGAAGTCAACATCTACATAGACTGCTGGTTATCGTTACGAATCACAGTACTGCTGTTTTCCTACACACAGCTAGCAGTACACTGTTTCTCTCAGATTTCTGTCATTTCATTCACTATTTGCATCATAGCTGCAACTACGTTTAGCTTTATTTCTTTCCCACAGAACCTTATATAATGATAAAACCTCATGGAACAATAGATCTAGGTAACAGCTGAAAATATAACCTATGGATTCTGCTATCTGCCCACTTAAATCTGCTATTTGTGGAATTTTAATTGTCATTTTTCTGCTTATAACTTGATTATATTGATTTATTTATTAAATTGGTATAAGTATTATTATTCAACTAGTCTAGTGGTCTCAGTGTTGTCTTTCTCAAGATAAGGACATGACTTAGCAAGTTTATGGTGATTTTATTACCTTTTACTGTGCGGTGAAGGTGTTCCAACAAATGCTTGAAAGAACATAGTGTTGCAGCAAAGACGAAACTTGAGTTTAAATCTGTTGACGTAGTTGGCATAATTTAAACTTGTTTTACAGCCTATTTCAGTTTGCTTTATGAGTGTTACACGATGAAACAGTATTATCCAGTAAATCTTACTGTTTTACTGTGTGAGACAAGTAATAAGCAGACTCGAATGGAATTATAATGAGTGCCAAAGTCTCAATCTTAAATTAGTGTTTTCTATTAGATGAAGCTCTTGCGGCCAAGTGTCTTAAGGCGATGGTTTTAGACAAGAAAGTCGATCGATTAGGTAGTGAAAATTAACTGACTGAGGTGACTTGCACATGTACTGCACATGCCAAGCCACCACCTACCTAGAGGTCCATTGCTAGAGGAAGTTGAAAGAGGGTTAGTAGTGGCCTGATCAAGGTCTGGCACCAGTCTAGGAAGTCTCTGACTGACTGGTCTGACTCGTCTGGAGAGATGCAGACTACCTGGTTGGGGTCATCGAGATCACAGAAATCAGTGGTTGAAGAGTCTTGGTGATACTGGCTGAATGAAAATCTGTCACAATGGCTCACATGTATTCACTCCTTGACATCCTCCTGAAGTTTGAACATTTGCACTAACCTTCATTTTCAGATTCATTTTCCTCTCATTCAACTCTGTCTACATTGATACCACCCTTTTTCTACCCATCTGTTCTTTGTGCACTACTGTGATGTGTGGTAACTTGAACCGATGCATCTGTGCGCGAGCTCCTCCCTCCACCTATTTAAATTAAATTTGAGAATTGTCACCCTATCCCACCCTGTTGTATGATTAAGGGTCAGTCGTTCCATAGTGATAGCTGAGTTTTCCTATAAATTACTTTTTTATTAGTAGGGTCTGTCAGTGCATGTTTCGCTAAATTTTGGTGTTCTTCCATTCTGACTGACGCTGATCTGTTGATTTGACTTACATACTTGATTTCACAATGATTACATGATATTAAATAATTACGTTGTTTGGATTAATTTGCTATACTGGATCTCTTGAACTGGTCATCATATATTGTGGATATCTTGAAAATTTTTACTATCATTGAAATAAATCAATGAAGAACCGTTGGACTATATAATAGAAGTTGGAAGTTCAAATGATTATTCTGATATGGATATGAGTGATAAATTCTGCTTGGGACGTCAGCTGGTAAATAATACTGACTACTGTATGGTATGTCAAATAAACAACCTAATACGGAATTATACTTTACCGAAGTTGACAAGTTTCACTCTTACATTATTAGTAGTGCCTAGTGTTATGCATAAAGCTGGTTTAGCAGTATGTTTGAAGACAATGATACTTACAATCTTACTGACATGTTGTGAAAGCATTATTAATATTTTGTGAATGAAATGCCAGTGAATAACTTTATGTTAGTATATGAAAAATGACTGTCGTATTAAATATTTAAGTACAACCTCATTTAGCAGTATGCAGTATGGTTAACTAGTTGACTAGTTACTAGCCGGTCCTAAGCCCGGGTAAAGAGGGAAGGTTGGGCATAGGGCTAGCAATCCTACCCCGTAAAACAAATCTAACCGCTAAAGAAACTTCAAAGCACAAACAAAATATAAAAAATGAAAACAAAATTATTCCTCGCTGGAATCGGAGAGGCGAAATGACGCCAGTTGGTGAAAGCCTGACTTCGGGAAGCCAATTGGCCGATGTGTCTTCTCTTCTCTCGATGGAAGCGAAAGTAAACGTAGGGACATGGAATGTCCGTACGATGTTTGAACCCAGTAAGGCAGCCCAGATTGCAAAAGAGATGAGAAGGTATCACATCGAAGTGCTTGGGATTTGCGAAAGCAGATGGAATGGGAGTGGAGTCTCCAAACTGTCAACTGGAGAATCAATAATCTACTCCGGTCACCCAGACGACAACCACGAGCACATTGAGTTATGTAGTGGCTATCATGATGTCCCCAAGAGCATCGAAGGCTCTCATGCAGTGGGAACCAATCTCCTCCAGGATCTTGACAGCAAGATGGATTCAACTCAAAAGGAAGGAAGGTCACAATCATACAATGCTATGCACCTACAAATAATGCAGAGCAAAAGAAAAAGGAGGAATTCTACAGACAACTTCAATCAACACTGGACAAGACGTCAGTTGGCGATATCAAAATTCTAATGAGTGACATGAATGCCAAACTGGGAGGGGACAACACAGGAAGAGAACTAACCATGGGTCGAGAGGCGCTAGGTGTAATGAGCAGTGAGAATGGATAATTGTTTGCAGAATTCTGTGCCTTCAACGATTTGGTGATTGGAGGCAGTGTGTTCAGGCACAAGGATATCCACAAAGCTAGCGACATGGATTTCACCAGATGGACACACTAAAAATCAAATCGACTTTATCTGAATCTCAAGAAAATGGAGACGCAGTCTACTTAACACAAGGTCAAGAAGAGGAGCAGATGTAGGTTCAGACCACTATCTAGTACAAGGAACCTTCCAAATCAAGCTAAAAGCCTTCAAGGAAGCTGGTGATAGACCTCAATTCAAGTACAACACTCGGAAACTGAAGGATGAAACTACAAAGGAGATCTTCAAGGCAGCCATCAAGACAAAATGGGAGATATCGAGGAACATCCCTGAAGAAACCTGTGTGGAAGAACACTGGAAATCTTTGAAAGCTATGTGGAAAGAAACCTGCACAACAGTATTAGGAAGGAAGAAGAAAGAAGACAAGGAGTGGATCTCGACGGATACCTGGAAGCTGATAGAGGAGAGGAGGATGGTGAAACAGAAGATAAACCAGTGCAAGGACGCTCAACGACAAGAGGAACTGAGCACAATGTATAAAACACTGGACAAAGAAGTAAAGAAGAGTGCACGGAAAGACAAAAGACACTTCTACGAAACACTAGCAAGTGAAGCAGAACAGGCTATTGGTAGGAGAGACAGAGACCTGACAACATTGTATCAAATAACCAGGTTGCTATCAGGGAAGAGATCAACACAGATGAAACCAATAAAAGATGAAGAAGGAAATTTAATTACGAAAGAAGAGAAACAAAGGAAACAATAGGCCGACCACTTCAAGAAGCTTTTGAATCGACCACCACCTGCAGCCGCTGAACTACAAGTGAACATAAATCCTCCAACGAAAATAGTAGTCCTAAACGCCATAAAGCTACTGAAATGAGGGAAAGCAGCAGGACCAGACGGGATACCGCCAGAAGCACTGAGAACAGACGCAGAGACAACAGCACACATGCTCACACCACTATTGCAGAAGGTGTGGAAGGAAGAGAAGGTACCGGACGATTGGAAGAAGGGTTACCTTGTCAAACTGCCAAAGAAGGGAGACCTCAGTGTTTGCAAGAACTGGCGCGGAATCACTCTCCTATCCACCCCAAGTAAAATATTAAGCCGCATCATCTTGGAGAGGCTAAAGGATGCACTGGATTCAAAACTACGACCGGAACAGGTTGGCTGGCTGGATTCAGGAAGTACAAATCATGTGTTGACCGAATTGCAACGCTACACATCGTCATAGAACAGAGTATAGAATGGCAGTCAACTCTACACCTCAACTTTATCGACTTTGAGAAGGCCTTTGACAGCGTCGAACGAGAGGTAATTTGGAAACTGCTTCAATACTACGGGGTATCGCAAACCTTTATCCGCCTCATTCAACAACTATATGAAGATGCCACATGCCAGCCAAGTAATTCACAATGGGAAGCTCAGTGATGCTTTTGAAGTGAAGACAGGAGTAAGATAAGGCTGACGCCTACTATCCCCCATGATATTCCTGATTGTGGTCTGGACTGGATCATGCAGCAAACAGTGGGGAGCGAAAAGAGGGGGATACACTGGACTGCGGAAAAGAACCTAGAAGACTTGGATTTCGCCAATGACTTGTGCCTGATGTCACATAAACTTGAAGATCTGCAGGCAAAAACTAACAAGTTGATAGAAGAGGCAGCGAAGACGGGACTTCAGGTGAATATAGAGAAGACAGAAGTGATGAAGATACCGCACCACCACCATCAACAACAACAACAAACTCCAATCACCGTCAACGGGAGAAACTTAAAGGAAGTAACCTCCTTCACTTATCTAGGAAGCACTGTTTCAACTACAGGCGGCACAGATGAGGATGTCAAAACCAGTCAGAATCGGAAAAGCAAGACAGGCGTTCATTAGCCTGAAACCAGTGTGGAGATCTTCTGCACTCAGCATGTGGAACAAGATACGGATTTTCAACACCAACATCAAGTCAGTGCTTCTGTATGGCTCAGAGACTTGGCACGTCACGAAAGGTATTTCCAATAAACTACAGACATTCATCAACAACTGCTTACGCTCACTACTGAAGATCAGATGGCCAGAATAATAAGAATAAGCAACAAGGAGCTCTGGGAACGAACCAACCAAGCACCTATCAGTCAACAAATATGCACTGGAAGGAAGTGGAGATGGATTGGGCATGCACTGAGTAGGCCGACTGGGACATCGCGCGTCAGGCCCTCGAGTGGAATCCCCATGGGAAGCGACGAGTTGGACGTCCGAGGGTGACATGGAGGAGGTCGTGCGAGGAAGAAATGAGAGCTTCTGGGCTGTCGTGGAACCAGGTTCAAAAGATCTCAGAGAACAGAGGTCACTGGAGACGTGCTACTGAAGCCCTATGTTCCACTAGGAACCCAAGGGACTAGTAATAATAATAATAATAAGTTGGATTCCGTTCCTTCCACTGAATTACTACTTTTAAAGGTTTTTCTTCGACATGTCTGTAAAATTACGCATATTTATTTTACCATGATATTTGATGAAATATCTCGTAGAATAGAATAGAATGTACCAGTGATTTTCAGTCAAATAAATTTAAAGATTGGAGTTCACGATTTCAAAGTTAGAGACTCCACATCTCTTATGATACCCTGTGACTTTCGATCTTAAAGGAAGTTATTGTGTTGACTAAATTCACTATAACTAACTGCCAAAATCAACTTAGAAGCTCGCACACAGGTGCATCGGTTCAAGTTACCACACAACACAGTAGTGCACAAAGAACAGATGGGTAGAAAAAGGGTGGTATCAATGTAGACAGAGTTGAATGAGAGGAAAATGAATCTGAAAATGAAGGTTAGTGCAAATGTTCAAACTTCAGGAGGATGTCAAGGAGTGAATACATGTGAGCCATTGTGACAGATTTTCATTCAGCCAGTATCACCAAGACTCTTCAACCACTGATTTCTGTGATCTCGATGACCCCAACCAGGTAGTCTGCATCTCTCCAGACGAGTCAGACCAGTCAGTCAGAGACTTCCTAGACTGGTGCCAGACCTTGATCAGGCCACTACTAACCCTCTTTCAACTTCCTCTAGCAATGGACCTCTAGGTAGGTGGTGGCTTGGCATGTGCAGTACATGTACAAGTCACCTCAGTCGATTAAATTCCCATTTTCATGAGTCAGATTATGTTTCTTGCCTAAAACCTTTCAGTCGTCCTCAACATTGGTCACATGGTGTTTCAATGGAGCACGGGCAATACTACGAGGAAATGCATAATAAAAACTTAGTAATGGCTTCATATCATTCACTTTCAATGGATATTTCTCAGAACCGTGATGCAGTACAGAACGGACTGCAATGTAGTATAATCATTCTTTGCTGGATATTCAGGTATCTCGCATGTGCTTTATATGATAGATATTATAAATGTATTATGTCACCTAAATAGTTGAATATCATTTGTGGAGCGAATTCTACCTTAAAATAATCTAGGGGTTCATTGTGAATACATGGAGAAAGGTTTTAATGTGAATATTTAATCAAAACTTCAAATTTTGTTTTTCTTGAAATTTATAAGCTATAGAAGTGATCACCAGTAGTGAGCTGAATACTTTCCATTTTTCATTGCCTCTTAGTGTAGTCTTTAAGGCCTATTGTTCTATTTTTCTCAGTGTTTTCCTTGTTCAACAAAATGTATTACCAATTTATTCGAGTTACTGGAAACCAGTTGAATGATTCGTTATACGTACTGAGGTTTTTAGAAAAGTATTATAACAGTTAAAAAAAATACTTGCATTCTCCACCCTAGATAAGTCGGTCACATGAAGAAGAAATCAATGTTGCTTAAGTGCAAGTTGAAATATCCGCTTCGTGGTATATTTCAGACATAACTCTAATTCCAATTCCATGGAAAACTGTGTATCAGCAATTTACTTTTTCGTACTGAAAAAAAATCAGAGTAAAAACATATATGTATGACTTGTGCTGTTTTTCATACTAATGTTTAGCAAGCCTCTAATACAGGATGAAGGTTTCATTGATTAGGTTCTTAGATTACAATTTTGAAAGAAATATTTATTCTGATCTCATAATAAGAAAGTGAATGTGATTTATTTTTTGATATTTCACACGTTTATATATATATATATATATATATATATATATATATATATGCATATAATAACGTGTTTTACGATCTGTATATGTTTACCTAGTTTTCTGTTCGATATCATCATCAATCATGGAGAATTTGGCGGATTGATCAAAGTTGTATTGTTTTAGCAGAAGATATAAATAAGGCTAAAATTCTGGATGAAAAATATGATATAGAATATCAAAATGTAGTTGTTCAGTCAGATATTCAAGAACAAATAACGATGCCTAGATCAAATGAAGCAGACCTAGAACATGATCAGGTGAGTAGCCATGTATCGGTCACTTTTTGAACAATAAAATAGATATTTTCTATGTTGCTTAGTTTCGATTTCGTTTGTGCTATAGTATGAAGTGAATATGACGTACTTTTAACAAATGCTACCATTCTATCAGTGATATGTCTCATTTTGAAAATTAAAAGTTTAGTCTCTTCAAAATATCTTACTGAAAAAATCAATTTAAAGCTAAAGCTTGCGGAAAAGAAGTCAACTTAGTTTACAGTGAGAACTATGATGATTATTCTTTTTGAAGGTTTATGGGTATTTTATTGATTTCAGGTTGGTATTAATGATGGACTGACATTAGTTGAAGAACCTATGAAAACGTGAGAGTGCTGGAAAACGGTTTCACCTTGGCTAGAGACTCCTCAGCTGTACGCACCCATGATCTTGCTACGACCCAAGCCCAGAACCTATAGATTTTACGGCCAGCATTTTACTATTGAGCCAGTGGGTTGGAATCCAATGGTCCACATTTTCTTACTTCTACCAGTTCATGATATAGAGCGACATCCGTCCAGTACCGTCGTTGAGTAACTTTCTTTACATCCGGTCTGTTTTTCATGACTAGTCATGGCTTCTCAATAAAACTTCGGGAATCTCGTCTGGATGCAAGTCACTAATAAACAGTCGAGGACTACAGGTCTCGCTAAGACGCAAACTGACTGAAGTAGGAAAATGTGGACTTGGATTCTTCTGAGGAGTCCCGTGCTGGGATGAAGCAGATGTCTAGTACTCCTAGGTTTTCAGCAGTTCTCCAACTGACAAGTTGTGGTGAATGCTAACTAGAAATAAATAAACGAATCCTTGTAAACCCCCAAACTGAATTATTATATGAACATTTGCATTTAAATCTGGTTACCATTGGTTTTGGTTATAGTTAAATGGTTTCTGTATACCAAATGACAGACTGCAGTTGAAATGAGGTTATTTAGTTCCTAGGAGGGAATGTATATATATATATATATATATATATAAAGTTTCTGGGGTGCAGATATCATCTTACTTTTCGCTAGTAACTAAAAGAGTACTACGGAAGTAAAGGAGGATATGGTTTTCATCCTCAGTATAGACTCCTATATTATTACACATAGTTACATGAGAATTCTGATGAGAATAAAAATTCTAATATACTTGACAACCTCACTTATTATGCAAATGGCTCAGCTCAGAGGCCCTGAATGAAAAAACAATATAGTTATTTAAACCTAATAAGCGGAAATAAAGTATGTCAAAAAATAGGTTTGTTTTAGGATAGTAATATATGATAGATATCTCGTTAAGAAGTGCTGACAAAACATTCTGATGAAAGTACTTATATCCATGAGGTTCATTTCTATACTGCAACCATTTTGTAAATGAATAAGATTGTATGACTCCGAAACAGTAGGCTTGGAAGTCAGTTAATTATCTGCAATACTTATATTTATAGAATATAAAACTTGTTAAATTTTAAATTTATAGTAAAATTTGAGAAACCCTGATAACAATTTGAAATCTCTCGTAGGACTTCAGTGTTCAAACCTTTGGAAGGTTATTAAGTCAGTGCTAATTCTAGTATGAATTATGTTCATCTGAAAATTACTTCATTTTTACCATCAGTCCATTATCTTTTATGTGATTTTTACCTGAAATCTCTAAAATGAATGATCCTTTCGACTGTTAACTAGTGTCTTCAATTTTGTCCTAATTATCTATGATTTAACTTCATTTTAAGGCAGTATTAAGATAAGCTTAAGCCATCAACTAACTAGTTACATTCTAAACCAATATGAAGAGCATTTAGTTGTCTTACACAATACATTTAGTAATGTTGCTATCTTGTTCGGAGAACGGAAGTCAGCTATGTAGCAGATATTTCCTTACTGACTTAGTTGATTATATTTTACCAAACGATTCTTATATAAATATTTTGTGCAAATTACCACTACCGAATGAGACACTATTTCATCTTGTCGGTATTTTGATTGACTTCGCAACACTTAATTCATTCAAAATTCCACCGCAATAATCCAGTATAAGTATAATGGAGTGACCTAGAGATCTATAGTTATTAGGAGTTGAAACTCAACTAATCTAGTACAATTAACATCACAAAGTCAACCTAATGAATAAATAAATTTGCGATTTTGTTGGGTTTTCTTAGAGCCTCTGGGTACTTTGTGGCATGGAACGTGCAGAAGAGGGGGATTTAGTAGTTTAGTGGTAAAAGTCACAAAGTCAGCGTCAGAAGCTAGGACGGAAAAGGCGACGAAGAAAACGTTGGCTAACGACTCATAGTCAGAATATAACGTGCAGAAATTCCGTCAAGCTTATGCAGTTTCTGAAAAAGCTTAATCTCTAATTTCTAAGTGACATTAGAGCATTGATCTCAAAAATATGAATAACAGTGAAACAGTGATCACCTTAATGGTAATAGTATAAGTAATATTCACTTTATTCCAAACAATTATTGGTACTTTGGATGAAGGAAGAAAAACGAAATCTGCCGGATGAGATAATATCGTCATTTTATCTCACGACTACTCTTCAGCTGCATACAGTCTAAAAGTGTGACGGTTATTAAGACATAAGGTATTTCAAAACTAAAAAAATCAATAATTTTAAATTGCCTGATGAAATCGTTGATAACTCATGCAATATGTAAGAAAACTAACTGTAAAGAGAATGAATATCCTATCCAGTTTATGAAGTATGGAAAGGAGCAGGTCAAGATAAGTGAATACACAACTGTGGAAAAAAGGTTTTTATTTACTTTATATTCAAGAGAGATGCAGTCTCCAAGCTAATAGGCACAAGAATTGAAGGAGCACTGAGAAGGAGCTTGACAACAGCTAAACTTGTATCGCCGCACAATAACACTCGCTTGTAGAACGAGTCGAAATTGGATAATTACCCTGTTCATGTGTAATGAACATATGTAATGAGTAATTATCTGAGATCGTATTGTTGGAAAGTCGCTCTGAGTGGAATCAAGAATATGTATTAGGCTTTTATTCAGAACTCTCCAGTTCGATGTGCTTATCTTCACTGTGACGTTGTCCCTATAGAGACAAGAACCAAACACTAGCTTCTGCAAACTAGCTTGTTTTCTCCTATCATTAGTTGCAACGAACAAGGTCTATGGGGCCCTGTTAAGATAACTGGTTCGGTGTGGATGTCTGAATATTGCCAGTAATTTCCCTAGAGTTCAGATAGAGATTGGAACTGTACTAAAGCTGCATCTTAAATTTTATTAGTAGCCACTAACCAACATCACTATCCACTTGTATTTATTAATAGTTTATAGTCATCTAAACGGGAAACCATATAGCAAGAGTAAACGATCAATCCAGTCCAAAATAATCAAAATGTAAAACCACAATCAAAACACATCTTGTTGATTGCCTGAAGCCAAACCAAACAATATAATTAGGAAAATTATAGCAGTCAACGTATGAATATATATGAGAGTACTGTCTACGAATATTTCCTCGGTGTAAATATTATATTTACTTCGTCGCAGTGTATGACAAGTTAGGTAAGATAAACTTCTTTGGGGAAAAAGACATTTCATTTGAAGAAGCGAAATCATTTTTTTTGAAAGGCTTTTTTTCCATAGTATTACTGAGTGGCTATTCAAAATGAGGTAACCTGGAGTTGACCAGCAAACAGATTGCCATCTTTTGAAATATTAAGTTCAGAATAAACCTTCAGTTTGATATAGCTGACTTAATAGTTTGTGACATACAGAAGGAATGATAAATTTTTAATTTTATGGCATATATGCAAAGATTCACAAGGCTAAAAACACTCTAGGTTGAGCAGTATCAATTAATGTTGTCATTGGAGATATTTTAAACATTATCTTTAGTTGGCCTAAATGTTGTGTACAGTCAATTATGCGTGTGAATAACTGGATTTGTGATAATTATCATGATACCAAATCTAGTCGATTCATTACTAATTTGCTCATACGTGCTATTTCGCCTCATGAAAAGCACGACATGCTAGATAATTTTAAATTTTATGTTGCAAACAAAGTCCAGTATAATATTTTGTTTGATTTTTAAAAACTCGATTAAATCTACAACCGCAGAAAAACTAAGGAGTTTGTGTTAAATCTTTCTAATCAATCTTTTGGAAGCCTTGAACTCAGTTATCATGATTGTCAACATTCATGAAAAAGTGTGTACTCTCAAGAAGTCAAATTTCCTGAAAATGATTTTCTCTTTCATAGATTATAGTTCTAAAAGTTTAACAGCACTGAGAAAACGTTGGTTTGTGTTCTCAAATGATCAATAAAAATGTAGTTAGCTTATAAAAAACAACTGGCGCATACTGTAATTTGTCTCAAAGATATATTTAACAGAAAACTAGTGTTTAATATATAGTCTTTATGGCAAATCTTACTAAACCCTGGATTTAGTTTACAGTTCCAAGAGTTTCTGGATTTATTCAATTGATCCTGTTAGATGGCGATGGCTAGTCAAAAGACATCAAAAGTCTGTGACTCTAGGCTGCGGTGACTAGCACTAGGCAACAAAACACATCTAAGACCTTCTAGCTTCCATTAAATTTCAAAATGGAGCACCACTACCTTCTCAATAAGTAATTCTTCGGAAACCACCTATATTAGCAGTCGAATAAATTATTTATGTTCGCTGAGTGAAGGCAAAATAACTAATGAGCAGTGAATTGTTTTGATAGTTGGTCTTACTGCAATGTCTCCACTGAATAGTAATTACTTGAACCTTATGATCCGCTGATTCACTCGTGACGCTGACCTTACACGTGATTAGTTTCACATATATTTACCACGCCTCGTAAGGTCAGTTCATCAACTTGATGAGTCAGACGTTCGGACCCTTCTAACTTCGTACAATACGACAAATGTCTTTTGCATGTAGTGCATACCACAAGTGAATTTTCAGTCTACAACACATCATAATTTATAAAAATGAAACAACCAATTTACTGAAAAAGGATTAATTATTGCAAAATAATTAGTATCAAGAGAATTTTCATTATTTCAGAAATATAAGTCATGCAGAAAAAACAGTGGAAAGCTCCTGAGCTATAGGATAATGTTATTAGAGAAATCATAAGTGTGATACTTAACAGAGATTCATTTTCTCTACTTTTTGACAGATATAACACTTACAGGTTTCCCTCTGTATCGGGTATCAGTTTTTAACTTCCTTAAAAACACCTCACAAAGAACAAGTCGTACTTTAAGTGAAAAAAAAGACTTATTGACAGGAAATATCCGAGGCAATCATCTTTCAGGATTATACAGGTATCCTATGAGCTGGCAAAGTTTGTTATTATTCTTAGTCCATATGAATTTTCAATCATTTTACTTTACTGGGAATGAAAATTTGTTTATGAAAATTTATTTAAAGATAATTCAGCAAAAAAGATTTTCTTTTCGACAAATCATTTTTAAAAGCTGTACATCTTAATCATAATTACAACAACATATACGTATCCATCATTGGTTAATGGGTCAATACAAAGTCATCGAAAACTGTCAGTAAAGACAGTTCGTTCATTTCTGTATTTACTAACCGTAATCCCATAAGCAATTTTTGACGACCTTGATTTGACCTTCTACCCGTTATCACCTTGTGACTTTATTGATCGTTTGTGATGGTTTTACGCTGACCCGTTAGCCACTGATATATATATATATATATGCACCTTTTGAAAATGGTTCGTCAAAAAAATTTTCTTCTCTAAGTTGTCTTTTATTAAATTTCACTATCTAATAGGACTATTTAAGCTGTTGAAGAATATGTTTATATTGTGAAAACTACTAGCAGCTAACTGGTGTTACTTCAGAAGTTGCAATTACAAACGATAATAAATTTCATGCTGTTACTTGCATTATCCCGTCGTTGAGTGGACCAAATTGATAGGTCTCTATTGGCATATATGCTCAGTACAAGTGCCTTCATATTGCCTGTGTCTGATTTACGTATTAATGACGGATAGTGACTAACGGCGGAATCCAGAAAGCGCGTTTCGCCTGATTTGGGACTCGTAGAGTTGGATGTGCCTGCCTTCCAGTGAGCAATGTTATTTCCACTGGGACTCGAACCGGAGACCGATTACTTCAAACGCTAAATCGTTATCCACTAGGCCATTAGCCCATCGTGAACAAGAAAAAAACTTCTTTCCATGCAACTAACTTTTGTGTTTACTAGGCTGCTCATCAATTTTGCGAAATATAGCTGAAACTGCTTTATTATCCAGTTAAAATAAAGTTCCATTGCTAATCATAGTTTCTTCTGTGTGCAATTTAAATGACTCAGTCATAAAAACCAGTTGCATTTTATAAATTTAGTCTCATCAATGCAATTATGAGTGCCTATATTCAGAAAAACAGAAGAGAACTAAAACGGCTTGCATCATTAGTAAATTGACCATATGTGTGTTGCATTTTATATGTTAAAGAGTTCATAGGAGATTAGAGGGGTGTGGATATTGAGTATGTTGTTACTCATCCAGTCTATTGCAGCATCTAGGGTTGGAAATTAAATCTTGATGGAAGCGGATTCAAATAGCATAGGTACTGTTAACTTGGTTGAGAACTTAGAAGACCAACAGTCATAAGTTTACACAAATAATAATATCGAGGTCTTGGGACACTTTGATAGTTTCCTTTTGATAGTGAGCATTAAATATATAACATTGCCCTGTTACATCACTTCGGATAGGAATCACTTTGCATATTTTGTTTTAACTAGTCTGGTTAGAAGCAAAAACAAAGTATCCCCTAAATGGTTATCTTTAAACTGGTTCATTATATATATATATATACACTAGTCAATATAAATAGTGATTTGTAACTGAAGGTAATCATTCAACGAAAGTAATATGTTACACTAAGAATCGATTAAGTAAATGTTAAGGTAACGTTTTCAGAAGACAAAAGAGTAATTAACTTTACTAATATACTTTTATTTGTATATATAAATGAAGCAATAATTATTTCACAGTAAGTTTAACCAATATATTTACTAGTTAAACTGCATTTGAACTGTACAAGTATGCCAAGTCAAATAATGATAAGAATTAGACTGATTTTTGTAATGAGCTTAACCAAGTTTTTTATCATATATATTATGCACAATAGCTGGAAATACTATCTTGTATTATTTTGTAAAATCAGTGCTTGTTATAGTGCGCCTAATACTTACTAAGACCGAAGTTCAACAGCCACTGTGCACTTATTTGATAGGTTCAGTTTGTAGGTTTGTGGAATTTTGCTTATTGACTTCAGGTTTGTACTCATTATGGACTGACATCAGCTGGAGAAACACTAGAAACCTGGAAGAACTGGATGGCTGTTTCATCCTATTATGGGACTCCTGAGAAGTGCGTTCTCATGACCGCGCCAGGGATCGAACCCAGGGCCTTCAGGTTCCAAGGCTAGCATGTTATCATTGAGCCACTCTATTGAAATCCAATGGTCCTTATTTTGCTATTTGATAAGCACTTAAAAGCATGATAAACGATCAACATTAAGATTTTTTTCCGAAATTCATCTTTAATAAAATACATGAAATGTTGTTGCTTGTATTATCTCACCGTTTATTAGACCGATTTAATCGGTCTTTATTGACATATGGGCTCCAGCACGGATACCTCCATATTGCTGTGTTTGATTTATATATTTATGATAAATAGTGGTTAGTAGTGGAATCCAGAAGCCAAGTCTCGCCTTATCGGGGACTCATCAGCCGGATATGCCTGCCTCCCAGTGAGCGATGTTATTCCCAGTGGGACTGAAACCCGGAACCGATCCCTGTAAACGCCTGGGCATCATCCACCAGGCTACTGAATCACGATGCTCACTTCTTATGCAACGGATACGCTCCTAATGTTCCTGCTTGTCCTAGAGTCCTAGTGGGAACAACATCGGTCACTGGGAGGCAGGTACATCTGACTGATGAGTCTTAAATGGGACGAAATGAGCTTTTTAGATTCCACTGCTGACCAGTAACCATCAACAATAAATAGATATAATGTTTTTGGCATCTGTTCCCCAGAAACGGAGGCTGAAATTCGCAGCTTAGGTTATTTATATATTACCGTGTAATCTTCAAAAACTTAAAACTGATGTTTTGCAAATATGGTGAGTAATAGATACCACATATAAATAAATGAATGTTTAGTGATTTGGTTTTGGTTGACTGACTGAAAAGCTTCTGCTAGAAATTTGAAAATGATGCAGAGAACATACACTACATCCTTAGTATATTCTAACCGTTGTTTTGTTGTCCTAGATGTTTGTCATCTATTTAAACATATATTTTATTCCGCATTGAAATCAAATGACAGCTTGTACTCTTGCGACTAATCAGCAATCAAAGTAAATTCTGGAACTCTAACCACTGATTTACAACAAAGCTGATCTTCATAAAATGCTAACTAATCTAATTTCAAGTTTACTGTGGAGCAGCAGCGGGCTTTAGCTAATAGATTCCACACATAAACCACTTTCTGATTCAAAGCGGCTAATTGGATTCATGTCAGTTATGATAAGAATTATCTTCGAAATGTGCCAAAGTAATATTGTTACGTTTTCTGAACACGTGCTAGAATGCGGTATACTTTAGAAATATGTTTGTGAATTTCATGTCACTTCATAAAGTATATGTGAATACTGTGAAGTTTCTGGCATAACTTTTTATCGTCAGCATGAAGGATCTCATGATGACTGAGCTTTGTTTTGCTTTTTGACAAAATTTATGAAAAATGTTTATGAACTTTGCTGTTCTTTTCGATCATATTTTCTGTCTTTTCTCAATATGATTTACAGCAAAACTGGTCTTGATGAAGATTGTTTATCTTGATATTTTTCTAAGCAGATGAAACATCGTCATATATGAATGAAGCAGATCAAATATTAAGAATCTCATTTCATTACCTTATTACTTTAGAAGTATCAAAATTGCTTTGGTCGCTTGCTTACTTGTGACCATAGACAGTCATCATTTACCCTAAGGAAAGGTGTTTGTCAACGGTGCCAGGAATTTCACAGAAATTTGAAAAACATGGTTGAAATGAAAATTAGCCTTTATTTATTAAAACAAGTCTAATGTATTGATGGAAGTGTTTACTGATGTGTATATCATATTTAAGTTACTGTAGTCAGTAATTCAGTTCGCTGAATGATTGGTTGATAGAAAAATGTAAGATACACTTGTGTTATCATATTGTTTTGGAATTCACTGTCATTTCGTAATTAATGTGGTTTATTAGTGATCAGAACTTCATTTCCTCACCTTTATTTGATTAGTAGCAATTCACTGACCTTTTTCACTGATTTACATTGATGAGACATTTTTTAAAATTTTGATCAAAATGCAGTTATTCCGTATTATTTTTCTATACCTCCACAGGTAAACTGGTTGTTCACTACAGTGTCAGTAATTTCATGTTGTCCAGTCATAAGTGCTTAAGAAATTTTATCGATAATTTTTGTAATGTAATCACCCAGCTTGGAGACTTCATATCTTCAGTTGCCAAATAGTATTTCTAATCCTGTCATCGAGGAGATCAGTTACAGTTCAAATATCTCAGATGTAGACTCACTGATTGCAGCATCGGATGATAAAGGTTTGAATCTCTTAGAGGGCATCAGTTGCCTTGAGATTGTTCCTTCGCTATTAAATGCACTAAGTTTATCCGACTTTTTTGAGCTTGAAAATGTTTTTTAACTGGAAACACTGATTTATTTCAATACTCTAATTATTTCACACATGAGTTTGACACACTAAGCTAAGTAATTTAACTTGGATGGCGTGAAACTGAACATAGTAGAGATAATAATGTATGCTTAATAGCTAAGCAATACTACATGATAGTTTATTCTTTGAACATTATTTGTTGTGAGCCTACTATTCATTAAAACGTGTATTCTGCCTATTTTGTATTTGGAGTTTGACTTTTACATTTCTCTAACGGTTTTTAATTCTATTTGTGCTGACTTGACTAGATATATTGCTTGATCTGTCGAAAAATATTTCATCTTTATTCAGAGTGAAAATGTTTAGAAACCACTAATCTGTTATTTGTGTTTGAATAATGCATTTTGCATGACTGATATATGTTAAACAGTGAAATTTCATGCGATATGATGAAAGTGAACTGTTCGTTAACATAATAGCATGATAAATGGATGCCCCGATGAAAGCTAGCCAAACATATTCTGAATTATACAAAACCGATGGTATCTTCAAACACTTAGTATGAATGGGGAATAATTCATGACATTTTCCATTAGAACTTTTTTGTTTGTTCGTTGGTTGAGGGCATTAAGCAATAAGGCCTGCTTTTTAGGATTTGTCAGCAAAGAGTGCTTGCATTCTCAAAGTAACTGAGTCCCCTTTCAGATTCAAACCGTATCAATCAATGTTACAGTTATAGACGTCACCACTGAGATATTTCATAGATTTTTGTCAGGATTAGACAGCATGAAACTAATTCTTCTGTAGTGGTCAATCAGCGTACTTTTATTATTTTGATATATCTGGAAAAGAATAGGTAAAAGGTGAACTGAATATAATCTGTGACTTTTTAAGCTACTTAATTTCAACATTTACGGAAAAAATGGTGGGTGAATTTGTTGAAAGGTTTTTCTTTGTTCATGCAACACTTCACCTTTGAATTCTAGTAGAAAGTAATTACAGAGATACTTTTGTCAGTTTAAATATCAGTAGGTTGTTAAAAAGCAAATTTATTCTTATGTTATTTTCTTTTTTGAAATTGTTTACCCTTTCTTGTCTAATGTTTCTGACAAATGATTTGTAAAGCATTCAGCTTATTAAAGAAAATCACACTGCAGTTTTTTGTGGAAATTCCTGTTAAAGATAGAAATAAATCTATAGTGAAATATTCATGAGAAGTGTAGTTGGCTGAGATGAGAAATATACTAATCGAAGATAATCTGACCTATTGGATAAGTATCTCCTTTAAATTTGTAGGGATGAAGGAGGCATAGATTTTCGTTGAAATTTGAAAAGTAAGATTTAATCATAGGATAGAACATTGAGCATTAGTAAGCAGATCAGTATGAACTATAGCAATATTATTTTGTATCTATTTGTACGTTACAGGTGATAGTCCATTATTATTGTTAACAATATGAATTCAGAATGAATAGCTTAAATTAGACTTCATTATTGAAATGTCATATGCCAAGCATAAAGTCTAACATATTGATAATTTTATTAGTGTACACATTTACATATATTTCAAATATTTCAGTCTTACTTAAACAGTCAGTACATACATAAATCGGCTTGAATTTAGTATAAAAAAAAAGAAAGGCACTTAAAATCATGCACTCACAAAATCAAAAAAGATCTTGAATATTATTAGTATCAGAAAATAAAAATAATAATGAAGATATACTCATAACACGATGAGCACATCAAGTTTTATCAAACGTGAATTAAACAGTATTAATTAATGTGAAACATATTTCTTTTGGTATTTACAAGTAACAACAACATGTGTTTTATGAATTGACCGGTTGATTGTACGATAAATCGATAAACGATAAAAATATAGTTTTTCTCAAAAAAAATGTTTTCTAAAAGTTAATATAGCATACATATGAAGACACAATCGACTTTCCTTTAAGCAGCTTTGTTTAAACGATTTACGCAGAAAACTAATTTCAAAGTTGATTTAGTTTACACTATAAGATAAGAATGAAATTCTATTTCGAATATTTACTAAACTTTAATGAGTAAACTGCTTACTATTCATTGTTACTTATCATATTTATTAGGTAACAACACAGACTATGGTATATACTGAAATGGTTATAGTTTAGGCAAAGATGAAGTGTTGAAAACTGATATCAATTGTAGTTTGTTATAAAGACATCATTTATGACATGTGGCCAATGTATACAAAAATGATTCACTACTTTATACAACGATTAAATAGATCTTATTTCAGAATTGTCTTCATCTCATCATCTGAATTTAAAAACACTTAGGCACTATTATAAAGTCCATCAGGATCTTATATCACTAAATATTTCGAGTTTTATGTAAAGTAAAAAGTTAACATTTGAAAGTGAAGTTTTATTTTATTTTTAGAAATAAAAAATTAGTTTTTTGCTTATTAGAACGTTAATACATCTTCCTTCTTATTAAATTTTCATAGATAAAAGTAGATATCACCAAGCTGTCAAGTAATGCAATACTTCAACACTCTGGTAATGCAGAAAATTATTGTTTGCCGCAGTATAGCCTTCAGTTAGAAGGTTTTGATCATGTAAATGTGTGTGTAGAGGATGATGTGACTAAGACAAACAACAAAATTGAAATAATATCAACAGAAGAAGAATTAAACATTGAATATGAAGGTGATCAACTAGTTATTAGTGAAATAGAACCAACACAACTTTTAAATTCCTCATCTGTATCGATTGTATCACCTGTAATTTTACAAAGTAGTATGATAAATAAGGCAATAAGTTGAGATTATTTTATGTTTTTCTATAAACAGTAAAATCATTTGACAACACCATCAATGCTTAAAGATTTTTTGAAATCAAAAAGTAAAACATTTTATGGTTAAATACATATCCAAGATGAAAATAATTTTAAACCCATTTAATGTAATTAAATTATTATATATCTTATATTTTGTTGAAAGCTTTCTCTGTGAATATTTCATAATTGACATACTTTACTACATTTATAAGTGAAAAATTGTTCAATGCATTATCTGCTGTAACTGAACTGCTCTATTTTACATAACGCTTAATACTATGAGATTGTGTGAATAATAATAATAATGAAGGTGACAGTTGAAAGAGGTTAACAAGAGTGCTGAGAATTTTCTGCACTATTTTCATGAATATATAAACAAAGATTGAAGAACTCACGGGGTTATTCAAATCGTTCTGGAATGTGATGTAATTCCAAAAAAAGCGTTTCTAAAATTTTGTGTTCCTTACTTTTTAAAAAGATAAAGTACTAATGTACTGGGTGATGATTGAAGGTGAGATGAAAATCTGAACCGCGGCCGGATTCGAACTAACGACCACCGGGTGGATGGTCCAGATTTTCATCTCATCTTTAATCATCACCCAGTACAAATACTAGTCCGTCAAACTGCGGCTCAGATAGTAAAATCGTAAAGTACTGATGTAAAGGTGATATATTACTGATCGAAACGCTTCATTTTCCTTCGAAATGTAGCTTCCACTTAAATGTGTCATATATTTTTCTAGCTGAGTAGATTTAGTCAGAATAGTAGTGGTGCTGAATAAGCCTACGAATTAAAAATTAGCAATTAGAATAATGTAAAATCAATTAAAGTGAAAAAGCGATCCCTAAGAAAGCAACATTCATTGATTTGATTTCCTATACGGTCAACCTAATTTTTATCAGAAAAGAAATATTCTAAGTCATGAAATACATTTTCATAAATAATTTTTGCTTTTGCGTAAGTGTTATAAGAATTAAAAACGATTGACCAATATTTGAATAGTGTATCGAACATTTTTCAAAGAATAATAATATCCTGTTACTTTTAAATGTTGACTTGATACATTACTCAGAAGAAATAAAAGTATTCCTAAGCAAAGTATTCTAAGAATCATTTAACGTTTACGCTCTTAATTATTGGAGATCTGGTCAGCAATGAGGTTTCGTAGCCCTGTCATTACGGCATCGAACCGGTACTCTAGAGTCTGCTTATTCGAATCATACCATGACCCAGATTTTCATTTCACCTGAAAACATGACTATTTTTATTTGATATTCTGTTTGCTTGAGTGTGGTAAATGAGTTTGGGGAAAACCATGGTGAGATAGAACTTTAAATATTAGAGTTTACTGCTTAATAGTTTAAGACTTTTGCTTTAAAGCTATCTGTGATAGATGACTGGCAATTAATCCTCAAATATTTGATCAATACAATCTCACTTCTTTCCATCATTGCTTCCAAGCACATAACAATCGTTCCCAGTTTTCTGCTTTACTTCTAACTTCAGCATAGCGTTGCATAATGAAGGCGCCAAATAGCCATGGTTGTAGATTAACTTACAATATCTGAAATCGTTAGGTCTTCTGACGATGTCTCAACCACTGAAGGTCACAAAACAATATTGATTGAGAAAATTAACCCCAGATAAAGGGATTGTTAGTAAAATGTATTCGGGGAATAAAGACTAAGCAATGATAATTATGTGGTCAAAAGTCACACTTTTCTTGAGATTAAGATGGCACAAATTCAAGACATCCGTTTAAAGCCATTTGAGTGGACAAAAAATATTCTTTTCGATAACTTTTTCTTCACGTTCTATAGTTATTTGCGAATATTGAGGAATTATACGTCAGTATATCTAAAGATTGAAAATATACAAAAATCTCACTTATAACAGTACAAACGTTTTGAAAAGTAAAAACACGCGTCATTTCTTTGAGTCCTTTAATAAATCACACTTTACTTGTTAATGGTGCGCCTGAATTAAATCAAGGACTATGATAAAGAAAACTTCATAGGCTACATATATGATCTATACCATTTATTGAAAGACCTACTTCACTTGACTGCTTTTCCCTTTGACATTTAAAGCAGAAATTTGGACAAACAGATGTAAAACTTCGAGGACAAGATGTCAAAGATTTACTTGTCTATTGACTTACATGATAAGCTTCATAATTACTGCGATATTTTTTCTGTGCGAACTACTTCAATTATGTATGATGCACACAGACTGTTACGAGTTTTCTGATAGGTGTAGTGATGAGGACAGGTATTTTATCTCATTCGTTAGAAATCCAATTTTCGAAACATAAGACACAGATATCTTGCATATGTGCCATCTTAATCTCAAGAAAAGTGTGACTTTTGACCACATAATTATCATTGCTTAGTCTTTATTCCCCGAATACATTTTACTAACAATCCCTTTATCTGGGGTTAATTTTCTCAATCAATATTGTTTTGTGACCTTCAGTGGTTGAGACATCGTCAGAAGACCTAACGATTTCAGATATTGTAAGTTAATCTACAACCATGGCTATTTGGCGCCTTCATTATGCAACGCTATGCTGAAGTTAGAAGTAAAGCAGAAAACTGGGAACGATTGTTATGTGCTTGGAAGCAATGATGGAAAGAAGTGAGATTGTATTGATCAAATATTTGAGGATTAATTGCCAGTCATCTATCACAGATAGCTTTACAATCATTAAACCGGATAGTAGGTAACTGGTTTTGCGAATGAAAACGTCAAAAATACCAAAACAAACGGAAATAATATTTGAAACTAGCTGTGCAGTAAACCGAAGATTATTGCAATATTTTCAGATATTCATTTATTTTACCGGAAATTGTTCGATAGTACAAGACACATCACTGCAGAGTTAACATTTTTTTTATGGACTAAGAAGAAAGCTGAGTTTTTTGATCAATGTTTCTAAATGATTAAGAGGATGAATGGAAAACGTGGAAGTTTGGTGTTCTCCAAACTTTGATATTTGCTCGTGGATATTTCATCAACTTGGAAACATTTTCTTCACTTTTACAATGAGGAAGCGAAGTATGTACAGATATTACACGAATGTTTAAGAAATGTTTTTTTGACACTGAGTGCTGTCCACCTGTTAGTTGGAGAAAACATTTTAACCAAACATTGATTTTTTGAACTTTATATGTCATATCTGCAAGTTTGCTGAACTAATTCCCATTAGAATACTACCATTATAAAAATTCTCTTTCAGCATTTAAAACTACTTGGTTAATTTCCAGTTTCTCCCAGTTAGATTTCTGATCTTTGTTATCTGCGCGCACTACAACCAAAGAGGCGGTGTCAGGTCGCTTTACTGCTGGTTGGTGTTCATGAGTTTTTTCAGCCATCCGACAACTGGAATGGACAATGAGCTTTTCTGAACATTATTTACAACTAATTTGGTAGATTATACTTTCCTGTCTTTCCCTGACAATGAATTCTTAAAACGGGCATAACATGCTCTGTAGTGATTTCGTTGGTTGATGTGTTACTTTAGTTCTTATTGGAAGTGATCGATTGAGAGTATTAGAGACATTTTCAATGTACAGTAGATTAACGTACCTATTAATTTGGAATAATTTGATTATCTTCTTTTCTGCTGATAAATAATTTCCGATAAAGTTGTGTAGAAAATCATTGACTTTGAAGAGACATATGGGTACAGTCAAAATCTAAAATCTGATCTAGGAAATGCAACCATCAATCAACTATATGCAAACTATCCAAACAAACGAATAAAGAAGCACGACTTGACAGTTACAATTAGCACAATTCTTCCGCAACGGAGATTGTTTGGTAGCGTCACTGAATGAAATGTAGCCTCAAGAAGATCTCTTTCCTTACTTACAAGTTGAGAACAATCAAGGTCAAAAAATATTACTTAAATATGTGTTATGGTTTGCAAACTGCTATATGCTATGGCCGCTAATAATGCACAGGTATCGACCGTCAGCCACCAACATTCAACAAATTCCTAGTTGGTTCCCGACCCGACTAATTAATGGAAAAGACACAATGGACGTGTAGAAACTTGTATTGGAGTCGAAGGACCGAAAGGCCAAAAGGCCAAACAAAGGAAATACAGCTAATATATGGATAGTTCACTGTTTAGAATGATAATATTGATTGGCTGATCCAGCGTATCTGTCTAACATATGATATATTTTGATTGGTTCCTCTCCAGACTAGGGGTTCCTCTCTCTCCCCACATCAAGATCAATAACAATGGTTTATGCAAATTTATGGCCTCACAACAATATTCGTGTAACATCTGCATTTACTTCACTTCCTCATGATGTTAGTGCAGAAACCATCAGTAAACGTGGTGATAAAACGTCCGCTGCAAATTGTCAAAGACAAAACGCTAAACCAGTATAATTAGCTTTCCCTTGATGGCAGTATTGTAACATTAAAACTGAAACCAAAAATACATCACAGTTTGATTATCTATACCTCCATGGACTTTCAAAACTAAGAGTGCTGTAAATGGCACACGACTGCCTAAAGTTTACTTAAAGTATAGTAAAGAGCTATTTCCAGAAGTCCGGTGAAAATTGTTATTCACAGGCTAATCCTCATAACCAGCATTTAATCACTGAATAATCTGTTGTGAATAACTTTGAATTCGAACTTGATCTGGTTTGAGGATATGTCTCATCTCTATGCTACACAGTATCAACCTTTCAGCTTATTCAACTACCAAGCAAATAAATATACCTTAAGCACTTGACTTTAGTCTCTTGCTCAAAAAGTCAAATAATCCATCAAAGCCATTTTCGCTGACGTATTCAAGTTACTCCGAGTCTTTAAAAACTTTTCATTGCAGAAACTTCACCGAGCGCTCATTAAGTAATAGGCAGATATGTCACCAGTCACAAATCAGAGAACGCATAAAAAAGAACAATAAATCCTGTAAAAAACGCCAAAAGCGTTAATTTTCTCAAAAACAGTTTTAGTGAAATTCGGTGCATATCAGTTTAGAATATTTAGAAAATTGTCACAGATGTCTAGAAACGTTCTAAATTCCTCCAAGATGATCTGTTTATTTTCTTGGAATCATCCCAGAATCTTATTCGAAACCAAATTTTTGAAAAAACTCATTTTTTTAGATTGATGCACATCGTCTGGGTATAAGGATAAAAACTGGTTGTAGAGTTGTAATATAACTGAAATTGACTATGAGTTTGTTGTCTGAACCTGTGGCTGTGGATACACTGATAACTTCTGATCTTGATGGCCTTCACATTTTCGTTAATTCGAGTTATAAATACCTTAGAAACACCCGTTTGTTTTACTGCGTTATTGTTAAGAGCTCAGTGGAACCTACCTTCTGTCTTACCAGTGATTCAGTAATGAAGGTTAGATAGTATCTTTTACATAACCTTCACCTAACTACATTTAGTTTTCATGTAAGGCTCATTTGGCTGACCATAATACGCCATTTTCCTATTCTGATAGATTCAGTTAGTAGTCTGGAAATCATGATGAGTGATTGATTAGTTTCAATCAACACAGATTTTCGCATTTTCCTAAATTAACGAATGTCACAACTACCCGTCCCTTTAATATGGAGTAAACCTTGTGCACTGTGGTGGAATGTCATTCCATTTTGATTGAATTATTAGATTTATCACACAGTGTAACAGTATTGTTTACTGGAGTACGTTTCAGACATAATTTATTGTCCATAGTCATATCGAGAAAACTACACAACTTTGAGATATCCTTCATATAGTCCTAATTTCCTCATCTCTTTGTGAGATGAGCAGTAAGATTTTCCATATATCCGGAACAGGTGCTGAGTCATTCTTGTTGCATGTCTTAGGTGTTGATTCGACAAACAAAGATTCAGTTATCAATCACTCCCTCCACCCTGTTATGTTAAAGAATTTTCATCCTGTCCCATCCTATTGTGTGGTTGTGTGTTATCGCATGCATAGCTATTGCTGAGCTTTTTTCTAAATTCCTTATCTTACTAGGATCTACCAATTTTGACCTAGCTAGGTTTTTGTGTTCCGATAGCCTAATTGATCCTGGTCGACTACTTTGACCTATGTATTTGACCTCGCAATCGTTGCAAAGGATTTGGTAAACTAAGTTATTCTGCTTAATTGGGTCAATAGGATCTCTTAACCTACAAAGCCTATTTCGAAGTGAGTTTGTAGGTTTAAATGCCACTTTAATCGCAGCCTTACTGATAATTTTACGTTGTGTTTCTGAGGTGCCTTCTTTGCATGGTAATACTGTGGAGGTTTTGAATTTTCTATTCACAGTATTGCCTCTAATATTATTAACATCATCATTACTATTATTGCTGCTGTTATTACTACTATTGATAACTGTGTTACTGATATTTTTCTTACAATTCCTAAGGAGCTTATCAATTAATTTGGGAGGGTGATTGTTGATGACTAAGGCGTTTTTAATGTATCTGGTTTCTTGTTTTAGATCTTCTATTTTACCAGTGAGTTTTTTGGCCCTGTTACTTAGACACTTTACTAAGCCAACTTTAACTGATATAGGGTGAGACGATTTCAACACAGTGTTGAAATCGGAACACATAGATAAATTCTTCACACATATAAATTCAGTAGTTAACGCAATCCAGTTCACCTATGAATTAGAAAATAGCAAAGGAAAATCAGCGATGTTGGATTGCCGAATAAAAAGGAAACAAGATGGAAGTTTAGATACTAGTTTCAACAGAAAACCATCACATTCAAACCGTTACTTCAAATCGTCTCACCCTATATCAGTTAAAGTTGGCTTAGTAAAGTGTCTAAGTAACAGGGCCAAAAAACTCACTGGTAAAATAGAAGATCTAAAACAAGAAACCAGATACATTAAAAACGCCTTAGTCATCAACAATCACCCTCCCAAATTAATTGATAAGCTCCTTAGGAATTGTAAGAAAAATATCAGTAACACAGTTATCAATAGTAGTAATAACAGCAGCAATAATAGTAATGATGATGTTAATAATATTAGAGGCAATACTGTGAATAGAAAATTCAAAACCTCCACAGTATTACCATGCAAAGAAGGCACCTCAGAAACACAACGTAAAATTATCAGTAAGGCTGCGATTAAAGTGGCATTTAAACCTACAAACTCACTTCGAAATAGGCTTTGTAGGTTAAGAGATCCTATTGACCCAATTAAGCAGAATAACTTAGTTTACCAAATCCTTTGCAACGATTGCGAGGTCAAATACATAGGTCAAAGTAGTCGACCAGGATCAATTAGGCTATCGGAACACAAAAACCTAGCTAGGTCAAAATTGGTAGATCCTAGTAAGATAAGGAATTTAGAAAAAAGCTCAGCAATAGCTATGCATGCGATAACACACAACCACACAATAGGATGGGACAGGATGAAAATTCTTTAACATAACAGGGTGGAGGGAGTGATTGATAACTGAATCTTTGTTTGTCGAATCAACACCTAAGACATGCAACAAGAATGACTCAGCACCTGTTCCGGATATATGGAAAATCTTACTGCTCATCTCACAAAGAGATGAGGAAATTAGGACTATATGAAGGATATCTCAAAGTTGTGTAGTTTTCTCGATATGACTATGGACAATAAATTATGTCTGAAACGTACTCCAGTAAACAATACTGTTACACTGTGTGATAAATCTAATAATTCAATCAAAATGGAATTCCTAGTCACTTTGCCTCTCATTTACTCGGGTTGTTTCACCAATAATGTGAGACCCTTTAATATTCGTTTTTCAAGGCTTAGCTGTAGCAAGGAAGTGAATGCGTCTTTCATTGGTGGGCTGGTCAGTGCTGGGAAAGGAAGTGATCATTCAAATCACACGTTTTACCGCTTTATCATCAATTGATGATAGCTTCTCGAATCTAAAATAGCATTTGGTGCTCTTTGAACCACTTATTCTCAGAATTACCAATTAAACTTGGAAACTCTGATGGAAAGGAATGAAATTATTCAGATAAGATTTATTCTACATAAAAGCTTGTTTTGTTTTTTTAAATGCAATAACAATATCGCTTAAAAGTTACAAATAATACCTGTGAGAGAGGTGAAATGAGAAAGAATGGTGTGCTGTCTAGTCTGTGATTACGTATATTGCATAATGTTATTACAACGTAATAGATAAGGCTATCTCTGACCTAACTATATGTATAATGATAATAACATAATGAATTTCGGTCAATTGGACTGTATTTTTAATTTGCATTTTATTAGTCACTCAAGTTATACTCTTCAGACAAATTTATTCGTGATCTATTATGAATTACTGTTTTTTATTTGGTCTCTGTTGGATTTAAGTGAAATACACAAAAATAATCATTTGATTTGTGTGATTGAAATTTAAAGTCATATTGTCTCCATGCATTTTATTGTGCTTTTTTGAATTTACAAAAAAAAAAAAAACTATTAAAACACCTTGTAACCATTTGTGAAATAAGTACTGTTGAATTAATTTTTCTCAATGACTAACAGCAATCATTTGCTAACAAAACAACAAGTTGACTGACTCAGTATTTCAGTAGTAATAACAACCTAATTAATTTTTAAAAGCCAAAATAAAAGTGTAAAATGAAAAGTTAAAGTTAATTGAAATTCACTTGCATTTTTATTACTTCATAACAAATGAAAAAAAAAAAGTGAAACAAGTGTATAAAAGTTGTTTATCAAACGAGTCGGTAGAATTGACTGTTTAATCGCGAGAACAAAGAATACGGATAGTTCATGGATAGTGGTATATAACTGAATAAATCACAGTTATAATTAGCGTTTCTTGTCTACATTGATTTGAGTGTAGACTTCATTTATTTAGTGCACAAAATTTATCCACATATAAAGATGGCTAGGAAAGTAAGTTTTAATATAGTCAATCAATAAATGAATAGTCCTAGCGTGTTTAGAAAGTTAAAACAAGGTTTTTCTGGAAGTTTCTCTGCTTATACCACAGCTTCTTTATATATATGTTATAAAAACCGAAATATTTTGCTGAAGAAGCTGTGGCATACACAGCAAAATGTTCATAAAAATTTTGTTTTGATTTTTTAAGCACTCTGGAATATTGTTAAAGCTACTGTTTACTGATACTTGTAATTTCCGGTTGCCAAACGGCATCAGATTGCTTGCCTTATTACTCCCCAGATATCCATCTAATTGCAGTCTACTAAATGACAAGCAGTGAAATCTAGGAAACTCGGTTCGCCCTATTTGGAACTCGTAAGCTGGATGTACTTGTAGCCTAGTGAGTGGTTTTGTTCCCAATGACACCTGAAATCAGCACCCTACGCTTCAAACGCCAAAACCACTGGGGTACGACTGTCAAATTTTATTCAACGGGTATCAGCTGTTTTTTATTGATACTTATAGTTCCGCTTTGATATACTGGATCAACTCACTCAACATCTCTTGAAAGATGGGCTTCTATGCGGATGTATCGAAACTATACCCATGGGTACTGGGATCGAATCCGCGTTGAAGAAAAATTAAGCACAGAAGTGCAAGGTCAAATCAGTTCTCGCTTAGAATTCCTAAGCAGTGTGCAACCAATAAGCATGTATTAGGATTAGGCATGAAACTACGTAATTTTAAGTGGAAATTTTTTAACCTTTATACCACTGAGTAAAAGTCACCAAAAGTCTTCGACAGACACTTGTACAATTCTGGCTTAGTCTATTTCACATGTCATAGTTAATCAGTAGCACTCCAAGAAATCTATCATAAATTTAATCACTATTGAATACTAAAATGCTGTTTAACAGACTAATTCGTGGCATTAATTCTTTAGGTGTTACTACGTCACGGCAAGTAGGTGCCAAGTAGTTTCTGTTCTTCACCTAAAGAAGTCAGGTTCTATTGAAATGTATGCTTATTCTTATGTGCCATATTATAACAAAGAGTAGATATAAAATTCAAATAACTAGTATGAATTGAATTTATGCGTACAACGTGAGATATAATTTATTTATTTAAAATTGTGCTATTAGGAAGACAATCAGTTGACAGTCAGACTATTGTAAGCTAGTCAACTACGCTTTGTCCTACAGTGTGATTTGCTATTCAGAATTCTATTCAAAATTAAAATTGAGATAATCTTTACATACACTTAGAAAAAGTTTCGTTTATTCTGCGGAAATAAGAATTATGAAGTAAAGATATTTGATAAACATTTTGATTAGGAATCACCCAAAAAATCGACTACGTGTCAAGAGAAACTGAAAATTCGCCTACATTACTTTGTCAGTCAGATTGTATTTTAAAGCAAATAATTTATTTTCCTTGGAGTCATACAACATTCGGTAATATAATAGTAGAATCTATTCTCGACAACAAAAGCAAAAATAAGTCAGGTGTGAATGCAAATACTAGCCGGTGGTATTGGAAGGCGATCGCGCTGTCATGAAATGATAGAAGTAGGCATATATATATATATATATATATATATATATATATATATATATATATATATATGAAGTATTGGATTTCGGTCCACTGTCTGCGTGGAGATATGACGGCCATGAGATCTGAAGGTCCAGAGTTCGATTTATGGCAGGATCATAGATGCACACTGCTGAGGTGTCCCAAACTAGGATGAAACAGCTGTCCAGTACTCCCACTCTTTCAGTACTTCTCCAACTAAAATCTGTTCAGCCTCAAAATAAAGGTATTACTATTAGAATGACAGTCCAAGAACAATATGATGTATATTATTATTATTATTATATTATTATTAGTCCCTTGGGTTCCTAGTGGAACATAGGGCTTCAGTAGCACGCCTCCAGTGACCTCTGTTCTCTGAGATCTTTTGAACCTGGTCCCACGACAGCCCGCAAGCTCTCATTTCTTCCTCGCACGACCTCCTCCATGTCACCCTCTCCTCGGACACCCAACTCGTCGCTTCCCATGGGATTCCACTCGAGGGCCTGACGCGTGATGTCCTCCGTCGGCCTTCTCAGTGCATGTATATTATTAAGAGACCTAAATAACCACCAAACTTAAAAATTGCCCTTTGCTATCCATCAACCCGTAATTGCTTTACTTTACTTGGTAGTGGAACTTTTATGACATTATCCGGATTGACTGGGTAATGAATAATTCTAGTTACATATATGCCACTCGTTTATTCAATGAATTAACATTCGGTAATCATTCACGAAAACAAGAATATTGTGTAATATTTAATAAGTCTTCAGAATGTCAGTGGGTAAAGTGATAACGAGATTTAGAAAATCTCTAGTTACACGTTAAACAAGATATAATTCCAAGGAAATAAAAAGTATCGATAATTCATGATAATTTTCAAGCATACCAGCATTTCTACATCATCTGGATTGGTGAGTTCAAAGAAGTCAACAGTAGTAGGGTGTGGGGATGATCCTCGCCTAACTGAGGTAGTGGAGCTGGTAACACTGAATATATGGTTGAATGGGACAATTTGGAATGCTTCACGATTTTGTGTGTCATCCTTAAACAGGGGTCATGCTAATCTTCTCTGTATCGTTCCAATTAATCCTTATTTTGTAAAAAAAATAGGTAGCTGCTCCATAAAGGATTTTACGAAAAACTTCTCATAGTGATGTAAACCATCATGTAAACTAGCATCAAACAATATCACTTAATCAATACGAGTCATATGGTAACCCAAAATACCCGTTACAGTGATTCACAAGATACCTACTTAACTGCCGGTAAGAATTCGTTTTGTGTCTACTGTTGAATCTATTGCCATCGAAATATACAGTCTAGAATTATGTTTACAGTAGAAGCTAGTGCATATTCTCTTCATTGCGTAACCGTCCAGGGACGATAGTTTGACGTTACTCAGTCTTAAACGGACTCTGGATTGAATTTGGAGGTTTGTGTGGATTTAGTAATTTTTTCAGGTGGGTATTCATCGTGGACTGATATCACTTGGAGAAGTATTGAAAACCTGGGAGCACTGGGTAGATGTTTCGTCCTAGAATGGGACTCTTCAGCAGTGCACACCTGTGACCCAACTGGGGATCGAACCTAGGACCTTCGGGTTCCGTGACCGCCGAGTCCCATACGAGGACGCAGCAGCTGTCAAGTGCTTCCAGGTTTCCAATGTTCCTACAGCTTATGTTAGTCCATAATGAATACCAACTTGAAGAATGACCTAAGGTTAACTGAATAGTGCCTATGTTGTTGATTCAATGTTCAATGAATCCATAATTCTCATTGTGAATAATGACAATGGTTATGATTGTAAGAATGTTGCTGGTTGATGACATAGGTATTGAAAATAACAAAAAGGGGTTGCATAGGATTTTAATATCGGTGATGGATAGCAAATAGATTATAGAGTAATTGAAAATACGGCTTGATGCCCTACCAACTGAGCTACGAGGTCCAACTGGTCCAAATTTTTTGGTAGTGCATGGAGCCAGAAACCCAATGGCCACTGGTTCGAATCCGACCGTGGTCCAAATTTTCATTTCACCTTCAGTCATCACCAAGTATAAATACTAGTCTGATAAACCTCAGCTACTTCATATAGTCAAGTGATAATCAAAATGATTAGATTATATCATTAAGATAAGGCAGCTGAGATAAAATGAATTTATTTCGATGAAGATTGTATATATTGGAATTATCAAGCGAGGTAACACCGGAGACTAACAAATATGAAAGTACTGATGATAATGATGATAGACGGAAAGACGAAAAATGCGACAAATCAAAACAAGATCAATTGAAATTGAGGCCAAAGTAAGGATAAAGATTGTACGTGCGTCTTTCATACACAAAAGTCAGACTTCACGTTTTGAGTGATCTCTGCTATTTCTGGACGTTAAAAACAGATGAAACGAGAAATACTTGAGTAAATTGTATGAAAAGCCTAAAAATTATTGAGTCATTTGCATAATCGGAATCAATCAGTTGTTAAAGCGTAAACGTTTAGCTCCTTTCTTATAGGGATTATAAGTTCAGAGCAGGATATGCTGTGGAATACGTCAGGGTAGTAGTTTCTAGTTGCAACACATGTATCTTGGTTGACAGCAACGGGTGAACTGATAGCTGGGCACGGAGATGAACAGTTTAAGGATAACACCTCTTAGGCATATAGCGAACATTAAAAGGCTGATAAATCTCAAATGAAGTTGAACTGCAGGAGTCAGTGCTCATGAACAACAGACAAATTTTCACTTACTTCCTATCAACCTGTAAAAAGTCTAGTAGACAATCCAGTGATGAAGTATTTTATTGAACAAACTGACGAAGTTTAAAACCATAGAGTTGTAAAATCTAACGGAAGGTAATAAACGCACAGCACTTTGAAATACGTGTGATTACTAGAAGAGTCCGCTTTGGTAGGGACAAAAACCAATCAATTAAACAGAAGTGTATATCAAGTTGGTATTCAACACGGACTGAAATCATTTAGAGAACAGTTGAAAAGCTGGGAGCACTGGACAACTATTTCACTCTAGCATAAGACTCTCTGGCGATGCGCATCAGTGACTCTGCTAGGGATCAAATTCAGGACATCAGGTTCTATGGTTATCATATAACAATTCAACCATTGGTTTAACATCCAGTGATCTACATCTTTCTACCTCTGTGGCGGGAACTCCATCCAATGTCATCATTTTTCCTCACGTCCAAGTAGGTTTTCTCACTGGCTGTGACTTTTCATTAGAATTTCGCAAAACTTAATCCAAAGTATGTTACTAATGAGGGTTGGATAGTAATTCACTTTAGAAGTTTGTGGGTACTTATTAATTTCGGGTTGGTATTCATCATGGACTAAAGGAGGAAGGTCACTCTATCACGAAATGACGTAAGTATGAAAATGTGAATTATTAGGTTCTGAACTACTGGCTCAATGGTAAAGTGCTTACCGTGAAATCTGAATGTCCTGAATTTAATCCTTAGTGGGGTCATGTGTGCTCACTACTGGAAGGTCCCATGCTAAGACAAAACAGCTGTTCAGTGCTACCGACTTCTCAACTGTCTTTTAGTTGAAGTCAATCCGTGATTCGAACTTGAAACCACGAATCTCCACAAAACCCCTAATAGAGATGTATTTCACAAAAAAAAGCGTTGAATACAAACTACTGAAAGGTGAAAATAGGTTTGTTAGTAAAACAACATAACAGTACTTTGAATTTACTCAAGTGTATAATGCGTAACCGACACTTCTTAGTTAAATTGTAAGTTTTTGAATGAGTGACCCTAGCTAAAAGGACACTGCATGGTCTAACTACTTACAACAGTCTCCTTCTAATCCTATTATTATCATGTTAATTTCGATGAAACCTAAAAGCAAATGAGAAATTAATTCACATATGAAGGAGAAAAGTCAAATATTTGTATATAGAAAAAGATTACGAAAAGCACATACAGAACATTTTAGAAAAAAGAGTAGATCATCTAAAAACAATTTATACTCACAGAAATGAAACTACTTAGTGCATATAGATCGAATTTCGTTGATTATTACTCACTGAAACATGGAAACTAATTTATCAGGGATAAATAAAATTAGACGAAACTGTCACTGGCAGAACACAAACATCACTGTTTTAAGGAATAAAAACACTGATTCGAGCAGGATAACTCGAAATCACCTTATTTCATCAGCCACTCAGAATCTTGCATGTCAAAATTTAGAAATTATATTGAAAATGCGAAAAAGCCTTACGTCACTGGAAATAAGTCAGGTGCCCAATGGAAAGAACAAAAATTAGTATAGTAAAGGAAAGGAATGGTGATTTGGCTGAAGGGAGAAAGATTCTTGACAGATGAGATGTCCTAAATGTCTTTTCTCCTGATAAACATGGGAAATAAACAGTAACTTAATTTCAACGGTTTGTGCACGTACAGTAAGTTTAAAAAAGTATTAGTGAAAGTTACTCCTGAACTGATGTCATATACTGGTTTGCCGTTCGTACAGCCAAGAAGACATTTTTAAAATAGGCAGATGGATGGTACATGAAATATCATGCAACTTATGATAGAGTAGGTAAAAGTGGTTAGACTGTGACATCGGCTTATCACTGAAAATCATTATTTCACGTAGCGGAGCTTTATGTTACTGAGATATGCTGAAGAAGGATTACCTTTTACTCGTAAATTTCAAGTAGACAAGAGGGCTTGTCAACAAACAGAAAAAAACGAACACAATAGCCTGAAGCAAACTACATTCAGAAAAAGTACCGGTTTTCATAAATCATGACTTTGTATAAAGTTATTCAGCGGGAGGAATACTCCTAAAATAAGATGAATGCAACACTGGTCAGCAATTTTACTGCAGATGTTTGGTTTTGCTACTGTTAGACTACATGTTCATGACAACCGTCCAAAACTGTCATGTACCTTTATTATACTATCTTCAAATGCTCGAATCAATTTCATGTTCCCGCAAATCAGGAATATTGGTAGAACACAAAGAACAGACTATTTTAATTTATATAAACGGTCCATCAATATTTCTTTGATTAACGTGTAACATCAGTCGAAGGTTTCACAGCCAAAGAAGTGGACCAAAACATTTAGGGCAAGCTAACAAATACTTGTCGCCTATTTTATGCGTTTACTTATCGGAATTGATGTTTGCAATTTTTTGCCATCTTCTTCCCCTTATTTAATACTGTTATCTTTCTCAATAAATATATTTCTTAACGTAAATAATGTTTTGTTAAAAACTAGTATGCCACATGCTGATTTTCTTTACATGAATTGAGTACTGCTCACCTAAATCTACATCTAAACTTAACTATTCTAAACTATCCAATGGTTTACATTTCCTAATATTCTCATATTCACAATGTGTTTGTAGTTATGCCTGATCATTTATTTAGATATATGCAGCTGTCAAATGCTTATAAACCCGAATTTCCAGCTTGGTCGCTTGCCTTTAGATCTATAATTTCTAACAACTCTGTTCTACTTTCTAACAATTTTTATTAAGGACTGAGCTTATATCTACTAGATTAAACTTGGTTGATATCTTTGTTGTCAGCAGCTGGTGAGAACTCGATAACGCAGACTGATGCTATGTAATACTATTCGAATAGTTGTTCTGACTGTTGTCATATTTCTGCTGATTGCCTTCAACTAAATGACACATCAAAATACACTGCAGTTGTGAGTTTCCTAGCATGATGAACACATTCTGAAATGATTGGAGGTGTTCGGCCAGCACTCAGGACCAGATAACATGAAATTGGTTGCTCTCCAGTGACAAATCCATGTATGAGGAGGTGAAAAATGTTAGCAATCTATCAATTATTTGTATATTTCTTCTAAAGTGAAGATATTACTTATGACGTGTGGTTTGCATATTGAGAGATATGTGAGTTCCATTTCAGTCATACATATGTCTAGTTATTTAGATGAAATTCTATTCTGACAGTAATGCAAACCACAAGCTCATAAACAGAAAACCAGACTATCTTTTAGGGAATTTTCACACAGTTGTAATGATTATACGACTCAAAAGTTAGTCGAATTTTTCAATTAAAACTGTAATACATACCTATTAAAGGATTCCGGTAATGTTTATTATATGATTTGAACTGAGTTCAAGTATGGTCTGTTCAGTGATTGTTCAAAAAGATCCGTGCTAGTTCATGTCTTAATATAATCAAGAAGATAAAAAATGGTATCACCAAACGAATACGAATAGCGGTTGGTTGCTTACGATGAAAGCATAACCTACATTTGAACTATATTATCATGATGAAATAGTACAAGAATTCACGAACTTTTCACAGATTGATGTTCTGTGAAATGCATTATTATCACTAAATGATGGCACCTAATGGTACGTGATTCTCAGATTTCATTTAGTCAATCATTTTTTTCAAAAAAAGCAAACAAACACTATAGTAAGTCAATCTTTCGAAGAGAAGAAAGCTGGTTGATGACTATTTTTCAAAAAAAGAAACTTAACTTCATTAAGGGATCTTTGTGGAACTGGCCGTCATCAAAAAGATTAATCTTGGAAGCCAACAACAGATTGTCTGATGATATCCAAAGATCATTTAAACGAATGCCTCACTGAAGCCTTCGGAAATTGCTTTAGCCTGAAAACTTATAAACTTTCTTTATTGTATGTTGTGTGGAGTGAGAGATGCAACCAAAGAGGAAGACAAGCACTGTGTTTTCTATAAGATAGACTGAAGAAATTGTAAGAAACAATATATCACAAAGCGTGACAACCCTTTCTCTTGTGCATCCTTACTAACACAAATTAGTTGCGGTATCAAGTTTTTCTTCGCTCATGTCAGTGGAAGTAAACAATCATGAATATGAATTCGACTGGGAAATGTGGAAATCCTAGATACAGAAAAGACGTAAAACACCTGGGAATATTTAGTTGTTTGGTGTACTAGTGAATCAAGAATCAATAGGTCTTGTGTCGTTACCTCAGTGAATGAAACAATAAAGTACAGGAAAAGCTACAAGAAGGTCAGAGTTCAAGTTATCCCAACAGTCAATAAAAACGCATATGCAGGCAAAGAAACATTATGGTAGAAGCTATCAGCTACACTAAGGGTCATCATGACAAAGTCCTAAGGCACTTACAGCAAAATTTCCATAGGTAACTTATTCTGGGTGTTTGTGCTGAAGATGTTTTCAGAATGAAGAAGCCAGCTCAGAAAGTGAAACACCACCAAGGAACTGTTGTCTCATCTAACCATTTATTGTTTCAGTGTAGCAACAAAAGCTTCACGTTAGTTGTTTTTCAAAAATCTCTGAAATATTTGTTTACATCAATACAACATCAGTAAGGTAAAATCATCAGTAGTACAGTCAAATTGGTAAGATTTAAATGATGAAATAGCTTTATAAAACCAACTTTATTCACTATTGATAAGGAATGTGCACGTATAATTGCTGCATATAAATCCATGTTATGTAACTAAATATAATCAGAGTGTGGCATTGAATATTTTACATTAGGTTAACTCATGGGTCTTGGTTGGAAAACACGATATCGCTTTTGCTGGCCGCGTAACCTGAAGGTCCTGGGTTCGATCCCTGGTTTGGTCATTGGTGCTCACTGCTAAAAAGTCCTATTCTAGAACGAAACACCTACGTATTGCTGCCAGGTTTCCAATGTTTCTCTAACTGATATCAGTTCACGATGAATATCAACTAGAACCCTTTTTTCTTAACATTGGAGTTAATAGTCACAAGTCAAGCCAATGAACTAGGTGACTACACACTAAGTAATGCTCCCTTCCTTCTTACCGTGACATTGATTTCATTTGAAATGCAATGGGATAACGCAGTATGCAAGACAAGACTCAAAGACCTACATCTTTTAACAGTTTTACATATTGTGATTCCAGCTGAAACATAATAATTTTAGATGTCTTATTAGCTGTATAAGACTGGAAATATTTTTTCATTCTTACAAGTTCCTATAGACAAAACATATTATGGTTTATCTTCAGTTATACTATGGTAGTAATACAAATAGAATCTCCATGAGGATAACCTACTTAATTCAACTCTGCGACAATAAGATTGCTCAAGTTATTGAGTGATGTGTGTTTTTAAACACAATGAGATTCAGTTTTAAGGTTTTTGAGGGGTTTATTGGTTGATTTCAAGTTGCTATGCCTCCCGGACTGACATCAGTTGCAGAACCTTTGAAACCTGAAAGGATTCGACAGCCATTTCGTCTTATTGTGTCTCTCCAGTGGTATGGGCCCATGACCAGGCTAGGGATCGAAATTAAGACCTCCAGGTTTTGCGATGAGCTTATCATCATTGAGCCATGGTGTCGGAATCCAATGGTCCATATTTTCTTACTTTTGTCAGTTTGCGACTCATACAAATTCGACTTGCTTGTATTGTGCCAAGGTATAAATTGGCACCAACAATTAGTGGAATGTAATCCATGTTTGGTGTTCCTTTAAAATAAATTATTCAGATGGATATTTTCAATGAGTGCTAGTAATAAGCTAAAGAATTAGAAGAAAATGGTTTTAAGTAAGCTCTAGATTGTTCAAACTTGTTTGGCTGTTTCAATAAGCATTTCGGTTGGCTGAATCAAGTAGACAGAAGCAGAAAACTCGATCTAGAAACTGGCAAAGAAGTCGCTATATATCAAAGCAGAATGCGAAGAAGTAGTGCGTAAAAAGAGAGTGATATCAAAGTAAAAAAATGTTTGAGATAATAGTATTCAATACTTTGATTATGATGAATACTTTAATCGCTTTCACCGTGTTAATATAGTATCAAGCCACTGGTTTCAATCATCTCAAAGACGCCAGCCAGACTGTCAACACCTTCCTACATGACTAAGAGCGGTATTTGACAATTTTGTGAACTGACACCTCGTTTTACCTTGACCATTCAGAGGCTTATTAAAACTTAGTCCTAATTCAGCCAGCATTACACGTCCAGGTAGGCAGAGGAATAGCATCGGGAACACATGTCAAGTGTCCTGTTAGGCATCAGCTTTCTTTATTTTAAACGTTTTGTGAATGGCTTCCTTTTGACTGAATAAATGAGATTCTGATGATTATTCAAGGTAAAATGGACAGATTCATGATCAATCAAATTGCGTCATAATTCCCTTTATTCAACTCTGTTTCCCAGTTGTTACAAAAACGTCTTACTTCTAAGTGCCTCACAGAATTAGTTTTATCCATTTCGTAGATGAAAAATTTTTTTGCACTCAGGTAAAAAACCAGTCTAAATAATTGCATTATTACTTGTTCCCTATGTGAAGAAACAAAAATGAATCTTCAGTTCAAAGCAGCAGGGATAATGCAATAACTATGGGTTACAAGACAGTAATTAAACTGCTTCTTATGTTTGAACTGTGACCATTTAATATGCATCGAGTTTCAAGGATGAACACTGGGTTGAATGATTTTCTTTTTGCGTTCATCAAAAAGCTAGTAGACCAACAATTTAGATTTTTGCTGACAACTGAGGTTTTCGATACTGACTAGTATCCAGAAACTGATAAAATTTTATGGGTTTACATTTGCGACTCAAACATTTTGACTTTAGTTTTTGTGAATTTAGTGTTGCATAACAAGAGTTCAAAATCCTAATAAAATGTCACTTTTTCCTAGGTTCAAGTTGAACTTTTCATTGAAAACTACTTCCCAACCTCTAATCCAGAACACATTTGTTCATTGTTTGAAGATTAAATCTACTGAATGTCGCATTCATTCCGAAATTTTATTTATTCCCGGTTGTTCAACAGCAATATTTGATTCAGAAACATGAATTCATTGTCAAGGTATATTCTGCAAATAAGTAAAACGCATAAAATCGAAGTAAACGCCACATGATTCGGAATGTAAGTGGCACTTGCAGGAAACTTGCTAGGAAATGTTAGAAGTAGATGTAGAAGAATGTCTGAAGATATAAACACAGCTTTCTTGGAATACATTTCTAGTATTCTCACTCTTTCCTGTCATTCTGAAGCTATAAAAGTACTGTATCTGTCTAGTCTCATCTATCTACATTTATGTTCCTACAAAGCTTATAGAATGACAGTTTGTGCGTTGAGTAGATTGTTATATATATATACTTTACGAAAGGCACTTCCAACAAACTACAGACGTTCATCAACAGCTGCCATTTACGCTCAATTGATACTGAAGATCAGATGGACAGGAAGAATAAGCAACAAGGAACTCTGGCAATGAACCAACCAAGAACCTATTGCACAACAAATATGCAGAAGAAAGGGGAGATGGATTGAGCATACACTGAGAAGACCATTCGAAGACATCACGCGCCAGGCCCTCGAGTGGAATTCAAATGGGAAACGACGAGTTGGGCGTCCGAGGTTGACACAGAGGAGATGGTGTGAGGAAGAAATGAGAGCTTCTGGGCAGTCGTGGAGCCAGGTTCAAAAGACTGCAGAGAATAGAGTGCAATGGAGACGTGCTACTGAAGCCTTATGTTCTACTAGGAACCCAAGTGACAAATAATAATAAAAATTATTATATATATATATATATATATATGAGTGGCATTTTGTAACTTAGTGATGAGAATGAAGGTGATGTATTTTCTCTGGTCGGTTTTAAGTTTTAGTTGAGCATTTACTGCATGAAAAAAAGTATTATTTGATCAATATATAATTTCTTGTAATTATTTATGACTATAATTCAATCAACTCAGGTTAATTGCTGGTGAGAGTAATCAATCTACTGATAAACAAATTAATTAATTCACTAATGATGTAATGATTGCTATACGTGTAGTGTGGATTTTGTACCAGGTTGTTTAGCCTGGTGGCATATAAATTAAGTGGTGTTCAGTGTCTCCCGTTTTATACGATAACCATGATGCCTAGGGAAAAAACTTCTTGACGCTGTTCAGCGACGACATTGAAACAGCATAGTCTCAGTACATAACAGCAGGTTAACTGAGAAAACCTTAGAGATAATAATAGCTTTTCAGTTTGCTTAGCTTACGAACAGATATTTAATCCTCAATGTATTGAATGCAATTCCTCAGGAGGTCAATCACAAGATGAATAGATCAGTAGTAACGTCAATGGCTGAAACGCTAGGAGAATGCGATATGCCTTGCTGATGACTACCAACAAGCACAAAACCTAGTTCCACCGATTTTCACCAAACAACGAACCAATTTCCATCAAACTGCATCGCGGTGGTGAGGCTTTCAGCTGGGTGGTCACACTGAAAACTGGCCAATAGAAATCATCCAGTATTGAGAACTATACAACATGAAATTGGTTACCCTCCCGTGATCAATCAATGAATATTCTATGACTTTATCAGTCAACTATGCACAAAGGTGGATGAAACTGCAATGAGCTCTTTTATGAGTCCAACATAGGCAGAAGTGTTTCTGTTCAATTAGAGAATGGTCTACTAGATCAGTCTGTTGAAGATTTCACACTTTACTGTCTGTAAATTGCAAATACGTTCATTATTTATGCAAAAAATGGTAAAACTGCAGCTACTTGACTGGTTAAGTGCAGTACGCTCAACAAAAAGATTTAAGTGTGAAGAATAAGTAATTTCTTCGTCACATGGTCATACTTCAGTTGTAGGGCGAAAGGATTTCTGTCACGATTTCCATATTTTCGCTACACGTTGTTTCATTATTCTTGATCATACAAACATTGTGGCATTTAAAGATAATTAAGAAATGGTTGTTCTTTGAAAAACAAATGAAAAATGAATCATTGGGTCAATTAGTTTGCTTACATTTTTTAGGAAGCAGAGTTCACTCACTAACATCTGCAGTTATAAGAACAAAATAGATCATCTTCAGGCCTGAAGAGGATCTAATTGAAGACAGTATTGTTCGCTTATTTTTCTTGTTTTAATTTACATGATGAGAACTTTCAAAAACCTTAGATCTGCAGCTATGTCAATAAACAAGACAATTATGCCTGCGACCGAGATCCTAGTAATGAAATAATCCAGCTCCTGCAAAAGTAGCCCTGAAGAAACGATTTTTCCGCCAGCTTACCTGTAAACATTTTATAGGGAAAGATGTTAGAAACAGCAAATCCTACCTAAAATGTTGACAAAGCCCAGAGAATCATCAAAATCATGACAAAAATCCATGTTATTTTGCACAAGTGGTAAATGTGTCATCCATCTACCGACATTAAAGTGGAAACTCTTCAACAGACTGATCTAGCAGACCGTTCTCTAGTTTGGCCAGAAACATTTTCGCTAATATTAGACTCAGTGGAGAGCTCACTGCAACTCCATCCACCTGTTTCCAAAGTCTTCTACAAAGGTTGACATTCAGGGCACATTTGAGCGGTAATTTTTTAAAGACACCTACCAAAATTGCAGCACTTATAGAAATTTACCTGTTCAAATCGACAGTTGACAGTCTTTACAAATGAACAGCATAGATGTTACATTCAGCAACATCATTTCATCCCGAATGTTAGCATTTTCACTGCTTTCCATAGATCCCAATATGTCTTTCACACTGTTACTATCTATCCACTTGTACAAAGGTTTCAGAATAGTGACCAGATATTTTACTAAACTATCGTAACCTGAAGAAGTGATGTTAGTGGTATTTCTGCTTCATATGTCTGAAGCAAGCTGTTTATAATCTTGGCAAGTAAGCACCTGTGGGTTTCAGAGGATCAGGTATAATTGGTAGCGCCATCTGTAGATGTTTTAGTTTGTTTAGAAATTGAGTAAACTAGTTTTGATTTCATCATTCAAGTTTTCTTGATTATTCAGTCTCTGAAATTTTCTTATTCATTTTGCTTTCATAGTCGCGTCAATCAGGGAGAACTACCCCTGCTGCTTTATGGGCCGTCGTAATTAATGTATTTATGATATTTCATTTATACTAATATCTCTCGAAGTTTATTTATTCGATGAAACCAACTTTCTGAAAAACACACACACACAGAGCTGTACAACCTATTGCCACCACGTAATCACACTTGACTTCTAGCTATGTCGAAGTTTCTCACGCTTAGTTCATAATCAGGTTGAACAGAATTCAGGTTCAAGCTTACAACAGAACCATTTATCACAATACACTTGTCAATTATCGTAATTTATATTCGATAAAATTTCCTGCAATATCTGATATTCTTATATCTCCCGAAGATTTGAATTGGGCTGAGATCCTGGAACACTTGAATTCCAATAGTTCAGGTGCGTCTCTTTTGAAGAAAATTCTCTGAATACAAACTGTTTACTGTCATTCAGTCTTTCATGCTTTTTTCGTTGTTGTAGATATACATTCTATTCTAGAAAATAGCGACATTTGGATATACAGCTGTAGCGTCTGACGAGGAATTTATGCGGAAGAGTACTTATTCTTCAGAATATGTCTTGAACTGCAATCAGTATTTCAAACAGTTGAAAATGAATAAAATACTACACGGTGGATTGACACACATTATATCTATCAGTTTGTAGTTAGGCTTTGCAGGAACTTTAAAACCGAAGTTTAAAAGGATAACATACTCATATAAAATGATGCCTCATACATTTATGGCTGGTGAAGCAGCTGCTTGAAGCTGTTCGAACCAGTTATACTTAGTGAATTTACCGCAGTTAGCTAACTTTGCGCTCGAAGTTTAGTCAGCATGAAAACTCAGCTTTCTAAATCTTTAACTGTCATGGAGAAGTGACGAGTCACTATAAAGATGAAGTTTGCATAAACCTAAGTGGAATGGGTATTTGACCAGCTTTTATACTTTTTTTCTTATTAGCAAAAATAGGAATCAGATAACTTCTCCTACCACCTAAATTTATCTCATATTCACAAGAGATATATTAAGTATTTGAACTGCGATTCCTCAGAGGAACCCAGGTTCACAATGGATGTCTAAACCTTTTTGTCAGCAAACATATTGAAAATTAACCTGATGTTCTTTGCAACTCAACAGTACCTAGAAAATACTTGTGTATCAGTTTGAAATGAATGAATGACACAGTGAGTCAACTTCTACAACCTTGTCCGTCGAAAGTAATTCGTAAAATATTCTTTGAAACATCTCTTAGCCTTGCTTTCCCGACGCAAGCTGTAGTTCCTCCAAATGTCAAAGATGAAATTCTGTTGTTGGCAATATCCATGTAAGTATACGAATTTCTTGCTCCTTTGAAGCCAAGTGCACAGGCTGTACCAACAGAATGCTTTAAGGACGTGTTCATAAACATTTCACTGAATAACTATGGAAAACAGAACTGCGATCAATATACAGGTCTATTTTGGGACGTAGTTTCCTTTCAGGTCATACAGCATTTGTGCGTGATTCATTCAATGTGATGTATAAGTTGACATCAAGGCATTCAAAGGAATTTAGATTATATGTTCTTTGTGCAGTGGAATATTTAGTTGTTCATAAGGTGAATCTTTAACTCTGCGCAGACAAGCCTTTTGCTCACCTGATTTTTGTTGAATAATATTTTCTACCAACTACTTTCATTCCCTTTGTCATAGCCCGCGTCTACCGATTGATATCTTTCTCACTTTTTGTGCATATAATTCCTGTTTCCCACCTCCATTTTAGTAAAATACAAGAATACAAAAACCAAGAGAGCATTTTTGGCTCTATTCATTATTTTGTATCTGCATACTTTTGAAATGTAAGACTGCCTTAATATCACCGAGACTACACTTCTTATGTTTTGATTCACAGTTCGAAAACCTTTTTGTTAACTACTGTTAACCGTTGACTCTTATTGGCACGACTAATGATATTTTTAAACTATTGAAATGACAAAAAATTACGAAAAAGGTGGTTCTTGCTAACCAATCTCTTTTAATTCGAATCACATTAAAGCATCTTTCACAAGATCAAAATACTGATACTCCAAGTTAATACAGAAAACTTGCAAATGTTTTGAAAGAGGTCATGCATAATGAGAAGAATTAACTTTTGTGCCATATGTCTTTTCAGCAACGAGATTTGATAACGAGATAATGAAGAACCTTTTTGTCTCACAGTTATAAATGTATTGGACGGTTAAAGTGAAAACTCTGTAGTGCATTTTCTTTAAAGTGGTATAAAACAGAACCTCAGGAAGTACATGCAGACGAATAGCACAGAAAGACTAGAAATCACTTCCGTATAATACTTCTAAAGTTCTGTGTCTCAGTGGTTTTCGGAAATTGATTTCATAGACTGACTTTATTTTAGGGACCATTGAAAGAGTGGGAACATTGAACAGATTTTTATTTCTAGTATTCGACTCTTTAGTGATCGAATCCAGTACCTTCTGGTCTATTATCAAGCGGTTTACCATTCAATTGTCAGATGAAATTCAATGCTTCACACTTTTCTACTTCTGTCAACTCGCTAAATTTACATCGGTTTGTGATGAATACTACTTTGAAAGCAATCTATTCCAATGAATCATCAGTTAAATCAGTGATCAGTGTTCATTGTTGAATATGTTTCAAGGTGGACTTCCTGAAGTTCTAGTGAGACGCAGCCATCTGTAAGATCCATCAATCCAGGACAAATAATAGTTAACGGTATTGGACGATGGCAGCTATATGTTCCAAATAGACAGAAACTCAAAAGTGTGAACTAATGGACTCCAACCTAGTAGCTGAATGATATTACATGTTCTGCGTGAGGCATCATGATGGTAGTGTCAACTCTGGGGAAGTTCACGGTCATGCACTGCTGTAGAGTTCCATAATAGGACGAAAAATCTGTACAATGTTCTTTTTTTATGGTTCTTCGACTGAAATCAACCATGATGAACACTGACTTTAAGTTTTCAAGCGGTTTCTACTATAAACAGCTGCTCATAAAAAGGTAGAATCCAACGCACGTTCTTTGAATACCATTCGACACAAATATAATATTCAGTATGTTAGCACCAACATTACACGATACGGGACCTTCGCGTAGTTGATATGAAGATTAATGAAACTGAATTACGCGCTGATCACTTGACAGTCGTGAAGCCCTTAATCAAGCTGAATGAACTGTTATATTTATTATCCTAAACGAATATTCATAGCCAGTGTAACACATTCTCGTTACTGATAGAATTATCTTTGAAATGATAAACAAGACAATATTTATAAGCAAAATTGTGAGTATTTAATGAATTTGTTACGAAAAAAGTAATGATAATTTAAATTTTGGTAAAAATTACCATCAGTACGTGATCATAAGCTTAGAGTTCAATAGAAGTTCACATTTAGTAGATACGTGCAGATAAGTATTTCATTACATTTTTATGTACACTTGTTGAAAAACATTAAGAGTGAAAAACTGATGATTATTTCAAGTGTCCCGATTCAATGTTATCCACATGAAAACTGACAAATCAAGGGGGTATACAATATTTTTAGCAGGTTTATTTGACTGACAAACAGAATTACTCTGCAATTAAAAGGAGTATAGACTTATGTAATGTTCAATGGTTTTATTAGCCAAATTCAATGATTATAATTAGGATACCTTTTATTGATTAGCAAGATAGTCCACCTGGAAAGCAACGTTTATTGAATAATATGATTTATTTGTGCAGCATATTTTCAACAATCTGATTGCACATTTACTTGTCAGGTCAACTTATATGAAACCAAAAACATGAAGACAAATAAGACGTATGAAAGTAGGTGATTACAGTTAAAAAGGATGAAAAAGGAGGAATGATATATATATATATATATATATATATATATATATATATATATATGATTCTAATCCTGGTAATTAAACAAAGTTTATTGAGATGTGTAGAGTAGAGGAACAAATTGTCTTTACACAAACAAAGGTGGTATCAATTTGTGCATGTTTATCTCTTTTGCAAAGGCATGTATGAGCTGCTGATCTTTTTCAGAAGCCTCTGTAGTCCATTTCTCAAGTATGTTTATCTGTAAATGGAGAGGGTTGTCGCTCAGCTGCGCTCATTAAGGTTTTATACTAAGTTCCCTTAAAAACATGTCCTCCCAACCTCAGCTGCATGGTTCGATTACTCTTTCTTTTTTGCACATGCACGTGAGCTGGTAACCACGATTGGATATGATGTGCTTATGACCAAGATGAAACATGTGTTTCGTTTCTTTGACAGTGATAAGCTTGTATGACTTCTGTGTTCTACTAAATGGCAGAGCTTAGCCTCCGTTTCAAGATCGTACTGTTCAACTCTCCTCTGTGTTAGAGTGATTTCAGACCAAGTATAGAGTGGACTTTAGAATCAGCTGACTTCTGCAACGATTTATCAACTTCTACGGGTTTCGAATTTCGATGATTGTTCCGATAAGTAATATGATATCCTCTTCCATTACATCTTGTAAACGGATTCTTTAAATAGGTATATTAGACATCGCTTGTACTCGGTCAGAAAAAAGTTCAGGTGAGTACGTGACAATTCATCCACTGGGTTGGAACTCTAGTGGAACGGATTTTCTTATTTCTGTCAACTGGTAACTTAGCTCGATGACCATCCAGTTACATCGTTGAGTAATTATTCTCACACCTGACTTCGTATACTCCACAGGTCATTACCTCTCATTAGAATGTGATTAGCTAGCTCGAAAGGTATTGGGCGAATAAATCACATTGTTCAGATAGACTTTGTATTTAAATTACACTTTACAAAATGTTATACTTCCTGTTTAGGATATCTAAGATGAACGTTTGGTTTTGAAAATGTTTACTCCTATCTTTTGTTGAAATAAACTGGGTTCATTACAAGCACACTGAACACGTAAAGTTTTAGACTTCACTGGTTCCTTCTAGTGAATGAACATCAGTTGGTGTTTAAAACAATTGTCATTAGCTTATAGACATGTTGAAATCGAGGTCACAAACACTTCCTGGAGACTAACCTGAATGGTGTCCACAATCCCACTATATAGACAATATCTAGGCATAATCAGCTCCTAGTTAACAAAAAATGAAGAGTCTTTCACAGAAAGCACTGATGTATTGACACAAGAGAACTAATTCCAGTGTACAGAAATCAAGAATAACGAATATTCAATATTGTTAAAGATCACTGTGTACCGAAAAACGTGTATTGATTTTGTATGGTGATAATTAAATGACATCATTCTGATTATCATCATAAATAGAATAATCAGCGAATTAGTTCATTTGAATGAAATGATATATATATATATATATATATATATGCATACATGCATATATATATATATTATATATATATATATATGCATGTATGCATATATTTATTTTCTTAAAGTTAGGCGTTTTCAAAATACTGAGTTCCTGTTGAGAAATTTTGCCATAGTGTCCTATGGAAAGCAGAATATTTAGCTCGCATGATCTCCTGGGTACGAAAGTTGTCGTGGAAACCCCAAGCATCGAAGTACAAAGTATACATTTGATTGAAATGAGCAGTTCTAGAATACTCACACTGATCAACAGTTCTCGATAGTCACCAAATGGCAATTTTGCTCGTATGAGACTGAGCTCATTAGCCGTGCATCCAGACTGATTCAGCTCATAGAACCTAATTGTTCTTGGTTGCTTGAATTCTTCTGTAAATTATGGTCATAGCTAACCGAAATTTCAAAGCCCAGTCGCCTTTTAACACACTCATACTATCTGTATATGCCAATTTATCTTCAAAAGGCAGTAAGCCCATGTTTATTATGTTTATAGCAAAGACTGAAGTGATGTAGTTTGAGTCCAATATTACAGCATATTTCGTGAGATATGTATGTTCAAACAATTGCACCAATTTGTGCATCTTGTAATCTGAAATCGGTTTTCCCCCAATCATTTTAACTGATTGAACTGAAGTGCAGTTAATGAGTTGGCCGGATTGGTTAGATATGGGTGATCCACCATATCATGTAAGATTTGCATTTCATGCCTGAAAAGATTTCTGCTATATTGCTTTTGTCTAAGATTTTAACGGAAATTACTTTTTTGACTGAGTGAAACCGATTACTTAAGTTTACTGAGTGATGACAGGACTTTGAGGCCTAGCAACATAGTTTAAAATAGACTCCCTAAATTTTAAATTGAGATTGACAGGGTCTCATTTGATTTCAAGCAGGTTTTATTCATGGATTGATATCAGTAATAGAACCACTAGAAACTCGCTAGCACTAACCACGTCTTTCGCCCTAGTTTAAAAGACATCAGTAGTTTGCGTACATAATGCCATGTTGGATCAAACCCAGGGCCTTAGTATTTCACTGCTTGCATAATACTGCTCAACCAATGACCCGTATTCTCTGGGGTGGGTGTAATGCTTGTCATTACCAAAAATTTGAAGAGAACGGTCAGTTTATCCGTTTGCTTCCAAACAATTGTGCTTTCTGAAACACGAGATTTGCTACGATTCCTAAGAGAGATAGAAATTAAACATGCTAGACCTTAAGCACTTGGTCTATTTTTCTCTTCACGTAATTCTAACTTCAATAGAAGTGACCAAAGGCTTCCTTCTCTTTGCTTGCCAGTCTACTGGATCGATCGTCTAAGGAGCTAATTATTCATTAGTTTGTCCCGAAATACTCCACAAGTTCTTAAGCCTGTTAAAATGACTTGGGTCGTTAGTTGTTATAGTGTGCCAAAAAATGCATCATACAAGTCTGAATATATAACATTCTTACATTTGCAACGAGTAAGAACAGGAACAGTTTTGCTCAAAATGTGAATACCACTCTAAATGATCGTCTTGATTACATGAGAAAATATGTTTTCATCGTCACCCGAAAATACCAGTTATTTACTTCGTCATTGAAGCAGTAAAACAGAACTCTGGCTGTTATGGTTGATAATATATCAAGTAGATTTGCAGCAGATAAGTATAGTGCAAGCAGCTTTCATGTGTTCATTGTTCTGAATGATTTTTCAAGCATACTAGCGATCTTGAAGTAAAATTCTTGTCTCACATGCACATCCAAGTTGCAGTGTTTCCTGTGAAATATATTTGAAAGTGATTAGCAGTGGAATCCCCGATAAGCCTCTTGTTCTATTTAGGACTCAATAACTAGATGAAAGTGAAAGTAAGGATGGGGATATGGAATGTCCGCACCATGTATGAACCTACGAAGGCTGCCCACATTGCAAAAGAGATGAGGAGATATGGCATGGAAGTGCTTTGAATCTGCGAAAGCAGATGCAATGGAAGTGGACTCTCCAAACTCTTAACTAGAGAGTCAATAATACACACCGATACTGTCACCCAAACGACAACCGAGTCTTGGAGTGGCTTTCATGATGTCCCAAACAACATCGGCGGTTATGGTGTAGTGGGAACCAGTCCCCTCCAGGATCATAACAGCAAGGTTCAACTCAAAAGAAAGAAAAATTGCAATCATACAATGCTACGCGCCAACAAATTATGCAGATCAAGAGAAGAAGAAGGAATTCTACAGACAACTGCAATCAGTAATGGAAAACAACCCACCCCAGATGGTGACATCAAAATTCAAATGGGCTACATGAATGTCAAACTTGGAGCGGACAACACAGGAAGAGAACTCATCATGTGTCCAGTAGCACTCGGTGAAATGAATGGGAATGGAGAACTGTTTGCGGATTTCTGTCCATTCAACGATTTGGTGATTGGAGGCAGTGTGTTCAAGTACAAAGATATCCACAGGGAAGCGACATGGATTTCACCAGACACCAGGACACACTAAATATCAGGTCGACTTCATCTCAATCTCAAGAAAGTGGAGACGCAGTCAGCCTACTTGAAACAAGATCGAGAAGAGGAGCAGATGTAGGTTCAGACCACTAACTATCTAGTGCAAGGAACCTTCCAAATCAAGTTGAAGGCCTTGAAAGAAGCTGGTGAAAGACCAGAGTCCAAGTTCAACACCAAGAACAGAAACTAAAGGAAGAAATTACAAGGGACATCTTCACGTCAGCTTTCAAGACGAAATGGGAGGTACCGAGCAGCATCCCTAAGAAACCTGTGCGAATGGGCACTGGAACTATTTGAAAGCCATGTGCAAAGAAACCTGCACAACCCTATTAGGAAGGAAGAACAAAGGAAACAAAGAAGGAGTCGAACTTGACAGACATAAGGAAGACGAAAGTGGAGAGGAGAGGAGGATGGTGAAGCAGAAGATAAACCAGTGCAAGGATGCACAACGAAAAGACGAGCTGAGTACAAAGTATACAACACTGGACAAAGAAGTGAAGAAGAGTGCACGCAAAGGAAAAAGACACTTCTACGACACATATTGGCAAGTGAAGCAGAACAGGCTGCATGTACGAGGGACAGAGACCTGACAACATTATAACAAATAACCAAGTTACTATTTGGGAGGAAAGAGATCAACGCATATGAAACCAGTGGAAGATAGTGAAGGTGAGTTAGTTACCAAAGAGAAGAAACAAACGAAAAGATGGGCTGACCATTTCAAAAAACTCCTGAATCGACCACCACCTGCCCGTCGTCCAGAAATACCACCAACAACGGCGGAAATACAAGTGAACAAAGGCCCTCCGACAAAAGCAGAAGTCCTGAAGGCCATAAAACTACTGGAGTCCGTGAAAACAGCAGGATCAGATGGAATTCCTTCTAAAGCACTGAAGACAGACGCAGAGACAACAGTAGACATGCACACATCACTTCAATTGCAGACGGTTTGGAAGGAAAAAGGGGAATGTACCTGACGATTAGAATAAGAATAGCTACCTTATCAAACCCCTGAAGTAGGGCGACCTAAGTGTTTGCAAGAACTATCAAAGAACCATGCTGCTGCCCCCATCCACCCCAAGAGAAATATTATGCTGCATAATCCTGGAGAGACAGAAGCATGCTCTAGATTCGAAATTACGACAGAACAGGCTGGCTTACACAAGAAAAAATCATATGCGCATCAAATTGCAACGCTTCGCATCATCGTAGAACAGAGTATAGAATGGCAGTCAACTCTCTACCTCAACTTCATCGACTTTGAAAAGGCCTTCGACAGCGTCGACCGAGTGGTAATTTGGCAGCTGCTTCAACACTACGGAGTGCTACTAGTCTTTATCAACCTCATTCAACAGCTAATATGAAGACGCCACACGCCAAGTAATTTGCAGTGGGAAGCTCAGTGACGCCTTTGAAGTGAAGACACGCGTAAGACAAGGCCGTCTACTATCACCGATGATATTCCTGATTGTGGTGGACTGGATCATGCAGCAAACAGTGAGGAGCGAGAAGATGGGGATAAGCCGGACCAACGAAAAGAGCGTAGAAGATTTGGATTTCGTCGATGACTTGTGTCTAATGTCACACAAACTTGAAGATTTACAGGCGAAAACTAACAAGTTGACAGAAGAGTTAGGCCAGCGAAGACGGGACTTCAAGTGAACGTAGAGAAGACAGAGGTGATGAAGATATCCAACCAACGCCACCAACAACAACAAGCTTCAATCACCATCAACGGGATAAACCTAAAGGAAGTAGCCTCTTTCACTTACCTAGTCAGCATCGTCTCAACTACAGGCGATGGCGGCAAAGACGAGGATGTCAAAGCCAGCCAGGATCGGAAAGACATCAAGACAGGCCTTCCTTCATTAACCTGGAACCAGTGTGGAGATCTTCTGCAGTCAGCATGTGGAACAGGATCCAGATTTTCAACACCAATGCCAAGTCAGTGCTGTTGTATGGTTCAGAGACTTGGCGCGTTACGAAAGGCATTTCCAACAAATTACAGACATTCATCAACAACTGCCTACGCTCGATACTGAAGATCAGATGGTCAGAATAATAAGAATAAGCAACAAGGAACTCTGAGAAAGAACTAACCAAGAATCTATTGCCGAACAAATATGTAGAAGAAAGTAGAGGTGGACTGAGCATACACTGAGAAGGCCGAATGGGGACATCATGCGCCAGGTCAGGCCAGTAGCTCGAGTGGAACCTGAATGGGAAGCGACGAGTTGGGCGTCCGAGGTGGGGGTGACATGGAGGAGATGAGAGAGACGAGAAAATGAGAACTTCTGGGCTGTCGTGGGGCCAGGTTCAAAAGATTTCAGAGAACAGAGCGCGTTAGAGACGTGCTGCTGAAGCCCCATGTTCCATTAGGAACCGAAGGCACAAATAATAATAATAATAGTTGTAAAGTGACAGATTTCAAATTCAGAATGCAAGCAGACGGGTATCTATTTCATATCAGAGGGAAATGAATAGAATCTTTGACCATTTCCTTCAATCGGAAATATTTGAAATTTATTCAACTGGTTATATTTCAAAAAGGAAGCGTTTCCAAGTAGACTGGATGATTTTATCTGTATTTACTTTTGTTATTACGAGAAATTTTTTTAAAATTTTCTGCTAATAAATGATTCAACAGATTCAACAAAGCACTTCCTAAAACGTACAGATCTAATGACCAGTGATACTAACGACCACTTTTTCATTGGATTATTATTATTATTATTCATATTATGCTAGTTTCTTTTGACTTTCCAAAATTAAGCCAATCTTGTATGCCAAGGTACTTATTGTATTCAGAAAGTAACGGAAACATTTCCTGCTCTTGAATTTGTCTATAAAATACAAAGGTTCTTGATAAATTTTTATTTGAAGGGTAAGTGTAATGAAACTAAAAGTTTTCTGGTCAGACCTAGGAAGTTAGTCTGACAGATTTTCATGTACTGATAAGTCCCTGTATGATATTCAACTCCATATAGTCTAGTCCTATATACTAGCCAAATTATATCGATCATTTTGCTATGTGGTCACCAGTCTAGGAGACTCACCACCGCGATGCACTGACTGAGATGTAAGTTTGATGGATGTTACCCAGTCTTATAGGAGGTTAATCGTGACCCGAAGAGCTCAGTGGTTACTAGATGACGCAGGTTTGAATCTCTGGAGGTACATCTGTTCTGTTGACGTCGCAGATGCGCCTTACTGACGGGTGCTGAAAAGCACGAAACTTAGGTCAAGCAGGGTTTCCTGCGATTGCCTACATTCAACAGATATCTCTATGTTTTTGTCTACCTAAAGCACAGTAATCACTGATGATGTTCACAAAGTCTGTCATGAATTCAGCTACCGTCTTAGAAAGGAAACAATTATCAGAATACCAATGGGTTGTCATCATACAAACCTACATGTTCCATTAGATTACATAATTGGAACAATGAAGTGTTTGTCGAAGAAGTGTTGCTGTCCACTGAAAGTTCACCAGTAAACTGCCGTTCACTTCTAATAAATCTCTTTAGCATGAAGTTGATAAGTAGAAACCTAATTAATACAAACTGGATCATGAAGGAACCTTCAAGAGAAAACCTTAATTTACTTCTAAGTTTGACTTTGAATGAATCACCTTTCCTTATGACTTAATTGCCTCTTATTCGAATTTTGACTGCGCAATACTATGAAAGGCCAGAGTATGATTAGGAAGGATCGGCAATCTAAGCAGAAACGGAATCAAGCTATAATTCATTTCTTATTCCGTATTTAGTTATCATCCTAATAGGCCATAAGTAAACCGAACTGTAATAGGATAAACAAGGGGATAACCTGTGGGCTGATTCTCCCAAATGGCCTTTAATATTACCTGTGGCTTAAGTGTTTCAGTGGTAAAGTTCTCGAATACTGAACAGACATTCCATTCAGTCAACTTCACACCAATAAGAGGGCTCTACACATAGCTACTTTAATTGGTATCCTTGCTGAGTTGTAGAACCTGCAGTCTATTAAACCACATCTTATGTTTTTCATAAATATCCCTGGAATTTCCACTGTGTGCTTCTTGTTTGAGAGTGACTTATGTATGAATTTATGATTCGATAACACCAGGGACTGACTTTACCTCTAAGATCCGAACCCGCTTCATCCAGTGTTATAGCCAGCGATGTAACTGCCGAGCTATCTGAGTATTAATTCATCTACTGTAGGACTGGATTAGTTACCAAGAATGTAACCAATATCATATCGTCTATTCCGGAGTGCTGACCGAATTCTACCGATCATTTGGTTAACTTTTTCTAAAGCTGTCCAGTACCATGCAATTTAAACTATGACTTTCAAGCATAAACTTTTGCAATGGTTTCTTTGCAGTTACTTCATTCACTTCTAGTGACCATCTATTTCTTAATTCTCAGAACACTCGGAGAAAAAGTTCTACCGATTTCAGAATTTCAGGAGCAGAAACTACCGAGAAATTCTTCAATCCTCGCTGCTTTGGAATGACAGAGCTGAGTTTATCAGTTTCATTTAGTACATGATGCCTACTGGAACAGAAGTGGTTATTATAACCCACTAGCTTAATGAGTAATATTCATCAATTTGAATTGATAAGCATTGGGTTCAGATCTTTTTGGCGATACTAACATGGCTATAGTTACATCCAGTTTATTATATTATTATTTATTTTTCCCTTGGGTTCCCAGTGGAACATAGGGCTTCAGTAGAACATCCCTATTGCACTCTGTTCTCTGCACTCTTTCCAATCTGGCTCTACCAATGCCCAAAAGCTTTCATTTCTTCCTCACACCATCTCCTCCATGTCGCCCCCACCTCGGACGCCCACTCGTCGCTTCCCATTCAGGTTCCACTCGAGCTACTGGCCTGACCTGGCGCATGATGTCCCCATTCGGCCTTCTCAGTGTATGCTCAGTCCACCTCTACTTTCTTCTACATATTTGTTCGGCAATAGATTCTTGGTTAGTTCTTTCTCAGACTTCCTTGTTGCTTATTCTTATTATTCTGACCATCTGATCTTCAGTATCGAGCGTAGGCAGTTGTTGATGAATGTCTGTAATTTGTTGGAAATGCCTTTCGTAACGCGCCAAGTCTCTGAACCATACAACAGCACTGACTTGGCATTGGTGTTGAAAATCTGGATCCTGTTCCACATGCTGACTGCAGAAGATCTCCACACTGGTTCCAGGTTAATGAAGGAAGGCCTGTCTTGATGTCTTTCCGATCCTGGCTGGCTTTGACATCCTCGTCTTTGCCACCATCGCCTGTAGTTGAGACGATGCTGACTGGGTAAGTGAAGGAGGCTACTTCCTTTAGGTTTGTCCCGTTGATGGTGATTGGAGCTTGTTGTTGTTGGTGGTGTTGGTTGGATATCTTCATCACCTCTGTCTTCTCTACGTTCACTTGAAGTCCCGTCTTCGCTGGCCTAACTCTTCTGTCAACTTGTTAGTTTTCGCCTGTAAATCTTCAAGTTTGTGTGACATTAGACATAAGTCATCGGCGAAATCCAAATCTTCTACGCTCTTTTCGTTGGTCCGGCTTATCCCCATCTTCTCGCTCCTCACTGTTTGCTGCATGATCCAGTCCACCACAATCAGGAATATCATCGGTGATAGTAGACGGCCTTGTCTTACGCGTGTCTTCACTTCAAAGGCGTCACTGAGCTTCCCACTGCAAATTACTTGGCGTGTGGCGTCTTCATATTAGCTGTTGAATGAGGTTGATAAAGACTAGTAGCACTCCGTAGTGTTGAAGCAGCTGCCAAATTACCACTCGGTCGACGCTGTCGAAGGCCTTTTCAAAGTCGATGAAGTTGAGGTAGAGAGTTGACTGCCATTCTATACTCTGTTCTACGATGATGCGAAGCGTCGCAATTTGATGCGCATATGATACTTTTTAACTGTGGTGAAGAAAACACTGACATATAATGAATTTTAAAATATATTTTCTGTTTTCTATAACTCTTTAGTTCACATTTTGTGTTAAACTAGCCAATATCAGGCTGGAAATGAAGCAGCCATGCCGTTTTGCAACTTAGCGTTCTTTGATTTTGAAACATAGGTGGCTTCACAATGTTTATTTCTGAGCATACTATGGGCCAGTCGCTATCTAGTACTCCCGAAACTATGCTGACTAATCTTCATACGTACGAACAATTTATGGTCTGTTCAGAATAAGGCTGGAATTTGGTAATATTTCGCTGTAATATCAAAGCATCTTCAAGTGTTGACTCAGTGTACATCCCTTTTGTAGAGGGCTATATGCTTTCGCGACCCAATATAAAATACTCCGAGCAGATATATATAAGTTAGAGTGGATGCCTGAATTTCGAAGAGAGTTGTCGAAGTGAGTTATCCTTAGTGAAATACTTGCCTAGATTTGAATAAATACGTGTTTCACACCCTTTTGAACATGTGAATGACATGTGGAAAATGTTATGGTATTCAGTGCCTAGAAGACTGCACAAATACTAACACTATTTGTTGATATAAACCAATGCTTCCTGGCAAAGTTTAAACAATGGTTGCTTAATGTCTGGGCGGGGTGGTGGGGAAGCTCAGTTCTGCTGTATATAGGGTAACACAAAATTTTAAAGTAACAGTCACGTTTGAACAGTGTTGCATTGCGTGGTAAAATACTCTGATACTTTGACTGAAAACAGAGTGCTAATTTTCAAGATGATAATTTATGTATAAAAATCATCTTGACAGGTGTTTCTTGAAGATTACTGGAGTTGTCAACTGAGATGTTTCCAAATAATTTCAACAGCTTAGGCTGCAGCAGTTGTGATAATAGTTATGGATCCAAAGTGCTAAGTGCTGCACAAACTTGGATGAAAATGAACTTATGTAGAGCGAATCATCACAAATTAAAAAGGCTTTTTATTCTGTGCTCTGTGTAGTTTATTTATGCATAATTTATTGTAAAACTTGTCCTTTATTTATGAAAGTGGATTATAATAGAAAAATAATTGCTATTGATACTATCTCTTTCGAAATTAACTAGTTTTGCTTATCTTGGTTATACTTCTTCCAGGCGCCACATAAAATTACGGAAATACGTTAAGTGAGACCGTCTATTAGGATTTTGTTTACATGGTGATATATTCAATAGCAGGATGGGTACAGGTTTTAAAGCTATACTTGGCTCTTATATGACTTTATTTTTTTTCAGTGATTCACTAGTTGATTTAGACTAATCGAATCCACTTTTTTCTACTCTGAAACTATATGTATTCTTCAGGATAATAAAGCCACTAAACCATATGGTACAAATGACTACATCTATGTGTGTTGAATTATTTGTGATGAGATTGATTCCTGCAAGGATGACTTCTTTCTCACAGTATCATATGACAATAAACTGGAACACTATTCAATAACAGAATGTGAGTTTTGACAATCGAATTATGTACATAAGACTAATTCATTTTGTGTACACTTCAAATAGTAGAACACCTAGGCTAACAACACAAATGTCTGAAGTCTTATGAAAAAACTCAGTCAATTACCCTGAAGAAAAAGACTAATTCCTGATAAGACGAAGTATGATTTCACACGTAAAATATGTCAAACGATCATTTTAAAATTAATTTATCACTGAATACGAAGATTTTCAGTAGTGTTATTTTATTAAACTGAATTCCTTACAAAGCTGGAGTATCTTACTTATACTTGCAAGTAAACCATAGAGTGAAAAGATTTTTTGAGAAGTTAAACGTAGAAATAGCCACATGACGGGATGCGTCATATATAAAACGGTTGAGGAGGAGGAAGGGAATATTGAAGTGCTTATTATTTTAATACGTTCATTCTGAAATTTCAATTGACTTCAAAAGGTGAGTTAGAGTGAACTTATCTGACGGCATTTCATGGAATACTTAAAAATGAATGTGAAATGGTACTTTTATACAGGTCATATAGACATACCTAAGTGTACACCTAAGCGGTTAGTCCCATTCATGCAGTTAATAATGGGTAATAATGTTATAGACAGGAAAGTTGGCCTTGAAGAGGAGGTAGAATTTCTGCTTGAAGATCTAGGCTTGAAGGTAGTCAATTATAGCATTATTAATTCCACATCAAAAGAGAAATCTGTTTTGTCAAAGAGCTAGGGGTTGGGGATGATGTTTTAGTCTCCATAGGTAATTACTAAAAAAAGTGAAATCATTAAAAAAGACTGTTGCAAAGCTTGGTAGGTAATTCACTAATAAAAAAGAGTGACTCAAGGTGAAGTCAAATTTTGAAATCATGCAGAGCAATATTACTCATATTTCAAGGCAACACACTATGCTCTAAGTAAATGCCGAAAGCAGGGCAATGATTTCAACAACTGTTTTTGTAAATCTTATTTTAATTGTTTTGATTACTTACCGTAAGTAGTAATCTATGATATCAAAAGTTTAGCAACGGAAAATTACAAGTATCAATTAATAACAGCTGATACCTGTTACATAAGATGTGGTGCTCGTGCCCCATTCACCTAATGGATAACATCTAGGCGTTTGAAGCTGTGTTTGAGTGTTGTAGGTGACATTGTCACTCACTGGAATACTAGTACATCAAGCTGATAATTCTCAAATAGGATGGAACACGCGATCTGGATTTTACTTTTTGTTTCCAAAGAAACTTCAACATAAAAATATCCAGTCATTATCGAGAAATCCACGTAGGAGCCCATCTGACAGCAGAGGTCAACCGATTCGAACCAGTATACCAACGGGAAATTACAAGTATCAGTATACATCGAAACTATCTTTGAAAAATTATAAGTATTATTTTTTATTCAGTAACTGAAATGAACTCCCGAAAATAGCAGCTATTTGTATCACCTTAAGAACACTCACAACAGTTAAGAATTAATCTTGGTTAGAACTTTATGTGTGAAATAGTTTAAAACGTTACTCTCATATATATATATATATATATATATATATATAAGGGTAGTACTCACCACGGCCTGAAATCAACTGGAGAACTACTAAAAACATAGAGCACTGAAAAGCTGTTTCATCCTACTGCAGGACTCCTCAGCAGTATGCATCTACGACCCCGCCCTTCAGGGATCCAGTTTAGGACCTTCAGGTTTCACGGTTAACGTGTTAGCCATTCAACCACGGGGTCGGAATTCAATGTTCCATAGTTTCATACTTATATTAATTCAAGATATAGCGGGACTATAATCTAGGGTCTTTAGTTGGCATCCCCTTGACTTTCGACTGACTGACCTTACTGTCACCGCTTCTAAACAGAGCTCCGGGATATCGATCTCGAGACATTTTACTAATGAGGACGATACAGTAATGTATAATGAGGTTGCTAGAAATTTTAAGTTGGTATTCACCACTGGCTGACATCTCAGGTTGTCCAACTGTCGTAAGTCGGTGATGAGTATTATCTTTAAACTAGAATTCCCATTTAACCTATATATATATATATATATATATATATATATATATATATATATATATATATAATATATATATATATATATCGAGGGAGAGAGAGAGAGAGAGATTATGTTATGATCTGGGTACCTTTTCGATAGAACAGGCAATCTTTGTTGTAAGTTACATTGTTCAGATTTCAAACAATCTAATAATTAAAAAAGGCATTATAATTACTACTATCAGATAAATTTTCATCGTTATTTCCTAAATCAAAGGTCGTATGATCTCTGTGCAGAATTCAAGTCATCTGATGATTGACTGGTTGGTCAGTTTTTGATCCGACTTCAAATTCAAAGTAATCATTAACTACTAAGTAGTCATTAAGAGATAATAATTAGAACTTTTTATTACAAGTTGTTTTTGTCTGGATACATTGAATATTTTTGATGCTTAAATTCCATTTTGCTAGTTACCATATGACTCAATTTACTGTACTATCCTTAATATGTATTCGGTAATTATTGCAGTAGTGTAATTAATAAAATAACGAAAGAAATAAAACAACTCAAAGAATGCGGGGCGAATTTGTTGAAAGATAATAAACTGACTGTTTATTCAATTAATTTTTTTATATGAACACGTTATGCTCAGTGTCCAGATAAACAACATTAAGTTTTTAAAAATATTATTAACCATGTATATACTTACTGTATCAAGCATATAAGTTTACTGAGTGGTATGTATCTGAAATGTGAAAATAGGAAAGGAAACAATTACAGGTATTAACCATTAAGTGTATCTTGAGCGGATTGGAGAACTCAAGGACTTAAAATCCTTCAATTGACACAACAGCTCTAAGTAACTATGCAAAATTTTATTGACCACCTCTTTTAGACCTAGTTAGTCTGTCATCTGATATGACGTTCACCTAGTGTAGTTTGTCCAGTTTGTCTCTTATAATGCCCACTACTGAACTGTCCTAAAGCATAATAAAATATCGATCCACTAAACAGATTACACTCCTTGTTCTCATACTTCAAACTGATTCTATTGAATACATGAGTGCAACTTGAGCACTGTGGTAGATTGTAATTCCATTTTAGTCTGTTTATTAGAATTGGCACACAGTGAAGGAACAGTATCGTTGACTGGACATAATTCATTGCCCATATTCATATCGGGTAACTGTGCAAGTTTCAGACATGGTTTATATAGTTATAGTCACTTCTCCTTCTTTGTGACAAAGGTAGTAGTATTTTCCTTATAACTACATGTTGATTGATAAACAAAGATTCAGTTATCAACCAAGTTTATATTGTCCTTCTACCCCACCCTATTGTGTGATTGTGTGCAACAGCATGCGTAAATATGACCAAGCTTTTCTCTAGATTATTTATCTTATTAGGATCTAATATTCTTGATTTAGCGAAGATTTACTGCTCTGTTATTCTGATTAACCTCGGTCGACTACTATGACCTATGTATTCGACCTAGTAATCATTTCAAGGGACTCGGTAAGCTTAAATTATTCTGCCTAATTGGATCAATAAGATCTTGTAGCTTACAAAAATTGTTTCCAAGCGAGTTTGTTGGTTTAAGTGCCAGATGAATCCCAGCCTTATTAGGAAGTCTCCGTCACGCAACTGAGTTGCTTTCTTAGTATAGTAATACTGTAGAGGCTTTCAATTCTTTTTCAGCCGTTATCATCATTGGTACCATTATTACCGTTGTTAGCAGAATTATTATTAACACCTCTGTTACTACTACTACTGCTCATATTCTTCTCTCGATTTCTAAGTCAAAAGTATTTACTTGTAGGGCAGAAAATCTGTGACAAGAAATTAAATATATCAGTAATTACCTATCTAAATACATCAGTAAATTCGTAAGAAATTGAAAGAAAATTATGAACAGTAGTAGTAGTAATACAAGCATTAATAATGATTCTATAAGTAATAGTTATAATGAGAGCATTTATGGTGACAGGGAGGAGAGATAATTCAAAACCTTCACTATGTTACCATATAAAGTAGATACCTTGGAAGAGCATTTAATTCTTTATAAGATCGAAAGTGTATTAAAGCGGACAACGCAGAAATGAGTGAAGAGAAGAGAGAATTAACGGATGTAGAAGCTTTTTAGGAAGCTAAGAAATGTGTGAATTTTACCCTTGAAATCGATTTCAGCTCAAAGCAGATATGACATAAAGCACTTGATTCCAAATACTTCAACAGTCAACTAAGATTGCTTGGATTTTACTAAACAGCTGTGAATTTCATAGAAAATTATCGTGTCATGAATTGCACACCAGCTGCTTCACAACTCACTTTTATTTCAATTACCATTGTTTGAATGATCAGTGTGGTATTAGATACTACATCTTCGTAAGCGAACTTATGATTGTATATTAATGGTGGTTATTGGATAGTACTGAAATCCATGACAAGCGTTTCGTCCTATTATGACTCGGTAGCCTTGTGGGTAACGCTCTAGCGTTGTAGGCGATCAGCTTCTGGTTCGAGTTATAATGGGAACAAGATTGCTCATTGGGAGGCAGATACATCCAGCTGACGAGTCCTAAATACGACGAAATGCACTTTCTGGATTCCACTGCCAGCCAGTATCCATCATTAGTATATTACTCAAACACAGACAATGTCGTGACATCCACGAAGAAGGTCATAATCAAATAGAGACCAATCAATGGCAGGATAATGCAAGTGACAATAAACAAGCCTATGAAGGTAAATCTGGAATAATTAATTCACTCTGAAGATTGGGTCACATAAAAAACATTAATGGGTTGTTATTTAGGAAATAATCCATATTACAGTGAAAGTGTACACCTTTATGTTCCACCAACGATTTACATTGCCAACCTAAAACACGAAGTTTGTATACAATGCTAGAAGCTTGTTCGAGATCCTTAATCAATCGATGCTTTTTGTCGATTTCATAAGACACAATAAAAATGTCAAATTTTGTTAATGGTGTATGTCTATTATATCTCATCAGCTGAAAGTTACACGCTATTTGTTTGGTTTTAATACTGTATTGGCTGATATAAAGTAAAAGATGTCCATGAACTTTTTCTATGTACTGATAACCATAATATTAGTTGATGTACGTGATAATTTTCTTTCGGTTGGATTCTCAGTTATAATCTGAATCAAATTTTGATTATTGCCGTTGTTGCTCTTGTTTATTTCTTAATGTTCGGCAGTTGTATCAAGCACAGCTTGAAGTTATTGATTTTTCATGTGGTTAAATATTCATCTGATTAATTGTGTTGTTGACTAAATACTTTGATACTCGATGGAAACTAAGCGGAAATTATTTTTATCCGAGAAATTGTCAAGTATCAACTATCGTTCTTATAAACCGGTTTCTTTTTATCGTTTTCCGACACACTACAGGTTTGTACAACGTTATCTTGATACACATATGTGAACATGATCGGTTATTCAATTAGTGTTCTCCTTGATCACACACTTGGTGGAAATGTTAATGGCTTGCTAACGAGTGTTGGAAGGCACGAGACGTGTGTTCAAGACTTCCTATTGATTGCTTCTAAGCATCTAATATTGATCAAAGTGCACCGTGACGCCAAGTCCCCTATTCTAGTGACCACATTACTAATTAGTCGATTGAATTCAGTCAGCAATTAGGACTAGTCAATATGAAAGTGATCTGTCTCTTTCTCAAGACTGTCAGCACACTTTGTTATTGATAGTTTTGTTTCAAAAACTTGTGTTCTGTTGGTATAGGGTGGAATGAGGGGTCATTTAGCATCTTATGCCCTACGTTCCCGATCTGCGCTACTTTGTTTCACAAAGGCTATTTATCAGCGATGCAGATACTGAATTCATTTCGTTTATTACAACTCAACTTTTAATAAAGATCATAACATTCCAAAAGAAATTGCTCAACTTGAAAACAAAGATTTATTTAAAGCTAGAAGAAATATCAAGTAACTAGGATGAATGATGTAGAATTGCAACTTCTCTCCTTACAATGTATTTCTCTGCCTTACCAGTCGTATTTGTTCATTTGTATATCTTGTGAGAATCCCCTTATTGGGGAAATCGAATTATCAAACTGTCTTTCTATCCTGAAACAGAACACTTTAGAATGAGTGGTACCTGGAGTTTGCATTTTACTCCTTACTTTTTCTCTTCAGCTTAACGTTTACGTCTTACTGATAAGATTAGCGATAAATGAGAGGTTTAAGAACATATACAAGAAAACACCACTAGTTGCTACGTGAACTAGTGCTGAATGTAAATCATCTAGTCGTGGAATTTTCCAGTCACTACTTCTAATCGTTACTGTTGTCTCTGAAGCGATTGATGTCTAGCGCTCTTGTGTTTCCTATGGATTTTATTAGCTGGCTTTAACCCAGCCAAACACTATTCTTTTCAAATTTTGTAAAAACATATGACTGTTTTTGCAAGAAGTTACCTAGGGCATACAAGTAGGCAAGTGTCCTGGTTGAAGAGCATTTACCAACTAGGTTTGGAAAAGGCTAAGTGAAAGTGGGGAAAATTCCATCCTTGTGTACCTACCTAGAAGACATACATCTTCATGTAGATGCTAATAAAGCTTTCGATGTCATACATCTTGTTCAGAAAAAATACCACGTGTAGCTCACAAACGCCTACTCAACATAGCTAAGGCTGTAGCAATTGACTTGATCCCACCTGAACTGTACATTCAGAAAGATCATGTTCAAGCGTTATTCCTTGCTTGACCTTCAATAAACTAAAGGATACTCCTGTCTTCTACATTCGCTTATTTTTTCATTTACCATCATATAGCCATTTGTGTATATTTCATCCTAATACTGGCAAAGTTAAAAAATGAGACTAGATTCCTTCACAGTCCTTAAATGATACTCCTTTTTGAAAATGTATTTGCCCCTTACATGGCTTGATTCTTCACTGTACAACCGTATTTTATAATTATAGAATCTGATGAGAATTTTTTGAAAATAATATTTCTGGTTAAGATTGTAGCCTTTTATTAAAACAAAACTTGTGTAACAAGGTCACATAAAACAAATAATTTATGTGCAGAAATATATTAAAAACTCAGTGACAGGAGTATGTGACTAATGACCTGCTATTCATCTGACTTGGTGCCTATTCCGTTGAAGAATTATAAAGTTTCAAGATCTCAAAAACAGTTTATCAGTTTGATGGGTGTTTGCTGTACACACGGAAGTTCTATCCTCTACGCTTAGTTAAATTAAACAACACTTGCCTACGTAGGAGGATGAAATGCATAAATAATCTTACTATAGGATTATTAGTTCCGAAGTTACAAGATGGTTTTCTTCAAGGTTACTCCTGAAAACCAAACGCATCTTGTGGGACTTCTACACTGAAGAATTTGTTGTAAAATTGAATACTTTGATCAATTCTGCTAAGTTATAGTTTCATAGGTGTAGTCCACATCTTGTAATATGAAATCATGCTTAGATCAACATAGAAGTTAGTCAATACAGGGCATTACACATGAATGAACATCAGCTCTCCGAAGATTCCAGATGAGGCCCGGAAACAAGTGCCAGCAAATCGATTGAACTCAATAAAAGTAACAATGAAAGAAGAAATGATTACTCAGTAGTTTGAAAATAGTTTTCATCATACACTTGCATCGATTAGATAAATATTAAAACGTGGAACCACTGGATGGCCGTTTATTCCTAGTTTGTAAATCCTCAGCAGTGTGCAAAAATGATTTCAATAAAAATCGTGCCCAAGACTATCAGGTGTCAAATTTAGGTGGTGTAGATGACGCACTTAATTCCATATTAGATTTGTTGATTTGGTTTGTAACACAATGATATAGTATTATTTACTTGATGACGTTTCGAGCATAAAGTGTTGCTCATAATCATATCAATGTGACGCACTGCCAAAGAGTCTCACGGTAGGATGAAATAGACTTACGATGGTCCCACATTTCCAATATTTCTCCAACTGATGTCTATTTGTGAGGAACAAGATATCTAAATTAACAAATCCTCACGAAGCAACAATCGGATGAGAATCTGTATTCACATAGAGTTCCTACAATACTCACACCTCAATGTATATATTACTCAGGTAAGCTGATAGTCCTTCTTACTGAATCAAAAAGACTAGTTACCCTATTGTACAAACGAAGTGAAGAATAACATGCAATTTCAACAGATGTGTGTTCGTTAAAATATGGGTTATTACATAAATAGTGACAAACTGGCAATTTCACCATTGGGTAAGGGCACATATTAGATTTTCAATCCTTTTGATCGCAAACTTGTTGGCTTTCAAATCGTATTGATAACTAAATTGTAATTTAACCGTAAATTGCACAAATCACATTATATTGTTGGTGGGTGCATGAGGAAATAAACCAATAAGTCACTGGGTATTAAGTGGTGAGGGGTACGCAACACTGAAATCGAATATTTACTGGATTTCAGAGACTAGAACAAAAAGTGTTCAGATGCAGTTGGAAGTCTGAACTATTTGTGTTTTGGCTGTCTTTCACATTGCACTACCTATTCATCATTCTCACAGGGAGTTTATTATTCTGAAATTCAGGACTTCAAGAAACATTTTTATGGACATTTCATAATTCAGTAGCCTTCTAACCTCTTTCTACTCCCAAGGAAGCGGATATTTCAATGAGTAGAAACTTGTGTTCCTTTTGTTCCCCACAGATAAGATTTGTCTAAAAATGTCTTCATATAAAAATACTCAAAATGAAGATTGATTGATATCATCCCACTGAAAAGTAATTCCGAAGCTTAGAATCTTAACTATAACAGTTTTATTTTAGTTAAACAAATGAACTGGTAAGAGTTTGATCTGAAGGATGTTAAACACAGCTGATCAAAAAGTAAAACAGTAGACAGCTGAAAATCCCCAAATCTCTTCTTCATGATAACTGCAAACCAGTGAATACTATGCGTAACTCTTCTGTTATACATGAGCTGGATTTTGCTACTTGTATACACTGTTCATCGATAGGTTTGAAATCCCCGCTGCAAATGTTCAGCCTCTCAGGATAATCACACAATTTCGAGAGTGGAGAAAATACTCAACTTGATGACCCTAGTTCTAGGTCTGCTGCTTACATAACAAAATATTTAATGGCAAATAATTTTCCATTTGGCGGTATGTGCGGATCTATTGTTTTCAAGATCCATCATGGACTGACATGAGTTGGAAAACCACTGATTTCAGATCATGATGAGTACAACTCGAAAATAATCTCTCATCTGAAACTTTAAACTTAATTAAGTCATTTTCAATAGTCTGACAGCAGAAATATTTAGGCCTATTCACTATAAATTCATGACAATTAAGTTATGTCTTGGCATGAAAATTAACGGCTACTTAAAGTTTCTGAAACCTTTCAATTTTCTCCAAACTAATGAAAACTGTAACACTAATTTTTTTAAAACATCATAATTGTTGTGAATGATGAATTCCCTTTTATATAGCTCTGTTACTTTCATTCAGGTAACTAACTGTTCATAGATCTATATACTCTGAGCATTTAGAGGAACAAAAACAAAATTTAGGCAATTTCAGTTCCACACAATCCTTGAACAACATGTAACGTTCTTTAGCCTGAAATAAGTAATGTTGTATAGTGAAAAAAAGGGGTAACTAAATGCATGATTGATTAGTAATCAGAGTTTCTCAATATCTGTTCTCCAACTTCTTTATTCAACCGTTGTACAGAAAGCTTTTGTAACAAATAGCATCTTTACAAGTTTAACAGAAACCTATGCTTGCACCATCCGATAGAGGGGAACCATTGGGAGTATGTAGAAAGTTTTTTGTATATTGGTAGTTGTCAGGATGTAGGTGGAAATGTAATGCCTGAGGAATTCTAACGCTTTCTCAAAAGCCATAAAGGCATATGTTGCTGAAATCTCATCAAAATAATTAGTAATAAATGCAGTTTATTTTTTTCCTTGTCACATTTCATTTTCAGCGGAGTTAGTATCATCTCCAGATAACTAAACAAGGTAGACAAAAATAGCAGTAAGGTTTGTGCTCGAGAAACACCATAAGGTAAAATTGGTATTTCAGTATAATGACAGGAAAATATCTGCGATCAAGAAATAAATTCCCACAATTCTCCAAAGTGAATAAATCTAGTGCTCATTGGTGACTCGCTCCGATGGATGATTCCTGAAGTTCCAATGAGAAGTCGTGGTCGGTGGGGCCAACCAAATCGCACATGAGGATATTTACTCAGAGATGGCATTGGATGAAGGTCACGCTATATCCAGAACTGACAGAAGTAGAAAATATCGATGACTGAATCCTGACCCAGAGGCTTAATGGTAACGTACTGTCCTCGTAACCTGAAGATCCTGGGTTTGACCCCTGGTAGGGCGGGATCCTTGGTGTGCACTGTTGAGGACAAAATATCTGTCCAGTGCTACCAGGTTTCCAATGTTTCTGCAACTAGTATCGGTCCATGATGAATACCAACTTCACTGTAAGTAATTTACAAAGCTATTTTAGTCAGTTAACAAGACTCAACGAAATCTTTATCATTCAGTTATAAATTTATTAGTCGCCTTTGGTATTAATGTATTTTAAAGAAAATAAAAAACGTAAATCGTGGTTTATTCACCAAGTTTTGACAGCGAAACATGCAATCGTGACATGACACGACAATATCGTACAAGAAACAATGGGGGTAATATCTGTAATAACTAAAGTCAGTTATTTAATACAGCACTCACGTTTTATCTAGTTAATAGTATTCTTTTAACAAAACGAACTTATATTAAGGTCATCTTGCCAAATTATTTTAAGGATATCAGAATACAAATGTTGCATGGATGAGACAGACATATAGATGCTGTGTACTTTTGTGAGCAACTGTAATCCTATGAATAAGAGACCATGATAAATCATTTGGAAGATCAACGTTTTATCTTATATACTTACTTCTTTAACAAGCCGGATGCAACTTCAGTCGTAAGTTAATTCATGAGCTTCAGTAACAGCCTACTAATCTACAAGTCGGATTTTGTGTGTTACACTCTTTAAAGAAAATTAAAAGTTCTGAAGAGAGTGTAGTTTCGCTTGAACAAATAAATCTATGGCGGATGATTTTGTTTCTTGCCTACTGTAGCTAGTTGTGTAACTGATTAATTCATAATTAAACATGAAGTTCCTATGCACGCTTTTATATATGGTATATTTTAGAGATTTCTTCATTTCTGCTACTATTGTAAGATGTGTAGCTCTTCATTTAGATCCATCACTACAAATTATGTTTATACAATGATTTGCAGAAAAGAATCATAAAAGGCAGTAAATCTTTGAAAAATAGTTAAGAGGGTATAAATTATAACCTGATCACAAGTTTGGCTTTCACAGTCAGTATCACCGACGTCTGAAATCAGATAGATAACTTCCACGTCCACTCCAATTTAGTTACTGCAGCGGAATTCATGTGCCATTGTTTTCCCATTTCAGTTGATTAACAATTTATATTAATGATGGATAGTGGCCTCCCAGTGAATGATGTTGTTTCCCACGGGGATCCGGACTCAGAACCGGTCGCATGAAGCACCACAGAGTTATTCACTATATCACCAAGCCACGATAGCCACTTCTTGTACGACGGGTATAGTTTTAGTATTATTGCTTGTATTATACCGTCGTTGACTGGACCCAACTGATCGGTCTCTGTTGACATATGGGCTCCTGTGCGGATGCCTCGATATTACCTGTGTTCTAATTATACATCCAGCTAACGAGTCCCGAATAGGATGAAATGCGCATCTGGATTCCACTGCTAGCCAATATCCATTATTACTATCATTAAAACACATTTAAAATCGAGGTATGGGCACAGGAGCCCATATGCGTACAGACGCCGATAAATTCGGTCCAATCAAAGACGGTACAGTGTAAGGTTAACCTAAACAAACGTCCATTTCGGCCTATGATTACAAAACTTCCTCCATATACTGATAGGCTTATCGCTTCCAGGGCATCAGTTTCAATTATTAGAGCTATTGGTATGTCACCTTCGATTATGTTTCATGGCAAATGTGATAAAGTATGCATTTCATCAGTACGTAAAGAACTGATTTTGTCTAAACTAGATGGTGATTGAAAAGTTATTCAGTACTTTTAATTATTCAGCCTATACATATACATATATATTCAGTATTTCCAACAATTTACCTCGAAACCATCCATGTTGTCGATATGTTGCTGTACGCTTGAAGGCTACCATTTACTTTTAGAGACAAATTGGAAACCTGATTTTGAAAATCACAGGCGAGTTTGCTGTGATGCCCTTTATTCATAGACTATATCAGGATTTCTTTCACTTTTTCAGTCTACTGAAATTACTGCAAAGATTCTCTTTTTACCGTATAATTTTTTTCGTTTTAGTAAGAACTCTACCCTACTTGTTGCCTAAAACGATAGCTTTTGGAAACCCAGTGGTTTCACTAAGGTTCATTTCTGGTCATTCGCTTTTCAAAGGTGCTACTCTTCAAATTTCTAATACACTCAATTATTTACAGCAAGTAGTCTCTTTAATAAATTTAAACAGCTTAATTAGAAGACGAAGATTATCTGCAACATGTGGTGTATTAACGCTATACATTTCGAACAATCTGATCACATATGGACTTGTCGAACTATTTATGTAAAAATTTACTAAGGGGGTCAATGAAGTCAATGGGAAACATAGGAATAGGAAGGGTAGCGTAAGAAAAAAATCTTAATCACCTTACTCTTGGTGTGAAAATTAAAATCAATACTATTAAGGTAGGCTCAACATGATTACAAATTGTTTTTGTATATACATAAACGGGATGTGAATTTACAGATGGTAAGAGCTGCAATAAATTCAAGCACTCGGCTCTGACCACTTGTATGTAGTACTATAAAATCTCTTTTCATGTCTACCCTATGATTAGTTTCTAGTATATGTTTATAAAAAGACGAAGATGGATGTTTATCACCTGCACTTATCGGATCTGTTGAGATCATTTGTTTTTTAAACCACTCAGGTACGTGTTCAACCATCCATCACGATCACTCCTCTCTATGTATTCGTGTCCACACATACATGTAAATCGATAAACATGGTAGGATGTGATGTAATCGTTTATATGTTGTTTTGGTTTGTTTTATAACACGGACTTTGTCTTCTCTACAGTAACGACCCTGGTTGCATATTATGTTTTACAGGTGGCTGATCTGAGCCTTGTCCTCACAAATAAGCTATGTGAACCACCTCTAAATGGTAATGAAACACGGTGTACTGGTACATAACTTTTACACTTGTCGATAAATTTCAACTGGTAGCCATTCTATATCAGTGTTGTCGTCAGTAAGTTGGCTTCTTCCTCCTTAGTGTCATTGATACAGATGCGGTTTATCCTGCTGAATAAGTATGTAACTAAATCGCGCATTCAATTATCTTCTGCTACTGCATTTTTACTTTCTCCCGCATAGCTGGCGAAGCTGAGAGTTTACTCCAGAACTTTTCTTCTGATCGTTTTATAAATGTTATCTAAATCTGCTGTGTGTTAACTGTTCGTTTATAGGGTATCTAGACCTATTGAAATCGTTTTCATTCTTCAAAGTACCATTTTTAAAATTTATTCAGTCACTTTTACGACACTTCTGACTGACGTGTAATTTGATAAGTGGTTTTACACAACAGTGCTGTGATATCGTTTTTTCAGGGATGTCTTATACCTTAATCCCTGTGTCTTATTTAGCAGACTGGGTTCAAATTTTCTTCCTTGGTTACTGGATGGTTCATTTGATACAGAAAATACTTCGAAGAGTTTTATATGTGAGCTACATTTGTTTATCTGAAGCTATCAAAGAAGTGATCCTTTGGTTCAGTGCACTCAACCATCAATTTGTTTTAATTACAGACAAACCTCTTTTGATGAAGCTGTTGAATTAGGTCTTCATTCATAACACTTGAGGTAGTTATGTATTTTTAGCCTTATCACTTATTGTGCACTACAATGAATTTCCAAGCCTTTTAAATGAAATAATGTACTATTACTTTCTTAATGAGTCATAAGGTTGTTGTAATTATAACGGCAACTCCCTTCATCCGATTTCCACTTAATCGATACAACTAGGTGTGGTATAAATCCCTAGTGATTGTCTCCTGGGTCCAACAACTTCAATTATATAATGGGGATATATTCTTTTCGTTTGCTTTATTGACTCAGGAATTTTTAAAAAGCAAAAATAGAAAATCCATTTTTTTGTTTATAACTATAACACTACTTATAAGTAGGTGGTTGTAGATACATAAAATTTAAACTGGCATGATAAATTTATGAAGCGTATGCAACTAGCAAATTAAGATTACGGTATTGGCTGCGAAGTTCATCAAAGTGTCATAGATATTCATCAAACTCATCTGAAGGCTGTGAAGCAAACCTCTAGCTCATTGCAACTTTTCATTCTGGATGACAGCTAAAAATATTCTCGAGCAATATGACATCCATATTTTTCTGGCTGGCTACTGAGTTAGAACAGATATATGTGAATACAGTGTGACAAGAAAGCAGTTCTTGTCAGTTTACTGTAGGTGGCTTAATACTCTCTCAGTTTTCAAGATTCCAAGATACTGACGTATGCAGAAGTTCCCAGTTATTTTAAAGTAAACTAAGCTGAAATGAAAGCAATCATGGGCTGTATTCTATTTGTACAACAATACCTGTTATATTGCTAAGGTGTGAATAGCATATCCCACTGCCTTGATAACGACAAAGGATTGACGATAATATAAAATTTAGTTAAAGAAACATGAGTCTGTAGTAGCATTACCTCGTTATATTCTTCAGGTTCACTACTTCTCACACTTATAATTACGTTTAATCGATATAATATCCCATTTAACCCCTTGCTTTAAAATCTTCACAATAGAATGACCTGATCACCAATTTGCAGTTATCCAATCCTGTGTTTCTGAGTTGCATGGCTTCCATGGAAGCAAATATAGAATATATGGTCACAAATCAGTGGTTAATACCTTTTGCTGTTGAAACTTTCAGACAGGAAGCTGAAGCCTGATTACCTTAGATGGAACATACACTCCAGAACTACCTACATATTCTTTACACACACAAGACTAAAGAGGAACCTCATTACTTCAGTGGATAAAAGCCCTGAAATCAACTTTTTCAATTGCTTAGACAGAAAGACGAACCCAGTATCATTAAACGTGACCAGTTTTTCAACGGATTCATTTATCCAGCTGTACATGAATTCCAGAAAAGTATACATTTCGTATATTTAATAATGGAGTTAATTTCTCCGCCTAAAATGAACTGCTTTCAGTCTGTTAAATAGTTTTAGTTTATTTATTTGTTTACCCTCCTAGATACTGATAATCATCAAGAATATCAGTTTTCTTTGATCTGAAATAATTCCATCCTCTTTCATGTTATAAACAGCGTGACAAACATCAACGATTAAATTGCAACATTGTGGTCAATTAACCTACTATATTTCTAATCATTCATCTTACCCTCAACTGGAAGGGATTGATTTCAACTTTAAAATTTGTACAGCCTTTAGTGTGGAATAAATTCCATACCTTCCTGTTAAAATCATTTTTTATGAATGTCTGTGTAGTGTCTGATAGTCAGTAGGAGTTTTCAAATATGGTAACAGGTAAATAAAAATGTTGGACAAATCATTTAACTAATTCTTGTGCAGTCAGGTATACTGATTGATCTTCCGATGCCAGTTGTATGTAGTAAGGTTCAGGAGCACCATCTCACTCGGCTACAAAGATATAATAGTGGATTGGTAACAAATGCTATAAATGAGCATGTCTTAAACACAAGTCTCTCTATCTCGAGAAACGCCTCATTCAATGTCATTCATAAACGGAAAAGAAATCTTCCAAAGGCAGCATTTCTACATATTCTCTGCATCTCCAAGACTCTTACCATTAGCACTGGTGGTCCTGATATTTCTGGTCTTAATTTACAGTATATGTAACCACTTCTTTCTCAATTCTACTCATTTCTTACATGACTTCTTATTCATTCTCATCTCTAAATTCTTTCTGATTACACTTTGGTCCCCAAATTCTCTATCAAGTTGCGCAACTTCCTATCTTAACTCATGACCTTTTATACGATTTATGATAAGAATGAAAGCCAGGGAAGTTAAATTTTATTTGCTTGTTAACGTGTTTAACAAACCACCATTAAAAATATTTTTCGTGGTGAAAAAAAGTAACCGTGAATCTTCTGATGATTCCTACATACACAGTATTTCTTCCGGTGACACTTTAATTTGACCTTCAACTATCCTATTTATTCTTTATGACTTTCAATAATTTTATATTAGATTTACTTATTTGATTTATAACACACAGTGATACAGTATTATTTACTTGATGACGTTTCGAGCATAAATTATCACTGCTCATAACCATATCAATGTGTAATCACACATTGTTATAGTTACGTCACTTTAAATGACTTGTTTTTATTAGTAGCAAAATTTTCCATATCTCTGGCATGCATGGGTGTTGCATCATTTCCATTACATGTGTTGTGTTTTGGATGATTCGATGAACAAAGATGCACTAATCAATCTTTCTCTCTACCTAATTATATTTGGCTTAAGTACAGTGGCTTTATCCTACCCTATTGTGTGGTTGTGTGTTAGTGCATGCATAGCAATTGTCGAGTTTTTTTCTAGATTATTGATCTTATTTAGGTCTGTTATTCTATATTTAGATAAATTCCTATGTTCGGCTGTTCTAACTGACCCCAACCGACCAGTTTGACCTATATACTTGACCTCACATGGTATTTGATAGATTATATTATTTTGCTTACTTGATTTTATCGGATCCTTAACCTAGGCGACAAAGTTTATCTCTGAGTGAGTTTGTAGGTTTAAATGCCACCCTAATTCCAGCTCCGTTAAGGATTCTACGTGAAGTTTCTGATGTACCCACCCTATAGGATAAACAATGGTGGCTGTGAACTCCTTTTTACTCGTGTTGTTGTGATTAGTCGCACTCCTGCGACTGTTATTTTTTCATTTTTTTCATGTCCGTAATTGTGACCTCAGTGTAACATTCAAGCCTCCAGATAGATGCTTTTCAACATTTTACATATGCATATTTAACGTTTCGGGTAAAAAGTTTTATTTTCATTTAAGCGGGTATAACACAGTGACTATATGAAATCGTTGTTCCACTTACAAATCCATTACATTGTTTATCTCACCAGGGAAAATGAATCTATGGAATGTTTCACACATGTAGGACAACCGCTTTCAAGTGAATAACATACTTCCATGCTTTCATTGGTCACAAATAAGTAAATAATCTTGTTATATATCATTTTCTGTGAATATGCCCTGATAAGCTGACCAGCTTTGACTAGTCTTATAGATTTTTTTAATCTTTGATCACTAAGCGTTTCGATGAAGTTACATTCGAGTTCATAGAACTTTTCCTCAACTTCACTAATATCCTCATCGCCTGTTTTTGTTTGTCTGTGAAGATACCCATTGTTCAGCCATTATGCATGAGACTATGACTCATTTAATTCATTTTTATCCTTTTGAGGATTTTTCTTCCCTTTGCTTTGAGCTTCTAGACTGACTGTCCTCTTGTTTTCAGGTGCCAGATGTGTGATAGAAATTTTTATCCTATTTATTTTCTGCTCTAAATATGAGCATGCATCAGAAGTTGCGTTTCATGATATATTACTAACAAATACTGAGATGTCTGCTATTTACTTCGTCATAGTCTGATCCAGTAAACTTAGCAGTTTCTCTTTCAGCAAACTGATATTTCCAGTGTTAGCCTTTTTGAAATGCTCTGTGCTTATGTTGTCAGATGAAGGCAAACAATATATAAAGCAGACCATCTGCAGCCTTCAAAGACAGTGAGCTGTACATTAAGGACATGAATCAGTTTGGATGCATTATTTCATCAACGTTACACATATTTCTTTTAGATTACTGTCGTCAAACGTGAAACGTAAGCTCTGCGTTTCTCACTGAGCGAAATCAACCGTTAATCAAACAGCTTGTAAGAATCGAATCCATTATGAATCTAGACAAGAAAATAAGATATCTCTTACATGAAAGGTATGACGAAGGAACATTGAAATAATTTAGTAACCCGAATATTCATTACAAATTTATGCACTTATATAGGAGTTTTGAACAAGAAAAAAGCATAGAGGAAAAGTATCGACTTGGTTAACACAAAAGATTGCACTATCACTAGATGAAATATATGGCTGTTGAGGTTTCTACATCACTGATTGATTCTACATTTCTTGTAGTCTTCTATACTTCTTGGTGCTGAAAAAGATAGCACATTGCGCACGTTAAACCTCGAAAAGCCCTCACGTTTACCAATCTATGACTTATTTTGTAGACTGCCACAGCAAGCAGTATAATCTAAGGTAAATGTAATGACTTTGTTTATTTTATTTGCTCCTTGGTTTTCTTGTGGAGGATAGGGCTTCAGTATCACGTTACCATTTCACTCTCTTCTCTGCAGTTTTGTTTTTAACATGGCTTCACGACCGCCAACAAGTTTCCATTTCTTCCTCGTACCATCTCCTTCATGTCACTCTCGGATGCTCAACTCGCCATCTCCCATCTAGGTTCCACTCGAGGGTCTGGCCTGGCTCGTAATGTTCCCAAACGGCCTTCTCAGTGTATGCCCAATCAAATCCACTTCCACTTTCTTCTGCATATTTCCTGGGCGATGGGTTCTTGCTTCTTTGGTTCGTTGCCAGCCGGCCAGAGTTCCTTTTGTATATTCTTTCTGGCCATTGATCTTCAGTATCGACTGAGCGAAGACGGATGGTTAGTTCTCTTCCTGTGTTATCCGCTCCCAGTTTGGCATTCATGTCACCCCACCCACTAGAATTTTGATGTCGCCAACTGAGGTCTTGTCCAGTGTTGATTGCAGTTGTCTGTAAAATTCCTCCTTCTCCTCTGCATTATTTGTAGGCGCTTAGCGTAGCATTGAATGATTGTGACTTTCCTTCCTTTTGAGTTGAACCTTGCTGTTATGATCCTGGAGGAGATTGGTTCCCACTGCCTAAGAGCCCTCGATGTTCTTGGAGACATCATGATAGCTACTTCCTGAGTGGGTGTGCTCGTGGTTGTCGTCTGGGTGACAATATAAGAGTAGATTATTGACTCTTCAGTTGACAGTTTGGAGAGTCCACTTCCATTCCATCTGCAAATTCCTCAGAGATTCCTAACACTTCTATGCTATACCTTCTCCTCTCTTTTACAGTCTAGGCAGCCTTGCTAGCCAGCTTCAAACATTGTGCGGGCATTCCGTGTTCTTATGCCTACTTTTGCTTTCATCGAGAGAAGAGAAGACACATCGTCCAATTGGCTTCCCGAAGGGAGGCTTTCACCAACCGACGTCATCTCGTCTCCTCGATTCTAGCAAGGGATAAGTTAATTTTTTCTATTTTGTCTGTGCTATGAAATTTGTTTTGCTATTGGATTGGTTTTCCGGAGTAGGATTGCTAGCCCTACTACCAACCTTCCCTCTTTACGCGGGCTTAGGACCGGCTAGTAACTGGTGAACTAGTAAATTAGGCGAGGTTAAATATAATGACTGAAGTATCATTATTCTATATGCAGACGATGTCAGTGACATATGATTTATAAAATTGATACAGTGGTAACTATTCAAGTATCTCAACTGGTCAGCTATAGATCATTGATAGCGAAATTTTCGCTTTCTAAGAAACTATGAAGGTGTAAAATGCGTCAAGATCAAAATGCATCTTGTCACAATAATTTCAAAAGAATGATGGTTGTGCATCACACAAATTATAAACCTAAAAGCGAAACTCTGACAGGGAAAGAAAAAATTAAAATGGAACCATCCTTACTATCAATTTATTCGATCAAACGAAATTTGTAGAACCATAAACCATGTAAGCATGATCAAAGGGAAGAGAAAACCTTTTGTCTGAAATCAAGTGACATTCATCATCAGGTATATATATATTTGAATCCAGTACAAAGCAGTGGAAGAATTTGTAAGTAATTTCAGCTGAACAGCATGAAACATCATCAATTTCTGATACTAACTAGTAAGGAAATACTACAGATTATGTTCTACTTAAGTTAAACTTGGCTTTTATAGTTATTAATAGTATGCCATTGTCCTTATTGTCAATTGATAGTCAAGCCATTTGACTTGAATAGTTTTTCTAATATTTTCAAGATCTACACTACTGCCTCTCTCTTCAATTATTTCTTCTACGATTTTATTCACTGAAATAACTAAAAATGCTTAACAATGATGCTTTTAAGCATCTACCACAATTTAATTGAGCTGTAAATAGTTGACTGAAAAACATTATACTATTTATTATCAGTAAGTAGTGTAGGTCAAAATGGTGACATTACTGGAATGCTATATACTATAATAATGAAATTGAACAATCAAGTCAGTACATCAGAAAGCATTAGTTACTAAAGGAAAAGCATAAATGACTTTCATATGCATCACATGATAGTGGTTTACTACAGATTAGTTCAACAAATATTATCCAGGTGACCAGAGGAAAGGTCATATAATAGAAATGAGGTCACATGTGACTAATAAAAGGGGACGCCAGTGAAAATGAAGTTTCTTAATATGCAGTGCAAATATACAGTACATGATCTTCAGTATTAAAATGATGGGAACATTGATTCCAGTTTTTTTAAACGTACTTTACAAATTTATTATTTCATCTGTTCAACGGACCCATTACTTAGACTAGTTTCATTTCCACGTACAGGAAAGAGACACAAATAAAAGCTATCTTGGGACACAGACTAAATTGTTATTTAAAGTTCGCTTAGGCCTGCAGATAATTATTTTGTGTCAAGGTGACAGCAGAAAATGAAAAAACCTTGGTTTCATCTATACTGCAAAATACACTGTCCGTGATAACGATCAGTCCGATAAACCATGTAGATGGTGTCTATAATAGTTCCAATTCTACTGTAGTCCTAGATTACTATCCTCACCAGTCATATGTATAGTTGATGTCTAAACTTACTGGGTAAAGTTTATATCAAAAGAACTTACGTATGAAGAGAAAGTAATGGAGACATGTGAGATATTTGTATTGCAATGCGATCACCAAGTATTATTAGCCTCAGGTTCCTTCTAACTATTTCGTCAGTAGACCATGACAACAGAACATCTGGTTAAAGAGTTAGGTCTTTAGTGTCATGCAGTCCTGAAACAGTGCTGACTCACTAACATATTTTCTTCATTGTTGTTGTATAGTATGTCAAAGAAAGTTCATTGAAAGCGACTTGAAAGACATATTTCAACTAGTGCTGAGCACTAAGGATAGGACAAGACAGTTATATGTATCCCTCACTGGCGACAGATTCGTATACTTGATGCTGTCCTATAGGGCGTTAGTCAAGGCCTAAAATTACTCTGTGGTGTTGTCTATGACTTCTGTACTGAGTGATACAGGTTCTGATCACCTACGGGACATCGTTTACCTTATGGTTGCAAACATGTTTTACTGATAAGTGCCAACAGATACGTTAAATCATCTCTTTTCAATATGACAATGAAAAAAGCATCAATTTTTTTTATTCACTTACTGCATAACTGATCGTATTGAGTTTGAATTCCTTGAGTGAGATAACAGACGTCTCAGCCTAATAATATGTCATGTAGTCAGCTAGTCCATTCTGTGGCTTTAGTGCAATCATTTCATGAGTATTCAGTCACGTAAGAAATCTGTGAAATAAAGCTTCATGTGAACAAATCACCTTCCTATTCTTGTTATTGTGTCAATATATATATATATATATATATATATATATATATATATATATATATATATATAACACCTCATAGTGTAATGTATATGAATCTGTTTGTATGGATATACACGTGTGAATACAACGCACTTTGGTGATTGTGCACTTTCCAAGCATGATTATCACACATCACATGATGGCAAGACATGAAGACTTGCATGATCCAGTAAAATGATGAGGAAGAGAGAACAAGCATGTGACCTCCATGTTTACCCATTAAGACTCATAATGATGCTAAAGGTATAGATTGTTTGCCATTCTGTCCATATATCTAGAATAATCTCAAAAATTGAATTGACAACAGATTATTTATTTAGGTCAAGGTTTTTGGTTTTTTTAATTTGAATAAATCCTACTTCCATCTTTTGATTTTAGCGAGTATTGAAAATTGATGTACCTTAAATCCTCAGTATAACACACTGTAGTTCTATTTTGACATACATCGGCATCGTATTGTACATATTAACCGATGGACAAATGAGCATGTATATGCTAAATATATTTGCCAGTTGTAAACCATCCTCAATTTGAATCTATCAGTTTATTTGTTCCTGCGCACCAAAATACATTGACCAGCGTCACATCCGTGAGCATATTCTGAAACTGTATAGCTTAGTTAATCAGAGAAGACAGATAAAAAATATCACCAGTTCTTTTCTCCAACATCTTTTCATCTCAGATATCTAATCCTTCCTAGAAGTCCCTTCAAAGTAATTTACAGAAAACCCTACTACAGTTCCAAAAGCCTTGGATCATGTCATGTATAAATGGCCAAATTATTGACAATTAACAAACTTTAAACTGACCTCTACGTTCAACCGCACCATCGTCAAAGTAGTGATATCTTTCCGGCATTCTGACGTTTGTACATGGGTTTATAGACGCATTCAATGCAGTCAAAATAAAACCTCAAACTTCTAAAAAAGCTGTCCTATCATAATCTTTCATCATCTTATTTCTTTCAAATCTGAAGATCTTCGTAAAGATTCCAACTAATAGAACAGTATTCATGATCTCATGAAACCCAGCTTCCAACTCAATATCAAAGCTTTGAATATCTTCACTCTCACTCTTATCGCAAAACAAATTTTGGTAGCAGAAGATCCGAAATTTCGCAACATGAATGTGTGCTATGTTCGTGCTCGTTGAGTGCATTTTGAATGAAATGGAAGATAAATTCTACCAAAAACTGCCTAAAGTCATAATGAACAACAAAATTTCATATTTCGTTTCTGTAGAAGGTTATAAATACAAAACGGAGGAAGTCAAGACAGGCACAGAAGTAGGTCGGTGAAATTTTCAGAATTACAACCAAACAATCGAATAATAGATATCGCCTGCTATAACTGTGCTCAGATAACCACGTATTTATGCACAGCACGAACATCAGATACGAAGAGAGACATGGAGTGATGTGGCACCCAGAGACCACAACTCATCAGTGGACACAGACAGATATCGCTAGCAGTTATCGCTGGAGAAAATCGGTGGAATACTGATACTCCTTCTGTATTACATGCTTGCACGGTGATCACGCTTAGTTCTGACCCGCCTATGTCTATGTCAACAAACGAATAAAATGGTTGGCTGGAAGACTTCTGGAAGTGATTGGGTGATGAGCACACAATGGTTTGCTTCAAAGAGAATCTGTTCAGATAACCACTGCATCGTGACCATGACACATCCTTAAGAAACATATACCATTTACAGCCTCCTGTATAAACAGCGTTGAGGATCCTCACTGACTGTCAGTAAGGATTGCGACGGGACGGTTATCCTCAGCACCTTCGCCATTGATGGATGTCGAGGGATAATGATACGACCTGTTTGCCCAAATCTCAGTAGGTGGAGCGAGGCTCGAATCCGTGACTCATCGCTTGGAAGTCACCACACTAAACCAACGAGCTACAGCTCTACTTCAGTTGGTTTGTCCCCAGGTAATCTTCGTTTTCCCATTGTACAGCTACTTCGTGAATGCAAACTTGAGACATGGCTTGCAAATCCTTCCGAAGTTGAGATGGCCGTAGGTAGACTGAAAAGAGACAGGGGGGAGTGGCTAGTACCAAACGTATTGAAGGAATATGGTTGAGGATCGTTGGTCAGGTTAACTGAAGTGTTGGCTTGTGTACGCCAATCATATATAAGATCCTCATTAGCTGGACTAGATCACTGATTGTCTGAGTTTTCGAGAAGGACTAAAAATAGCCATACGATAAGATAATACAGGGGCAGTCTGTCTGGTGAGTGTGGTGTCTGAGATCCTACCTTCTTTAATCGTAAAACATTTCAGTGGAGCTCGAGGACAGCAAATACGAGAAAATCAGACAGTTTTCACACCTGGTCATGGGTTTCTCAACCATGTCTTGACCCTCTGTCAGACCTAGGATCTCTGACACATTACACTACCCGAATAGCTTGACATGATGTTGGCACGTAACTCTGTCGATCGATTGTGTCTGTTACTGAAAGGAGTTCTGTGTAAGTACATCACTCTGTTGAAGGCTGTACATTCGAATGCATGCAATGGTGTCCATAGATGTGTCAATACAGATCACTGTCTCCGTGTCTGGTATTACAGGGATTGGCGTTGTAACAGAATGCCCGTCAGAAGACTGAGAGTATTCAGATGCCCTAACCTTGTTGAGTGAAGATACAAACTGTTCTGAACAATTTGAATGACAATTGATAAGTGTTTCAGATAGGCTTCTCAAAACCGAAATACAGGTTGTTGCTGTGGAAATGATCTGTGCTGGTAACGCAATCTAACGATATGAATTGAAGTGTCTGATCCGCTTTTTGTACTTCCGTTACTCGGATGGGTCAGCGACTGACGAGATTTTGATGTGGATGAGATGGTCTCTGCTAGCTGCTGCCGACTAGGACCTATGATGCCCTTGAGATATCCAACTGCCCACCAAGAGCCGAGTGTATTACTCAGTAGTTCTCTCTGCTCTGCTGTGTGGTTGTGAGAAATAGCTATTAAAGGTGGAGTACATGAGAATGCTTCAGACGATTGCCTACCGTCGTCTCCATCGTATAGACTATGTGTTGTGGAACCAACATGTTGGTAACCCAGATATCAGGTGTAGACTTTTAAGCGAAAGAGGTAAGTCAGTCAGTCGTTGATGTTGTAAAGTTTCATCCACTCAGGTGACTGCGACACGTTTCGCATGTCAGGTGATTGTCTACCGTGTAACACAATGTGAACTGAAATGGGTTGAGGTTGGGAAAAGCATTATGTATGGTCAGATAAAACTTGGCATCAGTCCATCAAATCTCAGAGTGTTGTTCTGAGTCGTGTGGGGAAATTTAGAATTCCCATTGAGGGTTCGCATGACAAGTGGAATCTGTGGTTAGTGTCTCTAGGTGATATGGCTAAGAATTGATCTCACTGGTGAAGATAAATCTACACATTATCTCCATCCTAAACTTCACATTGAATTTCGTAACCCGTCTTTCTCTCTTCTCTTTCTTTCGATTACTTTCGTCCTCAGTATCCATTTGTCTTGTCTCCTTTTATCTTGATGTACTGAGGTGAAGAGTGACAACTTGAAGCTTTATGCACTAATTCCAGCTCTCACGTTGGCATTGGCTGACTGCCTGAAATACTCTTCGGGACGGAACGAATTGCACAATAACAAATAGATCAATCAGTGACTGGTTTTACAAATTACTTAGGAGAAAGGTAATGTTCACGGACATATGTATAAAACTAAGGCAAAATATGTACACATACATTGTCTTTTTGGTGAAATAAAACTTTCTCTCTAAACCGTTTGATAGTCGAAGTTGTTTGTTACAACTCCAATTGTGTGAGTATTCACACCGCTGATATTGATGAACTGGAAACGATGGTTCCAGCTTTTATCGGAAGTTGTACAGCTCAGATATATGGTGTTTCCCAATTTCACATTTCATCAGAACTGCGTGCGAGATGGAAACCAAGATAAACATCAAAACGACATTCTGGAAAATACGAAGAAACTAAGGAAGAGTGATAAGGGGTGAGAATGATTAAGAAATTAAGAAATGTTCAATACATTTCTTTGAAGAAATAGGATTCAGCAGTAAATTACTCACCGAAAATGAATAGACTATAGTTCAGTGGATGCGAAACACTTAACTCTCACATTCTTAATGTACGTGAACTCCGTTGAATGGAAGGTGTGCAGTCAAGCACCGACATCATTTAACTCGGTGTTGTTTAGCTCTTACACGATAACTCACTGGTTACTGGTGTTTCCTTGAGTCAACCAACTTATGTACTCATCTATGAAGGCATTTTCGATTGAACGATCAGCCTGAGTTGATTTTTCTCTCACACATTGATGTTGGTCAGCAATGTGACTTGACTAGAAGCAATACGTGATTTATATCGGTACTTGACAAGGATGTTCTACTTGGTCAATAAGAGAAGATAACAGAAACTTGAGTTGTGTTTCTTACTTTGAGTTATTTCTGTGACAGTGTATTAGACAACTTAATCACATGGTTTGACATTCGTTTCACATATACAATGTAGGATAAATTGAAGAGGATTGTTGTTGTTGTTTCCTTTGCAGCATGCAGTATGTTTATATCTGACACTCATAACATGCTAATCACACAATTTACACAGTGTAAACGTCATCGGTTCATGTTTCGGCGTTCTTCAGTTTTATTGATGCTAGAATTTCTTACATATTCGCACTCAGCATGGAGTCGTTTCTGTCACATTTGCCAGGCATTGAATAGATAAACAAAACTCCACTCTCTTCGTCTAACTATTTCAGCTGTCAGGACTGAAACTCTGTTGTAGCTTGTCGATTAAACGTGTCACTGCATACATCTGAGTGGAGCAGTCTATCATGCTAAATGTGGTCAGTTTTCTACATTGATTGATCACTGGGGCCAACCAATTTCCTGATGTTTAGTCTTGAGTGCTGAACGATTTCTATTGGTTATTTTACAGTGTAGTCACCAAGCTATGAGGTTGACCATTTTGGTGTAGTTTGATGATTGTTAGAAGGTTGGAGGGGATTTTCGGGAAGCCCTGCTTAATATGAATTTTCTGCTTGTTGGCACTCGTCAGCAAGGCGTATCTGCAACCTCAAGGGAGTGATTTCCTCTGAGAGACTCGAACCCGCTTTACGCAGTATTGCATTCATCAACATCATCACTGAGCTCTTCAGGCCGTGACTGACCTTCTGTAGGACTGGATTATATACGCTGAAGAGTGCCAAAAAGCATGAAATCCTGGTCCTGGACCTCCTGTCAGTTGCCTCAAACCACCTAAATGTAGTCAGTTTCCTTTTGTGTGACGATGTGATGAGGATTTTCATTGACCTTTGTGCTTTACCTCGAACGTTACTGAACAGCCCTCGAAAAGTCATACGTTAGAAAAAAACTATATGAATGTAGGCTGTAGTAAATAAACAAATTGGTAGTGGAATAACACGCTGTTACTGTGTTTAGCTCCCACCCATACAATAGTCACGCCATCACCGACGTTTTAAACAGACAATCAATAAGCACAAACAAACTGTTTACTGTTATTACTACTTTATAAACTAAATACAACTATGCCTCTTTCCAACTAGTTTAACTGACAGCAAATAATTATGAAATGATTAGAATGGTTGGTACAAAACGTAACTAACAATTAAAAGTGAGTCTGTAACACGACTCTACTACTTTTATAAACAATATTCATAACATATTACATACCAGAAAACGTTAGATTTAATCCCGTAAGATAGTCACCGGCTGCGTGTAAACCTACAGACATTGTAATAACTGAACAAACAGAATAGTGAAACATTGTCAGCTAGCAGAGACAACACTTCATAAAGGTTAATAAGAAGTGGAGCGCTATAAATCTAAAGTTCTTCAGCCAGGACAACTTTGCTGGAGGACCTGATATTTCTCCAGTTGTTACCTGAGAAGTTAATGTTTTCATAAAGTAAGAAATCTTAGCTGTCCTATCTGCGTCAGCCTGCATTCAACAGCCGAAACTGACAAATATTTCCATTGTTTTCAGTGGTTTGGCATCAGAAACGAGTACATATGGGAGATCCTGTTAGTCTAGTTGAATTACTTCCTTTAAAATTGGTTTACTTGTTACTCCGAGGCTTTTGACTGATAATCCGAAGACTGGTTTTAGATTTTTTATGCTGCTCATACTTATTTCCTATTCTCATTTTAGTGTTCCAATACTTCACATCAAACAGTCCAGGAATACAACATTACACTTAAGTGATTTTTACAGGGAGCTGAATAAAACCAAAAGTAATGTTTATGTGGGGGTAAATAATTCACGCTTATTTTTGCGTTTTGACATAACCCCATTTCTATTTCACTGGTCTTCTTCCCAAATAGTTTTTCCCCAGAAAAGATGTAAACGATTTCAGGAGTAAATGCACATTAGCAAACTTCGTCCTTTTCTGTCACTAAAAATGCGAATTAGTCACAAGTAGATGGTCGATGAAGTTGTCTAATCCTCAGTGCTCAGCGCTGACTAGACAACTAAATCGGTTACCCTCTGGCTACAAATTCGTATGCTTGATCCAGTCCTACAAGAGGTCATTCGTGGTCTTACTAAACTAGTGTTAAAGTCATCGACTTCAATAGTGAATGATGAGAGTTCGACTCACCAAATGAACATCAGTTTCGTCACAGCTGTAGATATGCCTTGGTGATGAGTCTCAACAAGGGTAAGTTACCAACTGACCTCCAACATCTGACAATTTTAAGATAGATATGTATACTTTTGGTCTGATGGGTTAGGACAACCACAGCGTAGCATCTTCTGAACGCATTGAGCAGAAATTTGAGTACGTTTGGCATGCGTAACCCACCTGTCAAATGTAAGATGATGCTCCACGGCTTGTCTGCAGCTACCCTTAGTCTGATAACAGGGGTGAAAACGTGGAATGTGTTGACCACTTTACTTACCTAAGGAGTTGCATCAGATCGAACAACCTGATTGCCGATGAAATCTCAGCTCGAAAACAGAAGGCCGGTTTGGCATTTGACAACTTGCGTCATCTAAGGCACTGATTGGCTTTATATCCGACTATCTATCAAAGGACGAGCATTTTGCACTGCAATCCGTTCTACCCTATTGTGTGGCTGTGAGACATGGCCATTAAAAGTAGAAGACATGAAGAGGTTACAGGTGTTTGATCACAGGTGTCTTCATAGCATTGGTCATATTTAGCAGAATCACCACGTGAGCAATGTTGAGGTCAGGCGAAGGGTACGAGAAAAGACAGGCGAGCCGATTAATGAGGCTGTAAACCTCAGTAGACTGAGACGGCTTAGACGTATATTGAGCATGCCAAGCCACCGCTCCCTCGATGTGCCATGCTGCAGAAAGTTGTATCGGGTAAGAAGAGGGTTCAGGGTGACCAGATCTAAACGCGGCATCAGTCCATGAAGTCTGTTTCTATTGGTATGATTCGTGGTGAAAGATGCAGACTATCTGCCTAGGGTCTTCAAGACAGAAGGAAACAGTAAGTAGTTGAGGACTCTTGGTGACATGGCTGAAAATCGGTCACAAAGAAGCAGATGCATTCATTACTTGACATCTTCTAAAGCCTGAATATTTGCAGCAACACCTTCTTCTTCAGATTTTTATTCTCTTACACAGCTTTCTCTACTCTGTTGTCGCTTTTTCTATCCACCTTTTGTTTATGCTCTGCTGTCAAATGAAAGAAGTTGAACCGATGCACCCGTGTGCGAGGTTCTACGTTGATTTTATTAACCAGTTTTTAAGTCTTAAGGATTTCCGAAGGATATTTCGAACTTACTCCACCGAAACTAAGTTCTTATTCACGTCGAAAAATAACAAAATTTTATACCCGTCAAGCATATTCACACTGAAAAACAACAATGATGGCAATTATCAATTTTATCTTGGACTTCTCTCCAGTGACTTTAGAAAACCGACGGAATTTCGTTAAAAGGAAAACGTGGTTAGAAGTCAGCTTTTTGAATAGCGTCGTGCTATGTTCATCTCCAACCTAGAGACGATAAGGTGTTTATCACCGAAACACAGCCCTCAACTATATCGTAACAGCGAACGCAATTCAGTTAGTCAACTGGATGCAAGAGTTGCTACCTACAACGACGCAGTTATCTCTCGTAGTCGTCTGAACCATTCAGTTGCTATAGTTTTTGGCTCTCTTCGGGGACTATTCATCAAGAAGTATCTTTCTTAGTCTGTACATACGGACTTGGAGTATTCGGTCAGAGTTGCTGATAAAGTGAAAAAAATGGGGACCAAGTTCCTTTTGGTAAGCTACCTACTCTACGCTTATTCTCCTCTTTATTTACTTTATTTGTGCATTAAATCACTAACTATGATGATACCAAAAACCAGATCGCAGGCCGTCAATCGTATAACGAGGTTTGCAGACGGACAGAATCTCGTCTGTGCAGAAAAAATGGGCACAGTAACACCCCCACCGTCTAAGACCCCCATAGAACTGTCATAGCATTTGTCAAAACCGGTAAACCCCTGTAGTCGGGATGACAATAGCACGTCTTCAGTCATACCGTTGGTGAAAAATAAAGCATGGGGGAAACGCGCTACGTTTGACATCACCTTACAGAAAGCAAAGCACTCAATCGTCAACAAAGAGAAAACTTCTGGCTTTTGCAAAGAATCGGTGTCAGAGGCTCAAAAAGCCTTTACGTGCAATATGTGTCTTAGATAGGTACGCTGTAACCGTGATAATGGTTTACCAGGGCAGTACTGCAGCTTTATGAGGAAGTAAACGATGTGGTATATGTCCCAGAGTGTCAGAAATCACCTGCTATCACCACCAGCAAACTGGAAAACCTGATACAGTCAAACATGTTACATAGTACGAGCTCCAATAATCTTCCCTCAGAAACTGATCAAGCTCCACAAGTGTGCAAACTTGCAATCCCTAGAGAGGAAGAAACTGGCTCCCACTCCAAGTGAGGCACCAAAAGTCCTCACTAGTATCGCTGCAACCCAGACGATCCAACGGAACTGCACAACCTGAGGAAGTAGGTTGCGCTGAGAACGAATGGGCGGAAGTGAATAAGGTAAAGGGTAGACCGAAAGCACTGGCTACCAAGCCCAATATTCTGAACTCACAGGACAAGAGAACGGATTCCATCATTATGATCAACATCCCTATATCAACAGACTCACTCTTAGAAAAAAGAGAACACTCTGACAAGCAGAAGTGGGACAACTACTGCAGAAAGTTGGTAATAGAAGCCATTTAAGTCAACCTATGCCGCTTTCCCGAGGAAGTAAAGCACCTAGAGACAAGCCACCACCTCTCAGGGTATCAGCAATGACAGCGAAACAGTCGGAGAACATACTGTTGCTGTCGTGCTGACCAGACATTGCAGGCTCCTGTCCCACAAGGGTAAAACTAGACAAACCTTGGGTCACCAGAGAGGCTGAGAGAAAGTCCTCACTTAGTGATCTGCACAAAGTCGCAGCCATTGTGGTGCATGGAATACCCGAACTGGCGGATGGATCCACAAATTGTAATAACTACCTCTATGATGTCGAGCAGTTGAGGTGGTTAGCGGCAAAACGGGACTTGTAAATTTGCCTGCCAGCAGCGTAAGTAGGTTTTTAAGACCTACGCACCTGCACAGCATTTCCTCACCAAGATTGCTAGCTGTACGCTTTGACTGCAAAGCACCACTAACAGAAGCTCTCACACCGTGGTTACGTGTAAAAGACCGTATAGGAGGTGCTATACGATGTTGTGAGAGTAAACCACGAGCTGCCAGACTAGATGATAGGAGGTAACCGCCAAGAACACTACAAGCAGTACCAATCAGAAAAGAATTAGCTAGTGAACTACCTGTAGGCACAATAAACAATACCGCCTCACCAGCAGCGGGATGCCAAGAGGGGCCAAAAACGGAGGCCTACCAGTCCAGTAGGGGTTGGCAGCCAGAATCCGATGCAACGGCACACCAACCTCCAAACAAGTCCTCATATCGCACTAAGCCCAGACGTAGCTCCTAGACATGCTTCTACAGCTGTGTAAGAGGTTTTAGGAGTAAACTACTAGAGCTAAAAACAATGTGTCATAATCTGCAAGCAGATATAATTCTCATGACAGAGACATGGCTGTCAGGAGACATTGTAGATGAGGAGATATCTTTGCCGAACATGACCTTGTTCCAAAAGGACAGGCAGTTCAAAGAAGGCGAGGGAGTTATCATGTGTATTAGCATTCATCTAAAAGTCAAGGAAGCGACTGATGGTGTGTTCAGCTACTACCAGACTCCTTATGGTGCTATCTCACCATTAGCCAAACCAAGTACCTATGAAGAGTGGCATATAGGCCTCCCCTTTGCATGACAAAGCATAAGGCACAATGGTTCAGTGCCATTTCAACAAGCAACCTTCGCAGCTATGACTGCATAGACTTAACTGGAGACTTCAACACACCAACACTCAACCCGGATATGAAGTAAGATATGGGCATAAATCTTTTGAACAAAAACTTCGAAATACGTTTATGGCAGCAGGACTGATAGAGAAGGTTGGGGAAAACCCCAGATGGGGACCAGCTGGAAAAGGATCACTACTCGACTACGTTCTAACAGATGATGATCTTTTGGTGGACGATATCTGAGTTCAACACTCCCCCTAGGTGAAAGCGACCACGCATTGGTGAGATTCTCTCTGACGACCAAGGAGACACTACCGGTAGTTGGGCCAGAAGCTTCCACTGTTACCAAAAAGCAGACTGCCATCTCACTAACAACGAATTCCTGGAGGCTGCACGGTCACAAGAATGACACTATCGAGTGATGAACAGTGGATACACATTAAAGATATTATCTGGAGCGCTATCGATAAAAGTGTTCCAAAACTAACCGGACGTCCATCTCTCAAACGGTCTCGGGTAACTAGCGCAACTCAAAGGCAAATACAGAGGAAAAAGAAGGCATGGTGTCGGTGGCGTACATCACACAAAGAATCCGACTTCCATAGCTACATGAGGCTGCGCAACTTATGCAATATAAGAATTCGTAATTACAGATATACATACCAGAGCAACCTGGTTAAACAGTTAAGTTACAGTCCGAAAAGTCTGTATTGGTTTAGATCACAACGCAAACCGACGAATAAGGGTTTAAACCTGATCACAGGGCTGGCCGGAGAACCTCTGAACAGCAATGAGGGAGCAGAACTGTTGAGCAGTCAATTTGACGAACAACTCAACCCAGTAATACATCCACTATCAACATCTAGTAATGTAACGAAGTCCCAGGACTGCGATACAAAGCTGACGAATGTGAAGATTTCGTAAAACTAAGTGTTTACGGAACTCCCAACACTGAGAATGCGAAAATCACCGGGCTGTGATGACATAAGACCGGTATTCCTACACAACTGTGCTGAAGTGCTAAGCATACCCATATGCGACCTGTTCATGCACTCTTTGGAAGTAAGTCAACTCCCTAAAGAATGGAAACGCGCCATCCCTTCACCAATCTTCAAGGGAGGAGACCGAAAAAACCCGTGCAACTACAGACCAATAGCATTACTCCCTATACTTTCCAAGGTACTAGAAACCCTGGTAGCGGATGTTGCTTGGGACCACCTGAACAGAAACAAGATCGTTCATCCTACCCAGCATGGCTTCAGAACCGAGCAGTCATGTGCCACAAACTTGATGACTGCTTGGGATGACTGGACCACTAGGTGGGACAACAAACAACCAGTTCACGTTATCTTCTTGGACTTGACCAAAGCTTTCAATAGCTCCCCACACTGCACCATGCTAGCCAAACTTGCAAAAGTGGGTATCACTAAGCCACTCTTGGCATGGTTTACAGCATACCTAGAGGACAGAAATTTCTGCACAGAATTCGCTCAACCTGGAGAATGCAAGAATAGGAGTTCCTCAAGGAGCAATCCTTGAACTACTTCTATTTTTTTAATGCTCACAAGTGACCTTCTCACGAAAACCTCCTCATCTATCCTCCTATTGGTCGATGACATCAAAACATGGAAAACGACAAGTGACGAAGAGGATCCTAGGATACTTCAAAATGACCTGTTGCAGCTGCAGTCCTGGTCAGCTGCAAGCGGTTTAAGCTTTAGCCTGGAGAAATGCAAGGTGATGTATCTTCGCACATCAGAGACGATGAAAATCAGCTACATTCTTAACAAGTATGCAGTCACCAAAGCATCCACAGAGAAGGACCCAGGACTAAACTTTTCTGACACACTGGATACTACTGGCATTTATAAGGGAATGGCAGCAAAGTCGGACGCCACTATGCACTTTTTTAGAAGGCAGCCTGGACTGTTAAGCTTAGACTTATTCCTTATTGTATTTAAAACCTATGTAAGACCACACCCAGAAGTGTTCAAAACGATAGCCCCCCCCCCCCAGTACTAAAGAGAGACGCAAATACTCTTGAGAAGGTACAGAGAGGTGCGACAAAGTCGTTGTCGGACTAACAGGTGAAACAAATGCACAGCGCCTCAGACAACTCAACTCGTTCATACTAAGCTATCGAAGGAGACGAGGTTACCTGATAACAGCCTACAAGATCATTCACCAAGCGAAACACCCAAATAGGACAACGTTATGGGTCCAAAACTGACAGTCCCATGGGAACCCCATTCGCACACCTCAGTACAGGGCAAAGACGAGAGTGAGATCCAACTTCTTCTCCCACGGAGTATGTGCCTTATGGAACGCTCTGCCGAAGGATAAGGTCACAGCTTTACCAGTCAGTCCCTTCAAACGACTACTGGATGAGTATGTGAGCCCAAATGGCTTACCACGAACATTTGTCAGTAGCAACTGATGATACACCCTTCCACCCTTTTATTCCCAAACCCTAGTATATGTAATAAGACACATCTCTCCTCCACATTATTACCAGTTACATTTATCTTTTCATAAGCACTTTTCACTCCTCTTTTTCTCATTCCCCACTCACCTTGTTTCTATCACTTTTTAAGTAACGCTTAACACTTATATGCAGGGGCCTACAACAACAGGAATTGCAAAAGGTTGATTCATCTTATCAGCAGCTCCGTTGCCCCCACCCCAAAACAAACCAAACTACAATTTGAAAGTAAAATACCTTCAACTAGACAATTACTACCTCCAAAGCTATAAGCAGGAAGGAGGGAATACAACCAAACAATTTGAACCGAGCCTCAAGATATAGAAGCGAGAGCTCAAAAACTACAAGTTTACTCTACTCGCACTATTGATGTTAGATGTTGGAACTAGTTTGTTCTATGTAGTTCTTCTGTTTACCTTGATTATCGTATCAAAGCTAGAAAATGAATAAATTCAAAGAAGTAGCATTGATCATAAATGAATGCATACAATTGGAAACTGATAACAAGAGCATTTCACGGAAATGTTTTTCCTATCTTGAGAAAAAAGGAGGTGGTTAACTGAAAATAATCAAGTGCAATCTTTATCCCATATAAAGGGAGGTGATAGACTAATTAGCACATTCAATCAATAAAAGAATAAGTAAACTGAAAAGCCTGCTGCGGAAATACTCATACTGAATGCACTACACTGATCATGTTGCATTCTATAAGCTAGATGGTTTAGTCTAGAAGATTTTGTTGTCTCTCAAAACAAGAGAGTCGTGAGTAAGAGAATAGATAAAAAATGAATTGCATGAACTCTTGCGCTTCCTTGACTGCGTTGTGGCTCATTGGTAATATGCTGGCCATGGGACCTAGAGGTTGCGGTTCGAGCGCTGGTGGTATAGTGGATGCATACTGCTGAGGAGTCCCATACTAGGAAGAAGCAGCTGTCTAGTACTCTCAGGTTTCCAATGTCCCTCCAGATGATGTCAGTCCACGATGAATACCAACTTGAAAAGTCTCTAAATGCCTATAAATCCCCAAATTGAATCGAAAAAAGTTTCACAGACCATTTCTCTGATCTACTTAGTAACCCCATAGTTTGATTAAAGCTGACTTGAAGAAACATCGGCTGCTGCAGTATTCATGTGTCCAATTTAACAGTTAACTGTTTATTGCAAAACTCAGGATTTTAATATTCTGTGAATGGACTATATTTGTGTGTGATTGACTACAATATTCGCTGTATAGGAAGAAAAGTATGTAAAATAAAATTTAAATCACCTGCTATATCATACAAGCAGTAAAATGATTCAAAATTTCAACCAGGCTCAGTGAGAAATCTTAAAATGTCTGTTGATTTTATCCTTTTGTGACTTTAAAATCTGACGCTTAAAATAAATCTAAACAAATGTGAAATATCCATAGAAAGATCAAGTAAGTTCATCGGTTTAATATTGTTTAGAAATAAGTTTTCTCGTCGAACGTCAGAAGTTAATGATGATATCCTTAGTAGATAAACAGCTAGTCATGTGTTAACATAGTAGAATGTCGATCGATTCACATTCATATCAGCTGTAAATATGTGCAAGACACAGTTCAGCTGGCTTCTAGGTACTCTTCAGCAGTCCGACGCCTAACCGCAGTCTCAATATAGCAGTGAGCCTTAAACTCCTGATGAGTTTGACGAGACTGTAGGTTGCCTGAAGAGAAGATAGACCGTGGATCTTACCAAGTTAGCGTCAGAGGTATTCTACAAATGGCGCACGTCACTAAAAGATATGTTAGGCTGATACATCACCTTATTGAAAGCTACATGAGTGAACGCCTGTGGTCATGTTAGAGTGTACGGTCAGCTGAACACATCGAATAATGTCGGTCAAGAATGTCTGTTCTGCTTTCATAGCAAGAGTGCTTACGGAAGTCTTTCTCTTCTCGTATAACTTTCCAGGGGCTGATGCCTTTGTGAGAGATCTCCTAGTTTACTTAGTGTGTGCAACAGAAGACAATATTCAGTCTTTTAAACATAGTGAGTGACATTCTGCTTGGTGGTATGCGGCGGAATCCACAATATGCCTTTTGTCTTTTTTGGGACTCCTTACTTGGATTTATCTGCACCCCAGTGAGTGATGGTGTTCCCACTGAGGCTCGAACTCAGTATCCATCGATTTAAACGCCCGGTGCACGTACATCTATCTAATGAGTTCAAAATAGTAAGAAACACGCGTCCCGGATTTCGCTGCTAGCTGCCAAGCAGATTACAACATAAGTATTTATGTGCCATTATTGAGGCGTCCATACAGGAGCCCATCTCCCAACAGAGGTCGAGAAATTTGAGCCAGTATGACAACGGGATATTGTAGGTATCACCCAATATTAAGTGACGGTTTAAAAATACCTGCGGAGGAAATCTCATATCCTAACGCCAACTGTTATTTCAAATCTGACAACAGGGGGTAGAGTGATTGATTGCTCTGGCTAATTCATCACGTATGTGAGAATTCGTACCAGTCCACTGGAGGCTAACAAAATCTTGCTGTGGATAAAAAGGTTGTATTGTTCCAGCCAACTAGTTCTACTGGCTAGATGTCTGACTTCTTATGGACAGTCCAGTGTGGTGCACACCAGCTGGTCTTGTCCAACTGAATAGCCTGAAAAATGATCCATGAAGGAATAGGATTTTGTAAAGGTTAGGATAACGTGCCAGCGTTGGTTTTGAGCTATCGTCCATTTGTGAGCCCCTCTTCATGATGCCAACACAAATTTTGGGTGGAGAATATCAAATAAAGGATATGAATTTGTTAATAAATATATGAAACTAACCGGAACATCTGATACCTATTTAGTTGCAGTTTACTGAAACGCACTAGGTTATCTGATAAAGCGTGAGGTTGAAAAGTGGGTCAGGGTTGCCGAATGAAGACACGAGCAAACTTCAACTTCTAGGCTAGAGTTAGCATGACAACCAAATGTATGACTGAAGGCTCTATGCCACATAATGCTCGACATTATCACGAAGACATAGATTCATGTCTTTCTTATTTTTGGCTAAATCATAATACTATACACTTTTACTACTCATCGCATGGCTTTCTACGAACTTTGGTAGTATTTGTCTGACGAAATATACGGGTAGTTAGGTCTTTCCCAAAGTGAACAATGAAATACACTCTTCTAATAGGGTTTATTCTTCCAATGTTCACGATTCCAAACAGTATACAATCATCATATGAATAACAAGAAACAAATACAGTTGACACAGTTTTATCTGATAATTTGTTTGGTGTTCTCACACATTTGATGTCTGTCTTGGATGTTTCATCACCAGGTTGGGTGACTTCATCACCATTTACTTCGTTTAGAAGTGAAGCGTGAATATTTATAAAGGATATTTGCCGAGCTTGAGAGTTATTGGCTTGTAGGTAGAGTTTGACCTTTATAATTGTTGTTATCGTCTGACCTATGCTATTGACCTAATGTCTGATTATTGATTTGCTTCACTGACTAACAGTTGTCGGATCCCTTCTCAGTAGTTTACACACTGGATCAATGTCTGTATGTGTGTTGATTGTTGTTTGATTACAGTACCATGCTTCCAGGAACTTTCCCACAGTTTTTGATCTTCTCTGTTGTAGTATTGATTCAGTTTGGAGATTTGTGGGGATTTATTTATTGATTTCAGGTTGGTATTCATCATGGAGTGACATCAGTTAGAGAAACTTTGGAAACCTGGTAGCATCGGATAGCTGTTTCGTCCTAGTATGAGACTCTTCAGCGTCGTGAACCATGACCTTCAGGTTCCGCGGCCAGCAAGTTTCCACTGAGCCAATGATCCATATTTCTTACTTTAAAGAAGTCAGTCGGCGAAGATCAGGCTATTTTATGAACTGACAGAAGTATGAAATACGAACCTTTAAATACCAACCCAGTGGCACAACAACAATGTGCTAGCTGTGGAACCTGAAGTTCATGGGTGTGCACTGCTGAGAGGTCCAATGCTAGGATAAAACAGCTCTCCAGTTTTCTAAGGTTTCCAATGTTTCTCCAGCTGATGTCAGACCACGGTGTTTTATTATTTCCACGCTATCCCATTTGAGTTTGAGGTTGCGCTCATCTACATGTATGGCTATCAGTAAGGATTATCGTTTCATATGACTACAAGTAGTCTCATAAATTCTTTAGCCTATTCAACGCCTCAACTGGCTAACATAGTGTTGCTAACAATCCTTGTAACTAATTTTGTCTTCTTTGTGTAATGGTTCCTTCAGCTTGTGTAATATATGTGTCTTTTTTGAAAGTAAACAATTTTGGCTTTAATTTGCTCACCGCATGTACTTGCTCAAATATTGTGCTTAAATTGTTTCCAAGGTTATCAGTAATTCTAATAACCAAAATGACTTAAAAACCATGAATTTCATAGTTAAGGTCAAATATATGAATGGACTGAATTCATGTTTTATTCAAACTGGTATCAAGAATTAGTCAGTAAATTAGTATGAGTATTTCCTACGAAAAAACAAGCAGATAAATTGCCACTGTATGCGACAAAAACGTTTAGAACCTATGCTTCACCAGACTGTTAGTTTTCAGTTCTTAGACATTTTTTTTAACGTAAGTTCTCTACTTGTGGACCCTAATCTGATGAGCATATGCATTGTCTTCAGATAATGTATTTGCCACAGAGATTGGCAATTTGTGTCACTCAGTGTTCAAGCAAAAACACTGTGCTTAAAACACTTTGACACGACTTATAAATGTGAAATGGTAAAAAAGTCAAATTCAGTACCTTTATTCGATATAGATTCATTAGTATGCAACACTGTTAATTCTCACCCCGTTCTGTTTATCTATTCATGAGGTACTTTTAGCCTAACAGTTTGATGTTAGAGTTCACCTTTTAGTGACACAGATAAACAAGAATCCAGAAGCGGAAAGACTTAAATTCAAGACATTATTATCATTACTCACTTCAAAGACAGCATATACTAAAACTTTATGTTCATAATAATGATTGGAAGTGAATAGCCTAGACTATTAGAAAGAGTCAATGTGGTCAACAAATCTACTGACTTAAACAGTCTGTCTTTTCATGCTGTTAGCTTTGTGGCCAATATCAGTTTCGAAGACTTCAGTAGCAATCACTGATGAAAAACTGCCTATTCACACAGGAATACATACACTTGGAGTAATTCAGGTCTGTATTATCCGTTCCGCAGAAACTGGTTCATTCTGTGTATAGCCTATCTAGAAGTGATGAGCAAACTTGACAACAGCCTATAACTGACTGAGCCAAAGGATTTTAAAGTTATATTATCATTATTTATTATTTGTCCTTTGGGTTCCTAGTGGAACATAGGGCTTCAGTAGCACGTCTCCATTCAACTCCGTTCTCTGCAAACTTTTGAACCTGACTCCACGACAGCCCAAAAGCTTTCATTTCTTTCTCACACTATCGTCTCCATGTCACCCTCACCTCGGACCCCCAACTCATCGTTTCCCACCTGGGTTTCACTCGAGAGCCTGGCTCGTGATGTCCCCGAATGGTCTTCTCAGCGCATGCCCAGTTCATCTCCATTTCCTTCCGCATATTTGTTGAGCGGTAGGTTCTTGGTTGGTTCGTTACCAGCCGGCCAGAGTTCCTTGTTGCTTATTCTTTCTGGCCATGTGGTACTCAACATCGAGCGTAGGCAGCTGTTAATGAACGTCTGTAGTTTGTTGGAAATGCCTTTCATAACGCACCAAGTTTCCTAACCATCACATAGAAGCACTGACTTGACATTGGTGTTGAAAATCTGGATCTTGTTCCACATGCTGACTGCAGAAGATCTCCACACTAATTTCAGGTTAATGAACTCCTGTCTTGCTTTTCCGACCCTTGCTGGCTTTGACGTCCTCGTCCGTGCCGCCTGTAGTTGAGACGATGTTGCCTAGGTAGGTGAAAGAGACTACTTCATTTAGGTTTATCCCGTTGATGTGATTGAAGCTTGTTGTTGTTGGTGGCGTTGGTTGGATATCTTCATCACCTCTGTCTTCTCTACGTTCACTTGAAGTCCCGTCTTCGCTGGCCTAACTCTTCTGTCAACTTGTTAGTTTTTGCCTGTAGATCTTCAAGTTTGTGTTACACTAGACACAAGTCATAGACGAGATCCAAATCTTCTAGGATCTTTACCCCGGCCCGGCGTATCCCTCTCTTCTGGATCCTCACTGTTTGCTGCATGATCAAGTCCACCACAGTCAGTAATATCACGGGTTATAGTAAACAGCCTTGTCTTACGCGTGTCTTCACTTCAAACGCGTCACTGAGCTTTCCATTGTGAATTACTTGGCATGTGACGTCTTCATACAGCTGTTGAATGAGGTTGATAAGGACTAGTGGCACTCTATAGTGTCTAAGTAGCTGCTAAATTACTACTCGGTCGACTCTGTCGAAGTAAAGCCTTTTCAAAGTCAATGAAGTTGAGGATTCAAAAGTTAAGGAAACTTTAATTTTCTTACATTACCGCATTGCTTATGGTTGTCGTGTAAATATGCAATAAGAAGTTTTTTGTTGCAGATCATAACAGTTGTCTAAGAAATGTTACCTCATTATTAGTTCAGATTTTATCATGAACTTAAATGTGAAAAAGAATGAACTTGATATCTCAACAGTTTTCTTAACGCACAAAAGAGTTCACAAGTTGGTAGTTCAGAAAAAAATATGTCTTAGAGGAAAACCCTAATTATTGTAGTAAAAGAAATAGAAGGACTTGACACTATGCAATAGATCTTGACATTCTCTCATTTGCAAGTAGGAAGAATTCATCACAAAACAACGGCAACTCAGATAGTCATTCTCTATAATATTATGATATAAACATTTGAGATATAAATTTTGAAGAAATTGGGAATAATGAAGCATATCACACGAAATGATTTTAGTTCAATGTCTAGCATTATTGATAGATAGTGACTAGCAGTGGAATCCATTATGCACACTTCGTTCTATTTGGGACTTGTCAGCTGAATGTACCTGCCTACCTCCAGTGAATGATGTTGTTCCTGCTAAGACTCAAACCCAAGATCAGTCACTTCAAACACCAGAAGGTCGTCCACCAGGCCGTTAGGACACCATAGCCATTCCTTTTTTGCGACGCATATAACTATCAGGCTGTCAAAGAGATTGGCCATGGGTTAGAGTCATAGTGGAGACAGCACCGCTCACTGGGAAGCAGTTATACCAAGCTTATGAGTGCTGCATAGGAAAAAATGCAGGCCATGGATTCTACTACTAGCATGTACCCGTCATTAATATCAAAACTTAAAATTCTTGCAATATCGAGGCATCTCCACAGCAGCCCATATACCGATAGTAGTCGATCAATTCGGTCCAATTAACGACAGAGAATTAAAATCTTTAACACTAAAATATGATTTCATTTCTTTCAAAAAGTCAGATTCTTGTGTTTTACTGATCTACCCTTCCACTGAATCAGCAATTAACTTTCTAACAGCGAACAAAACAAGAATTATGCAAATTAATACGTCGACGGTTAAACATCCAATTTTCCTTTATCTCTTGTGGATGCACCGTAAGTCGCCAAACTTTACAAACTCGTTTCTCCATTTTTTATAAAGCTCAATAAACTCTTATCGCCCAATATATATATATATATATATATATATATATATATATATATATATATATATATATATATATACTAAATGACTAGTCTGCTGCTTAAAAGTGAGTAACTCTTCCATGTTCCCTGTTAAATGTTAGAAGAGAAAACAGAACTAGCAGTTGGTTTGATTTGAAGTCGGAAACGCCTTACGGCCATCAGACCTGATGAGTAGCGCCATTATGCTGGTCAGAATTATGGAGTAAAGTGGCTGATAATTTCTATAAGTCTGTACAAGACAGGAAAGCAAAATACGCAGTGAGTAATCAACTTTTCTTTCGCTTCACATTTACCTGCATTATGTGTGCAGCATATTTCTCATATAGTTTTTCTTGGTTTCGTCCTTTTGCCCTAGCTCATTACAAATGAAGGAATGTTTATTCTCAAGTTGAAAACTAACTAGAATAATCAGTAGTTTAAAAATTCATTTATTATTTCTGTAGTCAGAATAGTTTAATTATATCACTATGATTATGTTTACGCCTTTTCAGTTATGAACTGGTAACTTTTGACTCTGACTTTGAGATGCCTTATTGAAGCAAAAGTGATTGATCTACATGAATCACGAATATGTAGGATAATCTTAGTTGACAAATTAAATTTTTTCGTTACACATTCTTTTGGTTAGATAATTTAGTTTAGAAGCTTTCATCATTATACCATATAATTTTTCATAGTTTAAAGTTATCAGAAGTAATGAAATCGTCCACTTGAGCTGAAATTATCCCTTCAATTTTAAACTGCTGCATTTATATTTATATATGAGAGGTTGTAAAAAATTCAAACCATCATCTGTTTCAAAATAACAACCTTTGGATTACCAGTAAGTTGTTTTACTAACTGACTAGAGTCACCTTATAGCTAATAAAATTTGGAAATAATCTTCATGAGTGATAAGCATACAACTGTTTGCTTTTCATACTACCGAAATCCCCACCAAACAAATATTTAGCCCTGATGTATGTTTGATTTCAATATCCACCTTTGTAAATTTTATGCATGATATCACCGTTTATGTCTAGTTTACAGAACTTATCTTCTACATCAAGAAGCTTTCAAATAATGACTTCGTAACTTAAGATATAGATGATGATGGTTTGATGTTCTCTGAGATTTAATATTTTTTCAAACAACATAGCTAAGAGAACTTAAAACCACCAACATCAGGAGATATATGGAATATAAAACGGTTTGGTATTGTCATTAAGTGTGTCAGAATTAATTCATGTGAAAATGCATATCTTTGCTCCAAAGTCTTTAGTAGTTTAGTGGATGGCTTGATAAGACAAATCACTGCAAGATGATACACTACTCGAATGTGTAAATAAACAAGAGTCAGATTAAGAGGTAAGGTCATTATTATTCAGAAAGCCAGAATTATTTTTATCTCCATTCTTATTGCCTAATACACTCCAGACATAAACTAACGTCTTAGTTAAACCACAAGCAGATGAAACATTATAGAACTAAAGTACTGAATTAAATAGGCTTAAGTTATTACCATTAGAAGAAAACAAATCATCATGGGCATAAACATAGATATTTTCTATCAGAGGTTGATATTTACAAGACCATAGATCGAATCAATTATTTGTAATAACTTCTTGGTGGTTAGTGCATAATACACTGTTGAAACTAACATAAAGTATTTAAGGTCATCGAATGATATCCAATCAAGCACTGACCAGGTAGAAGGACAGACAGCATAATAAAGGTTTTAGAAATAAATTCCAAATTAGAACGAATATTTACAACAACAAAATATTGAAGAAATATACCCATTTATTCATTAATAAGAACAAGGAATGTATCAGCGAATAAATATTTCTTTTCAACGACTTTATTATCAAGCTGTACAGTCGTATTTATACTCGGCAAAAAATGACAGATAATTGCATTAAAAAGAGACTTGCTTAGTCAGTATGCAAAGTATACAATCGGTGTAGATGGTGGTATTTGTTCAAGTGGAAGAGATAGAAAATGGGTCACAGAAAAAGGAATGAATTGATAACAAGTGGTGAGATAAGAGACAAGTGTTGTTAAATAATTATAAAATGGTGATAATTAAGCTGAAACGTGTAAAATAGGTCAATGAATAAGCAATTAATTGATATTGAATAGTGAAATATGTGGGAGCACTGGATAGCTGTTTCGTCCTAGTATGGGACTCCTCAGCAGTACGCACCCACGACCCTCCTGAGTTCTACCCCTAGCCGGGTCGTGGGTGCGTACTGCTGAGGAGTCCATACTAGGATAAAACAGCTGTCTAGTGCTCCCAGACTTTCAATGGATCCCTAACTGATGTCAGTCATGATGAATACTACTTCTAAATTAAAAAATCCCCATCCATCTCGAAAATACAGTGATATATGTGTCAAATGTTGTCAATAAAGTGAAAATTGGTTATAATGATGATAATAAAAGAGAATTATACTAAAGTGAACTGAAATTGACAAAATCAACAAAATGAATTGTTAAGGCCAAGGTAGAGAAAAGATTTCACAAAACGTTTTGGAATGCAAAGTTTTAGTTTTTGTTCATGTATAGCTAATGCTTCAGCTATGCATATGTGTTGGAAATATAAACCTTTAGAGTAGTTCAATTTAACTTTGTAAATTATTTTAAAGGATGAATTTCGAGATGCTAAGTGACCCAATTCAACAAGGTATTCATATATGGATGAAGTCGTTTTCCTTTGCTCGCCTCTGGTAAGCCAAACGGGGTAGTGTTCAGCAACACGTCCAATATGGTCAGCTCCACAGGAGCATGTGAACTTGAAGATACACATAGATGTGGACATAAGTGGGAGCATATCTTTCACGCATTGACGAATCAGATGGCGGCTGGAGAATATCAATCTCAGTCTAGCAGCATAGAAGCTACTATTGATACATCTTGACAGACGATTTTTCAGCACTTCGGCTGTGGTGTCTCCTTTGAATTTTAGATTCATGGTTAAAATTTTCTTAAGGATTGTAATGGTATGGGGAGTGGTAAGTCCCTTCAGATTCTTATCAATATATCTTCTACGGTATCCGTTATTAGTATTATTATGACAGTTTCGATTTCAGCATCCACCGTATCTTCTGAACACATCCCATAGATTCTGGAGCATAGTGAGTGAATGAGATTTCTGTTACAACCAGGAGGTACCTAACTATAAAACCTAGTGAACTGACCGGTCGAAGTTGGTTTTCGATAGACTGACCTTTGAATAGAGCCATCATCCCTTCTCTTTAACGTAACGTCTATAAAGTGGAACGTTGAGTTTAACTCTTCCTCTACAGTGAATTTAGTGGACGGGTGACAATCATTGAAACGTCTTAACAGCTTGTCTACTGAACATGTTAAGTCGCAAATACGAAAAGTGTAGTCGATGTACCTTTCATACAAAAAAAGTTCGAAAATTATTTTCTTAAGGGGCTCGTTTTCTGGCTTTGCCATAAGGATATCAGCTAGAACAGGGCCTAATGAAGACCCATTGCGACTTGATAATGAAGTCCTTGAAAAAAAATATTTCTTCGCTGTTACATGCCTTGTTTTTGTTAACAAAATATTGGCTGTTTTGTAGAGCATAATTCCATTACGGCTGTTTTTTTATTTGAATTACTTAGCGATGACCTTCTAGGTAGAAATTATTGCTTATAATCAGTCATATCAAGGTGATCAAACAACATTCTACTTTAGCCTTTCATGGTTGTCATTTTGACTGTCTGAGATAATCGTGGTTTAGCAGACGAGTACTGATACTTGGTTATAACATAATATGACACCATGAATTTTCTGGATAAACAATCAAATTCTGAAATTTTTTGTCTTTTGTAGCACATTCAGGACTTTTCTCGAATCTATCGTAATCTGTGAGCTAACTGATGTACCAGTTTGTGATATGATAGACAGAACAGAAGCGAAAGGTAAATCAATCCATTGTATTTTCGGCTCTCCATGCATGAAAAGTACTGCTTTTTTCGATCACCATTTTCATTTACTTGGCATGTGACTTGCTGTTCGTTGAACATTTCCGTGAGATGAGTTGGGTTTCTATGAGCATGCAGTTTAGAAAAGCCACTTTGCTAAAATAAAGACGAATGAAATGTTTTGAAACACTCTATTCTTCATACTAAGGTTCTAAGACCTTATATTCCCCGACGTCACAGATACACCTTGCTGACGAGTGCCAACAAACAGAAAATTCATATTAAGCAGGGATTCCCGAAAATCCCCTCCAACCTTCTAACAATCATCAAACTACACCAAAATGGTCAACCTCATAGCTTGGTGACTACACTGTAAAATAACCAATAGAAATCGTTCAGCACTCAAGACTAAACATCAGGAAATTGGTTGGCCCCAGTGATCAATCAATGTAGAAAACTGACCACATTTAGCATGATAGACTGCTCCACTCAGATGTATGCAGTGACACGTTTAATCGACAAGCTACAACAGAGTTTCAGTCCTGACAGCTGAAATAGTTAGACGAAGAGAGTGGAGTTTTGTTTATCTATTCAATGCCTGGCAAATGTGACAGAAACGACTCCATGCTGAGTGCGAATATGTAAGAAATTCTAGCATCAATAAAACTGAAGAACGCCGAAACATGAACCGATGACGTTTACACTGTGTAAATTGTGTGATTAGCATGTTATGAGTGTCAGATATAAACATACTGCATGCTGCAAAGGAAACAACAACAACAACAACTCCTCTTCAATTTATCCTACATTGTATATGTGAAACGAATGTCAAACCATGTGATTAAGTTGTCTAATACACTGTCACAGAAATAACTCAAAGTAAGAAACACAACTCAAGTTTCTGTTATCTTCTCTTAATGACCAAGTAGAACATCCTTGTCAAGTACCGATATAAATCACGTATTGCTTCTAGTCAAGTCACATTGCTGACCAACATCAATGTGTGAGAGAAAAATCAACTCAGGCTGATCGTTCAATCGAAAATGCCTTCATAGATGAGTACATAAGTTGGTTGACTCAAGGAAACACCAGTAACTAGTGAGTTATCGTGTAAGAGCTAACAACACCGAGTTAAATGATGTCGGTGCTTGACTGCACACCTTCCATTCAACGGAGTTCACGTACATTAAGAATGTGAGAGTTAAGTGTTTCGCATTCACTGAACTATAGTCTATTTCTTCAAAGAAATGTATTGAACATTTCTTAATTTATTAATCATTCTCACCCTTTATCACTCTTCCTTAGTTTCTTCGTATTTTTCAGAATGTCGTTTTGATGTTTATCTTGGTTTCCATCTCGCACGCAGTTCTTGATGAAATGTGAAATTGGGAAACACCATATATCTGAGCTGTATAACTTCCGATAAAAGCTGGAATCATCGTTTCCAGTTCATCAATATCAGCGGTGTGAATACTCACACAATTGGAGTTGTAACAAACAACTTCGACTATCAAACGGTTTAGAGAGAAAGTTTTATTTGGCCAAAAAGACAATGTATGTGTACATATTTTGCCTTAGTTTTATGCATATGTCCGTGAACATTACCTTTCTCCTAAGTGATAAGAATAAGTGTTATATTCGCTGTGTATGTGCTGACATCATAAATAGTAACGAAGAGCGTTTCTTCAGTCCAAGGATGTAAGATTTCCGACTACTGAATCATTGGACAGACTTATGGGAATATTAAATTGACTTCGGTGCTGTGATTCACGAAATCGGTATTCATCAAATATCTGTAGCCTCAGAAGCAAAGATAATCAGGGTGGAATTGGAACGAACCTAAAACAACTTATAAACCAACAACTATGAATGATTAGTCGGAAAACACAGCAAAAATTCCCACTCTATCATGCAAATTATTACACAGGGTAATGTTTCAGCATATGCCTTAAATTATCCAATCGTTTATAGGTTTGTCGAAAAAGTAGTATTGCCCAGCTATGGAATATACATTCCTTCTAATCAGTGTGAGTTACTGCATTTTAAGACTCCTGAACTACAAATATTCGTCTATACTGCACTGAACTGGGAGCTAAGTATATGTATTATGCAAAGGGTAAGGTCGAAAGTGAAAACGATAGATTAGTGGGGGTTCCGGAAAAAGGAATACATAGGATTGGTTCGAAATGTTAAAGGCAAGAACAGTGTTGAATGACACGCACAACAAGATTGTGTTTGAAAATTGATGCTGTGTCGTAAGGTTTAGTGATTTTATCATGATAAACGAGATAAGTATCTTCACGGAACTTCTCTTCAGAACAATACTTCATGGACCTAAGTTTTCATGACGGAATTCTTTTTGTGTGTATGCACATGGGTCTATCTCCACAGTCATCAAATGAAGGATACTTAACAACAACAACTACTACTACTACAGATCTATCTATATGAGGGTGAAAAAAGAATATATTATGTGGAATTATCTCTCAGTGCAAGAAATAAATGCTTACACGCTAGCCACGAAATCCTGTCATGAGCCATCCAATGTCATTCATTCACCTACTAAATCAGATGCATTTAATTTCACATAGTTTAACAATCTAATCTACACGATTAATCCTAATGAGTATCACGGCTACCATGCAGGTCACCAAATGAGATGAACACCTTGCCAAATTTACGTTCATTCATTCATTCATTACAAAATAAACGATACGCTGTATCATGTTGATACGAACCAACATTTTGGTTTGAACAGTGTTGACTTTAAAACTTGCAATCCTAAAACAAGTCTTTCATGGAATAGTTGTATCCAATCATCTTGATGATTAGCAGTGGAATTGTGGGTACGCGTTTCTTCCTATTTGTGATTTGTCAGCTGGCTTTACTTACACCGCAGTCAGTGGTGTTTTTTCCCCACGAGACTGGAACCCGGTACTTATCACTTCAAATCGAGTGTCTGTTACCAGACAGATGCATTACCTTAGCGTACAGATCACCTGTAGAATACATTGATTGAATTAGCAGTCATGCACTGCGTGCCTGTGAAAAGCCATGTACCCACAACAATGAGGCTCCTCGCCAACATGATCTAGTTCTGATCATATAAGTAGTGTGAATAAAGTCTATCGTACTTACAGTATGATATTTCTCGTGCTTTTTATACGTGAAACAATCTATACTTTCATGGCTTGTAATGTCTGCCTGACTTCTTTGCAATGCATACACCGTTCCATCCATTTGTCTTTATCAAGGAACACTGAGGAAAAACAAATGAAGTCTCAGATCTTGTGAATACAACTTTCTGTCTGCGTAAATACATTATAAACAGTTCAATGGTTTGAACAGAAAACCTTATTTCATACTAAATACTACTGATTCACATCAAATTATTACCTTGCTATACTTTAAGTGTGTGAAACCGATTTCGCAGGTTCCAACCTCTTAAAGTCTTAGCACTGAATCGTCAGACGTACTCGCTATACTCAGTAATTGTCTGAAGAAGATACGAGGTGTGATTTATAACTATGATGCGTGCAACTAAAGCCATCTGCAGGATGGGAAAGCGCTTATTCATTTGAATGGTGTAAACAAACTATCGTTTTGAAGAAGACGTAAGGGGACATTATTATTTTCACTTAGCCAACATCACGCTTCACGGTAATATACATAAACGTTTTCGTTTATAAAACATTAAACCAACCATGGTGGCTCCTTTAACCTGTAGTAACAGGGAGATGAAGCATGTAAGTAACAGATATCTAGATAATAATTGTAATGGCAGTAATAATAATAATATGAATATGGAGAACATTATGGTACTGAAGACATTCAGACAATCAGTGTAGGTGAGGAAAATAAAAGTTACCTAGTACTAAAGGATGAAATGTGTTAATAACCAAAGTCTAAGCGAACAAGCATGTGTGTGAAAGCGGTGAATTAAAGGAGGGGTATGAAAGTTGGATTTATCTCTGAAGTATATTTAACAAGTTTTCTCTGGTCAAATCAGAGATAGAGATTTCACAAACTTCTTCGATACACATAGGCTAGGGCTGGTTTCTTTAATTCTCATAGCCTCAGCTATATGTAATAAACGAGTACGAATTCCATTCGAAAGATTTTGTGGAATGCGATGATGATTTTGAACGCTTTAGTCTTACCCATTACATAAGCATTTCCCCCAAAATGCAACAGATTTGAACTTCGTATTGACTTCACTTGTCCTTTTCCGAGACATGACGGTAGGTGTTCAGCAACACGTTTGTTAAGATGCCTAGTGGTACGTCCAACATAGCTTTGTTCACAGGAGCAGCTGAATTGGTAAATACACATAGAAGTGGTAAAACTGGGCAGTTCGTCTTTTTTCTGAGCAACAGTCATCAGCAGACTAGGAAATGATAAGCAAAGATTAGCAGCATACAAGGTTCTTCTGATGGCTGTAGACAACATCAGATGTGTCCCTTTTAAACCGGAGTTTCATGAACAAAGATTTCTTTTAAACAGTCATTCGTTCAGATTTCTTACTCATTGTCTGTATGTCTCTTGATAAAACTATGGGGTTAACCCATTTCTACTAGGATGCTGTGACTGTATTCTAACTCCTTTTGTATCAAATCAACGAAGCAGATCTTTCCAGCTCTCCATGAAAGACATTTAACTAGGCTTCTTTTATACTGATTAGGTAAAGAGCTAAGAAAATGAATGTACTGACCCGTAGATGTGCTCTTTCTGTACATGCTTCTACTGAGTGACCCACCATCTCTTCTAGTCAACAGGATACTTAAAAAGTGTCACATTCACTTGTTCTCCTTCACAAGTGAAGTGAGAGAGGGATTTACGTCACTGAATTTTCTTAGCAGTTAGCTTTTGTTGACGCTTTTATCAAGGAGAATGAAAGTGTAGTCAAGATAACATTTTTACACCTCCAGATTATTATCGGTGACATCTTTCAGTGTTTTATTATCAAGTTTAGCAAGAAGAGGTTCAGTTGATATTGGGCCTAATGGTGAACCCATGGAAATTCCATCAATCCGTCTGTAGTGTGTATAATTAGGGAGAAGATGCACATCCATAGCACATCGTAGAATTAATCATTTGAGCTTAACTTCTGGAAGTCTAAGATTAATCTATGCCTATGATATCTGGTGACAAATGAATTCTGCTTTTTCGATAAATGGTATATTGGTGAGTGAAGAAGAAACATCCACAGATGTCATGTTTCCCGTTCATATTCACCTTTTCTAACCTGGAGATGAAGTCGAATACATCTTTAACACTATTCTTTACAAATTGTTTGTCTAGGGGTTGTAGAACACCGACTAACCACTCCATGATTTAATGATAAGGAGAATCGGATATATTTGAAACCACAGGCTAAATAATCCACCATGATTAGTTTAATGTTTAATATGAGAAAATTTATGCATGTTTGCGTAAAGCCTGATGAGAGCAACTGGAACACAATATTGTTCGCCCATATGTCTCCTTCTAATTTTGGCAACTTAAATTTTTAGCTAACTATCATTTACTATGGTAAGAGGTAAAGAATCAAACCAAATCTTAAACGTTTCACCACTAAAAGTATACAATATGAAAGTTGCCCTCCTCCATCGCAAGAACATTCAGTGAAACTTTTCATTATGATAGCACAAAATCAAATGTTCGGTGAGTTTCCTGAGTAGTAATCAGCCTTCAAGTGGCTAACTAACGTGTTAGTGAACACAGACGTTGTGATTGACAAAATTGTAGTGTAGTTTGTAAGTAATCGAAAGTCACTGGAAGAAATATTTCCAGTCATTGCGGCTGTTGCAAGTTGTGGTTATCATGAGAAAAGGATTGATCGAAGTTTCACAACTTCTAGGAATATACACGAATTCGAAACATTCGCCACAGGATGCTGAGAATTTTTAATCTGTTATTAAGTCATTCTCATATTTTCGACCCTCCAAATTCGTCATTTCAACATTTGTTTGATGAGGATTTTCACTGTAAACACCTGCTTTATATGTGCATTGAGTTTTATATAACTTGCAATATTTGTATTTTCATGTATTTAGTCATCATTTCTGATCAAGTAAGAGGTAATTAACTTTTGAAGGGGATACGCTGTGTCCAAGATTATTTGGCGGATATGTAGATTCCGCTGAGAAAATATGGATCTTGTAAATAAAGCACTCTGACTTGATTCGTAAAACAAGTCATTGATTGATCTATTGTTAGTGTGCAACTCGTTCCGTCCCGAAGAGTATTTCAGGCAGTCAGCCAATGCCAACGTGAGAGCTGGAATTAGTGCATAAAGCTTCAAGTTGTCACTCTTCACCTCAGTACATCAAGATAAAAGGCGACAAGACAAATGGATACTGAGGACGAAAGTAATCGAAAGAAAGAGAAGAGAGGAAGACGGGTTACGAAATTCAATGTGAAGTTTAGGATGGAGATAATGTGTAGATTTATCTTCACCAGTGAGATCAATTCTTAGCCATATCACCTAGAGACACTAACCACAGATTCCACTTGTCATGCGAACCCTCAATGGGAATTCTATATTTCCCCACACGACTCAGAACAACACTCTGAGATTTGATGGACTGATGCCAAGTTTTATCTGACCATACATAATGCTTTTCCCAACCTCAACCCATTTCAGTTCACATTGTGTTACACGGTAGACAATCACCTGACATGCGAAACGTGTCGCAGTCACCTGAGTGGATGAAACTTTACAACATCAACGACTGACTGACTTACCTCTTTCGCTTAAAAGTCTACACCTGATATCTGGGTTACCAACATGTTGGTTCCACAACACATAGTCTATACGATGGAGACGACGGTAGGCAATCGTCTGAAGCATTCTCATGTACTCCACCTTTAATAGCTATTTCTCACAACCACACAGCAGAGCAGAGAGAACTACTGAGTAATACACTCGGCTCTTGGTGGGCAGTTGGATATCTCAAGGGCATCATAGGTCCTAGTCGGCAGCAGCTAGCAGAGACCATCTCATCCACATCAAAATCTCGTCAGTCGCTGACCCATCCGAGTAACGGAAGTACAAAAAGCGGATCAGACACTTCAATTCATATCGTTAGATTGCGTTACCAGCACAGATCATTTCCACAGCAACAACCTGTATTTCGGTTTTGAGAAGCCTATCTGAAACACTTATCAATTGTCATTCAAATTGTTCAGAACAGTTTGTATCTTCACTCAACAAGGTTAGGGCATCTGAATACTCTCAGTCTTCTGACGGGCCTTCTGTTACAACGCCAATCCCTGTAATACCAGACACGGAGACAGTGATCTGTATTGACACATCTATGGACACCATTGCATGCATTCGAATGTACAGCCTTCAACAGAGTGATGTACTTACACAGAACTCCTTTCAGTAACAGACACAATCGATCGACAGAGTTACGTGCCAACATCATGTCAAGCTATTCGGGTAGTGTAATGTGTCAGAGATCCTAGGTCTGACAGAGGGTCAAGACATGGTTGAGAAACCCATGACCAGGTGTGAAAACTGTCTGATTTTCTCGTATTTGCTGTCCTCGAGCTCCACTGAAATGTTTTACGATTAAAGAAGGTAGGATCTCAGACACCACACTCACCAGACAGACTGCCCCTGTATTATCTTATCGTATGGCTATTTTTAGTCCTTCTCGAAAACTCAGACAATCAGTGATCTAGTCCAGCTAATGAGGATCTTATATATGATTGGCGTACACAAGCCAACACTTCAGTTAACCTGACCAACGATCCTCAACCATATTCCTTCAATACGTTTGGTACTAGCCACTCCCCCCTGTCTCTTTTCAGTCTACCTACGGCCATCTCAACTTCGGAAGGATTTGCAAGCCATGTCTCAAGTTTGCATTCACGAAGTAGCTGTACAATGGGAAAACGAAGATTACCTGGGGACAAACCAACTGAAGTAGAGCTGTAGCTCGTTGGTTTAGTGTGGTGACTTCCAAGCGATGAGTCACGGATTCGAGCCTCGCTCCACCTACTGAGATTTGGGCAAACAGGTCGTATCATTATCCCTCGACATCCATCAATGGCGAAGGTGCTGAGGATAACCGTCCCGTCGCAATCCTTACTGACAGTCAGTGAGGATCCTCAACGCTGTTTATACAGGAGGCTGTAAATGGTATATGTTTCTTAAGGATGTGTCATGGTCACGATGCAGTGGTTATCTGAACAGATTCTCTTTGAAGCAAACCATTGTGTGCTCATCACCCAATCACTTCCAGAAGTCTTCCAGCCAACCATTTTATTCGTTTGTTGACATAGACATAGGCGGGTCAGAACTAAAGCGTGATCACCGTGCAAGCATGTAATACAGAAGGAGTATCAGTATTCCACCGATTTTCTCCAGCGATAACTGCTAGCGATATCTGTCTGTGTCCACTGATGAGTTGTGGTCTCTGGGTGCCACATCACTCCATGTCTCTCTTCGTATCTGATGTTCGTGCTGTGTATAAATACGTGGTTATCTGAGCACAGTTATAGCAGGCGATAACCATTATCGGATCGTTAAGTTGTGATTCTGAAAATGTCACCGAGTTACCTTTCTGCCTGGCTTGACCTTCCTATTTGTGGACCGAAAGCATTCACTCCGAAAACCATAACTGAGCATTTGGTTTTCAGTAGAAGGCTAAATAGATCCCAGTATAAATAATCTGTCTATTGGTTCGAAATGCATTCAGTACGTCCATAAAGAGAAATTACAAAGAGATGATTTTCGTCATTCTTTTTATCTCCGCAGCAATCACTTGAACAAAGCATAGGTGACAGTGAACTACGACTTATTCAAGCAGTGCACCACATGTTTTAGTAATTAACACTACACTTACACCACGTAGACCAAATGAATTAGATATCAAACGTTCGTAAACTTGCAGTGAATTTCGCTTATTCACCAATTCGGTAGGGTGAGGGAGGTCAAGTGAATAACTGAAATTGGATCCTGTGACAGGTCTTACAAAAAAGAATATGTCCATTGCCCAAGATGCCAGGATTTTGGCTAGCGAAGCCTGATTTCCCATTTGATGAATACCGACATTGAAAGCTCTGATTTCTAGTTTGAAGTGCAGTTTCATCACACTAGGGAAGCAGTCACACAAACTGGAATCTTAACTAAGGTTGGGACAAAGTGCAGATGACATAGGATTATTCGGAGAGAGGTGTTAGAAAGATCAGAAGGCAGCGATATAGAATGGCTGATAACGACCTGAAGGAAATTGAGTACTGGCAGAGGTGTGATAGCAGTTAGTACCTCCAGCTGCTCACACCATGAATGGCTAACGCCTCTCGAAAACTTTGATTAACATTACTAGTGTAGCCGTACAGCCTAAGAGATTGCTTCTTGTAGCTACTTAAACATGGTTTTCTGGAGGTTTGAGGTTTTATTTTAATTTTGTTAAATCCAGATACGGAACCCATAAGATCGGCAGTGGAAGACCAAAAGATAGATTGAGTGCACACCTATTGGAGTCGACCTTTTCTTCCGACAGGATTAGTTTGTAGTGCTGTTTATCAGCAAAAACACCTTACTCCTGTCACAATCCAGCCAGCCACCAGTACGACTTCCGTGTCGATCCCCTATCACAGTTCAAGCTATATACACTGCCCTTAGTTTTATCACTATCCAATAAACCTTTCTGGTATGGTAGGACCTAAATAAAAACGCTCAAACTATCATAGATCGTTGGGTTATTGTTATACACAAGTCTAGCCTAGGTAGCAGCTAACAAAGTCACATTACGAATGGTTCGTTAGTTAATGAACCAACTTACATGTGGTTCTTGAGCCAAATTACCTTTGTCGCCTAACATCTTATAATCTTCAAAGTTTAAAGAAGAGATACGGGCTAGTACTAATTTGTCAACTAGTTTAGGTAAAGTGCAAACAGAGTAATCCCAGCATATATGCAGGTACTAGGTAGCTATACGGAAATCAGAGATAGTCCTGTCGCACTGGTCTACTTCACTGATCTTTCCAGACTAAGAGAAGTTTTCTTTTGACAATCATAAAGGAATTAGTTTGACTAACATCGTCCCGAGGATCCTCAAGTCCACACACGTACGACACTTAACTAGAGCTCGAGAACAACAAACTCAAGAAGATCAGGCAGGTTTCAGACCTGGACAGTGGTTGCATCAGTCAGATTTTCACCCTTCGACAGCTTATGGACCACAGGGATACTTACCGGTGGCCGACACTTGTCATATTTCTTGACTTGAGGTGTTGTGGCAGTATCTGGCTGTGGAAGGAGTACGAAGCAAATACGTAACGCTAATCAAAGTTTGCTACTCAAAATCACGCGGTCGAGTAAAGGCTTATGGAGAGACGTCATCTTAATTGGCGATAGACAGTGGCGTCCCGCAGGGATATCCAGTGTCACTACTCCTGTTCACCTTTGTTAAAGACATACTAATGGACATAATCTTAGGTGCCGCTGACTTCACAGGGATTTACTCCTAGCAGGGTATCTGGTTGACTCCAAGTACACAAACGACACTGTGCTACTATGTGACGACGTTGAAAAAAACAGGGTCTTCCGAATGCCTGAAGCAGAAATCTGTCCATGTTAGGCAAGCATTTCGCACCTATCAAGTATAACATGATGCTTCAGCACTGCTCTGCAACTACTCCCAGTCGAAGGATAGGGAGTGGAGTAGTGTAATGCGTCAACGACTCCACTTACATAGAGTTGCCTCAGCTCTTATGGACTACCTTCGGACGAAATCTCAACTCGGATACAGAAGGCTCGTTAGGCATTTGATAACTTTTTCATCTCTGCAGCCAACTGGCGGGATATCTTGCTACCGATTAAAGGACGAGTACACCATGCTGTAGTTCGTTACATCATGTTATAAGGTTGTGAGACACGACATTTGAAGGTAGCAGATACGAAGAGACCACAGGTTTTTGGTCACAGGTGTCTTCGTAGCATTGCTCACAAATGGTGGGATCACCATATCAGCAATGTAGAGGTTAAGCGAAGGGTACTAGGCGAGACAGATAAGTCTGTTTACGAGGTTGTGAACCCTCAAAGACGTGTTGTGCATGTCGAGCCACTGCCTACCTCGAAGTGCAATTCCAGAAGCCGGGAAAGGATTCAAGGTTGCCAGACTAGGACGTGGAACCAGTCGATGTTTCTGACTTTTGGCGTTAGCAGTGTGGGATAGTGGAGATTGGTTGGTTGAAGCCCTCAAAATGATGGGAATCAGAGGTCGGATACACTCGATGGAATAGCTGAAAACCGGCCACAAGGGCACAGATGTATCCAGTCTTTGACGTCTTCTAACATCCAAGCTTTAGAGCTTGGGTATTTTCATTATCTTTCACTCCAAGTTCCTTCTCCTCCCATACACCTTTATCGATTTCTATATCGGTCTTTTTCTATCTACTTACTCTTTCATGTCGCTGTGAAGTGTAGCAACTTGAACTGATGCACTTTTGAGCGAGCTTCCGCGTTGATTTCGTCTGCCTATCTGCTAGTATTTATGGATCGGTTTTCTGAGCCACCTTTGTTTCATTGTAGCATTTTCAAACTGGCATGAACTGCAACGCAAATTAGGTCTTCTGTAGGCATAACTGAGGACCCAACAAAATTAAGTACCAGTGATAGTTATCACGATTATAATATAGTAGAAACATGAACAAACATGATGATAGGCCAATTAAAATACCTGAGTGATCGGTAGATCATAGAAACTCGATCACTTGGGTGTTGTATATGCTTACAAGTCTGATGATAAGTATCAAGTTACCACTTAAGTCCTGAGCAACTCAAAAAAAACTGTCGGTGCTAAAGAGCAAGACAGAGTAAAGGTAATAAACCCCAGTGAAGTTAATGACGAATTCCCCAAACTTTAAGAGACAGTATAGTAACTCAGTGAGTTTATAAATGGTAGCTAAAATGGACAAGTCAGTAAGCACGTTAAATTCATTTGTTGCCCCCAAAAGTATTTCAGTAGTGTATCAGAGTAGGTTCGTCCAAACAACCTAGTTGATAGTTAGTTTTAGGCTATCAGTCCTACAGATATTAATTATGTATGACCTATTAAACCCACTACAACCCAAGAAAAGTCGCTGCATGAACCATTTATTGGGACATACGATTACTTGCAAGGGAACCCTCTACACTATTAAGTTACGTCGCCCTGCTTTACTTAATGCACATTATTAGATATGTAACTGTATTATGAGCACGATGGGTTAACGATCAACAAAAACTCTTAGTTTTGACTGGCTTATAAATCTCACAGAAGTGCCATAAATGCCACTTGATTTTATTCGGAAGTCCACGAAAGCAGGTAATGAATTAGTTTCGTCTCAATTTCAATCGCGGGCTGACGGGACAAGTATGTCTAACATCCATACAACAGTTTACACATCAGAAAAGTACGGTGACTTCCCCTTCAAATACTAACTCTGCATCATGTTCAAACCCATCATGAAGCTGTATTCAACAGCATGTTTTATGCAGTAACAACACGGTATTAATTTGGACTAGGCTGCAACTGCCGCATGAGGACTGGTTTTACAACCTAACTAATCAAAGCTCAGGAAGGTGCAACTGTTCTAAAATGATCTTCAAGTCAAATGAATCTACCAAGAACGACGGACATTTGTAAGGAACAATGAACAACTAATTCAACAAAGCTTTATTCTTTACAGCAGGACGATATACAAGACCTTGAGTTAAAAAAGAAACGTGGAAAGATAGAACAAATTGAATATGCGTCTTTGTGTGAGTCTATGACGCAGTTATGACTAATCAGCCGCATTTCTACACTAACGCTCAATGAAAATGCAAGGACCAAAATAGGCGTTAAAATGACCAAACAAAACAAAATACATGAAGCAGACTTTACAGTAGAACATAACCGAAGAGATCTTGTGATCAACTCCCATGGGATCAAAGACTAGCTATACTGAAGTGTGCAGTGAAGTCAGATTGTTTCGACTTTAACTGCAGACAATTTACAGAGATTATTAGCTTTCTCACCGCTTCCCGTTTATTACTGACCACTCGCTCCAGCCTTTTGGATAATACTTGGCCCTGTATGTATCGAGGCAATTACATCCCATTATAACGAACTAACCTTTTAAAGCCGAGATTATGTGCCAATTCACACGCACTGGCCGCTGATACATCTGACAACCCGTAAAAGACAATATTGGGGTCGCTCGTTTTTGGTTTTAAAACACCATACTTCTCAGAGAACTCACTCTCGCTGAGGCTGAGAGCTTTCTTTAATTCTACGACTAAAAAAGAGTAAGCAATACTGGAGAACATACGAGGAATGTTAAGGGAACCCGGAATGCTGCCAGTGGATTCTACATCACTCGAATTCCTTACGTCAAACAACTGGACATTCCCTTCCGCAATTTGAGAGCATAATTCATCATATCCTACAATAAATTTTGAACGGCATTCAGGTTCCTGAGCATTTTCAATGCCATTAGTACGGAGACCTTCAGTCTTGACTGAGAAGCTTCGTGAAGTGAAGCAAGCGCGATTCAAAACTTTATGCGAACACATAAAGTGATTTACAGCGGCACAATAAGCTCTAGGAACAGCCCGAGATAATGCAGAGGTGAAAAACGAAACACAACGATATACCGACATCACTACGAGGCGAAAATGTGAACTTAGCGTGTCCTTGGCTTTCAGAATTGATTTGAGAATGCCAATGGTATAAACAAGAGGTTCCAGTATCCAATATTCCAATATTGAAAAGGGGGCGAGCGTAGAAAACTGGTATTTTTGATCTCTCGCGTCTAGTTCTTAGGACTTGGTTCGAGTTTTTCGGTTCACTCCTGCAATCCAATATCCAATATTGATAGTGCGAGCGTAGAAAACTAGTAGTTTTTGATCTCTCGCGTCTAGTTCTTAGGACTTGGTTCCAGTTGTTCGGTTCACTCCTGCAGTGGACGAGGAAATCCCCTCTGCTTTCTTGCTTTTAGCTTCGGTGAGGTGGATGTTTTGTGGGTTAGTAAGTTGTAATTTGTAGAGTGATTAGGGAGCTACGGGTTGCTGGGAAGTTTAGAGAACTGCCGTGACTCCTGTCTGTGTAGGTACCTGAAAGAGAATATTAAGGTAGTGGTAAAGGAATGAAGAGAGAAATAAGGAAGAGTAAAAAAAAAAAAAAAATAATAGTAATAATAATGTAGGGAAGAGAAAAGGGAAGGAGAAGAAAAGAAGGGGTGAAGAGAGAAATGAGAACGAAAGAAAAGTATTTGGGAATTGCCCGAATGGTCGCGTGGGTTTGGTTCCTACAGAAGAATTAGTAGGTAATGTGGGTGTATTAAGGAGAGAGATAGTGAGTGGTAGTTAGGAGGGAGTTGGGGGTACTGAGGTTGGTGACTACCTGAGTACGTCCGTGGTAGTCCATGCGAGGTGACATAACTGTCTAATCGCCTCTTGAAAGAGTCGATTGAAGGAGCTATAACGATGTGTCGCGGTAAGGCATTCCATAAAGCACATACTCTTAGGGAGAAAAATTTGGACCTGAGTGTGGTGTTGGCTCTCTGGTGTGCTATCTTAATGGGGTTTCCTCGTGAAGATCGTTCAGTTGCAGGCAAAATTGATTTGTTTGCATGGTCTGCCTGATGGGCGATCTTGTATGCCATAATGAGGTCACCCCTTTTCCTGCGATAACCCAAGGTAAATAGGTTGAGGTGTTTAAGTCTTTCAGGATACGTCTTTCCCCTTAGCCCCACAACACATTTTGTTGCAGTTCTTTGTATTCTTTCAAGGAGATTAGAGTCTCTCTTGAGTGTTGGAGGAGCCACCGTATTGAAGACCTCTAGGTGCGGCCGCACGTAGGATTTGAAAATGGTGAGGAAGAGTTCGGGAGTGAGGGCGCCAAGCTGTCTACGCAGAAAGTGTAGAATGGCGTTCGCTCTGGTTGTCATACCTTTGTAGTTGGAGCTGGTGTCCAAGGTGTCGGAGAAGTTGAGCCCCAAATCTTTCTCCATGGACACTCTGGTGATAGCACGGTTGCTCAACATGTACTGGAAGTCGGTCGTACTTGCCTCATTTTTACTGATGTGCATTACTTTGCACTTTTCCAGTTGAAGCTCAGGCCATTTTCCGACGACCAGAGCTCGAGTTGCTGCAAGTCCTTTTGTAGTGCTGCACAGTCGGCTTCTTCGTTTACCACCCTCCAAATTTTTATGTCGTCAGCGAAGAGGAGGATGGGTGAGGATATTTTGTCTGGCAGATCGTTGACAAACAGGAGGAACAGAAGCGGTCCTAGGATTGCTCCTTGGGATACTCCTGACGTCGACGGTCTCCACTCCGACCTTATTCTGTTCACTTTAGTGCAGAACTGCCTCCCTTCCAGGTACTCCTTGAACCAAGAGAGTAGGGGTCCACTTATACCAGCTGACATGATCTTGTGAAGCAGTACTGTGGGTGGGACACTGTCAAATGCTTTGGCTAGGTCGAGAAATACAACATGTACAGGTTTTCTATTATCCCAGCTTTGTGTCCAGTCGTCCCAGGCAGTTAGTAAGTTGGTGGCACATGAGCGACCACTACGAAAGCCGTGCTGAGCAGTGTGGACAGTGTTTTCTCTATTGAGGAATTCCCAGATGGTGTCAGCTACCAGGCTTTCCAACACTTTCGACACAATAGGGAGTAGGGCAATCGGCCTGTAGCTGCCAGGGTTTTTTCTGTCTCCTCCCTTGAAGATGGGTGACAAGATGGCACTCTTCCATTCTTTAGGGAGTTTGCACGAGTCTATTGAGTGCTCAAAGAGGTTGCGAAGTGGTTTGGTAAGCACCTCGGCGCAGTTTTTCAGAACCACTGGTTTCAGGTTATCGCAGCCAGGGGACTTGCCCGGACGTAGCCTAGATAGCTTCTCGAACACCTTTTTCTCTGTAATAGAGACGTGACAGAGGTATTCGTTATTTGCGACCTGGTCGGTGTCGTGGCGAGTCGGTGTGGATCTTGTGTCAGTGCTGAGTTGGGCTTGGAAGTGTGAGCTCAAAAGCTCGGCAATCTCTAGACTGCTTAGCACACTCCCGTCATGGCCTGTGACAAGATTCACTCCCTTACTGGTCGACTTTCTTCTTGACATGAAGCGGTACAGGTTTTTGGGGTTGCTTTGTAACCTCGCTGCCAAGTTTGTTTGGTAGGAAAATCTGTCGTTACGCACTCTAATGTTACAGAGATTGCGAATCCTTTTGTAGTTCAAGAAGTCAGACTCCCTGCGTGATGTAAGCCACTTGAACCAAGCCTGCTTCTTGCTCCGGATAAGCCTCTCTGTCCCACGCTTTAACCATGAGGTTCTCATTGATTGTCTGTGTGTTACTTCTGGTACACTGTGACTGATGGCCCCAGTGATTATTTTCTTCACCTCCAACCAGTGTTCATCTATTGTGAGATGAGTCCAGTCCACTGGCCATGATGCATTCATGAGGTAGTCCCTCATGGTCTCATAGTTGGCCTTGCTGTAGCAAGGGAAGGTGTTGGGCGTCTCCAGTTGCAGAGCCTCCCTAGTTATCATGGAGAAGGTGATTACAGCGTGGTCACTGAGGCCAAGGGGAGGTTGGATGCAAACATCCTCAATGAGAAGTTCATCGTTCGTCAGAACGTAGTCAAGGCGCGATGCGTTTCCGTTAGGTCCCCAGCGTGTAGCATCACCCACTTTCTCTGAGAGGCCAGCAGTCTTAATTGCATCCTTCAGCTTCTGATTGAAGGATCTGATGCGTCTCCCTTCCGTCTCGAAGAGGATGGACGGGGTGTTGAAGTCGCCGGCAATGACTACGGAATCGTAATTTGCAGAGGAAGTCGTTAAGATAGCCTTGATGATCATTTCCTTATGTGTAGGGGAGCAGGTGGGGGACCGATATATGACTCCGAGCAGGTATTTGGTACTGTGGAGAGTGAAGTAGCACCATAGGGACTCTGGGACCTGGGTTAAGGCCGTATCGCTAACCATCCTTGCCTTTAAACAAGAGTTTACGTAGATAGCCACTCCCCTCCTGCTCTATGTTCCCTGTCCCTGCGGAAGAGTTCCATGCCAGTAACATGCATCTCTTCGTCGGAGATGTCTGGCGAGAGCCAGGATTCGGTGATGAATATGATGTCGGAGTGCTGATGTGCACGCAGCGTCCTCATTTCTGCTACCTTCCCTCTTAGCCCCCTAACGTTGCTGTACATACATATTAGAGTGTGCCTGGTGAGGGGGAGGTCTGGTTGTGTATTTTCGCAGGATGAGAGCTTATGTGGTTGGGTCTACCCTCGCCAGTCCTCATAGGACTGGCATTGTTCCGTTTTTTGGTGTTTTGTTATTAACTTGGGTGGGGGCTGTGGCAGTGGTGGCTTCTTTACTTGATGTATCTAACTCACTGGTCAGCGCCTGTGTGACGACCACTGACTCCAGAGGTCTTGGTGGTTGTCGTCTCTCCTCTTGCCTTGTGGGTCTAGGCTTACTTTCACATATACGTATTGAGCCACCCATGCGATCCTTCGCATTATACCATGCCTGTAGAACGTCTGTGAGGGAGGCATATGAGTCGAACTGGACGGCGAGTAGTCTGGGATTGGGTATGGTCTTCAGGTGCGCTGGCCTTGGCAGTCTACTGACGCTGTTGGCCGGTATACTGTTGAGACCAACTTTGGTTGAGAGCCATTGCCATTGTTGGACGTCGTGAAAGTACCGATCTTTGACCGAGCGGTCACTTGGCAATTCTGGAATCCCATGTACAACTATAGTGTTGTTTCTGTTGGGATTTCCAACCGCTGACTTTCTCTCCTCCTCTCTTATTGACCATGGCTTGTCAGGCCTGGCCCGAATTTTACAGGCATTAACAACGTCCGGTTGTCGCGAGAGGAGGAGTGTGTCTTCAGCCTCTTTGGTAGTATTTAGGGACACACGTAAAGGGGGTGGCTTATCTCGGGGTGCACGGCTTCCTCGAGAAAGGCGACATAAAGTTGCAGGGAGGGGAGGGAGTCCTAGCATCTGACAGTAGTCGGTCCACATTCGGCTGTCAAACCGTTCCCTCTCGACCAACAATGAGTCTGTCGATACATCGACGTTGAACAAAATGATCGAGTTGGTCCTCCTGTGACCTGGGTTCGTTGTGGGTGGCACGCTTGACTTCCCAATGGGTTTGAGTAATTCCACTGGTTGTTTCTCAGTCACGGTGTGTGGGTGTTTGGAATGGGTTTCGTAGAGGCTTTAGCGGTCGATGTCTTTGGCCATACGCTTGACGTCCCCTGGGGCCGGGTAGGAGGTATGGAGACTTGACCTAATATGGTCCCCACGCGAGGTGGCGTGCCGGCAGCTGGAGCTCTAGGTCTGTTTCCAGGTCTCTCTGTGTTATCTTTGGTGTTAACCCTACTTTATTCGAGGGTGCTGGTAGCTTTTGCGTGGCGGAGAGCATCTCCTTCAGGCTTTCTGTGCGGAGTGCGGGCATTTTCCTGCACTCTGGACAGATGTACCAGAACCACTTGCATGGTTGTCTCTTCATCAGCTTATAGTATTGTCGGGGGACTTTGGTGTCGCAGTGGCAATGCGCCCATCGTTGACATAGGTTGCATGCAAATGCCTCATCGACTACCGAAACAACTTTGGTGCAAACACTGCAGCCATCGGGTGTCGTAATACAGCATTCCTTGCATGAATTAGGTGCTACGGATTGTGACGAACTGCTTGTGGCTGCCTTGTGCTGAAGCCTTTTACGTCGTCTTCTATTTCCAGGCATGGTATGATCCTTGCTCAAGATAGGACTAGTTTGTGACGGGCTAGTGCTACTCTGTGTCACCTGTCTGATGGCTACTGGAATTCTAGAAACATGGGTTGGCCACTTCTTTAGAAGTTCGGTGTTCTGCCCTACCTCTGTTTGTATTCTAGTACAGACTAGTGTGTTGTCTAGGGTGTTTTGGCCGTTTTTGTGCACGACCGCGTTATCCGTGTCAAAGCTTCAGACCTAGCGTTTTGGGCAGACATGTCGCTATGATATAAACTTCTTGGGAAAACAAGTAGTTAACAACAATAAGAGGGTTGAAGACTGAATGCAGCAAAAGGACAGAATAGAAAAGGGAAGATAATTTATGTTGGCTCACCTTCAGACACTTGTCACTTGATCCTCTGCTCTTGACCAACGAGTTTAACCGTAAGCTCCAGATGCGTATGTATAACCAGGAAAGATATTTCCTGGGGAATGACCTCCGAGGAGAACCGAGAGCTAAGGCAGTTTGGCAGTTGAAACGCCCAAGAACCACTGACAGGAGGTGGACCGGTTGGTTCAAAGGAATAATAATGCCAATTTTCAACTGTTGAGAAGTGGGCTGACGAATACGCAGGGGTGAGGTGCGTGGACGGACAGAAGTGCTGCAAACGTTCGATCTTTTTAGATTGAGTATTGTAAGTGGGAGTTTTTCAATGTGGAAAAATCCAAAAGCTGAGAGACGAGAGAAAACACGTCACTATTCAAGGAGCGCGCCAAACAATGGACGAGGAAATCCCCTCTGCTTCTTGCTTTTAGCTTCGGTGAGGTGGATGTTTTGTGGGTCAGTAAGTTGTAATTTGTAGAGTGAGTAGGGAGCTACGGGTTGCTGGGAAGTTTAGAGAACTGCCGTGACTCCTGTCTGTGTAGGTACCTGAAAGAGAATATTAAGGTAGTGGTAAAGGAATGAAGAGAGAAACAAGGAAGAGAAAAAAAGGGAAAAAAATAATAATGTAGGGAAGAGAAAAGGGAAGGAGAAGAAAAGAAGGGGTGAAGAGAGAAATGAGAACGAAAGAAAAGTATTTGGGAATTGCCCGAATGGTCGCGTGGGTTTGGTTCCTACAGAAGAATTAGTAGGTAATGTGGGTGTATTAAGGAGAGAGATAGTGAGTGGTAGTTAGGAGGGAGTTGGGGGGTACTGAGGTTGGTAACTACCTGAGTACGTCCGTGATAGTCCATGCGAGGTGACACAACTGTCTAATCGCCTCTTGAATGAGTCGACCGAGGGAGCTATAACGATATGTCGCGGTAAGGCATTCAATAAAGCACATACTCTTAGGGAGAAACATTTGGACCTGAGTATGGTGTTGGCTCTCTGGTGTGCTATCTTAATGGGGTTTCCTCGTGAAGATCGTTGAGTTGCAGGCAAAACTGATTTGTTTGCGTAGTCTGCCTGATGAGCGATCAAAAAAATGAGCGAGTCAAATATTTGAGAGTCTGTGAACCACTTGTCAAATAGGCTAATAAGCAGTGCAGACAGGAGTATTGTATTACATTTGCTTAACCGGTACATAGAAGATTGGTTTCAAAAGGTTGGTAACAGAAGGTATCCAATATCTTTTGACGAGCTATTATAAACCAGTTGATTTCTTCGCGCTCGCTTCTAGGTCTTGCGGAACGCTTCCAGGTCTTTGGTGGATTCCAATGCAGTAGGTCTACCCACTCGACTGCTGTAGCTCTGGTTAACCTGACGGGCCGTTGGGTGTTGTTTAGATTTGTAGCGAGTGTTGTTTGCTTGTTTTTCTTCCGAGGACTGTGGTGGAGATAGGTTCCTCAAATGTCGTGCCAGCAGACGATTGGTTGGACTGGTTGCAAAAAGGAGATCAAAAATATGTGCAGAAAAATCAAGGGAGAGAAAGTGCAGAGAGAGACAAAATAGAAAAAGAAAATGAAAAAAGGAAGAAGAATAATGTATATTTTTAGAAAGGTCAGGAAAAAGGAAACGACACGGAGGAATAAACACTGGCAGGTTCAAGGGGAATAGGTGATAGGGAGAGCTTTTGTTAAAGTTCTAGAACGTAAGTCAGAAGGAAGAAGAATAAATAACATGAAAGGACGAATGGGAATATAGCAGCTCTTTTAGTAGAGGACGGTAGCTGGAGGGGACGTCTACAGAAAGGTATAAGGTTAAGCCAAGTTCTCAGTGACAGTGGTTTTACAAAGTGTTCAGTGACCGTTGGTCGTACGGAGTTAGTAAGTCGTGTTAGCCTGGTCCACATCCCAGTTGGATGAGCGCAAACCGTGCGTCGCTGCGTAACTGTCCAACCTCTTCTTGAAGCTGTCAACAGACGGAGCAGTAGTAATCTCGACAGGCAATGCGTTCCAGTGGCCGCAAACTCACAGAGAGAAGAAATGTGATCGCACACGGGTTTTCGCTCTTTGGTGAGAGATCCTCCTTGGGCTACCACGAGGATCGCCACAGTGGCCGTTCGGTAGGATTCCACTGTTCGGATGACTTGGGTTATTGAGTATTTTGTAAGCTGTTATCAAGTTGCCACGTAATCTGCGGCAGCTCAGAGAGAAGAGCCCTAGATCCTTCAGCCTGTCCTCATAGGGTTTGCCTCATTCATACGACACCCTTTGTAGCTCGCCTTTGGACTTTCTCCAGGAGGTTCACGTCTCTTTTCAGATATGGTGGTGCAATGACGTTGTGTACCTCAAGGTGGGGTCGTATATAGGTCTTATGCAGCTTAAAAAAGAGTTCCGGGGTCAGGGCACCCAATTTTCAGTGCATGAAGTGCAGTACTGTGTATGCCCTGGGGCATCTCCTGGATAATTGGGGCTAGTGTCTGGTTTGTCAGTTAGTATTAGCCCTAGGTCTTTCCCTGTGGTGGTGTGGAAGAGTTGTGTTCCATAGAGAGAATAGGGTGCCCTCTGAGAGTCTGGGGTGCGGAGAAACTTGGCTCGGCGTTTATCTACGTTAAATGCAAGTCCATTAATATCCAGCCACTCCGCAAGTAATCTGAGATCACTTTGCAGTGCACTTGATTCTGTTTCTGACGTCACAGCTCTCCATAGCTTAACATAATCAGCGTAGAGTAGAAATGGGGAGCTGAGATTCAGTGGAAGGTCGTTCACCAGATGATGACGTCCTCCAAGTCGAGCAAACTCTGTTGGCTTTTGTGCAGAATTGTCCACCGTCTAGATAGTCCTGCAACCATGAAAGCATTTGTCCATTGATTCCCAACCTTCCTATTTTGTGAATAAGAACGGTGTGTGGAACTGTGTCAAAGGCCTTAGTAAAATGCAGGAAAATAACATGGACAGGAATTTGGAGGTCCCACTTGTCACCTGCCGCCAGAATGTTTGTGGCACGGGACCTACCCTTTCTGAAACCATGTTGTGCATCACTAAGCGCTCCCCCTCTTCCAAGTACTCCCTGAGATGGTCGTCTACCAGACTCTCCATTACTTTTGACACCATTGGTAGGGGGGCTATGGGCCAGTAGCATTTTGGGTTCTGCCTGTCTCCACCTTTGAAGATGGGGGACAGAACAGCACTTTTCCACTCTTGTGGAAGTATGTGATTGTCTAAGGAGTGTGGAAACAAGTTACACAGCAGACCGCACAAGGCACCAGCGCATTGTTTCAACACAGCCGGTCGGATGTCATCACACCCTGGTGATTTCCCTGGGCGGAGCTTTGACAGTTTTTCGAGGACCATAGCAGGAGTTACCTTTATTCCAGGTAACTCTACAGCTTTTGGTGGTGCTGAATTTCGGTCGGACAGTTGGTAATTTTGGTTTGATTGAGACGTATTGAGTTGCGTATCGAAGATGGCGCTAAAGGCTTCGGCCATCTCTAGTTCGGAGAGGTTCTCTCCGTTTAGACCTCTCAGGACGCAAGCTCCCTGGCTGGTAGACCTTCTGCCTGACATAAACCGATATAGGTTTTTGGGATTTGCTTCGGGCTTTTGGGCAAGGTTCGTCTGGAATGACCTCCCATCCCCTGTCACTCTGATGTTACATTGATTTTTTAGGGCAATATACACGGTGCGGTCAGACGCTTTTCTGGAGGTCCTCCACTTGTGCCATGCTTTCCTCTTGGCTTTCCAAAGGCGTTCGGTGCCTCGCTTCAACCATGAGGTTCGTTTCCGCGGTATTGCTGTGATTACCGAGACATTCTCAGAGACAGCCCTCTTGATGATATCTCTGACTAGTTCCCAATATTGGTCAGTCGACAGGTTGCTCCACTCCTGAGGCTATAGTGGCCCGGTCATATCCGACGGCCGTTGCTCGAGACATTACTTGCAGCAGTTGTCGGTTATCTTCCACACTGCGTTCTGTAGACGCCTCCAACCAGGAACTTGGTGCGTCCAACCTTAAATTGACACCAGGTGGAGTCTGGGAGCCCTGAAAGTAGAGTTTCAGTTGCTCGTTCACTTTTAAGGTTATCACTTATAAGCATCGCTACTCCGCCTCCTTCCTTAGACTCCCTGTCTCCCCTGAACAGACGCATACTGTCTATACTAGTTTCGTCGTCGCTAATGTCCGGTGATAACCAAGTTTCTGTCAGGACTATGATCTTTGGAGCAAGATAGGAACAGAGAAATCGTAATTCCCCCATTTTACTTCTAAGCCCCCTCACATTGCTGTAAAGACACTTGGCTATGTTTCTAACGACATGGGGTATCTTGGTGCTGGCAGACTGGAGGGAGTCGTGCGTAGTGGCGAGACTTGCCATAGGTAAGAAGCATTCCAGTGCACCGATGACACTAATCAAAACATTAGGGAAGAACTAGTATTTCAGTGAGGAGTTTCTTCTTGGCGATTTTTTTCCCAAGGCTGTTTGGCTGCAAGATTTACACATTTTTCCGATCCCTGGGAGCAGTGAGTAATAAGTTTCGCTGTTGGCTCACGATGGAACATAGTAGTAAGAAAATTGCTGAGTACATGAAAAGATAAAGTAAGTTGTGGCTGGGCTCATTCAGATGCAGTAGATAAGCGTAAATTCAACTGAGAAAGGATTCAGAAGAATTTCCCTAGACCTCTACTGCAGAGATAGCATATTAAGACCTAGAGGCTTCAAGGGAATGGAAGGCAAACCAGATATCCATCCTTCTATGTGTTTACTGTAAGAACGGTTTTGAAATTTGGGTTAGATAAGCGACAGGGTTGGGTAGTGATGATTATTGGGATATTATTAGCCGTTACTAAATCATCTCTATGTCCTCGTTATTCTGGAGGACATGTACCGAGTTATACGGGTCTTTCCAGCTTTGTTTTGAACCTGAAACCTCTGGTGGATTTGGTTACCCCCCTCTAGATGCTTTCTAGATGTGATTCGTCTTTTTTGTCTGCCAGAGAACACCGTGGTCCTGAATTTCAGTTGCTGGCTTATAAATTTGTTGAAAGCTTAGTGGAGACATATGTGGAAATCGAAATCGAGGGTACACCAAAGTTCTGACAAAATCCACAACAAAAAGTGGACATCCCTTTGCTTCCTCAAAAATAAATGGCAACCTGGCAAGAAGAATGATAAAAAATGTGACACAATTTTTCGTTCCTAGCAAGTGCGAATTCACGATGGAAAAGGAAAAATGAAAAAGTATTGACACAAACTAATCAGTCGAGCACAATGTTTTCCAGTTTCCAGAAAGCCTCGCGGTTGTTTCAGTGCAAGAGGTGGTCGTGCATCTGTATTACTAGATGGGTCGTCAAGATTGTTAATGATCGGATCTCTTACTCGTTTGCTATTTTGGGAGAAATGTAGTTTACGATGGGTTGCCTTCAGAATGGTCCGGTGTCAAACGGTTGAAATCACCAGTGTCCGGGTATTCGTTTCGATCGACCAGGAAACTAAACATGGCTCCTGCGAGCCTGGCCACGTAAGGTGTTGGGCGCAAAACTATTATGAAAGGTGCAGGTGAAGCGATCTCTCCTGTTAATTGTGTCAACGAGTTCTCTGGAAGGAAATCCAGAATCAGCTTTCTGTCCGATCCAGATACCCAGCAAGACTTGAGGCAGTGGCTTGGCCCACAGGAGTGTACTTACAGTCAAAAGTGCAGCCTTCAGCTGTCGATGGAAACTTTCTGCCGTACTGTTTTCCTGTAGATGATAGGCATTCGTTTAAAACTACCAGATACTGTGATTAGAAACGAATATTAGCTCCGATAATCGGTTATGATCAGCGGATGTTCTCATAGCTCGGATGAAACATGTCTCAAATCTTCCCCCCCCCCCGGAACCACAGAGTTACTTCATCCTCGGCCCACAGGCTCTTATAACCATGGCGTTTCTGCACGACAGGTTCCAATTTCATTGCTCCCACTCATGAGTCTGAAGTAATCATTCAAATCGTTGCAGTGAACACTACCGTACTGCTTGACTTTTCGCGCCAAGGAAGAGCTAAACCTTCCTGAAGAGGTACGCCAATTTTAATGTCTTCAACCTCAAGGTTGTCTCCGAAGGTGCACATACTTTCACTAGTTATCCATTTGCTGGGTGTGGGGACAGTCTCATAGCGTCCTCTCAAAACAAGTACGTTACAGCTGGTGGCTGCGGGCAGAATAAGTTGAGCAACATAAGGTACTGCAAGGCAGAAGTCTTTTTGTTCAAATCGGCATTGCTGCAGTTTTTAGTGCCAGTCAAGTGCCTGGTGCCCAGATATAAAAGAAACCACTCATACTTAAGAACAGAATAAACTCGTGCCACAGGCACATAATAGAAACGCGGAACCGACATGGATGCGGAATGTCAGTCAAACTATTGAATGCACCAATCTCACTCAAGGCCAAATGTAACATATAAAAGACGTGGAAGAAAAAGTTCCCGCTTTGGGAATAATGACCACATCATTTTGGCAGGTACGTGTCAGCATTAGCAAAGAATCTCGTTAAGGGGTATCCAAATGGACTTATGCTTTAGCACTGAGTATTGCAATATCCCGACGTTACTTGAGACGAAACTTTTCTTGAAGTAATCACCAAAATCCCGGTGCATCTGAAATTTCACCGTGTTGCCGAAAATTTCCATTATCAGGCCTAGTTCCCCCCCAGCTATAAATGCATCGTCAGGTTTATGAGACGCTGGACCAAGTCTTTTGCCATGACATCGTCCCAGTCACCGCGCACGTTGGTGACGAATTCGCTAGCAGTGACCACAGGATGGTTTTCCGTTGCCCACCAATCTTTCCTCTTCATGAGGAGAGCAGGGAATCTATAAGAAATATCTTGTACCGTAGCTGCAAAAGTGTTGAATGGAGGGTTTTCATCTAGCTACTCAGGTGCAGCCCATGGAATGAATACCTCACAACGGCCTCATCAACAGAGACACTTTCGGTTTTGTATAGGGATACAGTGCTGTGTTTAGATATCGTTGCTCCTATGAGAGCGGTTGGGGTGAAGAAGAATGAGGACTGACACATCCCCAAATACTTCGCAACAAATTGCGGAAACCATCTGTGCTATATCGTACCTCTAAAGACTTCCCGGTGTTGCACTCGATCTACGATACTTGTCAAGCAATTAAGACGTTGCGCGCACGAGACCCAGTGAGTGAAGAGTTAAATGCCCCCAAAAGTGCCTCTATGATACGTAGCCTGACCTTCCTCCCGAATAAACGTCTGCAGGCACTAAGAGACAGCATACTTATTGCACAACAGGGTGGTCTGCAACGGTCCCCTCGAAACTTGTGAACTGTTCGGCTAACCGCTCGCGAAATTAAGTCCCAGCGCTCTTAAACCCACCACTTTTGCACTATCTACTACAGGTTCGTGTGCCAACGTGGATTTTACCGTCAAAAGTGTCACAGAGGCCATCGCGAACTTGCGACTACCAACAGTTATGGGAACAGGCAACCTAAACTCAATTGTCATCAGAAGCAGCGGTGACGATATGTCTCTGTTCTTGCATAAGATATTCACCTCATCAGTGGAGAGTGGCGTATTCCCCACTTAGTGGAAAACCAGCCACATAACGCCTCGCTACAAGTCCGGGGACAAAGTGAACATCAATAACAACACCGGCCATCTCTAGAATTATGAAGAAAGTAATTAAGAACAGCGTCACTGATTACCTATAAACAAACGACCTAATGACAAAGTCTCAGCAAGGTCTCGCTAAGAATAGGTCCTGTGTTGCTAGCCACTGATTTATTCAACTTCAGCACTAGTGGCCGTGAGGTACGTAAGATTGTCGCTGTTCTATGCTTTGATATATCAGAAGCATTTGAAAGGTGTCTCATAATATGCTCATTTATAAACTACAATCAATTGGTATTCGTCACCTCGTACTTAGTTGGATAAACTCATTTCTTAGCTGTCATGCCCAAATCTTGAAAGTAAACTCCGTGCAGTCTGAACATAAACATACAACTAGCAGAGTTATACATGGTGGTGTCCTTGGGCCTTCGTTGTTCGTAATTTGTATCAGCAGTGTGTGCACCTGCTTCAGTGAAGGTAGAACATTCTTGTAGGCCGATGACTTGAAGGTTGTGTACGCCTGTCAGTCTCATGACTTAAGTGATACTCTGGATACTGCCGGACACGAACTAGGTGAACTTGCATCATGGTGTTCCGAGTTCCACCCTGAATTCAGCAATGACAAATGTAGTTGGTAGGCGACGACAACTATGATCTGACCCTCGATGTATGCAGAAAACAGCTACCTAGACGCTCTTCTGTGCTAGATCTTGGCATCAGATATTCCAGAAACTTAACGTTCTCGGAACAAACAGCTTATATCAGATCCAAGCCACGTAAACTCTTCGGATGCATCGTTCGTAACTTCTATAGCACTGAATCACTGGTTTTACTGTATAAAGTGTGCATTCGTCCACTTTTAGAATATTGCCTGTTTATTCTCAATGGACCTCGTAGAACGGATAAACTGGAAGCTAAAGGGATACAACCCCACCTCATGACATTAGGAGCTGACTCCAGTCTGGGCTACACATCCAGATGTAACATGCTTGGGTTAGAACCACCCCGGGAGAGGGGACTTGGACTGAACCTCATATCTTACTCCAAGTTGCTTCAGCAGCACTTGCGCCACACTGGTCAGCGAATCAGGACCGAACTGCTGGAGTGATCTGCCGTGATCTGACGTGTTGTCGCTCGCCTGTCAGCTTTTGGATTTTTCCACACTGAAAAACTTCCACTTGCAGTACCCAGTCTAAAAAGACCAAACGTTTGCAGCACTTCCTGCGCACACTTCACTTCTGCGTATTCATCAACTCCTCAACGGTTGAGAATGAGCATCAGTATTCCTTTGAACTAACCGGTCTACCCCCTGCCAGTGGTTCTTGGGCGTTTTGACTGCCAAACTGCCTTAGCTCTCGGTTCTCTTCGGAGGTCGTCCCCCAGGAAACGTCTTTCCTGGCTATACATGCACATCTGGAGCTTACGATTAAACTCGTTGGTCAAGAGCAGAGGGGCTAGTGATAAGTGTCTGAAGGTAAGCCAACATAAATTGTCTTCCTTCATATATTCTGTTCTTTTACTGTATTCAGTCTTCAGCCCCCTTATTGCTGTTAACTATTTGTTTCCCAAGAAGTTTATGCTATGGTGACATGTCTTCCCAAAAGGCTAGATCCGAAGCTTTGACGCGGATAATGCGGTCGTGCACAAAAATGTACAACAGCGCCCGAAACAACACTAGTCTGTACTGGCAGACAAACAGAGGTAAGACAGAACACCGAACTTCCAAAGAAGCGACCAAATCATGTTTCTAGAATTGCAGTCGCCATCAAACGGGCGACACAGAGTAGCACTAGCCCGTTACAAACTAGTCCTACCTCGGGCAAGGATCATACCATGCCTGAAAATAGAAAACGACGTAGAAGGCTTCAGAACAAGGCAGCCACAAGTGGTTCGTCACAGTCCGTTGCACTCTCTTCATGGGAGGAAGGCTGCATTGCGACACCCGATGGCTGCAGTGTTTGCACTAAAGTTGTTCCGGTAGTCGATGAGGCATTTTCATGCAACCTATGTCACCGATGGGCGCATTGCCAATGTACCACCAAAAGTCCCCCGACAATACTATAAGCTGATGAAGAGAAACCATACAAATGGTTCTGATACCTCTGTCTACAGTGCAGGAAAATGCCCGCACACCGCACAGAAAGCCTGAAAGAGGTGCTCTCCGCTACGCAAAAGCTACCAGTATCCTCGAATAAAGTAGGGTTAACGCCTCACACTACCGGTCTTCGTACAAATTCGTCTTTTAGAGTGAATTTTGAGAGCATTTGTGTCCACGTTCTTATATTTAACGCAAAAGAAACTGAACTGGGGCTAAGGTCTACTCCCAGCAGATGCTCATGGGCTCGAGGCAATATATCGTCAAGCACAAAATTTGTAAATCAACCGTCAAGCGTTCTCTTATCCGGCTGATTTATAAACATGGTTACTCTGAGCTTTAAGTTCCGTAGTTTTCAGTTAGATAAGCTTCTCAAACTATCATAGGTCACTCACATAAATTTGCAGACCCATGCACACCTATTTTCTACCTAATTAGGAGTAAGTAAAGTCGCCACTGATTGGTCCTCCTGTTTGCCAACGGTCCGCCAGATAAAATATCCTCACCCATCCTCCTCTTCTCTGATGACATAAAAATTTGGAGGGTGGTAAACGAAGAAGCCGACTGTGCAGCACTACAAAAGGACTTGCAGCAACTCGAGCTCTGGTCGTCGGAAAATAGCCTGAGCTTCAACTGGAAAAGTGCAAAGTAATGCACATCAGTAAAAATGAGGCAAGTACGACAGACTTCCAGTACATGTTGAGCAACCGTGCGATCACCAGAGTGTCCATGGAGAAAGATTTGGGGCTCAACTTCTCCGACACCTTGGACATCAACTCCAACTACAAAAGTATGACAACCAGAGCGAACGCCATTCTACACTTTCTGCGTAGACGGCTTGGCGCCCTCACTCCCCCACTCTTCCTCACCATTTTCAAATCCTACGTGCGGCCGCACCTAGAGGTCTTCAATACGGTGGCTCCTCCAACACTCAAGAGAGACTCTAATCTCCTTGAAAGAATACAAAGAACTGCAACAAAATCAGTTGTGGGGCTAAGGGGAAAGACGTATCCCGAAAGACTTAAACACCTCAACCTATTTACCTTGGGTTATCGCAGGAAGAGTGGTGACCTCATTATGGCACACAAGATCGCCCATCAGGCAGACTACGCAAACAAATCAGTTTTGCCTGCAACTCAACGATCTTCACGAGGAAACCCCATTAAGATAGCACACCAGAGAGCCAACACCATACTCAGGTCCAAATGTTTCTCCCTAAGAGTATGTGCTTTATTGAATGCCTTACCGCGACATATCGTTATAGCTCCCTCGGTCGACTCATTCAAGAGGCGATTAGACAGTTATGTCACCTCGCATGGACTATCACGGACGTACTCAGGTAGTCACCAACCTCAGTACCCCCCAACTCCCTCCTAACTACCACTCACTATCTCTCTCCTTAATACACCCACATTACCTACTAATTCTTCTGTAGGAACCAAACCCACGCGACCATTCGGGCAATTCCCAAATACTTTTCTTTCGTTCTCATTTCTCTCTTCACCCCTTCTTTTCTTCTCCTTCCCTTTTCTCTTCCCTACATTATTATTACTATTATTTTCATTTTTATTTATTTATTTTTTTATTTATTTATTTATTTATTTTTTTACTCTTCCTTGTTTCTCTCTTCATTCCTTTACCACTACCTTAATATTCTCTTTCAGGTACCTACACAGACAGGAGTCACGGCAGTTCTCTAAACTTCCCAGCAACCCGTAGCTCCCTAATCACTCTACAAATTACAACTTACTGACCCACAAAACATCCACCTCACCGAAGCTAAAAGCAAGAAGCAGAGGGGATTTCCTCGTCCATTGCAGGAGTGAACCGAACAACTGGAACCAAGTCCTAAGAACTAGACGCGAGAGATCAAAAACTACTAGTTTTCTACGCTCGCACTATCAATATTGGATTGGATATTGGATTCTGCCGTCAGAACTCATGGGTTAAGCAACGCATAAGCCAGAGTACCTCCGATGCTAGCTGCATCTTGTCATTCATTAGTTTCCCGAATGTAACAGCGTCCTTTATCTTTTGCAGATATACCGCTATGGGTGATATGTATTTGCAACCATGTTTAGCGTTTTCAAATGATCACCGCTGGCGAAGGGAAGCATGGGAGATTTCGCGACATTTGGTTGTTCACTTACGTGCAGAAGAAAAATCAGGGCACCCATTAATTTGTGTTGAGGCGTTCCACTCTGTACTTAATTCTAAGAGAAGGGTTGCCAATAAATCCTCACTCTTTTTCTCTTACAAACGGTAAGCTTTGGTCCTTCGAAGTAGATCGCCAGCCATTCCGAAACTTTTTAGTTTATTGAGCAGTCTGTAGTGAGGTGCCTTGTCAGTCACTCTACTGAATTTTATCAGTGACAACTGTAAGTACCGCATCATCCATGGACTTAACCCAAATTTCTTTGGTAATGAGAAGGTTTCTCAGGCTTGAGAGGCTACTGACGAAGTGACGATAGAGTGTTGCTTAGTAGGCTTATCGTAATACTTCCCCGGGAACTCCTCTCAGGATTTTTACTACAGTACTACTCAAGCTTATCTGTCTGTAATTTGATGTCTCATAAACGTGACGCTTCTCTATAAGAAATGCGCGAGTAAAAGTTATTCATCAACAGGATGATTTTTATCCGGTAAAGTAATAACATCCTGTTGCTTATGTGAATCCAAGTATTCGCCACAAGGTTTACCCCACTGGGAGCCTTCAAAGCCGTCAGTATTGTAGTATAATATTCACGCGACGGTTTGGGAAAAAACAATAACAAATTAATAAACTTATAAACTGATTATTCACAGGAAAGGAAACGTGGTTTCAAAAGATTGTCTTGTTTTCAGTACCCAGCACTTCAAATGAAAAACTATGTAAACCAATAAGATACTCGAGAATCAAGAAAGATCACAGAAGAATCTCATACCAAACTGAATAAAAGTCGATCTATTTTCTGCAAGAGCACCATCGTTATCACAAGAATCATAAGAGTGAAATAGCTCAAATAAATCTTATTGTTCAGGGCTAAAATCAAAGTTTGACATTTAGAGTAATTGGTTTAAGGTCGTCTAAGGAAAGTCCTTGATCATTAGTCCATGAGATGGATAGTCTGATGATAATATGATAGAAAGAAGGCGAACGTTAAATTTCATAGGTCATAAGCATATCTAACATAGTTTGTTGAGTCAAATGAAATAAATCATACTGAAATATAAGAAAAGGAAAAAGGCTAACACATAACACCATGAGGTATACAAGCTTTAGCAAATAACTAAGTAAGGAACACTACTTCTTTTCAGTAGGATAAACGTTAAACAGGTTTTTGACCCGGGTTTCATCATATGCTGTGACAGGTTCATTCGAAAAAGGAGCCGAAAGAATAAGTCCAACACAAAAAGGCACATTGAAAAAGCATGACACTCTTGGTTTCACTACGAGTAGTATTACGAGATAACTCAGTGATAAGATCCACAGTATACTTTACATAAGCATAAACTATCTCAAAGCCTTAGGTGAAGAGTGTCCTCCAATTCTGATCAGGTTTGCTTCATTGAAAAATAAACATTCATATAGCATTCGTGACAGCATTTTACATAACGGTCAAATATATTTGTAAGATGGGTCTTGTTGTGTTTCTATTACGTAACACGACCAGACTTAAACTAATGTGCGCTAGTACCCAACTGATCAGTACCTTACCTACGTGTAAGTACTGAAAATAAAAGACAATTTGGAAATTGGCATTCATCATGGAAAATACGCTAACACATTAAGACGTACTCATACTAACAGTTTATTTATTAGTCAGAGAATAAGAGGTTGAATTAGGGGAAGAGTGTTAACTTATCTGTTTATTGATGACTAAGCCAGGAACTCTGAGTCATTGGCTGACAATCAGAACAAAAAAGACGCAAAAGCGGTGAATGTCAAAGTGTGGATGCCTATACACCGAAAAAACTTGGAAAACTAAAGTCACTCAACGTCGTCGAAATGATTATTTAGCTGTTATTCGTATATTTTAAATGCTTGCTTATCTTTTCAACTGGGTATTCCTCAGCAGCGCGCACCCGTTGCCCTGCCAGGGATGGGCGCGCACTGCTGAGGAGCCTCATGCTAGGAAGCGACAACTGCCTAGTGCTCCCAGGTTTCCAACGTTCCTCCAACTGATATCAGTCCATGATCAATAACAACTTGGTTTACTAGTTCTCTAGTTACTAGCCGGTCCTAAGCGAGGGTAAAAAGGGAAGGTTGGGCGTAGGGCTAGCAACCCTATCCCGTAAAACCAATCCAATCACTATAGAAACTTCTAAGCACAAAGAAAATATAAAAAATGAAAACAATAAATCCCTACAAACCCTCAAATTAAAATTATTTATTCGTTACAAGCCTGGCATTATTTTGGTGCCAGGAAGGTGCACTACATCTTCACCTTTTTTGCTGGGACAAGATTTCAAAACAGTTTCTTTTACTTTGTGAATGGTTTATCTGTTTTCTCAGACTGTCATTAAGAAGCCATTTTATTTTATCTATCATTACTGTATATAAAACAGGCATAATCTGGTTATCAAAGTTTACTAATGGCGCTAGTTGACCGGTATGATGCATGCCATAGTCATTTATGAAGGTCAGATAGACTGTGAAACTAGTACGAGTCTCATAACCAGTGGACATGAAGAAACTATCAAATGAATCACAAGATCCTATAGTTAATGTGGATTACTCACTGTCTGAATATATCCTGTAACAAACAACCAGTAACCAGTTAACGTTAGAAGGAAGTACTTGACAAAAGATCTAGCCTTAACTGACACAATGCAAATAACTGGTTAGTCAACTGTACAAGTAGACTCTTGTCTATCAGAAAGACTGTAAGATGAAGGTAAACACAGTTTTATAGCGGCAGTCTTTTGTTCCTCAGAACGAACTCAAAGAGCAGTAGTCGGACTATGGATTTCCTTGAGAAATAAAATTGGTGCGACAAAAACATTGATCTGCACAGATCTAATATTTGACAACCACTAACAGAACTTGGAATTACAGAAACTGAAATATTCACGAATGACTGACAACTAGCTGTCTAGAATAGAGTAGAGAACTCTGTTTTATTCAGAAGAAATAGGCACGGGGTTGTAGCTACAGCCTGAAGCCTCGGCAATTCATCAGTCCAAGCCTGATCTTTGCATTCAAAAGAGATACCTTTAGTCTCTGAACTTACCTTTGTCATAACTTCTGCAAAACATTTTATTTATCAATTTATTTATTTTAGTTAGCAACTTTATATTATCTTCCTCACTTTCTCTTTCTCTGTTATTGTTGATTTCGTCAGGACTGTCCCAATTTTCTTACCTGTTCCATCACTTCGTACATCATTGTGTAATCATCCTGTAATTACCTTGTATTGACCTTTCAGTCACTACATTGTAATCCTATAACCTTTTGTTGACCTTCTAGCCATAATCACTTTGTAACCCTAGTTACAATTTCTGACTATCTTATGTTGACCTATTAGCCACTTATGGAAACATATTTTTGTTGTAACTATACGTACATATGTACAGCTTCTAAAAATGATTAGCTGAGAAGAAACGTTTCTTCATTGAATTATCTTTTGGGTGGTTTTCAATGACCTAGTAATAGTAGTTCACTTTTACTAGTAGGAGACCTACAGTCCAAGCCTAATATTTAAGAAGTCGTAGCTTTAGGGATTTATGCTTGCTTGACCGCATACTTCTATTCATTTCACTTCCTCTGCTTCGTTTAATAAATCAGTTTCAAAGCCTCCAGTTGAAAAAATATACAGATGTGCTTGACGAGTAAGTTATACGATTTGGAGACATAAGTGAATTATTTAAATAATATCAAACAAAGAAACATGATGGAACATATGCGATGCGAAACTTTTGATAGCCAAAAGCTTATGCAGACCAGTATTAGTTTGAAAATAGGTTCAGGTATAATCGAAAAGTCAGAGTAGTATTCATCATGGATTGATATCAGTCGAATAATCAACTACAAACTTGGAGTACTGGATAGCTGGTCCATCTTATTACTTGACTTTACAGCATTGTGCATCCACAAATCAACAAGGGGTCGAAGGCAGAAACATCAGGTCTTGTAGCGAGTACATTACCATTCAGCCACTAGATTGTAATCTAGTGGTTCACATTTTCCCACATCTGTCAATTCGAAATGTAGGGTGACTACTGACCAGTGCCATCTGCCAGCATTTTTCCTCTTACCCTACTACACAGGTCATGCCTTTTAATCAGAACTCCAGCAGATCAACCTAGAATGTAGCTACTAATAACAACTTGGAAGTGATTCAGTTGGTGGTGTCAGTGACTGGCTGATTCCAAGATGACCTTCATCGTGGACTGAAACCAGTTAGACAACCAGGTTTTCATTGGTTCTCCGTCTGATGTTAGTCCATGATGAATACCTAGTAGAAACCAGTCAATCCCCACAAAACCATCAACTGAATGGTAGTGAAACTCGGTGCTCACTTGTACAAGTATTTCGAGTATGTTTTTGAATTAAGTAAAGCTCAGTTAACGGTTGACATTCATTCATCTTCGTTCAGCAAATGCATAACCTTTTCACTCTTTAATTAACTCAATTCTCATTTCAGAGATGTCATGTCACCCTAGGTCTTTCTAATACTCTATGACTGTTTGTGAAACTTTCTCATCTAATACTAGGGAGCTCATCACGCATTCGTATTACATTTTCTCCTTGTTATCTTCTAATGAAGGTGGACAAGACTACTCATGTAAGAAGACGGTAAACGATGTCAACACAGTCAACTGACATGAAAATGATTTTAAGAGCTGGAAATTTTTCGTTTCTACTTCATTCTTCGTGTGGTAATAAACAATAGACAATAATTTGTACGAAATTATTTAGTGTCTTATATAAAACGTATTTCATGTTCGTTTTGTTAATTATATTAATTGTAGAGTGTCATTAAATTGTCTTTATCGAGCAAGTATTGCTTAAGCAGATCTTGTTTTGGTGACTCACTTGGATTCTATTACACTTGTAGTCTACAACTTCCAAGTATTTTCCAACTCCTTATGTCCATCGGGTTGTTACTTATCGGTTTGACTATCTAAGATAACCGTGGTTTGGCAGACTTATAGCTCAGTCGGTAGAACACCTGACCGGTAACCCAAAGACAACCGATTCTTATCCTGCAGCGATCCAGATTTTCACTTTCCCCTTCAACTATCATCCAGTATGAAATTGTTAATTGTTTAAATGCAGAATCATCTCTTAGTATTTTCCGTACTTTTTACTATATTGTTAGTCTTGTCTTTTTGAAAACTGCTATTTACCACCTACATCAACCGATTTAATTCTTTCCGAATTAGCCACAATATTTAGGTTTCAGAATAAAATATACAAACAAACAGAAGCAGTTGCCATGGGATCACCAATATCCCTTATTCTGGCTGACATATTTATGGATAGTTGGGAACGGATGGCTGTAGAAAAATCTAATCCGGCTCCAAAAATATGGTTTCGCTATGTAGACGACACATTTACAGTGTTGAAATCGGAACATATACATAATTTCTTCACACATAAATTCAGTAGTTAACGCAATCCAGTTCACCTATGAATTAGAAAATAGCAAAGGAGAATTAGCGATGTTGGATTGCCGAATAAAAGGAAACAAGATGGAAGTTTAGACACTAGTGTCTACAGAAAACCTTCACATTCAAACCGTTACTTAGACTTCAAATCGTCTCACCCCATATCAGTTAAAGTTGGCTTAGTAAAGTGTCTAAGTAATAGGGCCAAAAACTCACTGGTAAAACAGAAGATCTAAAACAAGAAACCAGATACATTAAAGACGCCTTAATCATCAACAATCACCCTTCCAAATTAATTGATAAGCTCCTTAGGAATTGTAAGAAAAATACCAGTAACACAGTTATCAATAGTAGTAATAACAGCAACAATAATAGTAATAATGATGTTAATAATATTAGCGGCAATACTGTGAATTGAGTATTCAAAACCTCCACAGTATTACCATGCAAAGAAGGCACCTCAGAAACACAACGTAAAATTACCAGTAAGGCTGGGATTAAAGTGGCATTTAAACCTACAAACTCACTTCGAAATACCATATTAGATTTGTTTATTTGATATATAACGCACAGTGATACAGTATCGTTTACTTGATTACGTCTCGAGCATAAGTTATTGCTCATAATCGCATCAATGTAATCACACTTCTTTCGATATCTGATTTTATAGTCCTGTCACCTGATTTTTCTTTGTTCTTTGTTTTTTGATTGGTAGTAAAGTTTTCCACATCTCTGGTATAGATGTTGTGTCATTCGTACTGCATATTTGAAACAATTAGTCCCTTTAATAAATTTCGACAACGCTATAAGAAGACAAAGATTATCTGAAAAATGTGATGTATTTGCGCATTACATTTCGAACAATCTGATCACACATTTACTTGTCAAGTCAATTTATATATGAAAATTAAAGGTCAAATATAGTGAAAATGAAAAGGTTGTGACACTAGTCTTGATAATATAATCAGGTAAGGATTACCAAGGTAAGTTAAGTGAAACAACAAATTGTTTTTGTACACACAGCGGGGGATTAAGTTCACGAATGGCTAACGCTTCGGCAAACTTCAGTATGTCATATCAAATTTATCAATTTTTGTAGTTCAGTTATGATTAAAACGAAGGTGGAAGCTAAAGAAAAGTTATTGAAATCGTGTATCAGTGACCTTCACATAGAGTCATTTCCAGTAAATCCAGATAAACATGTGACGAACTTGTCTTCAGTTGAACTTTCGGTATGTGAGAAAGAATCTCTTTCCCTTGGATTTAATTTTTCTGTCCCATACCATCATAACAATGATTTAGCCGTCGATGCCCATTTCGAAAATTTATATGATCAGTTAACTTCTCTAGTTCCTACCTCTTCGGATAACCAGAGTTGGTTGAAGGCTAAACTAGTTGATATAGCCCATCAATTCCATAACCCAGGTCCGAAACAGAGATGCATTTTAACTACGCAACACTTCAAGTCCCTGAAAAACTTACAGAGGAATCCTGATGTGATAATTCTTAAGCCTGATAAAGGATCAGGTGTTGTGTTGATGGACAAAGTAGACTACAAAAATAAAATGTTGTCTATTCTTTGTGATGAAACTAAATTCTTGGCAGATGTTCCGTCAGAGGATATAAGAAAATTAGAAAGAAAAGTAACAACTAGTCTAGTTAAACTCCTTAACACGGATGTCATTGCTAAAGCGGAGTTTAATTCCTTGAAACCCATGGGATCTAATTTCCCAAATCTATATGGACTTCCAAAAATTCACAAAATTGATAATCCACTACGCCCAATATTGTCAATGTGTCAGTCTCCCACACACAAATTGGCGAGATGGTTAGCCGAATTACTGAGCCCGATTCGTAATGATTTATGTAAGTATTCACTGAAAGATACGTTTGAACTTGTTGATTATCTTACTGATTTGAATATTAAAAATAAGAAAATGTATTCTTTTGATGTTAACTCTCTGTTTACAAATGTGCCTCTAACGAAGACAATTAATATTCTTTGCGACCACATATCTTCGAATTATCCTTCTTTCCCTATTCCTTCAACTTATTTGAAAGAACTCCTTTTATTATGTACTGATAAGGTTCATTTCACTTTCGAAGGTGAACACTTTCGGCAAATTGATGGTGTAGCCATGGGGAGTCCATTAGGACCGTTATTAGCTGATGTATATATGTCACATACTGAACTAATGGCTCAAGATCTAATCACCAATGTCACACTCTATAGAAGGTATGTGGATGATATCTTTGTAATATGTGACACAGATGAGGATGCCAAGAGGTTGTTAAAAAGGCTTAATACCGTACAAGACCATATCAGTCTGACATGTGAGGAAGAAAAAGACCATCAACTTGCATTTCTTGATATACTCTTGTGCCGGAGGGAAGATGGATCTATAAGACGATCAATATATAGGAAGCCTACTTGGACAGGACAGTATTTGAATTTCCATAGTTTTTGTCCGATGAAATATAAGAGAGGCTTGGTAAGATGCTTGTTCAATAGAATCCAACGTATTTGTACATCTGATACGATGGATGATGAGAATAAGTTTCTGACAGACACTCTAGTGGAAAACGGTTATCCATTACAGTTTGTCAACCATTGTAAAAAACAGTTGACCCCAAAGCCTACAGTTTCCTCGGTCCCGAAGAAAAGCATATTTCTTAAAGTACCATACAGAGGGGAAACAAGTAGTATGATATTGAAGCAGAGATTAAAATCTGTTATCAGTAAAACATACTATGCAGCTCAGCTTATCATTGTTGAGACGACAAAACACCTGCTTCACCACAAACCTCAACCTCGCACAAATGATTACATCACATCCTACTGTGTTTACCAATTTACATGTATGTGTGGGCACACATACATAGGGAGGAGTAATCGTTCAATGCAGACTAGGGTGGGTGAACACATCCCCAAATGGCTAGAAAAACAGTTTAACACACAAACTTTGATAAGTGCAGGTGACAGACATCCATCGTCATCTATAGCAAAACATATTATTGAAATGAATCACAGGGTTAATACGAAAACAGCGTTTAAGATATTATACAGGAATAATCAGGGGCGCATACTGAAGTTTGCCGAAGCGTTAGCCATTCGTAAACTTAATCCCCCGCTGTGTGTACAAAAACAATTTGTTGTTTCACTTAATTTACCTTGGTAATCCTTACCTGATTATATTACCAAGACTAGTGTCACAACCTTTTCATTTTCACTATATTTGACCTTTAATTTTCATATATAAATTGACTTGACAAGTAAATGTGTGATCAGATTGTTCGAAATGTATTGCGCAAATACATCACATTTTTCAGATAATCTCCGTCTTCTAATAGCGTTATCGAAACCTATTACATGTGTTGGGTGTGGATTCGATGATTCAGTAATTAACCTTTCTCTCCACCTAGCTATATTAGACTTAAGTACAGTGGTTTTGTCCTACCCTATCGTGTGGTTGTGTGTTAATGAATGTAATGCAATGGCCGAGTGTTTTTCTAGATTATTGATCTTACTGGTTCTTATTGGTTCTATCGGATCTTTTAGCCGACAAAGCTTACCTCTAAGTGAGTTTTTTGGTTTAAATGCCACCCTAATTCCAACCTTGTTGAGAATCCTACATGTGGTTTCTGATGTTCCTTCATTGTATGGTATCACAATAGAGGTGTTGATTTCCTTTCTACTTATGTTGTCACTATTATTTGTATTTGTATTACTGTTATTATTTTGCTTTTTATGTGTTTGTGTGAATTTCTTAATAATATGATGGAGATAATTATTAGCGCTTCTTTTATGTATTTCAATTCCTTATTTAAGTCCTTACAATGACTAGTGAGTTTCTTAGCTCTGTTATTTAGACATTTGAGTAAATCCGCTTTAACTGACACTGGATGAGATGACTTGAAGTCTAGATATCTGTTAGAATGTGTTGGTTTGCTATAGACGGTAGTATCGAAACCACCATCTTTCTTCGTTTTATTCTGCAATCAACATAGGTAATTCTCCTTGTTCATTTTCTACTTCGTAAGTGAATTGGATTGCGTTAACTACTGAGTTTATGTGTGTCGAGAAACTGTTGATATGTTCCGATTTCAACACTGTAAATGTGTCATCCACATATCGCCACCATATCTTAGGTGTCGGATTACATGTTCGTAAAGCCATATCTTCCGAACTATCCATAAATATATCTGCTACTATAGAGGAATAGGCTTTGTAGGTTAAGAGATCCTATTGACCCCAATTGAACAGGATAACTTAGTTTACCAAATCCTTTGCAACGATTGCGAGGTCAAATACATAGGTCAAAGTAGTCGACCAGATCAGTAGGCTATCGGAACACAAAATTGGTAGATCCTAGTAAGGTAAGGAATTTAGAAAAAAGCTCAGCCATAGCTATGCATGCGATAACACAACCACACAATAGGAAGGGACAGGGTGAAAATTCTTTAACATAACAGGGTGGAGGGAGAGATTGATAACTGAATCTTTGTTTGTCGAATCAACACCTAACACATGCAACAAGAATGACTCAGCACCTGTTCCGGATACATGGAAAATCTTACTGCTCATCTCACAAAGAGATGAGGAAATTAGGACTATATGAAGGGTATCTCAAAGTTGTGTAGTTATCTTGATGTAACTATGGACAGTAAATTATGTCCGAAACGTAATCCAGTAAACAATACTGTTACACTGTGTGATAAATCTAATAAATTAATAAAAATGGAATTATATTCTACCACAGTGCACAAGTTTTACTCTTATAAAAATGTTTGTAGTTTACCCAATTATAACCACTCAGTGTTTCACCGATATAGTCTCAGTAGCCAACATAGAAAATCATGTTTCAATAATCGAATGATTACAGTTCAGATTGTGATTGTATACTATCATGTAGCCTGGAAGTACAGAAATTTGTTGTTAAGATAAAACTAATTTCTTAAATTAGAAATTCCAGTCACTGATAGATTCCTTTTTTAAACCATCTACAGATTTATTCTAGTAACAAACCGTATGCGAAAGAAAAACAATCTGCAGTTTAAGAGTAATCTGCAACAAACTTTTCCAGTCGTATACATGCGGTTTCTCTCTTTGAATCAAAGTCTGTTCAACATTAACATGCAGACTACAACGTATTTCACTTCTAAGTTATGTACACAAATGTCTCTGAAAATTATTACTGAATCTTTTTGTGGTCCATCATACTCCTGAATACTGAAAGTTAATTTATTGAGAAGTATTTTGTCAATACACCTACTTTAAGTAATCTCTACCTACAAGTCTGTGTAAAATATTACCTTACAACACTGATCCTTCAGTGAAGAATAGAGGGGAAAATGTTAGTATATCTGAGAGACTGTTTTCGATCAAGCTACTGAATTGAGAATAGGAAGAAAGTAATAAGTTTTTCTATATGCATGTGTCTAACGTGACCAGTGATTAATTAATACATAGATTTGTATGAAAAAGAATATCTCGGATAAGTTAATGATTAAGCAAATATCGAAAAGTCAGACTTCAGTCTATTCCTTATTTCACAGTGAACGTGATCAGTAATGAATGATACTTTCAGGAGTCAAAATATCAGCTCCAAACACAACAATTAAAAATATCAATGAGAACTAGAAAAGCAACAGACTCATTATAATTATCAGAGTGTGCAAGTGAAAATACAGACCTATAATCCAACCATTTCTCGGTTTATCAATGAAAACGAATAACTAACATAAGAACAGTGATCAAAATAATGAAATGAATAGGTTTATTTGGTATATAAGATAATGAATGACTTCAGAAATTGTTCTTTGTTTCAGGAACACCTTATCTTGGCGAAAGATCTTCAGTTTGATTAAAGCAGACTACTGTGCTTGGTTTTATAATGATCACCAGCCATTCATATTAAAAGTGACTCAATAGTGAATCTTGAGGATACCAGAATGAATTTGATTCAATCATCCCTGTGGTTTATAAGACAATAAGAAGACAAAAATGTCAGTGATCCTGAACAATCACTAAAACGTAGATCACTAAATCACTGGTTTCATATGAAAAATGTAATCCAGACATTGAGACCAAATGAAGGAATATCTGAAGATCATTGAAAAGTTTACCTTAAAAGGTTTGGGAATAAAAATTTCTTGGTCTGACCCAGGATAGGGTTTGAATCTAAAAAGAAAAGGATAGTTTGATCAATTTGTAAAGGAGTTTGGTTCTGTGAACTAGATTTGGCCATGCAAGCCACTGATGAGCTCGGTCCAGATGAACGAAATGGCTATCCAGTGTTTAAGTCACTCTGACCTGGTTACCGAAATCTATAGGTCAGCCTGGGTGGTTTATAGCCACTCATGTAATTCAGTAGTATATTTTAATGGCATCGGTATTCGATAAAGAGTATTTGAAGCACTTCTCGAAACCTTTTAGCACTTACAGATAAAATCACTTACACACTTACACATAACTTACACATAACTTAAAAAACGTAAAACTACCATTATATCCCAGAGTTTGAGAAAATATTATACCATCCGTCAAATGCATAATTTTGATCAGTTTTCAATATTTGAAGAATAATCAGAACAAAATAGTAAAAAGGAATAATGAATTCCATCACAGTCGACAGTTAAAAGGGGAGGCTGTAATCGAGGCAAAAAAGTCGTCTAGTGAACTCAGAACACAGTGATCATAGTGGATTTGATGGGTGAGATCGCAACTTTACACTAGTGATATAAGTAGTTTGAAGATAAGTGAACAGATAAACTTAGATAACTCATAAAAGTGACTTTTTAGATGCAAAAATGAAATGTTCTTCCTACAAATTAACTTAACAAAGGGTAGAAAATCGACTATTGATAACAGTATAGGTCATGGAATGAGAACAACACTGATAGTTAAAGAATGGTCCAAAATATCAGAACGCAAGAAATCGTGATGATACTGATAAACTAATGAACAAACTTTTCACTAATTAGTGATTTGATTTTTAATTAAAAAAAATAGTAGAATTCATTCATATCAAGTAAAACTTCAGTGAACTTCAAGCTTGTGAAGTGGAATCATATGCTAAGATTTCTTCACTATTTCACACAATTGGTATTGCATATAGATTGAAACTGGTTCTGTTTATCAATTTTCACTAGTAATGAACATAACTGTTAGAGATTCTGGAATATTTTACTGTTTTGCTTCCATTACACTTTTATGGTTGCATGTAGCGTTGGCGCCTTCTACTTAGCTCGCAGTGGCCTACAAATTTGAGCCAGTTTCTTGGTAAGCTAGATTTCCTCTGCCCTATATTGATATGTGTATTAGCAGTGTTCAGAGATTTACATCGTTGAGCATATGAAAGTAGTATGATTACCTTGAATGAATTATTATGTATTATTTTTCCCTTTGGGTTCCTAGTGGAACACAAGGCTTCAGTAGCACGCCTCCATTGCACTCTCTTCTCTGCAGTCTCATCAACCTCGCTCCACGACGCTCAAGGACTTTCATTTCTTCCCCACACGATATCCTCCATGTCACCCTTGCCTCGGACGCCCAACTCATAGTTTCTGCTTTGGATTCCACTCTATGGCCTAACGCGTAATGTCCCTAATCGGCCTTCTCAGTGTATGTTCAATCCATTTCCACTTCCTTCTGCATATTTGTTGAGTGATAGATTCTTAGTTGGTTCGTTCCCAGAGTTCTTTGTTACTTATTCTTTATTGCGATCTGATCTTCAGTATCGAGCGTAGGCAGCTATGATGAGTGTCTGTAGTTTGTTGGAAATACTTTTCGTGACGCGCCAAGTTCTGAACCATCATATAGGAGCACTAACTTGACATTGGTGTTGAAAATCCGGATGTTGTTCACGTTTTATTCTGAGTGCAGTAGATCTCTTCAAATTAGTGAAATTCTTGGAATAAGTAATAGCAATAAATTAATCCAGCATATACTGTATCACTGTAATCTATAACAAATAAACACTATAACACAGAGTTACATTCTGCCGAAAGTATTTTCCTTTTCTGAAATTTCTTATTTCTTCAAGGAAACAATCGATTCACTGATAAGTCAAATTAACTAGTCTCTTCAGGTTAATTATTTGGTAAAAGGTCATCATATACTAATTTTTTTTTTACTCTTAGTAATCACTTTCTTCCTTTGAATTTTCAAAGTATTTTTATCTCTTACTTTTGTTCCAGCGGAGAATATTATAATTCTGTAAGTTAACTTTGAAATAACTTGTTGTGAATAATATTTCAACAAGATCAATATAGTATGGGAATTCATATCGAATATGCTACAGATCTTCACACTTTTTAGCTTCCATTTATGTTCCAAGGGAAGACTAGCTGCAATTTAAGCTTTTTCCCGTGCATAATTTATATTTTTGCATTATATGCAGTACATATTTGTTTCGTCTAACTAGTTAACCTTAAAATTTTTTCCTCTGCTATACAACATGTATTCTGCTTTCATTATCAAGTTTGCTTTTCCACAGGCTGTTGTTGACACCAGTTGCATTAAACAATTTATACTGATCTATATCATTTGTACTGCTATGCTTCACAGAATCCACGACTAAAATATATACAATGATAATAATTCATTTATTCGGTATGCATCGGAATATCACATACCTTATATTGTTGTACTCTGAAATTCACTCATATTTAAACAAACCTTTTACTTTGAAGTTTTCAAGTCACAATAAATGAAATGTCAATAACTAATGGATTAAAAAAGTTTTGAGATTACTGTCAGTTCATGATAAAAACCATCTTTGAACTGAAATCCCTAATTAGTTGAAGTCACCTTACAGTTTTACAGCTTTTTACCTTTTAATGTAGTTAGACAGCTTAGTTTTTAATTCCCTTACGATAAATTATGCAGTAATTATTTACAACTTGAATGACGTCAGCATTATATACACACAAATTGTCCCCTACTTTACGTGTATGAATAAACTTATACCCATCCACGATGTAGCGTCACCATCACCCAAGGTCTTCAGTTGGCATCCGCTTCATTTCCGACTGGTTGACCCCACAGGTCACGCCTTCTCATAAGAGCTTCGCGATATCCTTATGGTGCTCATTGGTGACTTGCTTCCAGTTGGAAGTGAAGCGCATGCCAACTGTAGACCTTAAGCGATAGTGGCGCTATATCATGAATTGACAGAGGTTGGAAACTGTGAACCACTGAAAATCGACCCAGTGGCTGTATGGTTAACCCATTCACCGTGAACCCTGAAGGTCCTGAGTTCGATCACTAGCCGGGTTATGGGTGCTACTACCGATGAGTCTCATACTAGGACGAAACAGCTGTCCATGGCTTCTAGATTTTCAATGGTCCCCCAAATGATGTCAGTTCATGATGAATACTACCTCTAAATTAAAAATCCCCATTCATCTCAAAAATACAAAAACTTATACGTTTGAAAAAGCATTTGTTTTGATTTCAATGATATAAGTTGCTCTTTTCTCAAGTTTGATTTGAGCAATAATAAAAATGAAAAATTCAAGACTATTTGAAAAACACTGGAAGTTTGTAAAGCTGATACAGCAATCCGTTATTAGAATAATTAGAGCATGAGTAAGTGGTATCATTTCGATAATTTGAACAACATATCAAAGCCTAGGTCTTTGCAACAATAATATAAGCCTAAAGTTTTGAGCATAAAATTAAGTGAGAAGTTCTACGTAAGCATAAAAAATGTCAAACTAAGGATATTGTTTGATAATTCTAGTAAGCATTTGTGTCAATCACAGTGATTTGACAATATACTTTCTTGTAAACTTATCTGCCTTAAAAAAAATGACATTTATTGATTCCAAGTTAGTAGTAATCACGGACTGTTGTCAGTTGGAGAAACATTGAAAACCTAGGGACACTATACAGCTGTTTCATTCTAGTATAGGACTACTCAATAGTGTGCAAACCCAGCCTCACCAGAGATTGAACCTGGGACCTTCAGACTACATGGTCACTACCTCAACATTAAGCCACTGGATGCCCCATTATACCGAGAACTGGCGGAAATAAGAAACTGCGAACTGTTGAATTCCCACACAGTGGCTCAATTATGAAGTGACAGATGCGGAGTCCAAAAGTCCTGAGTTCGATCCATTTTTCAGTCATGGGGGTGCACTACTGAAGAGCCCAATACTGAGGCAAAACATGTTCATTGCTCCTAGGTTTCCAATGATTCTTCATCTGATCTCAGTCTATGATAAATATCACCTTGAAACCAATCGTATGTGGTATAAATTCAGTGTAGGTATCAACCTTCTAGATGACTTACTTAAATGGCAAAGGCACAATGACTGTGGTTAATGCAGAGTAGAAAGCCCTGATATGATAGACTATCTAATTATTATGGTGCTGAACTAACTAATATTCTGTTATTTTATTAACATCCTAACTTTTGTCGAAACGTTTCTGATTTTTACAAGCTTAGATAATAAAAGTTATGACAATGTGATTTGAAGGCTTGCAAGGATTTATTTATTGATTTCAGGTTTGTATTCCCCATAGGTGCACCCTGTTTAAGAGTTCTATACAACAACGAAACAACCATTCAGTGTTTCTGTAACTGATGTCACCCCATGAAGAGTTATTATCATCATTATTATTTGTCCTTTGGGTTCCTAGTGGAACATAGGGCTTCAGTAGCACCTCACCATTTCACTCTCTTCTCTGCAGTCTTTTTAACCTGGCTCTACGACTATCCAGAAGCTTTCATTTCTTCCTCACAAGATCTCCTCCACGTCACCCTAGGATGCCCAACTCTTTGTTTCCCATTCGGCTTTCACCCTAAGGTCTGGTATAGCCTGGCGTGTGATATCCCCAAACCGTCTTCTCAGTGTATGCCCAATCCAATCCATCTCCACTTTATTCTGCATGTTTGTTGGGTGATGGGTTCCAGGTTGGTTCGTTGCTAGGCCAGAGTTCCTTGTTGCTTATTCTTATTATTCTGGGTATCTGATCTTCAGTATCGTGTGAGCGTAGGCGGCTTGTATGTAGTCATGGGACCAGGTTGAAAAGACTGCAGAGAAGAGAGTGAAATGGTGAGGTGCTACAGCGAGTAGTAACCTGAAGTCACTACAATATAATTTCATAAAGATACCAGGACATTCTCAGATGTTAGTTTACTCCTAAGTATCTTATCACATGACAACATTTTGATAAAAATAGTTGACGATGGAACTCAAAAGAAGGACTGGATTCATTTCATTTAGTCAATTACTTAATAAATAAATAAGTAAGTATGCAAAAACAATACCTTCAGTAATCACTTCCACATCCACACCATCTACATCAATCATTAATAATCAGAGTAAAGCGAAAGTTATCACTTAATTATAACTTTCAGTAAATTTTTCCGCCAACCAAAGATTGAGTGTTTAAACAAGACAGAATACCTTATAAAGTTAACAGGTATAAAAGGCCATAACCACCATACATTTCAAAGGAAGTCGATTACAAGTTGGGCAAAAAGTATCACTATAAAGTAATAATATCAACATCTGTCTCTCTAGACTGCCAGTTAGGTTTCTTTATGAAAATATATTCCCCGTAAAGTAGTTCAAAGGGACGTTAAAAATGAATCTGATCCGCTCAGGAATGATGTGACCAAGTGAACTATATTTCTTTTATTATCAAGCAAGATATTTGACGTGCATCTGACCAAAATTATTACACCTGTCAAACGATTATGTTAAAGCAAAAGTTACATGTCAGTGATGCTGCATTCAACGTTCAATATTCAAATGCCTCTCGTAACATTCGTAATAAGTTAAACTTTCAAAAAGGTGTATTTTTGAGCACTAAGAGACAGCCATGTAAATGCTTTATTATCTGAAACTGGATTTTACACATTTTATGTACTCGAAATCACATTTAACTAGATGAATAGACACTAAGTGATGTAGATAAATAGCGTTTCAAATAAAATCTTTGACTATTATATGAACCTTATTTGGTTGAGTTTTCAGCAATTTAGACAGTCTATCAGCGAATTAAGATTTCGCTGAACAGATATGATAGAAAACAGTTGTATTATAAACAAAGAGTGAGGGGAAACCCAGATACTGTCATATTGAGAGGGCGGTAGATTGTCAATTTACATGAGATACACCAGTCACATTTCCAACTATTGATGTGCCTTCATATAATAATACCATATAGCATGCTACATATCACAACGGGTAAGCATATAGTCATTTCAAGTAAAACTTCTGAAGAATGATTGATTGCGAAACTTGTTCATATTGTCTCTTTTGTCTTCCGCATTGCAACATGACCAGTTTTCTTTGAGACGTACAGAAAATTCTACTACCCAAACAACAAATTAGGAAGAGGAAACAAAACTATAAAAACAGAGCCTGGAAGATGAATACTTAACTTTGGTATGCATATCAACAAAAAATTCTTTTTTAAAACGTCATCCTGTTAATAAAACTGTTTGACTGTAAGATATCCTACAAAAAACTATCATGGAATTATTTTTTTTCGTCTTCAACTTGGATAACCTAATTTCATAAGAAAGAAGTTAAAACATTTTCAAAATGTAATCATTCTTGTAAATCCGAACTACACTAGGAACTTTTCCTGGATAAGTTATTACAATTTGTTTGTTACGCTTTAGCTGCTTGAGTTAGTTGAAATTAATCTCTAGGCAGATGTTCATATCGTTTTGGTTGTGTACATAATTTCAAATGATTCTTTTCATGTGCTTTCAGGTTTCGAATGTTTCGCCAACTTATCACCTCATGAGGAATACCAACCTGAAATCAGTAAAGTAATCCCAAAAAACCTCAAAACTGAATTAATCTAGTGCTTCTACAGGTGATTCACGATATTCTAGTGAGAAGTAATGATCAGTGGGGTCAACCAGTTGGTAAAGTTACTCACCAAAGGCATTGGATGAAGGTTGTGAATAATCAGAAATAGGAAATATTGACCACTGGGTCTGGACCCAGTGGCTCAATTATAACTTGCTGGTTTCGGAAGCTGAAAGTCCTGGGTTCGAACCCTGGCACTTTCATAGGTGCACACTACTGAAGTGTCCCACAACAGGACGAAACAGGCATCCAGTGCCCCAAGGTCTTCAGTGTTTCTCCAACTGACGTCAGTCCATGATGATATCAATTGATATCAATTAATGAAACCTCGAATTACTCCAAACTCAATTCTAAAAAAGCTTTATAAAGGTGCAAACGAACTTTAACTGAATATTGCTTAACCTTTAGCTATCCGCAAACGTGTGTTCCAATGCAAGTTTCCTATTCACTTTCTCTCTCCAATTAATAACACTGTAATTTCTTGAACATTACCAACTCTTGTCGTTTGTATATTGAATTATTCATAGATTCACTAATAATGATATTTTTCACCACTAAATGTGCACATTAATTAGATATTGAGATGTGATTGTACTGCTTTCAAGAATGACATCGCTAAAAATTCTTCTTTTTCTCTGAAGCTTTGTTGTTCGTGACTAAGTGAAAATTTCCCCATGGCAAAGTGAAGCCTTTCAGTTTCTCACGAAAACATCAGCCTACAAGCCTTATTTTAAGAAAGTACAATTATTAGCAGGAAGTATGCTTACATTTTACCATTTAAGGCTACTGAAACTATCATCCTATCCAATACAAAAGCATGATTCTTAAAGAATATTGAAAAAGAATATTTATATGATTTGCAGCTAAAAATATGTTTGGAACAGTTTCAACTATCTTTAATTGTCGTTTTCAAGCTTACAATAACTAAAAAGTACTAAGAACTGCAATGTGAAATGCCTTAAAAATTGCTTAGCAATCACTGTGTTATAGTTAAGCCAGTTTAACTTTCCATTAGGTTCGAACCAAGTGGAACTGTTTTATTGCATATTATAATGGGAGAAATATAAGTTTCTAATACTAAGTTCATATCAAAGCCACATATATGTCCTAAAATGCGATCTGTTCATAAACTACATACCTGATCTTCAGGATTTGAAAGAAGAAACCTTACCTAGATAATCCAGAGAACATATGTATAGAATCATTTATTTCTGAAGTTTTGTATGATAGATAGGCTGTCAGTAAGCTGATTATGACTTTGATAGCAAAATTCATTATCCCACTTACTACCTAATACTTGATTGTCACCATATGCGTCGGTAGATTCTCATGAACACTCGGGCGGGCAAATAGTGTCTTACAGAATGTGTGTTCTTTGTACTTAGGATAAACGGAAACCTGTGCAGCAACTTATGTATAAAATGCTCAGAAACGGTAGTTTCTAAATGTTTATAACAACGTATAGCTATAAACCTCAGACACAAAACAAAGCAAATTTTATTTGTTAAAAAACCCTAACTTATTTCAACACATTTTAACTTACAGCCGAATCAGCCTCAAAAACTTGAATTTACTGAATAAAACATATATTGCTTCTGTTCAGACAAATCTACCCATCCCCTTGAGGGTCAGGGCATAATGACATGTATTAGCTCTAGAATTACTAAAATTATCCATATAGCGTTTACGATCTAAGGAACCATAGCTGATTTAATCAGCCATTCACGGTTTCACCATATTAAGGTATGTACTTAGATATGCATGGCTTAATCTCTGAAACAAGCTTATGACTACTGGCAGGATCAGCCAGTTTGTCCACAGTCTGATACATATCCGCCATTTGAATGGATATTTATGCATTGGTTTTCAGGGGAGAACAGAATACATATCTAAGCTTTTTAAGACCAGGACGGTATGCAGTCTCATCCTGTGGCGCAACCACATGGGTGCCTTTACCCCGCTGAGTCATTCACGCCATTTGTTTGCACAAGCAAGCATGATTATTATTACGATCAGTGATTGTGTCAATCAATTATGCACAGCTTGGGCAAGCCAATTCTGACCTATCCGGCTTACACGACCTGTCAAACACTATATTATAGGCAAGGGTAACTTGCATTACAACGCCCCAATGACACTTAAGGCCCATAAGAGCAATGCTGGCAGCCACCAAATTCAATGAACCCAGTGAACCAATTTTACATACGATAAGCTTTCAATAAACCACCAAGATCATTGCAAACTGTACGCAATAGCATTACTGAACCTCTGGCAGTTTACAACTTTCAGCTCTGGATATTAATATAGCCTAGGCTATAATTAAGGGTAGGCTCTGTAAGTAGTAAGCAAGGTAGACTAGCATCAAGCTATTGGGCTTAAAACCCATGGTCACAAGCCGATATGTCATGATAGCATATTCAGTTAAAACAGTCGAAGAGATAATGAAATTGAGTTTATGACTTTGTAGCCTGTGACTGATGAAACAGGCGTCAAATCACCTTACGATATAATATGTTTTTATCTCTGGCATATCGTTGATGATACTTGACTGTACGCTGTCCCACTGTCCAGCTTAATTAATGTATTTTTCAACTTCATATACACAACATATTCTGGTACAAAAACAGTGGCTTAAAAATATTTTCTTTGTTATAATAGAATGTGTCCCTGAAAATCACATTTCGGCTTACTCGAAGAACCGGAAGTCGTCATTACAAGATTTTATCACATATATGAATAGTTTACAGGTGACCGATACTTTATTATGACTTGAATTCGACTTGTTAGCTAAAGAAACAATATGTTAATGCGAGTAACTTCCGTCAGATGTCAGGTGAAGCTAATTAGATGAATAAGTGACTTGTGAATGCTTAGTGGATATTCATTCATGCAAAAGTGCAACGAATTATTTAGTGAATAATTTCTCATGTTACACTTTGACCCTTAATTAGTATTATGGTTAAAATTTGTGTTCTCTCTCTCCATATATATATATATATATATATATATATATATATATATATGTTAGGAGTTTCATTAGGTATTTCTGAATAACAGAAGTTGGAAATACGGAGCATTGGATTCTGACCAGTGGCTCAATCGTAACGCGCCGGACGCGGAACCTGAAGCTCGCGGGTTCGATCCCTGACCGGGTCGTGGGTGCTCACCGCTGAGGAGTCCCGTACTAGGACGAAATAGCTGTACAGTGCTCCCAGGTTTCCTTCGTTCCTCCAGATGATGTTGGTCTACGATGAATAACAACTTGAAATATTTTTGAAAAAATTGCACCTACTTACGTTGTCCATAGGAAGTTCGGAATACTTGAAAACCTATAGGCTTGAAATTATTCTTTTTAGTAACTTAATAATTCCCATTGTAACATCAAGAACAAGATATTCAGAGAAGAGACTCTTTTCAACGAATTTATTTTCAAGCTGTACAATCGTATATATATGATATTTGGAAAAAATTATATCCCGTGAGGAAAACTAAACACTACATGTGATGACAATAATAATAGAGCGGATGATGATATAGGCATTTGTGATTATAATAACAACTGAAGTGCGAATGATAACAAGTCCACTGTTCTGGATTGCTGTCACCAATTTACCAACTCCAAGATCAGTTCTAGCTCTTTATTAACTAAGGACCATATACAACAGCTAAAACTAATCAAAGATAACAGGGATATTATCATAAGCCGTCCTGATAAGGGAGGAGGCATTGTCCTAATGAATCGTCAGGAGTATACTGATAAACTTTCCGTAATCCTCTCTGATCCCACTAAGTTTACTAAACCCGAAGGTGAGCCCAATAAGACACATATAATTGAAACACAACTCACAAATGTCTTAAAAAGCATGAGGGATAAATCAATAATTGATCCTGATTTATATGAACGTATCCGACCGGTTGGCTCTATAATCCCACGTCTATATGGACTACCGAAGATACATAAAGCGGGATTACCTCTTCGTCCGATCCTCGATATGGCTGGTTCTCCTATCACCGAACTGCTCAATGGTTAGCTGAAATTCTGGAACCTGTTAGAAGGCAAGTATCGAGTTTTTCTATCCGTGATACATTTCAGTTTGTTGAGGGTATTAAGGATTTTAATGCTCTAAACAAGATGATGTTTTCATTAGACGTCACTTCATTGTTCACGAGTGTGCCACTCACCGAAACTGTCTGTTATGTATGTGACTATATTGATGCACATAATTTAGACGTAGGACTACCAACGAGCTGCTTGAAAGAGCTTTTGTTGAGGTGCACATTTAATGTCCAATTCAGTTTCAATAATGAAATCTATAGACAGAAAGATGGGATTGCGATGGGGTCACCATTGGGACCACTGCTAGCAGATTTCTTCATGTCGAAACTAGAAAATTCACAACTTCGTCAAACTATTGATAGCTTTGACTTTTATAGAAGATATATGGACGACACGTTTGTTATTTGCGACAAAAATGTAGACCTCGACGATGTGCTTCGTTCATTCAATGAATGTCATCAAGCCCTCAAGTTTACTATAGAGAAGGAATCAGAATCAACTATTCCTTTTCTTGATGTGCTTCTCACCCGACGTCAGAATGGATACCTTAAAAGATCCATCTACAGAAAACCAACGTGGAACGGACAACTAACTAATTTTTATAGTTGGGTGCCCATCAACAGAAAAAGAAATCTTATTCACTCTCTTTGCTATCGAATAAGAAATATCTGTAGTGACGATTGTATCGATGAAGAGCTATCTTTTTAAAAAGCATACTTGTCGAAAACGGTTACCCTAGCCGTTTTATTGATAAAAATATGCGGGAAAGAAACACTAAACCAGTCATCCACTCGGTCTCAAAGAAAAGATTGTTTATGAGCCTAGAGTTTAAAGGAGACCTAGCATCGGATGTACTGAAGAATCGTCTTACCAGATCAATCAATAGGACTTTCTTCGCAGCAAGACTTCAGTTGACTTTTACCAGCCGCAACCTATTCTCCACCTGCGTTAAAGACAAGCTTCCTCGTTTGGCCGCCTCTATGTGCATCTACCAGTTCACCTGCTCTTGTGGAGCAAGGTACATCGGCCGTAGCCAGAGAATGCTTTCTACACGTATACGAGAAAAGGTGAAAGAAAGTCTGTTAGAAGTTCGATTCTAGAACATTTGATTGACTTCCATCACACAACAAATCCAGACGATGACTTTGAAATTATTTATCAAATTCGCCCAAACCTCCCACGTTCTCTTCGTTTTCAACTCCTTAAAACAGCGGAGGCTTTAGCTATTCATGAACTAAGACCTGATCTGTGTGTACAAAAGAAGTATGTGCAGTCACTGTCTTTATCATGGCCATAACATTTTCCCCCCATTAGCTCCCCCTCCCACTTTGTTAATTTAACCTTTGTATCCTTCCTTTATCACTATTATTGTTATTATAATCGCCTTCACTTTAACTAGTTTCCGGTGTTGTTTCACTTAATTGTCTTAATCCTTTTAGAAAACATTGACTTCATCTTGTCCAATTTGTCTAATGCCATTACATAATACTTAATTGATTTACCATTTTCAACAATTTTTTCACCCCTTCTGAGTTATATACTCTCTATGTACCATTCCATATATTACATAATCTATTTGTTATCATTCGCACTTCAATTGTTATTATAATCATAAATGCCTATGTCATCATCCGCTCTATTATTATTGTCATCACCATATAGTGTTTAGTTTTCCTCACAGGATATAATTTTTTCCAAATATCATATATATACGATTGTACAGCTTGAAAATAAATTCGTTGAAAAGAGTCTCTTCTCTGAATATCTTGTTCTTGAAATTAATCTGTTCTTCTGTACTCATAGTATCTGAAATATTTTATGTTAAAATAACGACCCCTCCACAATATTTTTTGTTGTTGAAATACATACATGTTGCTGGTTGGATTTGAAGCTGCTCTCTCTGAATTATCTGTCAAGTACCCTTTCGTGACTTAATCAAATAAAGATCTAGGTTGGTGCATTCCTTAACGTCAATCTGTATTTTGTAGCTTAATACGTCTTCTCATATATGGTATTATGACTTTTATCTCAGGATATGGACTTTCACACTTTCTGAACACTTTATTGAATATTACAGTAATTTAGTCGAAAACAAGTTAAAAAGTTGAAAATTTTTACATCTTTAATTTACTTAAACAAACTTTTAGTTGCAAACATATTTTGGCCTGATTTGAGGTTAATCGGGTTACAGACTAACATTACAATCCTATGCGAATCTAATACTAAAGTATCGATTAAACAGACTCTACAATACGGCAAAAACTAAAGTTAAGAAAAAAAGAATAGAGGAAATCCCACGATATCCTTTAAATGAAGCGATTATCAACATTTTTCTAGTCTGGTTAGCCATGATATTAAGTTGATAGGAATGCTATTTTCACTATGCTTCTCTGAGTTACTTTTTGACCAGTTCACTCATTATAAAAATGGTCTTGCTGATCAACACACTTCCTGTAACAGCTTTTGATGACCGCGTTTATAAGTAGAGTCTATGTTCGTTTGTGAGAAGAGATTCTGATAATGCGATAGTGCAAGTTTTTCTTACTCTATAGTCCTTCCTCAGTCACAAAACACTTCAGTTCTTGTACATTAGCTATGAGAACATATATTTCTCAGAAAATAGCATAACAGGTAGTGTGAATATAAACATTAGAGTTTTGCAGTGTTGTCTTTTAAAAAGATAACAAAAACAAAGGTTTTTGATCAGAATCACTTCATTCGAAGGGTTAGAAAGTATTTTCAGTCTTAAGACTAGCAAAGTTTCAAAATTTCGAGAAAAAATCTGCAGATAGGTTATGATACTAACGGCTTTTTTGTTTAAATCCAAAGCTTAGAAAAATAAGGCATGTAGTACCACGCATGGACATGAATTATGGTTTCTATAAAATACACAGTAAGAATAAAAAATGGCAATTGGTTTTGTGTTTCTGTAATTAAGCTATGACTATTACTAAACATTCTATCAATCTAGTGCTACATCGACTATATATATTATGTAGGAGCTAACACATTCATGCATGAAATAGTCTTAAACAGTGAAGTTTTTGTGGATATGTCGGCAAAATTGCATGGTTATTTTATGTTACCTGGAAAATTCAAGTTACTTGTCAAGTTGGCATACTAAAATATATTGCACCATTAACAGTGAGCAATCTGCAATTACACACCTTCTGGTTGCTGAGTTAACCATTTTATAGTAGAATAATAGGATGAATCAAGCATACTTAGAATTAAGTTTGATAGATGATGCAATCTACAGGTTTCAGGTGTGCAGTAAGGACGATGAATGGTTTATCCGAAAGGAAATGGCTTTCTGTGTGGTATAGAATTGTTGATGAAGTAACTATTCATTTAGTAGATGTTCAACTACACGCTTTTCAATAAAAATTCTTTCTATTTATTGACTTTAGTTCCAGTGAAATTTAAGCACTATCTGATTTTGTTTTTCGTAAGCATAAGGTCTATATCATAAGAGATTATTATAATTCATTGTAGTAAGATGAAGTCATCGTCCGTGCAACAACCAAAATCACTTTGCTATTCCCCTAGCATTGAGTATAGACAAGTGAGATGGATTCAGTGTTTTTGACGTCTTCAAGATGATGGGATGAGCTTGCCTACATGACAGAAATAATGGTTGAATTTAACTTGAATACGCACTTTTCATCAGTTTGATATACAGCAGGATTTTGAAGTGAAACACAATGTTGTCAATCTGAACAGATTCTAGAAATACAGAACAGTAGTCGAAACTATGTGTGACATTTTGAAAAGGTAGCTAGACAGAAATAATGTAAAATCAACAACAAGTATGCGAAGCAGATCAACTTTAATCAAATAAGGGAAAGAAAATAACAGCCAATACTCAAATTGCAAGTATAATTTATCCTTGGTGATAGTTGAAGTTGAAAGGATAGTCTGGCAGCGTCAAGATTTGAACCAATGGCCTCTGGTTTACCGGTCTGGTGGTCTACCAACTGAGCTACGAGACACAACTGCTGGCCAGATCTTCATTTCACTTCGGTCACCAAAAGTATCAAGGCAAGTTTGCCAAAACAAAACTATATCAGATAGCTCGACTGATAATAAGTATAATTAAGTTCAACGAAATTATGAAGTGGTAAGGTCACACGAATTAGGCAAGTAATCTACAAAAATAGGTTGAAGGCAAAGAAAGGTATCATATAGGCTGTTTTAATGTATACACTTCTAAGCTTACACTACTTTCAGTCACAGATTCTACTGTGCTGAATAGGTTGGTAACGATATTGTCTAGATCACTTTCTCTATTGCTTAGTTATGTTGGTAGTTGTTATGGGACGCGACAGGAAATATTTGTTGATGAAAGGCTCATGTATCTTGTTAAACAGGTTCATGTATACAGACATAAACATATCAAACTGTCCAGAAAGTATTCATAGACACATCAGTAGACATCTATCTGGTTTCAGGTATTTCTAGCTAGAAGGCAAGTGGTTTTTCAGTTCACTTGTCAGAAAGTTCTTATTAACTTTGACAAACATCTTTTGAACTTCAAACTGATATATAATTTCCTCCTTAGGAATGTAATAAAATGTGAATACTCCACAGGTAGTGAACTGCCACTTACAACGGCGTGCTAAGTATTTATTTCCAAAAACATTTTTCTTCCAAGAAATTAAGTTATCGCTTTTTATTGTGTTTTATGAAGATTTATAATAATGATGGATAGTGGCTAGCAGTGGAATTCTGTTTGCTACTCTTCAGCTGGATGTACCTGCCTTCCAGTGGGTGATATTGTTCCCACCGAGATTCGGGCTCGAGACCGATCACTTCAAACGTCAGAGCGTTATCTGCTAGGCCAACAAGCCGCTATAACCACCTCTTGAGTAACGAGTATAGTGATAGTGTTATTGCTTGTATTATACCATCGTTGATTAGAATATATATCAATAGACACCGACGAATTCGGTCCAATCTACGACAATAAAGTAAAAGCAATAATATTTTTATGAAGATTAGTTAGAAGAAGTAAAAAAAAAAAAGCTAATTACTTATTTGACTGTAAGGATTCCTGGTCTTTTTTGAAAATAACCCCTCAAAAAAGTGTTCTTTCAAGAACTAGATACACAAAGTATCAACATAGAGTGTCGTAGGGATTTTCTGAAAAAATCAGTAATTATTCTTGTTTCATACTTGATACTGCTGAGTACCAAGCAGGACGAAACGCACATCCTAGATTTTGCTGCAAGTCACCAAGAAGAACATAATATTGCAATTTTTGTTAATATTGCTGTTGTACTTTAGTCTTTGTCACTTATGAAAAACACGATTATTAATGTTTACAACAAAAGAAAGCGATGTATATTTTAGCAGGAGAGGTGCTTTATAAGTTTACTTTGTGATTTTATGAAGACAGTGATAAACAATAAGACTATCTTTACAGCATACTGAAATAATCTTGAATTAGTGACCACAGGATGAAGGCAACTAGTTGATTTCTTGAGTATTGTGTAAATACGGGTTCTTTGACGAAAAAATGATTGTTACGTTTGTGCACTGTGTATTCCGCTAACAAGATATCTTCCGGTAAGACTTTCTGTACATATAGCAGAATGGGTAGGTATTCACACGACAGCCACCTCAAATGAAGGCAACATCATAAACGTACATTATCTATCTTTTAGAATAAGAAAATACTATCAGTCTAACTGGTACAATGCATACATCGAAGCTTTGATTGCCTGACAAATTTAATATAAATAGAAAAACAGTCTCAGTTGTTAAGAGGATGAATGAATGAAGAAACATCTAGCAAAACTTAGAAGGGCAGCCAAAACAAAACCAGATAAGTAAATGTGTTATCAAGACTATCTATCTGGAAAATGATTGTTACTATCGTTGACTTACTGAGTATGCTTATAGGAAAGTTTCAGAAGAAGAGGCCCCTAAACCTCCTAATAAGGTAAAATTGTTTTTTAATAATTCCCAGCAAAATCACTTCACATACTGTTTACTGACACTAATATTTCCTCGTTGGTTGTTAAACTGGGCCTAATTGGTTGGCCGCTGTCGGTTTATGAACTGCTTGAACGAGTACCTCAAAGTTGTCTCTAGTTTTATTCTCATGTTGTTCGCTTAGTGGTGGCTAGCAGTAGAATCCAGAACATGAGTTTCGAGCAACTTGGAAATCATCGGCTGAATGTACCTGCATCCCAATAAATGATGATTTCGTCATCAAAACTTGAAGTCGGTAAGCATCGTTCCCAACGTCAAAACGCTATCCACTAGGCTGCTAAGTTGCCAGAACGACCTATTATGCAAGGGAAATCGTTTTTATATCATTTATGCTTTTCGTTCCCCGCTTAGTACTATACTAGACCAAATTGATTGAATAGTCCAAAACAAGTTGAAATGCGTGTCACAGATCTCACTTCTGTTCATCATGAGGTGAACAACATCAAAATCATATAGAGATCATGAGTCACTGAAGAATATCTGTAGTTCAGAACATGTACGTTCAGTTAACAGTTATATTTTAGTAAGCTTCTGGAAGTTTAGAATTCAAGTAAGATTCCAATTATCACTCCGTAAACTTTTCAGATTACAATATAAATAGTGGTAGGAACGTCATTGAGAGCCTTACCTGAAACACTCTCAGATCAGAGGATGCATACATTGCTTGAAGTTTCAGCATTAACCACTTTTTAATGACTCACAATGAAGGAACTGCAAAGAAATGCACGTCCACCATATTAATAAACTGAATAAACTAACCTTGTTTTCCTGGTCTCTGATTTCATACCAAAAGAAGTTTGGCAGTCTTCATTAACTCAGCTATGGAAAAAGCTGAATTTATATGACAGAAAAATTGCAGTAAGATATCTTTGCTTCTTCATCAATTATGTTTAGAATATTGATAATGATAACGACGGTGACAATGATTATGATCGTAGTCGTCTTGTTGTCATTCAACATCATCATTATCAATTTATAATCAAAAAAGCTTTTGAGAATGACCATAATTTATTATTCAAGCTAGTCACTCACTAATTAAGTATTCAAATCAGTGTAGAATAACTGATTATGACAATGCTTATTACTTCGACTACTACTGTTATTAGTAGTATAGATGTTACTCTTCATGTTTTTGAGGTTAACCGATTATCAAAGTTCTATGAACTGTCAATTCACTAATCATGTATAGTGAATAAACTTCTGTTTAGGTAAATCTTTTTTGAAAACGAACTACTTCTGCCTGTAGGTGTATTTTTAAAAAGATGAGTAAGTAAAATAATGAACTTCAAATATGATGGTAATAGTCACCAAAAACTTGTACAAAATAACCTAAGAAAGAAGAAACAAGAATATCTAAGCAATTTATCATACATACATACATACTTTACAAAATCGACATTAAAGTAAAGGCCAAGACTGATAAACAAGCCTTATTACCCGTGAAACATGAAGTAATATGTTTCGCAAAGTGCAGTCTAATCACATTTTTTGTATCAAAAGTCATCAAACTTAATCAGGTACAATTTCTAGCCCTTGGAAAAGTTGGAAAAAAGAATCGACAACTTATTTTCTCAGTTTACTGATCATCTTCAAGAATGCATCAAGTACCCATATTTATTAATGGATTTCATTTGAGTGAACATAACTAGGAGAGATCTTGTATTATGATGAAATCTATGGATGGATATTCTCCAGTGTTTATAGATTTAGATCCCTTGACAAGTTTGAATAAGGGAAGAAGGGCAACATTTTCGGAATAAAATGGTATCATCATTTTATTCAACGACTACTCTTCAGCTGGTTACAGTCTAAAAGTACAGTGGTTATTAGGATATTAAGTATTTCCAAATCCGTAAATCAACAAGGTTACATAATGAAATCATTAATAATCCCTATCATATATAGGAAAATTGGCTGTTAAGAGGTAAGAAATGTGCGAAAGGAAGAACAACAGCAATAAGCAAATAAAGAGTTATGTAATGAAAATGAAAATGAAAAACTAATTAATAGACTGAAAACACCATTCATGTGCTTATGTTGAGGTTCAGAAAGCTTTATTGAGAAGTATCACCGAGAGAGTGATTATCTTCAGAGATTTATTATGAAGTATAGAAAAGAACAAATCGAAAGAAATGGATATCAAACTATGGAAAAGGAGAGGGTTTTAAACATTCAAGAGAGATTCAGTATCCAAGGTAATAGGCACAAGAATCAAAAGAGCACCGAGAAGAAGTTTTCCTACAGCTAAACTTGTATCAGTATACAATAACACTGGCTTTCAGAACCAGTCAAAATTGGATAATTACCCTGTTCATATCGCCTTCAACTGTACTTTTAAATTCATATGCATTTGTGACACCAAGTACATTCAAAAGACTGAAAGGAGGGCGCTCATTTTGTTCATTAAGCATATCCCCAATAATCTATGTTTAAACAAAAGTAAAATTGAAACCAGCGCAACCGCCAGGCGCCTCGTATACACAGGACATCAGGTTCAAACCTCGAGTGTTTTTAAAATAATGAACGTGCAGAAAATAACTGAATTACTGCGTTTCTTGGAAATGATTTCAATAAAACACTTTTAACCTGACCATTACATTCTGAAGGAGAGTGTGGTTAATCTGTCACTCCCTTAGTGAATATGACTGGATCCTGTTTCATTTTGATTACACAACTTCGTCTATTTATTGTTTTCCCTTCTCTACATTTCTCACCTCTTTAAAATTAATTTTCTTACATATTATATGGATTATTAATAACTTCGTTGTGCAACCCTAACCATTGCACTTTTAGGCTGTATGCAGCTGAAGAGCAGTCGTGAGATAAAAATGATGATATCAATTTATTCTGCAGATTTCATCCTTTTTGGTTGGTCCGATTTCTTCACTACATTCCGCTTATGTTTCTGTCCTTTTATTTTGTTTTGATAATCTACACTTCGTACAATTTTACCAACTTGATAACTTTTATGTAGCAAGTCACTTTAAATGCTGAAACTTTTGGATTCACTCTCCTTTTTTTAAAGCGCTAATTGAATGTTATTACTGGTTGTACTTGATTTTTGCTCTTTCAAGCACCTACCAAACATTCTAAATTCTCCATCTATTCATATATCAATGAGTGTTGGTTTGCCCAATTTGTTACTGTTGTTGTTTGGACTCACTTTTAATGCATACAATCTAAGATACAGTTCACAGTTGATAATCAAAGGAAAAATCGCGTATTGTTTCCAAATTACTTTACTTTTGCTATTCTTCATAAGTATCCTGAAGCGAAATTAATTAAAAAGCTTGCATTTATCTACCTTGATAATTTAAACTGAGTTATACAAGCCTAATTATGTTTACTAAAAATCATTTTAGGTAAGATGTTTTCCTCTTTCTGTGCTGTCGAGTGATAAATAAGTGCATTTTACAACTAAAAAATCACTAGAATAAATTATTAGTATACAGGTGAACAACAAGGTTTTTAAAAAGGAATTTATTTCTTCACCGGGAAATTTACTATACTCAAGTAGAAATGAAGCTTAGAAATATCGTTAACAGCTTGCCATGATGACTGCATATATTCATTCTCAATACAACGGTTAAATGATTGTAAATCTTGGGCAGCATAGTAAAACATAATTCTACATTAATATTTTGTTTGAAGATAGCACACAATGATACAGTTTTATTTATAGGACGATGTTTGATGAAGAATTCTCTGCTCATAATCAAATCATGTCACATTGAGTAGTGATATAACATTAGCCGAATCAAATGGATAAGGTCTTATTTTAGACTGAAATATAGGACGTAATTCTTATCAGTATGTAGATAAAAGATAAATTTTCTTCAGTGAAAATACTGTATACTGAACAAGACGTACACACTGATTGTCATTCAAAAGACTGCCACTTTAAGAAGAAACAAATTTAGCAAGAAAATTATGATATACAAGTTATGCTCTACAAGTTATAATACAGTAAAAGTGAAACTTCTTTTGGTTTCAACAAACAGTTAATATTTTATTGTTTGTCCCTTGGGTTCCTAGTGGAATATACGGCTTCACTAGCACGTTTCCATTCCACTCCGTTCTCTGCAATATTTTGAACCTGGTTCCACGACTACCCACAAGCTCTCATTTCTTCCTCACGCCATCTCCTCCATGTCACCCTCGGACGCCCAACTCGTCGCTTCCCATTCAGGTTCCACTCGAGCTACTGGCCTGACTCATGGTGTCCCCGAATGGTCTTCTCATTGCATGCCCAATCCATCTCCAATTCCTTCCAGTGCATATTTGTTGAGCGATAGCTTATTGGTTGGTTCGGCGCCAGTCAGACAGAGTTCCTTGTTGCTTATTCTTATTATTCTGGCCATCTGATCTTCAGTAGCGAGCGTAAGCAGTTGTTGATGAATGTCTGTGATTTGTTGGAAATGCCTTTCGTAACGCGCCAAGTCTCTGAACCATACAACAGCACTGACTTGGCATTGGTGTTGAAAATCTGGATCCTGTTCCACATGCTGACTGCAGAAGATCTCCACACTGGTTCCAAGTTAATGAAGGAAGGCCTGTCTTGATGTCTTTCCGATCCTGGCTGGCTTTGACATCCTCATCTTTGCCGCCACCGCCTGTAGTTGAGACGATGTTGCCTAGGTAGGTGAAAGAGGCTACTTCCTTTAGGTTTATCCCAATGATGGTAATTGGAGCTTGTTGTTGTTGTTGGTGACGCTGGTTGGATATGTTCATCACCTCTGTCTTCTCTACGTTCACTTGAAGTCCCGTCTTCGCTGGCCTAACTCTTCTGTCAACTTGTTAGTTTTCGCCTGTAAATCTTCAAGTTTGTGCGACACTGAATATAAATCATTGGCGAAATCCAAATTTTCTAGGCTCTTTGCATCGATCCAGTGTATGCCCCTATTCTCACTCCTCACGGTTTGCTGCATTATCCACTTCACCACAATCAGGAATATCATCGGTGATAGTAAGCAGCGGATCTAACTAAATATGCCCATTTTATTATGAATAAGAAGAACAAGATTTTTATCAGTAAAGAATATTTCTTTTCAACCGCCTAATTATCAAGCTGTACGGTGGAATTCAAAATCACTAAAATGTCATATAAACCTGCTGAAAAATTTATCAGTCCATATATATATATATATATATATATATATATATATATATTTGTATGATACACTTGATGTTGGTGATGGAATTTGTTCATATGGGAAAATTAGAAAATGGGTCCCTGAATAAAAAAGGGATTGATTTCAAGTGATGAAATAAAAGTTAGGTGTTGTCAAAAAAGTGTAAAATGATGGTCATTAACATGAAATAGACAGAGTCAAGTGAAAGAAATTGACAAACTAATCAAAATGAATTGCTATGTTCGAATTAGAGTAAGCGGTTTCACAAAACGCTTCTGTATGTTCAGTTTCAATTTTTGGCTGTTTAACTAGTGCTTCAGCTATGCATAAGTTGTGGAAACGCAGACATTTGAAGAAGTTAAATTCGGCTAAATAAATTACCATAAAAGACGAATCTTGAGGAGCTGAATGCCTCAACTCCATACGGTGTTTATCTTTAGATGAAAATGTCCTTCACTCACCTTCCGTTAGCCAAGCCCGGCAGCATCTTGGAAGGCAGTTCTGGACAGCTCGATTACAATGTCTAGCATAATTAGTTCCACAGAAGCATGTGAATTTGTGCATACATAGATGTAGACATAAGTGGTAACCTATCCTTCAAGCACTGTCAAATGGAACGATGACTCGAGATTATCAACCACAGGCTAGCAGAACAGGTGTTATTGACAAACTTCGACAAATAGTTCTTCACTGCTTCAACTATGGTATCCCCTTTGATTTCTAAAATTGAGGTTCAAATTTGTTTATCTTCTGAACAGATTTTATGAATTCTGGAGCACAACGAATGAGTCAGATTTCTATTACCCTTAAGAGGCACTCAACTTATAAGGTTGATGAACTGTTAAGTCCAGGTTGATTTGTGATAGACTGACTTTTGAGTTGAGCTATCACCCCTTCTTTTTCACATCACGTCTTAGAACTGAAATGCTGAATATAATTCCTCTTCTGCAGTGTTTCCGATAAATGGGTGACAAGCATTAAACCATCTAAACAGTTCATCAACTAAACATACTTCATCACAGATAAGAATCTGAGATCATTTTCTTTAGTGGGGCATTTTCATGGATCAATGAAAGGTTCAAGAGGTTCATTGTATCTTCGGAATGGTCGCTTGAAAGATCCACATATATCTCGTTCAAGTATTATTTGTGAGGTGTAGGCTTCAATCTTCATGGCATTCTGGTTACTGGTGACAGTAATAATAATAATAATGATTTCCAGCTGATCTTACTGTCTGTTGATGGACATTAAAGTTTACATGACAGTGAAATTTCACTGCTCACCTATTCATTAACTGATCATTGCTCTAAACCAACTCTGTCTGATTTGTGTGTGAATCAGCTTGTCTAATAATTGGATTTGACTTTTCATAGATGTGGTATTGTGAAATAGTAAGCAATCATGATAAAAAAGGTACTTGTTTAAGATTAAAATTATTAAAAACAATTACAGAAGTTTATCCAATTTTTTCGAATTTCATGTTCATTTAAATTCTTTTGCGTAGAAATTGTTACATGTATTCAATAAGAAAAGTTTTTGTATCAATCTCGCATTTCAGTGTATATCTGATGGGAATTCTTATGAAGTATAAGGGATTTTTTCCAAACATATATATACATATTGTTTGTATCGCTCATACTATCTGCGCATAATAGAATCATTTTTTATCCAATAATGTTTCAATTCTCGCACTTGTTACTTTCCTAGTGTTAGACACTCGTAAACCATCATTTGGAAAAGCAACTAGAAATGAAGAAGCAGTTATCCAGGAATTCAAATTTCAAAATTGAGTTCACTGACTTGAAAAAGTGGATACTGCCGTGTCTATTCCTTATTAGTATGATACATGGCCAATTTATTTAATATGTCATCCCTATTATTTACTGATTTACTTTGATGAAGGAAAGTTTCACGCCTAACTTTACGTAGACAAAGGTAAATAAAGCCTACCGAAGTAACAGATCTTTTCGAAATGTACAAAACACTGTTATATAAGATGTCGTCAGCATCATTTTTCTTTTGATTACTGTAGATGCAGTATACACACTTTACATCTTTCAACTGGATAACAACAATAAACTTAGATATATAGATTATGTTAATAAGAAGAATTATGGAAAAATACACTTATGCGGGAAAATCTGCTTGTCACGTAGTTATATACTTTTCACATAATCCTAAGACAATAAATTCTAAGTTAAGAGGACGTCCAGTCATCTGATTGGCTAGATAAAATGTTATATATCTTCAACCATTATAAATATCCTTCATATTGATGTTGTAATTTATATCACTTATCATGAATTGATGGATTTGCCGAAAAGATTTGAATACTAAACCCTAACAAATGAACTTTATAAACACTATCCAAAACTGGAGATATAACGTGAGATTATAAGTGCATTACAACGATTAACCAAATTTACTAAGAACTGAAATATCTTCAGACAATATTCAAACTCATTGAAGCAAACTATTTCTGACCATTTGCTGTTGACATCCTTTGAACATGTGATACAACCTGTTGTTTTTTGTCCTAACACATGACAATTTGTGAGACTTTTCTGTTCTCTCAGTAGCATGTCTTCCATATATTTCCGAAAACTTTGAAAAAAGACGACATTTCCACTTCACTGATGATTTAAATACAATAAAATACATAAAACGATGTCGAGGTTTTTTCGTACCGACATATGACGCAATACAGAATTTTATTTTTCCGGTCAAAAGCTGTCATATAAACTAACAGTTTTGTGTCTTTTTTTTATTTCTTACGCATAACAAAGTAATTCATGTAACTTAAAAAGCTTAGTATACTTCAAAACACTTCGTAGGGAAAAACAGACTATAACTGAAAAGTCCTTTTCACTAGAATTTAACTCATCGAAAAGTATATAGCAGTAAGTGAGGAAATTTCTAAATGAAACTTCCTAAATTTCGGTTACGAAGGTGATAATTTTTCCCGTAGAGTTAACTATAAAGGAATTATCCAGCTGCTAAGTTAGTCGTACCCCACCGGACGAATAGGTCACTGAGACAACCAAAGGTTGACAAGTCCTCTTTTCATGTTACCTCCAACTGCATCTACCAACCTACATGTACGTTCCGAAGTGGGCAAACAGAAAGAAGAGTTTTTATGACCGTATTTCTGAACATATTTCAAGGAATTTGCAGCTGAGAGGTGGAAAAGTCTCCAAAAACACTATTGCTTGTCATCACACTGAGAGGGGGTATGAAATAGGTATTTAGATGTCGTCCAAAATAATTAATAAATGGATGAATCCAAATTTGTTATGTTTCACCGAAGCGTTAACCTATTAAAGATGAAAACCAAACTTGTGTGTTCAGACAGAAACAGTTATCATTCTATGCCTACCACGGTTTGTTGACGATCATCATGCTGTTTTGCATATCGTCGTTGATTCATGCAAGCTGAGTCTCCTTTTTGTTTGTTGTTTTACACTTCACACTCTTCACCTACTTATCTGAATTCTAATCATATTAGCTACTACTTAGTATAAATCTTATGACTTTTCACATATCTCGTGCAACCTTTCACAATATATTGAATACATTTGTTTCTCCTCTTAACCAACTTCTGCTCTAGAATATTTGTCGAATCCTTCTATATATTGGCAAACTTAGTTCTGTATATTTATTTACTCAATTCATATTTTTCCGATTAATTCTTAATGGTATCATTTTCAGTTCAAAACGACAGTTTTCGATGAAAATGACTGAAATGCGCAAACGCTTATGCAAGTTGGTGTTAGAATTGGTTTAGGTTGTAAGGAGCTGATGAAGAACCACAAAACAAAATGGATCCATACTATTGTGCTAAAGATGTTGTTCTCGCTCTACTTACGTTTATGAAGGGAAAGAATTGTATGAACTAGGACGAGGTATAAGCATCACGGTGGATGGCAACTTGCTTTGGAGCGAATAACTTCAGCTCAAGTGACTGCTTGAAATTCAAAGCATGAACAGCAGATCATTAGGGGGAAAATGGATGTTTTTACAATCTCTTTTATCCTCCAATGTGCAACTTAGTGCTGAAGTAATTACGTTACAAGGAACTTATAGACAGTCTCTATGATAACAGTTTAGTTCCTCTTAAAGGTTTCAAAATCTTCCGTCAGGATCTATGCAGCTTCACTCAGAAATGTGTAGTTGGTGTAGCTTTCTTCATTAATACCCCCTGATGCATTTTAAGTTACATGCTTCAAATTCCCAAATGACTACATAGACTGCATCACTGTAAATACCGCCCAACACATTTAGACAGGTAGCGCCTTACTTATATCACAATTACTTATGCGGCGCCTGACTGCAGTTACTTTAAACTGTCTAGTTTCTCTGAAATGTTCCTGAAATTCACGCCCCCCCCCATACTAGGTGGTTCGCTGTCGATAATATGTGGTGGTTTCAATTGTTTTATTCACAGCTTTTGCACAATTTTCGACCATTGAAAGCTCGTTAACTTCACACCACGACAAGACGCAGTACTAGACTTGATATTCATCAATGATACTGGTAGATATTAAACTCAGAAGAGTACAAATCGCCAACTCGACGGTTTTATCTTATTCCACTCACATAAATCCAATGACTAATGTTGTCCAAAATTCACTGAGAAAGATGTTTTAAAATGCTTCAAATCCTTGAACCCTTCACACAGTTTACGTTCGGATGGCGTGTCAAGTTTCGCATTGACGAAGTGTGCTGAAATACTATGCCATCCATCAACTAAAATACTTGATAGATGCTTTTCAAAAAAGCCATACGAGCTACCTGGAAAGATAACAAGATAGTCCCGGTACCCAAGTTGTTGACTGTAGGCGCATGTCTGAAATTCCGTCCGACTGCATTTACTTCCCCGTTCTTGAAAATAATAGAGAAGCTCATGGTACCTGTGCTCGAATCTTCATTGAACGTTTTGCATACAAAGGAAAAAGAAGTACTCTGAATGCCACCACCATTTTATATCAAAATACTGCTCATAATCTCTAAAGAAATGCCATATATGTCGGATGTGCGTTTTTAGACCACACTTCAGCATTTGATTCTGTCCCAAGATCTCCTTTTCTGGGAGATGCTCCTCCGTGAATGTTCTGGTGCTTAATTCTTCAAAATATCAGACTATAAACTTTAGTTTAAGGTGCGAACATAACCTGTGTAAACTGCTCAGGTCTCGCGATTCCCGTTCTTTCACTGGTTGTATATTAGAGAATGCTACAAGTGTGACTCATCCCGTGTTTTTTTCTTTAGACCTTTCCCGATCCTCCCATATCTTACTAGTCTCCAAATGGATTCGCCACCTAACTTTCTATGTAGGAAGCTGAGAGTATCTGGTACAACTTAGCCTCTTTTTTGTGTTTTATAAACTCCTGCATCTTCCTTATTCCCCTCTACTATTCTCCTTTATTCTCACTTGGGTGGTTGGAAAAAATGCTATCGTATATTGCGCAGAACTTCAAAGATTATCTGGAGAACTAGTGGTGTACCTCTGAACCTTCTAATTAAATCTATTGAGGACAAACATTTCCACTCATGTAGACATCTAGCAGCGGTTGTTTTATCAGATGACCAGTATCCCCTTCAATGAAAGCTCTTCACATGTTGGTCGTCATGAAAGACTAGGAGCATGTATATAAGATTTTATGGAGTTGCTAGTAAATATTAAATCTCCATAATACCGTATCAAGCTCACATTATGTGGGAGGAAGAAAGTATTAGAAGTAAAACAACTATCCAATTTTTATTCTTGAAAGCAAACTAACTCAAAACTACACATGTTACTGTTATTTATGTATTATGAATCTGATTGTTTACCTAAGTTAACGTTTCATTTTCAAGAAAGTTGTAGACGAAGTAAATATTCTTCTCTTTCATATGTAACTCATACTTATTTCACTTTATTACGTATACATATACACCACTGCTATCAAATTGATGGTATATGACATGCTGAAAATTCTGTACGCTATTCCCTAAATATCTTCTAGAATAAGGCCACTATAATTGTCACTAACTGGAAACGTTACCTGCAACCCGATCTCATTGCAAGGCTTTGAAAGCGACTGAAGAAATTTCTTATACAGCTGATACAAATAAGAATGCAGATATTTGTAAATAAAGTTTTTCAAAGAATTGTAAGTTAGTAAAGCTGACTCAAAAGTAATGTCAAGTCACTGCCTCTAAATGGTTCAGAGATGGTGCATTTCGAAAGGCATTTCCAACAAACTGTAGACTTACATCATCAACAGCTACTGCCTACGCTTGTTCGATAATGAAGATCAGATAGCCAGAATAATAAGAATATGTAATAAGGAACTCTGGCAATGAACCAACCAAGAACCTATCGTCCAACAAATATGCAGAAGAATAAAGTGGAAATGCATTGGAATGAACTGGACATACAATGAGAAGACCGTATGGGGATATCGGGCGCCAGGCCAGGTTGTCAAGTGGAACCCGTGTGGTAGACGATGAGTTGGACGTCCGAGGGTGGCATGGAGGAGGTCGTGTGAAAAAGAAGTGAAAGCTTATGGGCAGTCGTAGAAAAGACTGCAGAGAAGAGAGTGAAATGGCGACGTGACAGTGAAGCTTTATGTTTCGCTGGGAACCCAAGAGACAAATAATAATAAAATAATAAATAACAGACGGAAACCTAAAGCTTTGTCAAACCAATTATAAGTCCATAACATATGGTGGTAATAGTGACGATTCAGAAATAAAACACATTAGATTTCCAAGAATTTTATTTGATTCTCGTAAACTGAGGTGACATTAAATAAAAAGCCTGCCCATCTAAGATTCCAATATAATTTGCCAATATCGTTACTGAATGCAATTTTTCTTGTTTAGTTTGCTTTTAAATTGTATGGATGCGCTTAAATTCAACGTCAGGTCAAAATGATATGAGAAGACACATGCGTGAATTGTATATGTTAGCCAGATGGAGGCAATCAGCAGGAAGCCATGGTCAACCTAGGTTTTGTGCTTTTCTGGCAGTCGTCACCAAGGCGTATCTGCGAATTCAATGTAGATTAAGATTCAAACCCGTGTCATTCAGTTCTAAAGCCAGAGATGTTACTGCTGAGCTGTTCCGACCACGACTGACCTCCTACAGACCTGAACTTGCCTACAGCCAACTAACATCTATCAGAGTGCATCGCGATGTTTAGTTGCCTATCCAGGTGGCCACACTTGCAAAATCATCCACGTAATCCGAGCAGCACTTAGGACTAGATATTAAGTTGTCTACCCTCTAGTGACTAATCAATGTAAAATTACATAGATTTGTATATATTTTCAACGGTGACTTGCGTTGATCGCACCTCAGAATTATATCACCCCGTTTTTTTTTCAGAAAATGGAAAAAATGTCATATTTTATTATGCCCACCTAAATTTTCCTCGAATAGTATTAAAAACCAACGAATAATTTATGTGTTTCAATATACCAAAGTATCCTTTTATTGTGCTTTTATGAGATGACATCTGCGTCGACATAAACAATCCATTTAACCTTACTATATAACCTACTTCCAACAGAACTATGCACTCTTCTAATGATCAAACTAGATTCATTGTAACCATATACACACTCACGGAAAATGAAACATATCTTTATTTTATAAGAATCATGACCCCACGCTTCGCAAATATAGAAACAAAATATAGTAAGGAAAAACATTTAGAACTAACCAATGAAAAAATTTCTTCCTCATGATATCCATATACCTTGTATGTTTATTTATTTATCACAAGCATTTACAAATAATTAAAATACATTCAAATATAAATAGAAGCCAACTACAGGTTACGCTTTTAGAAATATCAGTGATAAGAATAAATTATTCACAAACTTCATCTATTACCTTCTAGTATCAGCCAGCTTGACCGTAGAAGAAACCAATTTTCAACCGTCTGTATTATCTATACCTTGTAAGTGGTTGGTAAACTAATTCTGTTTGTTAATAACTATCCATAGTAAATAGATTCATTGTTCCTCTTTATTTTTTAATAACATTGAAAAATATGTAATTCATCCTATATTGTATTTTGGAAAAATTAGCTCCTTTTGTATAATATGAAAAGTACTTGATTTTTCCACTGCACAGCTAATATCAAACGATAAATAATTTTGTTTTAATAGTTTTCATAGTATAGAATGAAAGATGGGATGAAATAGATTTCGAAGAGTTTCAGTGAGAGGCATCGAAATATTTCATGTCAGCATAACTGAATGTCTACTAATAATAATAGTGTAAAGAGTCGAACAACATAAAGCAGTCGTGTAAACACTGTTTATTATCATAGATAAAGATGAAAATGACAAGAAAACAGCTCAATTTCATTTTATCGTACTATTTAAATGATTGAAATGATTCCGTGTCGAAGTGAAAAGTCTTTTTATTTGTATCGATGGTAGAAAGTTAGTAAATTTCAAGTGAAATACATCATCGGTTTCTATTTCATAAGAATATATATATTCGTTTGTAAATGGTAAACATCCACCAAGAATACTGGCTTATATAAAGGGTTTTATTGAATTTAACTATAAATCTTCATATTTTCTAATATAGCTGACAAAGCCCCCACATATTATGTCCAATATTTTATTTATTTAGGAATACATTAAAAGTTTTTGAAATCTTAGCTTATAATATAATTAAATATCACGTTAAACTTAGTGAACAGGCTGTTAGTCATTTCATCTTGATATAACTATGGACAATATAAATTTTATCCGAAACAAAGTCCAGTAAATAATACTATTCCACTATGTGAAACATTTAATGAATCAGTGAAAATGGAATTACATTCTAACATATTGCCCAGCTTTTACTTTTCTATTCATAAAAGGTGCACAACCAAGAGGTTCCTGTAACATTAATAAAAATCACAATCTAAACGATGAATAGTCTTCTCAATAAATTTCCATCAGGTTCTGGAGTTATAAAATACATTTGTACAGCGTAGAAACAAGTCAATTTAGAGGTAAATAAATTTTAAAAAGGCAGTAACATTTAGGGATTGTAAGTAAGTCAGTTTTTCTTCTTTAAATTTGTCATTATTGAGATGATATATATACCGATGAATAATGTGATGATAAAGGAAAAGATTACGAGTGAAGAAGACAGGATTGGCATTTAGTTTATTGAAGGCCAAGGGAGGAATAACATTTGAACATATGTCTTTTTGAATGCATAGTTCAGGTTTGATCAACCTTATTGCAACAGCCTAAGACATGTTGAGAAGGCGTTGATAAACAGCACATGGTATTGTTTTTTGGAACAGGATGTATGACAATGAAACATTTATTAACATCCATATGATTTCATGTATCTAGTAATGTGCTAGGAAGGAGACGTTTCTCCACTTTCACTTCACTTTATCTTAACCAAGCTAGAAAATACTGTTCTATCCGGAGACGCACTTGCCTACTCGTACGCCTTATGTAACTTGTACTAAAGCAACAGTTTAATTAATATATGCGGAATGAAGAGGTAAGGTTAACGAGGCTATCCTTCATTTCCTGTTGAACGGCTTCTTGATATTGAAATAAACTGTTCAATATCTTCCATTTTAATTGATTGTGGTATGATTATAGACAATAAATCGTGTCCAAAATGCAATCCACTAAGTAATAGTGTTCTACTGCGGGATGCATCTAATGCATCAATGTTCATTATACCACATTCATCAATTTTTACCTTTATATTATTTAAAATGTTTCTCAAACAGCATTAATACACTATGCCGTCAATAATGGCAATAACTAGTGTACTAAAGAAAGTGTAGGTAGCACCATAAACTATTTAGCAGCTTCAGAGACAAAATATCCATTAATGGTGAATGTTTCATGGAATGACATAATAATCAGCTAGAGTTGAAATCAATTTTGGTAAACCGCTTAACACTGTGGTTTATACTTTACGCTGAAATATACGGAAATATTGACTCAGAAACGCCATCAAGCGAATAAGACACTCTGATCTGGTTGATAAAATCTACACCTTAGCCTTACTGGTCTCTAACTGCTAATGTCTTTCAGCAGTACATATATTTTGTTTGCTAGTGGTACTATTGGGGCACAAAACACACAGTGTGTTCTTGGGTGGTTTTCAGCAGCAACTTTCATGACTGGTAAAACAGTTTGGATCATTTGAAAAACTAATCAGCTATGAAAAATGTCAGCATTGACCATGAATTTTATATATCATCTATAGATTGTACATCCCACTTACTATATACTGGTGCACATAAGTTAACTAGTCAGATTCAGGTGATCTAAAGTAATTCGGCCGTAAAAGCTGAATGTATCCAAGTATACCGATGATAATTTCGGTCCCAGACAGGTAAAATGGCCATCCAGTGATCTATTCACTCTAACTCGGCTAATGAAATCTGCAAATGAGCCTGAGTGGTTCCTAATTATTCATGCTGTTCAATATCATATTTGAATTCTTAGTATTTCTGCACTCAACATAGGATGAAATATGTTAATAAACGAAAACTTTTTCAAAGTTATATTTTCTTAGATGACATTCACCTTACTAAACACCACCTTTAAAGCTACACACTTCAAAGTTATCAGGTTTGCAGAAATCTAGTTGTTGACTGTTTAGATTAATGATGCATTTAATGAGATCTTTCACTTCTCTAGGAAAAAACCTTACAACCAGATTAAAATACCACCCTGATCTTCAGGCGTGAAACTGCTATCAAATCATATCAAACAACCCTATCTAATGACTGACTGACTGGTTGACAAAAACAACGTAGAACATCGCACACAAGTGCGTCCACTCAAGTTGCAACAATTCACAGTAGTTTAAAAAGAAGAGGTGGATAGTGTGGGAGAATAAACAATTTGACAACAAAGCAAAGTGTAACTGTTCATGGGTTTATAAGATCTCGAGAATTGAATACATCTGCATCATTGTGACCGATTCCCAGCTAAGACACTGTTTATTCTTTTCATCTCAGGGACTCCAACCTTAGTGATCACTGATATGCAAACTAAGCACTGAAGAAAAGTTTGAAAAGAGGCCAAAATAGATCACTGAAACTAAATTTCTTTTTAGTGATCTTTCGGATACCTTAAGCTTGTAATAGTAAATCCCATGAAATTCCTGATGAATGTCTGGATTAAAATTGTACTGTGAATTACCAAGTTAAAAATATGCGATAAGGACTGGATTTAAGCGAATGATCATTTAAATTGAAATGTAAACCGTCAACGTTGTAGAATTTGACTTAGTGCCGTAACTTACTGCTACCACTGTTTACCTGTGTTAGGATGAATAACGCTAACATTAAGTGGATAGATTGGATACATGTCACAGAGACAGTAGATATATCCTCAAATCGTAATGTATGTACTCTGTCGCATTTTTAAAATGTTACCATTTTCAAGTTTGTAAGTTACTAGAAGAATACAGCGCGTTAATAAGTAAAGTATCTGAAAGTACACAACAACATATTATATAGACCTAGCTGCATATTTCCGTGCTGGCTGAATGAACCTGTATCATGAGACTTAAGTAGATTTTTCTGTTGTTGTGCCCAGGCAGCAATATACTCATAGACTGAACGATAACCTGTAAACAGCTGTTTGTAACATCTTATGGCTTATATTGATTTCATTACTGATATAATTGAAATCCTGTAAATTATTTCGTCTGAAAGTATTGGGATACTGAACGCTCAGAACTTCATAATGTATTAAGCGTATTGTCTGGAATAAAGTGATTATCATTATTATTATTCTTATTAGAGTTGACTAATTAAGGACTGATATGGTAAAGGGGTATTCTTCAAAAGCTGCTTTTATTCATTGTTAAATAACATAAGAAATTAATGGTAAACACTCTCCTTCTTGAACACGTCAGGAAGCATGACATCTAACAGGTTATGAGGGAATATTTCCAGATATAAAACTGTTCTCTAAACATTAGTATGACGTTCATTACTCACCAAGCTGCTATAGTCATTTTCATCTCATAAATTTACAGTAAGTGTATTTATTCGCTACCTTACTTTAAACAGATCATTATGACAATAGCCATTCAAGTGATTTTAAGGTATAAACAAATTCATTACTTTAGTAGAATTCCAATTTACTGCCTTTTCGTTTAGAAGACGCACTATAGAAGGTCTGTTTATGATTTTAGTGAATATGCTTAACGGTAAAACCTAACTAGTTTTGGTTCTGTGAACCGAATTCAGCTTTAAAGGATATAACGATGAAAATAATGAGTGTGGAAATATATATATATATATATATATATATATATATATATATATTCTCTCACATTATATGACCTAAAATCGCACGCACTGGAAAGAACAAAGAATAGTATAGTTCTGTCCATAGAATAGAACATCTCTACGACATTCAGCTGTTTTGCTTTAGTTCTTATATCTACCTATTTCATTCTAAAAGCTTAACTTTGATGAAAATTATCATTTAATAGGTGGAATCATATATTTATTCTTGTTTAGCTCTAAAGGTGCAAAAACTGTAGATGTAAATTATGCTTAAAAAATACAGAAACAACATGGATGTAATTTAATTCTTTTCCGTTTTCCTCTAAATTGATTCTTCGTTCAAGATGAAAGGCATCCACCCTAAGGTAAATGAAATGAGGCAGTAAAGCTATTTTCAGGCTTATAAGGTCCCTGTGTTGATCCAAAGGTGTATTTACTACGTCATCAAAATATCTCCCGTACTCATTCGATAAATAAATATTGAAGTGCAAATCTATTAAAAGTCAAGTTAAAAATATTTATGAATAAGCCTTTTAAATCACCTTCACTTCAGTTTACAATAATTAGGTATGTATAGAATTGAAAAATTGAATACTCTTTGCAAATATGTGTATCTTAGAAAACAGTTGATATTAGGTGTAGGTCTGACACTGTCTAACTGTCAGAAAATAAAAGCAGCCCAATAAACGGTATCTAAGTGAGTGCGAAAAGGTTTTACTTCATTAATCAGACTACTTACATAAAAACTAGATTCTTAAGATTGTCAAGTGATGAAGACAAGTTTCAGGTATGATATATCAGATGTTATTGAATTCTAATAATACCCAAAGCCTCAAAAGATTAAAACTCAATGTTGTTTTATCTCCTCCCCCAAATTACTTGAATAATTAAATCACTTTTTGTAGTTATTTGAAACCAAGTGTGAAACAGGATTCATTTTTCAAACTGTTTTAAACTAAAAATTTTACTTAATGCTTTCATTATTGACTTTGACGAGTTGTATCATTAGTGCATAAACCTGTTAACCTGCTTCTTCTCACCTAAACATCATACTTTACTTTCGAAAACGAATTTTCATTTCTTCTGGAAGGTATATTGAGAAGAACTGAATTTTCACCATTCATCTTTATAAAATTTTATTTATAGACACAAATCGCTATTTTATCATTTTAATTTCCCACTTAGTTGACTAGAATTTAAAAACAAGAAAACTCTGTATAGCCTTATCACTATTTTTCAGTAAAAAACGTGATTTTGGACCTTCTGTTCTCCGTAATGGGTTAATTATCAAGAATTAAGTACGCTGACAAAGGATACCTGCCGATTTCTTGTTTAAGAAAATGTCTTTAATAAAATAGGGTTGATTTGCATTTTGAAGATACTGAGACAGTTATCACTATACTGCACTTGATTCAATTTTTATTTCTTAGATGAGTGAGCAATAAAATGTGACTGGAAAATTCTGAAAGCTGATAGGGTTTCAAAAGTTTCACTATGTATGAAAAAGGATCCCCTAACAAAAATCTTTCCAGCTGTGATACTGAGAAACGTGGATTCAAATCTCTGGTTGAACCCAGATATTTGGGACATTAAGCACAATAACTACTACTTCACAGGTAACAGCTGACGGTAACCACTAAAACCTAAAATATACTAGACTGTCACGTCATGTCAGCTAGTTAGGCGGTGTGGCGGTTAACGTAGTCAACAGTGACTGGTCGACAGAAAACTAGTTTTCTCCCAAGTTCCACCATATTGTTAGTTATATTACCACTTTTTGAACTGTCCTGTAAAAATACTTCTAAATATTTAATTAACCACATTTCTTTTGCATAAATTTTTAAAAATTCGGACATCTATGTTTCTGAATGGATCTTACAGGTAGCATCTTCCATTGAATAATTTAGAAATCCTAACTATAACTTTGCATAGTTTCCACGTATCATTTACAAGAATACTGAGAATCAAGTAGAGGTAGACCAGCTTTGAGCCAAGTGTGAGAACTTTCAACTGCAAACACTATCATTTTGGTAGAATGTTGCTTCTATAGTTGACGGCATTCGAATTATATTTTGAGTAACTTTTATGTTGAGAGGGATTCTACAAGACTCGTTAAAAAGTATGACAAAACCTATTAACCACTGTAAGTTCTAAAACTCACTGCAATACATCTCCAAGAGTTTCAGTTTACAGTTACTCTGATTTAACTTTATTAACTTAAATGGAAAATTTCATAGAAGGTTAAAAGGGAAACATTCATTCTTTGCTTAATATATAGAATAATTAATTAGATTGTATAAATGCAGTTAACACTTGTATTTTGTTCTCTGCTTCGTATCGTACTTGTAGCTTAAGTTTTTCTGAGGGTTGCCATTTCAGTGTGGTATTCATCAAAGCCTGTCATTAGTTTGAGAACAACTGAAGGCCTGGAAGCACTAGAGATCTGGTGTGTCGTAGTATGGAGCTCAATAGTGCGCACCCACCACTCCATCAGGGATTGATTCCATGAGCTTCAGGTCCAACGGCAAGGATGTTACTATCAAGTTCTAAATTGGAATTCAGTGGTGCGCACTTTCTCACTTTTGTCAGTTCACTTTCTAGCGTGACCTCTATTCAGTGCTCTCATGAGCATCTGTCCTCATATTCCAACTTGGTTACCCCCATCAGTTATGATTTCTAATCATAGCTTCAGGAATAGTATCTCAAAGCAAGTAACCAATGAACACTAGATTAATTCAGTTTGGAGGGTTTTATGGGACTTACCGGTTCCAAGTAGGTACTCATCGCGGATGTGATTTTAGGACAAAAGTTTTGAATCGATCAAATATATTGTGTTAAGAAGGCACAAAGGCTACATATAACGAGTGTGAAACAGTATAGTTATTGACATGTGCCTAAATTTTATTATCGGGTGCTTTTAAAAGTACACTTTTCACCTTAACTGAAATTCTCCATACCTTTCAAAACTCAGGTACCGTTCATTTCTTATCTTGCTTTCAGTAGTGCTAGCGCTCATCTCAGTAATTATTCGTCGAAGAACCATACTGTCTTAGATTCGTTATTTTTTTCCCTTTACAACATAGTTTAAAAATAAAATGTATGCAAGTTTCTACTTGTTATCTATAAAGTTAAGCAAGAATCGCTGACATGTTCCTAGTAATCCCTGTATACTACTTAAATATGGCTTAAATTTACTTTGTGCGTAAAATGTGAACTGAATTTACATCTACTGTGAGGTGACAATAATATTTTTATAACAGGTGCCTAGAGTGGTGACTTATCAGAAAAGATATACGGGTAGAAGACCAACGAATTTGTCAAAATGTATTAATTTTTTCAGGGAATTTTATTAGGCTTTTGAAAGTTGATTTCAAGCTTTCAACTTAATGCTTTAACTTTAGACAATACATTTCAGTGGATACAAGCATATTATGTATTCTATATAATAAATAAATTACGGGAGAAACTTGACTGTCTTCCTCGAAATATTTCTGAATTCATCTCAGTATAGCTACTTCATCTGATAAAATTTATCTGCTCAGAATTGGAAATGAATTCACCAGTTGTTTGCTTATTCAAATATTTCTGAAACCATTTTACAGGCACAGCTAGCTTATACTTAAAATAAGGACAAAACGTCGGTCGACTCTGGTAACACTTTTTTGATTAAAATTTAGTAGCATAATTCATTGGTTTATGATACTTTTGTGTCAGAGATCTTGGCTGGATGGTTTCTAATAGAAACCCTGTTAGCACATATTTGAGGAGGCCGGCAGTTGAAAAAATTACTTTTTTGTGAATCACGTAAAAATGTTTAAACTGAAAGCTGAACAGCTTGATCGTGATAAATTTTAATAGTTGAGAAAAATAACCTTAACACCCCAGATGATGTGTTTCTTTTTGTCGTCACCATGATCACTTGCATGATTGCAATGAACAGTTTTGCAGGAAGAATAAAATGTTTTTATCCAAGTGTTGTTTCGTTGCAATAAAAGACAGTGGCGCTAAAGTTCTGAACTGTTTTAAATAGTGAAGAAATAAAATTAGGAATTACTTATCCGAAACCAGAAATTATTTCAATAACTTTAATTAGCGGAATGATTTATCTTTATAAAAGGTATATCGAAGGTTAGGAACATGAGTTTTTTCAACGTCCAACCATTTCGTGTTATACCTACCATAATTCTGTAGAGCATTCTACATTGTATATTTATGGATATCTGGTTCACAAAACAATTATTCCATGAAACTTACTAACGTGAATATGTAGCTTTTCTAAAGTGTGTTTATGAAAATGGAAGAAACTAGCACTGAGTTAACAAAATCGTTTCAGTAGTGAGTGATTAACATTTATTTACAGATGCATGAATTCGATTGGGTCAAACAGTGCAAAACAGTGAACTGTATGCATCATACGTGTTGGTACTTGTCAGTAAGGCATATCTTCAGCCTCAAGGACGGTGATGTTTAGTGGTAGATTTGAACCCGCGTCACCGAATGCCTCAGACAGAAACTTTACCAATAGTCTTCTTTTTGCTGCGATTGGCCTACTGTAGGTATTTCACGCTAATAAGTTCCAACAGGATGGGCTGTCATGGCAACCAAATACTAACAATACTTTTTATAACAAAACCTATGGTTTTGATTGAGAGCACAATTACAGGCTAGCATGTGAATATTCAGTCCACGATTTGTTGATGTAAAGCTTAATACAGCCACAAAGTTATGTGTACCAACTTATTACTGGCTAGACTAAAGAGTACAAAATAGGGTTTTAATTTATATTTCCACTTTTCGGGTCATGCATAACCTGCTTGATAGAGTAGTCCACTCATGTCAGCGACATAAATGTTTTAAAACTGTTTCAAAAACATTATCTTACATAGACATTGCTTGCGTATCGAAGCTCTTTTGAAGCTCTCATACCCCAAGTAAGTCCTCCTGACTGGATTCAGTATAAAAGAAAAGGAGTGAGAATTTTATTTAACCAGGCCAAAAAGTATATTCTGATTACATAAATGAGAAAGAAAAAGGTTTTTGAACTATATACTTGAGAAAAATGGTTATCTTGAGAGAATAATTTAGAAGCAGTCCAAGGAGATTAACAAAAATCAACGTAGTTCCCAGTAAGAAGCTTTATCATAAATGACAGTTCAATGGAAATGACTTGCTCCACGTGATTGTCTATCGCTTGAGGAAAGCTGTAGAACAGATTTTCGTAAAGCTCAGTTGCTGCTCATGCAATCAAAAAGATGCAATGAATAGATCAGCGATCCTCATTACACTACACTTTACATATCAGTCGGCGCGTGTTTGCATAGAAAAATACACTAGGCGAACAGAATAGTGTCTGCCAGCTCACTTCTAGGAAATACACCCAGGAATGTCATCTTGTTAACACGATATAATCCTTAGAAAAGTAGTTGAATACCATCCACCAGGTTATGATAATGATACCAACTTCCGCAAAAGTTTTGATATCATCAGCGGTTTAACTATTAAAAGACTATGTTGATGGCTGCCTGGTGGTTATCAGGGATTCAAGGACGTGTGTTTTATTCTATTCGGGACTTGTCATCTGGATGCACTTGTATTTCATTAGATGATTTTGTTCTTACTGAGGTGGAACCCAGTACTCATCGTTTCGAAAGCCAAAAGGTTATCCACTACGGCATTTAGGCGAGACAGCCACCACTTGTGTGACGGTTTTCGTTTACTGATACTTGTAATTTCCCGTTTTTAGACACTTTTGAGGCATCCGCATAAGGCACCATCTTCCAACAGAAATTGAACAATTCGACCTAGTGTGGCGATGAGAAATTTAGGTTTTTCTCCAGTCTCTGTCCCATTAATTCTTTTCATTCCAACTTTTCTATTTTATCATCCCTTACGAAATAGGCATAATTATCTCGCCTCAAACCAAACTGTCAAAATTACTTTTTCGTTGTTGCTTTTGAATATTTGTATATTAATTTAAACGTTTTATATTTTAATATATATGTAGAACGCTAATCTGAAGAACTGTAAAGAGTTTTAATAAATGTATTTCATTCTGGGTTTTACATATCAGTTGTTTGCTATGAAGGCTTGTTTTGGATTTATAACCTTTTTTATTGTTATGTTATGTAACTTAAACCTGTGGTGTTGTCACAACAGATAAACTCGTTTAGTGATTACTTAGTCACAACTTGAGTACGTTAAACTAATGTCTAACAGTAACAATATGTATGTAATAAATAATAATGAATCCTACACCAAGTTCAATCCTTTACAGGAAATATTTCCAGCTAAACCAAGACTTTGAAAATCGTGTGAAATATTTTTTGGTTTTATTGTTATTTTTATCCAAACGGTTCACAAAAATGTCTCTCGAATTGTTTAAAAAAAGCGTTTGCAACTTGTGTTTTTACAAGTTGTGTTAGGTATGTACCCCATAATACCAACAACAACAAACACCAATCACCATCAATGGGAGGAATCTAAAAAAAGTAGTCTGTTTCACCTAAGTAGACAGTATTGTCTCAATTAAAAGCGGCACAGATGAGGATGTCAAAGCCAGCATCGAAAAAGCAAGACAGGCCTTCATTATCTGAAATCAGTGTGGAGATCTATCGCAATCAGCATAAAGCGTGAACAAGATCCGCATTTTCAGCATTAATTCAGTCAAGTCAGTGCTTCTATGTAATGGTTCAGAAACTTGGCGCATCATCAAAGGCATTTCCAACAAATCAGAGACATACATCATCAACAGCTGCCGCCTACGCTCACTCGATACTGAAGATAAGATGGCCAGAATAATAAGAATGAGCAACAAGAAACTCTGGCCTGGCAGCGAACCAACTAAAAACCTATCGCCCAAAAAGTATGCAGAAGAAAGTGGAGATGGAGTGGATTGGACATACACTGAGAAGACGGTTTAGGGACATCATGAGCCAGGAGAGACCCTCAAGTGTAACGTAGATGGGAAACGATGATTTGGGCGTTCGAGGGCGACATGGAGAAGGTCGTGTGAGGAAGAAATGAAAGCTTCTGGGCAATCGTGGAGTCAGGTTTAAGAGACTGCAGAGAACAGAGTGAAATGGTGACGTGATAGTGAAGCTTTATGTTTCACTAAGAAGTAGTAAAATAATAATATATATCCCGTAATACAGGAAAGTTAGAAATGTGTTGAATCTTCACATTGTCAACTGATATTATTTCTTCTCTAAAAATGATTGAACTTACATTCAGTAGATCTTTTATGTTATATCATGCTACAAGAGATATTGACCAATAAATGTATCTGATCACTGGTTGTAAGAGACTCATACGCAGAGTATTTCAATAAGTATATTTATGTATTCCAAACCTCTGGTTTATTAGATGCTTCTATTGAAGGTTAACGCAAAGTCGATTTCACCTCATATTCTTGACTTTCATATCTTACCAAATATGAAAATGAATTACATTGTGAATTTCATTGCAAACGTAAATGCTTGGGAGATAAATGCAAGACCTGGTTCTTTAGATTCTATGTTACTTTGAAATATTTAATGCTATATTGTAATCCTTGTTTTGAATACAGTTGCGGATAGATGATTGTGGCTATACTTTTTTCACTTTATGTTAAGTATTCAGTTGTTTTCAAGAAACTACTATTTCATGCTTTTGTGCACCTTAGATAAATAGATTGTAATTTACTTGTGTAGAACGATCAAAACACAACCTATCAAACTGTCACACTGATAACTGGTAAAGTGTTTGATGCTCGAATAACAAATGCAACATGTCAAAATTTTCTGTACCTTAAATGATTGAAATCTTATTCAATATCTCCTCCCAATATTCTATAAATTTCAAGTGAAGGAAATAAATCTGATCACCGATATATTTTGCAAGATATAAGCTCATGAATAACCCTTCGACTTAAGAGTTATTATAATACTGTAAAAGTATTCAATAAATTTAATGAAAACAATAGATTAGGCCATTACAATGACTGCGTAACTTTCAGAAAAGAACTTCAAATATTTAACTCAGGATTGAACATTGAAAGAATGTATTTTTATTGTTCAACTACTCATCAGATTTCATAGAATTCTTCAATTTTTGTCTTTTATAGTTTTCTTCACAATTAGTGACTGTTAAACTGCGAATGTATACTATATACGCACAGCGCAAAAGCTCATTGAGATCAAGGCTTTTTACATTTATCAGAACTTTACTATTATACCTCGCCAATCACATTGAATGACAGTGGCTCTACACCATGAATTGATGAAAGTTGGAAAATTTGAACTATTGGCATTAGAATCATTAGATAGATTTGGGATGTGCTATTAGATCTGATGATTATGGACTTGCTTAGGAACCCCAAGCTGTCCACTATCACTGTATTTTTTTGTTCTTCCAGATGATATCAATCCCACACTGAAAATCATTTTGTAATGATTTGCAAATCATTCAGGTGTTTGAATTATTTGATTAAAGATGGTGTTTTGGAAATAATTCTTCAGCGCATTTTATCTTTTGAGCAGTGAACTGGTTTCAAAGTTGAATGTGTATATTCCTCTTTTATCAAATGTATACAAAAGCGACTCAGAGCAGTGCTGTGCATATTTCACTGTATGTTTTGACGAATTTAAGCAAACAACGTTATTCACCTGGAATTGCCTGGTAGTGGAATCCAGAGAGTGAGCTTTTTCGTAACTGGGACTCATCAGCTAGGCGTACCAGCATTCCACTGAATGATGCTGCTGTCGTTGCTACTGGAACTAAGTATGTACTCCTTCAAAAGCCAGTGGGTAATTTACTAGGCTACTGAGTCACATCAAGCGATGAGACTTAAATAGAACAGAACATATGTTCTAGAATATGCTGCTAGCCATCACTAGCAAACAAGAACAACACATCTGTGTTTTACCATTCATTTCTTATGAAAAACTCCACTTAACAGAAAGGTAGACGCAAGCTGTAGTCGACTGGTTCAATGTTTATAATCTACATATAGAAAATGAAGCTAATGACAGGGCTATTTAAGTCTATTCTGAGCAAGATTAAACACTACTCACTTTATCTAACATTTAACTAATAGCATGCGACGCATGTTCAGTCATTCATAGATCCCAACTAAACTTGGATAATTATTCCTTTCTTTTTGAAATGGATTCATGTTAATTAATCATTAAACAATGATCTGTAGTCACTACATATCATTACAAATAATCAGTCACATTTCGAGTGCGAATCATTAAAGTGAGTACAACTGATGTTGCTTCGCTTTAGTATATGAGGTCAAGAAGTTAAGGCCACAATATTTCTCAATAGATCCCTTTCTTTTTGTATAAGTATATCATTAATGACTAGTCGCGGAAAAAGCTTGTTAGTCAATAGTTACTTCTACCCTAAATAGTTGACAAATCACGTATTCTTTGTTCATGGCTGTTCTGAACTTATTAGGATGCGAACCATATTTTATAAAACCTTCGAAATGCATACGTCTTTCTTACTTTTATAAGCATTTTATCTGTTCAGTAATCATGTTAATTACACTGAAATCAATTAAATATAGGTCAGTTTCTTTTCGATATTTCCACCTCTACTAAATGGGATCCAAATCTTGACACTTTTCTAACTTATAAAGCAGAACATTGCAGTTTCAGCTTTCGTCCAGTTAAATGTAGTGATTATTCACAGCACATTTTTATTGCTTTTTGGTTGTTGCCATCAGGGAGATCATGTACAGGTGCTTATCCTGGATGCCTCAACTTCAGTCTTTTGATATGTCAGCCACAAAGTGTGGTGAATTTCCTTTACCTTCAGTCCTACAATAGTATGCATCAGGCTACTGGTCCAAATACCGTCAAATGTAATGGACAGAAACATGAAACCATTTAGGTACAATGCAGAAATATATAGTATGATGGGAAGTGGCTAGCAGTGGAATCCATGATGCGCATTTCATCCTATTTGGGATTCGTCAGCTGCATTTGCCTGCCTCCCAGTGAGTGATGTTGTTCCCACGGGATTCGGACTCGGGAGCGATCGCTTCAAACGCGAGAGCATTATTCAGTACACCACCGTCGCACAAGAAGTGGCTTTCGAGGCTCGGTGGTGTAGTGGACAACGCTCTTGCCCTTGAAGCGATCGCTCCCGAGTCCGAATCCCGGTGGGAACAACATCACTCACTGGGAGGCAGGCAAATCCAGCTGACGAATCCCAAATAGGATGAAATGCGCATCATGGATTCCACTGCTAGCCACTACCCATGATTACTATACATGATTAAAGCGCAGTCAACATCAAGGTATCCGCACAGGAGTCCATATGCCAACAGAAACTGATCAATCCAGTCCAACCAACGACGGTATAACACAAGTAATAACACTTCAATGTCGAAATGTTAATAAATTCAGTTCCGCAAATCGATTGTGAAAATTCTCAATAGAAGATATAATATTTGCCGAAAAACGTTAATTTAGTTCTCACGAAGATCCTGATATTAGTGGTTTTTTAAAACCATCCCAAAGACCCATCATGTAGATTCTAAAAAGACAGAAAGATGTGCTTTAAATGGAGATGAATCAAGTTACCTAGGTTAGATTGCAAAAAGGCTTAAGAAAACTGTCACTTTTTTGAATTCAAAGTTGAGTGGAGCAGCTACACAGTTTCCTCAGGTTTCTAGTGTCCACCCAACTGATATTATCAAACGAAGACAACGAAAAATACCCGCTTCATAGTTTACTATTTCCCTTTTTCCATAAAAATGAAGTGTGACAGACATTAAGTTGAATTATTACTAAGTCACTCAAATTTCGATCATATTGAAAAGTTCAGCACTGAGATTTAGTTTCCAAGCGCATATGAATTTCATTTGGAGGTTCACCTACACAAAAGTCATCCGCCTACAGGAAATATTGGACATTCTAACACATTATGCTGTCAGTTTTAAAGAACGACAAACTAAGAAGAAAATATTTGTATAATTTTACTTATTTATTGAAAAATAAATATAAAGTAAAATTATCCATATAGATTTTTACTATTCAAATTAATGGGTAATGACTTAACTGAAACAGAATATTTCTGTACCATTTTTATTCTACGTAGTGGTTTAGTTAGAGATTAATATCCAACCAAAAACACTGTCACCTTGTTGATGTAAACTTCATGTCATCAAACCTACTGTTCTTTCTTAGATAACAAAAACTTTGTTTTATTCCATTGATAGACATTTAATAAGTAGTCTGATTTAAATACTGATTGCCTATTAACTCCAAATATATTTTGAGTATATATTGATAGAAGAAATTTTCGTTCCGAGGTATTACTCATGTAAAAGATGGTGTTCCGTGTACTGGATAACACTTGCTCTCAGGTGACTGATACCTATGTATTCTGTATGTAGTTGAGTCAGTAACAAATATAATTACAGTAACTTCATAGTTACCACAGAATGTATTCTGATTAAGTTGATATTGCTCACAGATTGACACTAGTAAGAGAATCACTTGACACCTGGGAGCCCTGGGTAACAGATTTCTCTTAATATGGGACTCATCTGAAGTTCTCGCTATCAACTTTAGTACAGGTCGAACCTAGGACATTCAGGTTCTTTAGCAAGCATGTTAATATTGTACAACTAAGTCAAAATCCAATGATCTATATTTCCCTAATTCTGTCAGTTTGAGATATAATTCTACCTCCATCCATTGCCATTGCTAATTATTTGTCGTCACGTCTGACTTTGTTTGCCCGACCGGTTATAACTTCGGAGATCTCATTTCAAAGTAAGTCACAAACAAGCATTGGACAGTAATTCAGTCTGTAGGTTGATGAAGATTTTGTTGATTTCAAGTAGATATTCATTATGGAATGTTATCTATTGCATTACATTACGACTGAAATTGGCATATATAAACATTTCAAAATTTTACCCATCTTTTTTAGTGTAAACCTTGAAATGATTCTTGCTGCTGCTTGGAGTATATTTCATTATTGTAAGGTCAACAAAACACTCTATCTTATCGGTGATTTCTTTCAACTTACTTCCATTTGAAAGATATCTATGATTGTCTAAAAGCAGTTAACACAAAAGTCCACATTTACACTGAAAATGTATTTTTGCAACAAAGATTTCAATAGTTGTAGTTATATTAACCATTGTTGATACACTTTTGAACTTTCTCAGTATGTGATACTGCAGTAAAAAACCGTCTTCTTTATAGCATTTTCAAACAAAAGTTATTTTAGCATAAAACTATGTTAATTGTATTAGTAATGCAGAGTCCGAGTCCGAGTCCCGGTGGGAACAACATCACTCACTGGGAAGCAGGTACATCCGGCTGACGAGTCTCAAATAGGACGAAATGCGCATGCTGGATTTCACTGCTAGCCACTGCCCATCATTACTAAATGCAGATAATAATATAAAAATGAAACGGTTCTTTACTTACTGTTACAAAAGTGGGGGAAACGTTGTGATTCAACATTTTCTTCTCTTCCTAGAATATGCATACTAGGTCAGACTTTTTAGATCTATGACCATAAATTCTTGTGTAAAAAATTCTTATCTTACCTGAGAAATCACACTGAGAGAGATGTGGGTAAAGAGGATCTCAGAATCCCATATAATGACTGTAGCTAGCTGCATTTTTGAATTCAAAACTCTACCGAATATGGTGTCAGTCACTAGGGCAGAAAGCAGGCCACTAACTCTACTGACAAATCTAAAATCTCTACACAATATAGCATAGTATTTTTGTGCTGCATAGTTACAAGGAAAGTGAACTTTGTCAACTGGATACTGCGTGAGAATGGAGTTTATAATCTACGCTGAAATATACGACTAAATCATAGTTTCTAAACAGTATATTAAACAAGATTAGTGGTCATAGTACAAAATTCGAATCTTCCCTGAGGAAACGGTCATACACTTTAAGAAGTAGGAACCTTCTGGATTTACTTGGTTTTTATTAAACCACCTTCCGCTGGATTAAATAAGCAACCGATTGCTAACGACTGTCGACTGGATTCACTTCAGTGCATTGACCTTATATTCCTGATTTTGGAGCTATGTTCATGACATTTGATGTTGAAGTACACCACCACTGGTCATAAATATTGCAATTCATTTAACAAACAACTATCAAAACATCCTACAGCAGGCCAGTTACTGAAAACATGAGGATAAAATCCAAAGGCAATATGATGCGTGCTAGATTTTCTTATATCGATAATGATGATTTATAATGAAAGTTTTCTATAGCTGAAGGGAACCTACAAAATAAGATCATATCATCATATTCTATAAATGATGTTTTGATCACATTTTTAAGATTTAGAGTGAGTTAAGAAAATCTGATAAATAAGATATAGTGAAGTTTATACACATTTCCGGTTTAAATGTCTGTAGCGCACAGCATTCAAAAATTAGAGCGAAATTGTAACCTGTATAAACAAACTGGTTGTTATAGTGAACGCAACTAGTGTTAGTCTGAATACAATTGATAGATTTTTCCAGTATCATTCATCACTATTAAGCTTATTCGTTAAGAATAATTATACTGCTACACCAGCTAGTTTTTCTATCAACCTTTGTACCCATTTTTAAAACTCCCACAGTCCAACATCTATGATTAATCCAGCTACCAGATACTTTATTTATCCTATGCGAAAGATTAAGCAATACATTATCACACTGAAAACCTCCATTGTAGTTCATACTGCTTATAACCTCACATTGTTTTTATTGCTGTCGAAATGCAATCCAACTCTTAAGTTTTTGTATACACTAAATATGCTGCATAATTTTCGTAGATCTTACAGAAAAAATATTCATAAAAATCTGATTATTTTGGTTCAGACATTGCACCAGTAGTCTAACACTGATTCGTCAAAAAATAAATACCTTAAATCATCTTATACTACTAAATATCTAAAAATTATAAAAAAAATAATTAGATAACCACTTTTTTAAATATCAAAGTTGTCGTTATAAGTTCACAAAAAACAATAAGTGAAAACTTAGAAGTAAACTCCTCTGTGATGTTTATAGATGAACAGAATTCAACTTTATTTGATGACATGACATGTAGTTAGTTTGAAGTCTGATTTTAGCCTCACCAAACCAATTGACTATAGTCCACTTTGCAAAAGTTTCAATTACACTGTCATTAGAAATGTACCTAGATTTTCAGCAATCTTTTTTCTTTATTTTGAAAGATGCTACAAAGATAAGGATGTATAAACTACTTGCTTTGGTTTCAGCTAGCTACTTTTGAAACCAAAAACATAATTTTTTGATTCATAGATAGATTACTGGTTAAAATTAGAAAAACAATACCATAATATAACACCAAAATACTGCAGTGCCTTTTAAATCAAAGTGTAACATACCTCACTTTCCGTAAATACATTCCCCTGAAGTATTTCTGTTTTGGAAACTTGACAGTCTAAAAATGTTCTCATTTCAAACCAACTATGCACAAGCCTTTCTCAATCTTTCTCAATATAAGAATGTTGGTAAGACATCTACAATGTTAGTAAAATTTGGGCGGAGAGCAAACAGCACGTTAGTGGTAGCGTAGCACTCCTGTTAAAGTCGAATTTCTGTAGACATTAGTTTACATGTGTTAACCAAACACTGAGTGAACTATTTTTTAGTAGAATAGGTTGAGATAATTCATTGAAATATGTTGTGAATATTATGCAAATTCATAGGTGAACTGAAACGGTGGTTGCTTAGGATTTTAAGATGTAAGACAAAAACAACAAGAATATTCATTACAGTTATTTAAACAAAAATTGATCAGTCAAGTGAATGTTTGAGTTTGTATAACAACACCTAAAATAACTCCTAGTGAATAGACGTACAGAATGATCCTTACCCTTAAAATATATTACGAAGTAATTGAATTAAAGACGAAAATGGAAAAAAACTGGTCCTCATACACTCAGCTATACTTAGACATCAAGTAATTCCATCATGCAAATAACTTGAGCCAGTGTTCAAAGTGGGAATAGTCATTCATAAATCATGTTACCCTGCACTTGTATAATGATTCTCATCTTACAAATTAAAAGTAAAAACTAACGAAAGATATTTTTGTAACAAAACTTTAGCTGAAAACTTATGAAGAGATAGAAAAGATAATTGAAATTTCTCAAAAGTTATTTTTGGATGCATTCTACAACTGTGATTATACACAGCTGACACCAACGTAAGACTTCATACTATGACGATAAAATAGTTTTAAGTAACCATTTCTTAGTAAATTAAATATCAAGCGGTAAATGAATAATGAGTCAAAACGTAATCGAGGGCTGTTCTTATTCGTCCTCATCTAAGAATCACAACAGTCCACCTGAAGATGGAAGAATTCAGTTTGCCAAGGAATTATATTCTTCCCTTTGTAGGTTGTGGAAGACTTATTGATTTCAAGATGGTACTCATCATGTACTGATATCATGGGGAGAAACACTGGGAACCTGGGGACCATTGACAGCTGTTTCATCACCGTACGGGACTCTTCGGCAGTACACATCTAAGACTTCAGCAAGGATCAAATGTGAAACATTGAGGTTCCACGGCAAGCATGTCACCATTGAGCCACTACGTCAAAATTCAGTAGTCAACATTTCCGTGGCAGGGTCATGGGTGCGCACCGCTGAAGAGCCCCGTATTCGGGCAAAACAGATGTCCAACTAATGTCACTCTGTGATGGATACCGCCTTGAAATCATATTTTTCTCGAAAAGTATAGTTAGTTGAAAGTAAATGACTTCAGAACGGTGGTTAAATCTTGCTGATTTCCTTTCATATGTTCAAATTATTTAATATTTCAGCGGTTTCTTCCTCGAGTTTTTGTAATATTCAACTAATTAGCTACTTTTGGCATACACTTAAAGTTAAAACAGAATTATGAATCTTATTATAGTCTTTGAGAAAAATAATATTTGTATGTTTTTCTCTCCCTTTTATCTGAATTCTGATCAACGCTGTGGTTGAATAAAGATGAAAATGCCTAAACTATTTAGTGTACTACTGTCAGCTGTCCTAATCGTGATAATTGTTCAAGTTAACAGTTTACCTACAGATTCAGGTACGTTAAACTATTCACTGTACAAACTTTTAAATAATTATACCGAATGTTTTGAAGTTTGCGCTACGTGTGACTCTCATTCTTTGAACTGTAAAATACCAAAAAAGTATTAGTTAAAGACCTATGAATGATACATTTATACTATTTGTTATGTGATGCAGTGATATGTGTGTTAACAGTTTTAATTTACGCCTAAGTTTAGTTTTCACGTTAGGTCAAGTGAAACTCTGGTGAAGCTTTACAAGTAGATGCATATTTGCATGAGTAGTTCCAAGTAAGCTGAATAACAGGCAAATGATTCATAATTAAAACGTTTTAAAGGTATAGTTTATTTTGTTAATTGTCCCTGCAATGATTTCTGGTCATTATTGTTCACTTAGTGTAGTTTTATGCAATATCATTATAACAACTAATGTAATTTTTATTCAAATTAGGACAATTCCTCTTGCTCCGAATCCTAGCGACGCTTTTACAAAATATCCCTACCTTTACTTCTAGAATAAATGGTTTCTGCTGTCTTTGTTCTGATGAAAGTCAGTGTATTGGCTTTTTAGGTCTACATTTCGAACAGCTGGTACCATTAGGTTATCCTCCTGTGCATTCTCGATAGTTCACTCACATTTCAATGATGTGAACAGGGATAATTAGGTGACGTATTTAAAAATTTGTATCACTGCATTGTTGAATCCTACTCTTATGGAGGGTTGTCATTTAAAATATTGAAAAAAAACCCATTTGATCATAAGAAAAGACAAAAGACGATTGTAGCAAAGAGGAATTTTTCTTTTCGATGAAATCTCTTTTTTGACTGTTCATTCATGAATATGTAGTAGAAAAGACAAGACATTCCAGAGTAATTTCCGATCAAAAATCAGTATAGATTGCGTGACAGATGAAAGTTACGTAATACACACATGAGTTTAAAGTGGGTAAATGAACAAAATGACTGCAAAATTAAAAACTAGTTACGTCGCTAGGGAATTATCTAGAGTGATACAGACTCTACAATGGCAATGGCAAAGAACAAGGTTGTACGTACTTCTTTTGACTACAAAATGACGGTTTGAACTCTCTTACCGCTAGTGCCTCAGCAGTACACAGAATGTCTCATCCTTACTGAGTTCCATTGTCTTGGTTGTAATTTGTACAAACTTCTGAATAACCTGAGTTTACTAAGTGTTCTATTACAGAGTTGAGGGTGCATTTTCGTTCTTGCCTTTTATAAGCCAAGCTGTGTATTTCTTGCCAGCGCGTCTCACCGTTCGGCACACAGTAAGTCAATGCACTGGGCTTCAAAAGAGCAAGTTAACTGATAAGCAAACAATGATACAGTTCAGTGCTCCAATTTATCCTTTGCATACTGACGAATGAGATTGTGACAGCAGAATATGATTCTAAGATAGATAATAAAGAATGTTCTGTTCATGGATCTTGATAGCCTCTTCTGATGATATCTGCCGCATTGTCTCCTTTGAATTCGAGCTTCAACAGTAGAAACTTTTTTGGTGGAGTATACAAGCGTTCCGTGGCATTTTTCGGTATTAGATTCTTACTTATAAATTTCAGTGGGTATTAGTCTCTCATCTGGAATTCTTGTAAGTTTTCCAATACACCTTCGACGGTATCCTTCGTGAATATTCTTCGTATTCTTAAGGATAGTGAATTGGTAGGGATCCTTTTTCTGTTTAAGGGAAAACATCTTTGAACATTATTGAACTGTCTATTCCAAGAGAGCCTTCTGTATATAGATCTCTGGACTGAATTAACACCTTTTCTTTGAAGTTGGACATCAAGGAAGTGTAATTTCCAGTTTGACTTTCCTTCTAGAGTAAATCGGAGAGGTTTACGGGATTCTCGTTCTCGTCTCAAATAATAAAGTTATCGTCTATGTATCTTTTGCAGATATGTAGCTAGCTCATTATTTGTGCTAAGGTTGCGTTCTCAAAGCTTGCCATAAAACAGTCAAGTAGGAGGGGTTTTAAAGTCGATTTTATTACCATGCCATATATCTGTCTGTAGATTTCATTCTTAAATCCCAAATAGTGATTTTGGATGTCACTGTTTGTTTCAGCTGTGTGTTTATTTGTCAGACAAAAATCAGACTCTTGAATACTGTTGATTCAGTGACCTGAAGACACATTAATTATGTTTGCCCTTGCTTGCATGAATTTCCTGGGATAGTAAGAAAGAAGGATTTATAATAATTTGATTTGACCCATGTTTTCACAGTCAGCATGAAAAACCTTACTTATTTTTATTTCATAAAGCTGTATAGATACCAAGTCTATAGCAAAATATTTTTTCACTTGGTAAGTGCTTATCTAATCAGAAAAGTATTGATAGTTCATCCATAACTTTAAGTGAGCACATATAACTGCAAGAAGGCTCTTTCAAACAGAACGTAACTCAGGGCATAAGAGATCTGTTTTTCGAAAAAAGTTTCTTTCATCCTAAAAAAGATCATTAACTGACAGAAATAAGGAAATGTTGTCCATCTGATTCGAACCCAGTAGCTGAATGGTAACGTGTTAACCACGAAACTAGACTGCCTTTAGTTTAACCTCCTAATGGATTATAGGTGTCTGTTGCTGAGACGTTCAGAGCTAGGACACAACAGCTCTTCAGTGCTCCCAGAATCTGCAAATGATAGCAATGAATAAAGAAAACTACCTCGAAATTAGTATAGCTGAGAAGGCTGATCACTACTTTATTTCACAATTTCCAGTTCAACTTAAGTCATACATACTTCGTAAGCTGTTCATTAAGTCAGACCAAGCTGTCAAACACTTTCTTTATCAGAACTAAAAAAATACTCTTCATACTAACTTTTACATACCACATGAAAAAAAGGGGTGTTAATTCTGCCTCATTTTACCCGGTCAAATGGATACTATCATCGCGTTGAAAACTGAAGTGTCTTGAAAACATAACGTCATATGTGAGAATATGTAAGTAGATGGAAACTAATTACAAAGCTTTACACTGAATTTCTTGAAACATTAAACCATTCAGACTTTTTATATATAATCTACGGGACATTATTATAAGCAGTAGAACTGACAGTATCAAGTCCATAGCGTATGTACTATGATGTGATAATAAGTTTACCAATTGTTTTTCAGTGATTTTTATTGCCTTCACTTTTGATAATAAACACTGTGAACATCTGGTTTGTCATCATTTTGTACCATCATTTTTTATCAAGAAGCCAGCGGAAAACATCGCATTAGATGCTTACCTTTTCTCTTCTATATGTCAATAAAGCAAACATGTTACAAAACTCCTATACAACCATAATCATTGCGTGCATAGGAACTTAAATATCTACCAACACTTCAATGAAATAAATAGTCTTGAAAATACATAAGTAATCAAGTTATCTATACTTATTTGTTGTATAACCCTTACTGTTAGCTGTTAACAGAATGGTTTTAAGTCTAAACAGTCAGTATCGGATGTTTTTCTGGAAATAAATAGAGTAAATTAACTGCAGTTACAAAACTTTTAATTAATTGAAAATTGAAGAAAGCAAAATCAATATCCAAGAGGCTTTCTTTGACATCCAAACACCCAATCAACATATTTCTATGCTGAAATATAATATGGTTTCAATCAGTCGACATTATTTAGCTTCTAATGTATGAACTTCAGCTGTCATATTAAAACTATATGATGAAGGATTACATTCGTATTGCCTATCTTTTTCATTACAAGTGATTTGAATAGTACTCTATTCATTATTTTGAAGGAGGTACATAACGTAAATTAAATTTTCTTATTCCTTTTTAATAGTTTTGACAAAAGTCTACAATACTTTTTTTTCAAAAACTTAATAAGTGAAAATTTAAACAGTTCATATGGTGAACCAACATTTTTTATTTACCGAAAAATTTTTTTGTAAAAACCTCTTTTCTTTTAGATTCTTACGATGGTTTATATGAACCTATAGATGAACGTGCTGCATACCTGAATTTTCAGAGAACACCAAACAAACGTTATATCAGATTTGGTAAACGAAATGGAGTTGAAGAAGATGGATTTCGAGGAGGCCGAAGTTATATCCGTTTTGGTTAGGAGTGAATTTAATATTTTGTTTAAAAAAGATATGACTGCTTCCATTGAATAATAAAACACAGTTTATGATTTCATTTTATCTTTAAGACTATCAATCAATCATAAATATGACAGTATATATCACAAAATAATATTGAATACTGAATAATAAAATTTTGTTTTGATTATCTTCGGTACTTTCGCAGTTTTAAGTTCATAGACTATGCTATCAATTTCAAGTCAATTAAAATTCACTCAGTAAAAACCTTCTAATCAATTCTGTAAACGCTTAGTATACTAGTTCTTTAACTACGGATTTAAAAAAAATACAAATAAATAAACAAATAAAAAATGAATATGGTTATGATGAAAAGCATAGTTCATTCATCGCTTAATTTTATTCCTTATTTCATTAAATTTTAATGCAGCTAACCAAGATGTTTCATTTCATTGATGAAGTGAGTTATCATTTCCGATCCTTATTGATACATGTGATGACATTCAACGCTTAATTCTGGTTTCATATATATATATATATATATATATATATATATATCATCACATTCTAGTTAGTGAACAATCCGATTGCAATAAACTAAACTCTATTTTGAACCAAATGCAATTGATCATATAACTAACTACAAGACAGAACTTGTCAAAATAAACCAAATTGGACATAAGGAGATATATTTGACGATGATAGTGGATGAAAGTCACGCTACAATGTGAATTGACAGAAGTAGGAAAATAGGAATTACTGGATTCTGACTGAGCGGCTCAATGGAAACGTGCTTGCTGCGGAATCTGAAAGTCCTGGGTTCGATCACGGGTGTTTACCGCTGAGGAGTGCCACTCCTTCTACAGGATGAAACAACTGCCCAATGCTCCTAAGCTTTCAGTAGTTCTCCAGCTTATGTCAACTGTTGATGAATATCAACTGCGAAATAAAAAAGCATTTTCTTAAGCATTTGCCACACATTTCAGCTTATTGATAGGATTGAGACTGTTGACACTACCGGTAAATCCATGTTTTCCTTAGATGTCACCTCATTGTTCACCAGTGTACATCTCACTGAAACTGTTTGTTACATGTGCAATTTCATCGATTCACATAATCAACAAGTAGAAATTCTAACAAATTACTTGACTGAGCCCTTGATGAAATGTATTTTTAGTGTATAGTTTAGTTTTAATGAGATATAATGGCAAGATGATGGGACTGCAATGAGATCCCTCTGGGACCACTAATGGCGGATTGCTTTATGACAAAATTGGGGAATTTTAATCAAAATCTACAAATGAATGATAAACAGTTAGTTAACTAATTTCCACAGTAGGATGCCGATCTCAAGGAAAAGAAACCTTATTTACGCACTATGGAATACAAAGTATTTATAGCACAGACTACGTGTAAGTTGAACTTAGCTTTTTAAGAGGTACGCTTGAGGAGAACGGCTATTCTAGCTAATTCGTTGATGACAATGTGCCAGAAAGACATGCGAAGCCAGTCATCAACTCAGTTTCTCAAAAGACTTCGTTCATGAATCTAGAATTTAAAGGTGATATAGCACCAGACATCCTGAAAAATCATCTTTCGAGATCTATTAACAGGATGTTTTTGCAGCCAAACTTTATTTGACCTTTACTAGTTATAATTTCTTCTCCGTATGTGTAAAAGACAATATTCTTCGACACTCTGTCTCCTTGTTTATCTGCCTGTTCAACTGTCTCCCTGTTCCTGTGAATCAAGGTACATCGGCCGTAGCAAGAGACTGGTATTAACACGTATACGAGAACACATTCCAGCCTCACTTTTGGAGGCTGAAATGCATTAGAAGTTCTATTTTTGAACAGCCAACCCCCTACGACCATTTAACCAACCCAGACAATGATTTTAAAGTTGTCTATTGAACTCACTTTTTTTTCTCTTCAACTTCCAAAAACAGCAGAGGTCTTGGCTATCTATGAACTGAAACTTGACTTTTGTGTGCAGAAGACGTACGTACGGCCCTTGTCTCTACTTTGGCACTCAATTTGGTCATAGTATGCTTCGCTTCCCTTTTGTTTTTTCAACTTCCCTCTTTCTTAGATTGATTATTCTTTATGCTCTGGTATCTTCATTATCATTTTTGTTTTTACATTTATTAGTTTCCGGTGTTAATTCATTTGATCTTCCTGATCATTGCAAGTTTTAACGAAACATTTTCAATTTATCCTTATTAACTTTTCCCACTCATATTGCGTAATACTTTGATTGTTTATTAACTCTACTATATTTCCACCCCTTTACAATCTAAGTGCTAATTATAAACGATTCAAGAAATCTTACGTAACCTCTACTTGTTATCATTAAGCCTTTACGTCATCGCCTATCAGATTATTGTGGTAGTACTCACCACGGATTGACATCATTTGGAGGACCATTGAAAACATGGTAGTACTGGACAGCTTTTTCATCCTAGTATGGGACTTCTCAGCAGCACCCGTCCATGACCAGGCTAGGGACCGAACTTAGGACCTTCAGGTTACTCGGGGAACGCAATAACCATTCAGCCACTGAGCAGTTTTGATAGTAGGCAAAATCGTATTCTGTAATCTAGCTATCAGGATGGACCGGAAAAAATTTGCATTGAATTAATAAATGCTGGGAACTATTGGATTTCTTCTAACTGGTAGGTTATGAAATAGGAACTGTCGTTATATAGCCCAGACCCTTTGACAAACGAAGACGGATGCCGATCCCTGAAAATAAGATCTTTCCACTGGTGGAAGAAAGAGAAGATAAAACTAGGGAGAAAATTTTTATTGCTCGGAAAAAAGGCAAAAACTAGCTGGAAATATAACCAAGTCGGAAGTGAAAAGGATGACAAGTGAAGACCATGGATGGTAGTGATGCTATACAACGAATCGACAAAATTAGGAAAATGTGGACCGTCAAACTGTGACCCACTGAGTGAATGGTTAACACGCTAATTGTGAGACCCGAACGTCCTGAGTCCGATCCCTGGCGAAGCAGCAAGTATGAACTATTGATAAGTCCCATGCTAAGATTAGACGAAACAGGTGTCCAGTACTTTATAGGCTGGTAAGGAATACTACCTTAGAAAAATAACTGTTTATATAATTTTTTGATGGGCAATAATTGTGAAGTTCAGTTTCAAGAAATTTTCTTTTAATGCACTAGTTAATAACGAACTGATGAACTGTCAACAACCCGACCTATGACCGAGGTTAATAATGGATTGACAAAATGTGAGTGATACTGAATTGACCAAGCTTAAACATGAGCATTAAGACCACATTTTACATGGGAAATATTGATAAATCAGGCGTCTGTTTGTCCATCCTAACAAAATTATAGCCATCATTGTATGATTTCTAGAAAAAATCGAAGTCGATCAGTAAACATGACCCACAATAATCCAGTTGAACAGCTCCTGGGGAACACTAAAGTGATTCGAAAATTCATCGTATATTGAATTCCTGTGTGAATAAACTATATGAACCACTGGTGGAACAAATTATGCTGTTGTAACCTTTAATGTAACTCCGAAAATTCATTGGAAAATAACTACTTTCTTACTGCATTTTCCAATCACGAAGTCCATTGGCGATACTCTTTTAGATGATCTCAGAAACACGTACTATTTTAATGACATTTGGAGAAATTTAAGAATGTACATTTAAAATAAATATAACTTCTATTGCAGAAACAGTTGGCATTAGCTGTCTAACTACCTAAAGCTTTATGTCAATGAAAAGTTATTATATTTGTGTATTAAGCGTAATTGTTAGTACATATGTACACTGTCTTCTTAACATCCGGATGACTAAAAGTTGAAATACCACTATGAGTATAGTGAAAGCTATTCGGTTAAAGCAAACTTGACTTATGAATCAAAAATTCATCCACATGACAAATGATTTTGATAGCAGTTATTGCATGAGTAAAGTAAGTATTCTCACTACTTAATGTGTTATATACTCATTGATTAGCTAAAAAACATGATGCCATTTAACAACATTGTTTTTACAAAAAGAGAATTGCCAAAGAAAACCCCATACATTATGAATAAAAACACGTATCCTTTTCAGCTTACTGAATGTATAGATGGTTACCCAGCATATAAAATCTTTTTTTAACTAATAATTGACATAATGCAGACGATTTTATGGTTGAGGCAGTTAAAAAAACAACAATTCCAGTTGTGGAACAAGGATGAAATTCGATAGTAATGATAGATAATGTCTAGCGGTGCAACCCAGAACGCCCAATTCATCTTATTTGGGACCCGTCAGCTGGATGTACTATGCTCCAGTGAGTGGTGTTACTTCTATTAGGATTGGAACGCAAGAACAATTGCCTCAAACTCCAGAGCGCCATCCATAAAAAAACGAGTATATATTCTCGGTTTGTAAAGTTTCTACAAATTTCTTTTGAAAACTACTTTACTATAGCAATTAGAATATTTTCATTCTGTGTTTTATCTAACTAACCGTACTTCCAAACTCTCAAGGTAGTATTGATTTAAATGAGTTCTGTCTTACGCAACAAGAAAATAGTTTAAGTTTTTCACTTCATTCGTTGCATTTTTAGGTTGATTCACTTTTCCTGCCCTACTTGAAGTTGCGTTCATCTTGACTGTAGTTTCCTCATGACGGCAGTGACTGAAAACTATTGAAGTTATCACTATGACTTCCGCTATATTCTTTTTTCCAGATTTCGCATATTTCATCTTGCCTTTGGCTAAATCATAGATAAATCTTAAAAGTTGGCAAATATGTACTCGTCATTTTTGCTTTGAATGAATCATTTCTACAAGTCAAATACTATTCAGCACTACTTTTCGCTTTGGATTTTACTTTTCCAAGGGATGAAAAGAATAGTATTAAGAAAGACTGTAGGTGTTCACGTTAGTTGCCAGTCATTGGGCTGATTATCAATGAAAAACAGTCCACTAATAGGCAGTAACAGTTTACGATAAGAAAATGTTGCTTGATTTCTGGTAAAGCTAATAAGCAATGAACAGATGATGCATCTATAATATGACAACAATACAACATAGTTAGAACTATTCTGATATTAAAATGACTATTAGGAAATCATTGATAAGCTTTGTTTAACAGAGAAAAGTTCTTCAATAACTACAGATAACCTTATCACTCCAGCACCTTAGTGAATGCGAGTAAAAACTTTGTCAAGTTAAACTAGCTTTGTACAACAATTAGCCTCCTACTACATCAACATATAACATAAACTAGAAAAATAGCTATCCAGTTTAACAGAGACTAATATCTAAATGAATATGTAAATAAATACATTATGCTGTCAACAAAGCAACTGCGATTTGTATTACTAGAAAACAAATTGTAGAAGAATCTTATTACCGGATTACCATAATAAACGTCATCATAAATATATCTGTATTCTCATAGTTCAGGTGGTTAGAAGATCAATCGAAAGTCAATTACCTTCTCTTAGCATTTACTGTTAGTAAAGGGAATATAGAGACTGAAAATCCCCTAAAGTTGATATCTGTAGGTAAAATTCATTAAGATATCCTCAAAAGTAACGAGATATTTAAGTAAAGAGGTAACCTAATTATGCCAATGTCAAGATTCTATACTTATATGAGAACAACTTACAGAATCATAATATAATCAGTAAACCAACGTTTTGGACAACAAGTGCTCTATTTACTTTCACCTTGATTCCATCAATTTACATTCAATTTTGGTCAATATCTTAATCGCATCTTTGACTGAACAACAAGTAAAACTTGTCCTACAACTAGGTGGTTTGATAGGTTGCACAGTGTACACATAGTCTGGTCCAAATGTGACCGCACTTAATTAGTAATTATTCAGAGGGAAATCTATGCACCTGCACTGATAATTCTGAACAAATACTCAATTCATATCAAAATTCTTTCTTAAATATTTTCTTATTGTTCTACAGGTACGTCATTCTCATTCTTTACCTAGACTTTTATGAACTATAAGGATTATTCCTGAAAATTAATTAGTTAATATGGTAATTTAAATGTTAAAATTCATAAGAATTTGTTTTTATTCAACCAACAACTTTTTGGAATTGGCTACTTTGAATATTCATTTAACAAACTGAAGTAATTTGAAAAGCCAAAGGCAACCAACGTTTGTTTAGTTGAAATTGTTTCTGAGTACAGTTATTCTCAGAAGTTGAGTTTCTGCATCATCTCAGAGAATAACACAATTACCTTCAGATTTGTAAATCCCTTTAAATCAACTATCACAGTAAATAACATTGACTAACTTATAAGTTAATATTAAGTCACTAGATACGATGAAATAACTGTCGTTCACCTCTTATTCCATGGAAGATTCTAATTTGATATAAAATAAGCAAAGGTTTTCCCATGAATCCATTTTATCAAAGTAGCATATGTGGTGTAGGAGGTCAGTCCATCAAAACATCCCAACCTAAGCTTTCATACTCTAGTGTTCCTTGTCAGTAGTTGTCGCTAACCCTAGAACGACTAACTCTCCTTTAGCCATTCATATAAGCTTCCACATCCAGACAAGTCATCACAGGGCTTTATGCACAGCTTTAAGTGGGACGGACGTTGCGTACTGGGTATGGTGATGGTTGCTTATAGAAATATATAGAATTAGTATACACTATGGTGTCAAGAAAATGGATGAAATAATAACAGTCAAGCGTTCAACATCCCGGAGTTATGAATATGCAGTATTAGGTATTCATATTTATGGCAGGAACATGCATTTATAATGAAGAAATTACATCGAAATGTACAGCAAGAACGTTGTTTGTGAGTTACGGCTTTATTGAAAGTTTTGATGTTTTGATCACTGTTGATCAAAAGTATCTACTACAACTATCAATGGTGTATCAAAAGTTTAAGGGATCAATAAGTCTTAACTACAATAGAGTTCAGTGTAATCATGAAGACGCATGACTCCTTACTGTGACACTAATTTTTTTATTTCAAACGTCTGAAATTTATCCACTTATAGTTTACAGTCCATTTTTTGTATTGTAAGGCTTAGACTTCTCTACATTTCAGATTAGTTTCCATTATTTATTGAACAAATGGTGGTGCATATGTTGGTTTGCCAGAAAAAGAACGACATCTGAAGCAGAACAATATGGATCTATTTTATTCGTTTCTCATCAGCTGTTTGCAACCTGTAACATTATTTTTGGATAACAAAACAACATGAGGATACTTCACACAATGAAATTAAGTCAGTTGACAAAAGGCGACATGATGTGGTAGATTTTAGCACCTGAATAACGCTAGCGAGAAATGCTAAGGAGTTTCAAGAATCCTAATGGAAATAGTCACAAAGTGTTTCAGCAGTTATAAGCAGAAATTAAGCAAGACGATTAACAGATGTACCATTCGGCCAAGGGCAGTAGACAAGTTCTGCAATAACGTAATGAGTTAAACTCAGTTGATAAAAACTATCATCGTAATTTGGTAATCACACTGGAAGAAAACACAGGTTACCGAAGTAAAGAAATACTGGTGACTGCTTCTTTTTGAACACAATTTAGGATCAGACGCTTGATAGCCTTAGAACTGGTGAACTTCATAAGATTCTAATTCCTCTGTCTGTCAATTAAATTGGGAGGTTCTAAGGTTTCTACTTTGCATTCTGTTTGAATGAGATACCCAGCGATTACATTTCTGGAAAAACATTCTGCTGTGAAGCTTAAACACTTAGGTACGTTTTCAAAGTATTTAAAGTACTTCCTTTCCTTTTTTCATACAACATAAGCACACATTCTCATACACACAGTTAGACGAAATATAAGGAAAGAATATGTCGGCTTTTGATTGTACTAAAAGATAACTTACTCTGTAGAGAGGGATCAACTTGGCTTCAGGAGACATTCTGGTCAGTGCATTATTTAACCTTGTATCGATTTCTTTTCGCACTTTTGCTACCTCTAAAGTTGAGGTCAGTAAAACTTGGTCTCTCACTTTCTATAGTCTTGTGTAACTTACTTTCTTCAGACCTTCAAAGTTATTAATAAATTTCTGTGAGCAAATGTGCGTTATGGATTCTCTTCCTTCTTCATAATCTCTTCTTTCATTTTGTTATTGAACATATCCTCTTAACTCCGTATTAGTGTTTTGATCTATGATCACTTGTAACTAAATGGAAAAAACCTGCTAAAATTGAGGTACAGTCTATTCCATAGTCTTTTGATGAATGCAACTATTAACAAACTATTCTTTCGGCATCGCAACGAAGTATCTAGTAATCTAAACTTATCATTGGTTACAATACTTGTGGTAAACTTAATGTTTTCATGAACACCATTGAAGAATTATGCTAAATAGGATGCATGACGCAAGTCGTTGTACACGGTAAATATGTCATCGAATCAAAAGTTTAACTTTGTAATGTCAAGGTTAGCAATATGTGCATCTGCTTACACTGGGTCCAGTGGACTTTTTGCTGTTACTTCATCAATTTGGTGCCATAGAGGGTTATCAAAATGAAACCGGACTTCTTTAGTAAACATTATAATCAGTAGTCAGATTTTCGAAATTAGCAGAGAAGGGATGTTGGTGTGATTCTTAAAAATAATATCAAAACTCATGAATAACGATGCTTCTGAACAGGGAAGTGACGCAAAATCACGTCATAAACTTACTCAAGATGTAACTACCGTTTTCAACAAGTGGAAATGAATTCTTCAATGTGTATACAGCTAGGAGTCGACGGATAAACTTCAACTTTTATCCAGGTCAAAGACTGAACTTTAGATGGGGTGAGTTTATCATAAAAAGTTGAAGTGGCTTTTTTTGGTTGCCATCCTCCAGTTTGAATGTCGAGGATTAATTAAGAATTGGTTTAATCTTTGTGATGTAGTCTGCCTCATTCACTGAACATAAATTCAAAATAAAAATTGGGAACTCCTTCTACTCGGCAGAAATTAAGATTTTACTTCAAGTTGGTATTCATTACGGACTGATATAAATTGATGAATTATTGAACGCTTTGAAGCACTGAAGAGCAGTTTTTTTACAACGTGGTACTCCTTAACAGTGATCATTCCTAACCCCACTAGGACCTTCAGATTTTTTCAGCTAGCACGTTACCATACAGACAATGTGTGGTAACTCAACGATCCACTTCCTCTAACTCTTGTTAATCTGCCACATAGCTAGACCTTCACCCACTGTCATAGGCAATTATGTGTCTTCAAATCTGACTTAGTTTCCCCCACCGGTGATGACTTCTCACTGGAACCTCGGGAAATCTAGCCTCAAAGCGTGTGACTAATGATTACTGGACAGTAATTCGATTTAAGGGTTTGTGGGGATTTGTTTATTTCAAGGTGGTTTCATGATGAACTGACACCAGTTGGAGAACCATTGAAAACCTAGGAGAGCTAAACCACTGTTTCGTCGTAATATAAGACTCTACAACAATCCATACCAATGAATTTATTAGAGATTTTATTTTTTAATATTATCAACGAATTTCATCTCCTAAAATGAATTACTGGTTCGAATGACTTAAACAAATGTTTGCCCAAGCCGAAATCGTTCTCGTGTATAAGCTGTGATTATGAATTCACCATACAAAATGAAAAGCTTCGTTTTAATATCTACATTAAACTCCTCGTAAACTATGCTTGCTTCAAACTGAAATAGATTTCTGAACATTCTGTGAAGTAAAAATTCACTGATGATTCTTAGCACTTTTCCAGCATTCAACATTACAAGTGAAAATTATGATAGTCTACACAGAATCTTGGGTGCTACTTCACATCTCACATATATGATAACTACTTTTTAGCATTAAATGATTCATGTCATAGTTTTGTGAGAAAAACATGACACTGATTCATTAACTGATTGATTAGTAGCCTTCTAGGAGAAAATGTTTTTTAGATACATAGAAATAGGAGTAGATATATACTTCTGAAAAATGCTACACATATAATTAGGCCTCCCTGAATAATTGATGGATTAAGTATGCTATGTACCTGGATACCTGAACATATTTATTTGTTTCCCTATTCTGATTATTCAAAATATATTCAACAGCTTTACTATCCACAATGAAAATCGTTTCCTATCTCACAATTCTTCTTTCTGAATTCATAAGATTCTAACTATTAGAAAGAAATCTCTGTATAAGAACCTAGTCATTGACAAAATTAGCAATTTCAACGACGAATCCAACATTTTTATGCCAATGAACTGGTTGTATAAATGACAACGGGACACAAATGAAGAATATACGTTTCTAATTCTCAACATTCCATTGTTTCGCGAAGCAATTAAACTGTGCTACCACGAAATTACTGTTAAATAAGCAGGAATTACCAATCCTTTTCACTCATTTGACTCTCACTCTATGAACGTTTATCAGTACCAGAATTTCTCAAATTTCTGGACGGTCATAATGGCAACTAAAATCTTGACAGACAGTAAAATCCAGGAGATCAACTCACGTATTAACTTTTAAGTGAACATATTCACAACAATGGTATATAACAGACTTCTCTAGCACCTCATCAAACAGTGAATATACCCCCTTGATAATACTGCATACCCTAACGTGAACGGTTTTGAAAACGCATTGCCATCGGTCTGCAGTTCTTGAAATGTTTATTCATTTACACCACAATATCTAATCCCCACAGCGTAAATTTACATTGCTGTGAATAGATATTCACTTGGACTACATGATTACGGGCAAACTTACAGATCCCCCAGAAAGTCAGCGTGGTTTCTTTTCGTCTCTGAAGCTATAAGCACAATAATTCATGGTAAAACAGGCGTTCATCTAGTATAACGGGGCATTGCGAAGACGAATCAATCATGTCGACTGCTTGTAAAGAAAATTTGGAGTTTGCATGACCTTGGTGTCACCACTAGTGAAAAAAGAAAGTATGACTGAAAACGATCTAAACTCCAACACTCTGTATATGCTGAAAAGTGGTATTTTCTTGTTCATTTCATAGCTTGTGGAATATTCTGATGTTTTTAATGACCTCCCTTCCGTAACATTCAGTTCCGGTAAAATCTTGTACATCTTCCAACATATGTCAGTGTGATAATGCCTGCAAACTGGCTTCTCTTATGTTGAATTACTAATATGAGAATTATATATATGTAGTAAAAGTCTGGTTGTGATATTCTTGCTTAACACTTAATCAGCCTTACGTAAAGCAATGTACTTCAGTACCAATCTAAACAGTAGCTTAAGAGAGAAAGAGAAATAAGATAACACTTTATAGGATGAAAAGTATTCAGACAAATAGTTAGGTTTTTAGTCAGAGATAAAGAGGTTATATGACGGAAAGAATGTTAACTTACCTGTTTATGGATGGCTAAGTTAAGGACTGTAAGCTTGTTGCTGCTGACCAGCACAAAAAGAAACCAATAATGGTTAATTTTGACGGGTGGACGCTTACACGCTAAAACAAACAGAATTAAAGTTGCCCGTCTACGCTGTAAAAGATTATTTAGCTATTATTTAGATATTTTCAATGTTTATTTTTTTTTAAACCTGATATTATTTTGGTTCTACTAAGGTTCACTACAATACTATAATATGTGGACTATTGAATCACAACTTAATAACCAAATTCTAACTTACTCTTTGTAAAATCGAATGGTTTTAAACTCAACTTGGAATAGATTCAAGTTGAAATGCTAAGAAGAAAAGGAATTAAGATGCTACTGAAATATTCCTGATATAATTGCCAATGTAGCTCAATGGTAACATACTGGTCGTGGACCCTGAATATCCCAGGTTCGACCCTCGGTGGGGTCATGGGTGTGCACCGTTTAGGGGCCCCATACTAGGACAACAAACCTGTTCAGTGCTCTCAGGTTTCCAATGTTTCTCCAACTGATGTCAGTCCATGATGAATTTCAACGTAACAGTTCTATTTAAGCAACAAATGCATCAATATCTCAGTGCCTTTTAATCCATACAACAAGTTTTATAACATCTGTATATTTTTATTTTTCTTAGATTATTTCCTAACCTATCGGCTGTATTCGAGAATAAAAGAATGAAACACCTGATCATACCGTATTATCTATGATGATCGTATTATTCTGACTTTTGAAGCAAACACTTTAATTCACCTATTTACTCAAGTAACCATGTAAGGCGACCTAATATCTACAGACGCTAATTATCTATAACTGAATAACTTACAGCATTTATTAAGGAGTCTTGCTTTTTACGACCTAATACACACGAGAGCTATGTGTATACTATAAGTTCAGTTAAAATTTTGCCTTATGCACTAAAAATCAATCAAAAGGTGTTTGACTTTGTTTTTGATCGACTTAAAAGTATGACGACCTCAGAAGATTGTTTACCGAATATATCACAACCTGGTTGATTAAAGAACCATTTAAGAAAGTTTCACATTTCCGCCTTTTACTAATTTCGAAAAACAGCTGATTGGACAAAGAAATATATTCTTTTTCAATTAGGTATTCGTCTTCTCCTCTACCCTATTATACAGATTTACAATTCAATCGAAACATCAATCAAGTAGTGATGAGGGATTAATAAACAATAATTACAGATCTTAATTGAGTCGTAAAATGATAGATTTGAGAAATCAAAATGCAAATAATCAACAGAGTAATTGTATGAAATTAAAATGGTAGTTATAATAGTGTAAAACAGGTTATTCTCAGGCAAATTGCACAGTAACTGGTAAACTAAATGGGGTGTTTTTTTGTCCAAAGGTCAGTCATAAGTAATATATAATTACATAAGAATAATAAAATAAATGAATATTGCAAAATTCCCCATTTGGGTATTTAGAAAAAAATTGTGAGCAAGGAAATATTTCATTTCAATTAGTTCCTAAATAAAAAGAATTATATCTTTGCTCATATTGTTAACATTACAAATGAATGTTGATAGAACAAGAGGGGAAAGAAGTGTACAAAGTAATACTAGAAGTTACATAATGTTGACCAGCACAGTAATGCAAGTCGCTGAACAGTCTTCTTTTGAATACCGAAGTGAAGTTTGTAAAGGTGGATTGCAATCGCCTCTGCTACGTCAAGTAAGCGAATGCGTAATCTATGTGGTAAATTGATTGTTATACAATGAATAATTTTAAGTGCTTTTCCAGCATCCACTTAATGTTCACTATCAACTAAGTGTGCAAGAATAGAGCTCTCTATATTTCTATTCTGCCTCTTATTCAACAATTATATGTAGTGCTCAGAAATTCCGCTATGGACATGCTTCATTGTACTCTCGAAGTAACTAGCTCCACTGATAAACGTAGATGGAAGTGGCAGAATCAGGTAGTTTATCTTTATTTCTTCCACCTGAAGTGGTATGGTTTTGAAAGATGTAATATAAGTTAGCGGCTACGATGACTCTTTGGAGGGCTTTTTTATGTGTTGTTGATGACCACACTAACATTGTAACCCTTGAACTCGAGTTCCCAGGAGATTTACTTCTTGGACACTTGACATTCTTGTCTTGACCTACGTAACAATGTTGGTCAGGATACCTTTGAATTAATATGTTTAGTTACAAACTTCGCTGGATAACTATTCTTTCCAAGCAGGTCACGGATGATGGCAAACTCTTCCTCTATAGCATTATCAGAAAAAGTCGCTGTGGCACGGTATACTAGACATTTCAACAGACTGTTCTTGCACTGGAGGAGTATGGCACTACAGAAATGCGTGTACTGACCTGTTAATGTTAGCTTTCTATATATACTTCGTTTCAGAGTTCCATTTAACCTTCTCAACAGTAAACCATCAAGAAATGGGATACCGTCATTTCTTCTACTTTTGTTGTGAAGTTGATTTCTGGATGAACACTATTAGCTTAAGAACAGTATTCTTATCAATCTCATTTCTGAGAAATATAAACGAATTACGCATGTAACGACCAATCAGTCTTTTTTCTATACTTTCATTGATACTGAGTACCGATCGTCACAGATAATGCTTTAAGCATCAGTATTGAAATAAGACAAAATTCTGAGCAAATCACTATCAAATTGTAGTCATCTAACGCACTGCACTGCATAATCAAGTCAGTTCAACGTGCGATGTTACCTCCTTGTGTCTTCATCTTACTAGTGTTACGATCGTGCAATTGTGGCAAGTTACCTTTAACAACACAGTTTTCTATTTGACTAGACTTGTACTCAAATGCAGTAAACATAATTTCCGCAATATATAAACTGATTACGAGCAATAATTTACACTCAAACTATGTGTAGGTGTGTAAATAAAGCTTATGATAATTAGCTCATTTCGTTATCACATTTATTGCCTGCATAATTATGATTTGTACACCACATATGTTAGACTGCTTCACTGTGGATTGAAGAAACTTGGTAACCCCATTATCAGTTAATACACAGTTACATCATGTACAGATGGATTTGAAAACAATCAACTCTACAGATATAGATTTAAACATCTATCAAAATACATCTCAGTATGTCTACATAATTTTATATCCTTGCTGGATATAAGATTATTTGTAGTAAATTACTTTATTTTCTCACAGTGTTAGACTTTACCGCAAACGATAAATGGTTTCTCAACATCAGAGCGAATAAACAGTTATATATACAACACTGACTACCAACCGAGGGACAGTGTATAACAATATCGGCTAATTCAACTTGGTGACAGCTCCATAGAACATATAGCATGACATCTAGTACTGTTAGTCTAACAGTAGATGTCATTTTTTACTGTATCAATCCTTTATGAAAACTGGTTAATTCAAATGGAAACCTTAAAATAAGTAAAATCCGCCTTCTTTGTGTAGGCTGGTAGTGGAGTCCAAAATGCACGTTTTTTCCCGTTTGGGACTCGTCAGCTGAACCTACCTGAATCCCAGCAAATAATAGTATCCTCACTTAGACATTCACCCAGCACCTATCGCATTAAATTCTAGAGCACTATCTACCAGGCTTCTGAGTTACAATAACTACTTCTTGTCCACCGGGTTTCATCTGTTGTTAATTGGCGGTTATGATTTCCCGTCGATAATGATACTCAATTAAATTCATTGATTAAACAATAGACAACATTTGTTTAACGGTGCTCAGCAGGGGAATCCGGTAAACAAAAGGTTTTTGTAACCATAAAAGGGGAAAAAAAAATTAAAAATTTTAGTTTGGAGGTTTGTGGTGATTTATTGATTGATTTCAGCTTGATGTTCGTCATGGACTGACACCAGTTGCAGAAACATTGAAAACCTGGTGGAACTAAGCAACTGTTTCGTCATGGCACGGTATTCCTCTGCAGTGAGTATCGTCGCCAAAACCAACGGTCAAATCTAGGACTTTTAAGTTTCTAGCAGAGCACGTTACCATTGAGCTAATGGGTCAGCTTTTTCCTACTTCCGTTAGATTACGATATAGCTTAGCCTTCATTTAATGCCATCGTTGAATATTTGTCACCGCGTCCTGCACTAGGATGAAACAGCTGTCCAGTTCTCCCAGGTTTTCAGTGGTTCTCCAACTGATGTTAAACTGATCAATACCAATTTGAAGTCAATAAATCGTTACAAACCTCAAATTGAAGCATGACTGATTAGAACACTTTCACGTTCTTCACAGATAAACACCTTTCTGAAACAATTTAATTATATTAAGTATGAATTACTCGCAAAGAAAGATTTTTAGTATCATCCCATGAAGTAGATTTTCAACGTATATCCTTAACACTGGACGCTAATTTATTATTTATGTAGTGCTATTTAAAAATATAACAGTAATTAGAAAACATTTTTTGTAAAAGTATGAAATGGAAATACTTCTGTAATACTATAAAATAAAACAATCTGTTTAGCGTCTACCATAGCCAGTTGGTTGTTTAAAGGCAGTTGCTTTCAGCAATAAATATAATGGTGTTACTGGTTAAATGATCAATGGATAATAAAATGAACTGAATATCTCTCTCACCACGTAGTTCACCAAAAAAATAAGAAGCTCTTGGTTTCATCGGCAAAAAATACGTTAGCATCACTCTGCTTGTTGTTTAGTGATAGATGCTAACAATCAGCTTCTAAAAAATTGGTGAAATTCTTTGTTTCATCTGTATCTATGATTTGCATATCTTCTAAGTCAGGTTCATTTCTTCATTGATATGAGAGTTGAAATTTTACACAAATGCAATTAAAAATGAATGTAATGGCTGCCTAAATCAATTTTGTGTTTCTTTAAATTACGGTAGTGTTTCACAGCAAATATCCAGTATGTATTTGTTTCTTGTTGTATTTGTTGCCTAGCATATATACTAGTGAATGTCTTTACTCTGCACAGTTCTCGAATAGCATCAGTAGTCCAGTTGTTCTTAACATATTATAGGATGACTGCACTTATAGTTACAATGCATAATATTCTGACTTGACAAACATACTTCGATAAATTTGTATGGATAATGATTCTTCTGAGAGACAGTAATAAATGGCTCTCGTCGTTTCGTCAGTGTGTAAGTATAATTGTACTACTTTTTCTCCTCCTTCAGTGATTCATCCTGACAACTGATTTTCTACCTCTGAGCTCATATTACTTCAGCTAATAGCCTGAAAACCCTTGGCTTATTTCCTGGATATTACAGCTTTCCAATTTTCCTGAAACAGTTTGCTAATCAAACTTTTAAAAGTGGAAGCTTGTTGCTTGGTTCCTTTTTTACTGTTAGTGAATTTATAAGCATTTTTATGTTCCTTTCTTTGAGCGATCATAAAATTCTGATCGATTCTTAAAGCATGCACTTCTGACTGATAAGTGTCATCGCTCCAAACTGCAGTTGCTGAATAGATACTTCTGTTGTAAGTTTAACCATAGAAGATTATGAGATGGCAGGAAATCCTTGTGGCTCAAACTGAATTACTCTTTCAGCTAAAGTTTAGATTGGAATATGGAAGTAATGATTACAATGTCTATACTGACATTCTTTTTATGTACAGAGATGCCAGTTTGAACGCCTTTCATTTGTTCTAGGTGACATGCCTTAAACACTGGGTTTTTCTGTTCTTTTGATGTCTACAGAAAACAAACTAATGTATTACATAACACGCTATATCTATCTATCTTTTATTAAGTTTTTGGAAGATAAGTGATTATTTTACAACCCACATTGAGCGCTTTACTTGCGTAAGCGAAGATGGAAGAGAAAAGGAAAACAAGAAACCGAGACAGCTGTATTTTAATGGATTATCTATTATCTGTCTAAAAGGCTTTACGGAAACACTTATTTTCAGAATTTTTCAGATTACATTTTTTCGCAAGTTTTCCTTTTATTGACTATCATTCAAAAGTAATAGTCATTCAACTGTAAAGTGAATTATTTATTTTGTGTCCTAAGTGTTTATATTGATCATTTCTGATATCGTGTAGATTTCGGCTTCCTTGTTCACAAGTAAATACTTAGACGCTAAAAAACCATAAACAGATGAGGAAAAGTATGTTTGCAAACATTATATCTTTTTTCAGTGAGTGATTCATTATCCTGGGAACCTAGTTTCAAGCACAGGTGATCCTATGCCTGTGAAGGGTAAAAAAATTATACCTAGGTGACAGTCTAAAACTTAATTTTCAATCATAACAAGTCAACTCATGTAATCAGCTTAAAAACAACATTTGCTATTATAGCAATTTGTTCATCTTGAAAGAAGGAGACAGACTAAATATCCGCCTATTGAATTTAAATAAGCAATAGACAGGAATCCAAGGACATAAGTTTTATGCTTGGTGGCACTCGTCATTAAAGCATATCTACCAACTCTAGGGGACTAAGGTCTTCTCAGAGATATGATTTGGTGTCACTCAGTTTTGCAGGCAGAGACATAAAGTTTGAGCTATTCAGGTCATGCTGACCTCCTATAGCACTGGACTGATGAGTGCCAACAAACTTAAAACCTAGCACTAGGGCTTCCTGCCAATTGCCTATAACTATCTTAAATCGATCAAAGTGAACCACAATACTAAATCTACCTACTTGGTGACCATATTGAAAAGTGATAAGTAGAATTCAATAAGTACATATGACCAGACAGCATAAAATTACTTGCTCTCTAAGGACCTATAAATTTACTTAAGTAGTTTATTGTTCATCCACTATTATTCAAGTCATAATTTATCATATGAACATATTTTAGTGAAAACTTTGTATTTAGTGGTTTCGGATAACTTCATGGTGAGCATTTTTTATAACTTGAAAACTATTATGTGTACATTTGATATTTAATAAGTGAAATTTTACAAACCTAGTCCATTTGATTTCTGTTTCAATCCCTGATTACTCACTCGATGTGATATGAAGGGAAAAGAGATACACAAATAAGATGCTAAAAATAATAAAAATCTTCATTACGAAAACTATCTTAAGTCATGTAAGCGAACAATACTGTTTTCAATTAGATATCATCAGGTTTCACTCTAATATGTTAACTTTCAACATGCTTGTAATATATCAACCAAATGAAGGTAATTTGTGAGACAACGATAACAAGGAGATGGAGTGTATAAAGATTAGTACTAATGTTCAAAATGACACGACAATGTAAACATGTGTTCAAACAGATAGACAAAGCAGGTTAAAGATTGTTAAAGGACAATAAAGTTGTGTGATACTGGAGGATGAACGTGGTGAATAAATTAGATGTGATTATGAATTAGTAGTGAATGAACAATCCAAAGCTCTGTATTCAGAAGAAATTCCTATAGCCTTTATCCCTGCCTTGGCCAGGGAAAATCCAATGAATTCCCCTACTTAGGATTTTAAAACTTACTTCTTCCTCCTTTTATTTTTATTTTATTTTTGTCAACATTTTCACACTCGTACTATAATCACATTCAAAATTAATTTACGCACCGTCTTCATCCTGTAGTATCATACTGTATTTGAACGTATCCTGGCCAACAATGGACTAGATGGTTTTAAAAGACTTGGGCACCGAGTTAGTAAGATTTCAACTTGTGTAATCCCAGTGTAGTGCATTAGAACGAATAAGAAATACAAAATATTTACGTTGTTATTTGTCCTAATATTCTACTCCGGGACTACACAAGGAAAAATACACCTTATATGTTGAAAGTTATACATATTACATTGAAGCCTAATGATATATAATTGAAAACAATATTTTTCACTTGTATTTCTTATCATAAATGAATTTTGCATTCGATTCTGTGTCGGTTCTGAAAGCTACCTAATAAGATTTATCTCCAAAATATAAGAAGCCCTCTTGGAACCACAATTTGTCAATAAGAATACTCACTTAACCTTAAGAAACATCACAATGTGTAAAAGATTCACAATCACTATACTTTGACTACCTGGAGTCAACTAGTTATACTCAGACGGCCTAAGCAGTTCACCTTTGCTATGAGATGAATTCTTCTGTGCATATCGCAGATGTGTTCATTCAGAAAGGAAAGAAACTATGCTTGGATATTTGGATCATTTCCGTCACTTCCATCCACGGAACAACATGACTGAAAGCAAACTCCTCATGATATTCAGTATCACATTTGTAAGCAATAAATATTTTTAAGTGTGTTTTTATACCTCTGGAAAATGTACATTTTTAATTCATTACATATCACCAAAAATATACGGAAAAAAATATATCAGTAAAGATGAAAATTTTGTGTTAAAATATAACAATCAGACTAGTTTTCTTTATCAAAAAAATCATGTATGTAAGTTTGCCAACATTAAATCCCCGTTATTCGCAAAATTAAGGTTATCTTGATGTCTGAATTGGGAACGAAATCTATATTGTAATGTTAATTACGATGGTTATTCGAAAATGTAATGCTGACTATACACTAAATAACTTTAATACAATTGCTTCTTAAATGAGACTTATATATTATACTATGACCAAGAAGTTAATAAACTGATTTAGTATTCACGTCTGTTTGTGAATAAAATGAAGTGTTCATTCAAGTTGTGGATTGTCTAAAAGGACTATCAGTAAAAAAAGATGCTCTGTTACTTGTAAATAATAATATCTGAAGAAAAAAGGGAACCAATCTGATAATATGGCAGTAAACTAAGATTGCATATTAGTTCATAACGTTGTGTACACAGAGTACAGGCAACAACTGAACTCTTCTTTATCTAGAGCTAGTGAATGCGTGTTATTTGTGCTTTCATGTACTTTCATTATTGTGTATACCCAGTACTACATTACCAAAACCATACTTCTGATGTCTTTTCAATTGAAAACTCTTTAATGTGTTTATTATCAAGGTTTTTAAAAATATGGTGTATATAGTGCCATCGTTAAAATATACTGAGTCATATTTGGTCAAGTAACCATTTATCTTATTTATTTTTTGGTTGAGTCAATGAACTCAATTGTTTCAGAAATTTACACTTCACCATGAAATGAATACTTTGATTTTCATAAGATTATTTGCGTATACTACTGAAGAGTCCCTTACCTAGCAGAAACAGATGTCCACTTCCGGTAGCTTCACAAAATCTATCCGACTGATATACTTTCATGATAAGAAACTACTATGAATGTGAAATCATGGCAAGGTTAAACTTATTTTTACTATAGTTAACTAAATAACAGCATTTCACCTTCATGCCAGAGTCCAAGTGAAACTTCAGGGACAAGTCGCATACTCAACCATGTTGTTCTTTGATTGTTGGAATCAATATCCCGAGTTAAGAAAAAAAGCTTCTACAAACGTAATGTAAATTAAAAAATGCCAGAGATTATGGTGGCAGACAGTTCTTCAAAACCGATGTCCCAGGGTTCAAAGAGATCCAAAACTGTTGCTGATCTTCATAGTTTTAGGGACTAAATAATCTGAAGGAACAAAGTTAGGCATCCGCGTCACTTAGCACGCTGTCATGTTATGTTGTGTTGCTCATCGCCGATCCTCCTACCAGTTAATCAAAACCCACTGATATTATTAATCGAGGTTAGACCACTGCTCGTTGACTGGTTACCCTAATATCTACGAGGTCGTTTATCTACAGTTTAAGTGAGTTTCTTCACGTCTGAAAGAACAGAATGTGTTTTTGGAGTTCTCCAGGGTTCGGTACTAGGGTGTGGGCATTTTCTAATACACATAGATGACTTTCTTCAACAGGTTTCTTCTGAAATCTTTCTTTCTGCCGATAACGTGAAACTATGGAGAGAAATCCAAAGTCAGGAGGATGGTGTTTCTCCACAGGAAGACATAATCCAACTTGGCAGTCAACAATGGGCTCTCATTTAATCCTGAAATACTTGAAGTTGTGCATGTAAAACATGACGCATGTCATGTATACAGCTTCAGAGGCATTGAACTCGAAGCGTCTCTGAAGGAGAAGGATTTAGGCGTGTTAGTCCCTCAAAACTTGAAATTCTATACCAACTGTAACAGAAACGCACTTCGTGGGAATTCGGTATTAGTAACACTTGGACGGATTTTCGGACAGTCCGATCGTACGTGATTTCAACAGCTTCTTACGTCCCCACCAGGAGTTTGGAATTATCGTCTTCCCCATTCTCTTTGGAAGGACAGATTAAGCTTAAAAAGGCATCAAGAGGCACTCGAACTAATCTGTTCCGAAACTCAGGTCGAGAACACATAAAGGACGACTTGATCTATGTCCTCTGGAATATAGAAGACTAAGGGGGTACTTGATAACGGCTAACAATATCTTGAACACCTAATTCATCAGTTACTAAATCTTAGTAGTAGCACACATACAGAAACTAAGCCTAGAACACAACAGGTTAGATGTCAAACACACTTCTATTCCCTAAGAGTTGTTAAACCTCTTAATGCTCTTTCTTCAGAAGTGAACCAGTCTACTTCATCTGAATCCCTCAAATGCCGGCTTGATACTCACTTGAGATGTGGGTGACACCTGCTCAGAACTAACTGGATCTTCAGTTTTCAACCACCAGTTTTTGCTCTTTCTTTACTCGCATACAGGTTGGCAAACACAGGAATTAGTGATCCACGGGTTCTAGGCGCTGAAGCCAGTTAAGTGAAAGTGTACTCGCTGAGTCTCCTGCTGGCACTTTTCTCTTCCTCTTTTCCTTCCAGATTCTCGTGGTCACCACCAAACTCATACTACTCTACGCGCCGCCTTCATCAATATACCTGTCTACAGGCTAGACAAAAACATATCAGCAACTGGTGGCTACAAAAGCTGCTTATATTCCGTCAATAATCATGTGAATCATGGTATTATTCCCACCTGACTACGCTCAAGTGCTCGTTCTTCGTCTCGCAGCCGTGAGTTTTCTATGAGTACAAGACAAGAATGAATGACCTCTGCGTCTGTCAAGTTCGCATTAGGACAATTACTATATGAGCATAGTAGGGAACGAAGTGCATTGTACTATTTTTTGAATATAATTCTTATGACTACTGAGGATTTATAAACTGAACTTATCGGATTTAGTATGTTCATTGGATCTACAGTCCATAATCTGCCAAATCCAAGTTATCACTGTAGTTCTACCGGAAAGTGATTTACTTACGTCTAAATTTTGTGTATTGGTCGTAATTTTGTTTACAAGAGCGATTTTAAAGGCCACCCTAGTAACTGCTAAAATAACCAAACAGGCTTTGATATTTTGACAAAAAAGTAGTTTTTCATTGAAAAAAAAAACTGGTTATCTCAACTGTTCTTAGAATAACCTTCTAACTCACCCTTTACAACACACGTGTTTACAAACACCTCTTGTAGTAATTTTGACAATTTCTTGAAACCGGCATCCGTCAATATTCTTTCTCTGAACATTACTATCTTCAAGCCTTAAGGTCTTTATTTACGGTTTGCTAAACAGGTAACCTATTTCACTGAAAATAAAGCGTCTACGTGAAAAGTTTGGTACACTCAGAACTATACTACTCGATGAAGTAACAAACCAGGCTTGTCAACATACTATTAATCTATATTCTAATTGTCCATATAACAGACTGGAGCTCAGAAATTTTAAATGCACCCTATCACCAGACAGAGAGGCTTTAGATCAGCTCCTATGTAAAGTAAAATTGAGTGACAAACCCTCCTTATAGCTCAAAATCTGCTTACATGGTGTGATCGCAGAGAGGGAAAAGGCTAAACGGCTTCTGTATCGGATGTGGCTAAAAATAATACTCTCAAACAACCAACAGGCTCCGAAGTTTGGGGAGACAAACCGACTGAAACAGCTAGGAGAATTCACAAAAGATAGTCACCATCAACTATGTGACTCATATGATTGGAATAGGACTCCCTAAGGAAAAAAGGACTTATTGGTTTGAAAACTAACATCACTTCATAAACCGAATTTCAGAAATCAATGCTCATATCCGCAGACCATGTGCAAAACTCCATGATCCTCTCAAAATGAAAAGAACATTGTTAGGCACTATGAAAAGTTTTAGTACCACCTGTATTTTTACCTACTATCATGACTTAATGCCCAACAAATCCCTTCTCAAAAAGGATGAGCTAGTGCCTTGTGACGATTATAGTCATGAGTACCGGGTTACTCAATACTCGTCATTCTCACCCACCGATCCGAATACTAGTGCTAGATTTTCCACTTGTATATGAGCAGAAGTTAGCGTTCTCACTTCTACTGATTTTGAATGGCAACAATTTGAATTACCTGTATCCTTTTTAAGTCATCAAGCAAGCCATTTTTATCAAACAGAGGAAAACATTGACTTCAGATTTGAGCTTCATTGTTAGCACCTCATGTTTCATAATGACAGATATCCCAATGCCATGCATTTGAGGTTAGATTTTCGACGACATTATGGATTAGTGTAGATCCCCAAAAAAACTGACTGACTTGAGTAATTAACCTTGCGCCATTCTTATGGTCAGAAACTCCCCATCCATGAACGTATTACTTTAACTCATTGCTGCATCTCCATTCATTGAGGTATGATTCGGTTTTTTAAATTTCATTTGACCTTCTATCGTTAAACCAACTGAAGCATGATGTAGTACTTTACATGGAAACCAGTAGACTTTATGTTTTTTGCATGCCCGAGATATCATAATCCACGGAGACTAGTTAAAGCTAAAGGAATATTTGACAAGACATTCAGATCTTGTTTTATGACTATCCAGGAGATCAAGAATTTCATCACTGCATATAGTATCTTGAAAGTCACACTAAATTATGCTCCAGTGGTGATTATCAATCTCCAAATGATCACGCTGCTTATGTGGTCACAACGCAATATCTAATATTCGCGATTTATCATGAATCTACCCACTGTGTGAAGACTGCACGAAATTATGCATAAACCACTGAAGTTAAAGAAAAGTTCCCTGTTTATCACTTTTTAAACATTTTTTACATTCTTCCTAATACTTGTAAAAATGAACATTGCTTATCTGTACAGTAAAAAAGTTTTAATTTTGGCTGTTGTGGTATCGCCTTGCTTCATCAGAATTAGTTGTTGCTATACAAAGAAATGAACATTTGAAAGACTATTATCCAATGGTGATGGAGTTTTGCACATAGAATTCACATTGAAGCATAAAGCATTATCAAGGAGGTATGTTGACTGTTAATTGTCTTCTAAAAAAGGAGTTAAATGAAATGAAGTACTGGAGAAGTTTGTTTGCGAACATGTCTCACTTTGAGTCACTAGGTGAGTTTATTTCTTAGACTTAGCTGTTTGTTCAAATTTTCGTTGCCATTATGACCATCAGAAGCCTTAGATCATTCATTGCAGTTGGGTTTTCTTACAGGGTTGCATCTAGGCTGTTGTTAACTGGACAAGTTTGCCGTGGAACGTTTCAGAAAGTTGAAAACTAATAGGAGATAACCAGCTGAAGAACTCTCCCAATAATTTCTGGTATCAAGTATGAAGTAGTACATTCAGTTGGTTGACAATTTCAGTCAAAATTATGCTCAAGGTTTTCTCTTCAAACCTAAGCCGAAGCGACAGGGAGAAAAAGAAAGCAAGAGCAGAAACCGCAGAATGATATACTACACAAGACGAAATTGGGAAGAGTGAAGTTCCTATCTTCAAAAAGACGCTCGACCTATATGTACACTTTAATTTATGCATATAAAAATGACTCTTATGATTTTCCAACTTAAAATTTGCACAAGATTTTGGGTATACCTTGTTTGTTTGTAGACATACGACAAAACTGACTCTACATCAAGGTGATATACACTTCAATAACGTGAACTTTACTGACTACATAACCTAAGCCAGTGGAATGGCAGTCAAATGCCCCGTTCAATAATGTTAGGGCCCATTCAGGAAAAAGTACTTGAAATTGATGATAGCCTTCATCGATACGTTTAGAGGTCCTAGTATGTTTTCATAAGCCCAGAATGTATATATATGGTGACCAAACGAGTGATAGGCTCATCATCTGTGAGGAGCTTATTAAGTGAAGAACGAAAGATGGATAATGAGCCTGTAGTAGGTATTTCCTCAGGAGGTCTATTCCATATGTGAGAGAACTTATTGAGGAAGAAATTGCCTCGCACATTCGTCCTACAACACTCAGTTTTGGCTAATTGTTTGTGATTACGTATATTGTAAATAGATGTCACAACTATTTTAATTCCTGGACCGCATGAGTGCATTTGCTTACAAAGTAGTTCATAATGAAGTATAAGATTCATTCTAAGTCGCCTCTTCCAGAAAGATTCTAGTCCTAGTATGTTGAATCTGGAGATGCAGTCGGCTCCTAGTGTTCTTAACGTAAAGTGACGTTGCGTTGCTTCGATTTTTAGTTTGTCGCCTATTCGAAAGCTGCTTATGACAAATGAGCAGTACTCTAGAATTGGACGGATGAATGCTTTGTAGAGTAAGACGCATGATTCAGTACTATAAGTTACGAATGATGCATCCTTGGGGTCTGCAAGACTTAGTTTTGCTATACGTTTCCTGCTCGAAGAAATTCAAGTCACTGGAATATCTGAGCCCTAGATCTGAGACAGAACTAAGTTTTGGTAACTATCGTCCAGATACTTCAAATATCAAGTCAAGGTTACTGTTACCAATGCAAATCCATCCGCATTTGTTGATGTTGAACTGTAGAAGAGTATCAGCATACCAAGAAGAAAGCTTTTCTAGTTCATGTCGGATAGCAGTCATAGTGTCACCTAGCTCATGGCTATGACAAGAGTAAATGACCCCTGGGTCGTCTGTATATAGAAAGGCATCACCTGTGGCAAAGCAGTTGCAAACACTGGTGATGTAGATAATAAACAAAAGAGTCCCGAGAACACTACCTTGCACAACTCCGGTTGTGATGTTTTTCGGAGTAGACAGAGATGAATTGATTTTGTTATTTGGGTGCGACCACTAAGAAATGATTTCAGCCAATTTAGCAAAGGGTTGCTAATACATAATGCGTTTAACTTTTCGAATAGTATATTATGCGAAACCATATCAAATGCCTTTGATATTTCGAAGTACAGTATAAAGACTATTTTGCATGCCTTACGACTACTGGTTGTAGTGTACCTTCCCGGCACCAAAATATAACTAGGGCTAAAATAAATAGATTGAATAAAATTAACTAAATAAACCTCTAACTCGCCTCTGGATGCTTAGGGTGTTTTAATATTTGTTTTAATAAGCATGCATCCGAGCAGGTTTGGACTCCGTTTTGCTCTCCATTGTGCTGATTACCACGCACGAACTCCGAGTCTCCAGTCCAGCCTTACAAGCCAGATAAGTTGATTAAACTTTTCCCCATTTATTATTATTACATTACTTTAATCAAATACACTCTGTATCAGTTCTTTTGATTTGTGTTTTGTTATCAGTACTTACAGGTTAGGTAAAGAACTGGTTAAGCAGGTACTAGAGCACATCAAGTTAAGTAGGGCTGATCAAACGTTACTGAATTGTAACACGCACCCCTACATGGTAATGAGAAGAAGTCGAAATGACACGTAATGCACGTTCTGTTCTTTATAAAGGCGTGCTGAGACTTTGTTATAAAATCTTCTGCAAGTATGTATTTGGACATAATGTCTTTTACAACCTTTACAAATGTCGTACCCCGGTATTCACTTCTTTCCCTCAAGTTACCCATTATGACTTTCGGTGGCCTACTGAGAGGTTCATGGACGCAACTGACTTCTGATGAGAAAGTAAGTTGCTCAGTATGCCGTTGGGCAACTTTCTTAGCCACTGTATAACCCCTACGGACGGAAGCCCGTATAGCATGTCTGCGAGATTTGAAAGCGAATGCTGAAAAAGTCTTCAACAGCCCACGCTGAACAAAGTTATCTGCAGTATACTTCCAATATCCAATATTGATAGTGCGAGCGTTGAAAACTGGTAGTTTTTGATCTCTCGCGTCTAGTTCTTAGGATTTGGTTCGAGTTGTTCGGTTCACTCCTGCAGTGGACGAGGAAATCCCCTCTGCTTCTTGCTTTTAGCTTCGGTGAGGTGGATGTTTTGTGGGTTAGTAAGTTGTAATTTGTAGAGTGATTGGGGAGCTACGGGTTGCTGGGAGGTTTAGAGAACTGCCGTGACTCCTATCTGTGTAGGTACCTGAAAGAGAATGGTAAGGTAGTGGTAAAGGAATGAGGAGAGAATAAAAAAGAAGAGAGGAAAAAAATAATGATATAGGGAAGGGAAAAGGGAAGGAGAAGAAAAAGAAGGGTGAAAAGAGAAATGAGAACGAGAGAAAAGTATTTGGGAATTGCGCGAATGGTCGCGTGGGTTTGGTTCCTACAGAAGAATTAGTAGGTAATGTGGGTGTATTAAGGAGGGAGATAGTGAGTGGTAGTTAGAAGAGAGTTGGGGGCCAGTGAGGTTGGTGACTACCTGAGTACGTCCGTGGTAGTTCATGCGAGGTGACACAACTGTCTAATCGCCTCTTGAATGGGTCGACTGAAGGACCTATAACGATATGTCGCGGTAAGGCATTCCATAAAGTTCATACTCTCAGGGAGAAACATTTGGACCTGAGTATGGTGTTGGCTCTCTGGTGTGCTATCTTAATGGGGTTTCCTCCTGAAGATCGTTGAGTTGCAGGCAAAATTGATTTGTTTGCGTAGTCTGCCCGATGGGCGATCTTGTATGCCATAATGAGGTCACCCCCTTCCTGCGATAACCCAAGGTAAATAGGTTTAGGTGTTTAAGTCTTTCGGGATACTTCTTTCCTCTTAACCCCACGACTGATCTCGTTGCAGTTCTTTGTATTCCTCCAAGGAGATTTGAGTCTCTCTTGAGTGTTGGAGGAGCCACTGTATTGAAGACCTCTAGATGCGGCCGCACGTAGGATTTGAAAATGATGAGGAAGAGCTCAAGCTATTTTCCGACTACCAGAGCTCGAGTTGCTGCAAGTCCTTTTGTAGTGCTGTACAATCAGCTTCTTCGTTTACCACCCTCCAAATTTTTATGTCAGCAGAGAAGAGGAGGATGGTGAGGATATTTTGTCTGGCAGATCATTGACAGACGTAGGGGACAGAATTGGTCCCAGGATTGCTCCTTGGGGTACTCCTGACGTCGATGGTCTCCACTCACACGTTATTCTGTTTGCTTTGGTGCAGAACTGCCTCTCTTCCAGGTACTTTTGAACCAAGAGAGTTGGGGTTCACTTATACCAGCTGACACGATCTTGTGAAGCAAGACTGTGGATGGGACGCTGTCAGATGCTTTAGCTAGGTCGAGAAATACAACGTGTACCAGTTTTCTGTTATCCCAGCTTCGTGTCCAGTCGCCCCAGACGGTTAGTAAGTTGGTGGCACATGAGCGACCACTCCGAAAGCCATGCTGAGCAGTATGGACAGTGTTTTCCCCATTGAGGAATTCCTAGATGGTGTCAGCCGCCAGGCTTTCCAAAACTTTTGACGTAATAGGGAGTAGAGCAATTGGCCTGACTGACTTGACTGAATGAACACTGTACACCGGGTGTTCGCAGCCTTTAAGGGACCTGGGCATAGAAGAAATACACGACTTCCAGTAGCCTTTCGTAGTGCAACATCCTTTGCACTGTGACACGTCCTCTGGAGTTCATTGGATGTACGGCCTTCACATTCTTTCAGATTCAGGTCTATATCAAGAATGACACCGACGTTCAAACGCAATTCCTTTTCAAGGAGATCCAGCCATAGTGACCCCAGTTTCCAAACAATCGTAAACATATCAGATGCAAGGGTTTCATTGGGAACAGCCGTATCATATTGATAGGTGGACCTTCGTCTTTCAACCTTCCATGATGAAGATTACACACGTCTTGACGACGTAGGTTGTCATAAGTTCACAAAACAAACGAACCATTGAAGAACGTCACCCGACGTGTCCTTTTAACCCCAGAAATCATGCACTAGTTGCAGTCTGCTGTCCTATTACGCTCTACTGAGAATTTAACGTCCACTCTGGTTGCTGAGTAACTGATAGGTGAAACAAGTTTTACATGTACTAATTGCTTTAACTCTCCCATCAGGTCGGGGACAGTTCACTGAATTCTGACGGTCTATGCTGTCCACCAATGAAGAAGACTTCTCCAACTTGTAGACGACATAGTCTACCTGGCAAAAGCCATGGGTACTGACTGAAACTTTGTGGGTGAAAGCCCATTGTAGTTCAACTGCAACTCAACATCACTGTAAGTATTGAGACCCAGCCACTGATCCACATAACGAAGTGCTCTACTCTTCGAACCAATGTGGTGATATGTTCTCAAGCCCATAACTCTTGCTTTACACGAACAACACCTTCATAATGCACCGCGAATACCCCTAGGCAACCGAGGAAATTCTTCACGCAAAATTTCCAAGATGACATCGGAATCTGCTTGCGTGGTGTTTGTTTGCGGCATAATACTAGTAACAATCCTTATAATCCTTTTTTGTTCACTTTCAGTGCTGTCTACGGACGTGGCAGGTATATCAGTCTCCAAATGTTATGCATGAAAAGTTAGCATTGACCAATACTGCTATAACTCCTGCTGGCAGCCGAAATAAGGCTGCAACGAACCACATCCGTAAAGCTCAGACGTTCTGCAGTTGCACCTGGTCATTTATTAACATAAACAAGGCCAATTTATTAATAGTGGGAACCATTTACAGGTCCTCAAGAGACTCCTTCGTTCTTCGGCCGAACTTCTCAGAAATGGCTCTAAAAAATCGACTGCATCGTCTATAAAACACAGACCGGTGACAACGCCCACGCTCCTATAAAAATACAGATCTCAGTCTATTAATAGAAGACGGGTCTTTAAATTCCTGATACCGAACACGAAACAAGGTCTTATGCAATGAGCACACGCCGCTCGCCACCATGGTAGACGTTGAAATGACGGACTGTGCGAAAGGCATCGATAAAAGTCTTTCCTAACCAAGTACACAAATGTTGATTTCTTTACGCAGTTAAGTACAGAAGTGCGCTTAAAATAACTAAAATGTGACAGTATTTTCATCTAATTTATTCAGTTCTGTTAAATGCATCCCTCAATGGTTATCGAAGCTTCGCTACGGCCTCCCGTTTTTCCTACCCAGTGCCCCTTGAGAATCTACCTCTTCTACACCTTTCATAAACGCCGTCGCCATCAATGTCCACCCCTCCCCTTTTGCTTCCCCTTCATCTTACATTAAAATCCCCCGATTTCCTTCTTTTTACAAGACAGGGAAACAATTCTGAACGGACTTCAAAACCCCACGTGCAGTTTCATTAGTGTCGTACTTTGTTCATCCTCAACTTGGAGGCAATACCATGGTGTTCGCCACTGTAAAACTGCTGTAAACCATATCCTAACAGTGAACGCAGTTCAGTTTATCAACTGGACGCGAGCGGTTCCAATTACCACGATGCAACCATCCTCTCCAACTCGGAAATTCCTCCTGCTAGGGATTCGTAGTCGTCTAAACGATTCGACTGCTGTAGCTTTTGGCTCATATAGTATAAGAATTCATATTGACAGGTATGCATGCCAGAGCAACCTGCCTGAACAGTTAGGTCACAATCCGAAAAGTCTATATCGGCTTATGTCACAGCGCAAACCGACGAATAAGGGTTTAAACCTGATCACAGGGCTGGCCGGAGAACCTCTGAACAGCAATGAGGGAGCAGAACTGTTGAGCAGTCAATTTGACGAACAACTCAACCCAGTAATACATCCACTATCAACATCTAGTAATGTAACAAAGTCCCAGGACTGCGATACAAAGCTGACGAATGTGAAGATTTCGTAAAACTAAGTGTTTACGGAACTCCCAACACTGAGAATGCGAAAATCACCGGGCTGTGATGACATAAGACCGGTATTCCTACACAACTGTGCCGAAGTGCTAAGCATACCCATATGCGACCTGTTCATGCACTCTTTGGAAGTAAGTCAACTCCCTAATGAGTGGAAACGCGCCATCCCTTCACCAATCTTCAAGGGAGGAGACCGAAAAACCCGTGCAACTACAGACCAATAGCATTACTTCCATACCTTCCAAGGTACTAGAAACCCTGGTAGCGGATGTTGCTTGGGACCACCTGAACAGAAACAAGATCGTTCATCCTACCCAGTATGGCTTCAGAACCGAGCAGTCATGTGCCACAAACTTGATGACTGCTTGGGATGACTGGACCACTAGGTGGGACAACAAACAACCAGTTCACGTTATCTTCTTGGACTTGACCAAAGCTTTCAATAGCTCCCCACACTGCACCATGCTAGCCAAACTTGCAAAAGTGGGTATCACTAAGCCACTCTTGGCATGGTTTACAGCATACCTAGAGGACAGAAATTTCTGCACAGAATTCGCTCAACCTGGAGAAATGCAAGAATAGGAGTTCCTCAAGGAGCAATCCTTGAACTACTTCTATTTTTTTAATGCTCACAAGTGACCTTCTCACGAAAACCTCCTCATCTGTCCTCCTATTGGTCGATGACATCAAAACATGGAAAACGACAAGTGACGAAGAGGATCCTAGGATACTTCAAAATGACCTGTTGCAGCTGGAGTCCTGGTCAGCTGCAAGCGGTTTAAGCTTTAGCCTGGGAAAATGCAAGGTGATGCATCTTCGCACATCAGAGACGATGAAAATCAGCTACATTCTTAACAAGTATGCAGTCACCAAAGCATCCACGGAGAAGGACCCAGGACTAAACTTTTCAGACACACTGGATACTACTGGCATTTATAAGGGAATGGCAGCAAAGTCGGACGCCACTGTGCACTTTTTTAGAAGGCAGCCTGGACTGTTAACCTTAGACTTATTCCTTATGTATTTAAAACCTATGTAAGACCACACCCAGAGTGTTCAAAACGATAGCCCCCCCCCCCAGTACTAAGAGAGACGCAAATACTCTTGAGTAGGTGCAGAGAGGTGCGACAAAGTCAGTTATCGGACTAACAGGTAAACAAATGCACAGCGCCTCAGACAACTCAACTCGTTCATACTTAGCTATCGAAGGAGACGAGGTTACCTGATAACAGCCTACAAGATCATTCACCAGGCGAAACACCCAAATAGGACAACGTTACGGGTCCAAAACTGACAGTCCCATGGGAACCCCATTTGCACACCCCAGCACAGGGCGAAGACGAGAGTGAGATCTAACTTCTTCTCCCACGGAGTATGTGCCTTATGGAACGCTCTGCCGAAGGATAAGGTCACAGCTTTACCAGTCAGTCCTTCAAACGACTACTGGATGAGTATGTGAGCCCAAATGGCTTACCACGAACATTTGTCAGTAGCAACTGATGATACATCCTTCCACCCTTGCATTCCCCAACCCTAGTGTCTGCAATAAGACTCGATTCTCCTTCGTATCGTCGCAGTGGCACTATATTTGAAGGAGTTTACAAGGCCACTTTACATTACGAACACTAGCAGCCTACCGCTCTATTACTCTACAAAGTATGCATCCGTCCAATTCTAGAGTACTGCTCATTTGTCATAAGCAGCTTTCGAATAGGCGACAAACTAAAAATCGAAGCAACGCAACGTCACTTTACGTTAAGAACACTAGGAGCCGACTGCATCTCCAGATTCAACATACTAGGACTAGAATCTTTCTGGAAGAGGCGACTTAGAATGAATCTTATACTTCATTATGAACTACTTTGTAAGCAAATGCACTCATGCGGTCCAGGAATTAAAATAGTTGTGACATCTATTTACAATATACGTAATCACAAACAATTAGCCAAAACTGAGTGTTGTAGGACGAATGTGCGAGGCAATTTCTTCCTCAATAAGTTCTCTCACATATGGAATAGACCTCCTGAGGAAATACCTACTACAGGCTCATTATCATCTTTCGTTCTTCACTTAATAAGCTCCTCACAGATGATGAGCCTATCACTCGTTTGGTCACCATATATATACATTCTGGGCTTATGAAAACATACTAGGACCTCTAAACGTATCGATGAAGGCTATCATCAATTTCAAGTGTCTTCTGCCTTAATGGACTCACTTAGGTTGTTTGATTACTAGTCCGTCTGGTTGGGTTGTACAGTACAAATACATGGTCAGTATTTCCTCTAAGTCTACCAACAGAAACTGCTTATCTGACAACTCGCGCCCACTTCATATCAAAAGGAAAGGAACAGTTATTCTTATATGCATAAATTGAAGCTTATGTTGTTTGTATGATACTAAAAAGACAAAAACTCTGCTCCCAGTTTATTTTGCGTCGTATTTCACTGTCAAGTTTGTCCTTTCACTTTTTTTTCTTCTCCTTCTGAGTAGCAGTCTGACGAGAAAATCCTAAGCATTAATTCAATCAAAAAGTATCAACTTTCTGAAAATCCTACGTAATACGCAATACTGAAACTGATTTTAGAACTGTTCGCTGGCTTTTCCCGATTTCCTGTTATTGAACAGCTTCACAATGAGCTCACCTCCCTGCCAGTACCCTAAGTACTACCACGTACGAAACCCCAGGCACAATAACTGGTGTCCGTTTCTGGTCCATCATAATTGCAGCGGAAATCTGGATAAAAAAATCAAACCCGAGAGATCACTTTACCTGACGGCAACACATCCATAATAATGCTATGCAACAGATTTCTCAAAAGCTTCGTCTTGTATGAATCCATCTAACAGAAGTTGATTAACAGCCAATGCATCTCCTTGACAGTGCCGCATACTTTAATGCGAAATTCATCAGGTTTTACATACGTATAATGTTCACCACTGTTGAACGACGATCCTTCCAGTCTTTGATTACCTGCACCACAACGAATATTTTCGGCATTATCGGTCTGAACTGCTAGGAAAGATAACACGTGAAGAGTGAGAAATGCCTGAACTTATATATTCACCTGGATTAGATGATTGTATGGATACTTACCTACCCCTGAAATCATTGTAGTAGGTTATTTTTGGTCAGTAATGCTGCGAACAAGAGAGTTGCTGTTAAAATAGACGTTTATCTGACGAAAAACTAGGTTTTGCAGACGGGTCAATCATGTCGACTGTAACGACCAGTTGTTGATAAGTTTTCGTCTAGCCTGTAGATAGGTACGTTGTTGCAGGGGGCGTGCATAACAGTGTGAGTTTGGTGGTGGCCACGAGAATCTGGAAAAGAAAAAGAGGAAGGAAGAAAAGTGAGTCGACGACTCAGCAAGTACATAGGATGTACTTACATCTAACAATAAAAGATAACTGACAAACGGTAGAGCTGGACAACCAAGAGGTGAAGCAGTCTAGAAGTCGAAACTAAAGTGGATGAGTAAGATTTCGAGTGCGCTACAGACTACTCAAAGCGCAAACACCGAATATTGTACGGTTTGATGCTGCTTTAATGTGAAAAACTGTGAATGGAAGTGATCTATACTCAGAACGATGTGTGTGTACTGTGAAGTGATATTTTCTTGCTATTTTCATAACTTTTGGACACTTGATGTCATGATAGAGTTTAATATACTCCTTCTGTACCATTCGAAACTGCTCAAAACTTTGAGGTTCTCGGCACTTATCAGTTTGATGGCACCTGCAAACCGGCTTCTCTCGTGTCAAATTCATAATCGGAGAATAAAAGTATTTGTTTTTTAAAAAGTACTATTCACTCCTCTTTTTCTCATTCCCTACTGAGCCTATTTCTAGCACTTTTTAAGTAACGCTTAGTACTTAATGGCATGTGCTTATACAAATAGGACTTGCAGACGGTCTATTGTTCTTGTCAGCAGCTCCGTTGCCTCCCTCCCAAAACCAAGCTAGAACCTGCAGATAAAATACCTTCAAATAGGTAGTCACTACCTCCAAAACTACAAGCAGGAAAAAGCAAAGACTTTTGCAATCACCGAGGGCGTGCAAGAGAACAAAAGAACAGACCCTCGAGACCCAGAAGCAGGAGCTCAAAAACTACAAGTTTCCTAAACTCTCACTATTGATGTTGGATGTTGGATATTGTCTAATTTTTGTTCAAACGAAAGTAAAATGAAAAAATAAAGATTTAGCTGCCCATACAATGCACATGTGGATGAAAGTGCTCCTTGTGGGCATTGAAACTGGTAAAAGACTGCGATAAGAAATAGCATAATGTTTTGTTTAAGAATGCTATTTTTACGCATTTTAGATTTTTGAGCCAGTTTTAAGTATCAGTTCAAGGTCGAGCTACGTATGTTCAGGTCTGTATTTTCGGAAGTTGATAAAAGGGAGTTTTTTCGATCTGCCGGAGGAAGTAGTAAGTAACTCATCTCACTTATCTACTGCTTTTAAGGGAAACATTTACCTGCAATTGGTGTTGAATATTTCGAATGTCGGAGAAATCAAGCATATCATCTCCATTCTGTATTGGAACCAGTATGATTATTTCTTACATTTTCATGTTCTTAGAGTTCTCCACCATTCGCTTGTGACTTTTCTCCAAGTATGACTGAAGTTTAATGTGGTTATTTTGTAGCACTGACTGACCATATCTTAATTGCTCAGGAAGATGGATTAGTCCATTTGTATGATACCTCTGTGACTGGGTCGCTCGCCTTTCTTAGACGTAAGTTCGCCTACTTATGCTGAAATGTTCTACTTACCAAATCGCTTTCGGCTTGTTATTTTCTTATTTTTTATCCAGTTAGAATTAGTACTAGAATTTCAACGGGTAACATTTCTGGTACACCTATTGGTATGTGCCAAAAAAGCGGATTACTTCAGGCCGAGCTTGAATTTTTAATGCAACTAACAAGGCATCTAGTTAGATAGAATGTCCCACAACTTTTGCACACCAATGATACCATCTTAGGGAAGTTTGCAGGGTAAAGTTGTGGAATTTCGCAACAATGCGTCACTTCAGACACCTCTTCAAAATTTGTATTCATAAGTATTCTGTCTTACTCAACTTTAGTAGGGGTTTCTCCATTCTTGGCAAGAATTCTCCACTCCACTTCGAAATCTTGGCAGGATGGATATTTTTACCCAAAGCACAATTTCATCAAAACGTTATCACTCGAAATGATAAGTGGGTTTCAGTCTGTTATCTAAATACCTGGTTCCGAAGCACTTTTATCAGGGTTGGAACAGCCTCTGACCCAACATTAGATGTAAGTTCTAATCAATCTAGATAAGGGAAACAGAGACCTTAACACTTGCTAACCAACATTAAAGCATGTGCAGTTTGCCTCGCAGGCTCAACTTAAGTTAAAGTGGGTTTGTCTCTGTGGTGTAAAGTGAGCCTTCAACCTGATTGTTGATTCACTTCCTTGCTTTAAAAATATTTAATTCGACACTGTCAGGGTTACTGACATTCTAATATTGCTAACAATTTATGGTCCTCGTCGTTCAGTGACTACCACACTCGAAAAGCATTTGTATGCATAATGCCGCTGTTCTGTCGACAAACTTAAAGACATTATAGGACTAATTTCTAAAGTACATGGAATTTCTTCAGTCCTTGCTCACTCATTCTCCTCTTGGTTTGTGTACTTCGGTTTGGTTAGCTTGGTTCGAGCTAGGACACTTTACTCGTCACCAGGTACTGTTAGAATATTTCCCTCCTACTACCTTTGTGACTTTGTCATCTAACGTCACACTATTCGGAATGCTCAAAATTCCCAATATCAGAAGACAAGAAGATATGAGTGGACGATGCTGTTTTCAATTAACTTCAGTCAGGCTTTACGCTAGTACAGATGCGTCTTTTCAGGTGTAAGACATTAAGCCAATCGTGATGGATCCTTTAGTCTGTAATAACAAGAAAGGGAAGTATAAAAGTAGTAGACATTTAGAAATAATAGTATTAGTAGTGATATTAATGATCTCAGATATGATAAGAATAATAGAGGGATAGCACAATACTGCAGACATTTAGACAATCAACTGTTGGAAATGAAATAAAAATCTGATCGACAGTCGGGTCTTGCACCTCATTTGGAAGGACACTGGGCCAGAAACCCGGTGGTCGCTGCGGAAGTCACTAAAGATCGTATACGAAAGATATCCGAAACTATATTGAAAATCATACGTCGTAACAAGATTTATACTGGTTCTACAACACTATGCCGAAATGCTCTTAATCAGAGTGACTACATAAAACCACATCTTCAACTTAGAAAGAAATTCATCATGGAAGGAACTAGCTGTCGATGATCTATCACAAGAATGAATGTGTAACTTTTTTGATTACGTAGGTAAAATCTCCGAAAACAGAGCTAAGAAAAGAAGATTGAGACTGGTCAAGTCATCAAAAAACCGAAAGCCAGAAATGAAATTCCTTTCAAACCGCAATTACTGTTTTCTTAATTTTCCCGGTATATAACTAGATGACATCCAATTGGAAATGTCGTTGCTCGATCCTAAATCTTGTGACTTCAAACATAATATTGACCAACTTGCTACAAATGCGCAATTCGAAAACTTAATTTCACAAACAAATGATTCAGTCTCATCAGAGGATGTTGTTGGGTTCGAAACTACATAATTCCATAGCTCCCAACAATACACAAATGGTCGTTTTTCTGCTTATGCCGTGTTAACTGGAAATATAGAGAAGCTTGGGGAACACTAAAGGTGAAAGTCTCAATATAAGCAAACCAGATAAGGAAGTGGCTATTCTGCTAATAGATAAAAGCAAATATATTGACGAAATGAACACGCTACTGAATGACTAGATAAAGTATCAAAAACTCTGGCGGTACAGATTTAAACGGGAGAGCTGAGAAACAATTAACAAACATCCGTGAAGAACTAAGACAAGAGAGCATAATTGGTACGAGTATATACAAGCCACAGGGTGTTACTCACCGCAGTTATATGGCCTACCTGAAGTTCACAAACCGCAACCTACTCTTCGTTCGGTTTTAGATATCCCTGATTCCCCTTATCAATCAATCATGGAGTGGTTAATCGGTGTTCTATACCACCTAGACAAACAATTTGTAAAGAATATTGGTAGAGATGTATTCGACTTCATCTCCAGGTTACAAAACGTGAATACAAACGGGAATTGTCATATCTTTGAATTATTTTTCTTTATTCACCAATATACCACTTATCGAAACAGCAGAATTCATTCATCACCAGATATCAGAAGCTCAGATTAATTTTGAACCTCCGGAAGTTATTATTTGTCCCTTGGGTTCCTAGTAGAACATAGAGCTTCAGTGGCACGTCGCCATTCCCCGCTATTCTCTGCGGTCTTTTTAACCTAGCTGCACGACTACCCAGAAGCTTTCATTCCTTCCTCACACTATCTCCTTCATGTCACGCTCGGATACCCAACTCGTTGTTTCCCCTTTGGGTTCCACTCGAGGGCCTGGCGCATCGGTCTTCTCAGTGTATGTCCAATCCATCTCCATTTCCTGCTTCTGCACATTTGTTCAGCGATAGGTCCTTGCTTCGTTGGTTCGTTCCCAGAGCTCCTTGTTGCTTATTCTTTCTGGCAATCCATCTGAGCTTCAGTAACGAGCCAATGTAGTCAGTTGTTGATGAATATCTGTAGTTTTTTGGAAATGCTTCTCGTAACACGCCAAGTTTCGAAACCATATAGGAGCACTGACTTGACGTTGGTGTTGAAAATCCGGATGTTGTTCATGCTTTATGCTGAGTGCAGAAGATCTCCATACTGGTTTCAGGTTAGTGAACGCCTATCTTGCTTTTCCGATCCTTGCTGGCTTTGACGTCCTCGTCAGTGCCGCCTGTAGTTGAAACGGTGCTGCCTAATAGGTGAAAGAGGCTACTTCCTTTAAGTTTCTCCCGTTGGTGGTGACTGGAGCTTGTTGTTGTTGTTGATTGAATATCATCATCACCTCTGCTTTCTCTACATTCACCTGAAGTCCCATCTTTGCTGCCTCTTCTGTCAAATTCTTAGTTTTTGCCTGTAGATCTTCGAGTTTGTACGACATTAGACACAAGTCATCGGCGAAATCCAAATCTTCTAGGATCTTTTCCTCGGTTCAGCCAGCGTATCCCCCTCCTTTCGCTCCTCACTGTTTGCTGCATGATCCAGTCCACCACAATCAGGAATATCATGAGTGATAGTAGACAGCCTTGTCTTCACTTCAAATGGATCACTGAGCTTTCCATTGTGAATCACTTGGCATGTGGCGTCATCATATAATTGTTGAATCAGGTTGATAAAGGTTTGTGGTACTCCGTAATGTTGAGGCAGTTCCCAACTTACTTGTCGGTCGACGCTGTCGAAGCAAAGCCTTTACAAAGTTGATGAAGTTGAGGTAGAGGGTTGACTACCATTCAACTCTCTGTTCTATGACGTCGCGTAGCGTCGCAATTTGATCCGCACATGATTTGTACTTTTTGAATCCAGTCTTTTCCGGTCGTCGTTTTGACTTTATTCTCTCCAGGATGATGTGGCATATTATTTTACTTGTTAAGGGTGGGCAGGAGCATGACTATTCACCACTTCTTGCGAAGGCTGTCTCCCTTCTTTTGGATTTTGACAAGGTAGCCCTTCTTCCAAGTACCTTTCCTCCCTTCCAGATCTCCTTCAATAGTAGTGTGAGCATATCCGTTGTTGTCCCTGCATCTGTCCTCAGTGCTTCTAGTGGAATTCCATCTGATCCTGCTGCTTCCCCGGATTTCGACAGTTTATGGCGTTCAGGACTTCAATTCTGCTTTTGTCGGAGGGTTCCTGTGTTCACTGATAGTTTTGTGGCTCGGTTGCTGGTGGTACTTCTGGACGAGTTGCAGGTGGTGGTCGATTCAAGAGCTTTTTGAAGTGGTCAGTCTATTTTTTCGTTTGTTTCTCCTCTTTGGTAATTAGATTTCCTTCATCATCTTTTATTGGTTTCATCTGTGTTGATCTCTTCCCAGATAGTATCCTAGTTATTTGATATAATGCCAGGTCTCTCCTACCAGCAGCCTGTTTCGCTCCACCTTCAATGTATCGTAGAAGTGTCTTTTGTCTTTCCATGCACTCTTCTTCACTTCTTTGTCCAGTGTTTTATACGTTGTATTCAATTTTTCTTTCCGTTGTGCATCCTTGTACTGGTTCATCTTCGGCTTCACCATCCTCCTCTCCTCTATCCAGCTTCCATGAAACCCTGAAGATCCATTCCTTGTCTTGCTTCTTCTTCCTTCATTACACGGTTATGCAGGTTTCCTTCCACGTCAGTTTCAAAGAGTCCCAGTATTCCACGGAGGTTTCCTCGGGGATGTTGCCTAATGTCTCCCATTTCTTCATGCCAACTGACATGAAGATGTTCTTTGAAGTTTCGTCCTTCAGTTTCTGGGTGTTGAACCTGAACTGTTGCCTATCACCGATTTCTTTGAAGGCTTTCAACTTGATTTTGAAGGTTCCTTGCACTAGGTAGTGAGTGGTGCGAACCTACATCTGTCCCCTCTTCTTGATCTTGTATCCAGTAGGCTGGCTGCGTCTCCACTTTCTTGAGATTGAAATGAAGTCGATCTGATTTTTAGTGTCTCTGGTATCTGGTGAAATCACATCCATGTTGCTTTTATAATATCCTTGTATTTGTATACACTGCTTCCAATCACCAAATCGTTGAATGCGCTTTGAAGTTTCTATAACGATTGGATTGGTTTTCTGGGGTAGGGTTGGTAGCCCTATGCCCAACTTTCCCTCTTTATCCGGGCTTAGGACAGGCCAGTAGCTAGTGAACTAGTTAACCAGACAAGGTTGCCAGAAGTTAGGCTTAAATAGTTACTTCTACGATGTACTATGGATGTGCGTTTTTTCCTTACTTATACAAATTACAGTCGAATTGATGGAATTGCGATAAGTTCACCATTAGGCCCATTATTAGCTGACCTTTTTATTGATATACTTGAGAATAGACCACTGAGAGATGTCACCGATAATCTGGATATGTAAAAATTTTATCCTGACAACACAGCATACTGCTATAAATGGGCTACCCCCATAGCTTTATCAAGAGACACACAGACAATGAGTTGGAAATCTGAACGAATGACCGTTGAGAAGTAATCTTTGTTCATGACGCTCCAATTTAAAAGGGATACATCTCGTGAAGTTCTATTCCAGAGGTTGTCAGTATTTCGCGTTGTGTGTAATTTTGGTAATGTAATAGAATAGTTGACTGTGCTAAACACCTGTCTATGTATCTTTTAATAGCATTTTAGTGCAGTTTTTAAGAAACATCTACACGATGCACACTTGATATTCTTGAATTTGTTAGTTTGATACTGAATGACATTCGTATCACTGACATTTTGGAGACTCGTCAAAATGTGTCGCTTAAACTGTGATGATGTTTGCGTTTAATTGGGACCTCTAAGAAAGAATCATTTACATTGATAGGGAAGCTAAAAGCTATTTCAAATTAGCTGAAATATTGCGTAGTGGCTAGTGTTTTTAGAAATACTAAAGCATTCACGCCTGTCTAGTCATAAATATTTTAGGCTTTGCTTTTTCTTTTGTTATTTCATACATACAGGTTTACATAGTTTTCCTATATCTGCATTAATTTTTTGCAGACTTTAAGTCAGTAATGCCGACCTCAAAAGTCTAAGTAGCGGATGCTAAGTCGCATTACGTTCTTCTAGGTTGAAATTTTTTGAATAAAGCACGAATAATTTCTATCTTTATTACTGAATCCTTTTAATCCAACCTGTTTATAAGAAAAAAAATCTTACACCTTTGATTGGACTGCGTTTTTTTTTATAAGTTTTAGCAACCTTTCTTTTATTTAATCGGGAAGATATCCGACTCTCTGTCAAAGGACGAGTATACTGTGCTCCAGTCCGTTCTGTTCTGTTATACGACTGTGAGACATGGCCGTTAAAAATAGTCATAAATTGGCTTCAAGGTTGTGATCATAGGTCTCTTTGCTTCATTGTTCGCGTTGGTGGAGTCATCTTGTGAGCAATGTTAAGGTCAGGCGAAGAGTACTGGGCAAGTTAGGCAGGTCGATTGATGAGGTTGTGAACCTTCATCGACTGAAATGGCTTGGAAGTGTGCTGCGCACATAGACCCACCGCCTACCTCAACGTGCCATGATAGAGGATGTTTGGTTAGGCCGGAAAGAGCTCATGGTGAAGAGACCAGTGCATGGCACTAGTTGGTCAAGTCCTTAACTGTTGTTCTGAGCCGTGTGAGTGTAAAATATCTGGCTAGGGTCTCCGTTGCATTCGGAATCAGTGGTTGGGACTCTCAGTACATGTCTGGAAACTATTCACAGTGGCATTAATGTTTCCTTTCTTTGATACCTCTAAAGCTTGAATTACATAACCTTTATCTTCAAATTGTTTGTTTTCTCACACATCTTTGTCTACATTGATTTGAATCCTTTTCTATCTACCTGTTCGTGTATACTATTATAAAGTGTGGCAACTTGAACCGATTCCTTGTGTGTAAGTTCGTATGTTGATTTTTGTCTGTGTCTCTCTTCTACTCCACATCGTGATTTACACTGGCTGACAATTGTGCCGTAGCACTACATTTTGGAATAGCACTCAAAGAGAAGCAATTTTGAAAATGAGATGTGGAGAAATGGAAGTATATGTCTTCACATGAATTAAAAAACACTAATAGTCAATTTCCCATGTTTCGATCTATGCTAATTAGGAAGAAAGATGAACTTTTCGTATACTTTAGTCTTTTCCAGCAAAGTGGGTCAATTGTATGAAATCAGGAAGTTGATATATCCACAGTTAGTGAAAGCGTGTTTGTATTTCTTTAAAATCGTTTCAATAATCACTACTTTTTGCTTTCTTCTTCTCACTATATAACTTAAATGTGAAAATTCACTTCCTTCGAACTTAGTATTTATCAAAAAGACTAAACAATGTAGATTTCATCATGTATTAAACCGTTTAATCAGGTTGCTGCTTCCTTCATAGTACCAAAAAGCATTTGGGAAACGTAATCAAGCGGTCAGGTAAGACAACAACTTTTTCAAGCCACACAAACTGAAGATGATCGTTCTGGGTTATTCGAAGTAGGTTTATAGATTGAAAGAAAACTAAAATTGATCAGATCAAGATGTGTCACTGGTCCACGAAGACTTTCAATGCTGGTCTCAATCGTTTACAGAGGTGTAAACTGAGTGGCTGGCTTGAGGCTCTTTGTGATATGGTTAAAAATCGATCTTATAGGTACAGATATATACACAATCCTAGTCATCTTTGGAATCGTAAATAAACTAATTAACCATATATTTATTTTTTCAATCCTTATACGCTTTTGTCGACCTTAATATAACTTTATCTATCTATTTGTTGTTTCCCTGCCGCTGTGTAGTTCACCAACTTGAACTGATCCACTTGTGTGCCAAGGTCTACACTGAATCATCTGTCTATCTGTGCTTTGTGTATTTTTTCCTATTAATATTAATTTCCCATATCTTGAACGTACTTAATATTTGAAATCGCCAGCTCCCTTTTGTCTAAGTAGTTTCACTCACTAGGTACCGTATGAATAGTCAATTTCTCTAAGTTATTTCTAATTAATTTCCACTTTCCCTTGTATTGTTTTATTATCAGATTATGAAGCACACAATAACGCAGTTTTTGATGTCAAGTGGTTGTGTTCGGGTTCCAGCTTTCTGACAGCTTCTGGAGACCAATCTATCAGATTAACCGATGCTGAGACAGGAGTCATAGTACATCAGTTCTTCGGACATACTATGTCAGTGCGTAGTATTTCGCTTATGCCTAGTGATTGTCGTAAGTGGTTTTCTCTTTTCTTGATGAAAAGGTGATCCCAACCTGATTTGAAAATACTAACTGTAATCACCTTGTTTTGAGCTGATCAGGTTTAACTATTCTTGAATACAAACTAATGGTTTGCTATCAATAACTCTCTTGAAATCAAGTTCTTAAAGAGTTTACAGATATCTGAATGTATCAAATTTAATACCGATTTACTAGTAACAAGTTTATCCTTTATTGATAATCTTACCATCTTGATATAGTTATGAGCTCAAAACGTTCGATAAATAATACTGTTTTATAAAAGAACGACAATTCAGCAAAGAAAATTTTCTTCTTCAACGATATCATTTTCTGAAGCTGTAGCACTTTATTTATATATATCACAAGCATATAACAGTCTACTATTAAACAATAAGGTATAATTGCATCATTAAACTCGTGCCAAAAACTGTAATCAAAAATGGAAAGTAGTTGTGTAGTTGTTATAGTGTAGTATAAGAGTACCATAACCTTCATAAAAAGGCCCTAAATTCCTGAAGCTTTCTACAGCCAATCTGATATTTACACATTGGTTAGTGTGCGTTCTCTCGAAACTTCTGTGCAACATGATTGGTTGCAGAATGCCTCAAGGATTTAGGGCTTTTTATGCAGATTATGACAATCTTATTCCACACTTAAACACCTCCCTTCTGAAATAGAGATGGACAGTACAGTGTTGTCTTTTAGTTGACTGGTAACGTTTTGCTGGATCGTGAAAAGTTTTTCTTGAATGATCTGATGAATCTGTGTTGTGAAGTAGTTTGAAGTTACTGGATTGTATCTATAAAATCTGGTAATGACGGGAATTATTTGCTGAAACTTTGAAGAACAGTATTTGATGAATCTTTACCTCCCCGCTTCAGAAAATCACTCCCTATACCTTAAAATGTCAAATTCTAGTGTTACACAGCACTAATCTTGCAAAAGTGCTCAGAAATTATATCAGAAATAATGTTTTAGACATTGGAACTAATGAGATAGAGAAGGAGTATGGCAAGGTAAAAATTGTTAGTAGATCTGAAATGCGATGATTTAGTGTTCACTTAATAGATATGAAGAAGGTGAAGAAAGAAACAAGGGTCAGAATGAAGGTGATAATAGTAAAGTAACTAATTATGTTGAAGTCGAAAGAATTTTGAAAGTATTAAGAGCATGGCGTAAGATGAGAGATTGAACATACCTTTTTTACACGCAGAGATCAGGCTTGAATAAGTCAATTCCCGGTTCTTCTACTGTGCACAACTACCGAATGCTTATTCTTTTTGAACTATTCCTCATGACAGAAGGAGGACTCTGGTAGAGTAATATGTCCAGAGTTGACCAAATCTTTAAGTATTAAGCTGTTAATCATCGCGTAGTAAATTCAGTGTTAAGCTTCACCGCTCATACAACGTTTGGTTCAGCTTAGCTTACAATAATTCACGTGGATGGAACGTTTTCGTATCATTTTCAGTTTCTACGTATTTTATATTGCGTATTACACAGAAACGCACTAATACACCTAAATTCTAGTTTGATTTGAAGTCTTCCAGGCTAAACTTATCATAAAATGACAGAACATATGCCAAGTGGTCAAAAAAGCTATACTGTTAGAAATAATTTACTACAAAACAACAATAGATAGTAAAAATGGAGAATAGTTTTCACAAATCGGTTGCAGGCTGGTTGTTCACTGTTCAGTAGTTTGAACATGTTTATCTGATGGCAAAATAATATCCATAGATAGATAGATCGATTTCGCTTTTATTATTATCGAGATCTTGTGTCATGAAACCCGTCGCATCTTCGTTTGAAGAATGCTTCTGAAATATACAGGTTTTATTTACTTTTTAATTGTTGGTTTCATGTAATCAATCTAATTTACAAACTTACAGGCAATGCACCTGTCGTTTACATCAAGATGAATATCAGAATCTCGTCTCATTAAGTTTGTAGCTGCTTCTTGAAGTATCTGTTTTCAAATGTCTCCTATATATATTAGAATGTGTATCTTCCTGGTAGTTATCAGTATCAAGAGAACAGTCACTGTTTCCTATGACCCTGCAGTTTAGGAAAGCTACATTAATAAATACCAAATAAACTAGTATTTTAGTAAGCGAACAGACAACTCGTTTGGGAACTCCTGAAACAAGCAAGCGTGCGGAGAAGTTACGAAAAAGAATAGAAAAAATTTTATCGGGAAAAGATATTAAAAGTCAACTTCATTGGGATTCGACGAGATCTTTGATACTTCCTTATCGTACGTATACATTAAATGCATCCTCAACAGTTGCATCACGGTATTGCTTGAAGTGACGAACACTGCACTGACACCCATCCGAATTTAGACTCAGTTTCTCATCTGGAACAACAGAACTGTGTCCTATGAAGTAGACTCTAGTGAATTTGACGCTTGATACTTTGGAGAGATATCACATCAGATATAAATATGTCTAGCGGGATATGGTCAAAATTGCAAACAGCCACGGGAGAATTCTTATGAATTGGGAGCCTTTAAAAAAGGCTCTATCTTCGCTGCTCTTATCTTAACTCATAAAATATCGTTTGACGGGACAGAATTTATTCAAAAGGATTTTCTTTCTCACAAAAAGATGGGCATCACAGAGGTTTTGCATACACCCTGATACTCTTCTGTAGTCGACAGAAAAGATGAACTGGAAATTTCATGAATATGGTGACTCACATAAAACGTCCTTAATAAAATACAAGCGGAAGATTGAACACAATTTAATTTAACACCACTCCATATGATGCATTCCTAAAACGTTTAGCTTTCATAAAAAGTGATTTATTCTTACTCTTCTCACTCACTCCAATGCTTATTTCACAGTAGAACGAAATTCTACAACTGAATTTTGTACTCCCTAACTTGACTAGACTTTAATTACCCCTTTATTAACACTGCTCACCTAAGTTATATTGATCTTTGTTCTGTTTAACAATTTAACTGTATGATTTAAAGTCAAGTTTGAGGCAAATACATTTTCATTATGGAATGTTAGAAAATCAATGTTTCCTTTTAAGATGTGTCCATATTCGGATGACATATTCAGGTGAATAGTATGTGTGAATGAAAAGACAACGAATAAAGAAGACAGGATTGACCTTTACGTTACTGAAGGCCAAGGGAGGAATAACGTTTGAACATGATCTTTCTCAATGCGCAGTTCAGGTTTGATCAACCTTGTTACGACAACCCTAGCTATGGTGGACATGAGTTGGCGAGCTACATATAGTATTGTTTACGGAATACAGTGTATGACACTAAAAGCCTCATTATCATCTACGTGATAATCAGATACGAGAATATTTACCGGTTTGGTTCTGAAAAAGCGAGGTGGATATGGTGAAACATTCTGTTCTAGTGCACTTAGTAGACACAAGACGTCCCATAGGTGCTAATAAAGCTTTCGGTATCATACATCGTACTCCAAAGACAACGCCACATATAGCTTGCCAACGTATGCTTAATATTAGCTGAGGCTGTCGCAATAAGGTTGATCACACCTGAACTGTGCATTCAGAAAAATCATGTTCAAGCGATATTTCTCCTTTGGCCTTCTGTAAGCTAAGGGTTACTCCTATCTTTTTTATTGTCTTTTCATTCACCATCGCACTATTCATCTGTATATGTGTCATCGTAATATCGATTTCTGTACAGTACTTAAATCTCACTCCATTTTGAAAATGTATTTGACTCTAAATTCGCTTGATTTTACACCGTACGAATTTACTGAAAAAGATATTCTTTGTTAAAACTTGAAAGGTTACCTCTGTACCAAACTTGAATATTGATCTAAAAGCTGAATATCAGATTCATAGTCTTGAAATAGGTCATCTTCGCAAAATCGAATCGTTGAGGAATGATCCAAAAAATTTATTTTTTGTTTGGTCTCAAATATTACTCCAGGATAACATATGTGAGATTTACCTAATGCGATACGATCCCTCATTGGTTTGAATGCATTCAAACCCATTAGGACCGCGGCTTACTTTGCATAATATCCAACACTTTCCTTTCTGCCACTGATTTGTGCTAATGCATCATGCGTGAACATTATCGAATCCCTATGGATTATCGAAATAAATTATTTTATTCGTTCGATTGATCAGTGAAGTTTGAGAAAACTGAGTAGCGAAAAACTTGCATTCTTCTAGAATACTGCCTATCAGTAGTTAATAATGATACTTGGTCTGGGAGACTGGTAACTCTACTCACTCTAAAATCTGAACACTAAATGATTTCATCGCACCAGTGATTAGTGATACAATATCCAACCACGGCATTTTATTATGTAAGAAATGGTCCCCAAGTCAGCAAAACCATATGATGTAAACTGATAGTCGAAAAGAATATCTGTCCTCTTTCAAAGGTGCAAGTGAAAATTACGACAGTTGTGTACTTATATGATGTTGCTTGTATTATGCCGTAGCTGATTGGATCACATTGATCGATTTCTGTTGGCATATTGGGTTCCTGCACGGATGCCTCGATATTCCATGTCGTTTCAATTCTGATAGTAATGATGGATAGTGGCTACCAGTGGAACCCAAGAAGCGCGTTTCGTCCTGTTTTGGATTCGTCATCTGGATACACCTGCCTTCCAGTTGCTGGCGTTGTTCCCACTGAGACTCGAACCCAGCAACAGATGCTTCAAAAGCCAGAACATTATCCACTTCCTGTGCGATGAATATAGTTTATTTGATGTTGCTACTAGCTACCATCCATTATTAATACCAAAAGTGAAATGACAGGCAATATTCGAGGCATCCACACAGGAGCCCATATTCCAATAGAGACCGATCAATTCAGTCCAATCAACGACAGAATAATACAAGCAATATCATATATACTATACACGTCTCACGAGAAGCGACTGTTGTGACTCGGAGGTATAGTGAATACACCCTGGCGTTTGAAGCGTTCGGTCCTGGGTTCGAGTCTCTGTGGAAACAACGCTAGGCATTGGGGTTCAGGTACATCCAGCTGATGAATCCCAAGTTGGATAAAACGCGCGTCGTGGATTCCGCTGCTAGCTACTGTCTATCAATAATGTCAAAATTATGTGGTTGTTTTAGATGTCGGACCGCACAACCGAGGAGTTCGTTTTTAGGATTCAACAGCTTTTTTCAGGCTCCATCCCAAATCCAGAAGATCATATAACTGGTCATTAAAAAACTACTTCATATAAAATGACGTACGAGGTTTTGTAAAGATGTTGAAGGGATTATATGGATTTATGATGAAAAGAATGTAGTAAGCGATCACGTAAAATATGTGCGGATAATTTTCCTTAACGTTTTGGTTCAACTTGGTATCTACTCTTAATGACTACAGAAAAACACGTAATCTCCTCACTGGTATCATTTTTATAAACACTGTCTACTATTTGAAACTGCTGAGTTTCCGTTTTTGTTGCACCCCATCTAAGGAGCTATGGTTTATCAATCAATGCTACAACAAGACAGTTTAATCATTTTTGATTTTACTAGTTGGTCAACTGTGTTGTCTGTAGTCCTTTCAACCTTTGGTCATACCGTCGGCTAAAGATTGGAGCCAACGGAATAATATTACTACTCACATAAGACCAAAGTACTTCACTATCCAACTGTCGGTGTCTTAACCAAATAAACCGGTTAAATAAGCCTAAAAGGACTGGAAATTATTGTTATTCACGTTAATGCTTATTTGCAGTATCAGTCTAATCGCCCATTGTTAGTTTGGAAGATAACCTTTGCTAAGAGCTATGTATTTTACCGTGAAGGGCAATACGTTTGGATGTAGTCATACTAGTGCATGAGATCACTATTCAGTTGGAGGTTGAACCGGTGCAAAAGGCACCCTGAAGGTGTCTTCTAGATCCTATACTGACTAGTTGGTGATGGTGACAATCTCCTACAATTCTTTTCTGAAAATCAATTGTTTCTGGTCAGTACTAACTAGAATATAAAAAGAGAAACCTGGTAACCGTCTACGCCGAATCGATGGTGGATACAAATTCTTTTTATTGATATAAGCCATCATTCGGCAGGATTGGTGGATTACTGCTGTTTCAAAGTGTCTACATGGAATCCGATCATACAGTACTTTAAACATATGTATATCTGTATCTCAATGAGTATATGAAACATGCAGTTGTAAAGTCTCAGTCCTTGACTAGACGATTAGAACACCATGTCTATGCTTAGATCTTTATTCGAACATATCCATTATTTTCATTTTGAAGTATTATAACGTGATATTCAGTTTGCCACGCAAACAGAAGTGAAGATAATTCCTTTAAACTAAACGTCAGTAGAAGCTAGTAGGCTTCAGAGGCTTCTTCCGAACTCATTGATTCAAGGGAACTCATTCTGATTGTCTCTGATCAGCGTGTGAAGTGACAACAGCTTGAGTACAGTCTAACTAATAACCTTTGTAATAACCACCAACTTTTGTGAGTAAAAAAGATTATAAAAGTATCGAATCTAGGTAATGCTCGAGAATGATTGGGTACACTGTAGAGACTAGCTGAGAAAGGCAAGTCCTATATGAGCACTTTGAACAGATAGCTAAAAAACTGAGCAGAACCGTTTTTAACTGGCCTACAATCATTCTTCATTAGCTCACTATCCAGGCTCAATTTAAACAAGATGTAGATATCACTCCTCTTACGCTATTTGAGGTATTAGCTACTGTATCGGAGTCATCGGTAGTCCCATTAGTTATTCTGGTTGGTGAGAAGAAAAAATAGCGATCCTTGTGGAAACCACAGGCGAACCAGCTTAGCCAACAATGTTTAAATTTCTAAGGTCTCAAGTTATTCAGCGTCTACCTACAGGAAAGCAAGAACACAAGGCAGTAGAAACAAATTAGGATTCAGACCTGGGTGAAGGTGCGTCACTCAAAACCCAGCTCTAGAGTATGTTCAAAAAAAGGATGTGTTTGTTGACACAAATCTCCACATGATGCAGAACTATTGAAATCACTGGAACGTGTCAAAATATGAGCAAAGCGAATCCCTGACGTATGGTACACTATTATTTCATCTCAGTTATAATCTTCTGAACGCACCGAGCATAAATCTGAATATGTTTGACATGAGTTTCGCACCTGTTAAATGTAAGACTATGCTCCAGAACTGGTCTGCAGCTACTCCCAGTTTAATGATAGTGAGTGGTGATGGAATTTGTCGACCACTTCACTCAGAGATTTGCATCAGCCCGAATGGGCTGGTGGCTGACAAAATCTCAGCTTAGATAGAGAAGACCCGTTTGGCATTTGCTGACTTGCCTCATCTATGGCGCTGACTGGTGAGATTTCCGGCTACCTGCCAAAGGATGAGTGTACCGTACTACAGTCCGCTCTGTCTTGTTATACGACTGTGAGACATGGCTGTTAAAAGTATGAAACATGAGAATGTTACATGGTTTGGATCACTGTCTTCGTAGCAATGCTCGTGTTTGGTGGAATCACCGTATGAGCAGTGTTGGAGTAGAAAACGAAACGCACTCAGCCACCTTGTGCTTATCCGTGCAGTAGGCAATGACCCACACCTATTGTGTGAGGGCTAGTGATACTGTCTGACTGCACAAGCCTCGGTAGGTGTAGCAGGGTTCGAATCCGTCACCCAATGGTTGGTAGTCATCTCCCTAAACCTCCAAGCCACAGTTCCACAATGCTGAAGTCAGGCAAAGGGTACTAGGTAAGTCGATTGATGAGTTTTTGAACTTTCATCGACCGAGGTGCCTTGGACACGTGCTGCGCGTGTTGATCCACTGCCTACCTCGAAGTGCAATGCTAGGGAAGGTTGGATTAGGTTAGAAGAAAGTTCACAATGACCAGACGAAGACATGTCACTAGTCCATGAAATCTGTAACTGTTGATCTGATTCCTGTTGGAAGATATAAACTACCTGGCTGGTTAGAGCCCCCGAGACGACAGGAATCAGTGGTTTAGAACTTTTGGTGACATTGCTGGAAATTGGTCACAATAGCGTAGGTCTGTTCACTCTTTGACTTCTTCTAAAGCCTGAATATTCGTGCTAACCCTCGTCCTCAGATTATCTATTCTCTCACACAACTTTGTCCTTTGTATACTACTGTGAAGTGTGACAAGTTGAACCGATGGACTTGTGTGTGAAATTCTACTTTGATTCTACCAGATTACGAAGTTGTAGGTCTTCAAGTGTATGAAAAATGTCTATATTTTGCAAGCATTTTTAACGCAAGAAATGAAGTGGAGGGAAAAATTTAAATCAAAAATAATTTTGACCGATATAAAGCAGATATTGACATACTATACCATTCATTCTTTTTCTTTTTTACTCCTTCCTACTGCTTTTGACCGATTCTTTCTTCATCTTATCATTTTGTTACTTGATGCACTGATACATGAGATGTGTTAACTTGAACCGTTACTCATTAATACCTAGTCGTGTGGTAATATTAATGATGATGACCTACCAATAAGCTATCTTTAGAAAAAATTGCCACTTGAATTCATTCATAAAATGCAGTGTAGTTCTGTTAACAAGAATAAACAATAGTTAAATATTGCTATCTTGAGTATTTCTCATATTTGTAATTGTATATTTTGGGATTCAATAAGTCGTAACCGATATAAACCAGCTAACTGCTCAGTTAATTATATCCCACTTTTTCATTGATTCACTCTCAGATATTTTTGCATCAGCCTCACGTGATGGTAGTATACGAATGTGGGATACTCGAATAAAACCAGATTTCTTCAATTTTCGAGGTAATTTCTTTTTCCCCTAATTAGTTGAAATAAATAAATAAATTATTTCGAACTATACAGTGAAAACGGTATGCTTAAGCTATCTACAGTTTATTAGAAACCGGATATTTCTACATAGTCTTCTTGTGGTAGTACAGTTTGAATGATCAATATTTGATATGCTTATTTTTCTGAGTCGTATTTGAATTTATTTGTTGATAAAAGTGAACTTCACGATTATTGTTAGTTCCGTTGTACCGTAAGCATTGAGAACTCCTTGATATAAAATGAATATATTTAACCTTTGCATCCTCGATAAAATGAACTGCGGCTTGATAGATAACGAGTTGTGGAGCTGTCTTACCGGTTTAGAGAGATGATTACCAACTAATGGGTCGTGGGTTCGAACCCTGCCCCACCCCGTATGGTTTGGATAGTCAGGTAGTATCATTCGCCCTCACACAATAAGTGTGACTCATTACCTACTTCATGAATGTATACAAGTTTGCTGAACGCATTTCGATTCAGAGATAACAAAGTGCTGTAAATAACATTATAGAGTAGTTTTGTGACGTCAAGTAACCCCTACAGAAAAGCTGGCTGTGACCCATTAGTCACTTTTATAATCAATGGAACCTAGCCATCCTTTAGCTGATGAAAAATACTCGTTTATTGAATAATAAGAAAAGTTCCAAACAAAAATATCTCTCTTTGTAGTCGTTATCTCACATTTTTTGACAGTGGTTTATCTCACGAGGTTAGTTTTTTGCTTCAATAACGCTTCATGGATTTTTTTCTCCTACGTCAATTCCTGCCTGTGTCACATGTATATTACTCAGCAATGTTTAATACAACTAAATGAATTTTCACCAAACATGACTAGTACATCTTGACAATGAACTCATTAAAAAGAAAAATTACTTGGCTGAGATTCTTTTTTCTTCGTATGTATATATATTTGCTTGTCCGTTCAAACTGTTGCCTCCTGTGCCTATAGATCTGTCTCAATATCGTACTTATCGAGGTTGTACTCGGTAGTTTCATTCCACCACTTTGATCAACTAAGCATGAAATTACTGTGTCAAGCCATAGTAATCTACTTCAAAACCGGGAGGTTGTACTTCAAAATTGTGGGGCTGTAGCTGATTAATCTAGGCACTTGATTTTCAACTGATTGGTCACTGGTTCGAAGCCTTTTCCACCTACCGAGGTGTGGACAACCAAGTAGTATTATTATCCGTAACACAGTAGGCTTTGCTCATTACCTATCACATGAGCATGCACGGGGTCTCTGAATACATTCCATTTCACCTTTCACTTCACAGTAGATGTATTTTTGGTACAAATTGTTCGTGAAATATTCTGGCATGTCATATGACTGATGTTGTGGTTTTCATGCAAACATATATCAGTACTTTCGTTCTGTGTTAATGATGGACAGTGGCTAGCAGTGGAATCCAGGACGCGCGTTTCGTCCCACTTGGCACTCGTCAGGTAGATGTATCTGCTCTAAGTGAGGAATGTTTTTCCCATTAGGACTCGAAGTCAGGACCAATTGCTTGTAACTCCAAAGCGTCATTTACTGAATCACCAAGTCACGGTATTCACTTCTTGTGTGACGGATATAGTTTTAATGTTGTTGCTTGTACCCCGTTGTTGAGTGGACGAAATTAAGTGGTCTCTATTGGCAAATGGCTCCTGCGCGGATGTCTCGATATTGCCTGTGTTTGAATTATATATTAATGATGGATAGTGGCTAGCAGTGAAACACAGGAAACGCGTTTCATCTTATTCGGGACTCATCAGCTGGATGCACCTTCCTCTCAGTGGACGATGTTCTCACTGAGACTCGAACCCGTTGCCGATCGCTCCAAATGCCAGTGCAACTAATTGTTAATGGCATGAGTATATGTAGCACTAAAACGAAGCTCAATGAATCAGTAGAAATTTTGTATTCGAAAATTACAGTCGGAAATAGTAAAGCTGATAAAGTCACATCAGCAAACATTCTCCTTTTAGACATCCCAGCGTGCATTAGTTTTATCCTCTGCATTTGTACTCGATATTCTTCTTTCCCCTCCAGAATTTTTAACACTCAATTGTTACCATTTTCTATGCTTTCCGATATTATGGCGTATGCTAGTGATGTACATTCTTATAAATAACGTTCACCATAGGACTAATATTTGTCACTATACTTTGACTGAACTTTAAAGGCGTCATGAAACTACTTAATAAGGTAATCTACGGTGTTAAGATTTTGCACAGAAGCACAGAGTCTTTGTTATGTCCATACACTTCTGCTATCACTACAGATGTTTGAGCAGGCAGATCGTACTAGCTGTCACTGACTAGTGTACGAACTTGTACATTGTTCCTGGGTTACATTATCTTAATATTTATTTCCATACATTCTCTTCATGATCATTGATTTATTATCGTAATCGGATAGTATATTGGTATCCGTACCTTGGGGGGAAAACTAAATATCACTGACACAGGTGTCGTGAGACTTAGTGACCACAACATGCAGTCAAGAGTGAAGAGGCAGGGTATCAGTGAAACTGTTCTTAGAATTAATTGTATGCCAATCAGTAATCTCCGAAAATCTCTGGAACAGAAAAAAAGAGAATATCGAAAGACAGTTTATCTAGTGTAATGGACCAATGACATCTACTTAAACATCTAGTTATTTAACACTGAGGAACCAGATGTTAAGCAGGTATACTGAATGATCTCTGGTGTTCTAAAGTCCCTAAAACACCACACTTGGACAACTTTCTCCTGTTTCTGAAAACGTAGACGAGACTGTATCCAGAAAGGTTACTGGATTGTTCAGGATTTTAAGGGAAAATAAAAGAGTATCATCACTCTGGAATGAGATTGTTGTTGTACTCCCTAACTGCTATAACCTTTATTGTCACATTATACTCTTGTAATGACTACCTGGTATAACCTGAGTTATATATATATATATATATAATATATATATATATATATATATATATATCAACCACTTCACTTGGTGCACATTATCACTGTGGTCTTTTTCTGTTCACTAATCAGCTGTTCACACTTCTAGAACAGAAGCCAGTCAATACTTAACCATCTGTCCTTTAGTATATAGAAATAGTGGTAATTACCGTTATTTTGTAATCGGATTTTCATATCCTATCAAACTACTTTGTGCATTGACAATCATTTATGAAGAGTTTACGAAGTTTTCTCTTTTTTTTACACTACGATCCAATGATTATCAGGCTCTCCAGGTATATCAAGCGTTGGAGTTTTACCACAATGTCACGTGCCTCTTTCGCATAATTCTCCCAGTACAGATGGAAAACGAACACGTACTCCCAAACGTCTACCTGTAAGCTGTGTAAAGTTTTACTCAATTCAAGTATATTTTCAGCGCACTGAATAAATCAAATTTGTCGCTGGCATAAAAATCTTTATCAGCAACTGGTCTGCAGAAGGCGGCTTAAAGTTATGTATCAATAAAATAATCCTACAAACATTTGATTGCTGTGGTTTCGTAATGGAACGAATCACTAGTTTGTTGTTCCAAAAATGCATAATCTTGATATTTCACTTATTCATTTAAAGGTTAAAGTTCTTTTTCCTTATTATAGGGCTCTCCGATGTGATCATCAGTCAAAGGGGAAGAGAGAGGGTGGGGTTTAAAATGTATTTTGTTAGAGATCCTGAGCATAGAGCGTATTGGTTAATTGGTAACCCGCAGTTTCTAGTAGCTGTTCAAATCATAGAAGTTCTTAATGGAATACACCTTAAAATGTGTATGAAATCCTTCAAGTTCAAACTTTTCTACGTTATTTTAGGTTTTCGGTGCAAATTTCGTCAGCAGATGTATTTTTACGTAAATTTTATCACATTTTATAACGTGGATAACCACCTTTCCATATACTGCCATATTCTTGAATTATCTTTAAACGATAAAAACTGTTTATTTTTCCACTGAACGGCTTGAAATCTTAATCAGAAACTCGCACATAAGCACATTGGTCCAACTTGCCACACTTCACAGTAGAAAATGTTGTGCGAGAAAATAAGGAATTAGAAGATAACAGTTAGTGCAAATATCCAAGCTTTAGAGTACGTCAAAGAGTAGATATTATCTGCGCGATTGTGACCGATTTTCAGCCATGTCACAAAGCATCCTCAACTATTGATTCCTGTCCTCTAGAGGACTTCAACCGGTCATCTAGTCTACACCTCTCTACATGGCTCGAACCAACAACCAGAGACTTCATCGACCGGTACCACGTCTCGGTCTGACCACCTAGATCTCTCTTTCAATCTAATCCAACTCCCCCTAACATTGCACATCGTTGTAGGGGGTGGTTTGGCACGCACAGTTCATGTCCAAGCCATCTCAGTGGATGAAGGTTCACAACGTCACCCACCGACTTGCCTGTCTTGCATAGCACTATCTCCTAACTTCAGCACTGTTCATAGGAGGATTCCACCAAGGGTGCGCAACACTGCGATGAAAACCTTGTAACCGCTTCATGTCTTTTACTTCTAACTGTCATCTTCATAACTTAAGTGATTGGTAAGATATGGCAAAGCGGAATTAGACATGGAGTGACTAAAACCGCGTCTAATGGACTATCTAGAAAAGGATAAGTTATTCAGGGTAAATATTTTTTTACCAAACTGGAAAATAAGAATAATGTATGTAGGAGATGTCGGTTTAATAACTCGAACATAACAACCACCAAGTACTTAAATTGATACGGGGACTGCATTTATCAACAGTTCGAGATTGTTGTGGTGTATGAATAAAATATTCTCAAGTTCCTCTTGAAATTATTGTCATATATTAGTGAAACTATCTAAAATACTCGTGGTTTGGCAGACTGGTATTATTGTGATGACTGGCTGTGTAAACTCGGTTCGAATCATGCTGTGATTCAAGTTTCTATTTCAACTTATGGATCTGTGATTCATTGGTATGAGCACTTGATTACTGACCGTTGGGTCGTGGGTTCGAACTCAGTTCCATGTACCGAGGTTTGCGCATCCGGGTGGTATCAATTTCCTTCACACAATAGGTGCGGTTCCTTACCTACTACATGAATGTATACAAGGTTGCTGAATGGATTTTGATTCAATTTATTTCTACTTCACTCATCACTTCGTTTTGTCCTTTAGACTAAATCAGTAAAGATATTGATGCCCATTCAAAGTCACCTACAATACATTTCTCGTTCAGGTAATTACAGGACATATGAATCCGTGTGCTGCATCACCTTATTCTACCATCCATAAATAACCAGTTTGTGGCGGAGAGGGGAGGTAATCTTTTTGTCTCTAGGTTCCTATGTTTTCGATACATCAGGATAACTTATGACTTCAAAGGCGCATTTCTTCCTACTTGAGACTTGTCAGCTAAGTGTATCCGCCTCTTCCAGTGGGTGTTCGTACTGGGAAATACGTATATCCAGCTGACAAGTCTCAAATAAGGTGAAATTCGCGTCTTGGATTCCACTGCTAACCACTAACCATCATTACTTTCAAAGTGAAATTACCGGCAATATCAAGGTATCCCTGCAGGAGCCCATCTACCAATGGTGGCCGATCAGTTCGGTCTAATCACCGACTGAAAATTGCAAGCAGTAACAACGAAACTCATTTTGTTATTCAGTCATAGAGAGTGTTTTCGGTCGATAATTATTTTAGTCCAATAGCTTGCTTACATGTCAGATTTCTATATAATGGTTTTCATTTTAGACTGATGCTCAAAGTGTAACATCCGTATTATTCGTAGATGATAACACCTTTCTATCTGCTGGATCAACAGATGGGTATGTTATTTAAAAATATCCACAGTATATCGTTGCAATCAAACATCTTCATATGTGTACTTCCTTCACATGGTTATACTTCTTTTGTTTAGATATCAATTTATTCACTATATTCCATTCTCAGTTCAGAAAATAATTCAGTCTTAATTAGCTGCATAGGAAATTGGTTATGTATGCATCTGCGATTTGACTCCAATCAACGTCGTAAATAAGTAAATACATTGATATGTAGACTACTACAGGCTTTAGTGCTGTTTGTTGGGATATCGAAACACTTTTTTGAATAGATTTTCATTGTCACGTATTTCTTACCAATTACTAGGGAGGAAAGGCGATCGATGAGATTATTGACCTTCATTGACTGAGGTGGATTAAACAAAAGTTGCACATCCTGAACCGCCTAACTCGACATGCACTGCTAAGGGTAGTTGGATTAGATCAAAATAGTGGCCAGACTAAGATATCTCACCAGTTCAGGAAGTCTGTGACTGTTGGTCTGAGCCGTGTAAAAAGGTGTAGATTACCTGGTTGAGATCCTCGAAATGATAAGACTCATTAGTTAAGGACTTTTGGTGAAATGACTGAAAATCGGTCACAGCACCGCAGAGGTATTCACTCTTTGATGTCTTCGAAAGCTTGAGTGTTTTCACTAATCTTCATTTGCAAATCCCTTCTTTCCTCATATCAGTCGTTTTCTATCCACTTGCTCTTTGTATACTACTATGAAGTGTGGTAACTTGAACCAATGCACTTGTGTAGGAGGTTCTACTCTGATTTTTTTTCTGCATATCTCTACCATATGCTGGTCAACATAGTTTTCTAAATCTTGACCGAGTTTTATTGATTATCGTGCGGTTTGGACAAATGGCTAGATGTGTCAGTATGCTACGTCTGCTTTTTGATGCTTCTTAGCTATGGATAGAAAACGTTTGACTTGCGTTTTCTAAACAGTTCTCTCATGATGTCATGGAGACTCCTTTGTGATGATCCTCATAGAATAAGAAACTAGCTTCCGATATTTCCTGATGATTTTATACGGAGGTGTAAAATCACATAATGATATACGCAACTTATGGATACCTTTCTACCATTTGTGTTCTGCCATCTGAATGGGCAATAAATGTGTTTCTTCTACAAGTCACTGGTTCTTGTACAAGGACAGTATAGCTGTTTTGTATCCATGCGTGTGTCAAGCAATGTTACTTTGAACATACTGTATCAGAAACAACATGTGTGTGGGATTCTGCATTCATTTCCTCTGTCTGTTGACTACCCTGATTGCAGAAAACTACTTTACACATCTATTTATAATCGGAAACTTAGACTTCAACAATGGTGTGACGATTTTCAACAGGATTTCATCAACTACATTGGTGATTTCTATCAAAAATGTCAATTTATGTGCAGTGATACATTTTAAAACCCTTTAAGGTCATCGTTTTGATTTCATACTGACATCCTAATAGAGCATTCTGTGACCGTTGATAAGTATGTTTGACTGAATAAATGATTTATACTTTATCATTCAGTGTGCGAGTTATAAGTCGGTTGTTCAAATATCTGACTTTCAATTATTAAGTTCGTCGTTCATATGCTATTCCGCCCAGCATTTTTTCGACAACCAAGTTGTTACTAGTTTATATATATATATATATATATATATATATATATATATATATATATATATATATATATATATATATATATATACAGACTAGTCCAGTCATCTTAGATTTGATGGGAGTAAAGTGCATGCCAAACATACTCAGATTTCTGCTCATTTTGTCAGCGCCTTCACTTAGCAGAACAATATCATCTGCATATTTCTAGTCAACTAGATGGTTTGCTGGGAGTAGATCAATCTTTATGAAGTCAGACGTACTTAAGGTTATGTCTATTAATAACGAAGTTGATCAGGTACGATGACAGTGAGAATCCTTGGCGGACATCACTTTGGACAACTTTTCATAAGCCGTTACACGCTTATGTGAGTTTGAGTAGATATCTTTGATCAAAGGCATATGCTTACTTGGTACTCCCTTCACAGTCAGACACTACCACAGCACCTCATGGTCGACAGAGTCAAATGTCGCCTTCAGGTCAAGAAATATGGCTAGTGTCTGTTGCCTGTATTCCAGGATCTGTCTGAGGGTGAAAATATGATCGATGCACTCTCATTTAGGTTTGAAACCTGCCTTGTTTTCACGAGTTTGCTGTTTTCAACCTCCAGCTAGGTGTCGGATAACTGTGTACCGTATGATCTTAGACAAGATATTTTTCAAACTGATTCCTCTATGTTTGTCACCAGAAGACTTTTTCCCCTTCTTATAGACTGAAACGATCTCAAGGTAAGTGACGTTAAAGTTGGTCAATTAATACCTTGTTTTTATCAGAATACTTATTTTCGATGAATCTCTATATGTTTCAGATACAAATGTTCACGTTTTTGTCTAGACTTGGCTACGTAAGACAAGTTTTAGTTCCATGAAGTAAAACGGATGAAATGTAACATCTTGAGTATTCTAACGCTCCGGTAGACCTTTATGCAATATGATTTTGTTCTTACTTTGCACATTGACCGACCCCCTCAGAATAGCGTGAGAAAATGAGTTAACAATATTTCTTTTTGAAAATTATTAGTTAACCAGAGTTTAACTGGTCTATTCACATAATATTCGGAAGTTTTATTAGAATTTATTCATATTCTGCGCTCGAATTCTCCTCAAATATTCATAATACCTATCGTCTGGATATTTTATACGACGTTAATTTTGTCAATGGGATTATTTGATATGGGGTGATGTTTGAAGGTAAGGTGAAAACTTGGTCACGGAAGGATTCAAACGAGTGGCTCTCAAATTACTCTCCGGGTGCTCTGTCAACTGAACCAAGAGACCAAACTGGTAGTCAAGCTGGCCTGGTAACCCGTAGGCCACTTGTTCGAATCTTACTACAAACCAGGATTTCGTGCCACTTTCAATCGTCGCAACGTATCAGATAATTCTGTCAACAAACTTAGCGTCTTATAAGTATGCAGACAAGAGATATTACGGATGCCTTGGAAGAATTCAAGCGTGGAATCTGAATGACTCGTCGTAAAATTATTTAATATTATGTCTGCATTAACCACCACAATGCATGACAGTATTATCTAGGTGACGAATTAGAAATTATGACTGCCAATTCTTCTTACACTAAAATTCTTATATAATCTAACCGGTAATCACTTACAGTGTATCTCAATTAAATTTCATAACAGCATGCTACTGAGATTTTCATCAGCATTTATAAATTAATGGTTCTCTCTTATTTTTTACCAGAGGCACAAATGTTTTGCGATTAGCAATCATGATACAACAACAGAAAATAATTAGAATTAGATTCATTTCAATAATATGTTTTGCTATAGATGACGATGGATGTCTGTCACCTACACTTATCAAAGTTTGTGTATTAAACTGTTTTTCTAGCCATTTGGGTATGTGTTCACCCTCCCTAGTCTACATTGGACGATTACTCCTCCATATGTATGTGTGCCCACACATACATGTAAAATAATTAACAGTCCGATAGGATATGTAATGCTTTCTGTATTTAGTGTTTCAACTGTTTAATATCATAATATTACGGTTGATGAGTTGTAGCCAAATTGGTCAATCACTTCTCAAATACTCTTGAGTTAATTTCATGTGTCTTAACTGTATGAAACAAAATGTCTACAACCCACTCAGTATACTTATTGAAAAGCCTTTTGCTTTGTAAAACCGATATGTATATCATCGATCCCCTTGTATGAACAAAATATGTCGACATTTTAACAGCTTGAAATATAAACTTGCCGGTATAACATTCAAAAATTACTTAATAAACAAATTTGACTCAAGTTATCGTTGTATAGAATGATGCCAACAGCCTCCGGGAGACTAGTGAGAAAGTAGTGATTCACTATTAGGTGTGAAATCAAAACAGTCCTGTGGAAATCTTCAGTAACCCACACCTATATCTTCTACCGCATCAAAAATAGAACGAAGGGTTTGTGTTGCAAACGTGTTACTATTTAACCACAAGGCCTAAATCCTTATCACAAGTTATTGCTATTATTTTGTACTACTAATACCGTTATTATAACCTTGTTTCCATAGTAATTGTTTCTGACTTTGTTAAAATCCGTTGCTTTTTGATCTTATTCATCTTAATATGTTTTCCTCAATGTAATTACTTTCGTATATTATTGTTTTTCATTTTGATCAAGCTCAATAAAAATTTGGGATTTAAGGCGAGTATTTTGTGTTGGAAGCAAGAAGCAAGCAAAACCAAAAGTTGTTCTACCATATCGTGGTACCTCACAAAAACAAAGCGGTAAGTCATTTCAATTAAAATTCTCTCTTGACATTTTTCTATGCTTATATGAATGGCCGCGGTCCAGATTTTCATCTCACCTTCAATCATCATCCAGTATATGAATTGTACCGGTGAGCTATCTGCACTGCAGTTTCATCTGTCCTGTTATACGGCTGTGAGACATCACCGCTAAAAATAGAAGATATGAAGTGGCAACAGTTCTTCAACCATAGGTAGGATTACTCGTTTTTCGCGGAATCCCCATATGAGCAATGTTGAGGTCACGCGAAAAGACACTAAGCAAGACAGATAAGTCGACTCATGAAGTTGTGCACCTTCATCGACTAAGGTGTCTTGGACATGAACTGTGTGTGCCGGTCCACCGCCTACCTCGACGTGCCATTCTAGGGGGAAATGGATTAGGTTGGAGTACTACAGCTCAGGGTGGTCACACCATGACTTGGCACCACTCCATGAAATCTGTAACTGTTGATCTGAGTTGTGTTGGATGATGTAGACTATGTAGTTGGTTGGGAGTTCCGAGGTGATAGGAGTCAGTGGTTGAGGGTTTTTGGTGACATAGCTAAAAATCGGTCACAATGGTGCAGATGTATTCACTCTTCAATGTCTTCTAGATCTTGAATATTTGCACTAACTGTTGTCTCCAAATTGTTCATTATTTATCACAGCACTGTTTGCTTTGATAATGCTCTTTTTGTATGCTACTGTGAAATGTGGCAGTTTGAGCTTATACACTTGTGTGCGAGGTTCTGTTTTAATTTTATTCATCTGTCTGTCTAATCGCAAAATAAATTTCTGTTATGCTAATTTACACATTTTGGTCGCTTCTGTTATGCAGAGTCAATTCCAAACACTAGGAATTACTAGTTGGTGATCATTTGGAAAATGAAATAGGGGAGCTGTTTACAGACTTTTTGAGTAGATTATTGTAGGGGTCTAGTGTCCACTGCTTAAGCCACTGACTCAGAGTCAAAGCTGTGTAGAGTGCTTAGTGTTTTAACTGAATAACAAACAGGCATTCGATTGTTTATTCCAATTTTCGTTGGTAAAAGTTGTTAAACCTTTTATCAGATATTTGAGGAATTAGTACATTTATGCCTTATTTCAGTGATTCACATTCATCTTCAGACAATAATATTCGGGTTCGCATCTTGATGGTCTAGTAGTTGTCTTCTGGATTCAAATGGAAATGTAGTAGTTGTCTTGTAGTTGACCGTCGATCTGCTTTCATTTCTCCACTCTAACATTCTATTCTGATTCTCGTTGCCAATAGCCTCCAGCAAGTTTCAAAATGTAACCTTTCTCTGTTGCTTATACCTGGTCAGTCGTTTCAACTGCTTATCTCCACTAGGTAGCATCCTGTCTCTGTACTTTTCTTCTCTGAAGATGGAGTTAATGTTTCAAGAGTAGTCATCCCTAAGACAGAACGAAATATGATATTTACTTACGCAGAAAGTTTACAGAATGTCCGCTTGGCGTAACAGTTAGTGCTAGGTAATGCTTGTAACCCTCTTGATCGGGTAAATCAAACGCAGATGTATAGTTGAGAAATTATGATATGACAGAGAGAATCAACGTAGAACCTCACACACAAGTGCATTGGTTCAACTTGCTACACTTCACAGTAATATACAAAAAACAAGTGGATAGAAGAGAACTGATATCAAAGTAGACAACGTTGTGCGAGAGAGTAAGCAATTAGAAGATAACGGTTCGTGAAAATACCCAAGCTTTAGAAGACGCCATGGAGTGAACACATGTGCACTATTGTGACAGATTTTCAGCCACGTCACCAAGAGTCATCAACCACTGATTCCTGTCATCTCGGGAAGCCCAATCAGCCACGTAGTTTAAATCTCTCAACACAACCCAGGCCAACAGTTATATAACATCCGTACGCGTATTTACTTTAGAGAGTCGCTTGTCAGCGCATATGTGTCATCTCTGCTTAATTTTATCCTGCCTGTTTATTTGTGACATTTCATTTTAGCTGTTATCTATGTGAAGAGTATTGCTTTTCTTAGTGATGCATACTTTTTATATAACACTTTCTTTACTGCCTCTCCTAATGCGAAAAGTATTCTAAAAAGTTTAATTGACTAGGCAAGAGTTTTTTAATCAGGTTCATCTTCACTTATTTAGCTATAAATCCTAGGGCTGAGAAATGTTTCAAGGCTTACTAAGTAGCACTTGATGGATACCTAAGCAGAGAGTGATTTTTTTTACTGTGTAATGAAAAATGGTTAGTTTGTAGCTCAGGAATATGATTCTGATGTTGTGTTCTATGAGCTGGATGATTTAATCGTTAAGCTTTCACTGGCACTCTAGACAATATCATCTGCACAAACATTATAAGGAAGTGAGCTGTGTGATAGTTTTCCAAAAGAACAACTATTGACACAACTCCGTCAGATATTTGTATCGTTAGCTGTCAAACCATAAAGTCATCTTTTGAAACTAACAAACAGATTGTCCTACGTCACATGAAGAATGTCTCCAAGATCTTAACTAGATTATTGAAGTGTTTTAGAATTCCTGTAGTTCACAAAACTACGAAATCTCTTCACTCTATGCTATCCAGACATTAGATACAATAGGAAAGAAAGTTAAACGCTGTCGATTAAATGAAGTATGGAAGCCGTGAAAAACTATATCGGATGGAGTAGTCAACCTCTTCATATCCGTCTACACGAGCATCAACCAGCAGTGAAGCGTTATGACTTATCGTCACTCATATTAATACATATAGACGATTGTAGGCATGAATCCGACTGTGGAAATATGGAAACCATAGATAGAGGAGATGATAAAAAATATCATAGAATTTTTAGAAGCTTGACATTCAAGTCAGTCAGCGACCAACTGATATACTGACATTGACCCCATCTACCAACCAATTAGGAACACAAGGAACGACAAAAACGTCAAAGTTCATGTCAGCGAGATGCATATGAAAACAATAAAAGGATTTTAATCAAAGCAACCAAGCATACCCTAAGTCATCAGGACAAGGCACTTGTATGGAAAATCCTTCAGCTAACTTTCTTCAGAAGTTTGTTCTGATAATGTTGTCCAGAATGGCAGTGAAAGCTTCACTGTTAAGCTTTCCAGCTCATAGAGCACAACTCCGTCAACAAGTTATTCTGTTTTCATCGGAAGTGTTATTTCAGCAATACATTTATGATTTTTGAGATGAATGGGTATTTTAATCTGGAGGTAGTATTCATCATGGACTGATGTTAGTTGAGGAACCATTGAAAATCTGGGAGCACTGCTGAGGAGTCTCATACTAGGACGAAACAGCTCTCCAGTGCTTCCAGATTTTCAGTGGTTCCCCAACTAATATCAGTCCATGATGAATACTGCTTCTGAATATATTTATGAATTTACAGTTGGCTAATGGCTTTACTTCATTACAGACAAGATTTATATAATATGACTTCGAAAAAAATCTAATCATTGGTGGAAATTTTCTGATTTCTCAATACTATGGAGAGTGTTCATCGAATCACAGTTTGTACTAACTGTAACTAACTTTAACTGTTTCCGGTGCTTTTAGTCATCACACAAGTTCAATGACCTTTTTGTTGTTGTTAGGTCAAAGGTCAACTGAGTATTATTTCGCTTGTCTTTTGAATAGATCAAGTTACTCCCTCCTCCAACCACCTAAACATACTTTAATTTCAGTCATATATATGTAGCTTGAATATACGCATAAATTCTCTTTATTTATCAATAACAACTTCACATAAAGTTCAGCATAGAGCAACTTTGCTTTACTTGGCTCAGTGTATGATGTCGGGACAGATCATAAATGATCACAAATGGCACAGATTGGAAAACCATCTGTTTATCCCTTTTTTTGTAATTTACTGAAGGCATAGTTAGATAGTGTGATTTTTTCATCAAAAAATGCCTGTAACATTTATTTAACCTTATTGTCATATCTACGAAAATAATTAGTTATTAGTTGATACTGCGTAATGATTGGAGTGAAATAAAAATCCCGTTCACGGAAGGATTCTAACTAGGGACCTCCGGGTTACCGGTCTAGTAATCTAGTAAGCTTTGAATCCTGCTGCTACCCGGATTTTCATTTCACCTCCGGTCACCACCTAGTATCACCATGTTAGCAATGTTAAGGTCAGGCTAAGAGTACTAGGCAGAACAGGCAAGTCGATTGATGAAGTCATGAACCTTCATCGACTGAGGTATCTTGGATATGTACTGTGCATGCCGGTCCACCGCCTACCTCGACGTGCCATTCTAGGGGGAAATGGATTAGGTTGGAGTACTACAGCTCAGGGTGGTCACACCATGACTTGGCACCACTCCATGAAATCTGTAACTGTTGATCTGAGTTGTGTTGGATGATGTAGACTATGTAGTTGGTTGGGAGTTCCGAGATGATAGGAGTCAATGGTTGAGGGTTCTTGGTGACCTGGCTGAATATCAGTCCCAATGGTGCAAATGTATTCTCTCACACAACTTTGTGTACACTGATATCACTTTTTATCTATCCACTTGCCGTTCGTATACTACTGTGAAATGTGGCAACTTGAACCGATGCATTCATGCGTGAGATTCTACGTTGATTTTGTTAGCCACAGTCAATAATAAGAGTCAAACCATGACTATCTCAGTTAGTCATACTAGTGAAGTTAGTTGTGGTACGCACCTGAAAAAACCACGGTAACAGTGGTTTATTTGGAGATAGATAATAACTGATATAGAACATAACTTGAGTAAAGTTAAAGTGGCAGTTCACAATTCTGAGCAACAAATTGTCTGATTCTTACAACCAGGTTGAATATCTGTGGACTAATGGTAGTGATGCTCTATTTGATTGTCTCATCGCTTATATCAGTGCGCCTATAGGATTTAACAAAACAGTCACTAACTTCCTAATCTTTATCCAATTTTGTGCAAATCACTTAGCTGCAATATGACCTACAAGTTCAAGTATTATGTTATATTCCGTATGTGTAATATGAAAGCATTGGCTTATACTGCCTAACTACCCAACCGTTGGTACATGCGGCAGAGTAGATCACATTGAGAAAGATGCAAACTAATAGGGCAAGATAATATATTATTTAATTTGTTGAATGTGATTAGTCAACGAATTGTTCTACATTATATTGTTCTGTATTCAATCTGTCCCGTCTGTTCTTCTCCTCTTTGATGACTTCTCAACAAGCAAGATCTTAAATGTAAAGATGTAATCCACATCTTCTTACATTTAGAATTAACAAGAGACAATCCAGTGAAGAAAATCTTTCTTATGGATCATTTCCAGGTGTACATTTGTACTTATAGTTGCAACAAATACATGTGTATACATGATATTCTGAGATTAAACTAAGATAATGGGAGCTTAAAATAACAATGATGGTGGTTATAGTTACAATAATGTTGCTAACTAATGACGTAATGGTTGAATGATAACAAAGAGGGGTTATGTAAGATTTTTTAAAGTCGTCTATAAGGCGGATATAGATTATGAACGGGTGAAAACATTAGTGTAACCTAGTCATATGGTCGTTCATTAACTCTGCCGTGTTTTCACCCCTTTGTAATCTATGTGCACCTTATAAACGACTTAAAAAAATCATCCATAGCCCTTCTTTGTTATCATTCAACCTTTATGTCATCAATCAGCAGCATTATCATAACTATAACCACCATCATTGTTATCTTAAGCTCCCATTATTTTAGTTTAATCTTTCTCATATATAGCTGGGGATTAAATTCGTTGAAAAAAGTCCTCTTCAAAAGAAATACGTACAGTCTTTATCTCTACCTTGTTCGTGGTTTGTTTCGTTTATTTTCTCAATCTCCTGTCTTTGTTAGATTAATCTTTACACTCTTATATTGTCATTATTTTTCGATAACGCTATTAGAAGACAAAGATTATTTGAAAAATGTGATGTATTTGCGCAATACATTTCGAACAATCTGTTCACACATTTACTTGTCAAGTCAATTTATATATGAAAATTAAAGGTCAAATATCGTGAAAATGAAAAGGTTGTGACGCTTCGGCAAACTTAAGTATGCGCCCCTAATTATTCCTGTATAATATCTTAAGATATTTTACAGGAATAATCAGGGGCGCATACTGAAGTTTGCCGAAGCGTTAGCCATTCGTGAACTTAATCCCCGCTGTGTACAAAAACAATTTGTTGTTTCACTTAATTTACCTTGGTAATCCTTATCTGATTATATTACCACGACTAGTGTCACAACCTTTTCACTATATTTGACCTTTAATTTTCATATATAAAATGACTTTACAAGTAAATGTGTGATCGAGCGGATTGTTCGAAATGTATTGCGCAAATACATCACATTTTTCAAATAATCTTTGTCTTCTAATAGCGTTATCGAAATTTATTAAAGGGACTAATTGTTTCAAATTGTCATTTTTATTTTTATTTTTACATTTATTAGTTCCTGGTGTTACTTTTCTTAATCTACCCAATAATCCCAACTTTTATCAAAACATTTACAAAAATATATGTCCATTAATAGTTCATGGTCCAACTCAAGGTCATCAAAAATTGTCGGTCGAGACAAAGTGATTATGGCTAAAAAATCAGGATAATGACTGAAAGGTTAATCAATAATAAGTGATTGCGTAATAATCTATGGCTTGATAGAATAGTTAAGGAAAGTGGGGCAATCCTATTGAAATCAACAACTGCACAGTAAGAAAAGGGGATGAAAAAAATGATGATAAATAAGTCGAAATAAATAAACGAATAAATAAAGTGTTCTAGGGAAATTATGATCAAGGTAAAATTAGATATTAGACGTACCTCTTTTGAAAGCAAAGATCAGGCTTGAACTGATGAGTTGCCAAGACGAATCCGTACTCCCTTGGAAATATTTGATTTGACTTCTTAAATGACTTTAGAGGAAGATTCTGGTGTAGCAAAGTGACTAGGGTTAACAAGTTGCTGAAGAATCTAGTTGTCGATTGGCTTACACTCTCCTTCAGACAGTCATGCAGGATAGTGTTCGAAGATACGTTTGGATAGAACACACTTTGTGCGGTCTACGTAACCAGCTCCACAAGAGTAAGTGAGTTAGTAAGTCCTTACTGCTATTGACTTGGACGATATCCCTCTGATCTTGTCTGTATAGCAAAGAAAAGAATAGATCAAAAACTCTTTAACCATTAGTTTTTTATCAGATTCAATAAATTGTTCGTCTGTTCCATAATGGATTATGATAGAAAATATTTTAAATAAAAAATCCTTATACAAACTATAAATTTTGAATTGAACTGTTAGTTTCGTTGGAAACACTCTTATTCGATCCGTTTTTAATTATCGTTATTGGTATTATTTATACTGGGTGATGATTGAAGATGAAATGAAAATTCGAACCACGACTGGATTCGAACCAGCGACCACCTGGTAGACCACCGGGCCAGAAACACTGTGGTCGCTGGTTCGAATCCAACCGTAGTTCAAATTTTCATCCCACCTTCAATCATCATTCAGTATAAATACTAGTCTGCCAAACTACAGCTATCTCAGATAGTCAAATTATTATTATTAGCTTAATCAATATATCCCACATGCACTGAATGTTAAAAGTTGAAGTTAAGGAAGGTACAAGGTGAATCCTTTGATATACCGTCATAAAACTTGCTTTGATTCAGATAGTTGCTCCATGTGCGCTGATCATGCTCACTTACTGCTTCTCTCATCGTACAGTGTTTATCTTAGTTAAGTCAGAAGAACAATCTACGCAGTTACTGTTTGTTGGATCCGTTACCGTCAGGAATCGTAAACCCCTTGAATAGGTGTAGGTTGACAGAAACTGAGCTCTACTGAAATCCATTGGTAGTGATGCAGTCACTTTCTACCTTATCAACCTTGAATATTATCATTATGCATCTCTTCATCCATTTATTTTATGATTTCTACTAAATTGCGTTTCATTACTTGTTTAGTGTTTCGGTTCCTTTTTCTTTCTACTGAGTAGGAATCCAGCCGTTTAGATTGCCTTTCCCTTTATTCAATCCTACTATTAGTGGGAGATAAATGACTTTCTTATGACAGTTTCCTGAAAAAGTAGTTAAAGTATACATGACCTCTATCTTATCCCCGGGGATTGGGGAGTAGTGGTTGCACACGGCTGAAAAGTCCTTTACTATCCAGTGCTCCCACGTTTTCAATGACCATCTAACTGCCGTCAGTCTGCGATGAATAACACCTGAAAATTGTTTATTTTCTGTCCTTATTTCCTCTGATTCAAGTTAATTTGAGGATGAAATCAGTCTAGTTTCAGGAAGATTTGCTTCCTTATCATTCATATGGAAATCTTTCTTAATCGCTCAAAGGTTGTTTTTTTGAATTATCCAAAATCAGGCTATTCAGATTTGGTAATCAATTCATATAGAACACGTTTATTTGCCAACTGCTTGGACAATGTTGTATATGAATATGACTTGACACAGCTAAATCCTCAACCGGGTAAGCATTGTATTACTTTAAGTTCATTTTTATTCTCTTTATATTCTTGCATTCTCTTCAGAAATGACAACTTTTCTATTTTTAAAATGTTATTGAAATGTTTTTAATCTTTTTGAAGTATTGCCAATTACTTATTTAGTAGAAAACGACAAGACGGAGACGAAAGAAGGAATGTTTATTATTGACGTCTTGTAGAGTAGTCATCAAATATTGTACACCTTCCACTAAGACAGCCATTTGCTCAATGGGCTTCATTTCTGCTTCTGCTTCTATCTTTATTTGCTATGAATATGCCTACATTGTCTCTTGCGTTTCTCTGTGTAGAATCTTTACCCATTGCTGGTAATTGCCTATAATTTCTCCCTTTCTCAACATATACTACTTATAACCATTCTGATCAGCAACACTCACTACAATATATTTTAAGTAATACAAGTATGCTTATCATTTTGATGACTGACTGATACTGCAGTAAGTGTTTGCTGTTTGTGCATTTTAATCAGTCTGCTACAATTTAGTCGACTTAAGGAGTGTAAGTTAATTTTGACTGACTGCAACGGTTATTGCCTTCAAATAAGATTATTAGATTTATGAAGGTCTTGGTTGTAGTGCGTGAAGATGTCATGTGTATTTTTTTTATGATCTGTTCTTATGGTAACTCACTTCACATACCCGAGAAACCGGACTAACCCTGGCAGGTCAGTGACCGACGAAATTTCTGCGCGGTTACAAAAGGCTCTGTTGGCTACCACCTACTTGCACCATTCATGGTACCACCGTGATATCCGACCGCAGACTGAGGGTCGAGTGTACTACGTCCCGTTTACTCTGTTCTGCTATATGGCGTTGAAACACGGCGATTAGAAAGAGGGACTTGACGAGGCTTCAAGTGTTTGACCATCATCGTCTTTGTAGTATTCATAGAAGCTGCGTGTAAAATTTTTGGGATAAAAGAGATATTAGTTGATAAGGTTGTGAACCTTAATTGACTGATAATGGCTAGGACATGCGTTACGTATACATAGTCAGCACTAGTAGTCCCATTGCACATTGTTAACTGCAGTGGGTTAAGGCTGGAAGATTGTTGGATGCTGGTAAGCTGAAACATGGCCTCAGCTCCTAAAGTGTTCGGCTGTTGGTCTTAGCCGTGTGTTTGGAAATGTAGACTGCCTATTTGGGTTCTGTATGACAATAAAACTGGCGCAGATGCGTCCGCATCTAGCTCCATTGTTCCAAACCAGCAGTGGGGTTAGACCACCGGGTTGCCCGATTGCTCCATTTCTCTTTAATTTTACTGTCGATGACATTCTTGAGACGGCTCTGAAGGACGTGCGTGATGGTGGTGTGCATCCACTACCCGGAGGACGGCTATTTGACCTCGAATATGCGGACGATATCGTCTTACACGATCATAATACACAGGCTCGATGTGTTGATATGAGGTGTGGCAATGGGAACCGTTGAGCACTATTACCAAGTCTTATGTTGATTTTGTCTGTCTCTGTATCCTATTGTAAGCAAGTGTAATTTGAATGGTCGGTGGAAATTCGCTGTACTGATAATGACTATGTCAAGTGCATTTTAAACTGCTGATCGAATCGATTTCTTAGTTCATGACTTTGATGCAATTAATTTACTGTGCTCGTGCCAACTGAATCAACTCAAAAGACCGTGCTATACACTGATATTATTATCTGTGCCTTGGGTTCCTAATGGAACATAGGGCTTCAGTAGCACGTCTCCAGCGCGCTCTATTCTCTGAAATCTTTTGAACCTGGCTTCACGACTGCCTAGAAGCTTTCATTTCCTCCTCGCACGATCTCCATGTCACCCTCGGACGCCTCAACTCATCGTCTCCCATCTGGGTTCCACTCGAGGGCCTCTCGCGTGATGTCCCAGTTGGCCTTCTCAGTGAATGCCCAATCCATCTCCATTTCCTTCTGCATATTTGTTGAGCGATAGGTTCTTGCTTCGTTGGTTCGTTCCCAGAGCTCCTTGTTGCTTATTCTTTCTGGCAATCCATCTGAGCTTCAGTAACGAGCCAGTGTAGGCAGTTGTTGATGAATATCTGTAGTTTTTTGGAAATGCCTTTCGTAACGCGCCAAGTCTCGGAACCATATAGGAGCACTGACTTGACGTTGGTGTTGAAAATCCAGATGTTGTTCATGCTTTATGCTGAGTGCAGAAGATCTTCTTACTGGTTTCAGGTTAATGAACGCCTGTGTTGCTGTCTTTCCGACCCTTGCCGGCTTTTACGTCCTCGTCAGTGCCGCCTGTAGTTGAAACGGTGCTGCCTAGATAGGTGAAAGAGGCTACTTCCTTTAAGTTACCCCGTGATGATGATTGGAGCTTCTTGTTGTTGTTGTTGGTTGAGTATCATCATCACCTCTGTCTTCTCTACCTTCAAATACCCAGTTAACGGAGGTTAACAGCCATTCAATAAGTTTCCACCAATGAATGTAAGTTTTGCAGTCTTACCTGTTCTAATAATCGTAAACAGGTAAAGAACATTTGTGTATTGAATTCTGATCGTTAACAATGGATTAATTGATAAGGAAGTAAGGTGACGCTTCAAATTTCTAGAAATCAAACTTCGACATTGTGCTATATATGTTTGATTCAAGTTTCTCATATCTCTAAAACAGAAAGTCAAAAATCCTTATTATCAGTTATCTATCATTTGATATCAAAACGTAGAAAACACCAAGATTATCTGTTGGTTTCAGTTCTAACATTTCACATGAACACTACAAGGAGAATTACCAGCGAGAATGGCATTGAAACGAAATTGTCATCATCAGGATCAAAAAAGAAGAGGGTATAAAAGAGATTTTTAAAAATATAAATGACTCGATTACTTATCGTGACTTAATGAAATTTATGTAAATTTTGAGGGGGTTGTGGAGATTTGGAAATATTTCAAGTTGTTATTCATCGAAGGCTGACATCAGTTGGAGGAACAAAGGAAACCTGGCAGCACTGGACAGCTGTTTCGTCCTAGTATGGGACTCCTCAGCAGTGCGCACTCACGACCCCACCAGCAGGGATCGAACCCGCGACCTTCAGGCTCCGCGACCAGCGCGTTACCATGAGCCACTGGGTCAGAACCCAATGCTCCATATTTCCAACTTCTGTTAGCTCACGATATAGCGCAAACCGCTGTCCAGTGCTCCCAGGTTTCCTTTGTTCCTCCAACTGATGTCAGCCTTCGATGAATGACAACTTGAAATATATGTAGCTGAATTTATTTTCGTTTGATGATTTAGAATAAACTGCACATTATTTCTATTTTCTGGTAGTTGTAGCAGCTCTTATTGAGGAAAATTGTCTTTCATTTTAGATATAACTTCAAAAGAAAGTTGATTTCCTACACCTAGTGAATGGCACCCATATTTCAGTGTTCTTGTTTCAGCATTTAACTGTTATTTAGATAACTGACGCTCTTCTGGTATTCAGTAATGTATCGAACAAGTTCTGACAAAATTCTATCTCGAATTCATTTGAAATCAATTCAAAATTTTAGTTGATTAAAAATGGAATCAAACCGAATTATGTACAGTAAATCCTTTAGTAACTGAACATCAGCATAAGACCTAAAATTACTACATAATGGTTCAGTTTGTGACACGTCGCATCAATACATCAAAATATACAAGGCAACAAACGGAAGATCCAAAAGCATAAAATTCTAATCGAAAATCATAGGAGCTCATAAGAACGAAAGGAGAAGAGGTAAAGAACATGGTGAAGCATGAAATGATGATAATGCATAAATGCATCTAGTCCACTAATATCGATTTTGAACAGTATCACCTGTAGCCTCCAACCACAGATTTCGATTATCACGTGAACTAACAGTTAGGCACTTCATGGACTGATGCCACATCTAAGCATTTAGCTTTCAGTAGAAGCTTAAATAGTTTCCAGTAGAACACAACCTAAGCGTCATGCATACTGTAGCCGATGGGTGCGTAAGGAGAGAGTTTACCACGAGGTCCATTGTTATATTTTGTCAGTTAAACAGTACACATACAAGTTACAGATCGGATACAGTGGTTGAGTTGATCTTTTCTCATAAGAATTTTACTCTATATGTGCATCTACACGACCACTAAAACTAGCAGGGAAATCTCCAAAAAGTTGGTAGTGAATTTTGAAGACTCACCATACTGACGAGGTAAGGTCAAGTGAATAGCCACACTTAGGTTCTGTATGCTCTTTTGAAAAACAAAATACACCTCCATGGGTCGAGAGACAGAAGCTTCGGTTAGTGAGGCTTACAGTTCGATCTTAAAAAGGGTACAGATATTGAAAGTTGCAAGAAGTTGTTTTAATCTCGCTGTTGAAAGATGTTATCAGTTACCTCCATCATTTATCATTTCTGACACCAGGTAACAAATAGTGACAGTTAGTTGTGATGAAAAGTATTTGGATTGAGTTCTGATCATTTACCTCTTATTTACTCTGCACTAAAGATAGGTTTTATTACCATACCCTTACATGAGCTCGTGTTTGAAACAAATATCTCAACCTTGACCTTTCTCAGTCTTGAGATCTTTTTTAACGTTTAAGGTGAAATAATTATTATATCGCCAAGACCTAATCTGTGTATGATAAAATACCCTGATTGATCACTGGAGAGCAACGAATCTCATATTGTCTAATCGTCAGTGCTGACCGAATTCTATCGATTATTTTGCAGTGTGGCCACCAAACTAGAAAGCTCATCATGGTTGAATATGTGCCATAATCTACGCGTATATTTTACAAAATAACTATTGGGGTATCCATTATAATAAATCTTCCCATTTTACATTTCAGTTTTTTCTATACTGGCCATATGACGGGTTCCTTCTACGTGAAATTAGACATCAGTCCAGATGATTCATTCATAGTCTGTGGTAGCTCAGACCGTCGTGCACATATTTACGCTATTGGTAAACGTCAGCAACAACCGGTAGTTCTGTCTGGTCATACAGGTGAAGTTAGTGTTCCTCGATGGTGTAAAGGTGATCCTAGTAGGATTGTAACTCTATCAGATGAATCTCAAGCTTTTGTTTGGAATATGTTTCCTGCTAGGCGATACACGCTACCGGAGCCAGGTGAATTAGCAGGTAAGCGCCTTATTTTAATAGTGGATACACTAGATTGTCTTATTGTTAACTTATTTGAAAAATGATCATATTTCTAGAAGTTCACAATGTTGTGATAAGTTTTTTAAAAAATATGATAAATCATAAAGAGAAATGCAGTCTATTATTTTAGGTGTCTGTGCATGGAAATTAAATCTTAACCTTTTAACTCAACTAATAGAGCTTACTAAATTCAACTGTAATTGAGCCTTCTCCTCACCTTCAATAAAGCTGTGGCTCATTGTTTTACAGAGATGACTTTCAATCAGTGGATCACAAGTTTGTACTCTACTGAGGTTTGGTCAGCAAGGTAGTATCATTCGTCATCAAAAATAGATATAGCTCATTGTCTCAACTACACAAACATGCACAAGATTGATGGGCGCATTCCACTTTTTATTTCATTCATCGTCAATTTGTATCGGCAAAGTATTGTTTACTAATTCTTTTCCGTATTACTTTTTTCAATGAAATTATACAATGTTCAGTTCTAACTTTTGAATTTGTACAAACTGAAGATAACATAGATCAAACTTAGTTTTCTTAGATAGGAGTGTTTAAAAGACTCAAACCTTTAACCGATAGAAATATTCATATTCGTCATTCTTGTTATATATACGTTTCAGTGGCATCGCTACCCTATTCACTTTCTCAATGTAAATAATTGATTTAGATATTGGTTGTTGTCATGGTGTTTTTCACCATCCATTAAACTAGTTATTCAACGCCTAACTGGAGGTAGAGTACAGCATACTTACTGATCAGCGGCCGACACTTGCCATAAATCTTGACCTGAAGGTGTCATTCGACCTTGTCGACCGTGAGGTCACAGTGTCTGACTGTGAAAAGAGTACCGAGCTAGGATGTAATGCTAATCAAAGCTCTCTACTCAAACTCACGCAGACGTGTAAGGGCTTATGGAGAGTTTTCACCTAAAGTGTTCTCTGTTAGGGACGCTGACTGTCACTGTTCCTGTTTAACTTCCATATAGACACACTAATGGACATAACCTTAGATGCCTCTGACTTTACAGGGACTGACCTACTTCCTGGAGGGGAACTTGGGTATGCAGACGATATTGTCTTACTGGATGAAGAATCTGACAAAATTCATGGTCTTGCAAACGCGTTAAGCGAAAACCTCCATGTTTGACATGCTTATCGCATTTGTCAAGTATAAAATGATGCTTTGGGACTGGTCTGCTGCAACTAATCCTAGTCTAGAGATAGGGAGTGCACTGGTGGGATGCGTCAACTACTTTACTTACTTGGAGAGTTGTATCAGCCCAAATGGGTTGGTTGCTGACGAAATCTCAGCTGAGTTACAGAAAGCTCGATCGGCATTGTCAATTCGCATCATATGTTGCCCCAACTAGCAAGATATCCGACTGTCTGTAAAAGGACGAGTATACCGCGGTACAGTTCATTCTATCCTGTTATGCGGATTTGTGGCATGGCCGTCTAAAGTGGAAGATATGAAGCGGTTGCAGGTTTCCGATCACACATGTCTACGTAGTAAATTCACCTTTGATGGATTCACCGTGTGAGCAATGTTGAGGTCAGAAGAAGGATACTAAGTATGGAATTCAAGTCAATTGATGACATGGTTTACCTTCATCGACTGTGTCTTGGACATGTACTGGGTATGCCGATCCACCGCCTACCTCGATGTGTCATATTAGGGGAAGTTGAGTCAGGTTAGAATAGAGTTCAGGGTGGCCAGACTAACATGTGTCACCAGTCGATGAAGTCCCTGACTATTGGTCTGAGCTATGTAGGGAGGTGAAAACTGCTGCATGAATGTGTACAAAGTTGCTGAGTTGATTTTGAATTCGATCTGTTGATTTCAGAATTTCCACAAATAGTTTTCAGTCACACTGATATTAATCTTTACGAACTAGCTGATAATAAACCTTGCAGTGACATAAGCCTCAATGAAAGTTTGTTCAAAGTATATATTTTCATTTTCATGCGGACACTACTGACATGTTAATTTTACGTCATCGGTGTTTACTATTTAATGTTGTCAATGGTCATTAGTTTTTCTAGAATTATCCCATTTAGGTTAAGAAAAAAATGATTAAAATATCCTCTTTGAAATACCAGGTTATTTTATTGCTTTTGACGTTTTAATTTATCCCCCAGGTCTTGCTGAACGCGTTTCACCGTCGAAATCACTTATGAACCTGAATAATCTAGAAAAGCTTATTTTTTGCTCATCTACGTCACAATCAAGTGATGTCAACAATTCAGGCAATTTGTCTTTACCCGATCTAAATTCTCGATCTCCTGTGACATCTGCTCGTCGACGACAATCAAATATTCGCCACTTCCTTGAGGCAATTTCACCCCAGTTAACTCATCTACTACTTCAGCATCTAACAAATCTCTAGTTGCTCTGCCTTCACTTTCAAATAATCCCATCACATCTGTTTCAACTGTACATTCTAACTTTCAAACTAAGCGATTACCCAGTTTAGCCACACTCACTGAAACATTAGGCGGAGTTGTTCAGCGATTCCAGGATTGTCAAATATACATTCTGCACCCAGTACACCACCATTAGGATGTTATTCTTTGGGTTCAGCCAATCGTAGTCCATTTATGAACACACCAACGAAAGTGGGATCTTCCATAACGCCGGAACAGTTTCTTATTCATCCATACTATACGGGTAAGAGGACTTCATGTACAAAGTTTTCATTATCCTTTCGTTCAACAGCATAATATATGGTTCCCTGATCATCTATGATTCAGAGTCATTAAAAGTAGAACCAATAGATGATTCTTAATATTGTTAAAAGGATTGCTTGTTTATGGTAAATCTATAAGCCTATTTTATACTTTTGAACTTCACAAGGTGTTCTAGTCTATGTGTTCCGTAGAATCAACGTTTTCTGGAAACTAATAAAAGCTGTAGGAAAGTTGGTTCTCTACGAGTTTTATGAGATGTTCTACAGTTTAAGGAGAGTGAGAAAATTGTCTAGTTTTCCGATCCAGTTTATATAATCCGATAACTTGTACAATTAGTGTACTACATTTACAGTTTGAAAGGCTTACGTACTCATAAACTGCTAGTAGTAGAGTGCTCTATTCCTTCGTAAAATTGTCGAATTCTTTCTGAAGTTACTGCTCACGAAGCCATCAAGTTTGGTGGTAAAATATGCACGACAAAATATCAAAAACGTAAACAACACGGAAGCACTTTGTTCTTTATACCCTTTTCTGAAAACTCTTGTCAGACAAACAAATCAACTTAGAACCTGGCATAGAAGTACATCAGTTCGGTCTGCCACACTTCACTGTAGCATTGAAAAAAAAGGACCAATATTAAAGTAGATAAAGATTTATAGGAAGAGAGAAAATTTAAAAATTGTTAGTCAAAGCTTTCAAGCTTTAGATGTCAAGGAGTGAATACATCTGCGCCATCGTGACCGATTTCCAGCCATTTCACCAGGAGTTCTCAACCACTGATTTCTGTCGTCGCAGCCACCCCAATTACGTAGTCTACATCTCCCCGCAAAACTCAGACCAGTAGTCAGGGTTCAGAGAACGCAATACAACCAAGACCATCCACCTGAGTTACAAAATATTCTCCATTACTGGTGCCATATGTTAGTCTGGCCACCCTGAACTCTATTCTAACCTGACTCAACTTCCCCTAATATGGCACATCGAGGTAGGCGGTGGATCGGCATACCCAGTACATGTCCAAGACACAGTCGATGAAGGTAAACCATGTCATCAATTGACTTGAATTCCATACTTAGTATCCTTCTTCTGACCTCAACATTGCTCACACGGTGAATCCATCAAAGGTGAATTTACTACGTAGACATGTGTGATCGGAAACCTGCAACCGCTTCATATCTTCCACTTTAGACGGCCATGCCACAAATCCGCATAACAGGATAGAATGAACTGTACCGCGGTATACTCGTCCTTTTACAGACAGTCGGATATTTTGCTAGTTGGGGCAACATATGATGCGAATTGACAAATGCCGATCGAGGTTTTTGTAACTCAGCTGAGATTTCGTCAGCAACCAACCCATTTGGGCTGATGCAACTCCCGAAGCATCACTTCACTTTCTATCCTTCAATTAAGATTTGGTGCAGACTGATCACAAAGCATCATCTTACGTCTAGCGGGTACGAAACCCTTGCCAAGTATGCTCGGAGTTTCGTTCAAGGTGTTTAGAAAACTGCATTGTGTCATCGCCTAGCAAGATAGTGTCATCTTCTTACTATAAGTCAACCAGGTACTTTCCTTGGAGAAAGCCAATCTTTGATCTGAGGTTACGTAAGGTTTTGTCTATTAGCACTTCTTTACCGAAGTTAAAAGCAAGTGATGACGGTGAATATGGCTGTGTTAGCTCCATTTGAATGTTTTGGTTATAATTACATCCTTTCTCTGTTCTCAGTAAGACCTCCCAATTGACAGAGTTGGATGCAACCTTCAGATCAAGAAATATGGTAAGTGTTAGGCGCCGGTAAGTAGGTCTGGGTTGCACAACTTGTCGAATGGTGATGGTCTAATCAATAAAGCCTCGTCCAGGTATGAAATGTATCTGGTTTTTTCCAGTTTGTTATTCTTGAGCACTGGTTGAGTTAGAGTCACAACTGTGAATCCTAGAATCGTGGGCATGATGTTAGGGTAATCCCCCTATGATCGTCCGAAACGATCTCATTACTTCCTTGTAAATAGGAATGACCAGTGATCTAGACTAATCTGACCATACTAGCTCTGATTTCCATACAGTCGCTAGCCCTTCTTTTACTGTATTGCGTGATTTTTTACATGCATCCTAAACAACCTCCAGCAGCAATCCCTTAAATCTTACTGATTTGGATCACTTTGGTTTGAAGCAACCTTTTTAACGTCAACGATATTTAGAGGACTGACATCTACGTTCGATTCGCTTTATGGTTAGTCAACCGAAAGCATTTCCATGTCCCAGTTTAAATGTTCTTTGAAATGTTCCACTCAACTTTCTACCCACCTATGCTGAAAAGTTATCACAGGCCTATCCTTTTCTGTTATTGTCTCACCAACGGTCGTCGTCTTCTTTGTGGGGATGTGGCTCAGTGTTTTAGGGAGATGACTATTAACTAGTAGGTCACGGGTTCGAACCCCACTCCACCGAGGTTTGAGCAGCCAGGTAGTATTACTTTCCCACATACAATAGGTATAGCTCATTGTCCACTGCACGAATGTGCATGAGGTTGCTGAGTGCGTTTATTTATATTCATTTTATTTTAGTCTTCTTTCCGGTTTCCAAGTTGGCTTAATTAATTGCTGTTAACTACTACCCCGATCCTAATGCCCTCTTTATCGCTTTCGCTACCCACCATCTCTGAAGTTCATTTCAAAGACTCGTAGTCACATTATGTTCAAATCGCCTTCTCTGTTAATCGTGAACCTAGCTAGCTGAAACAAAGTCTTCTCGCACCAGTCGGTTCGAATGGGGTTGCAGAAGTCCATTGGCTTTCGCTAACCTTTGGTTATAGGTTATAAGCCTTATTTATCGCTTCTTCAATATCACGCTGAGAATGATGCCAAGCTTAACGAAGAAATTAATCTCTGTCACGTTCAGATGAATCCTTAACTATCTCCTCCTGAAGTACACATTTGACTTTCTCAACTTCCAATCGAACACACACAGGTTTGACTGCTGTCTGTTTCTCGTACCCATCAAGGTGCGAACATACAGGGGCCCGTACTAATGCACGATCCAAGAAGATATTCAATAACGTGGGTGATCCTCCCTATGGATGGCTGATAGCGATATTATCTATCTGTGTCCATCGTCGGTTTGATGTTGGTAGATGCCAAGGGAAAAACTGTCCTGATTTTTGGATTTAATGTTGACCAGGAAAAAGTGTCAGGACAAGGTTGCAAGAGACGATCACGATTGTCATTTCGTAAGTATGGGATCCCTTAGATACCTCCAGAATACCTTTACGACCGGACGATTTGAACATTGAAGTCACCTGCTACCATGATAATGTTCAAACGTTTTGCCTGATGTAATAGAATTAACAGCTATTGATAGAAATCATCCTTCTCATCATCTGAACAGCAGTCGATAAAAACGTTAGTAGAATCTACGGATATGCACCAGTAAATATCACTTAACGCTAAACCTACACCAGCGAGTCTCGAACATTAATAAAGTGAATATTGCCTACTTGGTTTGTGCTTAGTTAAACATTGCAGTTAGGAGTAATCCTTGTTCAAACTCCCAATTTAAACGATTGCTAATGCTATTTTTTTTGTGAATGTACCTAATGGCTGATTTTAGTGGTCAGTGAGAGGTATATTTTCAGAAATGTATTAGTTTTTTTAGTATTACTTCGCTTATTCAGTTTCAAGATGCGTCAGTTTTAAATATAACTTTCTGTAGAAGTAAAATAAAACTTACCTACCTAGAATAAAATTGGAATTACTTTTCATCTTTCAGGACTATAAAGGTGATAAATTCAGCTTTTATACCTATATTAGTAGAAGTAATCCTCCATTTGAATGTGTGGTAACTCTATAAAGTAGTTAACAAACGGAATTTATGGTATTTACTGGTTATTTGTGATACAATCGTATGTTTGGGTCATTCTGTACTCACTTCAAATGTTACCGTTGAAAGATCTGCATATAATGCTCCGACCAATGCGTTGTCGTACTTCTTTCGCTCTTTATGCTAATTGTTGAAAGATGGTATATTTCAGTCTTTTCTTCACCAGTTATATATGCAACTGTTGCTTGTCGGTCTAGTTTTCTGATTTTTAACCACTAAAACTCACTATGTTTGACTTGGGAAACTAGTTAGCATTTGAAGCTGCAACTTATTTGTCTAGGTATTTCACTTTCCACCAGTGGGTTATGGGTTCGAACTGTATTCCATTTAGTGAAGTTTGATAGATAGATTGTAACATTATTGCATATGTAACATGTGTGGCTCATTGGCTAGTGTATAAACGTGGTGGCATTATCATATAGGTGACATGTAACCTAGTAAATAGGCTTCAGTGTGTTCAGGACCTGCAGTGTTTCCTATACTTTAATATATGTTTGTATCGATGCACTTTTGAGTGGTGCAGGCAGTTTCAGAAATAGGTTATGTCTGTACTAATGATCCCTTTTTAGTTGTTTTATAACTTAATTGAGAGAATATTTCAATCTGAACATTTTATCATGTACATTTTTTTAAATATCAGAGGACTCAGAAAATATTAATCCGGATGATTTACTACACTCAATTTCGGCTGTTCCTTTGGATTTTGTTGATGGACAAGTTTCAAATCAATCTCCAATCATTCGTTGTTCCATAGACAAATTCCCAGCTGATACTAACTCTCCAAGTACACCTCCAAACGATTGCCATTATCTTCAAATCAGTCTCTTTTTAATACACCACCGCAGTCATCGGTACGTGATCATTAAATTAGTGTTTCATTTACTTATTTGTCATTAACTTTTGATTAATATTATTTAAAATTCATTCGTTTATTGTCTAACACAAAAAAGATGACTACCTTTATATTAAAATCAAAACTGAAGATAGTTGTTACTTCAAGAGATAACGAAGAATTAAATCGCTTCGTTTTTGTTAGATGGCGTTATCTTTGAGAAACTGATGCATTATTATAGCAATTCTAAATCATATTGTAGTGGGCGTTGCTGATAACAACGGATATAAGTAGTATTATCGAGAGGGTGGCAGGAATCGTAGGGAATTACCGACAATGGGTAAGGTTTCTGCCAAGAGCAACGCAGGGGACAACACAGGCGTATTACAGGGGATGCTGCTGATAAGAGTGTAAGAAGAGCCGGTCAAGAGCAAATCAAGACAGGAACGGAGAGGAAACGAAGACATTTGCAAATGTCTGCGTTAGTGCAAGGAGTACCATATGTAACCACTACCATTCCAATTGTTCGTAATAAACATTCTCTCGTCGAGTTGTCTTCTGTTTCTTCAATATCTGTCTAGTCAGTTGGTAGAAAATAACTCATAAAACAATAAATAACACTTTCGATAAATTATCTGCATCGTCCACGAATCAGTCACCAGTGACTAAACGATTGACTGTCACCATCTAACACCGAAATGCAGTGAATCGTAGTGTTGCATCATTTTACTGGGTTAGACCACATTGCAATAACTTGACGGGGAGAATTCGACTAGTGCTAAGCACTAGGGTGTCTCGACAACGGCATCTGTTATCCACTTATGACTGATTTGTGTAATTAAGCGTGTTTTGAGTAGCTTAGCGGTAAAGTCTCTTGCTTCAGCAGTGAATAATGCTGGGTTCCAACTAATGAGTTGACACCAGCTTCTTCATATCGGCATATCCCTCTTGCTAATAGATGGCAACAGGCACAAAACCCAGCTCCAGGGCTCCCTACTGAATGACTCTCACCATCTTACATCAGAATCTGGGCCTAATTTGTAGCCGATATCATGTGTTCTACTTACTGAAATAAAACTCCCGACTTCAATCTCCTGTTTGAATTCTCCTGCATAAAGGCGAAATTCCAAGTTTCATTCTCGTATCTATGTATGATTATGAGCAAAAAAATCATGTTCAAAACAGCATGCAATGCACTCGGTGACGCTGGTTCAAATTTCGGAGAAGACGTCAGTTCTTTTGAGGTTGTAGACATGTCTTGCTGGGGAATCGTCTAAAGTGATCAATCCTTTGTGATGGCCAAAGTAAAGAAAGAAGTTGTACATCCTTTTTTAAAGGCATAATCATGGTGTAGACTTTTGAATTGCTAACGCTTCAGTTATGTCCTGATATTTTCGAGTGACTTGGTCGTAATGTGCACAAAATTTCGAAAGACAAATCAAAAGGAGCCAGATGTCCTGAGCTTACTAAGTATTCTGTTACAGAGGTGAAGATACATTTCCGTTCCTCCCTCCTGTAAGCCAAACTGAATAGTGTTCGCTAGCGCTTCTAACAAGTTGGCGCATGGTACGGCCTATGTGCTCGGCTCCACAGGAGCAAGTAAACTAATGCACTCACACTAAAGTAGCCCAATGCTTTAATTTATCCTTTGCGTGTTGATGAATAAAATTCTGACAGGAGGATATGACCCTAAGATTTGTGGAAAAAATGTTCTCTTTATTGATCTTGATAGTCGCTTCCTAAGGATATCTACCGTATTTTCTCCCTTGAATTCGGGGTTAAACAGTGAAATCTCTTTCGGAGCAGTATGTAAGCTTTCCCTGGCGTTTTTCGGCATTTCATTTTTATCTATAAATCTCACTAGGTATTCATTTTTAACCAAGCCTTTTAGTAATTTCTTTATTGCATCTTCAGCAGTATTCTCCGTGCATATTCTTTGTATTCATGAGGACAGTGAATTGATAAGATTTTTTTTCTGCCCAAGGCGACACAATTTGGAAAGCTTTGTGTATATAGATCTCTGGACTGAACTATCATCTTTCTTTTAGAGCTGGACATCAAGGAAGTGGAATTTTCTGTTTGACTCTACTTGTAGAGTGAAGTTGATAGAGAGATAAGCACTACTGACAGTTTGAAGCAGACTTTTGAGACCAGTATTCTCATCATAGATAGTAGAGGTATCATCTATGTATCTTTTGTAGATATGGAGTTCTTTAAATATCTTTGACACGACTGTGTTTTCCAGATATAAATCAATCAGCTAAGAAGGGTTCCTAGAGGTGATTTCATTCCTATGCCATCTACTTGCCTGTAGGTTTTGTTGTTTGGTCTATAGTGTACATTGAAAATACATCTAAAAAGAAGGTATTGTAAATAATGATTTTGGATACAAATATTTATGTTGGTGAAGCATTTTTAAATATTCAAAGAAATTATCCCCTCCTTGACATATTGACATCCTTAAATAAATCACCAAAGTGAAATGTGTTACAAAATATGATTCACATTTCGATTCTTTACTGGTTCTCAAGTATCTCGTCGAATCACTTTGCGATTGAATGATAAGGAGAATTAGTCATGTCTAGTATTGGACGGAGAGGAACACCTTCTTTATTCACTTTAAGCAGACCGTATAACCAAAGTATCGAAGAACTTGATGAGAGAAGTTGTTCATATAATTCAATGATAAAAAGGGTTTCATCTCCCACTTTTTTAAATGTAGTGTACAATTGAGGCTTGTTTCTTTGGTTAAGGTCTTTCTGAAGTGTCTGTTTTAAAAATTCGTTTTCATCCGATAGAATGAGTGAAAGTTTATCTGTATAATTTGATTTATTCAGTAGCACTATTCTAAAATCTTTGTCAATGTATGTCGTAACTGCGTTTATTTTTTTTTGATCTTTGATTAAAAATTACTCTGGAATGTCTTGTCATTTCTAGTATTTATTCAAAAATGTACAGCTAAAAGAATGAGTTTGTTGAGAAGAACAATTTTTGTTCACTGCAATCGTCTTCTCACTTCCCGTACGATTAAATGGGTTTCTCCGGATGTTGATTAAATACAAATGCATGTCACACATATTGACTATTTTAGATGATCGACTTTTCATACATTCATTTCAGCATAAGAAGCGCATTGTTAAACAGTGAAATGAAGTTATACTATCTGTGTTTACTTTGCATTTGATGAGACAATATTACATAGCCTGAACATTGGGGAGTTCTAGTCTCTTCTTTTTGTTAGTGTGCATGACTGGAATCATCAGCATTCGTTGAACTGTGGTCTTCTATGAATGTTCGATAGTGCCTATAACCAAATTTCTACTATGTTTGATGTTGTCTATGAGAAGAGAGGTCGATCATTTCAACCTTTTGTAAGTCAACATCAAATGAAATCGAAATGTACTCGCCTACCTTGTGCATATTCGTGCAGCATCCAATGAGCCACATCTATTATTTTAGGGCTGATGATAATACCTGGATGCTCAAACCTCAATAGGTGGAGCGGGGCTTGAACCAGTGACCCGTCGATAGGAATTCACCTTTATAAATCAATGAACCACAGCTCCACGTAAATCGCTATCTGGTATTTGAAATGGTTAGCATAGCATATTAGTGGGGAAATCAATCAGCTGGCTTGTTCTAAATAGAGTGAAGCATGCCTTTCTCGAATCTTCTAACTAACCACTACTAAATGTTACATATTTTTTAAATGATTAGAGTATTTAAATACTTCTCAGATCACACTGAAGGATCTTTATCATCGAAATATACACTTTGTGGGAGTTGACCTCAATATTTTTTTTGACACACTTTCAAGCAATATTTCATAGTTTCACCCCCTGGCAATGGTGCACTATTTATGATAAACTCTTACATACCAAGTGAAGCTCAGATTCTAATAAGTAAGTTTGTACTGAATTTCTGAGTCACACTGAATAGATAGTGTTGCATCACAGCTACATTCAGTTACTATTGCAAACTACCTGTATCCACAAGATCGTAATCCTACTTCATATCAATAAATATAATCATTGTTAGTTGAAAACAACAGCTGTTTTAGAATATGCACAATCACTGTAAATGGATACTAACATTATAGCACCCAAGAGAACGTGCAGTCAACTAAGAATATAAGATTTCGAAAGAAATTATCACTGCTTGATTTCTGTTGTGAACTACTTTAAGTACTTTCAGTTACACAGGTTATGATATGGTAGATCTACCTCTTTCTACGCCTGAAGCTGCCTAATTATTAAGAGCGAGTTGTTCTTGAATTGTATTCAACGGTTAGATGAAGTAATTATTTGAAAATTAAATTAAACGATTATCGAAATAAAATAGAGAAACTTTGTGAAACTTTCATACGAAATACTTGAACCACTTTTACAGAGAATACACAATAACGAGCCTTAAAAACTTCGAAGATTATAATGATAATAATAATAATAATTCACTTTATTCCAAACAATAAAACCTAATTATCTTTTTCGCTGGACCTTTGTCATCGTATTTCTTTCGCTCTGGATCCTAAGGTGTTGTGACTGAGTGGATTCATGGGCGGTGGGTATAATGATACTGAGACTCAATAGACACCTCAACCGAATACTGCCACGACCGACCTCCTTCTGTTTCACTGAGCCACGAAAATTAGAAGACAAAAGATGACCTGTGACTACAAGAACAACAATCTCACTAGACATGCATGAAAATCATGATCTGAAAACAATTTCTCTATTGGCTGCCTTTTTTTCCCTACCTATCATAAGGTTTACACTTATTCTTCATTCACCAGTCGATGAAGTCTCTGACTTTTGGTCTGATTCCTGTGGAAAGATGTAGACTACCTGGTTAGGGTACCTTAGACGAAAGGAATCAGTGGTTGAGGACTGAGTCACTCTTGGTGAGGCATAGCTGGAAATCGGTCACAATGTTGCAGATGTATTTCCTCTTTAACGTCTTCTAAAGCTTGAAGATTTACACTAACCGTTGTTTTGAAATTCTTTATTCTCTCACACAACTTCGTCTACTTTGATATCAGTCTTTTTCTACCCATGTGTTCTTTGTATATTACTGTGAAGTGTGGCAAGTTAGACCGATGCATTTGTGTATGAGGTTCTACGTTGATTTTGTCAGTCAGTCAGTCATTCTCGTTAGTAATTTAGTAGTGGACAAGTTGGCGGTATTTCAATTCCTCACCAGTTGTCCCACTCAGTATGTTCAGTAAATTTATCAATGATACTGATTTCATCACTACATTAGTCCCTATAACTATCACTTTTCTATAAAATGTTGCTTATTCCTAATAACTACAGCAGGATAAGTTTTCATACGCCAGTCATTTCAAGTGTCACTTCAGTCATCACTTGCTTAACTGATTCTTCGTTTCAGAGTTTTGTTTCTACCACAATATCATGAAGACAACTCTAAATTTTGTATATCTTATACCTCTTCATATAAGTACTTCAAATCTACACTATCATGCGGAGTTTAGCGTTTTTTTCTTGCCTGTTTTCAGATGTGGGCACTTACATATTCCAACTAAAGCCTGATAAAAACCTACGGCAAGTGCCTTAAAAAAAGTGACCGTCTCTTGCTAATCTTCTTCATCGTTGATTTATGACCGCATAATATATCCGTATCTTTGATCAGATTGGCCTTAGAAGCCCAAAGTAGTGACATTTCCAATCCCTATTTTCACAGTTTATTCTGCCTATGAACAGGGGGATTGCTACAGTTAATCTTTTCGGATGTATTTTTGACTGTATTTGTTGATGACAATTTAGTTTGTCAAAGTGTTTCACTGTGTAATTAGTATGCTGTTAAAAATATCCGTTCCTCGTAGGCGCATACAATTCCCGACTGAATGTTGCGAAAAAGAAAGTATTAGGTATGTGATTCATAGGGTTAACAAGAAATGGTATACCTTGTATTTCTAGCTTTGAGCTTATAAAAGCAGTTGTGCTAAATTATGTATTCTCTATTTGATCTATATCTCAAGTCTATGGATTTGTTTTTCGAAAAACTATTGTCGTTTAAGAGTGGATGGTTTTACTCCTGAAAGTTTGCACTTGAGTATCAAAATGTAAGAGTCACTAACTCATAAAGTGAGAGTGAGTTATTGAGGAAACCTTCTAGTAGAACCTACCATCTTTACTAAATGAAAGTATAAGTCGCAAAACTTTTGAACTAGGTATCCATTCGAATGTATAACGTCAAATATTACTGTAAAGGAACAGACAGGAACTGACTAGTTTTCTCAGCAAAGTCAGTAATTACTGGTGACTGATCCCAACAGATAGTTTTCTGCATGATTGATATATAGTGTTATCTTTGAATGTAGTCTAACCGCTCCACCCTGCTTTATGACACTGTTAACCTCCACCTTTTCTGGAAAGAAATACGAAACAAAGTATTGGCCAACTGGCAAGTGGACAACTGAGTTGCAGACATAAGTTTTCCAACTATCTTACTTATTATCTACAGCTACAAATCATTCTAAAAATCGAAATCTGCTGAGCAACCTTGTGCACTCTCGTGCAGTGTGCAATGAGCCACGCTTATTGTTTGAGGACTAAGAACACTACCTGGTTGCCTCCAAACCTGTCGGTTGCGTGGGGTTTGAACCTGTGATCTATTGGTTAAAAGTCAACTCCCTTAACCAATGAGCCACAGCTCTACTTAACATTCAAATAAACTTAACTTCATAAAGAATAATGATGAGGAATATAAATGAATCTCTGTTTAGTTGTCAGTAAACTTTCACAAGGTTAACTTTCTCAACAAATGAAATTCATTCCTCTGTGTTACACCTTTTCTCGAGAAAGTCAACCTTGTGAAAGTATACTGACAACTATACAGAGATTCAGTTATATTCATCATCATTATTCTTTATGAAGTTAAGTTTATTTGAATGTTAAGTAGAGCTGTGGCTCATTGGTTAAGGGAGTTGACTTTTAACCAATGGATTGCGGGTTTGAACTCCACTCCACCGACCGAGGTTTAGGGGGGCAGCCAGGTAGTGTCATTAGCCCTCAACTAATAGGTGTGGGTCATTGCATTTCACCAAGTCAATAGTCAGTAGTCATTTGAATTCATTCTGATATCCTTCTACTTCTTAGTAATCTATCTCACATGTTCGCCTCAAAGTGCTTGTAAGCATTTTCAATACTTAAAGGATTTTAGAAGCGATCTATTCATTTGTTGTTAATTAGATGCATTGAAATAAAAACTTTTAGTAACAGTTTATATACTCTGCAAAGTAGAGAGATATTTAAACTTGAGGACCCAATGGAAAAACTTTGGATGTTCAGTGGTATCAGGTGCTAGGTTATGTTTTCTTCAAGGTTTCTAAGAGCACAAGTCAGTTCAGCTAGGATATCTTTACTGTCCCAGAACTCTAGAAAGATATGCTCTAACTGACGGTTTTTGTATTGTCAACTTTTCTGCAGTTTGTTACAATTTCATTTCCTGAACTTGCCGTAAATTTATGTAGTTACATTTTTCTTTTTTAGTATAGAGATGATTTATCTCTTATGGAATCAAGGAAGCGGCAAAGGTCAGACCTGGCTGAGACGTCTCCTAGTCTGAGTCCAACGCTTTTCCTGCGTAGTGTTAAGGCAGATATACCAAGTAGTGTAAGTCGCCTCAGGGAAAAACGACGTCGGCTAACTGCATATCCATCGTTTTCACAATCAACTGCATCTCCTACCAGCTCCCCAGTCGTTGCAGTACCTGTAAGTGCTGTTGCGCTGTCATTTTCCTTTTCGGTTTATTTTTTATTCGTTCATGCATATGTGACGCCTTCTGAGTGACTCTACATTTGTCGTACTACAGTTAAACTGATAAAATGATGTTGTAGTGTTCTTGTAGAATTTCAGTCTACCAACTATGGTGAAATTTAGTAATGTTCAAAAATTCTAAATAGCGCTCTTAGCCTCTTTAGTGAAATTGATTGTTTTTAAGAAAGTGAGAATAGTTAATTTGGTTTCTGCATTGATTGGTCACTGAATAGTAACGAGTTTCATATTATCGAGTTTCCGAACTGTGGATCTGTGGCTCAGTGGTTTAGGGAGATGACTATCAACTATTGGATCGCGAGTTCAATCCCCGCTCCACCTCCCTAGGTCTGGCCAGTTAGGTAGCATCACTAATAGGAGTGGTTCACTGCCTGCTACGCGAATGTGCAAAGGGTAGCTGATTGGGCTTAGTTAGTTAGATTGTGCTAGAATTCTATCGATCATTTTTCATTGCAGTCACCAGGCTTGCACAATCACTGTCGTGCTGCACTTTTGATTGATGTTAAGAAGTTGGAGATAATCGATAAGGAATTCTGGACGTGGTCATCGTGATCGATAGCATTCGTCAGCATGGTGTTTCTGTCAGTGATCGATCGAATTTGGTTACCACTAAGAGCCAGAAAAAATGTGATTAATTGCTCTCCAGTGACTAACTGACATATCTAATGCAATCCTGAAGGAGGTCAGTTGCAGTCTGAATAGTTCAGTCACGGTGTTTCTAACTGCAGCACTGGGTGATGCAGGTTCTAACGTTTGAGAAATATTAGTTCTGTCGATGTTACGGATACGCCATTGCTGACGAGTTCTAAACAAGCATGAAACCCAGGTGCAGTGCTTCCTGCTGGTAGTATGCAAACACTTATTATATGTGTATATAACTCCTTTGTAAATGCTCTTGGTTCAAAATTACAACTAGCTGGCTTCAAGAAAAACAATTCATATGCGGATCAAATTGCAACGCTACGCATCATCACAGAACAGAGTATAGAATGCCAGTCAACTCTTTACCTCAACTTCATCGATTTTGAAAAAGCTTTCGACAGCGTCCACCGAGAAGTAATTTCGGAACACTACGGTTTTAGTGCCGCAGGCCTTTATCAACCTCATTCAACAGCTGTATGATGACGCTGCATCCTAAGTGATTCACAATAGAAAGCTCAGTGATGTCTTTGAAGTGAAGACAGGAGTAAGACAATGTTGCCTGCTGTCACCCATGATCTTCCTGATTGTGGTGGACTGGATTACGCAACGAACTGTGAGGAGCGCGAGAAGAGGGGCGTACGCTGGATCGATGAAAATACCCTAGAAAATTCGGATTTCGCCGATGATTTATGTCTAATGTCGCGCAAACTCAAAGATCTACAGGCGAAAACCAACAAGTTGAAAGAAGAGTTAGGGCAGCGAAGATAGGACTTCAAGTGAGTGTAGGGAAGATAGAGGTGATGAAGATACGCAACCAAAAGTAATAGCAGCAACAAGCATCAATCACCATGGACGGGAGAAAGCGAAAGGAAGTTGTCTGTTCCAACTACCTGGGCAGCATCGTTTCAATTGCAGGCGGCACAGATGAGGACGTCAAAGCCAGAATCGGAAAGATTGGATGACAGGCCTTCATTAATCTAAAACCAGTGTGGAGATCGACTTCAGTGCACTCAGCATAAAGTGTGAACAAGATCCTAACTTTCAATACTAACGTCATGTCAGTGCTTTTGTATGGTTCAGAGACTTGGCGCGTTACGAAAAGCATTCCCAAGAAACTGCAGACATACATGAACAACTGCCGTCTAGGCTCACTGGATACTGAAGATTAGATGGCCAAAATAATAAGAATACGTAACAAGGAACTCTGGCCTTGCAACGAATCAACCAAGAACCTCATCACGCAAAAAATATGCAGAAGAATGTGAAGGTGGATTGGACATACACTGAGAAGACCATTTGGGGGCATCACGCACCAGACCGTCGAGTGGAACTCACGTGGGAATGCCATACTGGCCTAATAAAAACTCCAAATTCAAAATGTTCGATTGTATTCTATTTGGAAAGTTATAGTTAAAAATAGGATTGAATTCAAAGTCTGCTACACTGATGTTATAGTACACTAAAGGTAACTGATAAAATAAACACTTTTGGCATTGTATATGTATGGCTCAGACCACTATCTAGTGCAAGGAACCTTCCAAATCAAGTTAAAAGCCTTCAAGGAAGCTGGTGATAGACCTCAGTTCAAGTACAACACTCGGAAACTGAAGGATGAAACTACAAAGGAAATCCTCACGGCAGCCATCAAGACAAAATGGGAGATATCGAGGAACATCCCTGAAGAAACCTGTGTGGAAGAACACTGGAAGTCTTTGAAAGAGATATGGAAAGAAACCTGCACAGCCGTATTAGGAAGGAAGAAGAAAGAAGACAAGGAATGGATCTCGACGGATACCTGGAAGCTGATAGAGGAGAGGAGGATGGTGAAACAGAAGATAAACCAGTGCAAGGACGCTCAACGACAAGAGGAACTGAGTACAATGTATAAAACACTGAACAAAGAAGTGAAGAAGAGTGCACGGAAAGACAAAAGATACTTCTACGAGACACTGGCAAGTGAAGCAGAACAGGCTGCAGGTAAGAGAGACCTGACGACATTGTATTAAATAACCAGGTTGCTATCAGGGAAGAGATCAACACAGATGAAACCAATAAAAGATGAAGAAGGAAATTTAATTACAAAAGAAGAGAAACAGAGGAAACAATGGGCCGACCACTTCAAGAAGCTCTTGAATCGACCACCACCTGCAACTCGTCCAGAAATACCACCTGCAGCCGCTGAATTACAAGTGAACATAAATCCTCCAACGAAAATGGAAGTCCTGAACGCCATAAAGCTACTGAAATGTGGGAAAGCAGCAGGACCAGACGGGATACCGCCAGAAGCACTGAGAACAGATGCAGAAGAAGGAAGACCTCAGTGTTTGCAAGAACTGGCGCGGAATCACCCTCCTATCCACCCCAAGTAAAATATTAAGCCGCATCATCTTGGAGAGGCTAAAGAATGCACTGGATTCAAAACTGCGACCGGAACAGGCAGGCTTCAGGAAGTACAAATCATGTGCGGGCCAAATTGCAATGCTTCGCATCATCATAGAACAGAGCATAGAATGGCAATCAGCTCTCTGCCTCAACTTCATCGACTTTGAGAAGGCCTTTGACAGCGTCGACCGAGAGGTAATTTGGAAACTGCTTCATTACTACGGAGTACCGCAAACCTTTATCCGCCTCATTCAACAACTGTATGAAGATGCCACATGCCAAGTGATTCACAATGGAAAGCTCAGTGATGCTTTTGAAGTGAAGACAGGAGTGAAACAAGGTTGCCTACTATCCCTCATGATATTCCTGATTGTGGTCGACTGGACTGGATCATGCAGCAAACAGTGGGGAGCGAGAAGAGGGGGATACACTGGACTGCGGAAAAGAACCTAGAAGACTTGGATTTCGCCGATGACTTGTGCCTGATGTCACGTAAACTTAAAGATCTGCAGGCGAAAACTAACAAGTTGGCAGAAGAGGCAGGGCAGCGAAGACGGTACTTCAGGTGAATATAGAGAAGACAGAGGTGATGAAGATACCGCACCACCACCATCAACAACAACAACAAACTCCAGTCACCATCAACGGGAGAAACTTAAAGGAAGTAACCTCCTTCACTTATCTAGGAAGCATTGTTTCAACTACAGGCGGGACGGACGAGGACGTCAAAGTCAGAATCGGAAAAGCAAGACAGGCGTTCATTAGCCTGAAAACAGTGTGGAGATCTGCACTCAGCATGCGGAACAATATCCGGATTTTCAACACCAACGTCAAGTCAGTGCTCCTATATGGATCAGAGACTTGGCGCGTCACGAAAGGGATCTCCAATAAACTACAGACATTCATCAACAACTGCTTACACTCGCTACTGAAGATCAGATGGCCAGAAAGAATAAGCAACAAGGAGCTGTGGGAACGAACCAACCAAGAACCTATCAGTCAACAAATATGCAGGAGGAAGTGGAGATGGATTGGCCGTGCACTGAGAAGGCCGACTGAGGACATCACGTGTCAGGCCCTCGAGTGGAACCCCGATGGGAAGCGACGAGTTGGACGTCCGAGGGTGACATGGAGGAGGAAATGAGAGCTTCTGGGCTGTCGTGGAACCATGTTCAAAAGATCTCAGAGAACAGAGTTCACTGGAGACGTGCTACTGAAACCCTATGTTCCACTAGGAACCCAAGAGACTAATAATATAATAATAATATGTATGGCGTTTCTTACAGTGTTTTTGTAGTTCTCATATCTTTATTACACCCATGTGAAGTACTTTAAATTAATTATTAAATACTCTTCGCCTACTTTGAACTTTCATAACACTTTATAAGAAATTGTATTACTTGTATTGATTTTAAAGGCAAGTAACTGCATGTTTTCTTAAACTATGTTTTACTATGCATTACTATTTATCTTTAGTTTTTATTTTTATTCTCACTACTTATTTTTAAACCATTTTCTTTTAAGCAGAACAATCGACGTCGAAGAATGACAACATTATGTCCTTCTGTGCACAATCCAATCACAAAGTATTTCAAAAAGAACAACTAACTCCTTTATTGAAAACATTTTAACTCTTTCAGTATGCATTTACGTGTAAATAACTTCTCTTTAATTACTTCATTTTTATACTTAGAAGGCTTTTTCGTCTTTCGAAAGTTATCCTGCCGCTTATGACGTGTTTAACTTTGATATATTCGAGTCTATCTCTTTATAAAAAGTATTTTGTTCTAAATTAGACTGACATCTATCCAACTGTTATATAAAAAAGACTTATCTTACCGCATATTTTCCTTATTGCTGTTATTTAATTCTTAAAGAATTTTGTAGCTGATTTGTTTACATCACTTTTTACTATTTTATTCATTTCTGGATAGCCAATACCGTAGTATTGGTTTGTAAGACTTGAATCTTTTGGTTAGTTATGGCTAGTAGAAGAACCCAGAACGTGCGTTTCCGCTTGCCACAATCAACCAAGTTATCGTGATTAACATTCAGGCAATATCGAGGCATCCGCATAGGAGCCCATATGTCAATAGAGGTCGGACAATTCGATCCAACAAAACGACGGAGAATAACATGTACGTCAATAAATAGTAGTAACTTGAATCTTTTGCCTAAGATTGAGTTGCATTTACACTAACATTCTGAAAAAGAAGAGTTATCTTTCCTTTGAGTAGGAAAGACTTAATCTTGGCAATAGTTTCTGCAGTAATGTACTGAGTTTCCTTTTCCAACAATACTAGAGGTAACTTGCTAAATAAGGAGTATATGGGGGTCATTCAGACGACAACATATCAGAGCTATCCTTCTATTAACGTTAGTGCACTCTACTTTGTTGTGCCTAGCAGAGGAATCCAGATGCACGTTTCAGCCTATTTGGGACTCATCAGCTGGGTGTCGAACAATTCGATCCAGTAAAACAACGGAGAATTAAAACATATCAATAAATTGTTAATGCACTCTGTTTCACTTTTAAAAACTGTTATTCTGTGGTCACTATCAGCTGCAAACTGCAGCTATCTCAGACTACGTTACACACATTCTGATTTCAGGTATTTTCGATCTTTGTAAGTGGGAAGTAATGATTGATTCCACCGAAACTCAATTCTTTAGCCCTGTACCAGAACAGAAAGTTGCCAAAAATAAGAAATCAGAAGCTTCTTGGAAGAATAAACAAGGAATGCGTTTGCACAAGACTCTCATAAGTAAGAAATTTTTAATGAATAAACAATTTTGCATCAGCTAGGCAAGAGTGACCGAGACATTTTCGGATATCAGTACGTCTGTAAATCAGACCTCATTCTTCCCATCAACTAATGTCACTCGTAACTTCATACAACTTGGCGTTGTAACATTTCAAAAGGCTCCGGAACAGACAAATTGGAAAATAAAGCTGATTAACAGAATATAAATACCTATTAGATCTTCATTCCTGATCCGTTTACGTATGTTCTTAGTCAGTCTGTCCTATTTTAAGGGTTTAAGTTCCACAAATGACTAAAGATAACATATAACCACCTCTCAGTTTTCTGGGGTGCGAAGGAAACCATTGAACCGAGTGTAGCGAACCAAAATATGGCCCTACTTGCAAACAGTTGAAGCAACTGAGCATAACTAGCAACAAGGACCTGAGTGATGATGAACATCGGTACCGATTGCTTCTCGTAAATATGACCGTATCGAAGCAAGAGCGGTTTCTCGACACACCGTTCTCTCCACAAAAACGAAACAGCTATTTTACATATGACAGATCACAGTAAAAATGCCTAGCTTGCAAAAACTAAATGGCTAGTTCAATGCTATCATACAGAATGATCGCCTCATTAACATCAAGGTGAATTCAGATATGCTCAAGAGAACAAGATGCTATAATAAGTCCTCCAGCGGCTCTTGATTCAACCAGGAAGATACCTTACTTTGGTGTATATTGCAGCGGATAGATGGAGTCCATCCTAGCCAAAAACGTTTTCAGGTATTTGGGTCCAAGTTTAAATTCTTTGCGGTGGTTTAAACGACTTTCATTTTCGTTTGAAGGTTAGAGTTACGCCTGCTCAATCAACCACGCGGTATTGTGAATTTCGTTGTTGTTTATCAGTTTCCGAAGTTTGCATTCTATTTTATGGATTATATTTTCATAACCAATGATCAACGAGAGGAATATAAAGGCCAGAGAAGGCCGTCGACTTCCTGCATATGGTGATGTGCAGCGGAATGGCTGGTATCACGAGACATGCAAATAAATGGCCTGGATAAAATAAACACAACACGGGTCCAAGTAGATTTGTTTGCTGTCCTGATAGTAAGTCCAAGATTGCTTTGGAGATTTCGTCAACCCGCTACCGGCGGTCCGGAGAAGGTTGTTGGCCGGATGAAAGAAAGCCTATGAGAAACCGAAAACGACGCATGATGAACAGTAATCTCAGGTTGCTGGTAGTCAGAGGAAGGAAGAATTTCGAAGACCACCAGACTGAGACAGAAGGACAGTATGTTTGATGAAGTAGAGAGGTTGAGAAAAACCACTGCTTTTCCTTTCGTAAGTCCCCCAACAATTTACTCATATCTAGCGATGCATCAAGTGACGTGGCAATTCCACCAAGGAAGGCCACTTCAACTACAGACTAGTCACTCGTTAATCGTAAGAAAAGCAGTCAGCTTTCGGTCTCGGTCAGGTACATGTGATCTACACAGTCCACATCCAGGCCAGATAAACAAACGATTGAGGTAGCTATACCTAAGGATTCGTTAAATAGGAGGTAATCGGAACTGATGCCAAAGCACGTTTACAGATTCACTGAGTTCAGTAATTCCAGGGGAATAGCAGTTAAGAAGCAGTATGCAATCCGTCAAAAAAGAGCCTGCCTGGTGCGAAAATGTCTGTTACCCTCGGTGATAACTTTGTGATCCTGAGGTTTTAAATTGCCTTAAAAGTAAGAGGTGTAGGATGATACACAAGAACATCTGTCGTCAAAAGCTGCCTAAATCAACCCGACAGAAAACGACAAACAGGCTGATCCGTGGTTATGAAATAGCCACAGTGAGAATTTCAAGGATTCTGACACCAAATAGGAACTAAGGATTCCAAAAGACATCCAGAAGTTGAAAATCGTCGGCGTGAGAGCAAGCTGGTCCAAGTGACTCCGGAAAGAACACGTAGATTGTGCAATATCACTACGACACAAAAGAGGCGAAATGCTTGATTTTAACACATCCTTTGAACGTGTGGTGTACTCTTAGATACTTTAAAAATGGTTTCAACCCGCCGTTTCTTGGGTCGATAACAAAACGGACGGGTAATGTCACGTTGTCTGGAAGTAGACATTTCAGGTCGCAAAAGCACATCATATTTTTATCCCCCGATACTTTGCCTGAGCTGCAGGCCATTGTACTGGCTGAATGAACTGACACCACTAAATTTACGCTCGCACTTCTACTGATTCTTCGTTGTGGACCGGACACTAATCAAAAATCAGCTGACCGTTTCACACTATTTCCTTGAAAGATGTTATCAATAACACCATTAAGATGAAATATCCATTTCGTCTGAAAATATTGTTCTAGGAGTGACTTGGTTGACAGATTATATACTGGACATCCCATATTGTATCATACATATTGGTTGGAATAAAGCAATTGTTATCATTTGAACGGAGTTCAGGTTGGGTGCGTTGAAATCTCTGATCATGAGATGGTGTCTGTTTCTGGTCCAACCACTGATACACCCACTCTTGGACAAATTTGTCAGTTGTAGTGCGGTAGATCATGCTAAGAATAGCTGTGCATTACTGTTGGGAAACTTTGTTTGGGTGGTCGCTCCTTTAGGGTCCAGGTGGACCCTGATATATCCGAAGAAACGAGATACCATAGTGGAGTCTAACAGCGTTCGGTTTTGGGGCCTCTCATATTCCCAACTTGCATAAATGCCTTGCATTTGTGGGTATCCTATAAATTTCTTCTCACCACTAGTGATTTGAAGCTACAGAGAGAAATCACAGATGAGAATTATAAGCTCACTCTGTAAGGTGGTTCGATCTGACGTTGACATTAGGCAGATTTTAATGGACTAGCCTTCAGTTCTAAGTTGTTACATATGCATGGTGATGCATGTCATGTATTAAAACTCAACAGTATAGGGTTGAAGGCATTTTTGGCAGATAAGAATGTTGACATCTTAGTCCATCATGGTCTTGGATCCTACGCTAACCGTGGTCAAAATGCGTTCTGTGCAAATCTGGCACTTGCAACTCTGCCAGGAGCCTTTGAACAGTTCGATCACAGTAACTTCTATCAAATCTTTAATGGAGCTCTACACGAGACCTGGGACTATGGTTTTTCACCCTTCCCTTCAAAAGGATGAGAACCATTTTAGAATGTATTCAGAAGCACTGCACTAAACCATTTCATGGAACAAGCCCTGGGCCGCACGATAGACGCATGGCGGCACCCGATCTATGTTCCTTGGAATATGGACAACCAAAATTGGACTTGACGACGATATGCGACACTTTAAATCCTCCTCGTCACCCACTTCGTCATTCGCTCCGGCTAAACTCCAATACGAACCTTAGAGGGAATGCTCAGAAGCCAGACCTTGGAAGTAGTGTGAAGTCGGGCATAACGCCTACTCCCTAAGAGTTCCTAGGGCCTGGAGTACCCTCTCCTTAGGGTTTGTTCAGGCCGAATTATTGGAATCCCATCAACACAAACCTGATATCCACTTGAAGTCATTGTGTGGGTCTGCTTTCTTTTGCATATTCTTTGATTTTACATCTAGGTCCTCAGACATAGAAACTAATAGTACACTAATCCTAGACATGGAAGCCAGTCAAGTGAAAGCTTCTATTCTGTCGACAACTATCTGAAACCACTTTAATCGATTCCTAAGTCAGTGCTTTTTTTCGTAACAGCAACTTGCACTGTAGTATCTCGCGCCTTAGGTTTAAGACTGATGTTCCTACATCGTTGATGGAACATTCTTACACATGTGGGGCAGTCAGTGACGTGAAGAAGCACAAGTATTGATCGCATATAGAATCTGAACCTCTGTGTCTATAGTAGTCAGCTTACTAGGGTCCACAAATCGAGACTTCTGGTGTGGTCTGTTGAGACAGTATGGCAGAGCGGGACAGGATTTTTACTTTAGAAACAAGTATTTCGAGAGCCTAACCAGATTTTGGCGTCTATCTACCCCCAATTACTTCGTTCGTTTGCCTCTTGTCTACCTAGTTAGTCCGTGCGTGTTTGTTACAATTCCTTCTCATTTTGACCCCGTAGTGCCCTTCTTACCTGAATGGCCTGCGAACAGAGTTGCTTATTGCTTCGGGTGGCTTTGCACGTCTGCAGGCTGCGAATGGTATAGGCTGGCATGTTGCATGCATGATCTTGTCACATAAGTTTCCAAAGGCTCTTCACATCCTTTCCGAAATTTTTGTTCTAGGGGCTAGGAAAATGACTGCATTTCTACCTGCAAACAGTCGAAACAGACGGAACATCTTTGCATTGCGACCTTAGGGGTAATCAACATTGCCAGCCCTACCGGCCTACCAATATGTTAACATGGAATAAAAAGACCCCTTTCCAAATGCAGTATTATTCTTGCAGACTGGCAAGGTGCTCCGAATTCATATGTCCCAGTGACTCAACCAGTTGTGCCCTACCGACAGCTGCCACCTTTACGGGGTGGTCAGGCCTGCACATCCCAATGGCTCAGCGAGCTACGCTGATGGAACGATCGCCTCCTCAAGGTCCCACCATGCCGGAGAGGTCTGCTGGATAGCGGTAACATGAAAAGCGGTTACCGTTATGGTGTAGACCACTACGCTGCGATGGGGGGCCGAGGGCGAAATCGTACTGCTGCTGTTTGGACAGGGCGTGAGAGAAGTAAGGTGTTTCCCTCGGATGGCCAGCAGAGCCACGCTGATGCCGCCCCCCCTGTGTGTACGGAAATTGCAATTACCGCCGGTCAAAGCCATCGAAACCTCATTCCTAGCCTACTAAGACCCTGCTATCTATTTCATTTAGGACCTTTCAACATGCCAACTGTACGTGAAATCGGACAGCAAACATCGCTTATCAGAACTCTGAAGTCTGTAACCATGGTTGCGTGCTGTGTCTCTGAGACATGTATGCAGGAGCCGAGTGCAGTTGTCAAATCGATCTCACTTAGCCATAGTAACGAGTCCCCAAAGTTCACCTTAAGAGTATCCGGAGACCCAATGGCTGGCTTTCGTGGGCTCGCCTGTGAGGGTATGGCACTGAGCCGTAGAGCAGAAAGTGCACCTTTCGACTAGATATCAGTCAAAAGCTATCCGTGTGCTAATGGGATGAATGGATTTTTCAGGACTAGGCAGGACCATGAGATTAACCGATAGCCACTCAAAATCTCCACCCACGTGCACAATGACTGCGGCTGGGATGATGCAAATGATGACTTTCATGAGGAGCCATCAACTTTGCTAGTAGTCGTGATGGCAGGTGACTGATGTCAGACCTCACTTGGTGAGGCTGAGGCAATCAGAAGGGCGTCCTGGAGGTATTTCCAGAATACTATACCAACAAACCGACAATGGCGGTCATCTGCTGCAATTCTGCCCTGATGATCACTTTTTCCAAGGCATGGGGAGGGAGTCTTATGTGGCACCAGCCAGCATCAACCAACGATGGACGAGGGTGGATAACAGTTGTATAGGCCATCATGGTACGGTTCGTTGGAGGTTGACTTCCGTTCTGGAGAACTCGTTTGGACTTCGTTTATGCACTAGTCTGGGCTCGTTTTCGCCTGCGCGTTTCTGGTTGCAGACAGCGGTATTCATTGCGCCGCAGCTGTGCTCAGGCGGCCGATGAGGTCTCTAGACAAGCATTTGGAAAGTAGTTAGCTAGGGACTTATTCGAACTTGACAGCAGTTTTGATGCTGATGAATTCTGGCATGGCATAACGTCTGCCATAGAAACTGCAGCAAAGGCAATTGGTAACCTGCTCTTGAAGGTACTCGATTTCCGAAATGTCTTCTTAACTGGCTGTTGCAAGGAGGCTTATTCCAGGGGGCCCTTACCAAGATGAACAGGAACTTAGACGTCACTGTACAAATGGTCCTCACTTCGGCAGTTTGCAGTGGTGGGTGGCAAAGTCAGGGGAGAAGGAGAAGGGGTCATCGTTTAGCAACACTCAGCAACTATTTTGTCTTGTTAAGGATGCCGGCGAATTGAAGTCATTTGCTAGTAAAACCATAACCAGAAGGAGTAGGACTCTGACGATCCCCCGGGACTAGTGGCTATGAGGTCAGACAGAACTTTTTGAAGCACGGCTCAGCCTCGCGACATCCAGCCTGAACCTGAACGAGGCGCATGTGTCGGTCCTCTAACTCCCTTCGAATTCGGGAAGGCCGTTTCAAACCCGAAACTGTGCATGGCAGCAGGACCTGACGGCCTCTCACCTGAAGTTTTCAAGGTTTGACGTAGGAAAGTGCGCATCAGATTGGTGGAGGTGCTCCTTAGTGTACGGTAATCAGAGGTAGTTCCATCAGACTGGCCTACTTCCCTGATCATTCCAGTTTATAAGAGGGGAGAGAAGGCCACCCGCGACAGCTACGGGAGAAGCAGTTCGACTGACATTGCGTCACAGATCCCAGGACCCATAGTTATCCATCGCCTAACTGCAGCTGTGGAACAGCAGTGTGCGACTGAGAAAATAATACCATGCAAGTTTAAAACTTTAGCCAAAGCTTTCCACTCGATCTCAAGCAAACGCGTTAGGACTTATGAGGGGTTGTCACGTGGACTGACGACAACTAGTGGTGCCTGAAAGGGATGCCCACTGTCACACTTTTCATTTAACTTCACCGTAAGAGTACTAATGGAAATGGCCTTAGGTAGCACTGACTTCACAGGGATTGACCTACTGCCCAGAAGTCATCTGGTTGACTTGGAGCAGATGGACTAAATTGTCATGTTAGGTGAGGGCGGTGAAGAAATGCATCGTCTTCTGAAGGCAATGAGCGGAAATTCTAGCACCCATGAAATGCCTTTCGCACCTGTCAAATGTAAGATGCTCGATCCCCCCTCTAGGCCTAAGGATAAAGAGCGAAGTGGTGGAATGTGTTGACCACCTCACTTACTTGGGGGGTTGTATCAACCCGAGTAGACTGGTTGCTGACGAAATCTCAGCTCGGATACAGAAGGCCCATTAGGCGTTCACCGACTGGCATCGTCTGTGGCGTCGACTAGAGAGACACTTGGTTGCCTGTCAGACAACAAGTATACTACGTCGCAGTTCATTCTGTCCTGCTACGCATCCGTGTGACAGACGCTGGAAGTAGAAGACAGGAAGCGATCCCAAGGTTTTGATGATAACTGTCTTCTTGGCATTGGTTGAGTTAGATGGAATCACTGTGTGAGCAATGTTGAGTTCAGGCGAAAGATACTAAGCGGGATATGCAAGTCAATTGACGGGATGACTTGTACATTGATGTCGTATATGGGGCCATCACCCACCTCAACGTGCAGTGCTAGACGAAGTTGAATTTGGCTGGGGGAGGAATTAGGGTTATCAGATTAAGACGTGACACCAGTCAATAAGTTCCCTAACTGTTACCCTGAGCCATGTAGGAAGATGTAGACGGCCCGGTTGGGGTCCTTGGGATGAAAGGAATGAGTGGCTTAAGACACTTGGTGACAGCTGAAAACCGGTCACATTGGCGCAAACGCGTTCAGTACTCAGTATCTTCTAAAGCTTGAGTGTTCGCACCAACCTTTGTCCTCAGATTGTTAAATCTACCATACCGTAAAGGAAAAAATGATCTGAAAATCCCTCCTAATCACCCTATTTGACAGTATTGACATTTACTTGAATATTTTTACCCTCGTTATGGATATTATGCCTTCAACCCTAGCCGATGCAATGTTATTCGGGTAGTTGACTGTCTTCCTTGACTTTGCACTCATTATTTGTCTTCGTATGGTTGGGACTTATCATGAATCCTTCACTTTCCTAATATGCGGTGGCGGGTTGTTGACAACGTGTTGTTTTACTGCGCCCGACATTTTTTCTTGTTCAACTTACGGTTGTACTGTGATTTGACTGCTTATCTTTTGACTGGCTGTTTAAAACGTTTATTTGTTGAGTTGATTCTGGTAGACAGAATTTTGATCCCTTTTAATCAGGAATATTCCGACTGATCCTCAGGTACTCAACAGTCGTATATGTTGAACCAATGTTTACTGCATAGTAAGTATTTGTGCCCGAGAAAGTTTGGACTGTATAGTTGCCGAAAGGCAATGTTGAGGCTTTCTGTAATTTTGATATGACTTATTGTTGCTTTGATAGTGTCACTGAGTTTATCACGAATCTACCACTGAGCTGCTAAAAGCAGTGTTATTGATATTTTGATCCAACCTGTGACTGTGCGTCAGTCGCGGAAGTTCAGAAACTACACAGCAGAACGCAGAAACTTGTCAAATTCATGTTATTTGGCGTCGTCCAGTTTTTTCCTGCGTTCAGTCCAAAATGGCTGGATTTTGGCTGTTACATATACTACTTCATCAGCTTTGACACAGCTGCTTTTTACCCACCTGTTCTTTTTCCTCTACTACAAAGTGTTTCAACATGAGCCGATGCACCCGTATGTGAGGTTCTACGTCGCGGTTCTCAGCCGACCAGTCAGTCATTTGGACAGTCAAGCAGTTGGTCAACCAGTCAGCTCGTCAGTCTGTTAGCCAGTCAGTTAGTAACTACTTGTGATACCATGGTGGCTCAGCTCCTGACTAGTCGGTATCCACAAACTTTCTTTGCCGTTAGAAGCAGCCACAGCTACATGAGTTGATTTCTTGAAATGACTGCCGAATAAGTAAGTGATAGCAAACGGGTTTCCATGAGCATTCGCTTGTGGCAACTGAAGGTACGATCATCATTCTTTGTATTTCCCAAATCTGATATCTGCAGTAAGACGCATCTATTCTTTTCATTATTGCCAGTAACAACATTTTTAAGCAAATAGTTTTCGCTCTTTTCATTCCACACCTTCCTATTTCTGTCACCTCTTGAAGCAACGCTTATTACTTACTTACAGGTGCTTAAAAAATAGGAATATCAAAGGGTTATTTGATCTTACCGTTGGCTCCGTTGCCTTCCCAAACAAACCAAGCTGCAGTTTGCCGTAAAGTGCCTTCCAAAGGATAATCACTACCTCCGAAGGTCTGAGCACAAGAGGCATAAAGACATCTAAGACCACCGAAGGGGTGCAACGGAAAAAGAACCGAGGCTCAAGAACTAGAAGCGACGGCTCTAAATCTACAAACTTACTGTACTCTCAATGTCGGCGCTAGATGTTGGATTTTGGACCATAACTCCAAGCATGTATTGATGTTCAACAGAAATAGCATGACTTTCAAACATCTCAATGAGTTTTGATCAGGGGCCTCTGAAGCTAGTCTCGAGGACTAAACTATTCTGCAGCCAAACGGTCAACTCATGGTGCAAAATTCGTGAAGGTATAATATACTTTGAAATTTTATCCAAACATTTCATTGGCATACTGTATTTGACTTTACGAATAGACCCCTTTTAAGACATCTGCGATTATCGAACTACCACGCAAAATGGGAGGGATGTTTGGCGGGTTTTTGACTGACAGTGCACCAAACCCTTCTGAAGTCATAGTATGTGTTGAATGATGTTTCAGAAGATTGTATCTCATGATTACTATAGAAATTTGCCTGTTTAACGTGAAAGTACACCCATAGTAGCGTTTAGAGATTGTGAGGACACAGTCCTGTAGGTAGAGAGGGTATTCTAGCGGCATTCTTTCTCGGCTACGGCACTTTCTTATTATGTTGCTAGACTAGTTGTATTTCAGTAGTAATGAAAGTTTCTTGTTCATATAGGATAAGTACTTAGATGTTTATAACTTCATTAAACTTTTGCACATGGGTTTTCCACACATAAGCGAATACCTGGTCAAAAATCCTATAATTTCCCTATTCCATGGTGATATCTTCGGCTTCAGTTTAGTTTCCACTACTTTCATACGCACCTTCATCTTCTTCCATGTACGCTTACCTCTAAACAGTAGTTTTTGGGTACCTCTTCAGGTAACTTTTGTGGTCAGTACAATGAACTCACCTGCATGTGTCATGGTCGATATACCTCTGCATAGTATTTCCGTGCTCCTGTTTCGAATTTCGCCTGCCGCCCGCTTTTGTTACTCATTTTTCAGGTTTACCTAACTAGTCTTTCATCCACATGGAATGCTAGTAATCGCATCTGACAGCGTGCACCACGCCACCAAATCTATGACGAACGCACACAATCCGAGGTCAGGGCTGAACTACCCCCCCCTACCTTCAAGAATATTCTATGGTTCAAACAAGAGCCTAATAGTTCCAATTTTCGAACTAAGCTTGCTTCACTGTGATGAACGATTACGCTGGTGTTTATCAGTTTTATTCTTTGCTATCCGCGAAGCATTAGCATTCTTTCTGTTAACCCATCTTTTACGTGCTGGGAAAACGGTGTCTATTGTATAGCTTGACACCGTACATAACACTCGGTCCACGTTACCAAAGTGATAAAACCTGTAGACTGTTTTGTTTTCATGTAACTAATGTTATATGAAACACATTATTATTATTATTATTATTATTATTATTACATTGATTAATAGAGCGCCCATAAAAAGGTTTACCTTGACTAAGTGGATCTTAGTTGTGTAAACTTACTGATCGCGTGTCAGTGGCGTGAAATTAAACCTTCAGTTTTGGGGGAAAATTTGAGGCAGATAGGGGATTATCAGAGAGATAATATATAGCCTCCGGGGGACTATGGGGATATTGTTGCGATTAGTCTGGCATTCGAAGCGAAAGGTGCCGGAACAATATCGCTCACCGGAGTGCAGGTACATGCAGCTAATGGGTCCTAAATGGGATGAAACACGCATCCTGGATTCCCATGCCAGTCACTAAGATTGATATGGTCTGCATTTCCTCCGGTGTTCACCTCATACCCCATTACCGCCCCAGAATATGTTGCAGTTTCCCAAAATTATGCATACTTTAGGGGGAATGATTTTTAATCCATTACACGAATGCCTGAATATCGCAATCCCAGGTCTATTAACCCCCCTGGATGAAGACTTTCAAGTCCATCCCCCTGGCGCCGAAAGGCGTCGAGGTCCATCATACGGTCGAGGTGAATCCCTAGATGTACCCTGTGCAAAACGAGAGTTTATAGGTCCACTGTGAAGACTGTGATAGTGTCTTTTTAACAGTGATTGACTGTGCAAAACGATGACGTTGATGATAGTGTCGATGGTAAATGCAACAAACAGTTCATATTATTCATACCAATAGTTAGGCTGGTAATTTTAACGAACCCCTATAGCCGTATGTACTTTATGCCGTGAATAATTCGTAGATAAGTGAGTTGGTCACACCGTTGTCGGGAAGCCTCTTCCTTTCCTCTGCTTGTGCGAACTCGTAGACTCTGTGGTTGTCACGAGTAACAATGCTCAGTTCATAAAGTGCCTCCTCCTCCACTATTTCACCATTCTTTGCGAAAATTTGAGTCATCTTTTTGATTCATATCCCACTATCCCGTTGAATAGGGATTTAATGTATGATAAAAGTCATAGCAGATTGTACTATCGCTAGTCTACACCTTGCATTGGGCCCGACTACATCACGCTAAATAAATTATTCTAGGCTCCACTAAAATGCAATCAAACGGAACAGACTGATCATTACTGAATACCCCTTGCTTCCTCTTTACAGATGGCGCAAGTAGCATTAAGCTGTGTGGGATGAGGGAGAACTATGGAGGCCGTCTGTGAACTGTCTTTAGGATCCCACCCACACCCACTAAACTCGGCGAACGGCGACTGTGTTACTCCCATTTCTGGCCAATTTGGCAAAAAGGGACGCAAAACACACGCATCGTCTACGCGTCATCAATCACCCCTGGATTTCCCAATAAATTTCCGCAAGTGTATGTGTAAATCTGCCCCTCCGTCTCATGCGCAGTCCTAAGGAGGGGGGACGAAGTGCTGTCTTACAAAGCTAACTGGATAGTTTTATCGTCAATGGTCACCTAAAACGGGTTCATGGCGGACAGCTACGCCTTTACGACCGGCATGCTATCTGGGGGTAAAATTTCAACTTTTCATGTTCCAGGTTGATCAAATCGGCATGGTGCTGGTCGCGTACAGCTACGAAACATAGTCTGAAAGTTTGAAGGATCCTACAAAGCCCCTACAATTCCTATCCAAAGCAGGAAGCTGAGAATTTGTGCGTTACAAATGATAGGTATATTTGAGGATACGTTTGGTAAGCAACAATTTCAGAGCTGTCAGAGGCACGGTTTACATTTTCCGCCTAGCAAGCCTTCAAGCTACAATTAGAATGATCAGCGGTCTGAAAAAACAGAGGACGAGGTTGAACATGTGGCATGTGGGAAAGCTAAAAAGCCTAAAAGTTTCAATGCCGCTACTTACCTTTCACGGTCGTTCATACTTCTTGACTATTGTCACTGGTAGCTAAAGGGTGGGTAGTAACGCTTGTTTGGTTTTCGGCGTAACCGCAAATGTTTGCCAAAGCCCTCGACTCCTCCGAACAGGTCGTGGAGTTATGACTGCGCTGCGGCACATAATCCAGACAGTTCATTCTCGTACATACGGAGAAGGTGGCCTCAAATACGTTGTCAGAGGCTTCGCAAACTTTCAACTGAAAATAGAAGGTATTAAAGAAGGGGAGAGACAAATGGGTGGATACCCTTCGCTGCATATACAAAAGTATCATCTGTCTGCACGACAGTAGCCATGAGACGTATGACGTACATGTGCAAATATATTCCGAGTAATCCATTCAATGCATCTTGTCATTTTCCAAGATGAGTGTTTCTTGTCTGGATACGTAATTGTGACTACTAACCTTCCGCTATCGAACTGCCTTCTCATATGTCTCCTAGTATGCACGGTTAAACTAACTGGCACAGCCCCCAATCCATGTGAAATTCTATACTTCCTCCCCTAATTCGCACAAGTGTTCGATCCTGTCATTCGTCTGCTAGGTGACCTTGTCGCCAACCAACATGAACTTAGCATACTCACATGCAGATGGGTCATTGCGTCGGTGACATCATTTTGGTTGCTATGAAAACTCATTACGCTATTACCCGCTGTATTCCACAGGGTTGCAGTTCCGTCAGCAAAAATAAAGCCATTCATAACAATACTGATAGATACCCGCACAACACAAAAAATTGAATCAAGAGTGCAACCGTGATATAAAACAGTTCAGAAAAGTTTCAAACTACACTTCCAGCGGACAATAAACATACCAAGAGCAATAAAATAGAAACTACGACGCAAAACAATTAACTGGCTATCAGAAAACTGGCAAAAAAAAATGCATTCCGCACAAAATGAGAGAATAGACAAACCAGCAACATACAAAAAGTTAACGGCAAAATATTCAAGAATATAATACAAAACAAAAAATATTATGAGCAAAACACAGAAAATAAAAGTGCTGCAGAGTTCCTGAATGAGGACAAGACAATTGCAAGCATGAAAGGAAAAAACGTATGACGCAGGATAGATAATAAAACGAAAAGGGTGACCGAAAACAAGTATAATAATGATAATAATTTAATCCTGAGTTTACAGGTGCATATCGTTTTTACAGGTACGGTTATAACAATTAGCGGTGGAAAATCTCCAGCAATATTTTCCTTCACGAAAAAATTGCGTATCATCTTTTCTTTCCAGGTAGTGGAAATCCGGATGCCGGAGTAGATGGAAGATTCTGGAGCCAGAAAACATCTGAAGTAATAATAACGGGATATCACGGCCACTATACCCAAAGAAGTATAATGGTATTCTGTCTGTCCCAGCGCTGCTGGACGATTGACCATTCTGCCGTCTGGCGAATCTGATGGCCTCTGACACTCACGCACTTAGTTCAGTGGTAGGAACGGAGATGAGATTTTATGCAGTTGGGTCTGTAATTTGTTTTGTATGATTAATATATTGCTGGCCAGATGCGTGAATTCCACGCTTGGGTCACGTTCGTGGCACGTAATGTGAATCACGCTATCTAATCCCCTCTTGAACTATGTATTCTGATTTCGGTCTACTTCCCTGTCCCCATGAGAAGAAGGGTTCAGAACCTTGTGTTACGGCCCTCAATGTCGATCAGTCTCGTAGAATTTTTCGGCATTTTTCACCTTTTGGTAAATTTATCGTCATTTCTCTTTTTATATTGTCTCGTTTGCTGCATCTTTCCGTATCTTTCGACGCCCTCTTCTACTCGCAGGCAGTGCTGGTTCCAACCACTCAGGGCTGTTTGGCGGGTGCCTTTGGGGTGGCTTCGCCGTGTTTTTCATCCCGAGGCACAATTACTGTTTTATCAGACACACGCAGACGGGCTTATGGTCCTTTTTTCTAAGAATCTTCCCCTTTTTGAGTTTTTGGAAGAGCGTTTACGCCCTACAAGTGAGTATTTTGCACCAAGATAGCGTATTTTCGTCTTTTCCTGGGATGGGACTTCATTTTTCATCTTCCCTAGACCGTGCTGTGGCTAAACAGTAGATGCAACCATATCAACCGTGGCTTGATCTTGAAATATATTTAATTGTAACAGTATGTATTCCCGGATTCACAGGTGCAAACCGTTTTTTGCATATACGTTTATCACATTTATTGGCAAAAAGTCTTTAATAAAATTATTTTTCCACCTCGTACTTACCCCAGGTACTGGCAATCCCCAGGCCAAAAAAGGATTTCACATCACGCGCAAATAATGCACATCAAGTTATATATTGAAATTGTGTGTTCATTTACGGGTATAATAAAGTTTCTGGCGGAAATGAAAATAGCGTTAAATCGTGTAAATGCATCATGCAAATAAGAAGGGGAGGCAGTTCAACAAGTCCATTCACAAAGGAGTAACGCTGGCTGCCTTCCTCAGGGGTCTTCATTCAATATAGACTACGAGTTACTTAGGCGTGCATATCTGTTTATACGACATGATGTATTCCTGTAGGTTTCAGGCTGCGGTCTTGCCAGAACGTGTGTATTTTGGCCGCTACGGCATTCTACATCCTAGTGTGTTTTGGGCTAGCCCATTTGACAGAGGGAAAGGTTCGGATTCCCTGTAAGAACTTAAAGAAACAAAGCCTTCCCGTTTTCCTTACATATTATCAATGAACCCATTTTACACAGCTATTCCGCTAGCTAGTTTTCATTTGTTGGGGGCAGTGAAAAATGTCGATTGAGATAAGTGTGCCAAATGGAGCTGTCGTGGGGGAAGAAGGGGCAACGATTTTTTGCGTAGCACCAGACGATGGACTACATAAATAAATAAATATTTACTTCTCAACTTAAGAAGCTAACATTATAGAAGCAAGTTCACAGGTATTATCAAATTGATAATGTCGGAGAAAAATCCATTTGCTGAACCCTCCCGAGTGATACAGAAGGTATGGCATAAACGTTTGTCATGATATCAAAAGCGACTGAAGGTTATGAAAAGAGAAGAAAATATCACTCCACAGTACATACAAGTTGTTTATGAGTTCCGTTCGTTTCCACTCGCCATTCTTTTTTCACAATGTGGCGGCACCAAAGTCGCACAACAATCGACGTTTTCGGTACATGTGACCGAGATGCTTAACCTGGCGTACAGTTCCATGTTTCGTCGGATAAACATTCACTTCAACATCAATTCTCACGATTATTGTATCATTGGCGGAAAAAGCTTACTTCATTGATTTTAGGTAACAGTAAGTGCCAGCATAACCACACAAGCCACGTGAATACATAGGTCCCCGTATTTCTCACTTGTAGTGTCACGTTACACAGCAATACAGATGTAAACCACCAGAATCAGCTGTTGGTGTACAAAGAAACAAACATTCGAAAGACTGTTATCCGACGGCAATGGAGTTTTGCATATGGAATCCACAATGAAGGAGGTATGTTGACCGTTACTTGCCATCTATCAGACGGAGTCAAATGAGATACGGTAGTGAAAAAGTTTGTTGCATGGGTTCATTTGTGAACATGCCTCACTTCGAGTCACTAGGTGAGTTTATTCTTTAGATTTAGTTGTTTCCCCAGACTTTTTCTGCCATTATGACCGTCCGGATGTTTCGTACCAGTTTACTTGGTCGAGTTTTAGTATATGGTAGCATCTAGGATGCTGGCAACTAAGTGAGTTTACTGCGGAACTTTTCAGAAAGTTGGGAATCAGTGGGGGAAACCAGCTGACAAATTCCTTCAGTTGTTTCCGGCGTAAAATACGAGGTAGTATGTTTAGCAAGTTGGCATTTCCAGTCAAATCTACGCCCAAGATTTTCTCCTCAGGCTAAAGCTGAGGGGAGAAGAAAAGAGGAAAGCACGAGCAGAAACCAGAGGGCGATATACCACATAAGACGAATTAGAGAGAGGGAAGTTCCTATTCTTCTTGGAGTCACTCTTTAATTTATGCATGTAAAAATAACTCTTATGATTTACTTACGTAAAGTTCGTGCAAGTTTTTAGATATGCCGTGTTTATTTGAAGACACGCGGGGGAAAGTGACTCTATATCAAAATGATGTGTACTTTTTAATGTGTACTTTGCTGACTACAAAACCTAAGCTGGTGGAATGGTAATCAAGCGCCCTGTGCAAAAATGCTTGAGTCCATCAGGGCCAAAAGTACTTTGGACTGGTGATAGCCTTACTTTACACGTTTGGAGATCCCAGTAGGCTTTAATTAACCCAGAACGTATGGACAGTGACCAGGCGAGTGACAGACCCATCATCTGTGGGGGGCTTATCAAGTGAGGAGCGACAGACGGATAATGAACCTCTAGTAAGTATCTTCTCAGGAAGTCTACTTCAGATGCGTGAGGACTTATTGAAGACGAGACGACCTTGCACACTGGCCTTCCGACACTTAACTTTAGCCAACAGTTTTTGACCACGTAAATTGTAAGCGGATGCTATGACTATTTTAATTTCTGCTTCACATGAGCGTATTTGTCCACAAAGTAGTTTATAATAAAATGCAGGATTCATTCTGAGTCACCTCTTCCAGAGACGTTCCAGTCCCAGCATTTTGTATCTGGAGATATAGTCAAGGCCACGGTCAACTCCTAGTGGTCCCAATGTAAAATGGTGTTGTACCCCTCCGATTTTTCGTTTGTCGTGCGCACGAAAGCCACTTGTGACAAATGAGCGATATTCTAGAACTGGACGGATCCACACTTAGTAGAACAGGACTCCTGATTCGGTACTATGAAAGTTGCGGATCATGCATCCGAGGAGCCCGTGCGGCTTAGTTTCACTATATGCTGACTGTTCAGAGAAATTCAAGTCACTTGAATATCTAAACCCCAGGTCTGAGGCAGAACTAAGTTTTGGTTAAAGTTGTCCAGATACTTCACACATAAATGTGTGACTAAAACAACGACAGAATGTAGTGATTCACACCTAGATATCTTCCTCAGGAATCTCAGAAATGTGCCACAGACATCTGATCTTAACTATGCACACTGTAGCGGGAGTAGAAACTTAGTTAAAACTTACCTATAATATTTTTTACTGTGAACGACAAAAAATGATTAAATTTGACAAAAAAATCAATACTCTACCTAGGACTTCATAATTGGCGAAGACCGCAAATGTGTAAACTGCACATTATCAGGCTGTTTAATCTTTGACACGGAGCCACGCTGTTACCAAAGTTACTTCACCTTTATTGTGGTGGTGGTGGCTGAGCAGTCATGCAAGCTTCATCCCAAGTGAATGAGGTTTAGCTGCAGGATATTTCCACCGAAAATACATGATACTCGCCCTCATTTAGTGTCTGTCTTTTTCTAGGCCCAAAGAGTGGCAGTTTCGCCCACAAGAAGATCTGGAACTCATACAAACTTAGCGCCACTGATACTATAATAAGAGATGACATATCGTGTGTGGCCCAAGATTAAAATTGACCTGCGTCCACTAAACTTGGAACGCTGGAGCATAAACTTCATTCTGTATCGTTTCGCAACCAGACTTCTCCCCCAAAAATGTGCATCATGTATCTTGGCCATTTTGTCGCGCTTATTTCAAAACTAGGTAACTTCATCAACAATTTGTGCGCGCTCCCAGGTTTGGTTTCAGCACTCGCTCAACTTGCCGCATTACTTTGCGAGTGGCGTACAAGGCATAATATTACTAGTACATAGTTGCAAACGCTGTTGCCACATAAAATAGCCCATTGAAAGGCTATACCCGCACCACCTGTAAAATTTTGACGCATGAAGTAGATTAATCCTGACATTCGTCAGACATACGCATACTCCCACACACCTGAGGAAACGTAGATAGTTCGGTTGACAGCATTTCTCTATGCTTACTGGTTACAACAGTGACTGAATAACAATGAAACGGTGTCACTTATAGGAGCCAATCTTCGGTCTGAATGTCCTTTGGAACCGCAGGAATGTGTGTTTCGGTTAAGAGTCTGAGTTTTAGTTGTGTGAGGTCATCGAGTGTTCCGTGAAAACACTCTCGATCAAACTACTCAGCTACTTTTCACGTGGTTGTGAGAGTCGTGTCTGCACATGGCGCATTTTTTCTCAGTAAACCGTAGGTTTGACGTCGCGGGATACTGGCGCTTCAATATTTTTTCCTAAGAAGCAAGTATTCAGCTGTATTCCATGCGGGGTGTCTTGAATGCTTGGACGTCTGAGGGAGGTAGCGACACGAATATGATAATGGTAAATGATGGATCGGTTCTTTTTGAACTCCACTTGTTGGTAAGACAGTCGTAACTGGCAGTGTCACAATCTGTACTAACCTTGCCCTGTATATTTACTGTCTGACCCCCTTTTAGGACAATTTGGAATCCGTCACCGGCTGTAGTGCAGTCTTTGGCAATTCTTAACTGCCTTTCAGTGAAATCAGACTTACGCGACATGCATTCAGAGATCTATTTCCGATGATTACGTGGGCAATCGTAGTCTGTGGACTGATTTACCTTGCTCTACGCGGATGTATTTTTCGTATTCTAAATGTTTTTTGCCCGGATTTATCTCAGATTGAAATATTCGTACTTCCAACGCAGGTCATTTTGGTGAGTGAATATTCCACTGACAGTTTCGGCAAGAAAGAAGTGTTATTCCTGAAGGACAGCGTAGGAAACATATGATGGCCCCTAGAGGCACAGCTTTTGCAGCGGCGTCAGTAGTCGTGGTATCGGATCAAAGCTCATGGCAGTGTTTGAAAGGCCCTGATTCTGTCGCAAGTCGGCACGCGCCTTCAATTTCGGTCCACTGCAAGACATTTGGTACATGTCAACTAGATAGATTAGGGGTGGTAGCGATATCAAAACCACTTGTGTCGCTGGGTAATGGGGCTCCGATTAACTTTTGCCATGGTGATGGTTGCAAAGCGCGAGCTCGGGAAGAGCGTCAGAGGAGTTATATTCGTATCACGGGGGGTGAATGCAAAGAAGGAGATGGAGGTGAGAAAGACAGGTCTTATTTGATCGGGTCTTGCGTACTAATATGAAAACCTCATTTATCTGTGCTCTTTGTTGGCTGATGCTGGCTGGTGCCACATAAGACTCCCTCCCCATGCCTTGGAAAAAGTGATCATCAGGGCAGAATTGCAGCAGATGACCGCCATTGTCGGTTTGTTGGTATAGTATTCTGGAAATACCTCCAGGACGCCCTTCTGATTGCCTCAGCCTCACCAAGTGAGGTCTGACATCAGTCACCTGCCATCACGACTACTAGCAAAGTTGATGGCTCCTCATGAAAGTCATCATTTGCATCATCCCAGCCGCAGTCATTGTGCACGTGGGTGGAGATTTTGAGTGGCTATCGGTTAATCTCATGGTCCTGCCTAGTCCTGAAAAATCCATTCATCCCATTAGCACACGGATAGCTTTTGACTGATATCTAGTCGAAAGGTGCACTTTCTGCTCTACGGCTCAGTGCCATACCCTCACAGGCGAGCCCACGAAAGCCAGCCATTGGGTCTCCGGATACTCTTAAGGTGAACTTTGGGGACTCGTTACTATGGCTAAGTGAGATCGATTTGACAACTGCACTCGGCTCCTGCATACATGTCTCAGAGACACAGCACGCAACCATGGTTACAGACTTCAGAGTTCTGATAAGCGATGTTTGCTGTCCGATTTCACGTACAGTTGGCATGTTGAAAGGTCCTAAATGAAATAGATAGCAGGGTCTTAGTAGGCTAGGAATGAGGTTTCGATGGCTTTGACCGGCGGTAATTGCAATTTCCGTACACACAGGGGGGGCGGCATCAGCGTGGCTCTGCTGGCCATCCGAGGGAAACACCTTACTTCTCTCACGCCCTGTCCAAACAGCAGCAGTACGATTTCGCCCTCGGCCCCCCATCGCAGCGTAGTGGTCTACACCATAACGGTAACCGCTTTTCATGTTACCGCTATCCAGCAGACCTCTCCGGCATGGTGGGACCTTGAGGAGGCGATCGTTCCATCAGCGTAGCTCGCTGAGCCATTGGGATGTGCAGGCCTGACCACCCCGTAAAGGTGGCAGCTGTCGGTAGGGCACAACTGGTTGAGTCACTGGGACATATGAATTCGGAGCACCTTGCCAGTCTGCAAGAATAATACTGCATTTGGAAAGGGGTCTTTTTATTCCATGTTAACATATTGGTAGGCCGGTAGGGCTGGCAATGTTGATTACCCCTAAGGTCGCAATGCAAAGATGTTCCGTCTGTTTCGACTGTTTGCAGGTAGAAATGCAGTCATTTTCCTAGCCCCTAGAACAAAAATTTCGGAAAGGATGTGAAGAGCCTTTGGAAACTTATGTGACAAGATCATGCATGCAACATGCCAGCCTATACCATTCGCAGCCTGCAGACGTGCAAAGCCACCCGAAGCAATAAGCAACTCTGTTCGCAGGCCATTCAGGTAAGAAGGGCACTACGGGGTCAAAATGAGAAGGAATTGTAACAAACACGCACGGACTAACTAGGTAGACAAGAGGCAAACGAACGAAGTAATTGGGGGTAGATAGACGCCAAAATCTGGTTAGGCTCTCGAAATACTTGTTTCTAAAGTAAAAATCCTGTCCCGCTCTGCCATACTGTCTCAACAGACCACACCAGAAGTCTCGATTTGTGGACCCTAGTAAGCTGACTACTATAGACACAGAGGTTCAGATTCTATATGCGATCAATACTTGTGCTTCTTCACGTCACTGACTGCCCCACATGTGTAAGAATGTTCCATCAACGATGTAGGAACATCAGTCTTAAACCTAAGGCGCGAGATACTACAGTGCAAGTTGCTGTTACGAAAAAAAGCACTGACTTAGGAATCGATTAAAGTGGTTTCAGATAGTTGTCGACAGAATAGAAGCTTTCACTTGACTGGCTTCCATGTCTAGGATTAGTGTACTATTAGTTTCTATGTCTGAGGACCTAGATGTAAAATCAAAGAATATGCAAAAGAAAGCAGACCCACACAATGACTTCAAGTGGATATCAGGTTTGTGTTGATGGGATTCCAATAATTCGGCCTGAACAAACCCTAAGGAGAGGGTACTCCAGGCCCTAGGAACTCTTAGGGAGTAGGCGTTATGCCCGACTTCACACTACTTCCAAGGTCTGGCTTCTGAGCATTCCCTCTAAGGTTCGTATTGGAGTTTAGCCGGAGCGAATGACGAAGTGGGTGACGAGGAGGATTTAAAGTGTCGCATATCGTCGTCAAGTCCAATTTTGGTTGTCCATATTCCAAGGAACATAGATCGGGTGCCGCCATGCGTCTATCGTGCGGCCCAGGGCTTGTTCCATGAAATGGTTTAGTGCAGTGCTTCTGAATACATCTAAAATGGTTCTCATCCTTTTGAAGGGAAGGGTGAAAAACCATAGTCCCAGGTCTCGTGTAGAGCTCCATTAAAGATTTGATAGAAGTTACTGTGATCGAACTGTTCAAAGGCTCCTGGCAGAGTTGCAAGTGCCAGATTTGCACAGAACGCATTTTGACCACGGTTAGCGTAGGATCCAAGACCATGATGGACTAAGATGTCAACATTCTTATCTGCCAAAAATGCCTTCAACCCTATACTGTTGAGTTTTAATACATGACATGCATCACCATGCATATGTAACAACTTAGAACTGAAGGCTAGTCCATTAAAATCTGCCTAATGTCAACGTCAGATCGAACCACCTTACAGAGTGAGCTTATAATTCTCATCTGTGATTTCTCTCTGTAGCTTCAAATCACTAGTGGTGAGAAGAAATTTATAGGATACCCACAAATGCAAGGCATTTATGCAAGTTGGGAATATGAGAGGCCCCAAAACCGAACGCTGTTAGACTCCACTATGGTATCTCGTTTCTTCGGATATATCAGGGTCCACCTGGACCCTAAAGGAGCGACCACCCAAACAAAGTTTCCCAACAGTAATGCACAGCTATTCTTAGCATGATCTACCGCACTACAACTGACAAATTTGTCCAAGAGTGGGTGTATCAGTGGTTGGACCAGAAACAGACACCATCTCATGATCAGAGATTTCAACGCACCCAACCTGAACTCCGTTCAAATGATAACAATTGCTTTATTCCAACCAATATGTATGATACAATATGGGATGTCCAGTATATAATCTGTCAACCAAGTCACTCCTAGAACAATATTTTCAGACGAAATGGATATTTCATCTTAATGGTGTTATTGATAACATCTTTCAAGGAAATAGTGTGAAACGGTCAGCTGATTTTTGATTAGTGTCCGGTCCACAACGAAGAATCAGTAGAAGTGCGAGCGTAAATTTAGTGGTGTCAGTTCATTCAGCCAGTACAATGGCCTGCAGCTCAGGCAAAGTATCGGGGGATAAAAATATGATGTGCTTTTGCGACCTGAAATGTCTACTTCCAGACAACGTGACATTACCCGTCCGTTTTGTTATCGACCCAAGAAACGGCGGGTTGAAACCATTTTTAAAGTATCTAAGAGTACACCACACGTTCAAAGGATGTGTTAAAATCAAGCATTTCGCCTCTTTTGTGTCGTAGTGATATTGCACAATCTACGTGTTCTTTCCGGAGTCACTTGGACCAGCTTGCTCTCACGCCGACGATTTTCAACTTCTGGATGTCTTTTGGAATCCTTAGTTCCTATTTGGTGTCAGAATCCTTGAAATTCTCACTGTGGCTATTTCATAACCACGGATCAGCCTGTTTGTCGTTTTCTGTCGGGTTGATTTAGGCAGCTTTTGACGACAGATGTTCTTGTGTATCATCCTACACCTCTTACTTTTAAGGCAATTTAAAACCTCAGGATCACAAAGTTATCACCGAGGGTAACAGACATTTTCGCACCAGGCAGGCTCTTTTTTGACGGATTGCATACTGCTTCTTAACTGCTATTCCCCTGGAATTACTGAACTCAGTGAATCTGTAAACGTGCTTTGGCATCAGTTCCGATTACCTCCTATTTAACGAATCCTTAGGTATAGCTACCTCAATCGTTTGTTTATCTGGCCTGGATGTGGACTGTGTAGATCACATGTACCTGACCGAGACCGAAAGCTGACTGCTTTTCTTACGATTAACGAGTGACTAGTCTGTAGTTGAAGTGGCCTTCCTTGGTGGAATTGCCACGTCACTTGATGCATCGCTAGATATGAGTAAATTGTTGGGGGACTTACGAAAGGAAAAGCAGTGGTTTTTCTCAACCTCTCTACTTCATCAAACATACTGTCCTTCTGTCTCAGTCTGGTGGTCTTCGAAATTCTTCCTTCCTCTGACTACCAGCAACCTGAGATTACTGTTCATCATGCGTCGTTTTCGGTTTCTCATAGGCTTTCTTTCATCCGGCCAACAACCTTCTCCGGACCGCCGGTAGCGGGTTGACGAAATCTCCAAAGCAATCTTGGACTTACTATCAGGACAGCAAACAAATCTACTTGGACCCGTGTTGTGTTTATTTTATCCAGGCCATTTATTTGCATGTCTCGTGATACCAGCCATTCCGCTGCACATCACCATATGCAGGAAGTCGACGGCCTTCTCTGGCCTTTATATTCCTCTCGTTGATCATTGGTTATGAAAATATAATCCATAAAATAGAATGCAAACTTCGGAAACTGATAAACAACAACGAAATTCACAATACCGCGTGGTTGATTGAGCAGGCGTAACTCTAACCTTCAAACGAAAATGAAAGTCGTTTAAACCACCGCAAAGAATTTAAACTTGGACCCAAATACCTGAAAACGTTTTTGGCCAGGATGGACTCCATCTATCTGCTGCAATATACGCCGGAGCCCAAATGATGAAGCTTGATGGAATCGGACGCATGATGGAATCGCGCGGTTCTTAAGAGTTTGGGCGATAAAAGTTATCAGTCATCTAAGAGTAACCAGTACCTTGATCAGTGATGGATGTAAAATATTGTTTCCTGTAAAATACTCAAGGAAATTGAAAGTCTACATCAGTTTTCATACATATCTCGAGATTTATCGCCGAACGTGACTCTTGTAATTACTTCAACCCGGTGTTATGTGCTTTAAGTGACCCTTTATACGATTAGTCACGATGAAGTAGTCTCCAGTATGTCGATGTGCGGATTTCTGGCTGCTAATGTGGGAATGCACTTGGCTACCATTTGTTCACCCATGCAACAGACAGTGAGCCGAGATTAGAATGTGCCGGCTGACGTCACTACGTCATCTTATTGATATTTTGAGCATCAATCTTCTCGTCTATTGATTCTTGGTTATTCAACCGGTCTAGCCTGGGAAACGGGTTTTATATTGCACAAATCCGCATTGATTTCACTGTATATGTTGGGGTTTTTAGGTGCACAAATGCTGTGGCTGTAAAGATGGCTAAGCCTTCTTCTTCATATTGCTCTATGAACCATCTGGACCATATAAGCGTGGGCTGACCTAGAACTAACTTACTCATAACTTGCCATTAATTCTACACTTTTCCTTATCTCTTCCCTTGCCCCGAGCCGCAACTAAGGAAACAGTCGGTCCACTACTCTCAAACAAACAGGCTAATTCAGTTGAAGTCTGCTGTATTTCAACACACATCGTCTCAAACTGTTTGAATTTCCTGGTTTGTAGATTCCGAGCAGTTGGTTGTCGTGCAAAAAACAAAATCGTTGACTTTTTAACCCTGGAGGTTTTTTTTGTACCCCATGCTTAAAACTGTGAAATAAGTACTACACAACATCTGAGGAACATTCTTTGGAGATTGTGTTTAAATACCTTAATGTGAAGTTGCTCACGAACGGCGCGTTAATCTCTCTTTGCGTTCTGGAAGATGTTTGATGTAACGGTTAAGACTCTTGATGGTAGAGACTCGTTATTTCATATAGAAAATGAGGTAATTTGATGTTTGTTGTCTGACTTTTATAAAGAACATGACTGTGGAAAGTTTCAAGAGCAACATTGAGGAAAAATTGGTATGTCTATTTTGTAAACTACTAATTAGTCGGTAGAATATTGCAGCAGACCAGCAACGCTTGATTTTTCAAGGAAGGGTTTTGAACAATGAACAAACCTTAGCGGAATGTGGTACGTTTTCATCGGTTGTAGGTGTGGATATCGTTGACCATATCAGTGTTTTTGTTTGGTTTTAATAACCGTTTTGTCCTTCAGATTCGTAACAAAACAATGTGGAATTATCTCAGACAAACAGTACAAACCAAGCGCTGGTTGTATCTTGGCACGAAGATTGCAACAAATTTGTATTTTCCTAAATTGGTTAAATTGAGTAGTTATTCAACAACGTATAGGTTATTGAATAGCCACTCAATTCGACGAAGAAGGCGACTTCCAGTGCTAACTTCAGAATAGTCCCGAATGGTATTTAAAACCTATGTTAAACCGCACCCAGAGGTACTCAACACGATAGGTCCCTGCCCCTCTCCACGCACCCCCCCCGTACACCTAAAAAGAGATGCAAATACGGAGAAGAGCGACAAGTTTTGTTGCCGTACTAACAGTCAAAACAAGCGCAACGCCTCAGAAAACTCAGTCCGTGCACATGAAGCTTTGGAAGAAAAGGTAACCTGATAACAGCCCACATGGTCGTTCACCAAGTAGACCACCCGAATCGGTCAACGTTATCGGTCCAAAACCGACAGTCCCTTGGGAAGCCCACTCGCAAACGCCATCACAGGGCAAAGACAAGAGTAAAATCTTACTTCTGACACAGAATATATGCCTTATGAAACTCTACCGAAGGAATTGGCCACAGCTACACTACTCGACTCCTTCAAACTACTACTGGATAAGTACATGAGCGCAAATGGCTTACTACGAATATTTGTCGGTAGCAGCTAAAGATATGCTTATCCATCCCTGTATTTCCCAACGCATCTTCTCTTATTATTGCCAGTAACACATCTTTTCATAAGTACTTTCCACTCTTTTTCTCATCGCCACACCCTATTAACCATTACTTGCAGGTGCTTACAAAAACAGGAATTGCAAAGCGTTAATTCGTCTTATCGCCAGTTCCGTTACCTCCCCGAACAAACCAAGCTACAGTTTACAGATAGACACTCTACCTCAGCAACCACCGAAGGAGTACAACCAAACAAAAAGAACCAAGCCTCAAGACCTAAAAGGGGCAGCTAAAAGACTACAGGTGTCCTGTACTCACACTATTGATGCTGGCTGTTGTTGTTGGGAATGTCATTGACCGTATCAGTGTTTTTGTTTGGTTTTAATAACCGTTTTATCCTTCAGATTCGTAACAAAAGTGTGGAATCATCCCAGACTAACAGTACAGACCAAACGCAGGTTGTGTCTTTGTACGAAGGTTGCAACGAATTTGTATTTTCTAAACTGGTTAAATTGAGTAGTTATTCAACAACTTATAGGTTATTGAATAGCCACTCAATTCGGCGAGAGCATAATCGACCTTTCAAACTAATCAGGTTGTAGCCGGATTAACAAGAAAGTTTGTCGAGATGACAATGACGTCATTGATGGTTGCGTATTAATAAGTGGCATTTTAAGCGACTGCTGAAATAAACGCAGGTTTCCATCTAGAATAAAATTTAGTTTCTTAATGGGAAAACCCCCTTTTTGTATAACAAGCAGTTATTGAAATGGCCCTTTAAATCACTAAATTTCCTGGGAAACTTGATTCTTCTGTTATTACGTTGTTAATGTTACAATTTGTTTAGACTTGTCATGAATTAACGGACTGAAATTATATACATCCACAAGTTTTTAATGAGAACTTTCTTGCTAAAATCCTGTTGTCAAGTTGAGGAAACTCATTAACAAAGGCTTTGTTTGCGATTTTAGGAATACGTCGCCACCATCTTACTTTTAGAATCTATGAGCCTCTGGAAATCAGTTAGTGAGAGGTAATTAGCTATATTGCCCTATTAGTAGTCGCCGGAATTTCTAGCTTGAATTGAATTTGAAGTCGTCATTCAGGTGACATTTGACGAGTTTTACTAAGCAGTTTTATCATAAGAAGGTATCTGTCGTTTTGTCGGAATCTGAAAATCTGTTTATTAACTGGTTGGTTTTACATCTTCAATTATCAGGTGTACAGGGGAAAGTAGTACATTTAGTTGCCAGGCCTCCTCCGAGTACTAGAGAACAACAACCTTCTGATGCTCCAGCAATTGATTCAACTGTCAACATGAGTGGTTCGAGTTTGGGTGGATTCACTTTTGGAGGTATAAGCATGCAACAGGCGATACAAGACATCACTTCTGGTATACTGAATGGTGTAAGCGAACTGAGTAGATCTGCCAAGTAAGTGATTGTTTATATCACTTGTTTGAGGTTTACTATTAACATGTACTTACTTGCTTTAACCTTCTTTATAGATGGATACTCATTGTGATCACACCAATGTAATGACATTCATGTTAAACATTCTGTTGACACCAAGTTACTTCTCATGTTATGTTGCGTGTTTAAAATGCGCTGAACTACAATACATACCACTTGTTGAGAAACATTTTTCTTCGATGGTACTACACGATCTGGTAGGTCAGCCGTCATGCTTATTATGTACTTCTGCTATAACACGCGTTGAAATATTGGGAGTTAGAAAGTAAATTAAACCCGTGTCACCCGTTGTTGCGTTTAGCAAGATTACCACTGAGCTGTTTGCACTTCTGTTGACCTGTAGGACTGGGTTAGATACACTGGTCAGTCACTGGAGGGTAATCAATTTCATTTTTTCTAGTCCTGAGTGCTGAGTGAATTCTGTCAATCAGTTTATAGTGTGGCCACCAAGCTAGAAGGCTCACCATCAACCATCACCCATGGCAAGAGAACAAAAAAAGGTTGCTCTCCAGTGATTCATGAGTGAATTTTCACGTGCATTATGACATTACTAATCTTCACATAACTTGGTGCTACCTCCACTATGGAGTGAAGGGAGGCAACTGTTGTTTGCACACCCTTCAGCAGAGCAATAGGAAAGGTTGGTAGTTGTCCTAACAAGTGGAGACAAGCACATCCGACTGAGCATAATGAGGAACGAAATTAGCTGAAAATGTAGACAAAAGAGCACACATGGAGCTCTGGCTCATTGCTTTAGGGAAATAACTATCAACTAGTGGGTCATGGGCTCAAGCTCCGCCCCACCTACCGAGGTTTTGGCAGCCAGGTAGTATCAATAGACCTCACAGAATAGGTGTGACTCACTGCCTACTGCACAAGATGGCTGACTACGTCTCTTTCGTTCGTTGCCGATGATCGCTATCAGTGACCCAGAGAGCGATCAAGGGTAATAAGCAGTATTAAACAATCCATTCGAATTGTTAGTTCAAAAATTGTATTTTTAGTGGACTTATTATCAGAAAATTTGGATTACTCATTTGCTCTAAAGAACAGTTGAAACTGTGAACGGAATACTTTGAGAATCAGTTAAACTGGATTATAGTTTCTCTTCATTTTCCCTCTATCCAGTCACAAAGAAAGTAAGACATTGGCATTGCACCTCTAAGAGAAGATTGCAAGTAGATGGAATTGAGAAAGGACCATGTCACTGACTGTCTGGTACCAGAAGTATTTAAAAACAGTGATTCAAAATGGTTACGATGTTCTGTGTGCTAGAAAAACGAAAACTCGTAATAACCCAGGTATTAGCCTAACCGGAATGGTTTCTGAGGAATTAGGACTCATCCTCATCCAACACTTAACCGGACCTCATACGCAGCAAATTAAAGAAAATCAAACGAACTTCAAGTCTGACTATGATCATATCTATCAAGTTTTCACTCGACATATCCTGAAACACTCGTACATACACAGTATACTAGCTTTATTGCTTGACATAAAAACGGTGTTTGACTTCCGGTAATGTGTTTCATCAAAAGGGATCTCTGGTAACGACATAGCTTTAATAAGGTTTCTTACGTAAAGACATTCCAGTCTACAGTTAGACAGACAGACAAAATCGACATGGAAACTGACACACAAGTGCATCAGTTCAAGCCGCTACACCTCATAGCTGCTTGCAACGAACAAGTGGATAGCGAAAGACTGACATCAAAGTAAAAAGAGATGTATGGGAGGAGAAAGAATTTAAAAATGAAGGTTGCTGAGAGCATTCAAGCTTCAGACGACTCCAGAGAGTGAATACATCTGCGTCATTGTAACAGATTTTTAGCGATGTCATCAAGTCTCTAACTACTGATTCCCATCATCTCAACGACCCCAACCAGGCAGTCTGCACCTCCCTACATGACCAAGAACAAGAGTCAGAGATTTCATGGCTTGTGCCACGTCTTAGTCTGGCTACACTGAACCCTTTCTCAACCTAATCCAACTTTTGTTAACACTGCACGTTGAGGTAGGCAATGGATCGGCATGTGCAACACACCTCCAATCCACTTTAGTTACTGAATGTCATCGCCCTCATCGATTGACTTATTTTCTTTATCTAGTATCTTTCGCCTGACCTCGAAATTGCATACATATTGACTCCGCTATATGCAAGCAATACTACGAAAACACCTATAGACAAAAACCTGTAATCGCTTCGTATCTTATTTCAAAGACCATGTCTCAGCCTTATAGCAGGACAGAACGGACTGCAGCGCAGTATACTCATCCTTTGATAGGTAGTCAAATATCTCGCCGGTTGGCGCCATAGATGATGCAAATTAGCAAGTGCTTAGTGGACCGTCTGTTTCCGAGCTGGGATTTCGTCAGCAACCAGTCTATTCGGGCTGATGCAACTCCCCAAGTAAGTGAAATAGTTTGTAGTCAGCTTTCTTCTGAGCTATTCACATCAAGTGTTGTCTGTAACTCATATAAGCAGTCTCTGTTTTAATTATGCTCTATCACAGACATCTATGAAGTTCAAGCTTTCTTCTGACTACACAGAATGATCTCATACGAAATTGTTTATTTCACTTAGAGAATAGAGATGCCATATGCAATGAAAATGTCTACAGAATGCACACTCTTCTAGACGTGTCTGATATTTTAGATGCGAAACTTTACTTAGCACCTCTGGTTTGAAGTCGGAATTTTCTGTTTCCTCCAAGTACAATCCTTATCCACCGACTCCGTTGTGAACAACGAACCCTTGCTTCCATCCTTTTACTTTCATGAAAAATCGCGTCATCACCTTTTATAAACCGTGGAAGGAAACAAGTTAAGAACATATAATAAATAGATACCAGTCATGTAATGCGAACAAAGAATCGTAATAGCTCACACAACTTCTAAAATACCTATATGGCTTTAGAAAGCGTTTATGTAGATAATATAATCAGTTTGGAAATCCATCGATTATCATGTTTCGGATTTATTTCTTTAGAAGATGGTCGTCTAAACTTGTAAAAATGTCCCATCGATTAATTTGCAATGGCATCGTAAGTATGATACAGCTTATCAGTTTCATATTTTTTCAACATGCTTTCTGTGGAATACTATCTGATATCAAGTACATGATTTATTATGGGGGGTTTACCGGTCACAAATTGTCAGGAATGGCATACAGATAGCATTTTTTACAGGTGTGTCACTTGCATAAGTGCTCGACTTTTAAACAATAGGATTTGTGCTCGAATTCAATCCTACTTACTTCGATCTCTGCAACCTTTGTACGAATAAAAAATAATGGTAATGCATGTAGCGAGTTGAGTTGCATGAATTTACTTGGTTTACATTTTTTAGGGAGTATTATACTCTTTCTACTTACTAATCATTATGAGCCTTTCAGTGTATCACATCTTGGTAGCGTTATTGGGGTAAGGTAGGCATGCAAAATCTACAGTTTTAATGGTTACCTTTTTAAGTTGTGTTGCCAGGGAATTTGGATACTAATGGTATTTCGAAGCTCACCGTTGCAGTGTTCTCTAAATCCTTTTGTAGCATACCTCTCTCTAGTGATGCAGACCTCGTGGGTGATGCTCCGGACGAACATTCTGTGATATCTATGCGGGAAAATACTTTCAACAAATTACATCGTCAAGCCACTCGTCTGACACAAAAAATAGCTCAGATATCTTCATCTAAGGGTTCATGTAATTCTCATAACCGCAATGGAGGACCAGTGGATTCAGATTCAACTCCTTCCACGTCTAACTGCACCGATCTGCCTGCTATCCAGAAAAATACAGACTCTTGTAATGAAACAAAAGACCGTAAGTATTAAAATAATTTTGTTGATTGTGTTTGCACATTGAATATTTTCTTTGTCTCTTAATCATGCTCTTCAAGTGGTTTTCTATACATCTGGTTATGGACAAAATTGCTATGTTACCGACGCTGTTGTGAGGACAAATTGTCTGAATAAAAGTAGATGAGTCGTGGGTTTGAATTCGTGACAGTTAAGGTGAAAGTTGGGTGCCTAGACCACTAAACAGTAGTTCAACAAAGCTTTATGCTGCAGCATTGGATTAGTTGTTTATCCTCAGTTCAACACATGTTTATGTGAAGAAAAGATTTACGCATTTTCATAGAACGTTTGCAGTCAAGTTGACTATGTTCCCATCCGTATAGTAATTTCTTAGGCTTTTTTGTATACAAGTGGTAACATACTCTTCAGAAGAATATGATTACACCGAATTTGTGTGAATGAATCTCTAAAGTGGTTTCAAAAATAACTGTCGTTGACATTATGTTTGATTGATGTACCGAACGTAAATCATTACCATACTGGAGGAGAAAAATGTTTGACCGACAGAGCTATTAATTTTACTTGCTTATCTTCCTAGTTGTTTGTTGGTTAGCAAATGTAGTAGAAATTGTTGTGGGTAGTGTCTAACTCTTCCAGCTCTGTGTAAGTGTACAGTATTTCCTATAGATTAAAATAAAACAGGTTTGCTTATTTGAAGTGTTCGGTCATGAATACTCACGGTTACTAAGTAACTCCAACTAACAATAGGCAAGAGTTGAGTACGGTATTCAAAATTGACCAACTATTCAAATAATAGGTTTACATAATATTATGGCATCTATGTTATGAAGTAGGATCCTGTATATATCTTGATCAAACAAGTATTATGTACTCTGGAATCAACTCATAGATATTTTATTTACCTTCAAGTTTTTCATGTGGAAACATTCCACTTTTTGCCACAACAGTACTACTTTATGTCCGTTAAAAAGAATTTGTTTTTGCCAGTGACAGACTTTTGAGGTCTATAAAGAGGTTACTAAAAATAGGTCAATTTTCATATCTTCTGTGCTTATTCCCACCTCTCTTTCCCTTCGTTTGTTGATACATACAAAAATAAAGTCAACAGTACAGTTAAACTTTCTTGGTTTACCTGCTTTTCTTCGACAATATTTACCAGTGCGTAATGATGTAAGTTACATCAGCACTAATGAATCATATCTTTTCATTTTTGACAGCATGCAAACAGAAAGGATCATCACCTATGATGGTGGACACTGAGGAAAATGATAAACTTTTATCAGAAGAGAACGAAAATCGTGATAACGACGCCAATAAACCAAAGACTGAGCAAGGAAATATCGCAACAACTGAAGGTGATTCCTCAAATCCTACATCTCAACATTCTTTGGCTCTATTAGCAGACATGCTAAGTAGATATCGCCAACTATGGCATTCAATAGAACCTTACTTAGATCAGTGGGGAAAAATGTTGATTGATGAAGGCAAAACTGAAGTGAGTGGATTTGAAGACTATTCTGCTGCTGAAGATCACTGCATTCTCAAAAATGATGCGGACAAGTCAACACCGGAAAATATTCAAGCTGGGTGTAGTTCAGACCAGGCAGTGTCGAAATGGCATCCACGGGTAATTTTGATTTTAATCTTATGTACAGTTCTTTTTTACGTTACATTTTGGATTGCAAATCTTTTCACGGGTCACAGTTTTCTCATGACCTTATCAGCATTGTATTTCTCAGTATATCCTATTACCAGTAGTTCTGGTATCAAACCTAATGCTTTATTGTTATATCTCACTCATTATTAAATAGGAAACTGAATGCATTTTTAGATTACAAATAATGAGAAACTTTTACTACAGAGTGAATTTAGAAACTTTTTAAAGTTAATTAACTGCAGTTTAGGCTGAAAGTTGTTGAACTCTTATTAAAAGGTACTTGGATTTCTGTCATTTTAGGTTAGTACATATCATGGTTTCAACATACTATATTGAAATAACTAATTTCTAGTTAGATCTGAGAAAATACAGTCTTGTTTTTTCATGTATAAGGCGAGAAATATCTTGCGCTTCATACTTCTAGACCACGTTCAGTTTTGAGAGTGTAATGAAAAGAGATCTATATGACGTCACTCTGCAGCGAAGTCGGTTCAAAAATCTATTAGTGTTTATGTATCTGAACTAACTTTGGCTGCAATTTTCGTGAATGGATTCTGTTGGATCTACATTTCGGTTAGTGAAAACCTCCCTTGTTAGTACTGTATCTTTGTGCTATGCATCGATGTTCACTTCCGACATTTCATCTTGTAAGCGAACTGGTTTTGTTGTAAGCCAGTTTTTTCCTATGCCTTTTTTTATTATTATGCGCCATATGTTTGTTTCTCTTTTTTATTTCCCAGCTATTTTCTCAAATAAGCCGTCTTTTGCACTTGAATGCGCATATGCTTCACTTGATATCAGATTTCTATGTAATAACTGTAACGGAACCTCATGCACAACAAATCGTCAGTAACACTTCAGCTTCTCAGCCAGTTAGCTCTGAACTTAAATCATCAACCGATGAATCTCAGAAATGTGATGGTGACGAGATTAATCTAACGGACTCCACAACTCATATCACACAGACAGAAACAAGGCCTACTGCACGATATTCCCGTGTTTTGACTGTTCCTGAGACTGATACGCGCAGAATACGTGCGCAAATCAGCGTAGAACCACCTGATCTTACTATTTTGGCAACCGCTGCGGATGAACAAAGAACGCGTGCAGTTAGGACTGAACATCCTACAAACAACTCTCTCTCCTCTACACGGTAATTCATTTGTGGTTTTTTAGGCTGTCATTGATAACTTTGATTTTGCAATTCTTTCAAATAAGTCCTTTTGCACCTTAACACTGACTACAGAATCGTGTTATGTTCTCTGAGTTGGATGGTCTAATCGTAAACCTGTCGTTGCTTTTGTAGATAACATCAGCGGTGATACCACCAACATAATGTAAACAGATTCTCGGTCATCTCAAACTTATGCATGTTTCAGAAATGTTGTGTGAAAACTAAATACAGCAACTTTGAACAGATAAACTGACTCACCACTCATCAGGTGTGATTTATGAAGGTGGTGAAAGTACCGTGCAGTTTTTGTACTCAGAGTAGATTGAAATTTATTTCAGCTCAATTACCACTACTGGAAGTATCAGTACCTGGTTACTTTAGATATAAACTTAAATGAGCCTTACATTTTTACTAAATCGTTAAATATGCCGTCTTTGTTTTTCTACTAGTTTCGTTACTTTCTGAAAACCTTCGATTTCAAGCGTCTAAGTGTCAAATTCACCTAACTTTCTCGAGGAAGTTCTTCAATTTTGTTGATTTACTGCATTTGTTTTAAAATTGCAAGTCATGTAACAAAAGTACTCTTCTTATTTCAAACGTAATATATTTAGTCTCTTTTTGACATTTTAGCATTCGAAGTCGATCAGCGTCGAACGTAAATCGTATTAATAATCGTCAGGCTGAAGGTGGTAAGTTTAAGTATCTTATTTTGAATATAATTGTGAAATCTTAGATTTTCTCTTAGATTTAAGATTAATTTCATATTCACTAGTCATCATTTCTGTATTTGCTTAAGGGAATTAGTGCAGTCTGTGTGTAAAGGTACTCGAGTTTATATGAAGTCGTTGATTACAATCCGAATCCTATAAGACCTGGAATACTTCTCAGTTAGGTACATTTCTTTATCACAAAATGCTTTAACCTTCAGAAGAGGTTTATTGAAGAAATGATTTCAAAAGATATTACTCTCTGATCATACTTGTGTAAAGTTTTCCTCTGAATCCATTTTCCTGCATGATGTTTCACAAACTGTGAAAGCTGTTAAAAATTTTCAGCTGCAGTTATTGTGCTGCAACGTATACACAATCCATCTTACTCTCTGTGATGACCGCATTCGGTAGACTTGCTTTTTTTCACATAGTTAATGATTAGTTTGTTTATATATTCAAATAATGTACTTCACACTAGTGGTTTGTCCAAATAAGCTATGATAGGTTACTTTAGCGGTACCTTCATCTTGTGATTCACAATTCTTGTCCACCGTCTGCTTTATCAAACCACCAAGTTGATTAATTCAGCCACACTGAAGGTATTAATGCCATTACTGCACAAGTTATGGATCACTTGTTTGTTTCTTCATTCGCAGAATATATTGTTTACTTTTCGATTTTCAAATGTATTTTACATCACTTATTAGTTTTACTTGATCCATCAGTTTTCCCATATCCTTTATTTTGGCCTGCTTTTTTCGATGACAGCAAGTTTCTGTCAAAATATTTATGCCATTATTCAACTGATATCTTAATATTTTTTAGCTCCTGCTGTCACAAGTTCTTTAGGCACACCTAATTCTGCAGTGACAACTACTTCTCTGGGTAATGGACGTACTGCTATTATTCATCGATTTGACATTCCAATAATATCTGTGAATACATTCAGTCTCCCAGCTGCCCCATTTTTAACATCACTTTCTTCTGGAATTTCAACACACCCATCTCCTGGTTCAACGTCAGTATCTTCTACAGCGCGAACTGGAACTAATACCACTAATTCACTACCGTCTACTCATACTAACGTTAATACGGTTCCTCGCCCGTCGCTGCCTCCACTTTCGATGATTGATTCAATCGACCCATTCCTAGCGTGCAACTCCAGACACTTTTCTCATGAAGTTTCCACGATGCGTGACTTACTTGGGCCGCCACCACCTCTTACACCAATATGTAACATCACTGCTCCACGTAGTGTTAACACTGAACGACATAATCATATACGAACACCTTTTAATCCTACTGGCCGTAACAATCATCCACAACCTACTTTATCCCCTCAAGTCCCGTTATCCTCCGATGCATCTATGCCAGTAAGTCGCTAGTTACCATTGTCGATTGAAAGTCTTTTTGATATTAATGAGATGATTTGTGGGTTGTTGAAACGCGGTAGAAAAAAAGACCATTTTCTGCCTGTAGGCTTACCTCAGATTTTTAGTGGGTTTGGTTCCAGAAAAACACATCCTGGCTTTCATTACTAGGCAAACATGGTAAGCAGTGCAGTCGCGCCGAATGACAGCTGAATAGCATTCATCAGTTTTTTTCATTGTCATTCGGACAGTTTGGCGAAACGTGACATGTCACCTTTCGTTTTAATCATAGTTCGGAAGCAAAAACGTCTATGCTTACTAGTTTCGCTTTTTTTTAAACAAAACGTTTTAGTCATTCGTATGTGTTAGGGGTGCCTATGTTCCTCACATTCCATACTTACAGTTTGGGTATGTTTAAACTGTTTTACTTCGCACTCTTTCCCGCGCTTGGGTCATATTTCGTATGACCCGCTGGTACTCTGATTGGCTCTTGCCTCATTAAATGTACTAATTATTCCTCGCCTTTCAAGGTTACTGTAAACTATATAAATAGGGTCAGTTTTCATCAATAAACGTTTTCAGTTTGGGATACTATAAACCTAACTAATTTCCAGTCTTTTACGAATCACTCGGGTTGAACCGTCTCAACCCCTGGCCATCAATCATTAAGTATTATCGTTCGTACTCACAACTCCGCATCGTAGCAGTATGGTTTTTCATTACACACACTTTTCGAATAAGGAACGCAATCGTCACGTACAGATTGTACCGGCCTATGAACTGTATCTGTTGTGCGGGAGTTAATGTCCACGTTCTAGTAGGTGTAGCAAGGCTCGAAACTATTATCTTGTGATTGGAAGTTGAGTGCACCAACTAATGAACCATATCCCCAAAGGTAATAGCACCTTTTCAATCCTTTTCCCAGTTTGAAGGTCAACATTACGATGTGGTAATCATTTATGTCTTTTGCACAGAAATTGTTACAATCTGACTCCTGAACTGCTGTAGCTGTGTCTCAACAAGAGGATTGTGTTAGGTTGGGTCCCAGTATTCTCAAAAAATGAATGAGTCAAGGGATACTGGATAGTATAATAAAATCTAGAAAGATTCGTTTTCCATTCACTACGCTCTTCAACATGATGGTCAACAGAAATATTTTTCAAGGTATGAATAAAAAAGGCATATTTCTAACGGGATATTCCTGAAAATTACTCTTCATTAACTTCAGCTAGATATTTTGAGTTTTTATTTGAAGTTCTACAATTTATTTTTATCCACTTCATTCATCACTTTTCAATGGTGTTGTAGACGAACATACCAAGTAATAATCCATCTATAACAACTTCTGCAGCTACAGAAAACAGAACACCACCTGGATTGTTCTCCCTCAGTTCAGGAATTAATTTGTCACAACAACTACTATCTCTTGTTTCTGCTGCTACCAATGCTGCTGTCTCAGCTGTAAATAATGATACTCTCAATTCTGGTTCGTCACCTTTCAGTTTATTTGTTTCGTCATCACCTATACAATTTAGTGTAAATCCGTCAAATCCGGTAATGGCCACCACAACAACCACATCTGCAACGTTAAATACTACTTCTGGAATTGCTAACCAGGAGATCAATTCACCTGCTCGAACAACTATGACAAATACATCAACAACACCAGCTTCTTCAAGTAAGATCTTTCTCTGCATGTTGCTTTCTCAACACTTCATAATTTGCAATGTTAATGTCCAAATGATATTTCACTATTTAAAAATTAATGCAGATGTCAACAAATAGGTGAAAGTCTTTTAATATCGAAGTCGTTTGCACATGGTATATTGTATTTCTTTGAGTTACAGAAAATAAACTAGTTATACGTATATGTTTCATCGCTTAAAAAAGCAGTTACCTAGCTTACTGTCAGCAATAATTGACCTTTATATAAACTATGATCAAGACTGATCGAATAGTATCGCGAATGTTGGGCACTGAATAAAAAGTTAACACGAGATATAGTTTGCATTTGTGTAAGCCACAACATGTTTGGAATTAAATAATTCCAACGTTTCTCACGGAAGTCTAATTCGATCTTTTTCAAGGAAATACCCAGTTTTAAAATACCAAGGATACGTAAAAATGAATTCCAAGACGTGTATTTAACCTCCTTGGCCAGTCTATTTGAAGCGATGGGTACGGACAAACCTAGCGTAATAACAGTTTCTAAAGGAACTTGGGTTTTCGGTGAACAGAAACTCTGACTGATAGATAAGTTAGGTTGTTACACAACCTGGATTTTCACAAAATGATGTTAACGTATTAGTTACATATCTGATTAGCAATCATATTTTAGAAAGACAGTGACTATATGAAGAGAACTGGCCAAGGAGATTAAGTACACGTCTTGGGATTGATTTATAAAATCCTCCATATTTTAATTTTGATTATTTCCCTAAAGAAGCCCGAACCAGACTGCCGTGCGGAACATTGGAATTATTCGATTTCCAACGCGCTTTAACTTACACAAATACAAACTATATCTAGTGTCAATAATTAACCCTGTCCTAGTGTAGTTATTATACAGTGGTGCTCTAACGTCATTGGAAATAATTATTATGAGAAATAAGTTTTGATTTTGGGTCGGGATTTATTATCATGGACTGACATCAGTTGAAGAGACTTTGGAAACCTAGGAGCACTAGACAGCTGTTTCATCCTAGTACGGGACTCCTTAGCAGGACGCATCCATCACCTTGTCCCACCAGGGATCGAACTCAGGACCTACAGGTTCCGCGGCCAGCACGCTACCATCGACCCACTGGGTTGAAATCCAATGGTCGATATTTCCTACTTCTGTCAGTTAACGATTTAGCGTGACCTACATCCAATGTCGTCGTTGAGTAACCGTCTTCATGTTCGACTTGACCCCACAGGTCACGACTTCTCATTGGAGCTTCGGGAATCATCTTTCGAAGCTATTCACCAATGAGCGCTAAGTTAATTATATCCGGAGGTTTGTGGAGATTTGTTAATTGATCTTAGATTGGAATTCATCATCATCATCATGGACTAAAAACGGTTAAAGGAACATTGGAAACCTGGGATCACTAGACAGCTGTTTCGCCCTAGTATGGGACTCCTCGGTGGTCCCAGGTTTCCAATGTTCCTCCGGCTGATGTCAGTCCATGATGATGAGTTCCAATTTAAAATCAACTATTAAATCTCCTCAAACCCCCAGATAGAAATAAGTTTTGAATCTGCATTTCATTCAATCGGTTTTCTCGTTCATTTGGTGATGAGTTCAGCTACGCACGTGTTGCCTGCAATCGAGAATATACGTATTTGTTCAACGAAGTATAAAATAGTGATAAATCTGAGTAATTTCCATGATTCGTGTCTTTTGTCGGGATACATAATCAGTGAGATACAAAAAAACTAATATGTGCCTTGAGGGTGAATTCATAGAACATTCAATGTTTGCCAAGCGTAAATTAAACGTAAAGTGAATGAGTAAAGGAGCAAATGGAAAACTATATTCCTCCAACCAGTGGTTACGTAGCTAATCAGAAACAAACTATTTCATGGTATATATCACCCAACTTATAATTATGGTAATAGCAATAATAATTACATCCAGTTGGTTGTGGCTAGCAGAGGAGTCCAGGACACACGTCTCGTCCTACTTGGGACTCGTCAGCTGGATGTTCCTGCACCCCAACGAGTTATTTTGTCCCCACCGAGACTCAAACCTCGTACCCATCGCTTTAAACGCCAAGGCGTTATCCACTGTCCCACGGAGGAACGATAGCCACTTCTTGGATAACGCCTTGGCATTTGAAGCGATGGGTACGGGGTTCGAGTCTCGGTGGGGGCAACATTACTCACTAGGGTGCAGGTGCATCCAGCTGATGAGTTCCAGATAGAATGGAACGCACGTCCTGGATTCCTCTACTAGCCACAACTAACTAAATTACCACAACTGACTTTCAGGCAATATCGAGGCATCCGCTTAGGAGCACATATGTCTACAGAGTTCGAACAATTCGATCCAATGAAACAACGGAGAATTACAGGTATATCAATAAATAGTAACAATTACATTGTTAAAACAGCCATTACTTTAAAACACCTGACAGCATATATAAACTAAACTTGATGTACTCTTCATTTTACTTAAAAATCCAGTGGCATATTGCGAATAAACCTGAATATCTGTAGAAATTCGGTTTTTATTGCCTTTTGAGACATAGATGGCATCATTTCTCAGTTCAAATATCGGGAACTCGTGGCTATAATCACTGCCGACTATCGCTACATTGTTTTTCTAACTTTTTCAGTTAGAGTGGGATACGTTCTTTTCATTTCACTGATATCGACATAAGGTGTACTAACGAAGTAAAATGTGATAACTTCAACTGATACACACTTGTATACAATATTTTGAAATTCATACGTACACATATATTTCGTCAATTTTCGATGATTATGTGGATAGGAATGTAAAGTAATATGCCAAGGCCTAATGTTGATCTTTCAAGATGAGACACAACAATGCACCCGTTCAAATTTGTTTTTATTTTACATTTAAAGAAGTACGAATGAACTACCAGTTCGCTTTCTCTCTAACGTAGCATACCTAATTTTACTTGTCGTTCAATCCCAGTAAGCGGTCGAGTGGATATTAGCTATCGAATCTCATGAATTGCGTTTTCCGATGATGGTAAAGGGCAAACCTAAACATCGTATCAGTTTGCAATGTTACACTTCACGCCAAAACAACCAAATGGTCAGTAAAATAATGCGAATATGCTATGGACATTGGTAAATAAATACGAAGATACATGGGAATAGCAGTTAAGAAATAATTGGGTGCATAGATTCTTGAGAAAGGTCAAATACTGACTCATCTGAATCATAACGATTGCGTTTATGAGCCGTAATTCGAAATAATATAGATACCCAGCTGACTCAGATTGACAATGAGCTAAAAGAAAATATATGACTACACGATTCGGATAAATGTAGCACTAGTCCATACTTCACCGAGTTAAGTTATCATGCAACTCAACATGTGTATGTACACTATGAGCCACACTCGTTGTATAAGAACTTATGATATTACCCAGTTGAAGTAGGCAGAGTAACTCAGCAGTTCAGACAACAGCCACAGCCTCATCGCAACCACTGGTTGTTGTATTTAGCTGTTATTTGGAAGTAGGAATAAGTATGCATCTATTCACACTTCATCACGCTACTTACGCAACTAGATCAAACTTTTAGAATCTATAGCAGACTAAGTCAGTTAAAAAATGTAGCTTATTAGTAATTCAAATGGACTGAATTAGCTTTCTTGAGTAAATTGGTCATTATGTTGGACGTTTGCCTGTTTAGAGTCCCATACGTACTTCAAAAGGGGCGCATCGTAAACAAAACACATGATAGTGAATGTTTGGCGTTGATCTTTTTTTGTATCACTGCTATGCGTATAGTCGTCGATACATAATTTGATTCATCGTGACATTATGACATATACTTCTTATCTTACCAAGGTGCAACCGATCTCAATATTTTAATGCGTAATTTTACTAATGTTTCCTCCTTTCTCAAAATCCTAATTAGATATGTTTTTTGCGAATGTGTGCTGTGACACTGTTACCATGATAGCCAGATTAATACTTTTTGTATATTTTGCTCACTTAAGGTACTGTTTCTCAAGTTAAACCGCTTTGGACAGCTAATGAAATCACTGAGTTACAACTTGAAGGGATATTTCAAATTTTCAGTATCCTCATAGATGGCCTCATAAAAACAGTTTGGTCAAGAGTTTCTCAATTATCATCTAATTCCACTTCTGCGTGCAAATGTAAGTGTCATATAATTGATGCTGATTAATATTCTGATTCACAAACGTATAAACCATTTAAAAACTTAGTTGCATTTTGAAAAGTGAAATATTCCTAGCTTTCAATTTCATTATGACTTTGTCTTTTGTTCAGATATCAAAGATCAAAATGTTTCCGTTAGCAGCCCATCACGTACTCAAAATGTATCCATTGGGTTGATAAGTCATATTATTACTGCTGTTCGTGACGAAATAAATGCTCAATCTGATAATGATAATTGCGATCATTTCACTTCATCATCTCTAGATGGTTTACGTGAACATTTACAGCACTTACTGCTCTGTGCCAATTCAGTCATGGGGAGCAATCAGTCGGAACTAGTCAATGCTTTGGTCACCACTATTTTCAGAGGTAGATTATCAGATGTCTCTCACAGTGAATATTCTATGTGGATGCGAAACTTCGATGACAACCCATCTAAACTAGTGATTGATGTTACAGCATCATTTGCGAAATTATGTAGGGTAAGTTTTTAATCTTTAAAAAAACTGTGTTATTGATCTTAGGATATGTTTCGATCTGCATTTGGAAACCAAACATCTGTCATTTACGAAAACTACTTGAACCGTTATGTGGTCCAACAAGTAGTAGCTATCCATTGTCTACTTATATTTCATGTTACACAGCAATTCCTGAAAACTTCCTAGCACATCAAATATCACTGTACTTTGCTGGCTGGGAAAAATTCATGCCTATTTCCCTTTTACAGCTACCACCGATAATGTCGGATAAGATAATTACTGCTAAACAGTTACATGATCCAAATTAGATTACTTTCGTAATGATATTTTCTTCAGGACTAATCCGTCTTGCTATTACTACAATGCTATAAGATCATCTATTCATGTTGGGAGTTGACGATGAAAAGCATGACTGTTTGAAGTACACGTGCGGCGGTGGCTCATTAGTCTAGGCACTCGGTTGCCAACCGATGGGTTGCGGGTTCGAACCCAGTACCACCTACAGAGTATCGGTCAATATCATTAGCCCTCGCACAATAGGTGTGGTTCATCGCCTACTGCACGAACGTCCACAAGGTTGGTGAGTGCATTTTGATGTGAAATGCACAAATCTTAGTAGTCCTTTGTTCTCTAGTATTCATGTGACACATATTTGCTGGATAGCATTGTAGGCTTTTTTCACTTATTGTTACAATAGTTTGTACTTTCTTGAAGTTTACCGGTGTAAACGTTCAGAGGAAAGTACTTAATATGGTAACAAATTGTACTTGCATGTTGATAAAGATCTTAACTTACTAACAGAAATCGACATATTCTCAGTAAATATGACACTCCATCATGAGCTAAGTTAAGGTTCTGTTCTATGAGACTCGATGCATGTGAACATACGCACTTTTATTACTCGTGCTCCACCTTCAGTTTAGGCAACCAGGTAGTATCACAAGCCCTTGCATGCGCTATGTATTATGTAAATAGTCAGAAATGTCTATCATTAAACTTATATAACAAGTATCAGTCATTATCTTCTTGAAAATACGAAAATTTAATTTTTTTTTTTCATTCGCATTTTAATTTAAGTATATTATTTCCTCTCAATTGGATTTGTGGAGAGCCAGTCCAACAAATACTGGATTCGGTAACACCCTCCTTATGACCCTCAAAATTGCTTGCACAGACCTTCTGTGTCTAGCTGACATCTTGACAAGCCATCTTACATCTTCTTTGGGAGCTGAGCAATTTAATACATCCAGATGTTCAGAAGAAACTCGAACCCAGGTATTTGGTATCAAAGTGGGTTTTGAAACATTGTTAGATTATTGCAATTCATTTTTGCAAGAACTCGAAGGTAAGAAAAACTTGACCTATACCTTTTGTTTGATGAGTTTCCTGTTTGCATTGTAAACTGACAACTAGACGATAGGTAGTTGTCGTTGCTTAAGGCTTAGAAAATACTTCTCGTTCAAAAGATCATCAAAAGTTAAGTTCGAGGAGACAACAGTCCGAAACCTCAGTTAGTTTAGCTTAAATGTACTCGAACATGTTCTTCTTCCTGAAGTTTATAATGAAGTTTTAACTTGAAAATATAATAGGCAGTGTCTTTGTGTTTGAATCGTGGATGGAACTTATACAAATGTGGGGGCTGCTGAAATCTGTTCAAAATCCTCAATATCTTCGTCCTTACTTATACTAACCTTCCTGCTTTGTCTGCATCACCACTTCATCCTTTAATGATACTCTATCGAACAAGAAATATAGGAGTAAAAGTTGGGCCCTATGGTAGATTGTAATTCCATTTTTGTATATTTATTAGAAATGCCACACAGTGAATGGTACTGTTTCACTGTGTGACATTTCTAATAAACAGATTAAAGTGGAATCGAACAAGAAAGTTTTCTTTTGAATGTGATGTTTCATCGACATCGGTTTCTTTAAGCATCATTACGTGTTGTTCCAATTGCTCGTTTTTTACGTCTTAATAATTTAGGAAGTGACTTTATATATTCATAACCGATAGTCTCAAGTAACATGAATTATTTGCAACCGTCTGTATAGATCTCAGTTGCTGCAAATTCAAACTTTTCTTAGTGGTAAGGATTGTACAGTAAGTCTTGGACGCAGTTTAAGTGATTAATATAATAAGCCAACGTGGGTGCGCAATTGACTTACTTTCTTCGATATGTAAATATTATAGTTGTAAGGCAATCAGCTTGTCGAAAATCCAGTTTTCATTGCACTTAAGTGATTTGATCCATCTCCTGTGTTACTCGTGCTCCACCTTCAGTTTAGGCAACTAGCCCTTGCATGATAAGCGTGGCTCATAGTAAAGTACATAATGTTCTCTGCGGAGTCGAGTTGTATTGTTGTGAATATTATGCTGTTATATCACAATGCATGGTTTCGTATATGTTTTGTAGATGATGAAGGTTTTGACTTTGGTCAGAACTTTGTAACGGGACTTGAGAATTGCATTAGAGCGTACTGCGATATGGATGAAGCCACGATGCGCGCTAAGGTGGCACATCAAAAGTCTGCATATATGGAATTCCGAAAACTACAGATGCCTTCACCTATGCTGGTCGATCCGGTTAGTGGTTTCTACTTCCTGTTTTAAATCTGATTGTGAAATTTCCTATTATCAGCATGTTAACACTATTAATAAAACTTTTTTTCAGTGTATCCAACGAAAAATAAAAATGGATTTTCCAGGTCATGTAAATTTTAGTTGGACGGATGGACACAGCACCACAGGAACAAAATGAATTGCTTTCCTTGTACTGTTGATGTGAAAAATAGTATTTTTTGCTAGTAAATTATGGATCTCTTAGAGGAGAAACAGTTTTCAACTATAAGTCGATTTTTACCTTATCATCCTCTTTCATTAGCTTCACCTCCAAATATGTAGAACATAAATTACGATTCACTTGGAAGGTTTGTAGTAAAGTCATTGATTTTCACAGATTTTTCACGAATGGTTGGTGCCGATCTGGTTTCAATCCCAAATATGATCATGAGTTCGCGCTACTGAGGACCCCTAAGGTAGGATGAAACAACTATCCACTGCTCCCAGGTTTTCGATTTTCTGACCAATGTCGATCTGAGATACGACTAGTGTTCCTCTCAAAATGATAGGATGTACTTCGTTTTTTCATTGGAAACAGTTTTCCATATACATTATTGTCAGCCCGCTTAGTAACAAAACGCTTTTAAATTTCCTAATCATTTATCAGCTTTCATAGACAGTTGCTGTAGGTGACATTAATTTCCGATACGTTCTATTAGCTAATCTGTAGACAAACAGGTAAGTATATAGTCAAGAAACAAGTTGCCATTGTGACACGAACTTTTGTTGTTTTTTTTTCCAGTCAAACGGGGAAATCCAGAGGGATGCCTTTGATGACGAAGACTTGCCATTTTTAGATGCATATTCCGATTTGCCTTCCGATGAAATGAACCTTTCTACTTCTCTCATGCAGCAACCTTCAAAGCAAATCAGTGAAATGCCATCTGGTCGAGTACAAGCCAAGATATCTGCTTTGCCCGATTGGACACCAAAGCCAGGGGAATTACCGAGTTCTAGAATGAGTGCACTTGATCCTAATCCAAATTCTATCCGGCCCACGGATGATTCAGGGGCTATGAATGAAGTAGAAGGTTGGCATGCAGTATTACCTCCGGCATGGATTCATGTTGTGACTAGTGATATGTCGACTATGTCTCGTAACCCAGGAGATTCAGATGATCCTAATCACTTCGGACGGTTTAGTGATGGATACATAGCAGGCATGCCCGCTAAAAGGCGGAAGGTAATAATGTTTTTATGTTCATTGCTACATATGGATAATAGCGCTTATGTACTTTACACAGGATGCATCAAATTCATTAAAAATAATTGATTCCCACTCGCATAATTCATTGGAATTTCAATCTATTATCATCTCTGTCTCATCTGTGTTTTCAAATGTCAAGTAGGTTATGTTATACTTTGAAGATCGTCAGTCAATTCACGTCACTTAAATTACGACTCAGTCTCAACATCTCCCATACTGATAAATCCACATCTCATCGTTTTTTAATACCATAAAAATAGATATCTTTGTGTGAGCACGGGCACGAAAAGTTTTGCTTGTTTCCCTGAATTTGGACACTGTGTTGAAGCAAGAACTAGTAGGAAAATATACAAGTACTTAAATCTATGTAAATGCCAGAGGATAAATTGACACCTCATTCAGTCAAACCGCCAAATGTTCATTGGCGAGGTTAGGTTACTGAAAGAAATTGGATTTCAAAACTTACTCGGTCCTTTAGATTTGAATTCCGGCATTACTTCTTCAATAGGATGGGAGTTGCTCAGCTATGAAAGTATAATTTACTATCTTGTATAATGTAGAAGTTTAAATCAGTCCTAATGACTTGATCTTACCTATGTATAGGGATTTACTACGGTTGACATGAACAGGATCGTCTTTTTATGGTAGGCTTAAAAGCTAGTAACGTTTACTGTGACTAATTAATGTCGATTGAAGAAATAGTTTGCTAAGAATTCAATTGTCTAGTAAGATATTTCTAGCATTACTATTGAAACGCCTAGCCTTATAAAAAACTTAGATGCACTTTTGTTTCCTCTTTTCTTTGCTCCACGACCAGGTTATGCAAGATCACTCAAGATCTTTACCTCAGTCACCTGATCAATTATTCACGGAATGTTTATCCGACGCCATTGTCAACGATGATGTTAACAAAGAACAATCTACAGAAGATACAAACTTAACGAAATTGAAACAATTACCAGCGGCGGATAGAGAACTCATTAACTCTCTTCGGGATATAGTATCTGATCGCATAGCTGTGCGTTTGATGAATGATCCAGATTTCGATGCAGCACAGTTTCCATTGGCCACTCAAAAGTTTATGAAGAAGGATCCAAAAGCTTAATCTTAATATAACTTGCTTGTGTATGGATGACTTTTGAAAAGGTCAGGTTATATGTTGCATCTCAATTATTCGTTTGACTGATTACTTATAAAATTTCATGTAGTGTTTGCTTACTTTCTCTGAAAAGCCTGCATCTGTTCTATGCTGAATGTTCAACAACTATTTCACTTTGTATCACTAATTCCACACCTCATTCCTTTTAAAATATCGAAAATATGAATAGTGAGTTGATTTCTATCGTTTATGAGGTTATGGCTGAATGTATACATAAATCAGTTATTTTCTTTAGTAGTTCTGTATATGTTTTTGGAGTTTAAAGTATAAAAAAAGACAAGCTTTGGTACACAAGTTAATATTTCTGATTTAAAAGGTAGTAAAATAACCTTCATTGCAAGTAGATATGTCATATTTATGATAGTTACAGTTTAGTCAGAAAATTGATCAAGAATGATTAAACTTCACTGCTGATCTAACTCCACGTCGATAGACAACAGAATTATCTACTTCAATTTTATTCTGCGGATCATCATTTTCCAGAACTTTTTCCATCTTATCTGCTTTTGATTCACGAGTCGATCGAAACAACCAGGGTACAATATAAAAGTGCCAAAAAGTCCATAAAACCAAACCAGTTAAAATCAATGACCAGAAGATACATACGTGCTCGGGGAGTGGTATGGTAATTACGTCCCAACCAAACTTCATTACAATCAGGAGTTCAGTGATGATTATGCTTGCCAACATCCAGGCTTGTCTTCCTAATCGTTTACATTTACTGGGTGAAAAAAAATTAATTTATGTGCTTCATGTGATATCAAGAAGATTAATTCACTCAACAGTAATCTAGTTTATATCTGAGTTCACAATGTCAATCCCTAAACGTCATTCTTATGAAGTAATACATTTATGATTGCCAAGTAGTATTGTAAGTAGATATTGACTGTAGTGACCGAGACATCTAGCGTGGACTAAACCACCACCTACTACAACACTTGGTTAAAAATAATTCAGGAATAAGCTAAACTCAAGACAAAACATATACCGTAACATTGGTAGTTAGAAATTGTAGTTTCCTGATTGACGTATTTTAGGAGGCAGTCGAGATCAGCAGCTAAAAACCTAAAACAATGCAGCACAATCGATCGCAATTACACAAATGCTCTACGTCACGATGTAGAATATACTGTTTGGACTCATAGGGTCTTGGCCTAGGCATATACGCATGCAGAGCCACCGCCTACCTCGATGTGCCATGCTAGCGGAAGCTGGATTAGGTTGGAAGCGGATTCAGCGTGGCACTAGTCGATGAAATCTCTGACTGTTGGTCTGAGTCGTGTGGGGAGGTGTAGGCTACCTGGCTGGGGTCCCCAAGACAATAAGAATCAGTGGTTGAGGACTTTCGACATGTCTGGAAATTGGTCGCAATGGCGTAGATGTAACCACTGTTTGACGTCTTTTAAAGGTTGAATATTTGCACTAACCTTTATCTTCAAATTGTTTATTCTCTCACAAAACTTTATCTACTTTGGTATGAGCCTTTTTCTATGCACCTGTATACTACTGTGAAGTGTGACAACGTGAGTGGATGCAGTTGTGCGCAAGGTTCTACGTCGACTTTGTCAGTCTGTCACAGTGTCAAGCAATTTTGTATTTCACATTTGTCATTCATTACAAAAGAAAGGCGATTCAGATGCTGTTACAGGCAATATTTTTAGTTAATACATAAACCTTTACACTAGGTAAACTCCACGTAGTTATCGTTTTGTGGTGATATCCATAAGGAGAGTTGTAGTTTCGGAACTGGATGAGTATTTTGATGATTCGATTACCCTATGTGAAATTGATCAGTTCCAATTGAAAGGCAGTGATTAGCGGCTACAGGTTTTTGTGTCCACACTTATTTGCAAATAATTCACTAAAGAATATATAGGTTGATAGCTCATGAATATCGAATGCACACATAATTAGTATTGTTTAGCGTCAAACAATTGAACTTACGGATCATCAAGAAATTCAAAATATTCACGGATAGCAGTAGCGCCCATTAAAATTAGGAATACTAAACGTCCAAGGCACAGAAAATGGGGAGGCGGTACCCAAAGCACATATTTCAGGTAAAAAGTATTTAGCTCAGCTGTAAGTGTCTAGAAAATCATATGTAAGGTGCATTTATTATAAATTATTTTTAGTGGTAAAAATCATATCACAGAACAGTGGATGCATGTGTGCCAGTACTTAACTTCAAGATTTCAGTACTATTCACCATCTTTCAGTAATTTTATTGTTCCGTATACTTTGGAAATACATTACATATGTCGAAACCAATGAGCTCCAACACAACATGCAAGAAAGTTTTATGGACAGAAAAAACATTTTGTACTGCATAAATATGGTGATGCTAAACCATCTAGACTGTTACAGTGGAAATTTTTTTCAGAAACAATCTTGTTATACGTATAATTACTAAACAACTGCTGAGTGCATCAGCTAGAGTTACTGACATTCAAACAATGAATCATGGATCCAAACTTCGTTTCACTTTATTCGGTACACATCACACAGTGAAGCAGTATTGATGATGTTTCGAACAAGTTACTCCTCATAAATATATCACACCACTTTCGACATCTGGTTTCTATAGTCCTGTCAACTCATATTCTTTGTTCTCACGGGTAGTAAAATTTTCACATTTCTGGTACAGCTGTTGCATCATTCCTATCGCATGTGTCAGATGTTGATTCAGTGAGCAAAGTTTCTCTCTTCACCTAATTATATTGGGCTTGAGTACAGCGGCTTTGTCCCACTCTATTGTGTGGTTGTGTTAATGCGTGCATTGCAAAAGCCGAGTTTTTTCTCTAGAATATTGATCCTATATCTGGCTAGATTCCTACTTTCCGATAATCTAACCGACCCCGACCGATAGTTTGACCAATGCCACAGTCATTGCATGAAATTTGATAGATTAGATTATTTTGCTTTATTGGTTTTATCGGATCTTTAAGCCGACAAAGCTTATATTTGAGTGAGTTTGTAATTGAGAATTCCACTTTAACTCCAGCCTTGTTGAGAATTTCACATAAAGTTTCTGGTGTGCCTTCCGTATATGGTAATACGATAGAGGCTTTTAACTCCTTTCTACTCACGTTGTCCCTACGGTTCATATTCATATTACAGTTACTATTTCGTTCCTTATATATCCGTACGAACTTCTTAATAAGCGGTAGAAGATAATTATTAATTAGTAGACCTTTTATATATTTCGTTTCTTTGTTTAAATCCTTAAACTGACTAGTGAGTTTACTAGCTCTATCATTTAAACATTTGACTAAATCCACCTCAACGGACATTGAATGAAATGACCTGAACCCTAGATACCTGTTAGGATTTGTCGGTTTCTTGTGGACGGTAGCATCTACGTCACCGTCTGTTCCTCGTTTTACTCTGCAGTCGAACGTAGCTGATTCGCCTTGTTCACTTCCTACCTCATAAGTGAATTCGGTTGCGCTTAATACTGAGTTTGTATGCGTGATAGTATCATAAGTCCTGATGAAATATGTGCGGCTTGTACCCCAAGCACATAGACTTTGCTGAGCAATTATTAAATTAGAGTCAGGTGACATGAATCTGTAAAATATAGACTGTAAATGTTCCTAACACTTTCAGGGTTTGTACGTGTGTAGTTAATTCTGAAAACTAGAGCGAAAGTTTGAAGATCAGCACTTAAAAAATGTATGATGGTTTAAAATTTTAATTTTAAAGTTTCATTTCCATAGCTTAGAAAAGTGCATTATTAATATCTATGAGCAAACGCCTGTTTGAATAAAATTTCAAACTGTAATAATAAGTTTGTTAGGAAATCTAGTATAAAATATTTTTTCCGCATCGCTTAAACATGAGGGGAGAAGTGTACTTAATGTGTGCAGTTTTTTAGATTACATATACAATACGTTACCAGTTATTTCATGAATGAAGGAGGTTGTGAAAATATACAGAAAGTAAAATATCTTTGACCACTTAAGGGTACGATAACTACTTTTCGTGTCAAGAAGGCTTTCTTGGTTGAAATGTATGGTTACTATGACATAAAACTTGTCAGTATAGTAATGGTAGCCTACAGTATGATGTATTATTCAGTGTTGGTTATTTCACTATTTAACTGACCCAACTAACCGATCTTAAAAGACACTCATGTCGTTGAACATTTCATTCCAAATGCTTTTGAATCAACAGGAATCTTCTTCAGAAGGGACACCAAACCGTTATGCAACCAAGTATATGTATTATTATTGTTTGTCCCTTAGGTTTCTAGTGGAACATAGGGCTTCAGTAGCACGTCTCCAGTGAACTCTGTTCTCTGAAATCTTTTGAACCTGGCACTACAGCTGCCTACAAGCTCTCATTTCTTCCTCACACGATCTCCTCCATGTCACTCTCGTCTCGGACGCCCAACTCGTCGTTTCCCATCTGGGTTCCACTCGAGTGCCTGTCGCGTGATGTCCCCAGTCGGCCTTCTCAGTGAATGCCCAATCCATCTCCATTTCCTTCTGCATATTTGTTGAGCGATAGGTTCTTGCTTCGTTGGTTCGTTCCCAGAGCTCCTTGTTGTTTATTCTTTCTGGCAATCCATCTGAGCTTCAGTAACGAGCCAGCGTAGGCAGTTGTTGATGAATATCGGCAGTTTGTTGGAAATGCCTTTCGTAACGCGCCAGGTCTCTGAACCATATAGAAGCACTGACTTGACTTGGTGTTGAAAATACGGATATTGTTCACGCTTTATGCTGAGTGCGGAAGATCTCCACACTGGTTTCAGGTTAATGAACGCCTGTGTTGCTGTCTTTCCGATCCTTGCTGGCTTTGACGTCCTCGTCTGTGCCGCCTGTAGTTGAGACGTTGCTGCCTAGATAGGTGAAAGAGGCTACTTCCTTCAAGTTTCTCCCCTTGATGGGGATTGGAGCTTGTTGTTGTTGCCTGGGTGTCTTCATCACCTCTGTCTTCTCTACGTTCACTTGAAGTCGTATCTTCGCTGCCTCTTCTGTCAACTTGTTGGATTTTGCCTATAGATCTTCAAGTTTGTGTGACATTAGACACATGCAACCAAGTAGTAAGATAAATTACACTAATTCTATTATAATTGTAGATTGGTCAATGTTATCTCATTATGATTACGATGGTTGTAGTAAACTTCTAAAAATTATTATTCTTACCACAACCCCAAGAAACAAAGTTCCCAACCATCGTTTCATGCTGCCAGTCGGATGCCAGTCAAAATCGGTCCACCGGTGTGGAGTAAACTGCAGCATGGCTCTACGGAGTTTCCCCCTGAAACATAAATTATCAGCATATTTATTCGAAATTAGACAGACACTAATGTTATATTTGTTAGTAACATTTCAATATGAGAATCTTTACAAATTAAGAATGTTATTATCTTAATTCCATAGCCATGAACCTATTTTTCTAATATTACAAATGATTTTTCTGTTAAATCGTTTTTCAGATTATCTACTTTTACTAGATTTATGATTGGGATATGTTGCGACTTCAGCAAGGTAGATAAATCCCCACAAACCTCAAAAATGAAATAATAAACAGTGAAAAACACCTTACATAGAAGTGTTAGGCAATATCTGAAACCACGCGTGTTTTGCCTTTCCATTCAACAACAGTTGACGTAGAATTGCATTGTTTTGTTACATAGCTTGGAAATCAAAAATAATCCTAGCAAGTGGTTACAGACACGACTTTGCACCACCACAAGTATCCTGATTGTCTTAGTACAAAATTTTAATTTTGACAGGCTTTCTATCATCATTCTTCGGTTTCGATAAGTAGCGTTAGAGCATGTAAGTTATCGAAATCAATTGATCTGCGCTTGTAACACCGGTGAGCCACGAAAGTAGTTAAGCCGTGTTTAATTCTTACTTCGACAGCAAGGACATTTTGTATTTTGTACAACTATCACAGAACTGTATTTAGGCGGATCGTTAAGTAACAAAACAATTCTCCCTGAGGTATACTTTTGACTTTATCATAACTATTCGTAAGCTTTCATAACCCTTGTGCAATGTAACTCCGTAGTGGTACGATTAGTTGGGAGACTCAACCCCAAGTTGAGAAAGACATGATTTAACTGTATCAATAAATACGAGAGTAAACTTACTAAGAATCTGATGAAGAAGATAGACTTCAGCGACAGATTCTACTCAGCGTAGCGTACATGAAACTTATTGCTGTCTATTTTATTTCAGACAGTAGATGTCTTCCTTCCTAAAAGCACTTTAGTCATCTTTCAATAGGAAAGAAAAGTGATGAGTTGCAGTAAAGATAGATAGATATACGATAGCAGGGTCTTTACAGAGCATTGCATACTACAGATGGGTAAATCATTTCCACGCTGCATCCCTGTTCACATTCACCTGTGTTAGTTTCATAAAAACACTTCCTTAAGGGTTCAGAGGGATTGGATTAACCCAGGTTGTATGTACCTAGTTTCTAACCAACCTACGTGACTGCAGTTGCATCAGAATTTAACTTTCGAAAAAACAACAAAAAGTGCAGGTTAAGTAAACAACGAATCCGCCGGACAGACAAGTAAACAGCAATTCCATTTTAATTTGGAGGTTAGTGGGGATTCATTTATTGATTTCAGGTTGGTATTCATCACTGACTGACATCAGTTGAAGAAACATTGGAAACCTGGGAGCACTGAACAGCTGTCTCGCCCTAGTATGAAACTCTTCACAAACGTGTACCCAAGACCCCGCCCCACTAGGGATCGAACTCAGGGTCTTCAGGTTCTGCGACCGCCATGCTACCATCGAGCCATTGGGTTGGGATCCAGTGGTACACACTTCTGTCAGTTAACGTTATAGGGCGACCTTCATCCAATGCCGTCGTTGGTTGGTCCCAGCGGTCACAACTTCCCATTAGAACTTCGGGAATCACATCTCGAATGGTTTTCCAACTGATATCAGTTCATAATGCATACTAGCCTGAATTCGATTTTGACTTATGAGAAACATCATATAGTGGAACAGTATTACCCACTGGATTACGTTTCGGACACAACTTATTTCCCATTGTAAGTAGAATTTTCGGCATTGGAGCCTACCTAGCTAATAACAAGGGTCTGATACTAAATTCAAGGTGAACAGTTGCATATTATGAACTTAACGGTCATTGGTGGTAGACGGGATCATACACGGAAGTCTGCAACTCAATGGAATCAGAATTAATCGACCGTTCCTAACTTTACTTGGAGTAGTGAGTGTCAAGAAGATTCTGGTTAGACTGCATTGCCAGCATAGCAACCTTCTCTTTACACCTTTGAAACAAGACGCCAAGAGGGTTACAAGTATATTCTCAATCTTGCTCGGATTTGATGAAACCACAAAGTAAGCCGTTTTGAGGCATATAAAAGGAGGATGAGTAGTTAGTCGATGAGTTTGTGAACCTTCACCAACTCAGCTGGTTGAAATAGATCGTACAAATTTCCACCCATCGTTTTTCTCGACAGAGTTTGTAGCAAGTTAAAGTCAAACCGAGCGTAGCCAGTCAGACCAATATGGGAAATCGATTCGTAAAGTTTCGGATTTTTTTTCTATTATGTGGACTACCTAGTGAAGTTTTTGATAAGTTAGTAATCAGTGACTGTAGAATCATGAGAAGAACAACTGCGAATCTATTATAATGGTGGAGATGCTTTCAGTATTAATCATCCTAGTAATTTTACTAATCTTCATTCACTCATTTCGAAACGTTTTTTCTTTTCATGAATTAAAAATTATACTAAATATTCTCTTCCTTTTTCTCAGCCACCGCGAAGTGTGGCAACTTTACTTGATACACATATATGTGTAGGTTTCCACGTTGATATGGTTGTTTGCAAGGAACTGAAAACTACATATGGGAAAGTAGTTATTTCTTATGCATGATACTTTACCAAAAGGTTAAGTATCTGCTTGTATTTAATAAGTAATGAATCTTCTAAGAGCAAAAATAAGATGTCTGTGTTTTTGTACACCAGCGCATATGGATATAGCTAGTTAGATACTCTTTCATAAGATCAAGTCACTCTTACATGAGCTCTATTAGAATGCCACCGTCTATGTTTTAACCAACCTACAAACTAGTCTGCAATTATTATAACTTCTTACATACAATCGTCAATAAAACTCGTTAAAACTACAAGCGGCTATAAAGTTCCCAAAACACTCAGGCAGAAAGCTAAGCGATACGCTATGAGAAACACTTCGACTGACCCATATTATTGTGACTTGGATCCTAGCGTTGACAAAACTAAGAACACTTACGACCATAACACAAAGAAAAGTATTGGCTACCCTAAGACGCTTTAAAAAGAATAGATAGTTGATGTATGATAATGATAGAAAGTCTCATCAAAGTGATTTGCACCATTATTCACTCCGGTTGAAAGAGTACAGTAGGATTTATCTTGTCACAACCGAAAGACCGGTTGAAATAACACATTTCCTAAAACAATAAAATCCCTAATTACTCGATTTCTAACTTGATCTCGGGACGAGTAAATTCAATAAAGGTAGGTAAGGCTTCCATTCAAATGAAGATGTATCGACTAATCTTTTACTGGGATTGTGAAGTACACATTCGCTTATTAACATCTCATATTGGCCATATTCTTCGAATGCAAATCGATGCTAGATTCAACAAATCAAAAGCAGTATCTGAATTCCAATAGATGTGAACAAATATATCTTGAAGGAAGTTTTCGGATCATTTATTATACCGTTTTCCAGTTTTAGGTACAAGTCGATATTGTAGAAGTAGTAATCTGTATTAGAGGTTAGTTTCATAATGAAGAGTGAAGTTCGTTGCATTGGTGAGCTAAATTCATCACTATAGGACCCCCAGGTTTGAACACAATAAACTCGTTTGACATTTGCCGCTCATCTAAAGCACTGGCTGCACAACAAAACTAGATACCCTACTCTATGACCAGGAAATATACTCTTTTTAGTATGGAATAATTTATCACTGAAGTCTTGATTGTGTGTGATAAAAGCAGCAAGTGAGAAGTGTCAAAGCTAGGCGTAAACTGGTAGTTAAGGAAGGCAAAGGACTCACAAAGGGATTTGGGGCCCTTTTCACATTTACTAAGTCATAATCTAGTGCAGCATGAGATATAATTGTAGAAGGCAACGATGAGAAACTGGATAGATCTATGAAGCCAATCACTGCTAAACTCAACCAGGTGGCATGCTCTACTTGTCTATGGTGTTTAGAAAAGTATACACAATAGTTAGAAATCATTTTTACAAAGGTATACAGTCAAATTCAAAGTTTGAAAAGTCAGTAATATTTATAGGAAATTTAAAATTCCAAATGAAAAGCCATGTATCATAGTAAAAAAAATCCTATTGGATATTTTTTACAATTCTAAAGTAGTTGATGGCGTTGCATCTTGTGCCCATAGAAAGCAATCAAGTGAAAATAAATTTCAGTTGATGAGCGATTATAATTTTGTATTCGGCAGAGAAAAAAACATTAAATTACCTGTAACTAGGAATATTCCACATTCCACGCCAGTGATAGTGTTTCATACTTAAATAATTCATAGTTTTCATACCCAACCAAATTCCAAGGAGGTTGCAGCCTAAAAAGTCCATTATCCACTAGAAGAAGTAAATTGAAAAGTAGAGCGAATTTCACGTTAAAAAAAGGACCAGATCTATAACTAAATAAATAAATAAACAAACGATACAGAAAAACTTCAAGAATTTAAGTTAGTTCGGAAGCTATAATTTGATAGGTAGTGAGTAGCAGTGGGGTTTGGGACGTGCGTTTCGCTCTACCAGAGATATATCACCTGGACCTACCTGTATCCCGGTGAGTGATACTGTTCCCACTGAGACTTTGAACCAGCACCTTTCGTTACAAACGTCAGACCATTATTCTCTAGATTACTGTGTGTTTACGTTTTAAAATACTAAAAATTTCGTAAAAAGCAGATTACGCTGTATATTTAAAAACCCTTAAAAAAGTTTCGCAACATTACGCTAACATAGAAACGAGGGTGTTTTATCCTAAAAGCTTAAATTTAGTAGATGATGTAAAATCATTTTATTTACCCATCGCAACCAAGTGTAGTGAATGCATATGTTAAAAGGGAAATATTTTGCTGACTTGAAAGTATCTGACACGCAATAAAACAGATATTTGAGGCTACATCAACTAGTTCCTGTACACAAATAACTGACCGACAAAATCAACGTCGAATCAAGCACACAACTGCATCCGCTCAAGTTGCCACACCTCACAATAGTATACAAAGAGCAGGTATAAAGAAAAGGACTCATATCAAAGTAGACAAAAGTTGTGTGAAAGAATAAGCAATTTGAAGACAAAGATTAGTGTAAATATTCAACCTTTAGAAGATATCAAAGAGTGAATTCATCTGCACCATTGTGACCAATTTTCAATCAACATCATTTTTCATCCTCAAACACTGATCCATTTTGACTCGGGGACCCCAAGCAGTCTACATCTTTCTATACAACTCAAACCAACAGTCAGAGATTTCATTGGCCAGTGCCACGCTGAACCCGTTTGCAACCTAATCCAGCTTCCGCTAGCATGGCACATCGAGATAGGCGGTGGCTCGGCATGAGCAAGACATGTCCAAGTTAACTCAGCCGATGAAGGTAGACAACCTCATCAGTCGACTTGTCTGTCTTGCCAATAAACTCTAAAATATTCTACAGCTTAATGCGTAAATTGCCAATAGATCACTCCAATCACAATGGTTTTAGCCTTCTTTCATCGCTTCACTAACATTAGTAATCATTTCCCAGATACTTAGACCACATGCAGATAAAACTGAAAGTTGGAAATTTATAATCATATATGTTTAGGAGAAAGTAACCGAGTCTAAACATAACATTTATCACCACATTCATCTACAAAAAAAGCTAAATCAGCAACTATTGCTTCAGCTATTGATTCATATTACTGACATCCATGTGTATGCAAATGCTTTATTCAAACAAAAAAATTGAATGTAACTCGACTCAGTACTTAATTACATGTCCGAGGCTATGAAACAGACTAATTGTGTGAAGGCTTGCAATACTATGCGGTTGGCCAAACCAAAGCAAGCGAAGTCAATCAATGTCAAAATAAGACCAAGCATTACTGAACAACGGTCGTAGTTGACAGTTCTCATATCAGCACAACAAGTAACAAAGTAGTAAGATGAAGAAATAAAGAAGAATCCGTCGAATGCAGTAAAAGAGAGGGATGAGAAAGTGCTGAATTCAGCAAAGAGGTTGAGATGAAGTGTGGATACATCTGCGCCACTGACATCGATTCTGAGTACACCACCTAGAGTCTCCAACCTCTGGTTTCCGATGTCATGGGGACCCCAATCGGCTAGTCTGCACCTAGCAACATGCTTAAAACCAACGGTCGAAGATTTCATGCGTTGATGCCATGTTTTAGCCTAGTTGTCTAGAGCCTTTTCCATGCATGAACATACTTCAACTAACATTGAGCGATAAGGCAGACGGTGACTACGCACGAGTAATACATGTCCCAGTCCTCTAAGTCGACGAAGATTCATGACCTCAGCAACTAAGCTTTCTCCTCTCTTTAAGACTTTACACCTATCTCCTGTACTACTCACGTGAAAACACACGGCCTATGCTATGCAGATGACGGTGGTCAAACACCTGTAGCCTTCTCATGTCCTCCACCAAGAATGGCTACGTTCACAGTCACAGGAGAACAGCAAACTACAGCGCTGTACACTTCACTATTAATAGACAATCGGATATCTTGGCGGAGCCACAGATTGAGTGAGTTGGTGAAAGCCAATCGAGCCTTTTGTATCCGCGCAGAGATGAGGAAGGGCAGCAGGTCCAGACGGACTAGTTCCCGTAATATATAACGACAATGGTAGAGTGATTTTAATCAAGTCAACTGAAGTACTAACTAGTCCATACGAGTCAAATATGATCCCCTCTTACTGGTCTCAATCACCAATTACACCAATCTTCAAGAAACGAGAGAAGTCCTCTCCCTCCTCATAAACACAGACGAGTCAGCCTGACAAACATAGTTCCTAAGATTCTAGGGTCCATAATCATTAGACCCCTGAGTGGAGATCGGGAACATCAAACCTGAGAAAACCAGACAGGCTTCACATCTGGTCGCACATGTCTCCACCAAATATTCACACTCCGTCAGGTTCTGCAACACAAGTACGCTTACCAACGACCAACAATAGCTGTTTTTCTTTACATGAAGGCGGAACTCAACTCCATCGATCAAGAAGTCTTATGGCAGTGTCTCTCATTGAAAGGGGGACCGAGTAAGTAAATCACACTATTCAACGCTCTTTACTCAAACACCTGTGGGCATGTTACAGCCTATGGTGAGATATCGGGTGACTTGTGCACATCGAGTGGTGTCCGTCAAGGATCCCCACTCTCTCACTTCCTATTCAACCTCATCATAGGTCTTCTTATGGAGGTCTCCCTCTCGTCATCCGACATCCTACGGACAGATATAATCACAAGAGATGCCTTCGTAGACTTGGAATACGCAGATCACATAGTCCTGTTAAGTCGAGATGCTGACAACATGCAGCGTCGTCTGGACACCTTGAACTGCAATTTGACAATGTTTGGGATGAGTTTCTCCCCCACCCAAGTGCAAACTGTTGCTCCAAGAATGGTCTTCAACGGTACCCCGACCAACAATAAACAGTCAAGTGGTTCAGCTCGTTGAACACTTCATTTATCTGGGAAGTCGGGTCAGTCGTGGTGTGTTGGTCAGTGGCCGAGGAAATCTCCGCATGCATGCAAAGGGCTCGATTGGCTTTCGCCAACTTACACCATCTGTGGCACCGCATAGATATCCGACTGTCCATTAAGGGTCGAGTGTACTGTGCAGTAGTCTGCTCTGTTCTGTTGTATCACTGTGAAACATGGCGATTAAGGGTAGAGGACATGAGAAGGCTTCAGGTGTTTGACCACTGCTGCCTTCAAAGCGAAAACATTTTTAAAAAGTCACCATTTCGGATAGTACTTTTTAAAAAGCAAACAAATAATATAGATCAATTATTGTCTATGAATATATATATATTTTCAATATATATATATTTTCAAACGATAAACAACGATCGACACATACATTTTCTATAACATTTACACATACAGACACTTTGATCATTGAATATTGTTTTTGATGACGAATGACAAAAGCTACATGAATTAACGCTGACTAGTTAGAAGTAATCAGTCTGGATAACAAATCAGCTAACCAATGCTGTAAAGACAGAAGTTCATACATGTACCGTTTGACAGTAAATATTTTGTTTTTGAGTAAAAAATCAGAACATTCTTCTCAAAGTGTGACATACACAACAAAACGTTCAAAAAAAATCTTGTTTTGATTTTCTTAACATGTTAGGATTATATTAAAACTTAATTATGTAAGAAAGACATTGTTTTAAAAAAAAGCCTTTTTTAAAAGAGGAACGCCTAGGAGACTGAGATGAAATATAAACAATTTTCTACTGACTAAAAAAAAACACTATAAAAGATCACGCTGTATTTGTTAAAAATGCTAACGATGAGTTTCTTACATTCGTTTACACATCATTTTCATCAGGGATTGCCAGTCCTGGAACGACTGACACCTAATTCCGGTTATAAGCTGCTTCATGTCTTGAGCGTATTGAAAAGTGTAGTGCTTCGAAATATGCCAAGTATCTACATGAATCAACCACTAAATGATGTTACATGACATTTCGGTTACTTCCTTTCCCTTTCTACCAGTGTCAACATTCCATTTTATTTTTCTTGTCATAACAGGATGGTATGAACATTCATCTACAGGCATATTTGTATTCATTAGGTACTGTTAAACTTATTCTTATTTAACATCCTAAACAAGTGAATTTCTCTTAGTGTTTATGGATACTTGTAATTCCGCGTTGTTATACTGAGTTGAACTGTCCAAGTTCAGTTGGCAGATGGGTTCCTATGCGGATATCTCGATACTGTCCGTATATTCATTATATTATAGTCTGTTTGATGGCTAGCAGTGGAATCCAGCACAAGTGTTTCATCCTACTTGGGACCCAGTCATCAGCTGGATGTACCTGCATCTCGGTGAGTGATTTTGTTCCCATGGGGACTTGAACCTAGTATCCATCGCTTCAAAGCCCTAAGCGTTACTCACCGCGCGACAGCTACCACTTGAGCAACGGATATCAGTTTTCGTTTATTGTAGTATCGAGGTATCTGCATAGCAGCCACTATGCCAACACAGATACAGCAATTCGACCCAGTATAACAACAGAGAATTAATGGCATCAATAAACAACAACTGATACCTGTTGCTCAAGTGGCTCTTGTGTGGTGGATAACCCTTTGACTTTTGAAGTGATGGGTAATGGGTTAGAGTCCCGGTGGAAACAGCACCACTCACTAGGGTCCCGGACCTTCAACTGACGAATAGGCCCCAAATAGGACGAAACGCGTGTCCTAGATTCCACTGCTAGCCATCAAATAGACTACAATACAATGAATTTCGCTTAATTGTAGTCTTTAGTTTTGTCTGCGATTGGCTAGACTGAACATTTTAGGGGGAAATATATAAGAAATGTCTACATAATTGCAAATCATGAGTTTTTTCACCGGTATTGTACAGCTAGCTACGCAGTTCGGATAATGGTTTTCGTCCAACTGGGACAATAACAATGATTGGCAACACCTGTCTACAAAGTGCACAAAGATGATAATTAAGGGGAATAAATTGGATGAAAACAGAATTCCGTCGCATTACTACTTAATGCTGCAAAAAATGCAACACCTCTCTTCAGCCCATTACGACACAGGGCATCAAAGAAGAAATGAAAGTAATGTAGTCAAATTCAACAAAACGTGGTGTAAGATGGTATAGGATAAGGCAGGAATGCATCTGCCTCATCGCAAACGATTTCAGTTTGTCACTCCGAGCCTCCATCCACAGTTTTCTGATACCACGTAGACCGCAAACTAGAAGTCAGAATTTTATTACACTGCTGAGACCAGAATCCCAAAACGTCATGATGAAATGACGTCATATTCATACTGGTCACCCTTAACTTTTTTCCAGTGATACTTTATTTCAGCTAACATAATGATAATTCAGTATGCGTAACGCATGTTCCAAACACGTCAGGTGATGAACTTTTATAACCTTATAAGGAATCATCCACATATTCCTGCATTACTCATGTGATAGTTCCATGACGTGCGATTAATGCTATGAAGGCAACTGTGGTTGATCACTTCAGTTTTTTGATGTCCTCTGCTTTTAATGACGACAACTTTGTCATAAAGTAGAATAGAGTGGACTGTTGTTTACCAAACTAGGCCTTTAGTAGGTAGTCAGATTTCTTAACACGTCATTAGGTATAAGTAGATTTCGTGAGTCCTCAGCTCATCAAGGCCGATTCAAATTTTCAGGTTAGTGAAGTGATAAACACATTTAACCACCACTTCAGTCCCTTTCTGCTTTCATAAGTGGCATCGAAACAGATAAAGTAAGAAATGAACCATTAACTGCAGATACTCTCATGCTTGATTCTTCAATAATTCAGCAGGAAGCCAAGGACCTAAATTTTAAGCTCGTTTACTCTCTGGTGCAAAGTCTACGTCGACTTCAGTGGAAGTGATTCCTTTTAGAAATCCAAAGCCAGTCAGATACGTAACCACTGTATTTTCCTTCAGGCTTTTATTGACCTTTTGTAGAAGTGAATAGGTTACATCGATTTGGGTAAATCACACCTCCACATATTGTAATTTTATTTACCACTATGACATCGAAAGTAGTAAATAACAGTTGGATTAGTTGTACTATAGTATTTCAATTACAAACTGAATGCAGAAGTATGTCAGTGCAATGTCATTTTATATTCAAAACTTATCAATACAGTATGCAATGAATATAAATGTGTGTGTACATGCATATTCACACTTTCATCTTATGACAAGAAAAAGTACAGGAATGCTGACGCTTGGTGAAACGGAAAGATTTAGTCTAAGTTGGTATTTATCATTGACTGATATCAACTGGAGAAACGTTGGCAGCACTGGACAGCTGTTTTTTCCTAGTATGGGACTCCTCGTCAGTGTGTACCCAAGACCATGCCCCACTAGGGACCGAACCCAGGATCTTCAGGTTCCACAACTATCTCGTTACTATTGAGCCACTGGGTGAGAATCCAATGGTTTGTGTTTCCTACTTCTGTCAGCTTGCGACATACCGTGATCACGATTCAATGCTATCGTTGAGTAACTATCCTCATTGTTCGACTAGGAAGAAACAGCTGTCCAGTGCTTGAAGGTTTCCAATGCTTCTCCAACTGATGTCAGCCCATGATGATTACCAACCTAAAATCAATAATTAAATCCTCAAAAACCTCAAGACTGACTCAGCCTAAGTGTTGTGTAACACCACCTACTGAATCGGCATATTTCAAAGCGGTATACTTTTGAGCACTTTCAAACCATGAAACGGTATAGGAATATACAGAAAATATTAGACAGTTGGTACCTAGAACATTTCCATATAAGGCGAATGGGAAAAAAGAATGGATCCTATCGGAATTCTAAAAGTAACTATTGCTTCTCTTTATTATCTATCTGAACTCCATATTTACATTAAAGACGTGTTCACTCAGATAACCTAAAACAGGTGAATGCTTCTAATCAACTGTTATAAATTTAGTGAGGTTTTGATAAGTTTTCACTTGACCATATTCGATATTGACCAATCTTAACCAATATCGTCTCTTTAAATGTTTGAAAAAGTAAGAAGTACAAGAGAATGGTTTTCATTAAAGATTGATATAAGTTGGAGAGCCAATGAAAACGTGACAGAACAAGACACGTGTTTCGTTCCAATTCAGGAGTCCTAAATAGTGTGCACCAAGTATTCCATGAGGAATGGAGTTCATAATCCTTAGGCCTCATGGCGTGTGAGTTGACAGGCAGACCGACAAAATCAACGTAGAACCTCGCACACACGTGCCACAATTTACGTATATGAAGAACAAGTGGATAGGAAAAGATTCATATTAAAGTAGACAAAGGTGCATAGGAGAAGAAAGAATTTAAAGATGAAGGTTAGTCAAAACATTTAAGCTTTAGAAGACATTAAAGAGTGAATAAATTTGCGTCATTGCGGTCGGTTTTCAGCCATGCCACCAAGAGTCAGTAGTCAACCACTGATTCCTATCGTCTAAAGGAAACCAGTCATCTCCCTGCAAGGCTCAGACCAACAGTTAGGAGCTCTGTGCACTAGTGTCACGTTTTAGTGTCGCCAACTTTTTAACGGGATACAACTTCCCCTACCATTACACCTCGAGTTGGGCAGTGGCTTAGCGCGCGCGGTATATGTCCTAGCCATTTCAGTCGATGAAGGTTCACAAACTCGTCAATCGACTTATCTAGTAACCTTCGTTTAACCTCAACATTACTAACATAATGATCCCACCATAAGCGAGCAATGTGACCAAGACACGTATGATCAAAACCCTGTAACCGCTTCATGTCTTCCACTTTCAACGGCTATGTGTCAAAGCCGGATAACAAGACAAAACGAACTGCAGCACAGCATACTCATCCTGTAATAAGTAGTCGGATATCTTGCCAGAAACGACGCAAGTTGGCGAGTGCCTGAAGGGCCTTTTGTATCTAAGCGGAAATTTTGTCACCAATCAGCCCGTTCGAGCTGATGTAAGAGAATTGGTCGACACACTCAACCACTTCACACCCTATCCTTATACTAAAAATAGTTGTAGACCAGCCAATGGGTTGGAATTCAATGGTTCACTACTTCCTAACTTTGTCAGTTTGCATGACCATTATCTACATTTCATCGGTGGGGATCCACCTCATACCCACATGCAACAAATTCTCATCAGAGTTTCGAATAATCCACTGATTTCAATGCCTGATGAAAACTAGTTTCAGACTAATAAGTCTCTTAAATTGATCCAACTGAAGTACGAGCATACCATTTCCTGCATTTTTGATAATTCTGTTCGAGAAATATATGCTAGATTTAAGCGAAACTTAACTGATAGTTGAATAATTCCATTCACCTTTTTTACACTCAGCACACATTATTTATCACATCTCCAAAAGAGAACCATATGCACATTTGAAATGTGTAGCACACAATTTAAAATGTGGACACTACAGTGACCTAATAAATATTGTACATTGACAAGTACTAACTAAAACTCTACGTGAAGATAACACTGGTGACTAGTCTGTTCAAAAAATACATTATGAATTTCAAACCTATACCTGATAAGTTCTTCTTTAAAAGAATTAAAAGCACGATAAATTGACAAACTATATATTTGACATAAAGTTATCCTTAAAACTATGATCAACGTGACAGTGTAGTTATTTTTTTGTTAAAAGTGTTAAAATGAAAGTATGAAATAATATTATAGCATTCATTAAACTTACATGATCCCACCAACATTCTGAAAAATTAGGTAGTTGATGCTCCAAAGAGTATTCTAATACTTCAAATGCAAAACTAAGCACATTACATATCCAGTAATCACGAAGAATTAGCATTTTAGCCCACCAACCAATAAAATGAACTATCACAAAACCATCCATTTTTGACTACAAAAATTAGGAAAAAACAGAATAGAAAAAAGATTAACAATTATGTCACGTGTATTGATAATATATATGGGATGTAGACTTAATTAGGATGGAATGACCACACCTTGATAAACAAAACAAAAAATATTGAACGTGAAAGTATTTTACTGCCTGTTTTTTTTCTACAGTGAATACAATAAAACTTCTCAAGGAAAAACTAAATGAAAGAAATCAAATATATTACTGAATCAGAGACAAAACTTGGAATATTGAATTTAAAGTAACAAAATACAATATTGTTTTGGTATTTTAGACAATGAGAACTGGGTCTGAGTCTCCATGGGAAGAAAATCATTCACTGGGGTGTAAGTACATCCAGCTGACGAGTGGGTTCCAAATAGAAAACACGCTAACCACCAATTAGACTGAAATACAATTTTATTAGAATTTAACCAAGCGCATAAACATTTACAAATTCATTGAGCTGATGGACAGTTGAAGTGAGATTGCTACCCGGTACCCTGACATACATAATTAAATATTATATTTTTATTAATGATCGATTACCTGATAACAGTGAATCATAGCTGCTTACCAATCAATTTCCACTGAAAATACTTAACATCAAAACACGGAATTGTCATCCACTGTTCACATACATGTGCCAACCCTCAAACCTCTTCGCATCATCTTCAGTCTTCTTTAATGTTACCTGCTAAACTTTCATTATCTTCCTCTTCCTGATTATAACTCCACATAAGCATCAGTTTCTCTTGGCTGTCCAAACGATTTCAGCTGTTGGATAAGCATACCTGGTCAACAAGAGTTGTGTCTTGAAATAAATATCGCTCCTTTCATTTTCTAAACCCCATGTCCACTCCAAATATGAGCCATATCAACCAAAACTTCAAAAGCCCAGTCATAGACAAATACTGAACTTCTTGGACACGCGTATGTAACCTAAATATGGTAATTCACTTAACCTGACTCAGTCACGGCAGTATGTTTATACAATTCACAATTTTAACATCTAGCAGCTGAAAAGTCAGCTTTCGTGGTTATGCATGTAAAAGTATAAACTCAAGTTATTGAATAGGAAGCTGTCTTGTCGACTAAATTCTATTTGATAGTTACTTGTGCGCCGTCCGGCTAAATGTTGTAGTCAAAGTAAGAAATGCGAAACATGCCAACTTCCTTTTTTAGCTTCTGCCTGCAGCTCGGAGAACTTCAATAAAAATTCCTAGCCTCCTACTTACAGCCAAATGATGATATATTTGGTTATCGTAGCGAGTAACTTTAAGGAACACGTAGAAATCCTAAGCTACACGGAAAGACACTTTCAGAATCTCAAATAATGAAGCCAATAAAAGTGATCACTTGCTACAGTTTTGCTTAGATAACCATAGATTTCTAACTAGTAAGATCCAGTCACAAGAGAGATGGGTGCAAAGACAGACCGAACCCTTCGGGGAACAATCCAACTGCTTTCATTTACTCTTGCAACGAAAATTTTCAAGAATGGTACTTCGGGACTGTCAGTTAAACTAACTAAAGTATTAGCTATAGCATGAAAATTAGATATGATACCATAAAACTTTTCTCAGTTGGTGACTTTTTCAGTCTTTATGAAAGGAGAAAAATCTTTCTCATGATAACCATAGGGGAATCGGTCTAATGACCAGTGTCTAAGATCCTAGGTTCTATAATTATTAGAAGCCATAGTGAAGCTCGGGAACACCAAACCCCAGATCAGGCAGTTTTCAGACGTGGTCGTTAGTGTGCAAACCAATCTTTGTCCTTTGCCACACCTTTAAACACATACATACTTGCGCCTGATGATAGTCGTATTTCTTGACGTAAAAGTCATATTTGATCGCACAGATTAAAAAGCATTATGAAGGAACAGTCTACCGAAAGAGCTACCTTAAAAGTATACCATTATGCTGTACGTTTTATACTGAAACATATGTGGCTACGTTAGAGTGTACAGTGAGCAATCGCATGAGATGTCTACGTTCAGTAGTGGTCATCAAGAATATCCCCTTTCTGTATTTTGACCTAATGTTTTCATAGATGTCTTAACGGTTATTCTTTCCTTATCAAAATTTGCACGGAATGATCTCATTGCAGAAGACTCCCTAGTTGACTGAAAGTACGCAGACGATATCGTTCTAACAGGTGAAAATGCAAAAAAGATAGAGTCCTCTGAACGTACTAAGTAACAATTCAAGGATAGTTCAGATGCGTTTCTTGCCTCCCAAACACAAATTTTCGCTTTAAGATAGGACTGTATCGATAATCCATTTGATATTATGCGGTCAAGTGATCGAGTATACTGACCACTTCACTTACCCATAAGGTCAAAGTTCGATTGATTACCGCGAACTTGCACCACATTTAATATAGACGAGGCATCTGGTTGCCCAATAAAGATTCAGTATACTGCACAGTAATTCAATCTGTCCTACTCTACGATTGTGAAACGCGGTCGCTTAAGGCGACTATTTCTAAGACTTTACATAAATGGCACCACCATAACTTTTGCAACATCATCCGTATGTAACAAGATAACTGCATGACCAGCGTGAAGGCCAGGTGTGAAGGTGGAGAATAGAAATCAATTCATGAATTTTCGAACCTTCATCTATTATACACGAAACTGTATCAATAAATTTGAAATATGCTTTCTATTTCTGAACCGTAATAGACCATTGAATGATAACAGATCCCATGATTCAAAACTCCATGTCAGTTACATCAATTTCGCCTTGGTCATAATGACTTTCTTTTTCCTTTTATAAATCAGTTCAAATAAAGTCAATCAGAGTAAATTATTGCCTACTACAAGCACTCAAAGGGAGAAGTCTAACGAGCTAGTAAATAGTTCTGAGTCAACATTATTTTAAAGACTTATGTTCGTACACTTTAAGAATCTCATGTTCAATATTTAGGCCAAAAACGAGGTTGATCAGCAGGAAATAAAGGAGTAATTCAACGACTTTTCAAAACTCTTTTCATCATTCCAGTCACTTTTATAACCATGCAATACCGATAGGATCATCATATTCATATATGTTAGACAGTAATTAGACAAACCTATAACTTTATATTTTCTTATTAAAGACATTCATGTCTGAAATCTGTGCATTTATTTTTACTCGATACTGGTATATCTATCTCCAAGAGTATATGCTTTTCTTCAAGTTTTCAGAAGAGACTACCTGCTAGAAGTCTACGTGTAAAGTATCGTATGCACCACCTCATAACTTTTAAAATTATTATTGTTAACAAACTTATGCATCAATAAATTGGTACTCAAAAAAGAACTAGAAGGAATAATATTCAGCTTTCTGAAATCATAACATTTCCCAGCCTTTATAAACACTGGAAGTTATAAACATATCAAGGTAATGCATGCATAAAATAATTGTATGATAGACAGATAGACAAAATCAACGCAGAACCAAGCACATAACCGACTGCATATCCTCAAGTTGCCACACTTCACAGTAGTATACAATGAACAAGTTCATAAAAAAAGACTCATATCAAAGTAGACAAAGTTGTGTGAGAGAATAGACAACCTGAACAAAACGTTCAGTGCGAATATTCAAGCTTTGGAAGACGTCAAATAGTGGATACATCTGTACCATTGTCAACGATTTTTAGCCACTGATTTTTATCGTCTCCTAGACCCCAGCCAAATAGTCTGCACCTCCCTACATGACTCAGACCAACAGTCACGGACTTTATGGACTGGTGCTACATCCACTTAACCTTATAATTGGTTACTTGTAGGTTGTAAGCAAAGCCAAATATTAATAGCTTATCGAAACCCATCAACGTATGATCACACTGGTAGAGATGTGGCTCCTAGGGAGAAGAGATTCAACCATTGGGTCGCGGGTTCGAGTCTCGCTCGAACTGTCGCGGTCCGAGTAGCCAGGTAATATCATTAACCCCCCAGGCACTAGGTGTCCTCATTAACTACCGCACGAATGTGCGCCAGGCTACTGAGTTCATTTCATTCATTCATCGTCATATTGGATCTTAACAACTCTAACCTAAATTCGCTTGAGCAGTTCATTAAGCATGGGATTCAATAGTACATACGCAGGGTAACCCTGTTGACACCACAGTTGATCAGTTAAAAAGCCACTTAGCTGTGAGAAATGTCGATGTGGGCAATGCAATTTATAAATCACTTTAGAACTGTTCATCCTATTTTAAGTTTACTGGTTTATGCCAGTCAGCTAGCCAGATTTAAGTGATCTGAACTAACTCGACTCTATGAGGTAAATTTTTCCAGACACACCACTGATGACCTCGGTCCTAAATGAGCGAAACAGTTGTCCGGTGTTTAGATCATGTTGATCTGATTGGCAAAATCGACAGATCAGACTCAGTGGTTTCTAACTACTCTTTGTTCAGTAGCAGTATATTTTGCCAGTACAAGGTAAATGTTGGTTACATGATAGAGATAAAAATAAAAAAAACAGCTCATTAGAGAAAACCATATTCACAACAAATCAGCCAATAATAATTTTGGTGACGTCTCCATGTAAATGACAACAGTAAAACTGCAGGTATGTAGATTTGTGTTTACATCCTTTGCCATTAAAAAAACTCATAACAAATACACTGGAAACCTAAGCTTTAGAATCCATGTGTTACTGTTGTCTCAGTACTTACACAGCATGTACTGAGTGTGTAAAAAACACTCGACATTTTTGTGAACTGATTCACTTGACAATCAATTTATTGGATATTTTAATTAACCGATTAGACTGAATCAGATGACAACTGAATGAGTAGTCTAATTTATCGTACAACAATACTTAAAACTCATCAGCATTTCTAGGTCCATATATAATGGCTCAAAGCAATATCAGCAGTGTTGATCTTAACTTCAATCTGATCGAGTAGTTTATCCTATCTGTTGTATTTCTTGTCACATAATTCCTGCGCACTTGTATTTTACGTCCAATTGTGGTCTATTGTTGAAGTTGTCCAGTTTTAGCCCATGTTTGATGATTCGCTGAATTAGCAAATTTTGCATTAGATAATAGTTCAAGTGAGCGATGGTCAAATGTCTTCAATAACACTTTGTCAATATTAAACCAATCACTACTGACTTCAAAATCATAGCAATTAACAAACCAAAAAAATAATTCTTGCCACTATTTAAATACCCGAAAACATTAGTCCCTTTTATTAAATTTGGATAGTGTTCTTAGAAGACGCAGTTTGTCTGAACAACATGATGTACTTGCCAAATCGCCGATTATTAAAATTACTTCATTTGTCCTTCCACTCTCCGACCCGGTATAAATTGACTTGATAGGGGCTGATGATTGAAGGTGAAATGGGTCACAGCAGGATTCGAACCGGCGGGTTGCGGGCAGGGCACCAAATTGGTCGCTTGTTCGAATCCTACCATGACCCAGATTTTCATTTCATCTTCAACCACCACCCAGCATCAATACAAGTCTTCTAAACCACGATTATCTCCGGTAGTCGAGCTAATAAACAGACTTGACAAGTTGCATATGACGACAGATACTCAATGACAGCATTGAATGGAACACGTGATATATCGTGAATTGATAGAAGTATGGAATATTGACCATTGGATTCCAACCCGGTAACTCAATTGTAACGTCCTGGTCATGGAACCTGAAGGTCCTGGCTCCGATCCCTTTCGAAGTCATAGGAGCCAACTGCTGAGGAGTCCCATACTACGACGAAACAGTTGTTCAGTGCTCCCAGGTTTTCAATGTTTCTCCAACTGATGTCAATCCATGATGAATACCAACCTGTTATCAGATTGTTTGAAATATACCACGCAAATACACTACACTGTTCAGATAAACTTCGTCTTCCAGTCATCCTCTTCTAATATCACATGTAAATATGGAATAAAGAGAAACAAATGAGATAGATACATGTGGTGTTGAGAAAGCGAGTGAAGCAAGGAACGAAATTGTCAGTGTTTTATTATCTTAAAAAGCACCGACTGACTCATGACAATAATAGTCACTGCTGGTATGTTATCGAAGTCCCTACTACAGCTTATTAGATGATTTTACCGCCTCTCAATAAGTCATCTTTAGATGATTGAAATTTGGCATTCGGTGTATATATATTTTGTTAAAAAAAACTTAAATATGCAGTAATTACATCACATGGACTTTATATATTCATGCATATAAACATACATTTCCTTAGTTACTTATCCAACTTATAATACATCAACATACAACATGTAAACACACTAAGCAATCTATATCTCACCATATAAAATTGTTATCAAGAAATTTGGGAGAATATTTAAGATAAACCTTTTTAATCCTGCTATAAAATAATGGAGAGAGGTGAACGCTATTGCATTCGAGGGATTTTACCGATGTATGTGACCATCGTAAAAATAAATACCTACATCGACGTGAATTAAACAACCTATGATACGTTACAGATTTGAGAATTGTATACCCAACAAGTGATTAAGAGTGAATGTTTCCATAGTGCTGAGTGACTGAGCAAAAACAGTAAGCAAGACAATCATAGCATGCTAATTTTGTCTCATGATGGGAACAATGGGTTTTATGAAAATAAGTTCATAGTATAATACTCGATGAGCGCTCATTCTGAAGTATCAATCAGTACAAAATTTTCAATAACAAGACCTGATGACCGTATAGGTTATGAAGTCTAACAAATCAGTAGTTCCCATCCGCGAACTCATACTAGTAACTGGATGTATGTATGAAAAGCTTTCGAAAATCGAAATCCACTCAGCAACCTTACGTGCTTTCGAGCAATAAGCAATGGGGTAATGAACACTACGTGGCTGCTCAAACCTCAAAAGCTTAATCGGGGTTCGAACCCGTGACGCACTGGTTAAAAGTCAACTGCCTAAACCAATGAGTTAGAGCTTCTGTAAAGCTCTAGGATATGAATTTATGATATACAACAAATTGTCAGCTATGCATACTCAAGAACAGGTACCCAAATCACCTTTAATGGCATAGATATAAACATGTATCATGAGTTTAGACTGAACTATTCTTTGAACTGAACTCAGTGTCTAGTCTTTCTCTTTCCTCATTTGGTCGGACAGTCTCTTCTATTATTACGAGGTTTGCATCTACGAATAGTGAGTCTTTAAGTAAATAAAACTGACGACGACTAGAAAAATGACAGCACGAAACCTTATCTGCTAAATTACACTCGTAATACTAAATTACACATAAGATCGACGAGTGTTGCGACACACCATTATTGCGCTAAAATATGCAGATGTTTTCATTACTGTAGCATGAAGATCTTAACAAGATCTTAAAAAGTAATTCAAAACTGAGTCACAGGTGGGGTATTTTTACACTGATGGTTCAAGAAAGGAATTTTCAGGAGAATGTGCCTATGTGCACAACGTTGATGTTCGTAAATACATGTTATATTACCAATTATTTCCATTACGGAGGAACTGAGCGACTCTTAAGGGTGAGACCTGAAGGTTATTGTACAAGGGTTCACCACCTATATATAACTAAGGTTATCTCAAATCACTTCAAGAATATAACAAGTGACAACAGGGGGTTATAAAAAAGCGACTGAAGTAAAAAATAATAATAATAATCAAGGCAAATTATAAAGGCATAACTGTCGAATATTCAAAGTCTGTTCTGTAGCAACTAAACAAAATATGGGCCTCAGAAATACTTGACATATGCCTTCGCATTGACCTACATTCAAATAAAAACTTTCAGACCTAATTACTAGCTGCATATTAGTTAGGGATGAGTAAGCTAAAATCACTATATTATAATGACAGAGCATTCATCAAATGTCTGTTTTCGGTGAGGATAGACAGACGGACGAAATCAATGTAGAACCAAGCACATAACCGACTGCATATCCTCAAGTTGCCACACTTCACAGTAGTATACAATGAACAAGTTCATAAAAAAAGACTCATATCAAAGTAGACAAAGTTGTGTGAGAGAATAGACAACCTGAACAAAACGTTCAGTGCGAATATTCAAGCTTTGGAAGACGTCAAATAGTGGATACATCTGTACCATTGTCAACGATTTTTAGCCACTGATTTTTATCGTCTCCTAGACCCCAGCCAAATAGTCTGCACTTCTCTACATGACTCAGACCAACAGTCACGGACTTCATCTACTGATGCCACGTCTTGTCTTGGCCACCTTTGGACTTCTTCTAACCTAATCTAGCTTCTAATATAGCATACCGAGGTAGGCGAAAGATTGTTCTAGCTACCTCAGATGATGAAGATTCACAACCTCATCAATCAACTTGCCTATCTTGCTTGGTACCATTCATCTGACCTTCATTAAGGAATCTAATGAGAGTTTGTTACAATAAGACAAAAAGGAAACCACTTACTGACAACTGACCATAAAAAGAACACTAGACTGAAGCTTGGTAGATGTCTCGGAATTGCCCAACAGCTCAGATTCAATTCAGATGTCTTGATAACTGATGTTAATTATCGTACTCCAGTAAATGATATGTAAGAAAAATCAGTGGTGAATAAGACATTTATATGTTATTGTTAAATAATAAACACTATCATACTATGAAAATTGAAGAAAATTAAGAAGAAACTGTCTAACAAGATGTAGACCAGGTGTTATTAGAGTGAGTACACACTGATTAGGTCTTCAACCCTCACAATGTGATCGAAATAAATCACACATCTGAAGCCAAGGATAACCGTGTTTTGTGACATCAACGAGTGTGTTTCTGGAAAAGGTGATCTCCGGAGGCATATAAGTACTTAACTGTATATCCCAGCATTTCTAAACCAGAAGTTAATATAGACAGAGTTTTCTGTCAATGATACTTCACAAACGATCACGAATGAGTGGTTTGTAGTGCGGCTTAACTACCTAACTTGAGGAGGGTTTTCGACCAAGAATGTAGAGAAGATAACTTGCTGTACAACAGCATAAAAGAAACTTAACAGCCATTCGATTAACTGATGCTCAATACCTGTATCATTCAAGTGTAAATGACTTTTTTAAACTAGTAGGAACTATTATTCAGTGGAAATTCAACGGGAACAATCATAAAACAATGCAGTACTGGTGTTCAGCAAGATCTGTAGCAAACACCAAACTTCATTATATGTAGTGCTGTCGTGACCATTCGACTGCACGCAATCTGATGCTCATACTCTTACGGAACCTAATCTAGCTAATTCGAATACCTTTGATAAGATCTTGTATTCGAACAACAACGTTTTCTTAACGGATATTACATAAGTTGATCAGAGTGCTCAACTATGAGGTCTAATGGGGTGTTTACTTATAGCTGGATTCAAGTAAGGACAACAAGTTTTGCACAATCCAATAAATTCAGGGCATTTTTAACAACAATAGAAAAAACCTCAGTTTTATACAAACTGAAAAACTACAAGAAATAACACACACAAAAACTTCATAACGAGAAGGAGAAAATGAAGGATAAGACAGTAAAAACTGGAAAAGTTGCACAAAAGAAACAACAAGTTCAAGAAAGAATCATCATCCATTGTCTTTAAAGTTGAATGAGTGCTGTAATATACTAGAAAAATTGTCAAATAGCATTTGAAAAAATTCATCACGTTAGTAAAATAAGTCGTTGTTTCTATTGAGGTTAAATATATAGACAGTTACAAAATATCCTTATGGTTACAAAACCAGTAGTAGAATCAAAGTGAGAGTAAAATTCAGGTTTATTAGCAAAACCAATAACCAATGCGAAAGTTTTGAGGCTAGTAATCCCGCGCCTGGTTTATTTTCAAGCGTACTCATTTGGTTTAATTCTGCTATACTTCTATGTTTAAATTAATATTTAGTATCCTGAAGGCATTCATAATACTAACATCATGTGTATTATCCCTTAGGTGTTTGACAATAAATGTTCTGGATTCATTTTGTCTTTCAGTGAACACTTCCATTTCTTTATACATCCATAAAATCAGATTATAGATTATTTGTCAGTACTTCTAATATGCATGCATTTGTTAGGTAACACAGTTGATATAATACGGATATCTGCTGAGTCATGACTGCCTCAGTAAACACTATTGGTTGGATAGAACAACAACTCTAGTTATTGTTGAAACAGCTCTTATACATCCATTCCACTAAAAAAAAAATTGAAATGTAAGAACAGCCCTTCCATCAGGATTTCTAAACTCGTCTACTGCTGTATTCACTCTTTGACATCTTCTAAAGCATGAAGATTTTCACTAATCTTCATTGTTAAATTCCTCTAACCTTCCATACACTTTTGTCTACTTTGATATCAGTCTTTTTCTATCCACTTGTTCTCTGCATACTGAATTCCCTCTTGACATTGGATACAAGCACTGAAGAATTACCATCTTATTGAGGATAACCAAAGGTTTGTTTACAACGAAAGAAATTGAGAATGGATGACAACTTATCAATTTTTATCTCATCAGTTATAACCAGGGGTTATTCAATATAAACACCACTTCATAGGATGGAAAACTTTGGGCATCTTGCCAAACTGACAGAAGAATCCAATTTCAGTGAGAGACGCTTTAGATTTCAATCACTTCCATTATGCTCAAAGGTCTTTTCCTCTTCACAATACTTTCCAATTATTTCTACTTGTATCACTTAGTGAACATACATAAATGAGTTAGGTAGGATAGTTTGTCTGAAATTTGAACTAAAAATTACTTTTACTACAAGTAATTGACGACTATCCACTCGCTAAGCATCATTAAAACACTAAGAGGTATGGTTGGATGACAGGTTGAACACGAAAATTCAGTCGATAAAAAAAGAGCAGCCAATCAAACTAGTTGTATGTAGTGAACAAGCCTATAATAGGAGTGAAAAATTAACTGTTCCTTCTTGTTTTTTAATGAATATTGTCATTCAGAGGATAGACGGAAAAGGATATTAAGTAAATTTTAAAGGAAGTTAAATGACTAAATTAAAAAAACCGAAATGCAACATTCTGCAAACCATCCGAATTCGTTTGATATATCTTTTCATGCGAAAAAAGCAACTACAAACACAAAGCACGAAACGTTATTCTGAACAATTAAAACGTGTACAAACACAATTTTGTCTTGTTTCCAGGACTTCGAAACCTTGAAGTACAAAAAGATTATGGACTCGCTTTGAGAGGCGGTTCCCGAAGTCCCAATGAGAAATTGTGACCGGTGGGGCCAACCAAGTCTGACATGACAACAGATACTCAACGACGACATTGAATGGAACACATGATATGTCGTGAGGTGACAGAAGTATGAAATATTGACGATTGGATTCCAACCCAGTGGTTCAACTGTAACTTGCTGGACATTGAACCTGACGGTCTTGGCTTTGATCGCTGGTGAGGCGAGGTTAAGGGTGCCCACTGCTGAGGAGTCGCATACTGGGACGAAACAGCTATTATGTACTACCAGGTTTTCAATGTTTCTCCAAATTATGTCAGTCCATGATGAAAACCAACCCGAAATCTATTATTATTATTATTATTATTATTATTATTATTATTATTATTATTATTTGTCCTTTGAGTTCCTAGTGGAACATAGGGCTTCAGTAGCACGTCTACATTGAACTCTTTTCTCTGTAGTCTTTTGAACGCGGCACCACGACTGCCCACAAGCTTTCATTTCTTCTTTAGACGATCTCCTCCATGCCACCCTAGGACGCCCAATTTGTCGTTTCCCATACGAGTTTCACTCGAGGGTTTGGCGAGTGATGTCCCCCAAAGGGTTTTCTCAGTGTATGTCCAATCCAACCCATCTCCATTTTCTTCTTCTGCGATAGGTTCTTGGTTGGTTCGTTCCCAGCCAGAGTTCCTTGTTCCTTATTCTTTCTGGCCATCTGATCTGATCTTCAGTATCGAGTGAACGTAGGCGGAAGATGTTGATGAATGTCTGTAGTTTGTTGGAAATGCTTTTCGTGACACGCCAAGTTTCTGAACCATCACAAAGAAACACTGACTTGACATGGTGTTGAAAATCCGGATCTTGTTCTTTGTCCTGAGTACAGTAGATCTCTACACTGATTTCAGATTATTGCTTGCTTGCTTTTCCGATCCTGGCTTTGACATCCTCGTCTACGACTGTGCAGCCTGTAGTTGAAATGATGCTACCTAGGTAGGTGAAAGAGACTACTTTATTTAGGTTTTTCCCATTGATGGTGCTTGTTGTTGTTGTTTGGGTATCTTCATCACCTCTATCTTCTCTACGTTCACCTGAAGTCCCGTCTTCGCTGCCTCTTCTGATAACTTATGAAATCAATAAATTGGTCCCCGGAAACCTCCAAATTGATTTGTTGTCTACTGTAAAGTGTGCCAACCTGAGTCGATGCGCCTGTGGGCGAGGTTCTACGTTGATTTTATCAGTCGGTCATTTATCATCTCAGTCTATTGAAGTGCTTTTCCAAGTAACTGCCAACATTTTCGATACCGGTAACTTATCACACTTTGCTACTGAATTAGTCGTTTATTGTACACCTATCTACATAATAACGTCATAGGAAATAAAGTGACAACAGACTGAGCAACATATGCATAATAACAATGCAGTTTAGTTATCCAGTAGGCGTTTTACACGCGAGACTATCAGCTCCACTCCCTGTGTAAGGGTTTGTGACATAACTTGACTGCTCAGACTGAAACAGGTAAAGAGGGGTTCGCAACCAGGATCCATAGGTTCAAGTTAAATTGCTTGTATCAATGAACTACACCTGCATTTAACACAGTGCATTCTTATTTTTAATCCATCTGGATACCATTTAGTTAGCTGGAAGTATTCACAAGCATGAAATGTTGAGTTTAGAAATTTATCTATTACCATGAATATCCATATAAAAGGCTAAGTTCTAGCCATATGACATATATATATATATATATATATATATATATATATATATATATATATATATATATATATATATATATATGATTATTTCAAGGGGAAAATGACAAAAGATAAATGTGGACATATCGATAGTTTCACATAAACATCATATCTCCAACCAGTAAACGTGATATAATCAATGTTAGCCGGTATTGCAGATTCTCATTTAAATGAGACTAGCAACCGCTGTTTCAACTGCACATTGACCTACTAAAATAATACTAATCTGCGAGACTAGCTTATTTATCCCTTTTTGTGTAAGCTAACTAAAGTTTACATGGGTATTAATGAAGACAAATATCTATCCAAAACAACAATGAATTCATGCATCAATGATAATCGGCAGTAAAAATATGTTAAATACTAACGATAACATTGTGCCACGGATTGTCCGGCATGTCCCAATCGTATATTCGACAATTTCCACCGTAATCCTTTTCTTCCAGTGGCTTTCCGAGTTCTGGATCCAAATATCGTAACCACTGACGCGCATCATCCACACTCTGGAAAGAAACAGAATTCCAAAATACTGCTTGTTACCACCAAGAAAATAACAAAAATAACAGGAGTAATAAGGCGTTACAGTCAAATGGTACACAATATCAGCACATAGGAACACAGGGATCATAGAGGAAACTTGTACTTATGTCCTTAACATTCACACATGGTCATACTGTCTGTTTTTGCTGTAGATAATATACTGCTGAAAAATATCCGGTCATAGTAATAAGCTCGAAATCAATACTGAATAATTGAAAATAGTAAACTGATGGTAACAAAAACAAGAAAAACTATTTTCTGGACAGTGTAAAGCTATTGATCATTCAATCTTTTGATTATGGGCTCTGAATACAAACAAAATACATAACGACCTTTGAATAGTTAGAAGTTACTAGAACTAACGTGATAAGTGCGATAAACATTACACTACACGAATCTCTTTAGTAAAGTAATTGTTCGGAAATTGAAATATAGAAGTAAGGAAAAAACTAAACTTGTGTCAACATACAAACCAGCATCGATTTCAAGAAAACCCTAGTGTATGACTGCAGAATCTGAAGTTATTATGGTACATACGAAGGCTAATTCAAAACTTGAATAGAAGTGAAGTAATCCACGTTCCCATATATCACAACAGCCTGGAAACATAAAGTGGACATGAATACATTGATGTTAAAAATAAGCAAAAGGGATATGAGAGGGAAGAGAATAACCAAATAAGGGTTAATAATGCCCAAAATCTAGATGGTCGAAAGTAAGTACAATGCCGTCACTGTGATTAACTCTAAGCCTTGTTACTTAAAATGTCCAAACATTGGTTGTTAGCAACTTGAGGACACCAGTCTGACAGCCTACATTCCATACACGATAGTCAAAGACTTCATAAACTTCATAGCTTTGTCCATCTACTCTTTGATTGCTTCAAAAATAATCCTTTTCCATCTAACATTATTTGTCGAGGACAGGAAGCTAAAACGTGTAATATATTTTTGTTACCTCGGTTGGGGTACATTAATCTATAGACTCACCTTTATTAAATAGTTCCTCATGCCTTATTCTAATAGTGCTCATACTGTGAATCGATCGTACATGAGGAAAGCTAAGAAGACAACAAAGTCAAACACTTAGTACCTTCTTATATACTTCACTTTAAAAGCCATTTCTCTAAATTGTGGAGTAGGATAGAAAATATGGCTGCACAGTACACTGATTGACTACATGTTAAGGTACTAAATTAATCTCTTAGGAATCAGAGGCACACAGTTACTTGATTTACTTACCAAGAGCACAGGCTTAGTATGGGTCCAAAGTGGTACGACACACAAAACAATAACGAAATTATAGAAGACATAAAATGATATTGAAGGAAAGCATAAAAAAGGATAGTAACCGAACGGTTAAAGAAGCTACACTCAAACTATTTTCGGGTTCCTTTTTGATAACCAATGAAATAAGAAAGCTATGGCATGATCACTACTGGTATCAATTCTCAAACTTCTTGAGCCACTTGGGCAAATGACCTCAAAGACTCCAGCAAGGGAGTCAAGATGAACCAACAGATGCTAACCCAATACAAATACCTCTCATCCAAAGAAATTATTCTCTCTAACCAATCCCCAGAGTGAACAGTATGATAGCCACCCAGGAAGTATGCGTAAATGCTGTAAGGAATAGAAAACCATTCTTATATTCAACGGTAACAATTTACTAGTTACTTGCAGACCTTCCTATTTTTTTTCACTGGCAAATGAGTATCTGGTATAGTTGAAAGTTACATTATTCCAACCACATGTTTTGTATATAAGTGACTGTTTCAAGTCATCAATAATTTGATGGAACTTACCTCATTAGTACAGCGTTACGGGCAAGCCATGAAGTCTGTAACCCTAGACTTGGTTATGAAAACAAAAGTCACCTAAATAGTACACACACATGCGTTAGCTTGTCAACTACTGAATACTTCGTTTTGATGAGCTAACGGTTGGCAACTGATAAACAAGTTCCTCGACCTTCCGAACACCTACCTGACGTTAAACTGTAACCTATATACGCCGACGTCTAATCAAATACAAATCCACATTTTCTGTTTATCGAGAAATTTCGGATATTTATGGTGAACCCATGATACCTCTGACTACAATAAATCAAAAAACCTTATGGTCAGTATGAAAATAAAGGTGTCGCTAAACATACAAAACTTATTTCCTATACGCCTCTATACTACTGGTAATACATTCAGTATCACAACCTTTTCCTGATAGGAAGAATATGTATAATAACGTGAACTGTTGTTAAGACATGATTTCTACTTGTCCCCATACTAGACAATTGTGACGGTAACTACCATGATATGTCCGGGTGGTATTCACAACAAACATAAATCAGTTGGAGAACCCCTAAAAACCTGGGATTCCCAAGCAGTGAGAATACATAACTCTGTCAAAGTTCGAGCCAAGGACCTTCAAGTCTTACAGCGAGCACGCTACTATTGATCCACATTTTCCTACTTCTGTCAACCAGAGATAAGGCGCAAGTTTTATCTGATGGCGTCGTTGGTGAATGCCACCTTGAAGTTAATAAATTCCAACAACCTTCAAACTGAATTACTCTCCAGTGCTCATTAGCGATATGTTTCGAGATGAAATTTTCTGAAGTTCTTATGAGAACTCGTAACTGGTAGGGCAATGAAAACGAATACTCAACGACGAAGTAACTTACGTAACGTATAGTACACAACTGCATCCCCAGTGAGTTCGCTTAGTTAATTAACTTGACAGGCAAACATGACAAAGTCTGTGTATTTTATAATCATCAGGAATAATAAGGCTTAGGTTTCGGTAAAAGTTAGTAAAACTGAATTTACACCCACAAGACGTACCTGAAATAGCAGAAAAACCAAGATGAGCTCATATAAAATACTGAGGCAGAGTACAAATCTCCAGAATGCTGAAGAAGAAAAAAGACAAAACATGGAGAACACATCTACCTAGTAGGCTACCACATGTAAAACAGATTCCAAGGAAATGCTTCTGTAACCATCATTACAAACAAAAGAAATAATTACTAACTAAATCTACGAACTTAGCAAACGAAATAATGCAACTCAGTAGCCGCGTACTAGTCCATGTTTAGGCAATAAGTCACATTGTGTGAGAGACGAATGCTCAAATTTTGTAGGTTGTTATGGCTTTTCGAACCTGTGATTCAACGGATGAAAGTCAAGTGGTCAGGCCAAAGAAAAAGCAGCATGAATAAAATGCAACTGCAGGAATCTTGATGCATCAAAAACCAAATCAGTGTTTGAGAGACTATCAAAAGGTAAAAATTGATCAGTAAGTGAGATGGTACTGAAACAACATGACTACTCAAGATTTCTTGCAGGTGAATCACATCACTTACACTTAAGATGTTAATGTAATTTAGACACATTCTATTTTTCTTTAAGTGTTTACAGTGTCACTGAAGCTAAAACGATGAGAATATTCGTATCTTAAAGCTTTGAAATTACAATCTTGGTCAATGAATCCCAACGCAGCACATGTGTTTATGAGCCACACTTGCTATGTGAGGGACTTATGATACCATTCAGTTGGCCTGGCCGAAGTAGGCGAAGCGGGATTTGAACCCAGGACCGATTGCCTGAGAGTTGGACGCTTAAACCGATGAGCTACAGAAGCTAAGAATACAAACCAAGTACCTCCGAATATAGCTAGAAATTCTACCAGAGTATTTATCTACAATAGTAAAAGGCTCCCTTACAACTTACCGAACCTCAGTGGAAATCAGAAGATCAGGTTTAAACCAGTGATAACTACTGAAGGATTTGAAGTGATTATTTACCTTACTTTTGTGTTTTACATATTTTACCATCCAGACTTTAACAAACAGCAGGACAAATTAATCCAAAAAATTACTTCATAAACTACCTGATTTAACCTTAACGGTTTTGACGCCAGCCAGCTACTCATCCTATTCAACATCCAACCTCAAGAACTGTATCCCAACTAACATAGCTCATCTGAACATATTACATAACGGTGACATTCAGTTGTTGTGAATAAAGAATCCAGAAAGTGACAGTTACAACACAAGCGGCGATAAATAAACGCAGAAGACTGTTAAAATAATATTGAGCTTTTTGAGCATCGATGCTAGTACAATAAATGAGTGGGAACAGACAAAATCTAACAATATTGATAGGAACTTACAAAAAGCATAATCGAAAACAAGAAATCAACCCACTAATAAGCGAATTCATCACATGACTGAAGTCTGTTTCTGCAGAATGAAGTTCCAAGAATATAAACAGTTACTTAAAAAAGAGCTATAAATACAGTGGGAGAAATAAGGTTCGAATATTGATGACACGCAAAAATGCATGTGGACAATTTAGGTCAAACAAGTGAGTGGGTGAATAAAAAAGATCAACTACATAAATAACCCGGTAGGACTGGACACCCGATACAAAGGAAACGAACAGGCGTGGGATGCTCCACATGAAGTGCCAGAGGTCCCACATATAAGAAACACAACTATTCAAGGTGATATATCTTTATCCAGTGAGTTTAGTTGGTGATACGTACTAGGATCAAACGTACGCACAATAGTGAATATATTTCCCGTGGTGTCCTTACTATGCCATAATAGCAAGCTACCACAGTCAGTCGTAATATTAACAATATGTAGGTAAAAATGATAAACTACATGGTCTATATTTAGTAGTATAGACACTGTCTTCTCTAGTGATTTACCCTGAAAACAATTACTACAAGAAACGTAGATCCATGCTCTTTTCTTAGTAAATCATTTTATCGATAGCCGACTGATTAGTATGAAATTACCTTTATTATGGTTCAATAAGTATTCAAGTATTTGTGGTAGTGTGTATGTACTAGCCGCAACTTATGGACAGTAAATTACAATTACACACCAGCAGGTGATGTTGACGGCTTCGATCAATAAACAGGTGGCGCTTGTACTATTATTCCATTATTCGAGACATAAAATTTATTGAGTAGCTGCAAAAACCTGTGACACCTGTCAAGCCTGCTTCTGAAAGCCAAAAGTTCAAATGTGGTTGCTTTTGCAGGTGATTTCAATGCACAAGTTGGTAAGCTATGTCAGGCAGAAAGGCAGTTAGGTAGCACCTTTGGAATCCCGGCTGAGTGAACATATAACGGTGATCGCCTACTACAGCTTTTCTCAGATTACCACTTATTTCTAGCTAGTACAAACTTCAGACATAAAGCAAGACATTGTCTGACGTGGCATCCAACGAGCTCAACTCAGCGATGGGCACGGATAGACCACATTTCTATCAGTCATCGGTGGAGAGAATCAGTGGAAGACTGCCGCTTGTTCTGGAGCACGTGTCTGGATAGTGACCACGTGTTGTTTCGAGCACGTAGGTGTCTCCATCCCAAACGAAGCGGAAAACCTTTAGCAACGAGACCATTACAAGTGCAGCTCAACAATGAGATCACTAAGGCCACTTCCAGTGAGAACCTGACTAGGCAGTTATCGGAACACAAAACAATCACTCATCCAGAAGACGTTTGGTACCATCTCCAGTCTGCTGTAAAAACAGCGTTGAAGACAGTACCCAACACTCGAACAGTGGTTAAAAAGGGCCAAAAGATATCAGCAGCTTCTTTTGAATTAGATGCATGCGAACACATTCCTGCAGGCTCCGAGTACAATTAGGAGCGAACGTAACTCAAATTTAGACTGACAAAATGTCTACGCAATGATTACGAACAGTGATGGTCAGCGAAGGCTAAAGAGATGTGAACGATGTATGGAACACTTTGAAAAACAATTCAAATGGCCTCCAGTTACTATTTCACTTCCCTGAATGAGACATTAAGATAGGCCCTCCAACATTAGCAGAAGTCAAGAAAGCAGCAGGCAACTTGAAACGAGGAAAGGCGGCAGGTCCAGACGGACTAGTTCCCGTAATATATAACGACAGTGGTAGAGTGATTTTAATCAAGTCAACTGAAGTACTAACTAGTCCATACGAGTCAAATATGATCCCCTCTTACTGGTCTCAATCACCAATTACACCAATCTTCAAGAAACGAGAGAAGTCCTCTCCCTCCTCATAAACACAGACGAATCAGCCTGACAAACATAGTTCCTAAGATTCTAGGGTCCATAATCATTAGACCCCTGAGTGGAGATCGGGAACATCAAACCTGAGAAAACCAGACAGGCTTCACATCTGGTCGCACATGTCTCCACCAAATATTCACACTCCGTCAGGTTCTGCAACACAAGTACGCTTACCAACGACCAACAATAGCTGTTTTTCTTTACATGAAGGCGGAACTCAACTCCATCGATCAAGAAGTCTTATGGCAGTGTCTCTCATTGAAAGGGGGACCGAGTAAGTAAATCACACTATTCAACGCTCTTTACTCAAACACCTGTGGGCATGTTACAGCCTATGGTGAGATATCGGGTGACTTGTGCACATCGAGTGGTGTCCGTCAAGGATCCCCACTCTCTCACTTCCAATTCAACCTCATCATAGGTCTTCTTATGGAGGTCTCCCTCTCGTCATCCGACATCCTACGGACAGATATAATCACAAGAGATGCCTTCGTAGACTTGGAATACGCAGATCACATAGTCCTGTTAAGTCGAGATGCTGACAACATGCAGCGTCGTCTGGACACCTTGAACTGCAATTTGACAATGTTTGGGATGAGTTTCTCCCCCACCCAAGTGCAAACTGTTGCTCCAAGAATGGTCTTCAACGGTACCCCGACCAACAATAAACAGTCAAGTGGTTCAGCTCGTTGAACACTTCATTTATCTGGGAAGTCGGGTCAGTCGTGGTGTGTTGGTCAGTGGCCGAGGAAATCTCCGCATGCATGCAAAGGGTTCGATTGGCTTTCGCCAACTTACACCATCTGTGGCACCGCATAGATATCCGACTGTCTATTAAGGGTCGAGTGTACTGTGCAGTAGTCTGCTCCGTTCTGTTGCATCACTGCGAAACATGGTGATTAAGGGTAGAGGACATGAGAAGGCTACAAGTGTTTGACCACCACAGCCTTTCGTAGCCAAGGCCGTCTTTCGTACTGTCACTACGTGAGTAACGCAGAAGTCACAAGCAGAGTTTTAGCCAGAAGAGGTTAGATAGTTGGTGCAGTTGTAAAGGTTTACTGACTGAGATGACTGGAACATGTGTTAAGTATCCCTAACCAGTCTGCCTTGTAAAACAATTTTGCTCGAAGTACGATCAGACTGGAAGAAGGCTTAGGGTGGCAAGAGTGAAACATGGCATCAATGCATGAAGTCCTTGACTGTTAGTCTAAGCCATGCAGGTCGATGAAAACTAGTCACTGGGGGTTCATGGAACAAGGGAAACCAGTAGTTGGAATTTTGATATTTGGGGGCTAATATCGTCTGTATAGAAGCTACGTTTGTATTTTCAGTTGACAAGCCATTGACAACATTCGCTAGGCACATAGCGAAAAACAGATGCCCAGTAATGGTTTGTGGTAGTCGAATGACGGATTTCGTTAGACCAGAATTCAAGTAGTGTCGTTCTTCGAAACTCACTTAGGAAGTCAGATCGAAGCAAAGATGACAGACAAAGATTTTGCGGTGGACTGTGGTAAGGAACTACGGGGTCCACTACTCAAATGGTAATTGGGGTTTCGCAATAGAAGACTGTAGAAGCGTTTTCGTCCCACACACTTAACGGTAGTTGAAAGCACCTTTAGAACAGCTACATCAAATTGATAGGAGCCTGAGAGCTGTTTCATGCATCGGAATTGGAACGAGAGGTATAAACTGGTCATACAGGTTTGCAAACTGTGCGTGAATAGCCAAATCTTTGCACCTATTTAGAGAACGGGTCAGGGACAGATTCTTAGATTTGTCGAGGCCTTAGTTATTAGGAAGCTCGAGCCACCTTTGTGTGTCCACAAACAATTTGTTGTCAGATTGAATTTTCTTCGGTAAATTCAACTATGAAAACCAAGTCGGGCGTGCTATAGTTTTGGCTCTATTGATTTTCATTGTTATTTGGCCTTTAATTCAGTCTTCCTGCTTGGCATTTTTTCATTTTCTAACAACGTATCTCCAACAACTTTCATATGAATACCTATGACGAGTACCTGCGTGATCGGACGGTTCAAAATGTGTTTCGCAAATACATTACATGGTTCAGACAATTTACGTTTTAGCTTTGGGCTGTCACAAATAACTATTGCACGGTATTCATAGCCAAATTTAAGTCAAGTTGCGTCATATAACTAGTAGATGAAAAATAAAACGTCAGGAAGGTTCATTGAGATATGAATCTTGGATAGTTATAAACTCGAGATATTTAAATGAATGCAAAGAATATGCCATCAAACAAAATAAGGCTGACGCTCCAAAAAATCAAATTATTATACCAGTGGCAGAATTCAATGAGATAATCAGAATATCACTGTGTCCGCATGAATGCACACATACGGATAGTATAAAAACAGCCCCCAAACAGTTCATTTAGATATTTCTGGTGCATGACACTACACATGCATACTCAAACACCATTTTGTAATCATATGGGGCAACGCAAATGTTCTAAAACACCGGATATCAAGAAGCCGGTAGAATAGCAAAGATGAGACGGAAAACAATACCAGTCGATACACTTCATTAAAAACAGGATAAATCAAACTACTGTACATAGAGTATAATATCTAAAGGCTTCGAAAATCCCCATAGCGAGCGATCAATTGAGTGGTTCGACAGGCTAGGTGATGTAGTGAAGGGATCAGAAGGAAATTGGCAAGCCTCAACGGACAGCTATTTGAAACAATAACGAAATGTTCATTAAAAACGAAAGGATTATCAAGTTTCAGCCATTTGAAAATCAAAAGTGAAATGATCTCGCCATTTCCGGGTTCCAAAAACAGTTTATTTCCGAAAGATCCAAAACGCAGACGTCTAACAAACGTAATTGAACTCACATTCGTTTCAAGAAGTTTTCCTTCAGAAGTGAGAAAAGTATTCCCACTTTCTACTTAAGAGTCGAATGCCATTTATAGCATGTGTCCGTTGCAGTTTAATCATTACTAGCCCATCTCGTTTAATATCCATGCATCATCCTTGATTTCTTCTACCTCTTTATGTAAGTCTGCGTTCCAGGGACAGCATTTATGGTCTAAAAATATCGCACTCTTAGTTATATGTTGGAGCTCTCTAGTCAAGTCTGCTGTGCCAGGCGTTCCTTAAAAATCATTCTGCACTTGCGTGATGAGAAATCCACTCCAAATTTCCTGAAATATACGACCAGCTTCTCAAAAATACTCTGAGTCTACCTAACATTTTCTGATGCTTTTTTTCTCTCACTGACGAAACTATGGGCCGACTTTGGCATAGTTAACAAGCGAGAAACCATATGACTTTATGATCAATGACAAGATTTCATGGTTGAACTAGTTGGAATTCTGAACTACGGTTCGAAATTAATGTAGTTATTTGACGTTTATACGAACAGTCACGTCCAATAATCATCCACACCCAATCGAAATGTTACCACTTATATGATCAGCTTTCAGAAACAGCTAAGAGTGTGAAGTCCATTATCTAGCACCGATTCCTGAACTCAATGAGTACCTGTGTGAAATATACGCTACTTGATTATGGCTCGAGAAGTATCAGAAACTGGTAGTTGGATAATGCTTACTATATTAATTAAAGTGAAACAACAGTATATCTGATTCTTATTCCCATAAAAGTCGAGCGTATTGATTAGACTTCTCTTTGTGTCCTTTCAACTTATACCTTAATAGACCTGCTAAGCCTCTCTTTGCACTTTTGTATTAGGTAGTATTAAGATATCAGAAGAACCCAAAATAACACCATAGAGTCTGCTATGCCTGAATGTTGAATCCAAGTGTCACACTTCTACATCAACACACTGAGCGCAGGTTGAGCAGACGCAATAAGAATCAATGTGCTTTTACCATTAGCAATCACTTTTTACCGTATGTCCACCTTATTCTATAGACAATTACCATAAATGCTTTCCAATCGTTCAAGTGAACCTCAACTATCAGGTAAACATGCAGAGACTAGAAAGGCCTGCAATAAACAGTCATGGTACCTAAATACAATACTGCATACAAATAATAAACATCTTTCATTGTCCAACCAAGTAAAAGAATAGTGTATTCACCAACAAAGTAATTGATGATAACAAGTCTGCTAAAAAAATCGACCGTCGGAAGAAATACAAGTCGACCTTCCTGCTATTGTTATATCACTTGATTTGGATTAATTCCGAGCAGTTATTGTTCACAAAAATTAAAAATAACAGTAAAGAAAAAAGGGGAATGAAAAACAAGGCAAATTTAACCGCTTAATTTGCATCGGCATCAAAATAGTAAATAAATATATAGGAAAACGACATAACGCATGGACGGCCGGTTGAATTTCACAATCGAAAGAACTAAAACCGTTGGAAAAGAAAATTCGGCATTCTGAAAATGATAGCAGAATATCCATGAGGTGACAAGTCACGTTGAAAGTGGATGTGTGGTTGTTCGCGGTTTTGCAAAACGTTGAATTTATCCAAGGATGTCGCTACTTGTAGATAGTCTTGAGAAGAATCTTGATGATGATGATGATGACAATTCCGATAAAATCTAAGATGGTTATTTCTCGTCACAAACTCACGATATTTCCTAATTCGCAACTTCTCGCGAGCCTGAATTCCTCATGAGGGAGAAAATTATAAAAAACAAGAAGTACACACCGGAATGTTTTGGTATAAGATCGAACAGTTCAAAACCTAGTTATAGCCTTTATTTCAACTCAAATCAAAACACTTGTCTCCAAGTATGTTCGCGAAACCTAAAAAGTCCAAAACAGAAAAAACAGGGTAGGTCTTTCCTTCTTCGTCGGTACTGAAAAGAGAATCAAGTCACTGCTTGTTTGCTACTTTGTGACTTCATTTTTAAGCTTTACACTTTGAAATCTATAGGTTTTTACCGAATCTCCAAGCTTATGAACCGGATGTCTATTTCTCACTCTCAAAATTTATTTCCGAAGTCCTTATACACGGGTTCATACGTATAATTAAGCCTAAGCCACTTGAAGGCTTATTGGTGCGAATATCACAAGTGGTTGTGTCATGGAGCTATATGGATAAATTCCTTCATCGTACGTACTTCTACTTTTAGCAGTCAGAAGCAGTAAACAACCTAGATAAGTCCCTAAACACTGTTTAAAGACCAAATCTACTATAATTTCCTTTCATTTTTGTATTAAAAGTCAAAAAGTAACAGCCGTTTTTCCACCCATATGTATAAGGTTATTTTGAAGTCACCTTAGATCGGCAAAATTGCATACGTCTATTCCCAAAACTAAAACGCGATACGTTGGGAAGCCTGGCAAAAGGCGCAAACCTATGTCTCTCATAGCTACCAACGATTAGAAACCGATTAATCTGGCGTGGAACTAGGTGTTCGGTGTTAAACTTACTCTCAAAAGTAAGAGATGTAACGACGAAAGATTCTAGTGACTTGGATTACACCGATCGACTTCAGATAATAGATAATAAACATATTGCAGAACTGCCAATTCAAACAAAACCAGAACAGAGTACTTTATTTCAAAGACAACGTGAAATACCAAAAGAATAGCTAGTTGAGAAACGTGGATGTGAATATATGTATTAAGCTGAAGCAAACAACTTGAAATTAAGACCTATTTCAACGTCCAACTCACCAGGATGTGGCCGAAGAAATGGACCATCTGGTGTGTGCACAACTCCAAACAGAAGAAACACCATGATCACAGCGCTAATACCACTTTAGCAGTACTAAGTACCATTGTAAGTCAACTTACCGTTTCATATTATATTCAGAGGAGTAGTTGCCATTCTCCGCAATAGCAACATACAAAAGGATGCATGCAAATATTATAAGGCATAACACAGTGTGAGCGTTCCTGTGACAAGCTGTCACAAAAGTAGACAAATTACCAGAAGAACGTTGATGTTCCATCGTCATAGAAATCTTTTGATCTGGTTTTTACATCTTCCCAGTTATCGGCCATTCGACGAGGTTCTGACTGTCTTTTCAGACTCTGATTACTGAGTTGGCCATTAGCCTTTCCGGTGAATATGCACTTCACGTCTTCTGAGCGACATGACCTTCTCATGGCGTTTGAACTGTAGGCACTTCCTCGAGGTCTTCAAAGTAAGCTAGTATAGTACTTAAACTCGTTTGTACTGAATTATTTCGGGGAACTTATAATATTCTAGCAGACATCAAAGTCACCTAAAAGTTTGATAGGTGAACATATTACTTTGATCCAACATCCAATATCTGTTTAACGAGCTTGCGTAAACCAGTTGATTTCTTCTTGCTCGCTTCCTGGTCTTGCGGAACGTTTCCAGGTCTTTGGCAGACTTCAGTGCAGTATATTCAGTCACCCATCTGCTATACCTCTGGTATACAGAACAGGAGGTTTAGTGTTGCTTAGTTCTCCTGGGACTGTTTTCCAGTGGCTTCTTCAGATGTTGAGATGCCAGACAGCTGTTAGGGCTGGTCGTTAGGGAGTTAGGGATAGTGAAGAGAAAACCTAGAAGGGCAAAGTTGCGTGATTAAAGGGAGAAGAAAAGTGAACTAACTGAGTAGTCGACTTACACCCAAGTAAGGCAAAGGGCTGCAAATATATGAAGAGCTTTGGTAGGTGAGGCTAATTCACGGTAAGTGGAAGGGATGAAAAGGGCTTAAATAGTTACGGTGGAAAGAAAACTGAGGCAGAGGTAAAATAGTTGGAATAGCGTGACACCAGTTAATTTCTTCCATTTAGTTAGTATTCCAGTTATATGTGGGTAATCCGAGGGTCTCTGTCTGGCTGTCCAGCCTTTTCTTGAAGCTTTCAACAGATGGGGTGGAGACTACCTCTGCTGGTAATGCATTCCAGTGACCACAGACTCGGAGGGAGAAAAGTGTGAACGCACATGAGCTTTTGACCTTTGGTGGGCAAATCTCTAAGGGTTTCCAAAAGGGTCACCATAGTGGCCTCTCGGTAGTTATCCTCTTTTCGTGTGATTTGGGTTATTCAGTGTTTTCCAAGCCATTACCAAGTCACATTGTAGCCTTCGGTAGCTAAGAGAGTATAGGCCTAGGTCTTTCAGTCTGTCCTCATAAGGTTCTCGTTGTATCCCAATAACCCCTTTTGTGGCTCACCTCTGAACTTTCTCCATTCGGTTCATGCCTCTTTTCAGTTGTAGTGGAATGAAGACGGTATAGACCTCCGAGTGAAGTCGCACGCAAGTCTTGTAGAGCTTCAGGAAGTGCTCTGGAGTGAGGGCACCAGGTTGTCTGCTCACAAAGCGTAGTACACCGTATGCTATTGAGGTGTCACCCGGTTAATTGAAACCGGTGTTCCGTTCCTCCGCTACCGTTAAACCCACATCTTTTTCTGCTGCGGTATGGGATAGGCATGAAGCACAGAGAGAGTAGGAAACCACCGTGGGTCAGGAGTGAGGAACAACACGAAGCGGCATATATGCAGGTTAAATGCCTTTCCGTTATTTGTTACCCATTCCTCTAGTGTTTTGAGGTCGTCCTGTAATGCACTGGATTCCGCTTCACAAGTTACCGCCATCCATAACTTGACGTCATCAGAGTAGAGAAGGATCGGAGAGCTGATATGTAGAGGGAGGTCACCCACGAACAGCGGGAACAACAATGGACCCAGGAATGCTGCTTATGAGACACCCGACGATGAGGTTGGGTTGACCCCGTCGACTTTCGTGCAGAACTCTATATCGCCTAAGTAGTTCTGCAGCCACGATAGCACCTGGCCAAGGATGCCTGACCCATCTATCTTGCGTGTTAGGATGGTGTGTGAGACGGTTTCAAAGGCCTTGGCAAAATCCAGAAAAATTGCTTGGAGCGGGGCTCTGAGATCCCAGCATGTTGCCCAGCGATCATAGACCGTCAGGAGGTTAGAGGCAGAGGACCTACCGTTTCAGAAGCCATGTTGAGCGCCACAGAGCGCTTGCTTCGCATCCAGATTTTCCTGATGCTGTCGTCTATTACATCTTCCATAACTCTCGATACTACTGGTAGAAGTACCATGGGTCTATAACAGTTCGGATTCCGCCTATCTCCTCCTTTGGAGAGGAGGAGAAGATGGCTCGTTTCCGTTCTCGTGGGAGTTTTGATTCGTCCAGGGAGTGTTGGAGGAGACTGCACAGTGGGTTACTTAGGGTACTTGCACATTCTTTCGGAACAACTGAGCAAATGCCATCACACTTTGAGGGTTTTCCCGTGCTTGGCTTCGATGGGTTGTCGAGAACCACGGCTTGAGTTATCTGTAAGTCTGCAGAGTCGGATAATTTTGGGTTCTGTTTTGGCCGTAGGTATGCGTGCCTTCCCGACGGAGCATTGAGCTCTGTTTCAAATGCAGGTCTTAAACTTTCGGTGATCTCCTGCCCAGGGAGGTTTTCTCCGTTCGGACCTTTTATGACCCATGCCACTTGGCATGTCGATTTTCTCTTTGCCATGGATCGTTACAGGTTTCTGGGGTCTACCTCAAGCTCCTTGGCGAGGTTGTGCTGTAACGACCTCCTACCTCCCCGAAACCTGGTGTTGCCTCGATTTCGTGAAGCTACAAATGCGTTGTGATCGTCCTCTTCTCTGGAGAGTCTCCGTTTGTGCCATGCCTTTCCCCTGGCTTTTAGGAAGCGCTCAGTGCCTACTTTTAGCCATGAGGTCCGATTTCTGGATGTTGTTACCACCGCGGAGACGTTTTGAAAGGTTGCCGCCTTAATAGTGTCTCTTGCAATTTCTCAGTGTTGTAGCACCAATGCGATGGCCATGGACACTTCGATAGGCGTTGGTTCATTCCTTCATAGTTTGTCCCATTGTGACGGGGTTGAGGGCGAGGTCCCTCCCACGATAATTGTTCACTGGTTAATAGATCGAACACCACCAAGGCATGATTGCTGTTTACAAGAGGAGTATGGACCTGGACGTTTTCAGCCAGAACGTGATCACTAGTCGGTAAACAGCACGTTGTCACTTAAACCCAATGTTATGTAGCTGGCATTGCCGGTCAGTATTTCGTTCAAATTTTCCATGAGATGAGATTATTTTGGAGTAATTTCACTTAACGTCTTCGGCTGGTATGGTTTTCTTCACTTAGTCGCTAGATTTGCTATGCAGCATGTCGAGCTGTCTGACTGCGTTACAATGGGCATGTCAGTACCAGCCTGCTGTCTGTAAGCTGACTTGTTGTAATTGTTTGCAGCATCATCGCTGCGTCTAGGTAAGTTATCTATTAGTGATGTTAACTCATAATGAATGAGGCACATTCCGTAACATTTTTTGGGTGTTAAAGTCTAACTTACCGTTCGTTCAGTGGAAATGCATTTGGAAGGTAGAGGTAAGATGTTAGGTTATCACCAGTGTTGCATGTACTAATATGTACATATTTTAGGATTTGTCCTGGTGCGAACTTGACAGACGCAAAGACCAATCACTAATTATTCGAACTTGTTATATACCCACGAATACGAGACCAAGGAAGAACACGATAGCGTAGTCGGATGGAATAGTATATTTGGATGGTTATGCCAAAATACCGATGCGTTCCAACTAACTGGCTAGAGAGTCGAATACGAGCAATGCAACGTAACACGACAGCGTGCCAAATGGCGAGGATGCTTGACCGGGTGCCTTCAGCTTAGCGAGTCCAGTTAAACTATCAAGGTCAGCATCAATGTCGAAGTCGTCAAACCCTAGGCTATTGATTTTGGGGAAGTGTATGACGCTACAGATCACTCCCCCCTAGTGGGTTCGTGAGGACCCTAAGACGATACCAGCCGGAAGTAAAAACCCAGTGGTTTCTCCACTGGTAAAACTCTTCCGATGGGCTCACTGCGTGAGGTGGCCCCCGGTTGTCTGAACCTTATTCTAGGGTGTCGTGGCGATTAAATAAATAAAATACAATAAATGAAATTGTACGTCGGTCGCGGTCATCTGTTCCTTTCGACGTTCCGTCCAGTGCTCGTTGCACCTAGAATATAAATAAAAGTCTTTAATACCACGAAAAAGGATGCGTAAAAATGGGAATTATTTATATATAAACATATCGAAAAATAAAAAATTTACACTTATCTTCGCCGGTTTTTTTTAGTTTTTATTACATGGTAATAAAAATCGATATAAAAAGGCAAAGTGTACCAGGGTTTGTGCACTGCCGGTAAATAAGAAAAATAGTGCCTCGAAAAAAAGAAAAAAAATGGTTGGCACACACACAGCTAAGTTGAATAAGACTTCAGATACTCTGGGAACCTGACGGTTCGACCTGATCGTGTTTTTTGTTGCGCCGCTGGTTGTTGTAACTCTGGATATTTCTCCAGAACTGCCTGGTAGGACGCGTCGTCTGATTGTTTAGTCCTAACGATGGCTAAACTCGGACCTACATAGGTGGTGCCGCCAAAGATAACTTTGTGCTGTTATCTATCAGTCGTCGACGGCGAGCATCTACGAGTAGATCGTAATGGTTTAGCAAATCTATGCCAATGATGGGCATAGAGACGTCTGCCAGGAGGAAAATCCAGTGGATAGGTTTGCGTAAACCTAAGTTGAGGTAGGCATACCGTCTCCCGAATGTCGCGATTGCCTTGCCGTTGGCTGCTTGAAGATTGAAGGATGGGTCAAGATGACGCTCCTTTGTCGTTGCTGGAAGAACGCTAACTTCTGCGCCGGTGTCGACGAGGTAGCGGACTTTCGTTTTAAGTCGGTGACGTAGAGCAAACGGCTTTTTCCGCCGGCTACGGTTGCCGTGAGCACGTGCCGGCGTGACCGTTTCCCGAGTTTGGGTCCTTCTTAAAACGGCATGGTTTACGACATTTTCTGGCTTCATCCCCGTAAGTGTTATGAAACCAGCACCATTCAGGGTTTTCCACCCTGTTGGGTTTCGTTTTAGGGCTACCACGCGACTTGCTGCGATGCGCCAAGGTGCGTTTCCGTGAAGTGCTACGTGATCTAGGACTTCGAGATCGTAGCAACCGTTCACAGAGTTGCACAACTTGGTCACCTCTGAATCCTGGCGCTCTGTTTTGTCGCAGATAGAATATACGTTGGAGACGGGTCTGCTGGATATCTCCAGTATTTTATCTGCTGAGGCTGCCAGGTCGTCGAGTGGGACTGACTGGAGTGTCACCAACACGGTTTGCACCGGTTGTGGTAGTTTCGAGAGAAATAGTTCTCGGAAGAAACCATCGTCAAATGTTCGTGCACCGATTACTTCTCGCATGCGTGCGAGGACTTCAGTAGCTGAGTGGCTGCCTAGCTCGATGTTACGAAGCAATTCGTCTAGACGTTGGCGATCTGTGAGATCGCTTTTCTTCAAGAGTGCGGCCTTTAGAAGTGCATAAGGGTCACTTACTTCAGGATTAAACATGTTTGCTGTAACATACCTGTTTAATTCTCGCGGTAGTGAACGTATGACAGCAAGAAATCGAGATGAGGATCTGAGACACCCTGTTCTCGAAAATCGGCCTCGGCATACAGAAACCATGTTTCTGCATTGTCTGGCCAATATGGCACGAGTTGGATCGTGTTCGAGTCGGCTTAATACGAATAAGCTTGGGAGTGTGGTCGGACATGAGAAAGTGTAGTAAATGGATATATAAATGTTATCGAAATGAAAACAATAAACAAATATAAAATGGAACAGGCTCACCAATTCAATACTTGCTATTGGTCGGGATATGTGATCACGTCGGGATATTTGATCACGTCGGGCTCACCAATTTAGGATTTGTCCTGGTGCGAACTTGACAGACGCAAAGACCAATCACTAATTATTCGAACTTGTTATATACCCACGAATACGAGACCAAGGAAGAACACGATAGCGTAGTCGGATGGAATAGTATATTTGGATGGTTATGCCAAAATACCGATGCGTTCCAACTAACTGGCTAGAGAGTCGAATACGAGCAATGCAACGTAACACGACAGCGTGCCAAATGGCGAGGATGCTTGACCGGGTGCCTTCAGCTTAGCGAGTCCAGTTAAACTATCAAGGTCAGCATCAATGTCGAAGTCGTCAAACCCTAGGCTATTGATTTTGGGGAAGTGTATGACGCTACAATATGTATCTCATATTTACCTTTTTATGTTATTGTCTGTCATGTAGATTTATGGTTGGCAGTCTGCAATAATCTACTGTCTATATTTCCAGTCACATGGGGAATGAGATTTTGCAAGCGCAAGAGCTTTGTGCTTCCTGATGGAATTCTTGTATGCTACTGGATAAAGCATTGCACAGGGATGCAGTGGATCCTCTGTTGGCCTCTCATTTACTCAACGGCGAGGAGGAGCTGAGAAATCATCCGAACATTGGGCATTTGGCATAAAGATACCTGAAGTAGTTGGCGTATGGGAGCAAATAACTCAGCTTTCGAAGGACGTGATAGCTAGTCAATGGGTAATTCATTTTTGACTGTTTACCACCTGACCTCCATCGGGTGGTGTCACTAACTTTTTCGTGCAGTCCAGTCATTTTCAATGCCATTTAGCAGGTTACAATCAAACTTCCGGCTCGGAGTCAAGTTACCTTGCTCCTTGGGTTGGGGCGTCAAAGTCGCCAGCTATTAGGATCTGGTCATATCCCATGGTTGACACCGCAAGTTACTTGGAGCGATTATGGTTGTGTTCCAAGTTACCATTAGGGGACCTGTAGGTTCCTCCAAATAGGTACTTAGTGTGTTTGACTGCAAAGTGGCACCAGACAGTCTAGGGGCTCCGTCAGTACAGTGTCAGTGGTTTGTTGACTTCTGAACCAACCGTTCACGTGTATTGCAACCCCCCTCCTCCTTTGTGCTCTCTTTCTTTCCTGAGCAGAAGCATGCCACCCATGAAAAATTCGGTGTCACTAATGTCCGGTGATAGCCATGTTTCCGTCAGAATTATGATTTTCGGAACAAGGTCGGGGCAGGGGGATCGGGCTCCGACATTTTACTTCGGAGTCCTCTCAGGTTGTTGTAAAGACACTTGGGTGTGCTCCTTGTAACGTGAGATGTCTTTGGATTAACCTATAGCACAGGTTGGGATGTGATTTTACAAGCTGGTGTGAACCGGTTAATGTTTTCGCGCTTGCTTCTAGGCCTTTAGGATGGTTCCATGTCTGATGAATTTCAACTCAGTAGGTACAAAGGTTTTTTCTCTTTCCTCTTTCTATCAAGGACGTTCTGCTTCCCGATTTTCTTTCACTTATTTTTTCAGTCCATCTTACCTTCCATAACCTTAGGCCACTTGATCGTGGCAGATGCAGAGGCGGGGCAGTACTTCTTCTACATGTCGGATACTCGAGAGTGCAAGACCGAGAAAGAGCATAATAAGCTGGGTAGGTAAGATCTATGCTTCTGATCAATCGTCATAGTACACCATGGTGCATGAACCACATGTTTAGGGGGTTTCAAAGAACCAGTAGTGCACAAACCTCTCCGGAATCAATAGCCTAAGGTTCGACGAAATTCGACATTGATGCTGACCTTCAAAGTTTAACTGGACTCGCCAAGATGAAGGCAGTCAGTCAAGCATCCACGCCATTTGGCACGCTATCATGTTATGTTGCGCCGCCCGCAATCGACCCTGTAGCCAGTTGGTTGGAAAGTATCGGTATCTTGGCACTACATCGTAAATATACTACTCCATCCGACTACGCTATTGAGTTCTTCTTTGGTCTCTTATTCGAATAATTAGTGATCAGCCTTTGCGTCTGTTAAGTTTGCACTAAAGTAGTTCTCAAAAACCATCACAACGAGACACAACAATGAGCTTAGTGGCGCGAATAATAAGTCCTTTAAAACTGTGAAAGTCAGAGTCAATTCTGAATCGGTTGTCGAGAAATATTTGTCATCATATCGCCAAGCAGAAGGAAGTGGCATTACGGCACCAATCTTCCATACAGTTCCATGACCTATTTACCTTGTCTGCCCATAAGCTGTGGATAAAAATAGTTAACACTGACAGCAGCGGCTTTGATGACCATATACATGACAGCAGAAAGGGTTTCCGCGCACAATGAGATGTGAGGTTGATAATAAAAGAACCCAGCCTCAAGGACTGGGTGCGGGTATGAGAGTTCCAAATCCGCCAGCCTAGTATGCTCGCCCGTGAGCATCTGGATCGCCCAGTCAACCACAGATTATTCTAGAATTCATCGCTGTGTCGTGGACGTTTGTTTTCAGCGTAAAGTGCTGAAGACAAACAATGTCCTCAAAATATTTTGTTCCTTGACCCCACAGTCGAAGTTTAATTTGCTCAGGAATCGTAAACGACTGCCATTTGTTTTGGTCTAGCAGTCTAGCAACATATCCAGCCACTGTGCTTTGATTTTAATTTTGGCACTCAAATATCCAATATATTTTTACGGGCCAGTGTAAACCAGTCGATTTCTCCGAGCTCGCCTCTAGGTCTTGAGGAGGTGCTCCAGGCCTTTGGCGGATCCCAAAGCAGTGGGTCCATCCACCCGATTGTAGCAGCTCTGGTTAGCCTGACGGGCGGTTGGGTGCTGGTCAAATTTGTAGGAAGTGCATGATTTTTCAACGACCAAGGTGCAAACGAGTTTCCCGAGTTTCGTGCCCGCAAACAAGTGGTTGGGCTGGTTGTAAAAAGAAGAAAGAAAATGTGTCCAGAGAAATCAAGGAGGAGGAAGTGCGAGGAAAAATTAACAAAAGAAGAAGAACGGTTGGGTGAAAGGAAACGGAATGAAGGAAGAAACCTCGTTGGATTCACGGAAGAGGGGTGGTAGGGCGAGCTTTTATTAAGTAGCGTGAAAACAAAGTCATTAAGAAGAGAGGGAGCAAATAACATTGTGGGACAGCCCATGGGAATAAAGATAGTAACACTGTTGTTAGGAGGTGCCCACAGGGAAGCACAAGGTTGGGTCAGGTTCGCAATGGTAGTGGCGTTACAAAGGATTCGGTAATGGGTTGACCATGTTGAGTTGTGCGGAGTTAATAGGTTGTATTAGCCTAGTCCGCATCCTAGCTGGATGGGCGTAAACCGTTCGCCGCTGTGTTACTGTCCAACCTCTACAGGCAGAGCAGTAGCAATCTGGTTAGGCGAAGTGCTCCATTTGCCGCAAACTTGCTAAGAGAAGAAGCGTTAAAGCACAAGGGTTTTAGCCCTTTGGTGGGCAAGTCTCCGTGGGTTACCACGAGGATCACCAGAGTGGTCATTCCATAGGATTCCATTGCTCGGATGACCTGGGTAACTTAGTTTTTTGTGGGCCGTTATCAAGTGACAGTGTAATCTGCGGTAGCTTGGACAGTAGAGTCCTAGGTCTTGCAGCCTGTCCTCGTAGGCCTTTTGGCTCATTCCCAAGACACCTTTTTTTCTGTCCTTTGGACTTTTTCCGGGGGTTCACGCCTCTTTTCATGTATCTTGGTGCAATGATGTTATGGACCCCTGAGTGGGGTCGTATGTAGATCTCATACGGCTCCAAAAAGAGTTCCGCGGTAATGGCGCCTGGTTGTCTGAGCATAAAGTGCCGCACTTGGTAGCCTCTGGAGGGATCCATTAGGTAATTGGAGTTGGTGTCCAGCTTGTCAGTCAATATTGGTCCCAGGTCTTTCTCCTCGGTGGCGCGGGAAAGTTGTGTTCCACATAGAGATAGAGGGACGTTTCGAGAGCTAGGGGTGAGGAAAAAACGGTTCGGCACTTACCCGGGCTAAATTCTGGTCAGTTAATATCCACCCACTCTGCGAGGAATCTGAGATCACTTTGCAGTGCACTTGATTCTGTTTCGGACCCCACAGCTCTCCACAACTTAGCATCGTCAGCGTACAGTAGAAGTGGAGAGCTGGGATTCAATGAAAGGTCGTCAACAAAAAGAAGGAGTGGCAGCGAACCCAGAATCGCTCCTTGTGATGCACCAAATGACAGTGTCCTCCAAGTCCAGCAGACCCTGTTGGCTTTTGCGCAGAATCGTCTGCCGTCCAAATGGTCCAGTAGCCATAATAGCACTCTGCCCCTGATGCCCGACCTTGATATTTTCCGAATAAGAATGGTGTGAGTGGCTGTTTCCAAGGCCCTAGAAAAATATAGAAAAATAACATGATCGGGAATATGGAGGTTACAACATGCAGTCCACTTATCGCCGGTCGCCATAATGTTTGGGGCGCAGGACCTACCCCTTCTGAAGGCATGTTGAGCATCAATTAGTGCTCCCCTCTTTTCAGAGTACCTCCTGACACGGTCGTCTATTAGGCTGTCCGTTACTCTTGACACCAGTGGTGGGAGTGCTATGGACCGATACTATTTTGGGTTCTACCTGTCTCCTCCCTTGAAGAAGAGGGACAGGACAGCACGTTTTCACTCTCGTGGAACCATGTGATTGTCTAAGAAGTGTTGAGACAGACTACGGAGCGGACAGCATAAGGCACCTACGCACTGGTTCAACGCAGCTGGCCGGATGTCACCCCACCTTGGTGATTCTTCTATGCGAAGCCTTGAGAGCTCTTTGAGGACCACAGCAGGACTTACCTTTATCCCAGGCAACTCTACTTCATTTGGTGGTGCCGAATGTTGGTCAGGCAATTGGCAATCTCGTTCTGATGGCTACGTGTTCAGTTTTGTGCAGAAGGTTTCGACGATCTCTAGTCTAGGGAGGTTCCCTCCATTCGGAACTCCCATTTCAAATGAATTTGATGAAACTCACCTGTGGCCATGGGATAAGCGGACAAAATTAGGGAACATGCAACGATGTCAGACCATATCCAATCAACCGACACTGAGAAACCTATGTGGCTCATTTGCCCAGTTAGAAGGCCTTACAAATTATTACTCCCCCCGCCTGTACATCGTTCTCGTGAACGCAGGGCCCGCCCTAAGCAAACTATCAGTATTAAGAGGAACCACGCCCATATATAAGCCGCCTGTAATAAATATCACTGAGTCTTGGCGTCACGCAAATACACCAGATGGGGAGATAAGTGTTGGTGTTTCGGTGTTATATGAGTAGCAAGAAAGGAGGAGGTTGTCTGATGTGATTCCCGGACACTTACACTGTATTCAGGTTGAAAAATATGGTTCTTGATAAGATAAGTGACTCCCCGTGGGTCACAGTACATTACAGGAATGTTACAGCATTGGTGGGTTGTGTTTACAGAGCACCTGGTACCTTTAACAATCATGGGATTTCGCTGATTACAGCTCCGAAGCGTGAATCCGCTCTCCCAGATTACCGTAAGGTCATATGTGGTGACTTTAATCCACCCGAAATTAAGTGGCATTTAGGTACTGGTCCAGCTAGTTCTGACGACGTTTTCCATTCACTGGCTATTTTTGGATGGAAGCGGCTTGTTACTACTCCTACAAGGGGTGACAATATACTGGACTTAATATTTCGCCACAACGTAGTTTCCACTTTGGCAAACGCAGGCTGTAGGTTCCCAGGAAGTGATCACAAAACGGTATTACGCGCACTACTACTTCACTCAACTAGCACTTCCACTCAGTACCAGGTGGCATACAGAGACTGTAACGGAAAAAAGATCTGAAAATTTCTCCCGACCATCCAGTTTGATAGTATTGACATTTATTTGAATATTTTTAGGCTCGTTATGGATGGTGTGCCTTTGATCCTAGCCCGTGTAATATTATTCGGTTGTTTGACTGTCTTCCTTGACCTTGCACTCCACACTTGCCGTTGTGTGATCGAGACTTATCATGAATGTTTCACTTTCCTATTGTGTGACGCTGGACTGTTGACAACGCGATGTTGTTTTGCTGCGCCCGACATTTTGTTTTGGTTCAACTCATGGCTGTGCTAAGATTTGACTATTTGTCTCCTGACTGTCCACTCGAAACGTTTGTCTGGCGATTTGATTCTGGTAGACGGATTTTTGATCCCTTTTGTTGAGAATATTCTTATTGACTCTCCGGTACTTAACAACTGCTTTTGTTTAACCAGTTTTTGCCGTATAGTATGTATTTGCCCCCGAGGAAGTTTGCACTGTTACCCAACGGCATTGTTGAGGTATCGTTGTAATTTTGATATAACTTATTGTTGCTTTGATAGTACCACAGATTTTGTTACAAATCAACCGCTGAATTACTGCAAACTGTGTTTTGATATTTTGATACAACCGTTGGCTGTGTGCCAGTCGTGAAAGTTCGGAAGATATACAGCAGAAAGCAGGAACTAGTCAGATTCACGTTAGTTGGCACCGCCAAGTTATTTCCCACATTCAGGTCAAGATTATTGAATCTTGGCTGTTACAGAGACTACGGCAGGAAGGATTGGCAGCAGATGTGTCCAATGATTACGTCCAACGACTGGGGTTCAGACTTCAGACTGCAAATAGCCACTGATATGTTTTGCTACAACTCTAAAACTTGTTTAGACACCCACGTTCCACTGAAAGGTAGCAAAAATTGCCAATAAGCGATAAGCTGTGTGTAACTCCCAGCGCTCGTTGAAAGTTGTGCAAGCTCTCACCAAGAAACCACAGGCATCACGACTTCAACGCACTTCGGTTGGTTCCTGGTGTTCTTAAATCTATCTCACATAACCGCGATTTGCGTCTGAAGAATGAAGACATCAGTGAGCCAGCTAGATAATGTAGAAAATATGCTCGATCAGCGCTCCCTAGGAAGCGGTAGAATTACACAAGACAATACGCCTCTTCTTGTCAATGTCCTCAAAGCCTAAATAATCCAGGGCATATGTGTAAAATATTCGGCGATTTACTTGCAGTAATTTTTCTGGGACTTACAAATTTTCCGGGTGATAATAATGCGGTCTGCACTGTTAAAAGCCATTCCCCTCCTCCACTAAGGAAAGCAGCTACGGTTGAATTCATATATTCTAATATTCACCAAGTCATTACGACGCTAAAATGACTCCGCAACGCCGGCACCGATGGAGTATCGTCACATTTCTTCAAATATGATGAACCTGATTTCCATTCACAATTACCACACGTGCCATGGGTACCTAATGGAACATAGAGCTTCAGTAGCACGTCTCCAGTGAACTCTGTTCTCTGAAATCTTTTGAACCTGGCTCCACGACAACCCAGAAGCTCTCATTTCCTCCTCACACGGTCTCCTCCATGTCACCCTCGGACATCCAACTCGTCGCTTCCCATGGGGGTTCCACTCGAGTGCCTGTCGCGTGATGTACCCAGTCGGCCTTCTCAGTGTATGCCCAATCCATCTCCACTTCCTTCTTATTTGTTCAGCGATAGGTTCTTGCTTCGTTGCCTGCCAGCCAGAGTGAGTTCCTTGTTGTTTACTCTTTCTGGCCATCTGAGCTTCAGTAACGAGCGTAGACGGCAGCTGTTGATGAATATCTGTAGTTTGTTGGAAATCCGTTTCGTAACGCGCCAAGTCTCTGAGCCATACAGAAGCACTGACTTGTTCACACTTTATACTGAGCGCGGAAGATCTCCACACTGGTTTCAGGTTAATGAACGCCTGTCTTGCTTTTCCGATCCTGGGTTTGACATCCTCATCAGTGCCGCCTGTAGTTGAAACAGTGCTGCCTAGGTAGGTGAAAGAGGCCATTTCCTTTAGGTTTCTCCCGTTGATGGTGATTGGAGCTTGTTGTTGTTGTTGGTGTGGTATCTTCATCACCTCTGTCTTCTCTATATTCACTTGAAGTCTCGTCTTCGCTGCCTCTTCTGTCAACTTGTTAGTTTTCGCCTGCAGACCATCAAGCTTGTGCGACATTAGACACAAGTCATCGGCGAAATCCAAATCGCCGAGGTTCTTTTCCGCAGTCCAGCGTATCGCCCTCTTCTCACAGCTCCCCACTGTTTGCTGCATGATCCAGTCGACCACTACCAGGAATATCATGGGGGATAGTAGGCAGCCTTGTCTTACTCCTGTCTTCACTTCAAAAGCATCACTGAGCTTCCCATTGTGAATTACTTGGCTGGCATGTGGCGTCTTCACATAGTTGTTGAATAAGGCTGATAAAGGTTTGCGGTATTCCGTAGTGTTGAAGCGGTTTCCAAATTACTTGTCGGTCAACGCTGTCAAAGGCCTTCTCAAAGTCGATAAAGTTGAGTGTAGAGTTGACTGCCATTCTATACTCTGTTCTATGATGATGCGTAGCGTGGCGTTGCAATTTGGTCCGCACATGATTTGTTCTTCTTGAAGCCTATCTGTTCCGTTTGTAGTTTTGAATCCAGCGCATTCTTTAGCCTCTCCAGGATGATGTGGCTTAATACTTTGCTTGCATTGGGTGGACAGGAGAGTGATTCCGAGCCAGTTCTTGCAAAGACTTATGTCTCCCTTCTCCAAGAGTTTGACAAGGAAACCTTTCTTCCAATCAATTGCCAGGTACCTCCCTTCCTTCCACACCTTCTGCAATGGTCGTGTGAGCATGTCCGCTGTTGTCTCTGACTCTGTTTCCAGTGCTTCTGGCGGGATCCCGTCTGGTCCTGCTGCTTTCCCACATTTCAGTAGCCTTATGGCGTTCGGAACTTCCATTTTTGTTGGAGGATTTGTGTTCACCTGTAGTTCAGCGGCCGTAGGTGGTATTTCTGGACGAAGTGCAGGTGGTGGTCGATTCAAGAGCTTCTTGAAGTGGTCGGCCCATCGTTTCGTTTGCTACTCTTCTTTCGTAATTAGATTTCCTTCATCACCTTTTATTGGTCTCATGTGTGGTGATCCGTTCTCTTCCCAGATAGTAATCTGGTTAGTTAATACAACGTTGTCAAGTCTCTCTTACGTGCAGCCTGTTCTGCTTCACTTGCCAGCGTTTTGTAGAAGTGCCTTTTGTTTTTGCACGCACTCTTCTTCACTTCTTTGTCCAGTGTTTTATACCTTGTACTCGGTTCCTCTTGTCGTTGATCATGCTTGCACTAGTTTATCTTCTGCTCCACCATCCTCCTCTCCTCTATCAGCTTCCAGGTATCCATTGAGATCCACTCCTTATCTTCTTTCTTCTTCCTCTTTCCAGATCTCTTTCGAAAACTTCCAGCGTTCCTCCACACAGGTTTCTTCAGGGATGTCCCTCAACATCTCCCATTTTGTCTTTATGGCTGAAGTGAATAGTCCCTTTGTAGTTTCGTCCCTCAGTTTCCGAGTGTTGTACTTGAACCGCGGTCTGTCACCAGCTTCTTTAAAGGCTTTCAACTTGATTTGGAAGGTAGGTTCCTTGCACTAGATAGTGGTGTGAACCTACATCTGCTCCTCTTCTCGACCTTGTGTCCAGTAGGCTGCATCTTCACTTTCTTGAGATTGAGATAAAATCGATCTGATTTTTAGTGTGTCCATCCGGTGAAATCCGTGTCGCTTTGTGAATATCCTTGTGCTTGAACACACTTCTTCCAATCACCAAATCGTTGAATGCACAGAATTCTGCAAACAATTCTCCATTCTCGTTCATCACCTCACCGAGCGCTTCTCGACCCATGGTTAGTTCTCTTCCTGTGTTATCTGCTCCCAGTTTGACATTCATGTCGCCCATTAGGATTTTCATTTCGCCAACTGAGTTGTCTGTAGAATTCCTCTTTTTTCTCTTGCTCTGCATTATTTGTGGGTGCGTAGCATTGTATGATCGTGACCTTCATTCCTTTTGAGTTGAACCTTGCTGTTGTGATCCTGGAGGAGGAAATCGGTTCTCACTGCATGAGAGCCTTCGATGCTCTTGGGGACATCGTGATAGCCACTCCATAACTCATTGTGCTCGTGGTTGTCGTTTGGGGGACAATATCGGAGTAGATTAGTGACTCTCCAGTTGACAGTTTGGAGAGTCCACTCCCATTCCATCTGCTTTCGCAAATTCCAAGCACTTCAGTGTGATACCTGTTCAGAACGTTTGCAATCTGGTCATCCTTGCTAAGTTCAAACATAGTGTGGATATTCCATGTCCCCATGTTTACTTTCGCTTTCATCAAGAGAAGATACATTGGTCAATTGGCTTTCCGAAGGCTTTCACCAGCTGGCGTCATTTTGCCTCTCCGACTCCGGCGAGGAATAATTTTGTTTTTATTTTTTATATTTCGTTTGTGCTTTGAAGTTTCCTTAGCTGTTGGAGTGGTTTTACGGGGGAGGTTTGCTAGCCCTACGCCCAACCTTCCCCCTTTACTTGAGCATAGGACCGGCCAGTAACTAGTGAACTAGTTAACAAGGCGAGGTTATTAAATTTATAGCCTTAGGTTTTATGCGTACATTGTTGCTGAAAACATGCTTCATAGTCAACGCTGATTCTCCCACCTCCATTTTCCCTTTTCAAGAGACACCTCGTTGACTGGGGACATACCAAGATAAACAGGCCTTACTGGGAGACAGACTTTAAACCTCATGATTGAGCTAGTGATGTGCCTAGGCTACGACAGAGATGAGTAACATGATAATAGTTAGCCTACTGCAAATTCACTTGAGGCTAACTTCACAATTCAAATTTAAATTCAAGGGGCCTAAATCATAACGAAATAAAAAGAAAAGTTGCCCTTTGACCTGCATACAGACCATGTACCAAAGAATATCCCGTAGTCCGTATCACATGTAAACCAATTTGGCCACTAACCTGTCAGATAAAATCTAAAGAAAACAAGTCGCCAAGGATACGAAGTTTGACATCTGTAGCATAATGTCGCCTGTATAGAAGCTACGTTTGTATTTTCAGTTGACAAGCCATTGACAACATTCGCTAGGCACATAGCGAAAAACAGATGCCCAGTAATGGTTTGTGGTAGTCGAATGACGGATTTCGTTAGACCAGAATTCAAGTAGTGTCGTTCTTCGAAACTCACTTAGGAAGTCAGATCGAAGCAAAGATGACAGACAAAGATTTTGCGGTGGACTGTGGTAAGGAACTACGGGGTCCACTACTCAAATGGTAATTGGGGTTTCGCAATAGAAGACTGTAGAAGCGTTTTCGTCCCACACACTTAACGGTAGTTGAAAGCACCTTTAGAACAGCTACATCAAATTGATAGGAGCCTGAGAGCTGTTTCATGCATCGGAATTGGAACGAGAGGTATAAACTGGTCATACAGGTTTGCAAACTGTGCATGAATAGCCAAATCTTTGCACCTATTTAGAGAACGGGTCAGGGACAGATTCTTAGATTTGTCGAGGCCTTAGTTATTAGGAAGCTCGAGCCACCTTTGTGTGTCCACAAACAATTTGTTATCAGATTGAATTTTCTTCGGTAAATTCAACTATGAAAACCAAGTCGGGCGTGCTATAGTTTTGGCTCTATTGATTTTCATTGTTATTTGGCCTTTAATTCAGTCTTCCTGCTTGGCATTTTTTCATTTTCTAACAACGTATCTCCAACAACTTTCATATGAATACCTATGACGAGTACCTGCGTGATCGGACGGTTCAAAATGTGTTTCGCAAATACATTACATGGTTCAGACAATTTACGTTTTAGCTTTGGGCTGTCACAAATAACTATTGCACGGTATTCATAGCCAAATTTAAGTCAAGTTGCGTCATATAACTAGTAGATGAAAAATAAAACGTCAGGAAGGTTCATTGAGATATGAATCTTGGATAGTTATAAACTCGAGATATTTAAATGAATGCAAAGAATATGCCATCAAACAAAATAAGGCTGACGCTCCAAAAAATCAAATTATTATACCAGTGGCAGAATTCAATGAGATAATCAGAATATCACTGTGTCCGCATGAATGCACACATACGGATAGTATAAAAACAGCCCCCAAACAGTTCATTTAGATATTTCTGGTGCATGACACTACACATGCATACTCAAACACCATTTTGTAATCATATGGGGCAACGCAAATGTTCTAAAACACCGGATATCAAGAAGCCGGTAGAATAGCAAAGATGAGACGGAAAACAATACCAGTCGATACACTTCATTAAAAACAGGATAAATCAAACTACTGTACATAGAGTATAATATCTAAAGGCTTCGAAAATCCCCATAGCGAGCGATCAATTGAGTGGTTCGACAGGCTAGGTGATGTAGTGAAGGGATCAGAAGGAAATTGGCAAGCCTCAACGGACAGCTATTTGAAACAATAACGAAATGTTCATTAAAAACGAAAGGATTATCAAGTTTCAGCCATTTGAAAATCAAAAGTGAAATGATCTCGCCATTTCCGGGTTCCAAAAACAGTTTATTTCCGAAAGATCCAAAACGCAGACGTCTAACAAACGTAATTGAATTCACATTCGTTTCAAGAAGTTTTCCTTCAGAAGTGAGAAAAGTATTCCCACTTTCTACTTAAGAGTCGAATGCCATTTATAGCATGTGTCCGTTGCAGTTTAATCATTACTAGCCCATCTCGTTTAATATCCATGCATCATCCTTGATTTCTTCTACCTCTTTATGTAAGTCTGCGTTCCAGGGACAGCATTTATGGTCTAAAAATATCGCACTCTTAGTTATATGTTGGAGCTCTCTAGTCAAGTCTGCTGTGCCAGGCGTTCCTTAAAAATCATTCTGCACTTGCGTGATGAGAAATCCACTCCAAACTTCCTGAAATATACGACCAGCTTCTCAAAAATACTCCGAGTCTACCTTACATTTTTCTTTGCTTGTTCCAGCTGCTGTGATGGTTTTCCGTGCTGGATATCCTGGTTTTTCGAATTCTGCGATGGACTGCTAAGTGTGTGTACGACAGTTTTATTCATTAAAATGAGTGTGGACATGTTTAGGACACTTTTTGCGTTTCTACTCAGGATATATTTTAGCAGGTGCTGTTGTTGACTTTATTTAGCTGAATGTGGATATGTTGGGAGATTGAATTTTTTTCCAGACCTTTTTTCTCGGACAGATGTTGCCATAGTCGTTTCTCTATAGTGGATGGATTGTCACTGTAGAAGTCTGCTTGTGTAGCATTCGCCCTAATCGTGACATCATTTCTGTCCTAAAATCATACATATACGGCATCTATGTGTCCTCCTTATACAATGACCACTATACATGTTCTCTGAAATGCAGTCTTGATGTCGTCGTCATCATGAAGAACAGCGATGACATTGCACTCTTCCAGCTCAACTTCTGCCAAGATTCATCACATCACCCGGACTCGTATGTGTCCGTATGCATTGCTCAAAAACCATGCCTGATAAAAATTTCGCTGATTACTGGTCAAAACATGAAAGCAATAACTCACTATATACATCAACCGCTTCAAAGTCACTTGGCGATTTCGTACAGGCTGGATACGGCCAATCAGTTTCAAGGTGATTATCTGATGGATGTGATCAATCGTGACTGCCAGTGGTGACATCATTCCCAGTATGATGGCAGGGAATCAGGGTCAGAAAACAGATTTCAGGGTGTGATGATATTGTTGAACACTCAGAATAGTAGTTTATTTTTGGTACACACTGGCCATAAACGGCTGGAGTGCAGACTGTGAGTAAGGATCTGCATATCGGCCACAGAAAAATGTTAGATGGCCGCTGTGTACGGAGAGATACCGGCACAACGAAACGAAACTTTCGAGATGCAAGCAGCCACTGCTTCTTAGTCGATTGTTTAGACTGAAATAATAATTGATCGGAGACGGTTGAGAGAGCCATTCCCGACTTCCCGACGCCATTCCAGCTTTCATTTAGTCGGAAGAATAATCACCAGTCAATCTTTGAAAATATCTCCGGCACTAGGTCACTAATGGCCTACTCAACTTCCGAACCAACCTATGACCTTATTAAATGATCGCACTTTGGGTAAAACTTTGTAGCTCATGAAATTCTGTACATGCGGATACAGCAATGGCTTCCCCCTGATGTATTCGAAAAGACGTATTTTATATGCGCTTAAATCTGATTTGCTCGAAAATTTTACCGCCTCATCGGCCACTAGATATCAAAAACGGCAGACGGTAATTTATAACAAGTCACCTCAGCCTTATCGGATGCAAACCACAGATAACTATTCCCTTCGCATTTGTGAGGGGTGACGATAAAAAGCACGGTCGATTGCTAGGAGTGGTTCATTTATAGTTTAATGAAAATAAGCTGAGAAGCTGATTGCAAACTGGCAAGTAAAAAGTAATTTATTGGGGAGCCGATACAACTTCCAGACTCACTGGGCAGCACAAGTACTTTCTGATGTACTTCAGGTCTAACGGTTTTCGTTAAACTATGAATACTGTGGTACTGTGGGTCATGTACTTTATGAATCTTAGGTATGTGACAAAAAATAGTTTGAATGTATATATGAAACTACAGCCCAGTAATATGTAACGGACAGAAAATTCATGGTCTTACATCTTTTCAAAACGGATATCGCTGGTTAATTGTTGGTTTGTGGTAGTTTTATATCTGTCGCACCGCAAATGCAAACGCGGCCTGTATGAATAGTGACCAACTTCGGACTTCGTGTGGGTTAAAGTTCTGCGGTATTTACTGATTGTTTTTCAGTTTGACAGTACTCTTTTTCTTATTCTTGTATTCATAAATCATTTCAATTTCTGCCAGCATGAAGTCAATTTCTACAAGTGCGGAGTGTATTCTAGAGCTTTTGGATTTCATTAAAAAGTTAACTCCTCTCTTTTCTCGATTTCCACGACACTGTTCAGCCATTTATTGGTTCTAAAAAATTAATCGATTTCGCGGGTGGTGTTCCAGTTTAAAGCACATACACGTTCTATGCAGCTTGCTGCATATACTGCAGCATTGGACTAGTCTTGCTTAGGGGCTTCATGTTGTGCATGCGTGACTCGTTGATCAGTTATCTCAACATATAGAGAAGCTAGTGAAACAAATGTTGACAATACAAATTTTCAAACTGACAGGTGTAACAGGATTTCGCAGTGATGAATTCATTCCTAGCAGTTAGTATCATGACAGTCATACTCTTTAATAATATCGTCAGTCCATTGACTAGAAAGTAGCCCCCAGCTGATGGTATTGTGTTTGAAACAAGTGTTTTTCTATATCTGAGTAGCAGAACATGCTTTATTGTTGTTTTCACTAACATGGGTAGTGGGGCTGGGTTACTTTTCAGTCTGTGTACAATATCCCCACTCACTTATTATATAATGGGTGTAAGCTTGCTTCCACAAGCGCTAACTACTTCATTTATGCAGGAAAGGGCGTTGGTAGTGGTGGGTCAGTGACTGGTAATACTTTGGTATATATACAAAAAACCTGTTTGTATTTTACCAAATAAGCATATCTCCTAGTGTAAAGTAACAGAGTGTATGTTGGGATTTTATTATTCTGCTCTGTACTACTTGGTGACTGTAAAACTTAGTCACCTAAGGCGATTGACTTGGGAAGGTTACAAGTATTTGGTCATTGACATTTTTGTAGCATCGCTTTTGTTTGATAAAACTACCGTCTGAGTAATGTAGAATTAATGCATGGAGAACCAAATAAATAGGGCAAATCATTTCATAGAGTTGTAAGCAATCATCTTCCAGATTAGTCAGTATTTGTAATACAAAGCCACTGTTTACCTCAGAACGCAATAATAACCGGAGGAAGATAAAGGCTAATGATAGACTTAGTAATAGTGCTAAGCAGTAAAGTCTAACTGATTATGAGCTGCACAGGAGAGCAAAACCTTCCATGTTAGGGGGGTGGGGGAGTATGAAACTGCCGATTTCACTCCTTGTCGAGTTCAAGAGATTTGGCACAGATTAGTCATAGTTCTACAGGTACATCGACGCTTAATGTTTACCTAAAACTTAGAAATCCTATGTTTCTTTGCATTTCATCTTTTTTCATTACTGTTATTTTCATCTTGTAAATTTCCCTCTTGTTGAATTATCCATCTATGTGCTGGTGTAAATTCTGACAATTTGTATGGACCCAGTTTTACTAGGCTCAGTTTCGTTTGTCTACTGTGTAGGCTAAAACAGTAGAAGTGTTTAATGCTGCCATTGGCTAGACTTCAGCTACCAAGTCTGTTTTTTTTCGTCAGTAACTAGTCAGTGTAGCCCTTAATTTTTCGGTATCTAGTTCATTAAGTTATCGATGAAGCCGTGCACTATATGGCGTCACTCTTAATCGTAGGCTTTATGTGTAATGAGTGCCATTCCCTGTTGTCGATCACCAAACATAGCCTCTACATTCCTTCTAAAGTAGCTTTTTTCAGAGTTTATGTGCTTAGCAGAATCTGGTATTAAACGTCTTCTGATTTATAAACACAGGACTGTAATTTTGTCTACTTTTAAATGAAGAACTAATGAGAACCATGGTATTTTCTTAGCCAAGCTAAGGAATGTACTTCAAAACAGGTTGTTTGACAAAAACCAACAGCATTTCGTAGCAGAATCTCTCCATATAAAGCGAAATCAAATTGTCTAAATAGGAATGAGGGAATCAAGCAGCTTTACATGGTTCCAGCTCACTCTGCATACTAAAATAACCAACGCATGAAATTAGAACGGTGATTAAATGTGCACAACCAAACCTCCATCTGCACTTCACCCTCATTGCACTTAATACGCTACATGTAGTCATCATCTTTCTCAACAACAACAACATAGATTCATCCATGCTGAAAAACTCAAATCAAGTTAACGTCTGTCATCATCATCGTCATCATCAAACAACGTAGAATCAGGCATTGCTGCGTGGCGGTCCAAGTTGCCACAGTTCATACCAACACATCAAGCAACAAAATAGTGAAGTAAAAACAAAGAAATAGAGGAGAGTTGGTCGAAAGCAGTAAAAAATAAGAAAGAAAAATTAGAAAACACTGAATTCAGTATGACGACTAAAATGATGAAATTGTGTGGATATATCTGCCCCACTGACATCGATTCTGGGCCATGTCACCTAGAGTCTTCAACCTGTAATTTCTGTTGTCACACCAACCCCAATCAGGAAGTTTACAATTCCCCACATGGTTCAGGCCAACAGTCAAAGACTTCAGTGGCGCAGATGTATACACACATTATCCTCATATTAACCACGCTGTACCGATTCTCACCATTTTGTCATTCTCCCTTTCTTTCTTCTCGTACGTTATATTTTTTTTTGACTGAATTCTCTTATCTTCATCTTTCACCTCACTACCTTTCTATTCGATGTACTGATGTGAGGTGTGGCAACTTGGACTGTTACGCAGTAATGCCTGGTCCTGTGTTGATATTGATGATGACGATGCATCTTGATTCTGTCTGTAAACTGGGAGTAGCTATAGACCGGTTGAGAGGCATTATCTTAAATTTGACAAGGGTCAGACGTATGCCAAACTCAGATCTCTGCTTAGCGCGTTCAGAAGACCATGCCCTTTTCACTGTACATCAAGTCAACCAGATGCCCTAGGGAGTTGGAGGTACCTAAAGTTATGCCCATCAGAACGTCTACAACAAAGTTAAACATAAGTAACAGTCGATATGTCTGTATCTACTTGAGTAGAGAGTTTTGATTGTTCCAACATGCATACTCGATACTTCTTTCAAAGCCAGACACTGCCACAACACCCCACGGTCGACAGCACTAGCACTAAATAACGAAGCGTCAGTTAAAAAAGCTTGTTTCGTTTTTCATTCATCCGAAGATGCAAATACCAGAATCATGAATATCAATGTTCCCCGCTGAGTCATGAATACAATTCAGGTAGTCTACAATTCTCTTTTATAAACAAATTAGCACATGGCGAACTGGATTCTGAAGTATTATCTACAGTTAAAAGATGTCAACATTTAGTCGTTATGGGAAAGTGGATTGATTAGTATACCAATTATTTTGATACTCTTTTGACAGAAGTCATCAAACTTGGTCAAAAGTTGCTGTGTGTAGATCGAAAAGTTTTTATTAGAATTTAATTCTTTTCATTTTTACTACAGTGGCACTGATTCAGCTTTCCACACGTCCTAACATCATCAAAAGAAAAATACTAATGAATAGATCAAAACATTTAAATGGGCTAAAAGAAGAATATAGATGAAATAAAGATGAGCAGATGTAGAAGAATATGGTTTCAGAATTCTAGAAAAGATGTAGAACAGATCCATTTCTTCTGTTGAAATCCATTTTGCCTTCGATAATCACAGTTTTTCACTATTTTCCGAACATAAGTCCCACACGACTCTAACGATTTCGTTAGAATTAATGAATTCTTATCGTCTAGTTTTACTAGACAATCAGAATTATCACTATTGAAGTAATAGTAGCAATGTTCACTCATATGCAAAGTCCTCAACTCCATGATGCATGTAGTATTTTCGATGAGCATATCCAGGAAAGTTTTGGCGTCTGCTTTCCTAATTGTATTGAGCGGTTACTTATCTGGTTAAGTTTTAAAAGTACTCGGATACATATATCATCAGTTAATGATTACTACTGTGTTGATACTATGGATATCACACATACTATACTCATTTTTTGGCACAGTGTTATTTTAAACGTAGTAGAAGGTTATTTGATGTTGCTTGCATTATCCCGTCATTGATTAGCCTAAATTGATCAATTTATATTGGCATATGGGCTCCTGCGCGGATGCCTCGATATTGCCTGTGTTTTAAATTTAGATAGGACAAAACACGCGTCTTGAATTCTACTGCTGGCCACTATTTATCATTAGTAGTATGAGGCTGTTTACAACATGGTATACGGGGTCGCTATGAGATTACGTGGTTATTTATTTCTCGTCTGAATATTTATTCAGAGACAGGTTTACTAAACAAGTCTACATGTTGTTTACTTAGTTTTAGCTTTCCGTGGCTGACTGACTTCATTTTCAAGTTTTATCCATACCACCTTTTGAATTTCTTCCTATTCATAATGCCGTGGACATTTCCTGTCGGGTGAGCTCAAGTGTTACGTTCAGTCACTAATTTTTTTGAAATTTTTCGAGAGGTTCACACAATATCTGTTTGCATGCTCATCTTTATAGCCTTTACCTTGCTTGCTGAATATTGTACTTCATTAATGCATAATACAATTGAACATGTAGAGAATAAGATTTACCTACGTGAAATAATTTGCTTACATCGATATGTAGTGATCGTTTTGCTTACTTTTTTAGATTCATCCTTGAAAACTTAATCCTGTGTTTCACGCGTATCATTTATTATCACTGTGCTTACATGTATTCGTCGCTGGTGTTAAGATTGACCATCTAGTAAATATTTTTGGGCAGCAATCATTTACATCCAACTAACCAATACTTTCGTTTAACTGTAATCCATTTCTATTCAGTGTTCTTACAACTAACAGATATTATTATTATTGTTGCTACTGCTATCAGTATGAGTGTCTGAAATACCCACAGTTTAACAGAGTGGTATTAATACTAGGTGATAATTGAAGGCGAAATGAAAATCTGAGCCGCTGCAGGATTCAAACCAACTGAGCTATAAAACCCTCCCGCAGACCTAGCTCTATATTTCACTTCAATCATCATTTATTATTATTATTATTATTATTATTATTATTATTATTATTATTATTAGTCCCTTTGGGTTCCTAATGGAACATAGGGCTTCAGTAGCACGTCTCCAGTGAACTCTGTTCTCTGAAATCTTTTGAACCTGGCTCCACGACAACCCAGAAGCTCTCATTTCCTCCTCACACGGTCTCCTCCATGTCACCCTCGGACATCCAACTCGTCGCTTCCCATGGGGGTTCCACTCGAGTGCCTGTCGCGTGATGTACCCAGTCGGCCTTCTCAGTGTATGCCCAATCCATCTCCACTTCCTTCTTATTTGTTCAGCGATAGGTTCTTGCTTCGTTGCCTGCCAGCCAGAGTGAGTTCCTTGTTGTTTACTCTTTCTGGCCATCTGAGCTTCAGTAACGAGCGTAGACGGCAGCTGTTGATGAATATCTGTAGTTTGTTGGAAATCCGTTTCGTAACGCGCCAAGTCTCTGAGCCATACAGAAGCACTGACTTGTTCACACTTTATACTGAGCGCGGAAGATCTCCACACTGGTTTCAGGTTAATGAACGCCTGTCTTGCTTTTCCGATCCTGGGTTTGACATCCTCATCAGTGCCGCCTGTAGTTGAAACAGTGCTGCCTAGGTAGGTGAAAGAGGCCATTTCCTTTAGGTTTCTCCCGTTGATGGTGATCGGAGCTTGTTGTTGTTGTTGGTGTGGTATCTTCATCACCTCTGTCTTCTCTATATTCACTTGAAGTCTCGTCTTCGCTGCCTCTTCTGTCAACTTGTTAGTTTTCGCCTGCAGACCATCAAGCTTGTGCGACATTAGACACAAGTCATCGGCGAAATCCAAATCGCCGAGGTTCTTTTCCGCAGTCCAGCGTATCGCCCTCTTCTCACAGCTCCCCACTGTTTGCTGCATGATCCAGTCGACCACTACCAGGAATATCATGGGGGATAGTAGGCAGCCTTGTCTTACTCCTGTCTTCACTTCAAAAGCATCACTGAGCTTCCCATTGTGAATTACTTGGCTGGCATGTGGCGTCTTCACATAGTTGTTGAATAAGGCTGATAAAGGTTTGCGGTATTCCGTAGTGTTGAAGCGGTTTCCAAATTACTTGTCGGTCAACGCTGTCAAAGGCCTTCTCAAAGTCGATAAAGTTGAGTGTAGAGTTGACTGCCATTCTATACTCTGTTCTATGATGATGCGTAGCGTGGCGTTGCAATTTGGTCCGCACATGATTTGTTCTTCTTGAAGCCTATCTGTTCCGTTTGTAGTTTTGAATCCAGCGCATTCTTTAGCCTCTCCAGGATGATGTGGCTTAATACTTTGCTTGCATTGGGTGGACAGGAGAGTGATTCCGAGCCAGTTCTTGCAAAGACTTATGTCTCCCTTCTCCAAGAGTTTGACAAGGAAACCTTTCTTCCAATCAATTGCCAGGTACCTCCCTTCCTTCCACACCTTCTGCAATGGTCGTGTGAGCATGTCCGCTGTTGTCTCTGACTCTGTTTCCAGTGCTTCTGGCGGGATCCCGTCTGGTCCTGCTGCTTTCCCACATTTCAGTAGCCTTATGGCGTTCGGAACTTCCATTTTTGTTGGAGGATTTGTGTTCACCTGTAGTTCAGCGGCCGTAGGTGGTATTTCTGGACGAAGTGCAGGTGGTGGTCGATTCAAGAGCTTCTTGAAGTGGTCGGCCTATCTGGGATGATGGTGATTCGGGCTTGTTGTTGTTGTTGGAGTTGTTGGTGTGGTATCTTCATCACCTCTGTCTTCTCTATATTCACTTGAAGTCTCGTCTTCGCTGCCTCTTCTGTCAACTTGTTAGTTTTCGCCTGCAGATCATCAAGCTTGTGCGACATTAGACACAAGTCATCGGCGAAATCCAATTATTCTAGGATCTTGTTATCGGTCTAGCCAGCGTATGTGCATCTTCGCTGATATATCCTCTGTTTGACATCTTCCAAAGCTTAAATGTTTGTACTAAGCGTTATGTTCAGATTGTCTCTTCTCTCACACAACGTTGTCTACTCTGATATCAGTCTTTTTCTTTGCACTCGTTCTTTGTATACTCCTGTGAAGTGTGGCAACTTGTGGGGATGGAGTTGTGTGCTTGGTTCTACGTTGATTTTGTCTGTCTGTCTTACATAAGGAAATCGAAGGATATAGACTTTGTTGAAAAGTTAAATCGACGACAAACGGTTTCTTGCACGATGGTGCATTAATCTGATTAGTCACAGTGCTCAATAGCACAAACAGAGGATCACCAGTTGATAATGGAAACAGTAGTGTTGAAATATATGTCCGTATAACCGTAGATTGATAGTTCCTTTTATTGTCATTAACCTTTTTTTATCACAATGTATAGGAATAATTATCTCCTATTCATTGTTGGTCATACTTGGCTGCTGAGAATGTTTGTGATGTGGTAAGCCGTCAAAAGTTACTTAGCGTTGTAAAGGATGCTAGAGTACTATAGAAGGTGATATCTTTCTCGGATATTAATGCTGATGGTGAACACCACTACAAAATAATCTGACTAATCGTAGTTTTCTTCAGCGTTAATTTCCAGTACACAGATTGAAATCCTAACTATTGAGAGTTCAGTTATACGTATCGTTATTCTGTATTCTAAAAAGTTATTTCCTTTCAAAAGAAAACTATTCAGTACAAGATATCATTGTAAATGTGTAACTCTTAAGATAATAATGGAAAGGAACATGTTAAGAATCTGTGATTCTTAGCATATCCATTCTCTTATCACTTACTAATAGCTTTGCGATGGTTGTAATACACTATTTTACCGCTCCGCCTTTATATTCTCCATATGTTTTGCAGTATGCGTATTGTTACCAACTTACTAGGCTATGACATGCATAAGTAAACCATTCACCCAACAAATTCTTATTTTTTAAAGGACAAATATATGGCGTTTTTGGCCGTAAAGTTAACGTTCTTTCTTATTAGGCAGCACAAGTTGTCTTTTTATCGCTGACGTTACAATGTCTAGAGTGTAAATAAATTTGGTTTTTATACCTTACACTTCCACAGTTTTTATCACCACCTACTTATTGTTATCATTGTTGAATCATTCAACCAGTTTTCTTTAGTTTGCACATGAATGGATTAACGAGATCCCCACTGTCCCTATCTACTATCTAGCGAAACCACAGCCAAGGGAACGGGCTTGGCAGAATTAGCGGGGAAAGAAGACCCTGTTGAACTCGACTGTAGTCCGACTTTGTGAGGAGACATGACGGATGTAGAATAGGTGAGAGTCAGGTGCCTCGGTGTCTGGCGTCAGTGAAATACCACTGCTGTCATTGTTTCTTTACTTATTCAGTGAAACGGGAACGAAATTGTATTTTGGTATGAAGCACATGCTGGCATACGTAGTTTAATTCTGCGTGTGTCGGTGTCATGGTCATGTCAGATTAGTCGTGGTGCAAATTGCGGTGTTTGAGTCTGGATGTGATGTGCGACCCGTTCTGAAGACCATGTCAGACGGGGAGTTTGACTGGGGCGGTACATCCGTCAAATGGTAACGCAGGTGTCCTATGGTGAGCTCAGCCAGGACAGAAACCTGGCGTAGAGTGAAAGGGCAAAAGCTTACTTGATTTTGATTTTCAGCACGAATACAGACCGTGAAAGCGTGGCCTATCGATCCTTTTGAATATCATTTTCAGAGTTTGAAGCAAGAGGTGTCAGAAAAGTTACCACAGGGATAACTGGCTTGTGGCGGCCAAGCGTTCATAGCGACGTCCAATGTCTCTGCAACTGATGTCAGTCCGTGATGAATACCAACCTGAAATGAATAAATTTCCAAAAACCTCCAAATTGAATTAGTCTAGTGTTCATTGGTAACTCGCTTCGAGAGGTGATTCCCGAAGTTCCAATGAGAAACCGTAACCGAAACCTAACATAAGAGCAGTTAGTCAATGATGGCATCGAATGAAGGTCGCGCTATATCGTGAACTGACAGAAGTAGGGGATGTAGATCAATGGATTGTGACCCAGTGGGTCGATGGCAGCGTGCAGGCCGCTGAACCTATAGGTCCTGAGTTCGATCTCTGTTGGGGTGAGGTCATGAGTACGCCATGCTAAGGAGTCCCATACTAAGATGAAACGGCTGTTCAGTGCTCCCAAGTTTCCAATGTTTCCCCCAACTGATGTCAGTGCATGATGAATATCACCTGAAGATGAATTCCATCGAAAATAAGACAAAATCACATTCTCTATAGGTGATGTTATTTTTCAGTCATAGGAATGCTGATCGATCTATGATGCTTGTTTAACAATGTATATTTATCAATGAATGGCTTTCTATGACAAAAAGAGCAGCAACAGTCTACGAATTTCTTTCTTCAAGAAAGGCAAGTAGAGTAGGTGCAGGCCTTTAAAACGAACAAAGTCGAACGATACCCCGAGTAAAACTGTTTGTCCCCGTACAACAGATGGGATTTACGGCCTAGTGCATAAGTTTGTTGACCGTTATTGATTTACATTTAAGTCATACGAACTTGAGATCATTTTAATTATGTAATCGTCTAGTAAAAGCTTAAAATCATTTCAGTTAGATCAAATAAAAGTACCACAGTACGTGTTTTTCATAGTTACGTCTACAAAACACAAAACGATAAATAGACAAGAAAACAACGGATCTAACAAATGCTTGCTACAGATAATTGTATTTTCCGGGATCGAGAGTTGTGTCATTCTACCCAATCGTGGGTATTATCGATTACTTTTGAGACTTCACAAGAAGTCAGTGAATGTTTTAATATCACCTTTCGACTTATTAAACATATCTAATGTATAGTTTTCGATAAATTATTGCTTTTAGCGCCCAAGTACATACTTTTGTAGAATTTTTGTATGCATTCAAAATCACACACATTCCTAACTGTGCATACGATTGGATAATGAATATAGAAATATGCACAAACATGCCCTATACACCTAGTTTAGATGGGATTTTATTCGTCTTATCGGTTAGTTAGCGTAGCCTGTTTGGTCTTCAGTTTGTTTAAACACCGATCAATACTTCTACTGTTCAACATAAGAATGCATAATAGTCAGAAGTTAGTCAAGTTTCTATCCAATTTGTTTTTCGCAAAACGTATATATATATATATATATATATATATATATATATATTTTGTGGTCAATGAGGATTTTGATTAGAATTGAGGCAGTATTCATCATAAAATGTGCTTCGTGGTGAATATCTCGAAGTTCAAATGAGAAGCTGTGACCTATGGGGTCAACTAGTTAGAAATGAAACGGATACCAACTGAAGACCTTGCTGGATAGTCGTGCTAATATCACCAATTGACAGAAGTAGGAAACTGTGGATTGTTGAAATCTGACCCAGTGACTGAATGGTTAACGCCTTCGCCGTGAAAGTTGAGGATCCCAAGTTCAGTCCCTAGTCGGGCAGGGCGGTGGATACGTACTCTCGAAGAGTCTCATATTATGATGAAACAGCTGTCCAGTGCTCCCAGGTTTTCAACGGTTCTGTAACTGATGTCAGTCTGTCTTAAACACTACCTTTAATATATATAATGTATACCTAAAAGGAATATAAGTGATAGAAATATAAATCCTTAGTTTCGCTGTTTGAGATAGCTGGAGGTCGCTGGCTCAAATCTTGCTGTGTCCCAGATTTTAATTTCCTTACCAATCATCATCCAGAAGTATAAATGTCTTAAACCTGTGAATATCACTTCTCTGATATGTGTCTGACTTGGCTGATGCTGAAGTGTTTTTAGTAATCCAACAGTTACAATCCACTTTTGTAACTGGAAGATGAACATAGTGTAGATGAGAATTTCCTATGGAAATGACGTTAGAGAAGATGGTTTGGTAAATTTGGTCATGCCAAGTAGTTGTAACATGAGGAAATGATTTCTCTCTCTAAATGTTGACTGTAGCTTGCAGATGCTTTTACTTGAGATGATTAAACGGTTAATTTGACTGCACTTTACCTAGTAATCTTTAAGGAAGAATGTGATTCTCTGGTTTTGAGTTACTGAAAGCTGTTTTCTACTTTTTGATCGGAAAAGTATATCAGTATCAAATAGTAGCGACCGCCTCGCGTTTTCTATTTTAAGCTCTAAAGAGGAGATTCATGATTATATACTGTGTATATGAACAATAATTAGTTCAATGTTTATCAATAGTTTGAATGTAGTCAGTTGCAGTTCGCCGTCAGCAATAATAATTATATAATATACAGTACCTAATGATATTGATTCGGTGCTAAAGGAAGTAATCTTTTTCTTTAAAGTATAGGCATACCTTGATAACTAGTATCAATAAGCAGTATGCTTTGCTTCTATACTTCTTGTTTATTCTCTTGAAATAGTTAAAATCGTAATTCTCTTCTTAAAGTTATGTTTTGACAGCCATGTTGGTCAGTGATGCTTTCCAAAATATTCCATTTTAATCCATGTTTAAATTGCGCTTGTTTTAATTCACTTACTTTATCAGTCGTCAATTTGTTTTGGTCGCCTATTTTCATTCTTGAGATATGACTGAACTTATTATGCAAAGTAAATATTCCTTGAGTTGCAGCAATCATGATCGTGGGTATATATTCACCCTTCACAAGGTTTCGGAACACAGACACATGTACAGATGCCCGACACTATTTGTATTCCTTGACCTAAGGGTGGCATTTGACTCCGTCAATCAAGAAGTCTTGTCATGATGTCTCCCACTGAAAGTGGTGCGGGGCACGTTGATGGTTCTGTATTCGAACACTGATTGGCGTGTTAGAACCTATAGTGAGATGTCAGGGGAGAGTTAAAAGCATCGAGGATGTCTACTCTCACCAGTTTTTTTTAAATTTTCTCATAAACGTTCTTATGGAGGTGTTGTTGTCTGAGTTTACAAGGATTGACGTCACATGGGACTCTTCTGTAGAAACAGAGTAAGAATATGAAATAGTCAACTCAGGTGAAGATGGTGACGAGATGTAGAATCTTCTGGACACCTTGATTAGTGATTTGAGAGTGATTAGGATGTGTTTCTCATCACCCATATGAGAATTGTCGCTCCAGGATCGGTCTTCACCAGTGCTTTGACTAAAAGGAAGGAGTGGAGTGGTTGGGTGTTGTTAAAGGCGGCCAGACCGAAGAATTATATTCTTGCATGAAATGTCTGACTGCTGTCCTAAGCCATGCGGGGAACTATAGACTTCCCGTCTGGAGGTCCGCATAAAAGCTGAAATTGGTCGTAGAAATCCACCCACACGCTATCTTCATAGTAACGTTCTCTCTGAATATCATTAATATTTCGTTCTCTCTTTTTCTCTTTTCATGACTTTCGATTGCTTTCTCCTACATTTCTCTACTCCCTATTTTGGTTACTTCTTCCTTGGTGTGCTGATATGGGGCAAGACAGTATGGGACTTCACGAAGTAACGCCAGGCCTCATGTTGATACTGACTGACTGACCCCTACTTCATTCTTTTTGATGATGTTGTGTTCTCTGAGCTGGATGGTTGAACCGTGAAGCTTTCATTGCCAATCTAGACAACATCATCACAAACTTCTTTCAACTTAAGTCAACGTCTACATACCTAGAGATCAGCCTGCGAAAGAAAATCTGTCTCAAACAATCTGATAAAACAGAAACTTCACTAACTAATTTTAAAACAGGATTCATGAATTCATCATTGCTTTCTGATTTGATATCATTGATACAGTTTCCAATAGCACTAACTGACTAGTTCAAAATTCATTTGGTTAGCTGATTCATGTCAGTTTATGATGCAAAACTATCTGGAATTAATACTGTCCTGATGGAATCAGTTTAAATCTTGAAACAACTTCATAAATTATTGACACCTTACATAAATCAACCACCTTTGTTGAAATATAACCCTAGTAGGCTATCAGATAACACCTTGACTTTTAGAAGTGTGTTAAATTCGAGTAGCAGCGGGACTATTTAAATCGATCGGTATTTAATTGTCTAACTAGATAAACAGAGTGAAAGTGGCATTCTCAATCCACTTATGTACCATCTCCAGTCTACTGTATTCTGTTCGTGTGAGCGTCTAGGGTTAACTGAGCCAACAAACGGTTCTAAAGATTTTGTGTGAAACTATAAATACTGTTTTTTTAACTTAAACATTGGTATGCACAATAACATTTTTTTAAAGTTGTAAATTAATGTTAGGGGTTTCTTATTTATTTAATGTGTCCTTTTCCCCCAGTTATATCATTCTTTCGTTTATCCCTGAAGAAATTTTTTTCCCCTACTATCCTAATAAGACCCATATTTTATAAACAATACATGCCGGTCGTTACTCTACGAAGATAATAATATGGTGAAATAAATAATTTTAAGCTACTATTACTTGTTAAAGTGTATGCAGTCACTTCGTTCGTTGGTTGTTCAACTCATTTGAAGTGAACTCACTATGACTACTTTTAGGCTGGACTGAAAGTGGAATTATTCCCTTTGAAGTATCGTATAAACCAGTGGTTATAAGTTAAGCTGACTTCTTAGATGGTATGTTTCTTTTGGAGATCATGTGTTCTTGGCGAGATATGAAGCTTATACCAGATTTCTTTCACATGTAAAGTTGATTATGTTCAATATACAATGTTTCCTGTATAATTTTTATATGTTTGTAATCAAAATTATGTATACCTATCTTAACTGTCAATTATACTTGACTAAAAGTATGGAATACACATGTGTTAGAGTAAATATCTCTGCTCCTTCTCTCTCTCCCTATCAGTGTATGTGTTGTGTGGATATATACTCATCGTTTTTACCCCGTGTTTGTCTTCTGTTTTAAGTTTCTTTCTGGAAGTTTTATTTTTTTGTTCTGGTAGACTGAATCTTCTAGAATATTTGACTGAATTCGGGGTGATTAGAAATGATTTTTCCTCTCAGCCTACGGTTATTTTCTGTCTTTATTATGGATAAACAACTCCTAAGTACTGTTGTTTATTAATACTTGTAATTTCCCGTTGCTATGCTGGGTGGAATTACTGTACCACTGCTGGGAGATGAGCTGCCATGAAAATACCTCGATACTACCTGAATATTCATCACGTTTTAGTATTACGGTATCCGCATAGGAGCCCATCTCCCAACAGAGGTCGACAAATTCACCGCAGTATAGAAACGGGGAATCACAAGTGTAAGTCAACAACAACTGATACCCGTTACATCAGAGGGTGGTTCGTGTACCTTACTAGCCTAGTGGATAACGCTCTGGTGTTTGAAGTGGTAATTACTGGGGTCGAGTCCCAGTGGGAATACCATCACCTACTAGGATGCAGGTACATCCGGCTGATCAGTCCCAAATAAGACGAAACACGCATTGTGGGTTCTACTGTTAACCATCAAGTCAAATACAACATAGATAAGTACTGTGTTTCACGTAGACAAAAACTTCAATGCGCTTCTAAATCTTCATTACAGCAAACAGGACATAACAAGTCATTTTTTCAGGATATTGCTTGATATTGGTCAAAAACAACGGATTCTGCGTCGATTGCAGTGAATACTGAGCAAACTTGTTGGAAAACTCAAAACCAATGATGTTATGGATTAGCAAATGAAGATACAGGTGAAACAACAACACATAATGAACCTGGGGCTCATTGCCCCAGGGAAATGACTTTCAACTGATGAGTCACGGGTTCGAACCCTGCTCCATCTACCGAGGTTTGGGTAACCACTTGGTATCATTAGCCATCATATAATAGGTGTGACTGATTGCCCACTGGATGAATGTGCACAAGGTTGGTGATTGAATTTTGATTTTTTTATTTATAGGGTAACGAAAAGCTTGTCAACAACCCAGTAATCTTGTAACAGTTACAATATTTGTTAACCCTAAATCTTAATTTAAACTCACCGTGTTGTCGTAGCAACTAAGTGTATAGATTGGAGATCCTTAATTTGCATGATTGAAATTGCCATTTGTTTCTCTTCCTAATCGATGAGTTTGTGGTTTGATTGAAAAAATATTTTCAATTTAGTGCATGAATTACAGAACAATTATTATGCATTCAATTTATTTTCCACTAACTGCCTGGGTTTTTCTTTTACACACTTCTGTTTTACTTTTAGTTCCAGTTTATATACTTCGGGACTATCATATGTGTTTGTGTGCATGAGTTGTATTATTTTCTCTGTTTGATTTCGACATTATCATAATCATTCGTATGCACTGTTATTCATCAGTAAATCTGCTTGACATTAAAACATTTATTGTGTAATACTGGTCTTTTAAACACCTTCTTTCTATAGGTCTATGCTAGGTGATAGTCGTTCACTTGTGCTAAGGGTACATTTACCCAAAGCTGGAATTACCAAAACAACTGCATTCGATGCTCAAATGACTGTTGGTCAAGCTTGTGAACGTATTCGAGCACAAGTACGTGAATCCGATCAAACAGATGGCGGTAAGTATATTAATCTCCTTAGTTATCAATCTAATTGTTTAATTTCTGATGCATCATCGTAACATATCGGCTCATAGTTTCACCTAAGGAGAAACATGAACACAACACATATTTTCTTTTTCAAAAAACTATCTTTTAATGGATCCTATATTTATTACCCTTCTATTTTACTTTCCATCCGTATGATCCATTGAAACCATTGTTATTTTCTCAGACATTTGTTTCTACAAGTATAAAAACTAATATGACTAGTTTTACTAAATTTTGTCATAAACGTTCTTATGGAGGTGTTGTTGTCTGAGTTTACAAGGATTGACGTCACATGGGACTCTTCTGTAGAAACAGAGTAAGAATATGAAATAGTCAACTCAGGTGAAGATGGTGACGAGATGTAGAATCTTCTGGACACCTTGATTAGTGATTTGAGAGTGATTAGGATGTGTTTCTCATCACCCATATGAGAATTGCTGCTCCAAGATCTGTCTTTTTTGATGTCTTATTTGGTGTCTCTGATCACTTATTTTAAAGTTTAATTCTCACCAGTTAAATTCGTAAACTTATCCACCACTTCACTCAAAAGGTAGTTACACTTACAATAACCTGATGACAACTGGTTGAATTTCGATTAAAAAACTCCTAAACTTAACCTGCTATTTGTGACACTATCTGCTGGAATTCTGACAACACCTGAGGAATGTTTCACCTTTCTCATTCTTTCTTAATGCCTTGAAGAATCATCCTTATCAACATAGGACCAGGCATTACTGCGTAACGGTTCGAGTTGCCACAGCTCAGTACAGTACATCAAGTAGAAAGGTAGTGAGGTGAAGGATTAAAGATAAGAGAATGCCTAAAAGAAATTTGAAGGTTATTAAAATGGAAGCTCAAATCAACGCAGCGACCACGTACTCGTTCGTGCAAATAAACATACTGAGTATAGGTTATTTATTTAGACCATTTTGGCTGCCCAAACGTTAGTAAGCAGAGTGGGATTCGAACACGCAACCTACCCGTTTGAAAGATATTATTGTTTACCATTCGATGTATAATATCTTCTGAAATATTGTTTTATTTTTCTGAAATAATTGAGTGAATAGAGTGATGGTTAAGTTTAAGCTTCATAGGCAACATGAATACTGTTTTAATTAAGGTATTTTGCATGGTATACTAGATTCAATGAATAAACAATATAGGTCAGTAGAAGAGTTGTTTTTTAACAACATTTTTGTATGCCTTACAGATGTTTTAGCTCATGATTTACCAATGATATATTTGGATTGATTTTTGATCAGAAATATCTAATCTATATTATTATTATTATGTTATAATTGCCAACTAAATTCTTACCTCATTGATCAATGTTTTTACACCAGTGACATTGTGAAGATTTGATATTCTGTATAGGTGGTCTTCGATTTACATATTTTATAGGACTTCTCTTTGATTGTTTACCTGTATGTATGCATGTATGTATGTATTAGTGTTGTCTCTTTCATTTGGTATATTCAGGTTACACTCTACACACTTTCTGTTGTCTATTGAAAATGTTGAATTACCAAACATTTAATCAAATGATCCATTTGAAATCGATAGCCACTACCTATAAATTCTTCCAGAAAGGTCTTTTTTGCACTTACACTTGTTAATGATAATTACTGGGGATTGTGAAGCAACATTTTATACCACTAAGAATAAAATCCCTCAGAGTTCATCATGCATGCCAATAATAACCAGCTATGTTTAGATGAAAATGTACACTGAGCTGTTATTGATTGTAGACATTTCAATGATATACTATTCGTCATTTTAGGGCAACTTTACAGTGAAGTTTTTTATGGAATGTTAAAACTAGTGATTACTTTGAATCATTTATAGCTAGCTACTGGGATATTATAGAATGCCTTAGTGAGATTGGTCTTGTAAAGGAAGTAAACCTAGTGTATTGCCACTGATCAGATGTGACTCCTACTACATATCATGTGTTATCCGAATTGGTAACTTTTAAATTTTATTAGGCGCTGTAATTTTTGTCTCAGGTAGAACAAGTTGCATGAAATCATGTTGCGAGTGATGATCAGCCGAGGGGGAGGTGGAAGCTGTGAAGAGAAATTCTACTGAAAAACATGAGTAGTTAAATGCCATTCACACTGATCTGTAAATTTCGCCAGCCAGGTCAGAGTGATCTGAAGACTGGACGACCTTTTGTCTCGTTTGGGTCAAGCTCATCAGCGGTGTAACTGAAGACATATATACCTTACAGAGCTGAATTGCTCAGATCAACTAAATCTGACTAGTCGACTTGCATGGACTGGTATATCTAAATTAGGATGAATAATTTGCAAATGATTTACAAGTTGCACAGTTCGTGTTGATATTTCTCACAGCTGAGTAGTTTTCCAACTTCCTCCTATCTATGATGTCAATAGGGTTTTCTTTGGAAATTACTCATAAGCGAAGATCACAAGGTATGGTGTCTAACACAAAAGTGTTATGAATTATCGAAATGCATCACTCTGATCTGTCTAGTGAACTCTAAAGATCAGTATAAGTGGTTAATAACTACTTATGTTATTCAGTAGTAAGTTTCGATAATTCATGTCACTTTTATGTCATGGATCACATGTTGTGATTTTTGCTTATGAGTGGTTTCCAATAGAAGCCAATGTTGACACCACAGTTTGGGGGGTGGAGGGGTAGTTAAAAAATTATTCACCTTTGATAAATATCAACGTGATCCGTATAATTTATATATCATTTTTAAATTGTTCATACCTTAAAAAAAAGAAATTTTTTTAATTTTGTCGTCTTATGCATAAATGAAGTTTTGACTACAAAGAAATCATTTCGATACTAACTTTTTGTTTGTTAAGTGCTAGTTTTTTAATTGAAAAAGGCTATGAAACAGCTTACCAACAAAATTGAAAAGTATGATGGGATTTATGAGATTGATTCTCATGTTTAAGCATTACTGATTAGTGTAATAAATTAGACTACTTAATTGTCGATAGAGTAATGCATGCACTCAAATCATGTGATGAATAGGTACGGTAGGAAAAATAAGTGTAATATAATTTATGAATGAATTTAGCATATAAGTAAATTACTGTTGTTTACCAGCCAAAAAGTTGCAAATGTGAATTTCAGATAAATGTCACTAGTTGTATTATTTTATTTATTTTAAAAGTCATTCTACGTATGACTTAATTGATAACATGGTTATATAGCTCGGACCAAGGGCTTTTGATTGACCCCTTACCCGTTTCTGTATAACTTATATTTTAGAAATAACTGTATGTTGAGTAAAACCTGTTGTTATGCGTCATCCTATATTTCCTGTTTAAAATCAGTTATTTCATTTATGTGAACTATGGTGCCTTGTGGACAAGTAATTTACTTATATATAGGGGCACTAAGCACAGACTTTGCGTTCCGTCGTATAAGATTGAAAGAGCGGAATTACGTGACTTATTATGTGGGTGAGTTGAATATGCGAGATTTTAGAAGTAGATTCGAGAACAACTTCCACGGTCACCCGTTATTCTGAGCGGGCCGAATCATATGCTCAAGTCAGTTGCAGACACACAGTTTGGCAAGTGAATTAACCTGAGAATATGACAATTACACATTTTGAACACCTTACATAATGACTGTTACTATAAAGAGTAATTCTGTTTTTCCTAGAAAGAAATTCTGCTTCATTGTAACTGGATTTTTTCTTTCATGAAACTGTGGTTGGTTTGAATACCTTTGTTAAGACTTCATTAGGTATTTATTTGATTAGAAGGTATATTATACAGATGTTGCTCATCTGATTATATACGGGATTTTCAAACAGTTATGCTTGGGGTTCAAACCACGTTCTATCTACTTTCACCCGGGCAGCTGATTAGTATTATCATAATAAACCGTCACACGATACGTTTAGCTCATAGACAACTACTAAATGAATCTGTATCGAGTTCGATTACGTTACATTTTTTATATTTAACAATAATGATAATAACGATGTTTCCGAAGTTGTCGTAAATAAATAAAAGTGTAGTAAATAGTTGACTGGAACGATTGATTTTAGTTAGGTATAAGATGTGTTTTTGATGTCGACTGTCCATAATAATGTTGCTCACATTTTATTCGGTAACACACACTATCAGTTATTCGCTTCGAAACCTTTCTTGGTTATATATATATATATATATATATATATATATATATATATATATATATATATATATATATATATATATATATATATATATATAGTTCCGTGAAAAAGCACTTAAACTCATATGTAAATATCAGGCTGGTTGAAGAGGCAAAATCGGTAGGGCATTTCTTTTTAGAAAGACCTAGAAACAATCAAGGCCCTTGTAAATATAAAGCTTAGTATGTGATAAACAGGTTGGGATTATGTTAAAATACATAGGTACATTGATTAAATTAGACTTGACACCCAACTTCTTCTAGGATAGTCGTAACAACTATGGTCTGGATGTTTGTAAACCACTGTATATTTTTTATTTATTACATATTTTGACATTGTGATACACCTTTTCATATCTTACCACCTCTTCTGTTTATCGAGGATCTGAGTGACTATCAAGGGTGGAGTGTGAAGATTATTGTTCGTGTCCACTCCCACATATATCACTACCACCACTAGTCCTGTAGCAGGTCAGTTGTGGTCTCAGTAGCTCACAGCCTCTGACTTCAACATTCAGTGACACAGGTTGTCTCTTTAGTATGCATTCAATTTCTAGCTGCTCTATTCACTACGTATTTCCTAAAAGGTCTGTAAAGAAATCTATTATCTTTCAGTATGCTTGTAACGTTTTCTCTACTTGACACGTCTTCAAGGCATATCTTTATAGCTATGTTAATATGGTGCTTGATGGCCAAGATAATCCGTTGTCATAGTGCAACACAGTTATTGAAACGGGTACACATAAACTTTGCTTCATCTCCCCCTTCTTCAATACTTGGGAAAATGTCTCGGGGAAAATTTGATTTTGATTTTCAAGCACCTAGTTAATCTCGTAGTGGTTAGTCTGTGAGTGTTAATAAAAATGTGATAATATGTCGCCTTTATCTTCTATCCCACAGAAGGCATACGTCTATGTAGCAGAAGAATGTACTAATTGGTCTTATGCATTCATCTATCACAGTGACTCGAACTGGAATCCAGGACATGCGTTTCGTCCTATTTGGGACTAGTCAGCTGGAAGTACTTGGACTACAGTCAGTGATTTTGCTCTCACTGTAACTCTAACCCAGTACGCATCGCTTCAAACGCTTGTTTGAAGTTCCTTATTTTCCAGTTCTATATTGAGAATATCCTTTAATCCAACACTGATAACAGGTTGCATCTTGAATCTTTCTAAATATTTATATCACTCTTTACAGATTGTGATCCCTCACACAAATATTTCATATAATACTGATGTGTACTACTAAACATCATGAATAGGTTGGGGACCACCTGGGCTGATCTACAGTTCCAGCTAACCAGATCAACGTAATCCAAACACCAGACCGCACAATCTGTAAATAATTTAAAAAATGATCATCTAATTCAAGAGATATTTGCACTTGTATGGATTTTACTTTGCTCTAAATGAGTTGTCTAGTCGTACTGATTTCTGCCGATAAATCCTAAGTCACAAATTTTATGTTTCATAAAGAGCTCAGTTTTTATGAAAAAGCTTCTCAGCAAATAACTGACTCTATAAAGGGATATTTTTGAACAAAACGTAAAACGGGGGGAAATGCAATGGAAATTAATCAACATATATATATATATATATATATATATATATATATATATATATATATATATATATATTTGAGTTGACCAACAACTTTAGTTACCTTAAAATCTTTATTAGCCCCATCCTTACTCTGCCTTTCCAGTTACTGATCTCCCATCCAGGAATATCGTTTTCACTTAACAAATAGGTTGTATATGGAAGTGTTGGCTTTTCCACAGATTTCTTCAAGACGTTGGAGACCAGTGACTGAAGGTTTTAGGTGGTATGGTTTGAAATATGTATATATTTCATAGCATTGCCGCTATGTTCATTATTTATCTATGAAATTCTCAACGCTTCATCATTCTTCATTAATTGGTGTTTCCTCCTTTCATATTCATCTTGTTTGCTTTAATATTCGTCTATTTTTATTTATTTCATGTCTCCGCACAAAGTCTGGCAACTGCACCATTGCACTTTTGCACGAATTCCATTGACTGTCTTGTCTGTTTGTTCCCACAACTAGAGTACAATAGATATAAACACATGTTGAATTTCAGTCACTTGCTCCATGGAATTTCTAATTTTATAGGGAATGAATACTACCGACAATTCACTTAGAAGTTTACCTACGCATTGTAACACGGAACAGGGCAATGAATAGGGGAATAAAAGTCATTACCTCAAAGTCTCCTTAGGCCTTAAAACATACCCACTAATTACCTTAATTCTTCGCTAACACTTTATTTATTTGAAAGGAAAACTTGTTATAACATGAGCATCAAGGTATCCACCGTACAAAATAATAAGGCGACATTATGAAGACAGAAAGTGTAAGAGAGGATACACATAAAAACAGACGTGAATAATTAAAAAAGTAGTCTCTGAGATACTCGTGACTTTTCAGCAGCAGAAGATATGAGGAAGCTACAGCATGACCTCCACTGGTTTCGATTCTAAGCCATATATGATAACGTCTCAAGCCACTGAGTTGTGTGACCTCTTGGACCTCACTTAGGGAGTCATGATGCACCAATAGATGCTAACCTGGTACAACTATCCCTCATCCCACGGCACCACTTCATACATGACTACCCCTTCACTTCGTCCATCCAGTCTCAGGTCCAGAGCTAGTAAACAATGAACGGTATGGAAGCCGTTGGGAAGACATGCGTGACACATGTCCAAGCCACTGGAGCCAGTGTTTCAAGATGGCTTCACTTGATGAATGACGATTTCTATCATGCCCAAACACACTGTCGTGCCTCAGAATTACTTACATGGTGTTACCACGGAATACGAACAATCCTACGGAGACAACGAAGGGCGAACGCACAGAGTCGTCGCAAATCTCCAGATCGAAGAGGCCAGATTTCACAGGCGTAGAACAAAACTGTTCGTACGGAAGACTTTTTAAACCCGGCCCTTTACGGTCAGACTAATGTCGCGACGGCATTAAAAAGGTGGTCCAGATTGACGCGTGCTATTTTGCCCTTCGATATGTGGTTGGAAATTTCATCACTCTCACTTCCACCAGTACCCACATAACTACCAATATCCATGAACTTTTCGACTACTTCTAATAGTTCACCACCAAGGGTGAGCGCAGACATAAGCTTCTGCCGATTTTGCAAAAGTGCTTTACTCTTCGACGGTACAAAGCACATACCATACTTACAGATACTAGTCGCCAACTGACTAAGTGCGATTTAAGTAGCCTGTGTGCTATCGTCGTATACGATGTTATCGTCTGCATATTCAAGATTGAATAGCCGTTCTCTGGGTCAGTAGATCCGCACCACCATCAAGCACCTCCTTCAGATCTGTCTCAAGAATGTCACCACCTAAATGTTTTTGAAAATCAAGAAGTCTAAATATGATTCCATTTCAGTTGATTTGTTCGGTGTATCACACAGTGAAATAGTATTATTTACTGAATAACCTTTTGGACACTGTTTATTGTTCAAAGTCATATCAAGATAACGCCATAACTTTGGGATGTGGTTTACGTATTTCTAATTTGCTCGTCTTGTTTGTGATATGAGTGGTAAGATTTTCCATATATCCGGAATATACGCTGAGTCATTCCTGTTGTATGTATTAGGTGTTGGTTCGAAAAAAAGGTTCATATATCAATCTCTCCTTCCACCCTGCTATGTTAGTTTTGAGGATTTTTGCCCTGTCCAATCCTACTGTGTGGCTGTGTGTAATCGCATGCATAGCTATGGCCGAACGTTTTTCTAAATTCATTACCTTAGTAATTTTTAGTTAGTTTTAGCTAGGCTTTTGTGATCGGATAGCCTAGTTGACCTTGGTCGACTACTTTGACCTATGTATTTGACCTTAAAATCGTCGAATGAGTCTCTAACTGTTGGTCTGAGCCACGTAGGCAGATGTAGACTACCTGGCTTGGGTCCCCGAAACGATAAGAATCAGTGGTTGAGGACTCTTGATGAGATGGCTGAAAATTGATCATAATGGCGCAGATCTTTGACATCTTCTAAAGCTTGAATACTCTCACCAACCTTTATCCTCAGATTGTTTATTCTCTCACACAATATTGTTTACTTTGATATGAATCCTTTTCTGTCCACCTGTTCTTTGTATACTACTGTGAAGTGTAGCAACGTGAACCAATACATATGTGTAGGAGGTTCTACGTGGATTCTATCTGTCCGCCAGCATAAATTTTTACTTTCTCATTATGCCTTAAAATGATGATATATTCCCGAGTTTTGATTTGCTTTGTTGACCATTTTAGATACCTTACTTGATAGGATCTTTACGTGTATTCTTGTTTCAGTTCAATTCATTAGTTTCTGCTACCATATTCTCATGCATTAATAATGTACACCACATAACTTTCGTCTTGTCTGCATATTACTAGTGATTTGTTTGATTTCTGTGTCTTCGCTCCTTAACTTTTTTTTTCTGCTTAAGATTGAATTAAGTAATACATTCCAGAGTAATTAAAATGTTAGCAACATTATGTAACGCCTCACTAACTGTTTCATTCAAGGCAAGCTTTGATTCATATCGCATAAATGTATGAAGTAATACCACTTTACGTTTATTCAGTTGGATGTTTGGCAAGTCAGAAAACTACCTTCACATCTACTGTTTTAGTCTATTTCTCGGAACCCATTTTGTTATGATTCCTCAACTGTAAAAACTTGTAAATTCTTATTCGTTGTTTGTATTATGCGAAGTAAACTAACATTTAATCTTTACAGGAATTTTCCCTTCTTTCAGTCTGATCATACTCAGTTGTCTAATTTGCAACTTACTTCTGTCCAGTCAACGACGGTATAATACAAGTAATAACACAAAAACTATACCCACTGCATAATAAGTGGCTATCGTGACCCGGTAGCCTAGTGGATAACGCTCTGATGTTTGGAGTGATCGGTCACGAGTTTGAATCTTGGTAGCAAGAACATCGCTAACTGAAGGGGTGGGGGAGGAGGGAGGTACATCCAGCTGACAAGTCCCAAATAGGACGGTCAAAATGCGTATCCTGGATTTCACTACTAGCCACTATTCATCATTAATATAAAACCTAGTGAATTACCTTTAAATCAGTGAAATAGATTGCTTATTCAGTAAAGGTTGATAATAATTAACATTTCAAAAATTCTAATGAAATGATTATGATTGAAATTGTGAATTCCTTACAAAGCTCAGTATATCATTTTTCTTAGTGGCATCCCAGAGTGATTAAACTGCTTACTGTTATAACTACCATTGTCATGTATTCTGTTTTTGCCTATGATTTAAATGAAATACGACATGAACTTCAGAAGTTTACTTTTTATCTTTTAATAAATCTCTCACTTTTTCAGAAATCTTCAGTTGTCATTTTTCAAACCGAAACGATTTCACCGTGATATTATTATTTCATTATCATAGAATTTTTCGTATTATTCTTCAATTTGAATCATTTTGCTTTCATTATTTCGTATTATAATACAGAGATGCAGGTTAATTACAGATTATTTTAAAAAAGTCACACAATGTTTTTTAATCACAACTTAGTGCTAACCGAACATTTGTAGACACTGGGTACTACTGATCTATGGTTCACAGGTGTGAGTGAGAATTGGAATTTTAATCAATGCATCATGATTTTCAACTCCATTGCATCTAATGAGTGCGAGCAAAATCAACAGTTTTCACTTAAAGAATGTAGCGTATTGCCTAACCCATGATCAATCTCGCAGGTAGTAGTTGAAGGGATTGATTGATGTCTAAAAGATTTTCATTGTAGGTCGAAATCAGCAGGAGAACCATTAGAAAATTGAAAGCATTAGACAGCTGTCTTGTTCCAGCATGGGACTCTTCAATAGTGGGCACCTACGAACCTTTTCAAGATCGATCCCAAGACCGGTAAACACGCTGGCCTATCAGTCACTGGATCAGTATCCAATGGTTCACGTTTTCTGATTTCTGTCGGCTCGTAAAATAGTGTGACTATTGTCAATTATATCAGGAGGTATTTGTCGTCACACCCGACTTGGTTGACTGCAAAGCTCACGACTACGCATTAGAATTTCAAGGAGAAAGTGAAAACAACTCACCTAGCGAGCATTGAATTCTGATTCAATTTGAAAATTTGTGAGATACTGACTGATGTTGAAGGAGGCCTTCCTCACAGATTGACACCAACCAGAGAACTATTGAAAACCTGAAAGCGCTGGACAGCTGTTTTACCTAAGTTTGGAACACCTCAGCAGTGCGGACTCATAATATTGTGTGAGATCGAACTCAGGGTCATCAAGGCTATTGGCTAGAACGTCATCAGTAAATTGCCAAAATCTTATCATCTAGTTGAACTGCTTTTCAGTAAGTATTCACATACTTTAGGAATTTGATGCAAAGCTGTCAAACTTGGGACGAAATGAGTTTTCTACGATGTGAAATTCAGCAATACAGTCATAGAACGTTGATTTCATTTTTATCACTAGACTGTTTGTTTCATGAACGCTTATCATAGAAACTCAGACTAGAATCTCAATTGACATTAATTTTAGCTGAGAGCAAGAAGTTTACAGGTTTGATCCTGGAAGGTTATCTAAGTGTATTGTTAGAAAAAGAGGTTAAATACCTACCCCTTACATTTTAATCTGTAATAATACTTTGAATGATATCTCTTTGCATTTTTTTTTAAATTTTAAATCTTATATGTTTCAGCTAAAGACTATGGTTTATTCCTTCCTCATGAAGATAATAAAAAAGGTCTTTGGTTAGACAATTCACGTACTTTAGAACATTATATTTTAAGGAATGGAGTAAGTTGAATTCATTTTATTCAGCCATTTTGTATTGTTCCTTTTTTTTTCCATGTCTTTTATTGCCTATTGTCTGGTGTATACATTAATTTTCTTTTGGAGATTTTATTGAATTAAGCAAGAACACCGACATATGCATTGAATACAATCAATTCATTTTATTGTCTCTTATCAACTACTCTGTCAGTGATCTTGTTTAATCCATTCGAAATATACCTGCCTACCTACCTCACCTTTCTAGATAATCACATAAAAATTAGCAATAACTATGTTATGTAATGAATGATGATATCACTTTCTGGCTATCCTGTATTCATCAGTAGGTATAATCATCTATAGTTGAAACATTTTATGATGCTTAAAACTATTGTAATTTTAGATTTATCGTAAATGATGAGAAATTATGAAATAATTTCATTCTTTGAATCAGTTTGTCAAATTTTCTTTTATACATATGATATTCATGCTTTCCATGAGTAAGATGACTGAATTTAGAAAAACACCTACATCACAACAGGATTCCAGCAAGCAGACACAAGTTTTACTTGTCCAGCGCTTTAGCAATCGAACTATTTGACTAACCCAACTTTTCAGTAGCTCTTAATTTCACTTGAAATGCTAAATATTTCACTCATCTATTATATAAACAGAAGATTTATTTATATTTATGTTTACTTTTCTTCAAACTACCTACCTGACCAGATTTTTTCATCCAGATTTACATTGTGGTGAATTGAAGATGGGAAACGATTAGGTGATTGTTAATTGAACATTGTAAAACAAATTTAGTGTGTAGTTTGTTTAAATTGCCTTAAATTACCTGCTTCAGTTTTCATTGTATGCTAACTGAAAAATTTTCAGAAAACCTTTTTATGTGGAGTTCAAATTGATCTCTAGTTCAGTAATAAATAGACATTAATAAAGTGGGGCATTTGATTAGGACTGTGTAAAAAGCTGTGCTGACCCGTCTCATATCAATACAAAAATTATCAAGGGGCAGGAAGAAGTGAAAATATCACCAACATTTGTTTGTACACCAAAAACAAAGGAGTGATGAATATTACCTTAAAATTAAGATCCCCATAAATCTCAGAATATTTTACTGCATAGTGACATGCTTCGAAGACCTGAAGACCTTGCTAGATAGTCGTAAATTGTCAGAAGCAGGAACCTGTGGATCATTGCACTACGATACGGAGATTGGATGGTTAACGTGTCCTCCATGAAGGAGACCTGAAGGTTGTGATTCGGATCCCTGGTTGGACAGGTTCGTGGGTGCGTGCTGCTGAGGAGTCCCACACTAAGACGAATCAGTTTTCCAGTGCTCCCAGGCTTTAAATGGTTCTCCAATTGTTGTCAGTGCATGATGAATACTAAATTAAAAAAGAACAAAATATAACATACTGTGTATCATTGAAAAATAGCATAAGTCCTTTTGCACCATCGTAATCTATTTGAATCTATTCATTTCATCTAAAGTCTCCAAGCCTATATTTCAGTTTTCATGTCGATTCCCATCCAAGTAACCTGCACATCCTTACACGAGTCACATAAAAAAATAAGAGGCTTCCTTTCTTGTTGCAGTTTGTTAGTCTAGCCTATCAGATATCTATCCACATAGTGATAGATAAAAATAATGGTATGATATCATGTCATACAGTTTATTCTTTATTTACTAACTCCCCCCACCCCCTCAATAATTAGGTGCGCTGTTTTTTTCTTGTAACTTACATAACAACCTCCTTAAAGAATTCAGTTTCTTGACTTTATTAGTTGTTTTTCATTTCGAACAAATATTCGAATATTCTAAACAAAGATTTTTCATTGCTACCTTATCATTCTTATAAATAAGTTGTATGCTATATTCTGACCTTTGAATAAAAGAAAGGTTAGCATATTCCCTTTCTTTATATAGCAATACGGTTAAAACGGTTACTGTTACTGCTGTTTTTTTTGTGACATGTTAGACTATGTAACGAACCTTAAAGGTAGCTTCAGTTTCATCTATGAACCCTAACCTAACAGTTTTAGTTTACAGAAGGAAGACAGAAAATGCCTTTTTCAATAATAATTCCGTGACATTTTTAAATTGTAAAAGCAGTCAACAATACTACTGTTAAGTTTGTCTATTTATATTCCATATTGTTTATTTAACACAAAAGTGTATAACAACAGTAATGTGATGTTGGCTCGTTCTTACATTATTATTCTTATCGCCTAGATCGTTCTATGCATGTCGATCCACCGCCTACCTCGACATACTATGCTAAGGGAAGTTAGATTAGCTTGTAAGAAGGTGACTGGACCAAGACGTGACACCACCAGTCGATGAAGTCCCTGACTGTTGGTCTGAGTCATATAGGGGGGGGGGATTTAGACTGCCTAGCTGGGCTCCCGAGATGATAGGAGCTAATGGTCGAGAACTCTTGGTGACAGCTGGAAATCGGTCACAATGACGCAGATATATTTACTCCGTGATATCTTCTAAAGCTTGAATACTTGCACTAACCTTTAGATTATTTATTCTCACACACAACACTGTCTACTTTGATATGAGTCTTTTTCTACCCAGTAAGGACTCAGCCTAAATAATTGAGCCTAAGACAGTTTAATTTGCCGTAAAAAACACAAGAGTTTTGAAGTGACTGACAGAATACTACGAGAACGTTACTAAGGCAATGAGATGTTTGGATTGGAGAGAAGTAGCGACTGTTCTCCCTCAGACCTGATACTTCACTGAGCCGCCAAAATCAGAAGACTAAGACCTACCCGTATGTAAGGAAGATAACTTTATATGACAAAAAGTACATCATTTATATACAGTTTTTCCTCAGCAAATGTAGCCACTAGGTCAGAAGTTGGATACTTATTTTAATCGGTCAGCTGGAGGACAAAGTTGCCCAATAAGGTTTTCCCTGCCCACACAATAACTTGAAAGAAGGCGGAAATCCAAAACTTCTACCTTAGCAACTGAAGACTTGGAATGTTGATTTCTATTTGGTCCTTTTCCTATCAAGTTTGAATAATTGTGTATTCCTTCATTTTGTTGCACTTGGCATCAGTGCGCTTCCTAGTCATCATTGAATGATACCCAGAAGACTCCGTATTTGAATACTAAGTGGAACTTTTGTATTTTAGTGAATCTCAAAAAATGTTTTGATTTACATTGTGGTGAAACCTACTCATCAGAATGCATATAGGTAGTATATGTAGTATAACATCGAAAAATATAAGCAATTTCACTGTGTTACTGTTGTGAATAAGAAGGTTGGACTTTGTGCTAGACACTCTAATTTCCCACCTACCTCAGCGTGCAAGTCAAGAGTATTGACAAAATCACATTACACTAACCATGACTGTTGATCCAAAGTGTAGACAATAGACGGGATCCGCAAGATAACCGGGCCTATGGTTGTTGATTGTAGGTGATATAAAGAATCCAGATTATACAGTTGAGAATAGTAGTTTTAGTAATATTAATAGTAATGCAATTGGTTGGTCATTAGAACGTCAGAAACAGTTATTGTTGATGATGACACAAACAGATGTTCCAAACAGTTGTGGTTAATCAGAACTTTTGAAATGTTTAAGTGAGTAAGCGAATATAGAAGAGATATAAAATGGGTAGACAAAAAATCAGGAAAGAAAATTTTTTGAAGGTAATAAATGCAAGGTCAAACAATAAGTGCTTTTTTAGCGAAGATATAGATAACGGCTGTGCAAGCTTTCTCTGATTACAAGAAGGCATGCTTTCCTAGTCTCAGGTATATGCAATGGACCAGTTAAAAAGACTCACTGGAATGTAATAAATCGTTTTCAGCGATTCATTTTTTCTGCCATGTCACCACACTGTAAAACAGATGACGTAAATCGGTCGATCTTACTCTATCTCTTCTTCCATACATAGTTTCACGTTTTTCACCGTAGTAGTATACCTTATGTATCTGTTAAGCGGTATTGTATGATTAAGTGTGCATAGAAGTGGCAAACTTCATTTAGTCACACAAATCAGTGGACCGGTAAACGGTAAATTACTTTCATGAGTTGTAGTTCAATAAATAATGGTTTCTTCCGGATATTTTGTGCTGCATACTTTCTGTTCGATCATCTACACGTAGAGTATTCCACTTGTATCAGTAAGTTATGAATATGTTCACTTAGATATTTCTTTCTCCTTCTCTTTCTGATTGTAAGATGGCATTTGATCAGGCTTATTTTGTACCCAATACATATAGAATTTTCACGTGGATTTACTCCTCTATACTTTTAACAAGTGAACAATCCTTTCGCGTACCTAGTAAAGCATGAAGAAAACGTAGTTTATTTTCACATCCTTCTTTGCAAATAAAGGTAGGTGAACAGTATATACTTCAATTTCACACAATTTTCTATCGGTATAGTCATCAATGATAATGTATGTGATATCGATATAATGGTAATTAAACATATTCAACTTGTTGATACCTTTTAGTTCCCCGCTTTCGATTTTGTCCGGATACTAGTCAACTTATTTTGAATCTAGACTTGTAAATCCTAATAACCTTCTGGTAGTTCTTGGCATACAGACTCCATTGTCTCAATAAGCACTGCCTTGTCTTTGAAAATTCCAGTACCTTTAACCTGAACCACGTATATTCGCGGGACTGTTGGGTTGTCATTCTTTTTTGCAATGCTAACCAGTAAGTTTTGAAATCTAGACAGTCAGATAGTCTTGCCATCAGTCCCAACAAAATGGGTTTCGTTCGTCACGTATCATGCGAAACTCCACATAATCGTTAAGTTTCATCTGTATAACTTCAACGGTTTACATCGATAGTTTTTGTCTGCTGTACAAGTTGTTTTATACCCACTTTTCTTTCCTTTAAATCTATAATGGTTACCCTATGAGGTTGGCGGTACACTTAAGCTGCTTAAGTTTTTTCTTATCGTTTACCAATCACTACCACCAACCAGTTCTTGTTAGTGATGCCTAGTCCCTAAGAAAAACTAACTTATAATATATATATATATATATATATATATATATATATATATATATATATATATATATATATATAAAATCGTTGTAAAACTTAAATATTAACTTCATGCTCTTCTTGTGCCACGCAGCGCTACTTATTTCCACCGTAGTTTAGAATGCTAAACGCTGATTGGTCCATTTTACACTTTTAATATGCCATTTCACTGGCCAAGGCCATTTAGGGATATGTAAACAACTAAACTTTCAACTATAGGCTCATTCGGTTGAAGTAAATATACCTTCACTCCCATCGTTTTCTTCTCGTGTCAGCCGAATATTGAGTTGAGAAGTCATTGTTCTACCGTTAGTCGTATTGCATGTCACTATATATAACGTGAATCAACAGTCTCTTGTGTGCGTTGAATTGTGTCATAAGTGGCTGCTTAGCTATTAAAATATCTCTCCTAATTATGTAATTTTCAGTGTCATTTCTCAGTTTCACCTTGGTGATTTCGTAGCATCGCTGCATGAAGACTTTGACTGTTGGTTTGAACCGTATAGAGAGAGGTGCGGATAAGTTTTTTGGATCCATATGACAACAGAAGCCAGTAGTTGAAGATCATATGATGTGGGTCACAATCGATGTCAGTGGTACAGATGTACCCATACCTTATCTTTATCTCAACTACTATACTTAATTCAACATCTTCTCTTTCCTCTCTTGTACTGCTTTTGATCGATTCTTCTTTATTTCTCCATCTTTCATCTTACTTTGTTACTTGGTATGCTATAATATGAAGTGTGACAACTTCAACTATTGTTCAGTAATGCTTGTTTCTTTGTTGATATTGAGTGAATGATAAAAGCTAGAAGACGATTGCAGCAAAGAAAAAAATTTCTTTTCGATGAGGTCATCCAGGAGTAATTTCAGGTTAAAGATCAAAATAAATTACGTGATGTGTGGTTTTAAAATGGGGAAATGAACAAATGATTACAGAACAAAATATAAATATATTATAAGGGAATTATCTCGAGCGATCAATTCTTTGCAACAACCACGAAAAAGAATGAGGTTTTACATACTTCTTTCGAACGCAAAATGATGGTTTGGACTTTTGGGGTATTGATGCTTCAGCTATGCTGATATGTCTTATCGTTACTCCTTTCGAGTGGCTTGGTCGCACTTTATACAAAATTTTGAAGGACTTATTAAAAGGGGCTAAATGTTTTGAGTTTACCAATTGTTCTGTTACAGAGCTGAACATCTCTTTCCCTTCTCTCCCTGTCAATCAGACTAGATGGTGTTCATAACCGTGTTTCCAACATAGCGCACTGTACTGCCACAGAAGCAAGTAATTTGATACACATTGATGTAGCCCAGTGGATTGTGTAAAAATTAAGAGCACGGGACCGAAACGACTACACGTAGTTTTCAAGGAGGAATTTAAACTTGTTTGCTTTAATCTTTACAAATGATAAAGTGCAGCTCATTGTCTAGTAGTTGAATCTGTGTCATAAGTAAGTTGCCTAGTCGACAAAGTGAAAATCATTAGTTTTAGTGCTTGCTAGTGGTGATTCACTAGCTGGCGATAAAACCAGAGGTTGAGCAATTTGCCACTGTATAGCAACTGGAAATTACATTTATCAATAAACAACAACTGATACCCGTTGCACAAGAGATGGCTCCCGTGCTCCAGTAGCCTAGTGGATAACATGTTCTCATTTAAAGTGACTGGTACTCGGTTTGAATCTGAGTTGAAGAAACATCACTTACTGCGAGGGGTGGTCACATCCAACTGACAAGTCCCATGAAGAACGAAACATCCGTCATGGATTTCACTATTAGCCTCCGTGGTTAATACGACGACAAAACCTATCTATAAGATTCACATATACTAAGTAATTAACTGTTAGCACTGAACCACTAACAAAGTTTCATTGCACTATGAAATATTGGAGATGTACACCAGGTAATTATTTGCATGAAATCACTGTTTTATGACATTGTGAATCGTATAAATCTCGTTAAGTAGTTTCATTTACACTAAACATTACATAGCGAAATACTAAATGATATTGTGTATCGATTTGTACTTTTCGATACTTTTTTGCACTTTTAACGTTTGATTAGAAAGGTTATTTATATAAGTAATTCTGTAAAATGGATTGTAATATAAAACAGAAATTAAGCATTCAGCGTAACTGCTATCACAATTAGCTTGTAGTATTCTGTTCCACTTTAATGACAACATATGCCTATTACAAACATGACAACCTACACACTATAACCTATTAACTAACGAAACTATCAAATTGGGCAATTTGAAGTAATTTGAGTCAAATTTAAAAGTATGACATTAGCACACTGATAATTGAAGTGATTAATTCATTGATCCACAACTTCATGAGTGTTGTAATCCAGATCCCGAGGCTATTTTCCTTGTAAGTGATGAAATCCTCTTCAAATGTCGACTTGATTACAAATATTTTACCTGTTTGACAAAATGGGTAACAAGTTCTGCGTAAAATCTAACATTATATCCATGGAATGAATACACTTATGCAGTTGTAGATAGGAATTCTTACGGCAATTCTAAAAACCAACGATATTTTGTCGTAGCATTCAATTACTGCTCTAACTTATTGAATGGATTAATTTGTCAACTGAAATGGCAGAAGTAGTAAATATGAACCATTGGACCCAGAGGTTCCTTGGTGACGTACGTACTCTCTACGAGAGCTAAAGGTCCTGGGTTCGATCCCTGGCTGGGTTGTGGATGCGGACTGCTGGAGCGTCTCAAACCAGAACGAAACAGCTGTCTAGTACTCCCAAGTTTCCAATGCTACTCCAACTGGTGTTAGTGCATGACGAATATCAACCTGAAATTAACTTGTGAACGCTGATGATAAGCAAGATTGTGAAGTAGAAAGCCAGAGAGGCGCCTACTCTGACTTGCTATGATTACACGAGTGGGGACATAGAACTTAGAGAAGTTTTTAACTGAATAAACAAGACAGAAGGAGTACATAAGTTCACTGTATATCTATGAATCAATGAGTTTCAGGCCTAACTGTCAATTATGATATTTTGTATTTCATTTTAAGCCTATAGTTTTATTCACGTCTAGGTACGGTTGTGCTTAAGTTAATTAATCACAACTTGTTTGTTTGTTTGCTTAGGTGTGTGTATGGAATGCACCCTTCTTCGTTCAGCCTTATTTTTGCTTAAAGTAGGTTTATTTACCTCTGTTGTCTGTTTTCTGACGACCTTAATCGATCTAATTGGATGTATTTAGTTTCTGAAAGCACCTAACATTTTCTACTCATCAGCTCTAGGTGTCTCTGCATACAATTTCGTGTTTATTTAAAATTTCCATACATAAATTTTTGGTTCTGTCCGATCTCTTAATGTCAGAAGGCAGTCTTGTGCATTAGATGTCGTATCTGGAAGTTAGTCTTTAAACCAATAAGGACCAGAAGCCAATTTGACGATTATAGTGTACATTCTTTGAGAGACAATAATTATTAATCCTTTCTGATTAGGTACTCGGTACCAAGTACGATAATAAGCCGTAGTTTGTATACTATGATTTTGTCCTCTTCAATTTTAAAGAAAAACATGTCATTTCACGCTGCCATAGTGGGTCGAATTGTTCGACCTCTGTTGCGAGATGGGCTACTATGCAAATGCCTCTATATTGGCTGAATATTCGCTAAGTCATAATTTACTGAGTGGTAGATAACAATGAAGTCCAGGACACACGTTTCATCCTATTCTAGACTCATCACCTGGATGTACCTGCACCCCAGTGAGCCATTTTGTACACACTGAGACTAGAACCCACTGTCCAACGCTTGAAGCACCAAAACGTTACCCACTAGGCCACTGAGGCACGAGGACAGCCTCTTGTGCAATAGGTATCAGTTTTTACTTATCGGGTTTCATAGGATTTCCGAATACCGTTGCTAGTCGCTAATTAAACCACCGTAAATATGTCACATTAATGTTTTCTTTTCTACTGCTGAAGCTAACATTTATTCATGAGTTCAATTTGTATGATATTGATAATGGTAACCGTAATTGTCTAGGAAGAGAATACCTAGAGGATTTTAAGTGTAGATTCTAAGTAATAATAATAGTAATAATAATTCGCCTTCTTACCATTACATGTAAACAGATTTACCAGCTAATTTTATGTAAACTGTCCTATCACATTAATAGTATTCGTTTTCCTACAATTTAGCCTATCAGCTATTTCGCATACTTTAAGAACGGAACAGAATATTGACTGTGATCATGAAGTATTCAATGTTATTTATCGAAATCTGTCGGTATCCCGGAAATGCTTGCAGGAGATATAAAAGTTGCAGGAAAGCTATAGGATGTAAAAATGTATAGTGCTATTTTTTACTAGTGCAAGTATGTATGTTGCCGCTGAAAATTCATCTGGATATAGGCGATAAAACCATAAACTGAACTGAATTGATCAGTATCTAATTATATTATTAGCTCCTGACTTGGACCCCATTATGAAATCACTATAAGGATTGGGTTCGAGTCTCCTCGGGAACGCCACTCATTGGAGTACAATTGCATTTAGTTGAGGAGTCCCAAATGAGATGAATCACGTGTTCTGGATTCTACCACTAGCCATCAACCAGGTAAACTACAACAATAAAATATTCAGGCAATGTTGAGGCATCCGTACTGGAGCCCATTTACCAACAGGTCGAGCAATTCGACCCAACATAGAAAGGGGAAATTAAAGTTGTCAATAAACAATATATTTTAATTGTATTTAAGTATAACTAACACAGATATCCAGGATACATGTTTCATTCTATTAAGAACTCATCAACAGGTGCAAATTCCAAGGTGTAATAGAAACATGTTAACTTCTGTTTTTCTCCTCGTGAATTCTTTTCTAAAATTCATTCTTGTATTTATTCTAAAGACAATCCTGCAAACTTCCAAGAAGGAGAATTAATTAGCATATCCATTCATTATTAAGTCTTTAATTTATAGCACTTATTTTGGTAAAGTAATTATGAATTCATCTTTTTTATCACTGAGTAGTTTTTAGACTTTTTTGACGTTGTAGTCAACTGTTACTGGGACCAGACCATTGCCATTCATCTGTGACAAATATTGACATAGATCGTACAGTTTTGTTAATAATTTGTACACTATATAGTAAACGCTTGATCTGTTATCAACTGATCAACACCACAACTGATTTGTAGGTCAGATAATTTTATTTAGAACGGATATTATTTTATTCATACTTATATACCTTGTGGTCAAAATGCCATAACTGATTCCTGTATTGTGATATTATTTTTGTTTCTTGTGTAATGATTGTAATGATCAGGCTTTAATTTGATTGTATAGTGGATATATGATATGCAACTTTTTCACGCCTAGATTTTTTCTTGCCTAAACTACCTTAAAATGAAATACGATTATTTTGGATTGAAAGACACATTGATATTAGCGCCATCCTCTTCTCTTTTTTTTTTTTGATGTCACTTACTACATCACATTACTTTTATGGTTGTAGTTTCACGATTACATACACAAGTTACTAAGGTTGCTTAAATATACAGTTAGACGAGACATAAAAGTCCCTTAAGTTCATTACTAGCAGATATTTATGTGTCACATGCCGAAAATCTGGCTGGTGATCTCATCGCTAAAGTTTCTTTTTATAAGAAATACTTCGATGACATCACACTGACTCGTGAGAAACATAAGAAATGGCTTGTCTACTAAAAAGACTTAACACCGTACAAAATTGTATCAGCCTGGCTTGTGAGAAAGAAAATAATGATCATCTGCCATTCTTAGATGTAGTGTTGAGGCAATGAGATTGTTCAATAAGACAGTCAATCTGCAAACAGCCTACATGGAGAGGACAATATACCAATTTTCACAGTTTTTTTCTTATCTAATACAAACGAAGTCTAATAAAATGCTTGTTTAATAGGATCTACTGTATCAGGACGTCAGATACGATGGATGAAGATATCAAATTGCTGACCAAAAGACTTATGGGAATGGGTATTCGTTGAAGTTTATAAACCATTGTAGAAGTCAGGTAGCACCAAAGCTAACTGTATACACGGTTGCTAGGAGGAGCATCCACATCACTCTATCACACAGAGAGGCTAACATCAGCCGTTAGGAAAACCTCCTACTCAACTAAGGCTATTATTGTGGGAAAAACCAAACACATGCTTTACCATAAACCTAAACACTGCGTAAATGATTACGTCACATCCTATTGGGTTTACCAGTTCGAATGTGTGTGTTGTCACACATACATAGGGAGGAGTAAGCGAGACATGCTGATGAGGGGCGGAGAACATGTACTTAAACGGCTTCAAAAACAGATGGAATGTAAAACTTTGGAAAGCGCAGTTGGAAGATGACCTTCTTTATCCATAGCTAAACATATCATAGAAACAGATCACTTAATTAATGCTCAAACAGCTTTCAAAGTTCTATGTAGAAAAAGATAGGGATGCATACTAACTTTCGGAAGCGATAGCTGTACACAGATTGAAACCATCTTTGTGTAGTGCCATGGCTACGCCTTCACTTTGTTTATACACTTTATTTTGAAACTTTTAAACTGTAGACGTCAGGCACAGTCTTACTCGTAGCGTGATTTTCTCGATCAGCATCTTAGTTCGATGCATATGCTCATTGTCACCTTTAAGCCCACTTCTAACTGCCTCTAGAGCCATGTGGTTCGGTATATTTGTGTAAAGGCTAGTTATGTAAAAACTAACCATTTTTCACTGTTATCGACTCGTATGTCATCTAATCTGTGCTTTAAGTCATAGGATCTAGTACGTTCAGATTTTGAGGGATTTCCAATAAACTTCGGTTGTGCTTGATGATTACACATTCTAAGTTTCAAAATAAAATACATAAACAAACTGAAGGGCTTCCCATGGGATCATTAATATCTCCCCTATCGTTGCAAGAATATTTATGGACAGTTTGGAATGGATGGCCCTTCAAACATTTAGTCCTCCTCCCAAGATATTGTTCAGATTTGTAGATGACACATTTACAGTGCTGAAATCAGAACGCACCAACAGGTTCTTGACACAGAAATTCAGTAGTGCATGCAATCCAATTCACCTATGACTTAGAAAGTGATGAAGGTGAGCTAGCAATGTCGGATTGCAAGATTAAACGAATGCAAGACAGGAGTTTAAAGACTAGTGTCTATCGGAAACCTTTCCATTCAAATCACTTCCTAGACTTTTAATCATCTCACCCTATCTCAGTTAAAGTAGGTTTAGTTAAATGCCTAAGTAATAGGGCAAAAAAGCTTACCAGTGCGACAGAAAATCTACTACAAGGAATAAGACACATCAAGAATACCTTGCATCTTAATAATTACCTACCTAACTTTATGAATAAATTCACAAATCGAAAGAAAAATATCAGTAGTAGCAGTAGTAACACAGGTTTTATCAATAGTAATTTTGCTAATAACAGTAATAATGGTGAATGAGTTGAAAAAGCATTCCAAGCCTCTACCGTGGTATCATACAAAGAAGGCAACTCGGATGCGTTAAGAAGAATTTTCAATAAGGCTGGGATTAGAGTGGCATTTCAACCTACAAACTCGCTTAGAAACAGTCTTTGCAGATAAAAAGATACTATTGATCCAATTATGCAGAATTTAGTTTACCAAATCTTTTACAGTGTATGCCAGATTACCTACATATGTCATCGTAGTCTACCAGGGTCAATTAGAACAACAAAGCACAAAAACCTAGATAGATCAAAATTGGTATATCTACTAGTATGAGGAATTTAAAGAAAAGCTCGACTATAGCTCTGTATGAGATGACACACAATCACAAAATAGGGTGGGATAGAGCGATAGTATTAAAAACTTAGTTGGATTGAGGGAGAGATTGATAACAGAATTTTCGTTTATTGAATCAACACTATATACATGCAATCAAAATGATCCTGCACCTGTCGCAGATATATGGAAAATTCTACTAAAAACAAAATACACCAACCTTGTGAACGTTCGTGCAGTAGGTAATGAGCCATACCTATTGTGTGAGGGCTAATTATACTAGGTGGGGCGGGGTTCAAACCCACTACCTATTGGTCAAGAATCATCCTTCTAAACCAATGAACCACACCTCTACTATCATCATCATAAAGAAAAAGAATAGATCAGAAATATATAAACTATGTCTCAAAGTTATGGAGTTATTATTATTATTATTTTTGCGTTCCTAGTGGAACATAGGGTTTGAGTAGCACGCCTCCATTGCACTCTCTTCTCTGCAGTATTTTGAACTTTGCGCCACGACTGCACACAAGCTTTCATTTCTTCCGCATATGATCTCCTCTATGTCACCCTCGCTTCCAATGCCCAACTCGTCGTTTCCCCTTCAGATTCCACTCGAGAACCTGGCTCATGGTGTCCCCAATCGGCCTTCTCAGTCTATGTCCAATCCAACCCATCTCCGCTTTCTTCTGCATAACTTGTTGGACGTTAGGTTCTTGGTTGGTTCGCTCCCAGAGTTCCTTGTTGCTTATTCTTTCTGGCCACCTGATCTTCAGTACCGAGTGAGCGTAGGCGGAAGCTGTTGACGAATGTCTGTAGTTTGTTGGAAATGCTTTTCGTGACATGCCAAGCTTCTGAACCATATAGCAGCATTGACTTGACCATTGGTGTTGAAAATCCGGATCTTGTTCACGCTTTGTGCTGAGTGCAGTAGATCTCCACACTGTTTTCAGATTAATGAAAGCCTGTCTTGCTTTTCCGAACCTGGTTTTGACATTCTCGTCTGTGCCACCTGTAGTTGAGACGATGCTGCCTAGATAGGTGAAAGAGACTACTTCATTTAGGTTTCTCCAGTTGATTGTTATTGGTGCTTGTTGTTGATGCTGTTGTTGGTTGAGTATCTTCATCACTTCCATCCTCTCTACATTCACTTGAAGTCCCGTCTTCGCTGCCTATTCTGTCAACTTTTTGGTTTTCGCCTGTAGATCTTCAAGTTTGTGTGACATTAGACATAAGTCGTCGGCGAAATCCAAGTCTTCTTAGGTCTTTTCATCGGTCTAGCCAGCGTATGTCCATCTTCTCGCTTCTCACGGTTTGCTATATGATCCAGTCCAGTTGACCACAATCAGGAAGATCATAGTTGATAGTAGGTGGTAGCCTTGTCTTACTCCTGTCTCCACTTCAAAGGCATCACTAAGCTTTCCATTGTGGATCACTTGGCATTTGGCGTCTTCATATAGCTGTTGAATGAGGTTGATAAAGACTAGTATTGAATCAACTGCCAAATTACTTGTCGGTCGATGCTGTTGAATGCCTTTTCAAAGTCGATGGAGTTAAGTTGACTGCCATTGTTTGCTCTGTTCTATGATGGTGCGTAGCGTAGCGTTGCGATTTGATCCGCACATGATTTGTTCTTCCTGAAGCCAGTCTGTTTCTTTTTTAATTTCGAATCTAGGGCATCCTTTAGTCTCTCCAGGATGATGCGACTCAGTATTTTGCTTGGGGTAGACAGACACAGGAGCGTGATTCCGCGCCAGTTCTTGCAAAGGTTTATGTCTCCCTTCTTCAAGAGTTTGACAAGATAGCCCTTCTTCCAACCGATCAGTAGGTACCTTTCCTTCCTTGCAAACCTTCTGCAGTCGTGATATGGTGTGAGCATGTCCTCCGTTGTCTCTGCGTCTGTTTTCAGTGCCTGTCGCGGAATTTCATCTGGTGCTGCTGTTTTCCCCGATCTCAGCAGTTTTTTAGCATTCAGGAATTCTGCATTCGTCGGAGAGCCTGTGTTCACTGGTAGTTCTGCCATTGCTGGTAGTATTTCCGGACGAGTTGCAGGTGGTGGTCGATTCAAGGGTTTTTTGAAATGGTCAGCCCATTGTTTCCTTAATTTCTCCTCTTTGGTAACTAGCTTTTCTTCACTATCCTCCATTGGTTTCGTCTGCATTGATCTCTTCCCGGATAGTAACCTGGTTATTTGATATAATGTTGTCTGGTCTTTCTTACCAGCAGCCTGTTCTGCTTCAGTTGCCAATGTGTCGTAGAAGTGTTTTTTGTCTTTGTGTGCACTCTTCTTCACTTCTTTGTCCCGTGTAGTGTATTATACGTTGTACTCAATTCTTTTCTTTGTGTATCTTTGCATTCGTTCATCTGCTTCACCACCTTCCTCTTTTCTATCAGCTTCCATGTGCCCGTCGAAATCTATTCCTTGTCTTGTTTCCTCTTCCTTCCTAATACGGCTGTTCAGGTTTCTTTCCAGATCTCTTTCAAAGACTTCCAGTGTTCTTCCACACAGGTTTCTTCAGAGATGTTGCTCAATGTCTTCCATTTTTCCTTGATGGCTGCCGTGAAGATTCCCTTTGTAGTTTCGTCCTTCAGTTTCCGAGTGTTGTACTTGAACTGTGGTCTATCACCAGCTTCTTTAAAGGCTTTCAACTTGATTTGGAAGGTAGGTTCCTTGCACTAGATAGTGGTGTGAACCTACATCTGGATATCCTTGAGCTTGAAAACACTGCTTCCAATCACCAAATCGTTGAATGCGCAGAAGTCAGCAGACAGTTCTCCATTCTCATTCATCACCTCACCGAGCGCTTCTCGACCCATGGTTAGTTCTCTTCCTGTGTTGTCCGCTCCAAGTTTGTGGCTCATTAGAACTTTGATGTTGCAATCTGGTGTGGGGTCCTGTTCAGTATTGATTGCAGTTGTCTGTAGAATTCCTCCTTTTTCTTTGGCTCTGCATTATTTGTAGGTGCGTAGCATTGTATGATTGTAACTTTTTATTTGAATCTTGCTGTCATGATGCTGCAGGAGGAGATTGCTTCCCACTGCATGAGAAAGAGCCTTCGATGCTCTTGGGGGGGGGGACATCATGACATCCACTCCCTCAGTGTGCTTGTGATTGTCGTCTGGGTGACAATATCGGAGTAGATTATTGACTCTCCAGTTGGCAGATTGGAGAGTCCACTTCCATCTGCTTTAGCAGATTCTTAGCTCTTTTATGCCGTACCTTTTCATCTCTTTTGCAATCTGGGCAGCCTTATTAATCAGCTTCAAACATGGTGCGGACATTCCATATCCCCATTCTTCGAGAGAAGACACATCTGCCGACTTGCTTCCCGAAGCTATATCAGAGATAGACAATGACCGACACCTATCGTGTAAGGGCTAGTGATACTGCCTGGCCGCCAAAACCTCGGTAGGTGGAGTGGGGTTTGAACTCCTGACCCACTGACTGAAAGTTAACTGCTTAAACCAACAAGCCGCAGCTCCAACCTACATCGAAGACTTCGGTGTTGAATTAAGAAGAAATTCATGCAGCTATTGTCATTGTTTTTCTTCATACTTTACAGGCTTTCTGTACACCGAATTCGAGCTTCTATTACTTCCTGTTCTACAGATATTTTACTGATTTGATGCTTTATCATATTTCCTTTATTCAAGCACTACTATCGAGTTGTGACTTTTTTTCTGAACTAAACTAAAAATTTAGTACATTTGTTTTTATATTATACCATCGTTGATTGGACCAAATTAATCGGTCTCTATTGGCATATGGGCTCCTGTCCAGATGTTTCTATATTACCTGTGCTCTAATTATATTAACGATTGATAGTGGCTAGGAGTGGAATCCAGGATGCGCATTTCATTCTATTTGGGACTCGTCAGCTGGACGTACCAGCTTCCTAATGAGTGGTGTTTTTCCCACCGAGATTCGCACTCGGGAGCGATCGCTTCAAACGCCAGAGCGTTATCCACTACACCACCGATCCACGATAACCACTTCTTGTGCGACGGGTATAGTTTTAGTATATTTTTTTTGTATTATACCGTCCCAAGTAGCACGAAACGCGCATCCTGGGTTCCACTGCTTGTCACTATCCATCATTAATAAGTCAAAAATTTGTTTTTAATTTCCTGCATACATTAAGTATATGCACTGTGTACCCTTGAGGGGATGGTGAATTGAACAGGTTTTTGATTTCTTATTACCTCAGAAGCTTTAGCCCTTTTAGGTTTTGGTAGCTTCAAATTATGTTTCACTCTAAAAGTTTTTGTCAACCAGTTAGTAGTATTATTACCAACCCTTCATGTGGTAGATATAACTTATTACTCGGCACAAAAACCTGAAAATGCTTAATGGGTCATATAATTATTATCATTATTGTTATATTCACTTACATTTGAAATCTGTCATATATGGAACCAGTGTGTTGTTGCCTCAACCATATACTCTTAGTTTACCTAAGTATATCAGCTTAGCTGCAACATTTCATGTACTTTTCACTCTATCTCTGCATTTGTAAACAGAGGCCTGTTTGGCATTTACCAGCTTGCGTCATCTATGGTGCCAACTGGGGAGATATCCGACTACCTATCAAACAATGAGTTTATTGCGCTGCAGTCCGTTCTATCCTGTTATATGACTGTGACATGCGGCCGTTAAAAGTAAAAGACATGAAGCGATTAAAGTGTTTTGATCACAGATGTCTTTATAACATTGTTCGCGCTTGGTGGAATCAGTATGTGAGGTCAGGCGAAGGGTATTTGACAAGACAGGTAATTCAGTTGATTGATGAGGTTGTTAACCTTCATCGATTTAGATGGCTTGGACATGTACTGCGCATACCGATCCACTATCTACCTCCATGTGTCATACTACGAGAAGTTGGCTTAAGTTAGAAGAGGGATCAGGTTGATCAGATGAAGACGTGGCACCAGTCGATGAAGTTGCTGATTGTTGGTCTCAGTGGTGTGGGGAGATGTAGACTTCCTAGTTGGGGTCTCCGAGATGAAAGGAATCAGTAGTTGAGGAGTGACTCTTGGTGACACGGCTGGAAATTGGTCACAATGGTGAGGATATATTCACTTTGTAACGTCTTCTAAAGTTTGAATATTCGCACCGACCTTTATCTTCAGTTTGTTTATTCTGTCATCCAACATTGTCTACTTTGATATGAGTCTAAATTTAACCCTATTAAAAAATGAATATAAATTGTCTATTGATTCCTATATTAATCGAAAACACATCGGTATTTAGGTGGGAATGGTCAGTCAGTAGTTTCTGGCAATCAATTTATCACTGATAATTGCAGACTTACACGCAACAGTTTTTATCCTCTTTTTTCTGTTAATTAGTTAGTATGTGTACCATTGAATATTCGTACCAAAATATCCTCGTATGTGTAAGCATGTATGCGCATACATTCAACAGTCGCACAGAAGGTACATAGTTTGACCATCGAAAAGTTTTCACATCTAATTTATTCATGAAAGTTCACCTTCCAAAAATATTCATTCCGATTTTAAGTCAGTCAGTCAACAAGATGTATGTTAACACACTTGTGTGTATGTTGTGTAGCATTGCATTCACACAGAAACGGGTACTATAATGATAGACATGATTGATTTCCCAGATAAAATAAAAGTTTGTTAGAGATATTGTGTCTGCAACAGCTAATCGATGCATGTAACAAACAATTAATACTTTATTGTATTTTATACTTTTCAGGAAAACCGATTATGAATAAGTTATTGAGTGTGAAACTAATATTCATCACAAATGCATTCTAAATCAATATACAATTAGCAAGCGAGAGCCTCAAGTATGTATTTACTAAGGAAATATCCAAGTTTTAGTCTAAACCTGGCAACAATTCTCTTTTTGATGAAGCCTTATGTAACATTCAGTCCGCTATAGAAATAGTCGTAAAGACTAATCTAAATCAAAAGTTTAGCATTAGCCAGTGGATTTCTTCAACTTCACTTGAACTAATCACTGCTATGTGACTCATTCCAACTGACTTCTGATCAGGTTGAGAGACAGAAGCAAGTAAAAATTAAACTCACGAGGTTTTCTTAATCATCATAGGTACTAATGTGTGGCGAAAGCGATTCAAAAGGCATCAACATCAGAAAGTGCTTGGAAATTCTTTAGGGTTAACAAGGAAACTGACAAGAAGACGATGGTTATTGAGACTCGCTGAAAAGGATGAATCGCTGATAACCATTCAGTACAGGTGGTTAGAAGGCTGGGTGGAATAATTCAAATAACATTTTAACTGGCCTACAGAGATACTTTAGTTGCCCATCAGCCAGCTGAAACTTTGATGGGTTTCATACATTGGTTCTTCAACTCCTGTTGACCTTGACAAGGTTGATTCAACTAGAAGCGGTGCGAAGCAGTAGGTCCTGACGATTTATCACCCGAAGTTGTAAAGAATAGAAGTAGATAATTATTTAACAGAGTAGCGGAGGTCCTAGGAAGCGTAGGGAAATCATCGTTAGTCCCGTAAGACTGGTGGAAGTTATTGATTATCCAAGTTTCTAAGAATAGAGTGAAGCCTTTTTGTGACAACCATAGCGGAATCAATTTCACTAACATTGTGCACAAGATTCTAACGTCCATAGTTATGAAACACCGAACTGGATATCGAAAGCAAAAAACCTGAGGGAACCAGGCAGGTTTTAGACGTGGACGAGGGTGTCTTGAACAAATTTTCTTCCTTCAGTAAGCTCTATGAGACAGGCCTACCTCCGCAGACACGCCATTTGACTCTAATAACCGATAGGTATTGTGATAGTTTCTGACTTTGAAGGAAGTACCGGGAAAGTATATAATGCTTATCATAGTTCTTTACTCGAACCTGTACGGCTATATAAAGGCTCATGGATGGCCATCATCTGAGGTAACGAGTGATGCGATAGATTTCTCTGACCACTTAACTTGGGGATTTGCGTCAACGCAAATAGTTTGAATGTTGACGAAATCTCACCTCTTCTATGAAGGTGCTATTTGGCGTATTCCAGCTTACACCACTTACAGCCTTGGTAACGTATCCAACTACCTATCAAAGTATATCTATACCGCACTACTGTCCGTTTTGTCCCGTTATGCGACTGTGGGATACCCCCTTGGAAAATGTCGACCATGGGTATCTTCATAGCATTGCTGACATGTGTCGGAATCACAATGTGAGGACTGTCAAGGTTAGACAGGAGTGAGTAAGGTAAGTAAATCGATAAGGTTGTAAACCTTCACTGATTGAGGTGGCTTAATTATGTTTCGTATATCCCGAGCTATCATCTACATCGACATAAAATGTTACCCGAATTACGACCGAGTTAGAGAAAGGCTCAGGATGGCTGGACCATAATGTGAAACCAGTGGATGAAACCTCTTACTTCTGGTTTGAGTCGTATAGCAAGTAGTAGACTTCATGGTTAGCGTCTTGGCGATGATAGAAATCAGTGACTGCATGCTCTCAGTGATATCATTCAAAATGAATCATTTTCGAAATCTTGAATATTTTCATCAACCTTAATGTACTTATCGTCTCTTTTCTCATACACTGATTTTTACATTCGCTGTCTTGTAGCAACTTGAACTGATGCACTTCTGTTCTAGGTTGTATATTAAACTGTTTATCTCAACAATCATTTCTTTATTGACACTAGAATAACACCATCTTATAATAGCATGCTACATTGTTTGTCTACAATTTCTTCGTTGTTCAATTGTTACTTCCAAATACTTCCTCCTTTATTTATGAAGACATTTTCCTGCAAATTACCTAATTTTCAAATGGTACTGTAAACGGTATCAATACACACTAAAAGCTAGTTTTAAATAAGTAAATAATTTATTTGCTAACTAGCTTTAAGCATTTTTCCTTCGCATGTAGGTGACAAAGACGTGAGCTGACACAAACTGTTTTTGACAATGAAATGCATGCATATGCACCCTTGATAATTTTCCATTCAAAGTAACACTCATATATGTATATCAATTGCTATTGTGCTTTAAGCAAATAAACTTGAAGTACATTTACGTGAATCACTTGGCTGTTACAGCGTGCTACTAACACTCAGAAAACAGATCAGCTGAGTGTCATAGTACAACATCTATGAACTGTTAATACATAATTCTATTTGTAATTTGTAAGAAACAGTGTATTAGCTAGTGTGAAAGATTTTATTTTAAACTTACACTCTTGTCTCATCCGGCCCTTCACAGTTTCCACAATCATGGCTATTTATTTCCAAAGCTTAGTGATTATACTGAAACCGCGGTTCACTATGGTATGTATGATGCATATACCAAACAGTATTATGAGTCAAGAAAACCATAGCCTTCAAAAACAACTTGTTGAGGTGGCGACGTAACAAAGTGATTCGGTTAACCAAGCTTTTAAAATTAAACCCCAGGATTTATTCACGAAAAAGCAAAGTTCAATCATTTCTCAGGGTAGGCAAAATCGAATACCTCAGATATTACCATCAATGGACGAAGTAATCCCTCAGAAAATGAATTTGTATCTCTACAAAGTCTCACCAGCTTCAATTTGTAAAGATATGAATTTCTTATAAAGAACAGCATAAACACATGTTAGGAGTGAATAAATACATAGAAAGTAGATATAAGACAACTCAGATATAGAATTCCTTTTGCGTAATGGGCTGCTTAGAGTAAATCAATGCAACACTTAAGTAAATCGTGAAGTGAAACTGAAATTATCAGCGAAAATAAGTGCAACAGGATTAGTTTACTCATATAAGAGAAGATAAAACAAGCAACACTTAACTATTATATATCTGTTGGTATTCATCATGAACTGGTATCAGTTGGAGAAACATTGGAAACCTGCGAGCACTGGACAGGTACTTCGTTCTGGTTTGGCACTCCTCAGCAGGGCGCACCTTTGACCCCACCCGCGAGGGACGGAACCCAGGACCTTCAGGTTTCGTGGCCCGCACGTTACCATCGAGCCACTGGGTTGGAATTCAGTGGTCTTTATTTCCTAATTCTGTCAGTTCACGTTATATTACAACCTCCATTCGATGCCGCCGTTGAGTAGCTGTCCTCGTGTTCCTCTTAGTCCCACTGGTCACGACTTCTCGTTAGAACCTCGAGAATCATCTCTCGAAGCGAGTAACCAGTAAGCACTAGATTAATTCAGTTTGGAGGTTTGTGAATATTCATCCACTGATTTCAGGTTGGTATTCATCATAGATTGACATCAGTTATAAAAGTACTGAGAGCACTAGATAGCTGTCTCATCCTAATATATAGGACTCCTCGCCAGTGGCCAGCCAAGTTGGACATGAAGGCGGTTACTCAACGGTGATATCAGGTGCATGTCGCGTTATGTCATGAACTGATAGCAGTGAAAAATATGCACCATTGCATTGATACACAGTGGCTCAATGGTAGCGTGCTGACCACGGAAACCGAAGGTCCTGGCTTCGATCCCTGGTTAGGCGGGGTCATGGGTGTCCACTGCTGAGGAGTCCCATACTAGGACGAGACGGCTGTCCATTACTCCCGGGTTTCCAGTGTTTCTCCAACTGATGTCAGTGCATGATGAATACCAACGTGAAAACAATAAATCAATCCCCACGGCCTCTAAGTTGTATTATGTGTACGGTGGAAGTAATCAAACTTTCTGTAGTAAATGACGAGTAAAATGAATAACTAGCATCATATCGAATGGATTTCTTCGAGACTAAACATAAAGATGTCATTATCAATGTCATTTCGGATTGGAGTGCGTCTTCGTATTCTCCAGATGACTGGAACAATCACCGTTTGAATTGTAAGAATGAAATTCAGTTTTCTTCAAGGGTTTATTCAAAATCTTACAATTCGACGGTCTTATAACAATTCGAAGGAGACATCACTATTACAAATCTGATTATTTCCCTGTGTACATAATAATAATAATAATAATAATAATAATAATAATATGTTGTTTATTTTTTGTGGATATATTTATGGGTCATTTTTCAGAGTATTTCATTCGCACAAATTCATCAATACTACTACGTTTATCCCATTTGAACTTCATACTTATATCTGATCGTTTACTGTATGATAAAGTTAAAATTTAGTTGGACTGAGTTGGACTTTTTCAATATTTCTGCCGCCTTCATTCCTCTGCACTTATGTAAAATTAAAATTGTCATTTACATCTTTCTGATACAATTCTGTCCATTGAACTAGTGGTATCCCTTCATCCGTATTATCTGAAATAACTTTATCACCTTCTCCTAACCTATTTTATTCCCGAACTTTTTACCAAGCCAGTATTTCTCTAATTACTTGTTTTTGTTCATCACATCCTACTCTCATGCAAACCTTCACCAATTGTTTTTATTAGACTGCCAAAATGTATTACTAAACAACTCGACGAAAGTTAGAAACTACTCTCAAGCTGATCTGTAGACATTGTCAGCCAGACGAATTTGTAAATCATATGCAAACTGATCATCCTATTTATTAGACTGATGTGATAGGTTTTACTCATACAGCTTTCATCACTGAAGTTAATTTGATCCATTTTCACTTTATTGTGTTACATAGATCGTATAATGGTCTACATGATTAAATTATTTTGAATTCAATTCCAGTAATTTATGATTTTGACATTGACATTCGAACAAGACTTTTCCTAAGAGATTTTTCTAACTGTTCAATATTATTAACAGACTTTTATAGAAAATCTTAATATCGTTGACGTAAAATCAAACAATATGGACAGTCCTAGTATGGGACACCTTAGCAATACAAACCCAAGAAGAGTCCCATAGTAGAACGAAACAGTTATTCAGTGTTCCTAGGTTTTCGATGGTTCTCCAACTGATGTCATCCCGTGATAAATACTACCTTAAAAATAAAACAAACTCTTCATTAACCTCAAAATACATTACTGTATGATGCTCATTGGTGACATGCTTCGAGATGGATATCCCGAAGTTGTAATGTGGGGTGAACCAGTTGGAGGTGAAGCGGATACTAACTGTAGACATTAGGTGATAATCACACGAATTTGCGAATTTTCAGTGGTAGGAAACTGTTAAGGATTGAACTGAGATGCAGAGACTGAATGGTTAGCGCATTCACCATGAGGGAGACGAAAATTCTGTTATCAGTCTCTCCCTCAATCCAACTAAGTTTTTAATACTATCGCTCTATCCCACCCTATTTTGTGATTGTGTGTCATCTCATACAGAGCTATAGTCGAGCTTTTCTTTAAATTCCTCATACTAGTAGATATACCAATTTTGATCTATCTAGGTTTTTGTGCTTTGTTGTTCTAATTGACCCTGGTAGACTACGATGACATATGTAGGTAATCTGGCATACACTGTAAAAGATTTGGTAAACTAAATTCTGCATAATTGGATCAATAGTATCTTTTTATCTGCAAAGATTGTTTCTAAGCGAGTTTGTAGGTTGAAATGCCACTCTAATCCCAGCCTTATTGAAAATTCTTCTTAACGCATCCGAGTTGCCTTCTTTGTATGGTAACACAGCAGAGGCTTTGAATTCTCTCGTAACCCTGTCACCATTATTACCATTAGTAGTGAGATTATTATTAATAACACCTGTATCACTACTACTACTAATACCAAATAGGACGAGGCGTGAGTTCTGGCTGGATTCTACTACTATCCACTATCCATCATTTACGTCTCTAAGGGTCTGGATTGGCGATAGCAACAACTTTTCAACTGTGAAGTTTTCTGCGGCAAGCTGATCCCATAGTATTTACGTTTTTTTAAGTTTCAAGGAAAACGTCTGGTTTGTGTACTTACGTACAGGTTATCTTTGATGACCACCTACTAGTTAGTTTACTGTAATGTATACTGATTATTATTATCTGTTTGACTATTATTCCTTATCTATCTTTCACGATTCCATCCTGGTTACTGTGTTTCAAATCGTTCTACTTTTGACTGCTTCCTCCTTTATTGATTTATTTTTCAGGCATCTTATTGCATCCTAGCTTGATGGATTGATATGAAGTGTGGCAACTTGAACTGCTACGCAGTTATGTCCAGGTCCTGTGTTGATATTGTCTGTCTCTCTGTCTACTTTATATCCTGCTTCTTTTTTTTTCATTCTTTCCTTATTTGTATGGTAAACAGTTTAATGCAATTTAAAATTTATTTTTTCAATTTTATTTAACTTTATGTCCTATAGAGTGTTCAGCATCCTGCAGAGGGAATTAGTATTTCTTTTCTCTTGTTTTAAGAGAAAATAGTATTTGGACAATATTTAGCATGTGATGTTATATACACCATTAATTAAATTTTCTAGTTGCAATAGTTGTGCAGTACTATTACTTAGTAGTTTATCATTCTACTTCATAACGCTTGAAATAGTTGCTGTTTTCATATAGAATTGAGTGAGAGAAAACAATTTCTACTCGGTTAATTTTAATGACTATGCACATCAGTTATTTATTTTTCACATCCCATACACGCTGTTTTAATTGGATGAATTAAGAAATTTAAATGACAGATTTTCACTTTCACTGAAGAAATTTGTTGGTTAGTGGTGAGGTGGGTGCGTGAGTGAGTGGTTGTATCAGAATAATCAAAAAACCCGATTGTTCCCAAGTTTTCTTCCTTCATGGTAATACATTTCAACAACGCTCATTTTTATAACTTTTGGAAAAGTAATCCTCTTATGGAGATAGGAACCAGTAGACTGAATAATTAAGCCGAGTGGGTAGGTCTTCTGCCTGCCTCACTCGAAGAACTTGAGCGTCTCGATGATTCCATATACAGCTTGTTGATGAATACCAAAAAGTAAGAGCCTTCATCGGCTGAGGTGGCTGGGATATGTACTGTGCATATCAAGCCACCGCCTACCTCCATGGGCCATGCTGAGGGAAGCTGGATTGAAACACTGGAGAATATTTGTAGCTCAGGTGGATGGTCTTCGTTGTATTGTGTTCTCTGAGCCAAGTTGTTTAGTCGTGAAGCTTTCATCATCATCATCATCATCAATATCTCTCCATGAGTGATTTAGTAGATTGCCCTGACGAACTGGTTTGTCATTGGTTGTTTCCTTCGATTGTTGTGTCATTGACTGTTGAGACTTTCCTGTTGGCTGTTCCTCTGCTTGACTTCTGACCTTTCTATTACCATTTCTTCCCATTGGTTGATAGATTGGGTCTATGTCTATACATCTGTTGATTGCTGACTGACCTGAATGCCAAGCTTCTAGGAATTCTCTGATATTCCTTGTTTCCTCTATCCAAAATTTCTAAATTGTCGAAATTGCATCCATGTCCATAATTATCCACGTGCATTGAAATGAGTGACGAAATGTCGTGGCGTTTAATAGCCAATTGGTACTCATGTAGACGAAGGCAAAAAGGTTGGCCACTTTGTCCAATATAGTGTTGACTACAATTATTGCAGTTGATTTTGTAAATGATATTCGTTTTGTCTTCCTTGGTTGTTGCATCCTTTGTTCTGCATTATAGTGTTTGGAGGGAATTTGTTGGTTTATGAGCCACACCAATTTTAAGTGGTCTCAGTAATCTTGTCGTGATTTCTGATATATTCTTTATGTATGGTAGGATGATGCGTTTATTGATTTCTGTGGATGACTTTGTAGTTGGTGATGCACGAGATAGGCATCTTCTGATGAAGTTTTGTGGGTAGCCGTTCTTGTTTAGGGTGGATATCAAGTAATTTTCTTCGTTTCTCCGTACAGTTGTTTTGCCGCAGTGAGTACTCATAACTTGATATGACAATCCAGTTACTTTCCAACCTAATGACATACAACCTGCCACTTGAGAAACTACCTGACATTTTAGCTAGTGCAGGTTCAAAATTAAATAGAATTACCTCTTTCTTTCTCAGAAATATGAGTCTAAATTCGACTCCACTTCATATGCCGCTACCCTTCATGGTAGTAATGCTTCCCACCTTCGTTTATCCTTGTTTTAATATATCAGTTTCTTTACTTGACAAGATTATACTACCAACATATTCCATTTCAATCAAGAGATTGTCAATTAGAGGTTTGACTCCATGAGTAGATCCGTGGAAGGTTGAATAGGAATGATGACAGTAAACATGGTTATTAATCATAATTTCAGATGACAAGTCTCACTAAAGCCTGAATCAAATGAGTTCAATTATGCGGCTGTTACTAAATCAACATATTCATTAAGCGCTTCATTCTACAGAATGGACAAAAATACCACCGTCTACTCTGATCCCGTAAACTGATTGCATACTACAAAGTTGCACACTCTAGACAGATTTCAATCAATACTCACCATATAGCTTATGGTGAGATTTTTAATAGAACGAGAGATTGGCACTGGAATGAATTGCTGAACAAATATTAGTTTCAGTATGGCTCAGGACACACCTTACTGATAACTGGCAGTAAGCAGACGACTGACTCCAAGTATGTATTGCATCAAAATAATTCCTTGGATAACCTATCTGATTAAATTTAATCCACTACATTGTAAGTGGGTGTTATCTACATCTTTTTGTATTTGCTTTAAAATAAACAACTTTATTACCTTTTTTCTGTGCAAAAACATAATCATAACTGAATGAAGAAAACTGAATTCACATAAAATAGCCAAAAATCTAGATGGCTGACTGATGTTTTGTCCATTGGGTTCCTAGCAGAATATAGGGCTTCAGTAGCCACGACATTTCGTCACTCATTTCAATGCACGTAAATAATTATGGACATGGATGCAATTTCGACAATTTAGAAATTTTGGATAGAGGAAACAAGGAATATCAGAGAATTCCTAGAAGCTTGGCATTCAGGTCAGTCAGCAATCAACAGATGTATAGACATAGACCCAATCTATCAACCAATGGGAAGAAATGGTAATAGAAAGGTCAGAAGTCAAGCAGAGGAACAGCCAACAGGAAAGTCTCAACAGTCAATGACACAACAATCGAAGGAAACAACCAATGACAAACCAGTTCGTCAGGGCAATCTACTAAATCACTCATGGAGAGATATTGATGATGATGATGATGATGATGATGATGAAAGCTTCACGATTAAACAACCCAGCTTAGAGAACGCTATACAACCAAGAAGCTGGATTGAGTTGGAAGTGTTCAGGGTGGCCAAACCAAGACGTGGCACCAGTCGGTGCAATCTCTGACTACCGATCTGACTCGTGTAGGGAGATGTAGACTATCTAATTGGGTCTGGGGCACGATAATAATCAGTAGTTGAGGACTTACTCTTGATGCTTGGCTGAAAATCGGTGACGGTGACGCAGATGTATTTCTTTTATGACGTCTTCTAAAGTTTGAATATTCGCACTGACCTTCATCTTCAAATTCTTTGTTCTCTCACACAAGTTTGTCTACATTGATATCACTCTTTTTCTACTCACCTATACGTTGTATGCTGCTGTACTGTGTGGCTTTCTGAACTGATGCAGTTGTGTGTGAGGTTCTACGTTGATTCAGTCTGTCTGACTGACAAGCAGAAAATGCAGTTACAAAGTTACTTGGTGGCCACATATATGTATTTATTACTAAATGCGATTTAATTCAGCACTAACTTACTCAACGTGTTTACTTTTTAGCAAATATAATGGGAGGAATGTGCAAAATTGCACCAGTACCTATGACCTACCAGGTTAACTTTGACTACCAACCACTGATAAGTCAGTATATTTTCTAAAAGTGGATCACTACGCTGTGATGTTCTGTTTTACTTTCCCCGGCTGTGAAAATGCCACATATATATTTATTGTTTCTTTTTATCATTCCCGTGCTTTTTCTATAGGATACAGTAGAATACAGGTATCGATTTCGATGGCTTTATATTCGTACAATGGATGGAACTCGAAAGACATTGAAAGTGGACGATAGCAAAACAGTAGCAGAATTAATGCTGATGATATGCACTAAAATGGGTAAGATTTTTGCCTAGTCTACTGAATTTATTATATATCAGCGTATTTCATCAACCGATAAATTGAGGTATAGATTGTACAAAGTGATCCGATAAAAAAAAATGGTTATTTCTATGAATAATCACATATCTTTAAGGTAGTGTTCATCACGGACTGATATATCTTGCAGAACTGTAGAAAAGGTGGGATGTCATTCTTTAATGAATACTACCTTAAAAATAAAACAAACTCTTCATTAACCTCAAAATACATTACTGTATGATGCTCATTGGTGACATGCTTCGAGATGGATATCCCGAAGTTGTAATGTGGGGTGAACCAGTTGGAGGTGAAGCGGATACTAATTGAAGACATTAGGTGATAATCACACGAATTTGCGAATTTTCAGTGGTAGGAAACTGTTAAGGATTGAACTGAGATGCAGAGACTGAATGGTTAGCGCATTCACCATGAGGGAGACCTAAAGGTTGTGAGTTGAATTTGTAAGTTGGTGGAGTCGTGGGTGGGAACTTATTTCATTCATATCTTTTTTTTTAGTTTGTCTAAATTTCTATTGATCCTGTTGTTTGTTTGTTTTTGTGTGTTTGAGGAGGGGCATAGTTTAGTGGAATTATTCGCTATTCCTCATCCTTTTAATTTACAATATCTGTATTTGCATCAGTCTTCATAACCTGAATATTTTCCATTTCTTCTTTGCCATCTTCATCCGACACTATTCTTGAAGATAAGAGGATATCATATTATCAAGACCTATGAAGTTCAACGGTGTATGCCACTTAGTATCCCACAATTTCTTCATGAAATTTTTCACCTAGCGACTGTAGTAGGGCCAGGTGGGAAAGTAGTTCATCGTTCTTAAACAACCTTTCAATGTCTGTAGTTTACAACCACACTGTGTTCCGTACTTTCATAATATACATATATGAAAATTCCAGGAATTTTATTGCAATGCAAACTTATTCATATAGTTTCGTCCGTCTATATCACCATCAAGATTTCACTGCCAATTTGTTTATGATAAGTATTAATCAGAAATATTCCTCAGAAGTGAGATTTGATTTCTTCTCCATTTTTGTTTTGACTCCCTAACCTTCTGATTTCCATCATTACGTAAGAAAAGTACAATATTCGATTAGCAGGTTTAGTAGTTTTTCCTATATATTGGTTTATCCTTCTTATTGTCTGCACTAAATATTAGGATATGTAGACTGGAAATATATTGTAATTTTATCTATAATGCTTTCAGCCGAACACTAAACAGGTTCGATTACAGAGTTAGATATTTTGAGGAGAAATAAACTATGTTGTTATATTCATGTCTGCCTGCGTGTTTATCCAGAGCTGATAATTTAATAATCAGAATTCTTCAAGAAGAGATCTTGCTGCGATTCATGACACTAACTAGATTAAGTTGATTGAAAAAGCATGCTTCATGTTTTTTTTCTGGAGGCCTACAATGCATTTGCAAGAATCAATGTTACAAATGTAACTGTAAAGACAGAATAGTCATCACGGTTATATTCTCTTCGTTATCCATATAGCAATAGATTTTTATTATTATATTTATGATATACATCTTTCCCACTCTTTTTATGTCACTATTCTCACGCATTCATTGTCAACTGGTGTGACAAGATGAATTTTCTCTGTTACACTCTCATTTTGTAATTATTATATTATTATTATTATTTGTCCCTTAGGTTCCTATTGGAACATAGGGCTTCAGTAGCACGCCTCCAGTGCACTCTGTTCTCTGCAGACTTTTGAACCTGGCTCCATGACAACCCATAGGCTCTCATTTCTTCCTCTCACGATCTTCTCCATGTCACCCTCGGATGCCCAACTCATCGCTTCCCATGGGGTTCCACTCGAGGACCTAGCACATGATGTTTCTAGTGGGCCTTCTCAGTGTATGCCCAATCCATCTCCACTTCCTTCCACTGCATATTTGTTGGGTGATAAGTTCTTGATTGATTCGTCACCAGCCAGACTTCCTTGTTGCTTATTCTTTCTGGCCATCTGAGCCTCATTAACGAGCGTAGGCAGTTGTTGATGAATATCTGCAGTTGTTGGAAATGCCTTTCGTAACGCCCCAAGTCTCTGAACCATATAGAAGCACTGACTTGACATTGGTGTCAAATGTTAATTTGGCAACCAACTACAACTGATTTTGTCGGTGGAATTCATTTGTGATCATTGATTCGTATGTGGAGACTGTTTATAACAGTTGCTGTTGGGATTCCAAATGTAGCAACTGTTTATTTTATGCTAGTAGTGGGGTTGTGTACAATAAATATGCATAAACGATGTAATACTTGATGAATTTTCTGCTAAGTAAATAGATGAAATTACCTATTTGTATCTTCTATCCATATTCATACATGAACTTGTTTTTTTTTCCACCTAAATAAAACGCTTCGAAGTATAATCTTGTTATGCAATACAGCAACAGTCCTATATATATATATATATATATATATATATATATATATATATATATATATATATGAATTTCCTATAACCTTGAGGTGTTTATTGTTTTGCGCTTGGCTTTCTGTTGCATTTCAAAAACACGTTTATTAATCCATAATAACACTTGTCGACTAACAACACGTCATGCAATCTAATATACTATTTCCAACACTATTATTATTATTATTATTATTTTGGCAAAACAATAATGTAATTCGTCGGAGTCGTGTAATGTATTTGCGCAACACATTTCGAACAATCTGATCACACAGATACCTGTATTTATCAATTTAAATGTGCGTGTGGTCACACATGCGTAGGGAAAGCTCAGTGATCAATAAAAATCATGGCCACAGAACACTTTCCAAAAAAGCATAAGAAATAGATAGATTTGCCTGACCCAATTGATAGAAGAAACAAACACGTGACTTCTTTAATAGCTAAATATTTTATTGAAAAAAGGCATAAAATGGGTATATGAACGTCATTTGAGCCCATCTGTAAGACCTTTTGATGACGTATTTTAAATTGTGGTGATGCATCAACCATTAGAAGGTTTAAGTCAAAAACAATTTGTCATCACGTTAAACCCTAATTGAAAAATTCGGTTTTGAACCCAAAGTTATTGTGCTATTAACCTGCTGAATAAATCGAGAACGAAATGCGCAGAAGAAATTGATATCATTTTATCTCACAACCACTTTTCAGCTGCACACAGTCGAAAAGTGCAGTGGTTATTAGGATATGAGATAATTTCAAAATAAAGAAATCAAGAATCTTAATTTGTACAACGAAATCGTAGATAGTCTACATAACGTGTAAGAAAATTACTAGTTTTGTAGTGATAAGAAAGGATAAATAACAATGATGATGATGATAGTGAGAATAAATGAATGACGAGTTATGTCATTGAAGTGTGAATGAAACAGGATCGAATCCTAGTCACCAATGAATGTATTGAGAGATTAAGCGCATTCTCCTTGGGTATGCGAATGTCAGTTTGAAAATGTGTTATTGTAATCACTTACACTGAAGTGAGTAATCGAGACATTGTCTGTACGTGAATTATTCTAAAGTCACCTGAAGTTTGAAGGTGATGTTGTGTTTGTATGAGGTGTGTGTTAATTGTACTGGTTAGAATTGTGTTTGCTGTGAAACACGGATTGTTGGCGATATGGCCAGCGAACTGATTGTATGTCCTCATCTCAGTGCTTGCAATGTACTTGTAACCACAACGGTAAGTAAGTTCATGTGGATTCATACATACATTTGGTGATGAGATGAACAGGTTGATTATTAAAGTGTGACTGGTATAGTGATGATGTGGTGTTGTTTAGTGATAGAAGTTTAGGTGTAGAAAAGCTTGTTTGATTGTTATGTCTATTGGGTGAGATACTGCATCTCCGTTGAATACGAGGTGTATAGAAGACATTGTCTTGTGCATGTTTGGTTGTTTATTTGTATGAATCTTTTGTTTTCTATGCTTCATAATAAATCTCTTATGATGTGCATTTTTTCGTTGAGACATTTTTAAATGAATTTTAGTTTTTTGTCTAACTTGTTTTGAGAATATAATTTCCTGGGTCTGTTGTAGGGTGTTTTGGTTTTCTCAAATTTTCTTTCCTACCATCTGTAGGCGTGGGCATGAACTTAATAACTTGTGGTTGCTTTATTGACCTTCCTTGTCATTTTCACCTTCACTATCGTCCTTTCATCTAAACGATAATTAATTTCTTACTCCTTTAACACTAGTTTTTCATATAAATAACGAGTACGTCTGTGATCAGATTATTTGAAATATGTTGTGGAAATACATTACACTATTTAGAGAAGTTGCATCTTATTGTTCTGTTAAAATTCATGAAGGGAACTAATTGTTTCAAATTATTATTATTATTGTTTTTGATATGCGTCTAATGACCAGTTTTTTGTAAGATGTTGGATCACCAAATAGTAATGGGTTGTATCCAGTATTATGAAATGTAATATACTGTTACATTGATTGGTTTGTTTCTGAAAGGTACCTGTCAAGTTTTTATGTTTAACTATAGATTAGTGTTGTGTGTATGAACTCAATCAACATCTTTAAGGCACTTAATTTATGTCATTCAGAACTACTGATTAGGTTGTTGTTGTTTTATTTTTTCATGTGTCATTCCGTGAATTTTGAAATTTCAGGTTTTAAGGTAGAGAATCTTGCTGAATTTTTTTTGTTACCTATGCATGTATACACTTTAGCGGTATTCACTGGCTTTCAGTGTTTCTTCAACTGGTTTTTTTTTCTAGTATTGTTCTATTGAATTGTGTGAAGGTTATTGCTCAGTGGTTTAGGGAGGTAACTATCAACCAAGAGTGGGTCATGGGTTTGAACCATGCTCTACCTACCGAGGTTTGGGCAGTCAGATAGTATGATTAACCATCATTCAATAAATTTGGCTTATTAGTATCATCAAAATGGATTACAGTAAGCATTTATCCAATGTTTAACATCATCTTAACAGACCATCTGCTTGCTTTTTGTTACAATACTTGCTTCTTCTCTTTGAACTTAAAGCTTAACCGATGATAGTGATGTGTTTCCATTGTGACTAGTTAGAGTCTTAAATTAGTGAGATGTAGACAACATTCAACTTCCTTGTATACTAGTTTGCTTTTTTTTATAGGACAAAATGTTGTAGGTCAATTCACCAGCATTTAAACAGAAATGGTCATTAATGTGTGTTTACTTGATATACCATAAATTTCATAGTTCACTTTCAGTCTGAAATAAAGTAATGCTTACTATCTTAGATTTTTTGCAATTTATTTAAAATTGGAAGAAACGTCTGAAGGATAAAATAAACAAATAAATCAATTTATATTTAACTATATGAAATTCTTTGTAAGATTGAATGTGAAATTCCTACCTCTCTTGATATCATGAAAGCTTATTCAAGTTGTTACATGTTTTAATGATAAACTATTCACCTTGTCACATGATATTATTTCAATAAAATATACACTGTGGTCAAATATGAAGATTTACTTTTTATTGGAATGGAGATGGAAATGAGTTTGAGATTTCATTGCTTGGATTATGATTTCTTTTCATTTGCGATATGTTTGTAGTAAAGGTTTGAAGTATGATAAGTTAATAAGCCAAAGAGATTGAACATGAGACTCTATTTAAAATCGATCATACATCTCCCCGGGATTTCGAGAAAATCCGTCATGTTCACGTGTAAAAAAAACAATAAGCTAGTTGATAAAATCAATAATAATAATAATCGACCTTCAACAAGTTATTAGGGGTGACGTTGTAGAACAGGATTTTAAGAGTGATGCGAGTGAGATAACGCAACTGTAGACTGCAAACTAGACAGAAAATAAGTGAATTAAGGATTATAAAAAAAGTCAAAGAGAGCAGACAGTAAATTCCCATCAATAAATATAAGACTGTTTTCCTATCTACTATCTCTACAAAAAACTCACTACTGATAAACCAGGTACATTTACTATTTTTAATGATAAGTAGATTAGTTGAAGTACTAACAGGCACCGATTGATCGAGCTCACAAAAAAACCAACATCCTTTACTTCTCGACACAGATTGTTACTAACAGTAACTGAAGTTTCTTTTTCATGCTATATGTTAATATTGTTTAATCTGTTTGTGTTTGTTTTGCATTTAATCTTATTTCTTAGAGGTAGTTTTTAAAAAATCTATTTTGACTTCTTTAAGAACAATTCTTGGAAGAGAAATCAATCTCTTTGCTTTTTTGTCATTTTAAAGTCAATCGATTGATGATGCTAATCTTTCTTGGATAACACTGTAGGAGTTTTGATTCGGATTCACAATCTGTTTTATTAATCATATCAAAGATATTAAGCTGTTCAAATAAATTATAATACGTGTGTTTATATGCATAAGTGTTTGTTAAAGCCTACTTTATCAGGCATAAGTTGATTTTAAGCGAAGATTGAATAGAGTAATCATCAATATTGGTTACCAACACACAGCGCACGTTTCGTCCTGTTTTTAGTACATCATTTGAATACACATACGGTTCAATCAACAACAGTATACTATAGACTATAATATTAAACTATAACTGTCGCATCGCAAGTGGTTACCATGGCTCACTAGCTTAGTGGATAATACTTTGACACTTGAAGCAATAGTGTTTAGCTGTAACTGATGAGTTCTAAATATGACAAAGTGCGTGTCCAGGACTCCACTGTTAACCATTAACCGTCATTACTATCAAATTGAAATTACCAACATTGTTGAGACATCCGTATATCAGCCGATTTGTCATTAGTGGCAGATTGATTCTGTTCAACCAACTATGGGGTTACTTCAAGCTGTAACATTATAGTTTGAATAGTCTGGTAATCATGTATATTGCTAATTATGGTTCATATTAATCATGTTTTTGAATAACACTGTTTTAAAAGATATTGACAAATGCACGGTGAAAATGATATTCCCCCTCTTCATTGTTACCACTCCTTTTTGAAGAAAATCAAAATTGTTAACCTTACTGTTATACTTTATCTCCCTTGTTTTGTATAGGCATTTATAATTATGAAGAATACCTTTTGGCTCGTGAGCGAGATGAAACAGATAAAGAGCGTACAATGACGTTGAAACGATCAACTGGTCATACTGGAACGATGATGAGAGATCAAGAGAAAATGGAGAAATTAAAGCGTAAACTGCACACAGATGATGATAGTAAGTAGCTTCATTCTTTGCCATCTCATCTACTAGTCTATCATTTTCTCTCATTCTACTGGTTCGATTGTTTAAAACCGTCAAGTGGTTAGGAGTTCATTACACTTTCTTAAAGCCTTTAAATGTATCGTGCTTAATTTGATTGCTTTAGTAAGACTTGTATATCATTCTGGGACGGTAATCACTGCAAAAGAGTACTGAAAAGCTGGTAGCGGTAAATCTATTATAAAGTAATTGGTAATTCATTCTTCCTACTGTACCATGGTTCCTAATAATTATCAGCAGTATCTATCGACAAGATATTCTTACATTAATTAATGTAAGTAGCGAGTAGGATGTCAAAGCTAGGATCGGGAAAACAAGACAGGCTTTCACTAATCTGATATCACTATGGAGATCTACTGCACTACACTCCACTCAGCATAAAACGTGAACAAGATCCGGATTTCCAACACTAATATCAAGTAAGTCAGTACTTTTATGTGATGGTTCAGAAACTTGGCATGTCACGAAAAGCACTTCCAACAAACTGCGGATATACATGAACAGCTGCCGCCTACGTTTGATACTGAAGATCAGGTGGCCAGAAAGAATAAGCAACTAGGAAGTCCAGTGACGAACAAACCAGCAACCTATCACCCAACAAATATGCCGAAGAAGAAAGGGGAGATGGGTTGGATTGGACATACACTGAGGAGACGATTTGAGGACATCACGCTCCAGATCAGGTCCTCGAGTGGAACCCAAATTGGAAACGACGAATTGTGCATCCAAGGGTGACATGGAGGAGATCGTGTGAGGAAGAAATGAAAGCCTGTTGGCAGTCGTGGAGCCAGACTGAAAAGACTGCAGAGCAGAGAGGGGAATGGTGACGTGCTACTGAAGCCCTATGTTCCACTAAGAACTAAAGGGACTAATAATAATAATAGTGAGTAGCTACTTCTTTCATTCTCTTAGAATTGCTTGTATCTTGGTTTCATTCATCTATAGAAGTCAGTACCTAATGTAAGAGTAAAACTCGTCAACTTTAATAGAGTATAATTCCATATCAAATTAATAAAAAGCAACAATCTCAGCGAAGAACATTGTCTTCAATATTTTCTCTTTAGGTTCTACAGTTATCAAATACATTTGTATATGTGCAAGATGAAGAGGTAGCGTTAGGTAGGCTATCATATTTAGTTTCAGATTAAGCATTGGCCATCTGCTGAAAGATATCCAAAGATAATCTGCATAAAATGTTCTATTGTCTGCTCTAGCTAGGCTTTGTGATAAGATATCATTTAAAGCGTCTCCCTTGAGCTGCTCCATTGTCACCAATTATCGTTTAGGGTCAATGTAACTTGTTGGCTTTGATGAACCTATCGGGATATCCGTTTTCACCAAGTTAGAATATCACAGATACGCAGTATTTTTTCTTCCAAACACCCCTTGGAACAAATTTACTTTACTCTAAATGTCAGGCACCTGATTATATTATGTTTGTACTTTATCGGTACAAAGCTAAGTGTGTATATTGTATCTTAGACATGGGTTGTGTGTGTATTTCTCAGTATAGAGCCAACTTCCATTTTATTGTTATCACATCAAGAAGATGTATCGAATCATTGATCTCATTTCCATATTTGAAGTGAATTGATGGATGAGTGCTGTTGGAATGATTCAGAATAAAATTAGTGCATACCCCCATATTAAAGACTAGAAAAGTATCATCTACATATCATATGAATACGAGCAATACATTTTGCTTGAAATGCCATTTAGTAAATAACAATCTATCACCGTGTACTGTATCAAATAAACAATCTAATATAGAAGACAGTATTTCTAGATCAATCTGATTGTCATCAACTAAATAACTTTAGCAAATTAACCAAATAAAAAATTCGTTAAATAATGTTAAAATCATTTCTAAACTCAAACCTACTACTAATTAGTGTCAGTAGTTTTAAACGTATTTCCTTAATTCATGACATATGGGCATCAAAGAGATCACACAGTGTATGATATCTTAATGTATTTTTTTTGTCAAAATTCTCTTGACAGATAAACAACACACATATATATATGTATATAGCTCAAAAATACGGCGATTTACAGAAAACGCGAATTATCATTTAAGGAAGTCTAGTAGTGTGTCATATAATATCTGACAGCCTCCATGGTACATTATTTTTCTGTGACTATATTAGCTCTTTAGAGAATAAACATCTTGATAAGTAGATTTAGGCTAGATTGTGTAAAAAGTCGCAAGGTAAGATAGCTTTCCCCTCCGTTTTTTTCTCCAAACGAAAAGGTGAGTCGATAAAGAGGAATTGGTTGAAAAAAGTACGCGAGCGGAGCATTATACATATTTCCTGAGCTTCGTTCCCCTTCAGTACAAAAAAAATCAGTTAAAAGTCTAAGTTTAAAACAACGGAGCCTGCATGTTCGAAAGATACAGTTTAGGAGGAACTGACGTCTTTGCGCAACACATTAATCGAAAATGACAATCCTGATAAATTCATAAAGAGACATATGGTTGCAAAAATGGGCGAAAAGGATACTCCGACGGCTAGCACGAAACCACTATACATTGGGGTAAAATTCAGAGGTGACGTTCTCGGCGAGATATAAGTTGGCGAACTATTCAGATCAATTCAGAGAACCTTTGATGCTGATGAATTACAAATTTCGTTTTCCACACGTTCACTAGTGATGCCGAGACTGAAAAATGAATTGTCTAGATTGGTCACTTCCTGTTGTGTTTATCAGCTGGACTGCCCCTGTGGAGCCAGTTACGTCAGCCACTGCTCTAGAAATTTAATTTTACGTGCTCGCGAACATCTCCCAGCATGGTTAAGCAAGGGTGTGGTGAAGACTATTAGCAGCTCTATATTAGCACACTTGGTTGGAACGAACCATAAGTTGGATATGAATAAATCGTTTTCCATCCTATGCCGTATTCCTATCAACTTGTCGCAAGGTACCCGGCTCCAAATTCTTCAGACTACAGAAGCAGTAGCAATCAGGATCAAACAGTCGAGGTTGTGTTTTCAAGGAAAGCAAGTGTTACCGCTACAAATACCATGACCCGATTCGGTAATCATAAATTCCTTAGCATCATCCTCCAGGTAATCAAGTTTTCCAATTGCGTACTGTAGATACCCCTCCATCCCTATAATCGTAAATATTTTTAGCAAATTTTCTGAACCTATTTTATCGCCCAACATCGGTAACACTCTACCAAGCTATTGTTCCTCAAATTATCCTTAGTTTATTTCAACTAGCTTTCATAAACACCTTCCTATTGTTTTATTAAAGTATCACCTCATAGTATTGCATACGCTGTATAACCGCTTAGGTAATCAGTTATTTTATATTAAATCCCTGTGATAATAATAATAATAATAATAATAATAATAATAATATAAATTTGATTCTACCATTAATATTCGCACGTAACCTTTCTGAAGACTTCTTCAGGCGTATTAATTTATTGACAAACTGCTTATCGAAAGCTCGATATCGTTGACGCATAATTCCTCAATATTTACGTACATATAACTGTAGAACCCGAAGAAGAGGTAGTCATTCGAAAAGAATATTCTTTGTTCACTCATATGGCTTATTTGTGACTTATTTACTTTTTTTCATACCGGTCAGGCAAAAATCTCGGTCTTTTCAATGAAATTAAAACTTGGTTAGTAGTTATATTTCCCAGTACACTCTGAAGAACGCTGAGCTGGTAACCTAGAAATAATTGGTTTGAATCTTGTCACAACTAAGATTTTCTTACACTATTACCAATCCCTCAAGCCAAGACAATCTTAACCAGTGGAATTAACCACATTTAAGAAAAGTTGTATTTAGAAATTGTGGCAAATATTTGTAGGTCAGGGTGTGGATGTTCAAATTGAGTTGTTCATTTGTTGTTGTACAAGTTGGATTATTCGAATTGTCCAGTAAATACACTGAATATATATCCTAACTTTAAAATGCCAGCGTAAACTGTTAAATCCCTAATGAACAGTAAGAGAAGACAAATTGCTTTTGTATCATCTATTCAACTAATTTGTTAACATTTGATGAATGCAGTCAAAATGTCTGGTAATTAATGATTACTATAATGTATGCCAATTGAACTCATTTGAATGTACTAAACAGTAGTAATTTAGCTGCAGACATAGCAGAATCAATCTCAAGTGCTGATATTATTTTTCTATCATGTAAGACTATTCTCAGAACCTTTCATGTTCAAGTTTAATTCATAGGACAGTGTGGGGTTACATTATCATAGCTTAAGTTCTAGACATCCACATTACCCCTTTCACTTTATCCCTGGGTGTCAGGAGTTGATTGGTTTTTGATATAATACTCTTATCAGTTTGACTACCTGCCGCTGTTTGGCAGACTTGTATTATTGATACTGGGTGATGATTAAAGGTTATATAAAAATCTGGACTGCTCTGGGATTAGGACCAGCGACCTACAGAGTACTGGCCTGGTGCTCTAGCAACTAAGCCAGGAGACCCGAATGCTGACTGGATCTTAGTTTTACTTCCTAGCTAGGTTGTTAGAGCGCTGGTTCGATAGTCTGGCGGTCGCTGGTTCTAATCCCTCCGCGGCCCAAATTTTCATTTCACCTTCAATCATCACCCAGTATCAATACGAGTCTGTGAAACCACGGTTTTTTGAAGTAGTCAAACTGGTGATCAGTATAATCCTCCTCCTTTCTAGTTATGATACTTGTAATTTCCCGTTGCTATATAGACCCGAATCACTCGATTTCTGTTGGCAGATGGGCTCCTGTGTGGATGCTTCGATACTACTGAATACTCATGTTGATCTTGGGGACTAGCCGAGGAAACCAGGACTCGCGTTTCGCCCTATTTGGGACCCTTCAGCTGGATGTACCTGCTGGGTTCCAGCCCTAATGGGAACAGCATCACTCACTGGGGTGCAGGTACATCCAGGTGACGAGTCCCAAGCAAGACGAAGCGCGCCTCCCGGATTCCTCTGCTAGTCACTAAGATCAATATAACTCATTCTTTTTAATTCAGTCAGATTGGGATTGGGATAGAAAGTCGTGACTGGCTCAACGAGTGTGAAGGCGATCAAGTGAAAGTGATTTTGGACAAAAAATAGTTTTGTTGAGTTAACATCTATCGGTGCATCTTAGCTTCCTTAGTGAGATTCTGGAAATCATGCGACTCACTGAGTTTACACATTATCATGAACGGCTTAGAACTGAACCTGTGTTGGTCTGATGAAATAACGAAAACTGCTTTCTTTAGAAATTTTAGCTGAGGATGACATTCAAGCGTCACTGACGATCAACCATTCAGCTATCAAACAAACAATTAGACTTTTTCTCTTGTGTATTTTCTAAGTTACTCACTTGTCTTTTCCCGTTACTTGCCTTGTTTGTTATTGGTGCTGAAGGAATAAATTACAATGTTGTACTAAGGGATAATATAATGCGCTTGGTTAATTAAAGTTTTATCCCCCACTACTCTCATTTGTATCAAATCGTTAACCGATTTCTCTTGATAACTGGAAGAATCTCTTCACAAAGTTAAAGTAACTGTTTTCAAAATTATTTATATCAGTCGCTTGTCTTCCTTACGAAACAATTCGGATATTATAAGTTGTCTTGTCACCATTTTCATACAGGTCAGCTCATCTTCGTTGTGTAGGAGTTGCTATAACTGTAAAGTAGTAGAATATTTCTTGTAATACTAGTCAGTCAATATCATACACTTTGATTACTGTTAAGTACGTCGGTGCGTAATCGGCACGTGCCTAGGCATATACTCTTAGTTTAATCAGAATGCAATGATTTTGTCATTCTCATTTTTCCTCGAAAAATCTATCAGTGTTAATCACTCACCAGTTAGTTATGGCCACCAATAACGTTTTATTGTTTGAGGTTATGATACAAACGGTAGCCTGCCACACAGTAATAGACTCCACGGTGTTTATGCTTCTCAACATCTATTAGTGGATGCTGACTAACATAGCCGTCATGCCTATCAGTTGAGACGAGTCATTATATATCATTGGAGTTTCGTAGGTAGTCATGATTCATTAGACCATGAAGTCTCTAACTATCGCTTTGAACCATGTAGGGAAATGTAGATTTCTCGCTTGGTGTAAGCGTGATAACTTAAGTCGTCGGTTGGAGACTTACGGTGATATACTTCAGAATCAATATCAAAGCGCGTATATATCAACACATTATTTTCCTCCTAGTTGTCATGCCGAATTTGATCAATCTTAATCTCCTCCTTTCTGTCTTTTCACAACTTTCTGCCACTTCTGGCTACTTTCTTCTTTATTTCTTCATTTTCTATCTTGATCCATCTTCGTTTGATGTGCTGTCATGAGATGTGTCCACTTTGAATGTTTTGCAGTAATGCTAGGTTCCATATTGCTACTATCTGTCTGTCTATCGGTCTTTAGATAAATAGATAGTCATAACAGCGTTCGGTGATACATTGATAAAGTAGTTTGGTTTTGGATATGTTTATAAATAAGAGATATAGTCTAAATGGATAGATTGAGTTGGAGGTCTTGTCGACTCTAGTTCTCTATTCAGAACAAATTATACATCAACAGATTAATAGGTTAAAGTAATTGCTTGATAAGTGAACAGGTCAAATGAATATTGAGTATGCCTTGTAGAGAGGTTTGTTGCAATAGAGAACTGAAGTGACTGACTGAATAATACGAAATACGAGAACCCTACTCGAGCAATGAGACACTTAGACTGTATATGATAGCGACTAATAGTTCACTGTGTCACGGAAATCGGAAGACAAAGATCAGTGTGTGACTGTTGGGAAGACGCTTTATTCAACAAAAATACATCATTTAATTACAATTTTCATCAGCATATAAAACCACTAGGTGAAAAGTTGGATGCTTATTTAACTGATCAATTGTAGGACAAAATTATCCGAAAAGGTTTTTCTTCACCGCACAGTGATATAAAATAAAGGTTGAAATCCTAAACTTCCTACTTCAGCGGCTGATGTTGATTTCGATTTAGGCCGCCTCCTATCACGAACTCTGAGAAACTTTGAATTATCTCATCTTAATACGAAGTTATATTTAAAATTAAACCATTTTCTTGTCAATAATTCTGCTCACGTTTTTTTTTAAATGTTGAAATAACTTCATAGCTTACTATACTTATACCAACAATTTCTTTTACAGTGGAATGGCTTAATCCATCTCAGAGTTTAAGGCAACAAGGTGTAGATGAGAAAGAAGTTCTGCTATTGAAACGCCGATATTTCTTCTCAGATATGAATGTAGATGCTCGTGATCCTGTACAACTCAATTTATTATATGTTCAAGTATGTTCATTTAATTAAAATATCATATATTTTCTCTCCCATTCATCCTATAGCATACTGGATTGTTTATTTCAACTAAATTCATTAATCTAATATGTATATTCCACTGAATAACAATTTAATTCACTCGTTTCATCGCTTATCACTTCGACGTATATGTTAATAAATCAGACACTGCTAATATCATGATTATTGGTACTATGTTATTATTACGATTTGCGTCCCTTCGTCTTTCAATTTCTTGTTTTCTCATTATCGATACGCTGATGTTAGATATGATAAGTTGAACAGTCCAGTTAATTTTACAGGTTTGTTTGTTGTTGTTGTTGTTGTTTTTGTTTATAACTGCCTACTGACACTAAATCGATATACTCATATAGTAGATGCATAGAATTAATGTAAGTTTATAACTGTTGGAGTTGTCGGTAACTGTACAATTGTATTTAATTGTGGAAAAATGAATTTCTTTCTAATATTCAAGATACCTTTTGATCAGGAAATAAATATTCGTAAGAAGTCAGTGTGAAATACATTTGGAAACACAATATCATGCATTGGCATTATCACTTTCTTTAAATTGATGCCTAAATATATTCATAGCTGGTATTATTTAATGAGTGGGATGAAGGTCGAATTTCTCTGCCCATCTGTGGATTTAATGGTTGAACTGTAGAAGTTTGTGTCGATATGAAGATTTCATTGGTCACATCATTAAGCTCTCAACTCCAAATAAACGGTTCTCTCCTTTAGTACTGAGAGATTGTCAGTGATGTTACCTTAACCTAATAATTCAAATCTACATAGAGTAGTTTTTCAAACCAACATAATCTAGCTACTTGACTTGAATGGATCAAATAGTAGTCCCAAAAATTAACTAGCAGTTTGCGTTCTCTTTTGCGAAATGATGAACAGTCCACTTTCACCTGTGTCACAGATAAAGTAGTTTTTCAACTACTCTACTGTGATGTCTAACTGTTTCTATGCAACTAGTTACATAGGAAACTGCAGTTAAGTGAACTCATTGTTAGTGATATTCTGAGCACCATTGATTATGGTTGCATTAGATAAAAATATGAGAGAGTTTCCCACATACACATTTGATGAACTTCGGCTTGTGGCTCATTGGTGTAGGGAATTGGCTTTCAACGATTGATTCACAGCTTCAAACACCGCTACACCTACCGAGGTGGTTTGTGCATGCAGGTATCATTAGCCCTGAGAAACACTATAGGCGTAGCTCCTTGCCTACTGCACAAATTCGCATATGCATTTTAAATGGATTTCAGTTGCTTTCCCTCGATATTTGATCAACAACACTCATTAAACTTCTATAATGCATTCACAGCTATCATGACCGATTTTCAACCATATCACCAAGAGTCAGTCCTCAACCACTGATTCGTATTATCTCGGGGACACCAGCCAAATAGTATACACCTCCCTAAACAACTCAAACCAACAGTCAGATACTTCCTGCACTGGTGCATCGTGTTGGTCTGGGCTATCCTTTACGTAACGTTGAAGTCGTCACAGACTGGCATTCAGATGTCAAACCAGGGTAGGCTTGGAATAAAGTGAATTATTATTATTATTCCTTTGCTTTGGTTGAATCTGTATCGCCAAGCATTTTCATTTAAACTTCAAATCACACTGAATGTTAAAGTAGGATATTGGCAAGTTTACACAGTATGCTTCACAATCTTTACATTGTCTTATGTTTAATAGCCTTAATTTCCAATTCATGTGACCAACCTAAGGATATATATATATATATATATATATATATATATATATATATATATATATATATATATATATATATATATATATATATATATATATATATATAACCTGAACATCCTGCGTTCAACAATTACATCACGTTTTGTCTATATCGGAGAGGAAGACCAAATCAACTGAGAACCTTGCACAGCAGTGCATCGGTTCACTTTGCTCCACTTCACGTCAGCACTTAAAGAACAAGCAGGTGGAAACAGATTCGTATTAAATTAGATAAAAGTGTATGGAGGAGAAGAAAATTCGAATCCCTTGATGTTGGTTTAACATGTATTGTGGTTATAAGATATCTTTTATATTCCGATGCATATTCTTCATATTTCTTCATCCTCCGTAATCCAGAACGTTGTTCAAACTGACAACCAATCATGTCAATAAATTATTATTCAAACTCTTAGACCTTCATCTGCAGACATACCAGTCAGAACACCATATAGAGGTTTCAGAATTGTCTGTCATATATTTTGAAGACATTTTCTTGCATCAGCTCGAATGGGCTGATTGCTGATGAAATCTCAACTCACATACAGAAGGCTCGTTGAGCATTCTCCAACTTGCGTCATCTGTGATGGCGACTGGCGAAAGCTCGGCCGACAATCAAACGACGGGTATATTACGCTGAAATTCTTCCTGTCCCGATGTACGACTGTGAGACATGACCAATAAAAATAGAAGACATGAAGCAATCACAGGGTTTTAATCAAAGCTGTCCTCGTAGCATTACTCGCCTTTGGTGGAATCACCGTGTGAGCAATGTTGAGGTCAGGCAAAGGTTACAATGCAAAACAGATAATTCAGTCGATTGATGAGGTTGTGAACCTTCCTCATCTGAAGTGGCTTGAACATGTGTTGTTCATGCCGATCCACCATCTACCTGGATATGCTATGCATGCATGCATGCATGCTGTTAGGGGAAGTTGGAATAGGTTGTGAGAGTGTTTAGGATGGGGAGAACAAGACATGGTATTAGTGGATGAAGTCGTTGAGTGCTGGTGTTAGTTGTGTTGGTAGATGTGGACTGTCTGTTTGGTGTTTTCCTGAGATGATAGGGATCAGTGTTTGAGGACTGACTCTTGTTGATGTGGTTGAGAACTGGTTAAATTGACGAAGGTGTATTCACTGTTTGGCGTCTTCTAAAGTTTGAATATTTGCACTAGCGTTTATCTTCGAACTGTTTATTCTCTCACACAACATTGTCTACTTTGATATCACTATTGTTCTATCTATGTGGTTTTTGTGTACCACTGTTAAATGTCAACTCGAAGCAACACTTGTGCGTGAGATTCGGCGTTGGTTTTGTCTGTCTATCTATTTCCAAAAATCCTACTGCATTACACAAGTTGGATGTTTAAAACGCCGAAAGTATTAGCCTTTGTTTTATATTTTAGTGCTTGATATTTTCTTTAAGACTCCCTTGCCAGATACTGATAAATGTAATTGAGTCTACCTTTAATATGGTTTCACGCAGCACCAATGATCACGCTATGCAAGAAGTTGAACTGCATGTCATGCCAGTCGGTCGTACAAACTGGCTTCATTACTGACGCTATATAGCATTACACGCCCACACACATGCACAATCATTGTCTGTCAGCTTATGACTATAATGCCTGATAATCACTTTTAATTCAAGTAAAGCCAACTTTATGGCACGTAAATAGTCTACACAGATTGGTATCAGTATACTGTTTTCCTACCACCTTTTAATCATATCATCAAGTGGAGGTTTTACAGTGAAGAGATAAGTGCATATTTACACAAAATATCTTGTGTATGTTAAATTCTACTTCTTTTAGCCTTTAGTCACATGAGTTAGATTATTTGCTCTTTAATTTTTTGTGACTGGTGTACATCACCTGAAGGTGGATGAAATGACTATCGCTTTCATTTGAAGAAAAGATATTCCTCCTTCTCCTTTACTTTTCTTCTCTCTATCCCTCTCTCTCTCTCTCTCTCTCTCTCTCTCTCTCTATTCGTGTGCGTGTGTTGCACTCTCATTTTAGAAAACCCATTGAACCTCTCTTATATTGCACATCACATGTGAGAGGTACATAATTTTTATGAAGCCACATTATTTGAGTTTTTTTTTCTGTTTGTGCGTGCGCATGTGTGTAAACAGAATGATTCTTTAACTGGTAATTAAAACTTCTCTGTTTTTATCTATATACTGAGGATCTTGTTTTTAAAGTTGATTTCTTTGCAGTCTTCTAACCGTAGGCAGCTTTCGTCACAATATGTTTAAATTAAGAAATGCAGATGTCGAGCAATTCGACCCAGTGTAGCAACGGGAAGTTACAAGTATCAATAAAACAACAGCTGATACCCGTATCCTAGTGGACAACGCTCTGGCGTTTGAAACGATCGTATCTTGGGACAACATCACTGACTGGGGTGCAGACACATCCGTCTGACAAGTCTCAAATAGGTCGACCCACGTGCCCTGCATCCTACCGCTAGCCATCAAATAGACTTCAATATAAAATGAATGTTTCTTTATCACGTATACTGGCCTTCTGTTGTAGGCGTTAAAATTACAGTTCACACTGTTAAGAAATCTTTAAAAAGTAAAAATTAGAAATATCCGCCGATTTTCTGACTAGTGTTAGGCATGATAAAGATGAGTTGCCTTATGTTTACTCATGAATGATCAACGTAACTAATAACTTGCTTTAGAGAAGTTGATTTCTTTGAGTTTTAACTGACCCAGCGAATGAACTATGAAGACATATAATCTGTCGATAATACTCATAAGCGATTCCATTCATTAATTCATATGTATGTGCGTTCATCCTCACCAATAGACTTGTATATTTTACGTTCAATCCCAGTGATAATAGAGAATAATGCACTTCCGAATAACTGTTCAGTAAACTGTAAGTTTACTTCTTTAATCCTGTAAAGTATTTGTTATTCCTCAAAATATATGACAGTGTGTTAATGTATTTTCTTCTTACTTCCCCCTCAGTACCAAGGAAATCTTATTATCGCATACTTTAACTATACTTTATCGTTTCTCCTCCTTTTAGATCTTTTCAATATTTTATATTCTACTTATTGGTTACCCTTGTGCATACTGCTGCTGCGAATTCAGGCGACTTAGGCTGATTCGTTGTTATGATATGTCCTACTTTGTTTTCTTCTCTCTCGCTCTGTTTATATATATATATATATATATATATATATATATATATATATATATATATATATATATAATTTCATTTAGTCAACTCTGTTTATTCTAGACATTAATTAGTTCAACCTTAACGAACACAATGTATCAGATGTGAAAGCATTTTAAGCATCAAAAAAAGAAACTGCAGGCGAAGTGTTATTTTACATACTTCAGATAAAAACCTATCATTATGTGTAAACTTTGCATTGAACATTTGCTGATAATATATTGATGACATTCATGTTTCTTTAAAATTTTTTTCTTGGTCGATATATACTTACCCTGTTGATACTTGTTAGTGAAATGAAAATTTGTGCTGCGACATGATTCGAACCAGCGACCTATTGGTTACTGGCCTGGTGTTCTACTCACTAGATCTTGATTTCACCTGAATATCTCTATATGTTTGTACTAGCATAAGTACTTTGTACAGTAATAAACTAGCTTCGTGATATTCTCTTTGTGTGTATGGCTATACGTGAATCTCATGAAAAAGATTTTTCCTTATGATAACAAAGCGAAACATTCATTGTTTTACTTTGTCTCTACACTATTCTTTTATTTCATCAGTTGTTGCTAGAGAGTTCGTCAAAATCAGATGTGAGATAAATACAGGCGATTCTGAGACTTCAGTGGTAAACCGTTCCCTTGAAGTCATGTGTATGTGAGAGTTAGAATGACGCGACTACATAATGATCGTGGTGTATGGAGTATTAGAGGAAGCTGAACCACTGAATAATGTTGTTCTGGTTAGAAAATTTCCAACGGAGTGCAGTGTATACAAATGTGTCACTCATTATCAAATGGGAGTTCCCATATCTCATTATATAATTGAAAGGAAAGAAGCTTTTGCTATTATCTTTAAGTCCTGTTGACCGAACTCTAAGATGATAAAAGTAACGCCAACTAGAATACGACTTATCAATTTGTTGCAGACTTATTCACAAGCTGGTCAATTTCTGCGTCAGCCCAGTCGCTAATCCGCTATAACTTTGTCTGGTTGCGATTGACTTAAGCACGTGATTCTGCATATTCAGTGTTATCTCTTACCTTAAAAATGAGTTACCTTGAATATATTTGTCCCATCCCTTAGACTCAATTCACCTACACGATAAGGCGCTCAATTCTGCTCTCTTAATTGAATTGAATATATATCTTCACCAATGTGACAAATTCTCAACCACATCAACAAGAGTCACTCATCAACCAGGCAGTCCACATCTACCAACACAACTAACACCAGCACTCAACGACTTCATCCACTAATACCATGTCTTGTTCTCCCCATCCTAAACACTCTCACAACCTATTCCAACTTCCCCTAACAGCATGCATGCATGCATGCATAGCATATCCAGGTAGATGGTGGATCGGCATGAACAACACATGTTCAAGCCACTTCAGATGAGGAAGGTTCACAACTTCATCAATCGACTGAATTATATGTCTTGCATTGTAATCTTTGCCTGACCTCAACATTGCTCACACGGTGATTCCACCAAAGGCGAGTAATGCTACGAGGACAGCTTTGATTAAAACCCTGTGATTGCTTCATGTCTTCTATTTTTATTGATCATGTCTCATAGTCGTATAGGAATACAGAACGGTGGATACAATACAGGCTTTAGCTGTTGTACAAGGTCTGATAACACTATTCAATTACTCTCATAGTTGTTGATTAAAAAAGTCTTCATACTGATGACATAGACTGGTAGTAATTAGCGTTTTGCCTACCGAATAACTTTGTTCGCTTTGCAGAGATTATATTGTTTTCAGTTCACCTCAAAGTTTTATAATATTTATTAGTACAATCTCCTGTTATTGAAATTTTGACCTGATGAACTTTCCTCACTTTTCAAGAATGCTCATTTTGTTTATTTACAACCGTAACATAAGTCATATTTTAATAGATACTAATATCCTCTTACTGATACACCTTCCAATTCTTAAGATATTTCATTTCATTTTGATTACTGATTGTTGATTACTGCCTGCTTTATTCCTTTAATTGCATAGAATTGTACTTTATATTTTTAGCTTAAGGATGCTATCCTTAAAGGCACTCATCCAGTTTCTTTGGAAGAAGCTATCTATCTAGCTGGTATACAATGCCAAGTTCAATTTGGAAATTATGTTGCTGAAAAATTTAAACCAAATTTTTTAGAGTAAGTTGTAAATACAAATAGATTTTTGTATGACTAACATGGTATTTGTGTAGCTTTTTACCGACGGAGGGTAGAATACATCGCCTAAAGGTTTTTATAATAGTATAAAATCAACTATACTAACTGGTATTCTCTGTTTTTATGAACCAGTACTCTTCTTGCGTACATTTCATAGTGTACAAGAAAACTCCATCAAGTGGTAAATAACAATTAAAAGTGTAACAGGTATTAGCTATGTATAGTAATGATGGGTAGTGGCTAGCAGTGAGATCCGGATGCTCATTTCGTCCTACTTGTGACTCGTCAGCTGGATATACCTGCCCCTCAGTGAGTGATGTTGTTCTCACCGGGATATTAGTTGATATATTAAGAATAATACTTAAAAAAAATTTAGAATCCTTTGTATAGAACAAATGCTTTTCTGAAACGCAATAAATACGTTAAAATATGGGCTTACTTCAGGCTTTTCCAAGCAATTACAGTTAATTCACTTTTTTAATGAAATAACTCTGGAAATAGTTGGTGTTCCATACTAATTCAGTTTTATAAAATGAAGTACTACACATATACATACATGAATGATAGTTTTCGTACGATTACTCGCCTTTGGTGGAATCACCGTGTGAGCAATGTTGAGGTCAGGCAAAGATTACAATGCAAGACAGATAATTCAGTCGATTGATGAGGTTGTGAACCTTCCTCATCTGAAGTGGCTTGAACATGTGTTGTTCATGCCGATCCACCATCTACCTGGATATGCCATGCATGCATGCATTTCGTCTTTCACTTGATCACCTGAATGATATTACTCAGAGTCGGAAATTGGAAGTCAGTTATGCTGCTGGATAATACGTTTTGTTAGCTTTTTCTGTGCTTACAGCGTTTTTCAAATCATCTTTGCCATACGTATGAATAAAGGTATGGTGTGCGAAAGAGAGAGAGGGAGGGAATCTTACGTGACCGACTGGTTTGCATAGATTGATACCATCTTGTTAGCATCTTACACAAGTGTTAAAATATAAATGCACAACTCTTCAGAACGTCAATATGAACTGTAAAATTTGCAAATTGTAAAGTGAGCCTATTATCGATGATCTTTTTTGTCGATTACATTACATGAAATATTCTAAGTTGGAAGGTTGTTCTCACTACAGAAGTATGATGATTAGAGCACAAACAATGGCTTAAATCACGATTGGATTCGAACCATTGTCTGTTAAAATACGGACTTGATTCTGCATTGACTTATATATGAAATCGTGATGCTTAACAGGTTCACTTTATTGTAGTTCGCAGAGACACATCATTTGGGAACTACTAAAGCCTGAGAGAACTGGACAGCTGTTTTTCCCTAGTATGGAACTCCTCAACATTTCACAGCCAGGAGCCCGACAGAGATCATATCCGGGACCTTGAAGTTTCTTGGCGAGCAATTTAGCATTGAGGCACTATATCAAAATCCGTTGGTCAACATCCTCCTTTTTCTGAGAATTCACAGTAAAGGACAACTTTCATCCAACGCTATCGCCGAGTATTTTTCTTCACGTTCGATTTAGTTTGCCTCACCACAGGTAACGTATTCTCATTAGAACTTCGGGAAATCTGAAGTATGTCACGAATGAGCAATATCCATGATAAATATAAATGCAGTCGGTATGGAGGCATCCAGGTGAGAGACCATATTTCAATAGAAACCGACTAACTTGTTCCTGTCAGCGACGGATAATACAAGCAACAACATTTAAACTAAACACGTCACATAAACAGTGGTTGTCATGACTTCAGACTAAATTATTGTATTTTAATGATGGATAGTGGCTAGTTGTGGAGTGTAGGATGCTTATTTCGTCCTATTTGAGACTTGTCAACTGGATGTATCTGCCTCCCAGTGAGAGCTGTTCTTCCCACTAATACTCGAACCCAGTATATACCGCTTCAAACGCCAAAGCATTATCCTCTATGCCACTGGGACATGAAAGCCACCTCTTGGACAATGGGTATCACTCGTTGTTTTGATTCTTGCAATTGGCCGTTGCCTAGCGGATAACTCTCTAGCGTTTGAAGCTATCGATCCCGGGTTAGAGACTTAATGGGTACAACATTGCTCACTGGAATGCGGGTATATCCAGCTGACTAGTTTCAAATAGGACGAACCGCACGTCCTGAACTACACTACTAACGGCTCCCTATCATTAATATACAATAATCTAGTTCGAAGTTTATGGAGAATTTATTTATTTCAAGGGGAGTATTCATCTTTCTCCTTTATTTTTATTTTATACAGTTTAAAAGATTTCCTACCTAAAGAATATGCAAAAATACGTAGTTTAGAGCGGAAAATCTTTCAACAACATGCTGAATTTTGTGGTTTAACTGAAGTAGAAGCGAAAGTGAAGTATTGTCAATTTTGTCGCTCATTGAAAACTTATGGAATCACATTCTTTTTAGTTAAGGTAAGCTGGTACTCTTTATTTTTCTTTTACTTATTCATTCACTAACATACTTATTTTATAGATGTTATAAGTATAATTATCATTATTGCTATTATTATCACTATTGTCGTTATTATTATGTCAGCCGAGTTTAACCTCTGTTTCACAATACTGTCAGTATATGAAGCATGTCACTATGCACTGCAATGACATCAATGACATACGTAATATCATTTATTAGTTGTTAGTTATACATTCTGCTGATTATCTTTCAGATTTATAAAACTTATACAAAAGTACATGATATAGTTGACGTGCCGTGTAATTCACCTATTCGCTAACTCGTATGTGTCATCGTCTCTGCTGAAGTTTGAGTTTCCAAAAACCACCAGGTTTCTGGCCCGGTGTTCTACCAACAGAACCACAATACCTAGATTCTGGTTCCAGTCCCGCTATGGCCTAAGTTTTCATTTCACCTTCATCAGCCAGTATGAGTTATACAAGTCTGTCAAACTATGGCAGGTAGTCAAACTGATATATATATATATATATATATATATATATATATATATATATATATATATATATATATGTTTATGCACTTTAGTTGCTGTTGTATAACTGCAGTAAGTTGGTAATCAAGCCACGTAGGTTTTAGCTACTTTGAAACGTTAGTTGACAGATCTACTTATATACCAGGTTACATTAATGACTAGGCTTTTTATTGCGTCGCCTGTTGAAATCAAGCACAAAAAACTTACAGTATAACTTCCTGTCAGCTATCAGAAAGGCCATTAACTTGGTGCTTGAACTTATGTGGTCAAGATACTGATTAATTTGTACTTATTAACTCTATTAACCCTTGAGCGGCTATGTGGTTCTGTTATCTCAAAGAGTACAAGTTAACGAAGAAATGATAATAAACTTTAATGCATCAGCGTAACCTACATACTTTTGCCCCCATGTTAACTAAAGTCAGTGCAGCTGGAGCCTCTGGTACCTAACTACCATAAATCTATACATCGTCCTGATCGTAACACATTGAGAAATTGTTATCACTACTTCTGCTTCATGCACACTTTTTATATGTGCATAAAACTCCAATTTGACATCCCCAGTTTTTAAGAAAGGACTAAAGTCCTGTGGACGAAATGAGAAGGCTTCAAGTGTTCGACAGCCATGCCATTCGTAACGTAGATCATGTATCAGAGTGCGGCCATTTCAGTAATGCAGAATTCTGGTGCATAACTTTGGGTCAAAGACGTTAGCGGGCTTATGAGATTGTCAGCCTTCATTGACTCAGATGTATAAGGCAGATGTTACGCATGTCTAGTCACCCTCCGTGTCGTCTTGCTAGTTAGTTGAAGTAGGTTTTAGGTTGGAGAAAAGTTGGATTCCACCGGACTAAACTGCATGACATTAGCGCGTGAACAGTTTAACTATTAGTCTGGTCCATGAAGGGGAATGTAGACTTCATGGTTGGAGTCTACGTGACAGCTGAAATTGTTTGTTGGAGACTCTACGTGAAACCCTTCAGAAGTTATCTAGTTGGCTCATATGTGTGCACATGTTATGCCCATGTTAATTATCGTATCGAATTTGTTGTTATTTTGCTTCCCTGTCTCTCTTCTGCCCACTTTATTCCCTACATCTTTATCTGACCCGTGAGTCTTTTTTACCTTGATATGTGGTGTGGCTACTTGAACCGTTTCGCAGAAAAACCATGTCACGTTTTGCAGCTGACCGGGTAATAAAGCTGCAATCCAACTTACCTCCATTATCTAAAACTCTATGGCTAATCTCAGCACTGCCCATTTTCACATATCTCTATCATTAATGTGGATGTTTTTTCAGTTCCAAAAATAGTGGTTTACTGGATAAAGAAGTGGATATTCGTTCAACTATAATAATGGCCCACTATAATCCTTCAAACAGCTACCAAATTTCATATGCTAGGTCGTCTGCTGTATGATCTTTCTATGTGATATTCTCTAACTTTGAACACTGCTGCATAACACCATTAAGGGAATGGACGTTTTTCTTCTGGATGAAAGAAAATCGAAATTGGATAAGCAACACTGTGCACATTTGTGCAGCAGGCAGTTTGCCCCGCCCACAGTGTGAGAAGACTGATGATATTACTTTTCCACCAGAACCTCGGTAATTAGAGGTGGGTTTGAGTTCGCGATTCATCCGTTTGAAGTTGAGTACCTATAACCCATAATTACCGATAAGCCGTAGTTCTATTCAGATAAAAGAATTCACTCATTTTAGAAGATAGTAGTTATACATGTCTTTCAGAACCTAAAAAATAAAAGTTCTGTTAAGTCCTTTTTTCAACCCGAAACCTATCTCATCTCTTGAGATTTTCCTATACAGATTAATGACCATCAATATGTGATCGGATCAAACTTGTTAAATAGTATTATTTTCATACTACTTCATCAGTTTGGTTTTTATAATTTGTAATTATCTACTAATGAAACCGGTTGGAGACTGCATATACCTCCATGCATCCTGATTGGAGCGTCTTCCATCTTATCTATGATCTCTAATACATCATCTTAAAGATTACTTGAAATGATGGTCCGTCAAGATCTTTTCTAATTTCAGTTTAGACTAACGGTAGACATCTGTTCAAGTGGTGGTTGTATAGAAGGCTATCGAGGTGATCATCATTATGATCAGTTGTCATGAGATTATTAGTGCCTTTCCGTCTTATAATATGCCTAAATTCTCAGCGTATTGACTATACAGTTGACGTTCGTTTGTTTTTGTATCAATAATTTTTCTAGTGTATTTCACCATAATGAATACTGTGTATAAGCTTTAAAAATAACTACGATATTATAACCATTTAATACGTCTTAACAATGAATAACCTATAGGGCAATTCAATATGAATAAATACTCAGACATGCAAACACTATTTCATATCTTATTTTTAGTGGACAAACACTTAAGGGTGAATCATCTGCTTATTGGTAATCGAAGTTTTGTTTCGGTGTTATCATGAGGCACACGTTAGACATATATAATGTATTTTCTCTCTAAGCCATAGTCTTTTTTCCTTCCACCTAAATAAATAACTTAAGTTCCTCATTCCAAGATTAAAGATATTTGTAATTAACGAGAAATTCGCCATAAATTAAGTGAATAGTCATGTATCTAAAGCGAAAATACTACATGACATATTAGGTGTGACTTCTTTGTAGTTTGTTTGAAATTTTCGGCTTAAATTCAATGGTTATTTCTTTGCTATTAGCTGAATTTTGTTAAACAGTCACTGATAAGTATAAAACTGAAGATTTTTTCTTGAGATTCATTAACTCAGTATTTACATTATAGACTTGAACGCACCAGTTGAATCTGATTACCACCTAAAAAATTTACAATACTCTAGTTTGTTTGTACAACATCATTTGGAGCTATGGTTCATTTATCTAGAAACTGGATTTCCAACCAGTGGGTTAAGGATTAGAACCCTGCTCCACCTAACAAGTTCTAGGCAGTAACATATAGTATCATTAGCCACTATACAATAAGTGTGTACCTTATTGTTAGCAGCACAAATGTGCATGTGGTTGCTGAGTTCATTTCGATTAATTATTAGGCTTGAATGTTTAAAGCTCCTCTTTATTCTACTTACAATCACTCCTATGCATTTTCTTAACACATTTTTGGTCTGAACAACACGCCTGTTTGCATCAAACTGACGTTGGATAGCGTAATATATGCACTGTAATCATCTTATTCGATTCACTGCCGCAGTACTACTTCGTAAAAGCCTTTTTAACTTAATGTTACATGAACTAATCAATGGTTTCACCAAATATGAGTATAATTATATCGTTCACTTGTAGCCATCATGTTTTATAAACGTGTGGTTCATTTGTCTCACTGCCATAATATTTATTGGGTTCTCAATGAGTATACAAATATCTCAATTGCTATATCGGTTTTCTGATTTCTGGAAACCTAACCCTTATACCTTGGCTTATATATAACCTTATATACAACAGTATAGTTCGGTCAAACTATTACTGCACTCACTCCTGTTACTTAGAGTAGAATTAAGAAAATTAATCAGCTGACAAGGCTGATAAGTATACCTTAACTTCCTGATTTAGGGGAAAATGATAAAATCACGAGTAATAAACCGTCCCGAAAAAATACGTGATGATAAAACGATGATGTTTTCCATGTCATACTGATACCAGTTTGAGTCCACCTAATTTATTGTTTCAATGAGGCTGTATAAAAAGGTCACTTAGCGATCATGTTCAGATTCATACACTGCACAATAAGCTACACCTATTTCACGAGGACTGTTGGTGCTACCTAGCCACTTTGTTAAATCTGGGTAGGTGGAATTGTTAGGTGTGATCCGCTGGTTGGAATTCGAGTACTTAGATCACTGAACCATAGCTACAACGGGGTTAGCAACGTATATTATTTAGCTTGTTGCGTGGAAATGATCTATTTCAGAGGGAAAACCAATTTTCAGAGTGATGCGAATGATTTCACCTATGTTAGGATTCTTTTTCATGAAAGTGTTCGTCCCATTGATTATATCCCTCCATCCTACCTCCCTTTTACACCATATCAGTAGCTTTTGATTGAAATGATCTGTTAACCGTTGGAATTTCACTTTTGTCCACTCATTATAAGCGTAAAATAAATCATCTGTTTCAAAGCGGATACCTGAGTTTTGGTTCAGCGAACTAAACAGATTGAAAAGATAAACTACTTAGGGAAATCCGACCTATCTTTACGTCTTCATTTGAGCTAACAAGAGAATCACCATCACTAACTTTCTTTTCATAACTGATAGTCATTCTAGATTATTGTTATCGCGATATTATTAATTTTGAACTGGGACGAACACGCATTCAAATGAATCAATCCTTAGTTTTCTTTAAATCTCAACTTCCAGTGAACTTAGAATCGATTTCATTTTACTCTAAGTATGGTTGGAAAATATTGGACCAAATAACCTACTGAGAGTCTTCAAATATCAAAAATACCCAGAAACAGTGATCGAATATCCATAACAATCCTTCTCATCGCTTTCCATTCTCATGGCTCATATATTTTTGTGTCTTAGCTCAACGTCTTGGTTTAATGAACAACTTATTCTTGGAGGGTTTCTCTGTATTTTATAACGTCCTCTCGACAGTGCATCCCACCATTGATTTTCATACCTCCTAAAATAAACCGAATTAACGGCAAATAAATAAGTTTCTTTGTTCATCACATTTATAAACATCCTTAATCACTCACATTCATGACCTGTAAACATTGATATTGACGAGAAATTGTACGTCAGTTTTTTAGCCCTCACTGTATCCGGCACCGAAGAACGATTTTACGGCTTACAAAGTCTCAGCTCGGATATAGAAAACCCGTTGACCGCTTGCTAATTTAGTCATCTGTAGAGCTGACTGGCGAAATATTCGACTTTCTATCAAAGAACGGGTATGCTGCACTGCAGTTCGTTCTGTCCTCTTAAACGGCAATGAGACATGACTAATAAAGATAGAAGACATGAAGCAATCACAGGGTTTTAATCAAAGCTGTCCTCGTAGCATTACTCGCCTTTGGTGGAATCACCGTGTGAGCAATGTTGAGGTCAGGCAAAGGTTACAATGCAAAACAGATAATTCAGTCGATTGATGAGGTTGTGAACCTTCCTCATCTGAAGTGGCTTGAACATGTGTTGTTCATGCCGATCCACCATCTACCTGGATATGCTATGCATGCATGCATGCATGCTGTTAGGGGAAGTTGGAATAGGTTGTGAGAGTGTTTAGGATGGGGAGAACAAGACATGGTATTAGTGGATGAAGTCGTTGAGTGCTGGTGTTAGTTGTGTTGGTAGATGTGGACTGCCTGGTTGATGAGTGACTCTTGTTGATGTGGTTGAGAATTGGTGACATTGACGAAGGTGTATTCACTGTTTGGCGTCTTCTAAAGTTTGAATATTTGCACTAGCGTTTGTCTTCGAACTGTTTATTCTCCTACACAAATTCTTCCACTTTGTTATCGGTTCTCTTCTGTCTAATTGTTCTTTGTATTCTACTATGAAATGTGATCAGTGGAGGTGATGCACGTGTGTGGGATTTGTTTCTGATTCTGTCTGTCTGGCTATCTTTACAGTTGTACATCTTACCAGTTCTTCTAATATTTTTGTTTTTACAAATTCATTTGTAAATATTCAGTCCTAGGAAATAATTTAATGCCTATTGGGAATTTTCTTAGCAGGAAACATGATGGTATCCGATTTAAATTTCCGTGCAGAAATGATTTTCGTGTCTTTCCGTGGTTCACTTATCTAGAGTTAATCGAGCAATTGATTATGAAATCGATTACCCATATTTTTAGATTTTTTGTTTGTTTCGTTTCTAATCCATGCATAATAATTCTCTATGCTTTTTCAGTTTGTCTGCTATTATTTTCTTAGTTTATTTTTCATACTTTATTATAGGAAAGAATTAAAGGTAAAAATAAACTTATCCCTCGTTTACTGGGCATAACAAAGGACAGCGTTGTTCGATTAGATGAGAAGACGAAGGAAGTCTTGAAAATTTGGCCACTTACATCAATTTGTAAATGGGCAGCATCACCACATGCATTCACTATGGTAATGCTAATAGTAATGATATTAGTGGACATACACTATAATGCTTTTTTTGTCACTGCGTTGTTTTCACTCGGGTAATTTTTCTCTTCAAAGGTTGAAATGACTTTTGCGATAGTTATATTGCAGTTACTCTTCAACAGTATGGTTATATCATAACGAAATTTTCAGGTTCTTAAGATCTTGCTGCGTACAAGTGCCTGAGAATACCGTCAGGTGCGGCTAGAATCATCATTGTGTACGTAAATAATTACTTTTTTAATCCAGTGCTGCATAAATGTAAGCACTTTTTCCTCTACTCTCATGTTTTTGTCTTAAATTTACTGAAATATGCCTAATAATAAAAACTAACTAACCTGTATTATCTGAATAACTTTCATTCATGAATTAAGAATAATATTAATGAAGCCTTTTTGCATATAAATCCATTGATACATTTGGATAAAACAAGAAGAACGAAATTCGAAGAAGAAATTGATATCATTTTATCTCACAACTACTCTTCAGCTGCATACAGTCGAAAAGTGCAGTGGTTATTAGGATATGAGATAATTTCAAAATAAAGAAATCAAGAATCTTAATTTGTACAACGAAATCGTAGATAGTCTACATAACGTGTAAGAGAATTACTAATTGTGTAGTTATAAGAAAGGATAAACAACAATGATGATGATGATGATGATAGTGAGAATAAATGAATGACGAGTTATGTCATTGAAGTGAGAATGAAACAGGATCGAATCCTAGTCACCAATGAATGTATTGAGAGATTAAGCGCATTCTCCTTGGGTATGCGAATGTCAGTTTGAAAATGTGTTATTGTAATCACTTACACTGAAGTGAGTAATCGAGACATTGTCTGTACGTGAATTATTCTAAAGTCACCTGAAGTTTGAAGGTGATGTTGTGTTTGTATGAGGTGTGTGTTAATTGTACTGGTTAGAATTGTGTTTGCTGTGAAACACGGATTGTTGGCGATATGGCCAGCGAACTGATTGTATGTCCTCATCTCAGTGCTTGCAATGTACTTGTAACCACAACGGTAAGTAAGTTCATGTGGATTCATACATACATTTGGTGATGAGATGAACAGGTTGATTATTAAAGTGTGACTGGTATAGTGATGATGTGGTGTTGTTTAGTGATAGAAGTTTAGGTGTAGAAAAGCTTGTTTGATTGTTATGTCTATTGGGTGAGATACTGCATCTCCGTTGAATACGAGGTGTATAGAAGACATTGTCTTGTGCATGTTTGGTTGTTTATTTGTATGAATCTTTTGTTTTCTATGCTTCATAATAAATCTCTTATGATGTGCATTTTTTCGTTGAGACATTTTTAAATGAATTTTAGTTTTTTGTCTAACTTGTTTTGAGAACATAATTTCCTGGGTCTGTTTTAGAATGTCTGATTTGACGAGCTCACACTTATATGTGGCAGGATGGAAAGTGTTTAAGTAAGGATATTGTCTGGTCGATGTATGTTTTCTGTGGATTGTCTTTTCAATTTAACCATGAGTTCTTATTGTCACATTGAGGTCAAGGAAACTGAAGTTGTTTTCATGTTGATATTGTGTTGTGAATTTAGTGTTAGGAATAAACTTGATTGAACTTGTCTAACAACTCACTTGCATCTTTCTTATCATTGAGATTATTTATTCTTATATTTTGAAATACTTTATGTCCTACTAGCCACTACACTTGTAGACCGTTTGTAGCTGAAGAGAAGTCGTTCGATAGTATGTTATTATTTTACTCTGCAAAATTTTGTTCTTCTTGCTTTATCCTTTCATGCATTATTTTTATCCATTTGAAAGGATTTCGGTGAATACTCCCCAGATGAATATTATACAGCACAGACATCAGAAGGTGAACAAGTCTCTCAACTTATTGCTGGTTATATTGATATTATCTTGAAAAAACAGAAAGCTACTGATCATCCTGGTTTACAAGGTGATGAAGAGTCGGCCATGTATGAAGAGAATGTTCAAGCAGAAAGGTAACTATTCACTTAAGAAATGAATTCTACCAGTTAATTTAATTTAGTCCCCTTTGTGATGAATTTCGATGGAATGCACACAATTTTAGAGCTGTTTTTAAATGTTATTATTCTATTCAGAGAGAAGAAATAGTATGATGAAGATGGGGTCTTCTATTTCTTCAGGATTTTGAGATGTTTTTACTGAGGCCAGAATAATTGGTTGTTATGTTAAGTAAATGTTTCATTGTTAAATTTGAGAGCATACTCATAATTTGTCACTGAATTCTTTCGTTTGTCTGTTTGATCCCGTAAATTACTCTGTGTTAACTGGCTGACAATGAATATTTTCTTTTGTTGTGAAAACATTTCAGGTAAATTCGCTACTTCTAACTCTCTGGACTTGAGTTTATTTTTAAATCTACCTCCATTATTATCCCAATAGCATAGCTCAAATACTGCGTCTATACTAGTTACAATGTTATTTCTAGTAATATAATAATAGTATGTTGCCGACAGTTTTTTCTTTCAGACTCTCCATTTTTCGACTGACTTCCATCAAAGATTGTTATCCTATCTCACTGTACTGTTATTTTATGCTTGCACCCAGATATTCTATGAGTTACAAATATATATTTGGTTATCTCTTTAGAAATAGTAGTATGAAGAGAAAGTGAAGTTATCTTAGGATGGTTGATGATAGGTCTAATGACCATTGAAACTGCAAAGGTTTTCCAACATAGTACAACTACTTGTATTCAAATAAGTAATATCACACATATTTTTAATTAATTTTACGAAATGAGATTATTTGACACATGGTATTTCCCTAAGTCTAGGTCAATATTTAGTCTTTCATTACAGCATTTTATTTTCCCATCCGCGTCCATATCAGAGCTTATATTCATTTGTCTAAGCTTTGACTATTAACCATCAGTTCACATACTCTGATCCAATTTACCTTCATCGTTATGTAATCCCTCATAATTAGGTGGAGAGATTGATTCCTGAATGGTTTGGTCATCGAATCTACACCCAACATATGTAACGAGAATGACGCAATGCGTATACCAGAGATAGTAAGAATTTTACTACTACTAAAAACAAAGAATATGAGGTGGACGATAAGACCATAAAAATCAGATGTCGAAAGTGGTATGATTGCATTGATACGATTGTTAGCATTAATTTATGCTGGAAACGTCATCTCAAGTAAATAATTCTGTATCACTGTGTGCTACATATCATATAAACAAATCTAATATGGAGTAACCTGTAGTTATCTACATCAACAGGAAACAAGACTGTCACTCTCCATTCTATGTAAATATTAGCTATTATCGAAATGACAACGAAATGGACACTTAACACCTTGTTATTCAATGGCAATAAAGGAAATCAGTGCTGGTTCTATGGTGTCTAAAGATTGTGTATCAAATGTGTAGCCATTTGACTAATCATGAAGTACTGATTCATCAGTCCTCAGATTTTACTTCGCCTGATTTTGGTTTTTTTCAAGTAGAATAGTATTGTTGGATGCAGTAGTAGCAGTAAATTCACCTGAAGGTCTACAGCCGAATCTACAAGTATGCATATCATGTATTGTGTTTTAATTTTCTTTCGTTTTATTTGCAAACAAGTATGCATTATGAACTGTAATTAATTCTTCTCTTATATGTATTACAATACAGTCGATGAATGTAATATTGTATAAATTGGTTGTATCAAACATGTCGTCTTACATCATTTTATAATATATACTATATTCATTTTTTGATGGTTTGATTGATGTTACCGGTCTTAATCTCGTTTCGCATTTCTTATTGGCTCCTAAGATCGACAGACTGAGAGGAATGCTCCTGACTATTGTTATTTGCCGAGTTACTGTTTTCCAGTTGATCCTATTATCACTAACGTCGCATCAGCTGACTCAAAGAGATGACAAGATTAGACTAATAGCTCCCACCGTGCATAATTATATTATACTTAGCTAATCATATGAGAATTGTGCATGATTTCGAACGTGTAGATGACCTAGTCAGAATGTTTAGGATTACGAATATGAGTGACTGTACATCTCCACTAGCAACAACTGAAATAGCCAATTAGCTTTCTTTATTTTGACTGGGAAATCAGCAGACTGACATAAAATAAAGAAGTTTAATTGGTGACTTCTAGAGTCACTTTGAGATCAAAGTTAGATACGTGAAGGATATTCCCAATTGATTGGTTGTTGCTGTCATTATTTTTGGCTACGAATATAACATTATGAGTGCAATATGTGTTTCGTCGAGTTTTTCTAGCCAATCATTCATGCAATCAATATCATCATGAAATCTGATATTGGTACATGACAGTTCAGGTTGCCACACCTCACATCACCGTATCAAATCTATCATTATCTTAGTTATCCATTTCTTGGCTTCATCAGGTCAATAGGATAGTCTTAACTCGTAACAGGTATGTAGGCTTTTCGGTGTTCTGATGTCTTGCAAGGTAAAGCTATAAGTATTATGGATTTTATCGAGACTTAAGTGTAGAATCAGTATAACCGAATAAACTTCAAATGCGAGTGAAGGTTCATCTTGTATTTCATGTCTAGCAAATTCACAGTGGACACTACTGATTAATCGCAATACTGAAGTATTCACATGAAGTAACTTTTATTGTCTGGTTATACAATAGTTTGAAATGAATTATTACCTTACTTAAAGTCTATCATTACATTTATATAGTTAATTCTTTGCATTTTTCTCTTTTGCTTTCTTTATTCATCGCTTGTTCTCAGAGCTACAATTGTTCATCATCAACGTGCTCCTGTTAAAGGCCGAGGTAGAGATTCACTAGTGAATGGTGTAGTTGAAAAATCCTTTGAACAACAGCAGCAACAAAGAAGTGAATTATTATCCAATCATCAAATACACATTAATGATACCTGGTCTACTCACCAGCAAAATAATATTGGTTTAGATGGAAATTCTACACTAGTGGATGGTCAAAGTGTACTGACAACAACAACACGTCAAATGTCACCAGATAATTTTATGACTGGTGGAGTAAGACAATCTTTCTTTCAGACATATATGTATATAATGTATTATAAAATGGCTGCAGAAAACCACGCTCCATACTCTTGTTTCTTCAACTGTGAAAATCCTGATTTATCGACTTCTTCCTGCGAATCTCATACACTTTTAAATAACTGATGAGTAGAGTCAGTGGTGGAGTTATGTCATCGTTGTTTTCTTCACATGTAAACTGAAAGTTTCTCCTCCTTCTTATGGTTCTATAAGATATGTAATAGAGAGTAGAACGATTCGGTCTTAATGTTGGGATTATTAAATTAGTCTAAAAGGGAGAAGTAAATAATTCTTCCACTTTTAATGAGTATATGCATGAAGCTTAGTGTTTTCGTTTACTGAATGGAATGTTTATCTTTCTTCCTAAATTCGAATAAATTTTCACTAGTGGGTGTCATTCACAGATGATAGACTGACTAATCTCTTTACTACACATTGTGGATGCGAACAAAATGAAGATTTAGCCGACGACTTAAATAAACTTTATTTTTTCTGTCAATTAAATACAAAAACGGCAGTTAGCCTTAGGCAAGAAAAGATTGTTATATTAGCATTTAGTCATCTGAAAACAATAATTGTGTCTTTGTTTACGGAAATCAACCGATATGAAAAATTGTCATGCTTTACTCTAAAACAGTGCATCCACTTTATGTGACATTTTTAATGACCTATACAGAGGGATAAGAAAGTAGGGTAAATGAAAGGTTCTATAAAGAAGATTATTGAAATTAGAACTACATAATAAGACAGTCCAATTTAGAGGACAATATAAATGTTCCTGACTATCCCAAGATGAGTAAGTACGCAGTTTTCCTAATACAAAGAGTGTAATCACAATCGACTATATAGATCCTTTTAATTTTGTGTATATATTTGACAATATCTATTTAAACTAACTGTACAATTCTACATAGATCCGTTTTATATTTTCATTTTTCTTTCTTTCACCATTATACTGCATTACAGACGCATATTTTCCACTATCAAGAAATGTCACCAGCTCAGCGATCTCTTTTAGTTACAATTAATGAAGATTTGGAGACTTTACAGGCAGCTAAAGAACAACTAGACATTGGTCCACCAACTGAACGTCCTCTGTTAGGTGTTGGTAAAGATGAAGTACGTTTCCCTTGCAGACTCTTTATATTATATCATTATGATTGTAATAACTGTGTATGTTTCTGTCTTATCATATAACTACGTGAGTTTTTTGACCGGTTGTCACTATCTTTTTCGATATACGTGGGGATAAAAATATACGTGAATATATGCGTGTTTGCACACATTTTTAAAGATCAAATCCTACTAGACAGAGGGATAGAGGGGACTGGAACCATTATTTCATTGATGTTCACGCTATCTTGGTCACTAAACAGCATTGTTAACACTTGTCCATATTGACTGGTGCAAATATATATATATATATATATATATATATATATATATATATATATATAATTGGCCAAATTTTCACTCGCATATGCAATATTATTAACTTTTCCTGTCAGTATTAGCCCTGTATCGAATATGTGAGAGAGTGTCGAAGGGAAATAAATTTCACATTGCTCATTGTGTTTTTTAGAACCAGTAGGGCATGATATGGTTAAATGTCGTACATGGAAGCTTGGTGGTGACTAGCAGTGAAATTCATGACGTGGTTTCCTATTTGGGACTCGTCAGCGCTAAAGTGTTACCCGCTCGGTCACTGAGTTCTTTTTTTCTGAAAATTTCTAGTTGGATCCACTTGTAACTAATCTGTGTTATTTCACATACTCGAACTAATTATCACTAACTTCGACTGCAATGCTACTGACAACTAGCTTCAATGAGACAACGGAAAATAATAAGTACCAATACGTAGCAATTCTCAAGCTCTGTGTTGCACTAGGAACCCAAAGGAAAAATTATAATAATGGTAATAAATACGTAGCAACTGATCTCCTTTTCGCAAGAGGTAGCTCTCGTGACTGACGAAATCTCTGCTCGGGTACAGAAAACCCGCTTAGCACTTAACAATTTGAGTCAACTGTAAAGCTGACTGGCGAAATATTCAACTTTCTATCAAAGAACGAGTATGCTGCGCTGCAGTTCGTTCTGTCCTTTAATACGACTGTGAGATATGGCCGTTGGAAGTAGAAAACATGAGTCAGGTACATTGTTTTTATCCCGGATGTCTTCATGGTATTGCTAGCTTTTGGTGGAATCACCGTATGAGCAATGTTGAAGTCAGGCGAAGGGTGCTAGGCAAGACAGGTAATTCAGTCAATTGATGACACTATGAACCTTAGTCGACTGAAATGGCTTGAAAATGTAATGTGCACGCCAAGCCACCCCCTACCTCGACATGCCATGCCAGGAGAAGTTGGGTTAGGTTGAAAGAGCGTTGAGGTTGGCCAGCCGAAGACGTGGCATCAGTCCATGAAGCCTGTTACTGTTGGTCTGAGCCGTGTATACGGAGGTATAGATTGCCTGGTTGAAGTCTTCGAGAAGATAGGAATCAGTGGTTGAGGACTGACTCCTAGTGACATGCCTCGAAATTGGTCTCAGTGGTGCAGAGTTATTTACTCTTCGGCATCTTCTAAAGCTTGAACATTTGCACCACCCTTTATCTTCGTACTGCTTATTCTCTCACACAACATTGTCTGCTATGATGTAAGTCCTTTTCTATCCATGTGTTTTTTGTATACTACTGTGAATTGTATTAACTTGATCAGATGCACTTGTCTGTGAGGTTATACGCTGAGTTTGTCAGTTTGGTGACTCAGTACCTAGTGGATAAAGCTCTGACTTAATCGATAGGTACTGGGTTCAAATCTCAATGAGAACAGCATCATTCACTTCGATTCAGGTATATTCAGCTGTTAAGCCCTAAATAGGATGAAATGCGTATTACCGATCTCATTGCTACCCATCAGCAAGCAAATTATGGCATAATGAATATTCAGCTAATTTTAAGGCATGTACATGGTAGCCAATATGGTCGATTAGTTCGACTTAGTATAACAACAGGAAATTGTATCTGTAAAATAGCCTTAGCATCTGTTTACAGTGATGGATATTGCATATTTCTTTCATTATGTCGGTTAGGAATCTTAAGAGTCTGTTTAATTTCACCGTATGTTTGCTTACAACAATAGGGAACAGTTCAACTGAAAGGATATTTATGATTTATCCTCTCGTTAGGTATATATATATATATATATATATATATATATATATATATATATATATATATATATATATATAGGAGCGGACTCTTGAACAATAACCTTAGACTTCACCCTTGATGATTGATCGGTTCCTTGAAAACAGAAAAGAAACGGCAAAAACGATAAAGATTTATCGTTCAGTCAAATAAGTATAGAAATTAACGATTTATAAACATCTGTTTATAGCATCGGAAAGTTCTACACTTTTCTAGAGAGCCCTTTAATCAATCCTAGTCTCACACATATGATCATGTGGTTTTTCTCTAACGTTCGACATGCTATAACTGACCATGAAGGCTCTTCAGAGGTATCCAGGTTTCTCTGAGAAATCTAGAGGATATTGTCACACTCCGTAACAGATTATAAACGTGTTTGATCTGTTCAACTTGAGATTTCATAGTTAGCCTTGCTCTTACCTTTCTGCAGTCGAAAATATTAAATAAAAGTTCATTTCCTCGCAAGAATAGAATAATAGCCCAAGTCATTTCTAAACTCATATTTGTTCATAAGTGGAAGCATATTTTATGCAGTCGAAATGGGACCCAGTAGTTTAGGTACTTGAATGTTGCAAGTTTTTAGCTTGTCAGTAGTGGTTTAGAGTCAGAGCTCTGAATCAAAATCTTATGACTGGTTACTAACTTAGACGTTCTCACAGTTCAATAGGATTGCATTCTTTTCTTTGTTTTTTAAAATTTTAATCTAGGCATCTAAACGTTGGTTAAGTGAATCTATGGGTGCTAGCCAGGCAAAAGTGACAGATGAAGTTGGCGCCATGAATGCTGCTGTTGCTCAAGCTTTACGTTCAGCCAATCGAGCTGAATCTGTTGATGTTAACGTTGTGCAACATGGTCAGCCATTAGATCAAATACGTGATCCTGGTGATGATTTAATGATGATGCAGCAATCATTCCGTGTTGTTACAATCCACTTTCCCGCATTCGTTGATGATTTAAAGCGTGTTGCTGTGCTTAGACGTGAATCAGGTGCTTTAAAAGCTGATCAAACTGGTCAACCAATTGTTGCTGAACAAACTGAAGAATCTACTCAAAATTTACTCTCAGCTGCTCGTCATGTTGCCGATGCCTTCACAGATCTGTTGCAATCAGCTCGACCATTAGCTATGGGACAGGTGATTATTATCTCGTATTTTTTTTTCATTGTATTTCTACATGCCACTGTAGAAATTGATTGATGAATAATATAGTATTTCATGAGTTATTTTATTCTGAGTTCCAATGAATTTGTAATTACTAAGTTTGGATACAGGTGATAATTTGCGGAGGTCGTTGGTAAAAACTGGAAAGTGGTCAGGGTCACAGTAGGATTTGAAGTACCAACCCACAGACATTATTGAATATTATCACTTCAATCTATCAAGTTAATTCGTTTAATTAACCCGTATTTTATTTTCAATGTAATGTTAAACAAATGTCATTAGACTATTTCCTGATCAGTTAGAAAACCTAAATAGAGCTGTACTGAATTCAATAAACACAACTCTTTTTGACTTCTGTAAATGTTTTCCAATTCATTTCAACAATCATTAAATCTAGATAATTAAGTGGTAGTATCGCTCACTGTAACAATGGGTGACGCAGGTTCAAATCTCATCAGAGACCTCAGTTGCTTCGAGGTTACAGGTACACCTTGCTTACGAGTGGCATCAAGCACGAAACCTTGATCGATCAGGATTTCCTGCCGATTGCCTCCAATTTGTTTTGTAAAATCCTTTGATTTCAGTGTTAACCATATAACCATTCAGGTAAACTGTTTGTACTGAGTTATAATTGGTTACTGACAGGTAATAAGGTACTGTTCTGAGTGCCGTGAATATCTGCTCGGCATTCAAGTGTAATATTGACTACCACTCAACAGCAATCAGTTTATGTTTTTGTCTACAAGGCATCTATGGTACAACTAGTTTGACGTAATGTTAGACTGGAGCTTGGTTGAGGTCTCTGAGATGTTAGGAATCAGTGGTTGAGGACTGACTCCTAGTGACATGCCTGGGAACTGGTTATTTACTCTTCGGCATCTTCTAAAGCTTGAACATTTGCACCACCCTTTATCTTCGTACTGCTTATTCTCTCACACAACATTGTCTGCTATGATGTAAGTCCTTTTCTATCCATGTATTTTTTGTATACTACTGTGAATCGTATTAACTTGATCAGATGCACTTGTCTGTGAGGTTTTACGTTGATTGTGTCAGTCAGTCAGTTGACCATGACCAGTGAATCCTAAGGTTATATCTTATACCCACATTTAGAAAACCAAGACATAAAGTTTTCTGATAACTTCCCAGATATACCTGATACTGAACGTTGTGCATTTTTAGGTCACCTGGCTTACCGATCACGTCATACCAGTTCACTGACAAATCCCAGTTGGCACTGAAAGCTGTATCATACATGATATTGATTAGTGTCGAGTATCAGATTTCTGTATATGTATTTATGCTATGACTAGTTATTATCATGGAACGTGTAGACCTTCAGGAGTCGTTTCAATGTGACTTTTGTTTTTCGAAAAAGAATATTTATGGGCTCAAGCTGTGCTATTTATAAATTATTTCGTCGTTTGCATTTGTTAAGAGGAATAATTGTTTGATAGTTCTGAGTTCAAGGCGATTAGTGTTCTTGATTCATATTTTTCCATTTCACTGGTGGCATCATTCTATTATGTTTTCACGAGAGACTAATATCAATTGATCCATTGAAAACCAGTGAATATCCAAGTCAATTCGTGGTATGGTGTGGTCATCATTGCTTTTTCGGTTGAAATACGTTCTTTGTGTGCGTGTGTCTCAAACACACACTTTCTCACTTCCTTGGTTCCACAGGCTACATCTGCTTAGTATAACTTTCAGATGTCTTCATCTAAATCGTTTATGAGCAGTGAAGTTGAAAGACATTTTAGCTAAGATGTTCTTTTCTATGACTTTATATACTAAAGTTGAACAATCGTATCTATGAGTATTGGGAACAAATAACCGTCTGTTACTTATTAATAGAGTCACATGATTACTGTAATATTCAAGAGTAGAATTGAAAAAGTGTTTCTGCTGTAACTTTGGTCGACTGGTGAACGTAAATCACCTTTTTAACTCTGACTACAATGTCCGCATCTTCATCCCATATGAATATGTCACCCATATTATATTTCTTTTATCTCAACTTTACAACCCATTTCACTTCTTTAAACCGTGGAGTTCATGTGCATCATTAAATCCAAACATCTAGTTTTCACTAGCCTCAGGTAGCCTATCCCTCTTTTCGTTACCTGTGCTTAGCTAAAACGTTAATACTCACACTCACCACTTCCTTCAAGTTGAGTTGCTGTGAATCCTTCTGTGAAGTGAGTGAAGAAATTTCCGGTATAATCTGTGCATTATTAAGTGATTAGTATGGTAAAACTACCTTTGACTCTATCCCTGAAGCCCTTTTATTAAACAAGCTTGCGAGAGCTCACATTGAATCCGAACTGGCTTGATTCTTATTTTACTGCGAGAAGACTGTACTCTGTATACAGGGGGAAGCGCTCCACTCCGCTCCTTAGTGAAACCAGTGTGCTTCCTTTTCTTTTCTCTTTATTTTTGCACCACTTACCAACCTCAGCTAAAGCTAAATTCTTTAAGTAAGCGAATGCCCTAACAGTCAGTATCCATGAAGATCATCTCTTCTGCAGATTGCTCCCAGTTTAATAACTTCTTAACCGAAATTGGTCACTGGTCTTCTTTAAATGGCTTCACAATCTATGCCTTTAAATGTCAGGTGGTTAATTTTAGTGTACTAGGTGCACAAGACCTATGTAAATTACTTCACTTCCATGGCTGTTGCTTCATTGACGCCTATGTTGTAAAGAATGTATCAAGCGTGGTCCATATTGGTTTATGCTTTTCTTCTGATATTTCTTGATCCCCTCATATTTAACTGATTTCCGGAGGAATCCTTCACTTGACCGTTTATGTAAAGAAACTGAGACTTTCTGGAGTAAATTAGCCTCTCGTCTTATGTTTTGTTACTTATTATTCTCCCTTATTCCTTGCTGAACTCTGGAAGAAAGACTACTCAGTATTGTATAAGAGGTCATTAGTAGAGCGAGTGGTACACCACTAACTGTAGTGATAAATGCCTTTGTGGATAGGCATCTGAACTGTTGTAGACTACTGGCTAGAAATGTGTTATCTGTTGACAAGCATCCTCTGCATTTGGAGCTGTCTCCATGTGTGTATCCTCTGAGAAGACAAGAAGCAAATAAATTAAACTGTATGCACGCACAACTATGTACAAAAATTCAACCGTACTACTTTATTTAGCTTGTTTATTATGTGAAGGAAATCATGTAGGAAGTAGTCTTATGAAAGAACTTTGCAATAGCGAAGTGTTATCATATCTCTGAAGTCATTAAACATTTCAGCAATGATGTTATTCTTTGTTATATATTGTTGGACAGCACAATTTTTATGCCTATTTGAAGTGTTGTACAACGGTTAAACTGATGCGATATCACTTGCTGAGAATCCTGTACTCTAAACATAATTATGGTTGAGAATAGGGCCAACATATTAGTAGTAGTAGAAGCAGTACTATTATTATTTTCATTATTATTATCATTTATAGACGAGACATCTTTTACAAAAGAATAACCCATTTTTTTGCTTTTTCATCATATATAGTCGCATGAAGAAATTTATCCAACATCAGAAGATGGCAATTATCAAGTCAATAATCGTGTCACTTCAACCACTCAACAAGGTCCTGTATCTAGTACTTCACGTAAGGCTATTATTGAGGCAGCTAGTCGTGTTGGTGCTGCTAGCAATGATCTTCTACGTCATGTTATGCATTGCGGAGATGACGACGAATCGTTCAACTCAAATTATCTTATCTTAACAGATGAAGAAAGAATTTATCAGGTTCGCCTTTTATATATTGTCTCTGCTTGTATATATGTGTGTTTGTTTTTGTATGCTGCCCCGTTTCTTTACTCTTCTTATAGATTTGTGTATTCAGATTGTTCTCCCTTTTGGCTAGAAGTAGAATTTAGGATGCCTATTTTTGTTTCTGATCAACAAATACGTAGCAATCCGTTTTATATGTAACTCAAAAAGCATATTTAAGGCATATTTGTTGGGGCGACAATCGCTTTGGAATTTATTAGGAAAATGCATTGTTTTATCCATAAAGCATATTATAATGGTAAACATGTTTCTTATGAACGGCAATGAGTCATGCGTATTGTGACGGCTGATGATATTACCTAACTACCGAAACTGGGTGGCTGAAACAGGACATTAACTCGTCACTTATTAACTGAGATTCATCTCCCTAAAACAGTAGTGTTTCTAACAAAATGATAAGAAACAAAGTATTAATTTTAGTTAGTTACTATATAATAACATTAATAACTATTTAATTAATTTGTTACGTGTAGATTTTCGCGCCTATATCTTCTTTTTTGTCTTTGTTGTGTTTATGCTTAACTCAGGATCAATTGTTGGGACTTGCTAAAGCAGTTGCAAATACCACCGCTGGACTAGTTGTAAAGGCCAAAGTGTTAGCCTCACAAATTACCTCAGACCCAGAGGCTCAACAACGTGTCATAGCGTCAGTAACACAAACAGGTTTATGCACTAGCCAATTAGTTGCTTGTACTAAAGTAAGCTCAATGTTTATTAGTAACTATTATCACCTTTTTTTTAAAGTTTTTCTTAATATTTCATAGGGTTGTAAAGATCTGAAGATTCTCGTACCACTAATTAAGAACAATATAAACGAAGCCTTTTTGCATATAAATCCATTGATACATTTGGATAAAACAAGAAGAACGAAATTCGAAGAAGAAATTGATATCATTTTATCTCACAACTACTCTTCAACTGCACACAGTCGAAAAGTGCAGTGGTTATTAGGACATGAGATAATTTCAAAATAAATAAATCAAGAATCTTAATTTGTACAACGAAATCGTAGATAGTCTACATAACGTGTAAGAGAATTACTAATTGTGTAGTTATAAGAAAGGATAAACAACAATGATGATGATGATGATGATAGTGAGAATAAATGAATGACGAGTTATGTCATTGAAGTGAGAATGAAACAGGATCGAATCCTAGTCACCAATGAATGTATTGAGAGATTAAGTGCATTCTCCTTGGGTATGCGAATGTCAGTTTGAAAATGTGTTATTGTAATCACTTACACTGAAGTGAGTAATCGAGACATTGTCTGTACGTGAATTATTCTAAAGTCACCTGAAGTTTGAAGGTGATGTTGTGTTTGTATGAGGTGTGTGTTAATTGTACTGGTTAGAATTGTGTTTGCTGTGAAACACGGATTGTTGGCGATATGGCCAGCGAACTGATTGTATGTCTTCATCTCAGTGCTTGCAATGCACTTGTAACCACAACGGTAAGTAAGTTCATGTGGATTCATACATACAGTTGGTGGTGAGATGAACAGGTTGATTATTAAAGTGTGACTGGTATAGTGATGATGTGGTGTTGTTTAGTGATAGAAGTTTAGGTGTAGAAAAGCTTGTTTGATTGTTATGTCTATTGGGTGAGATACTGCATCTCCGTTGAATACGAGGTGTATAGAAGACATTGTCTTGTGCATGTTTGGTTGTTTATTTGTATGAATCTTTTGTTTTCTATGCTTCATAATAAATCTCTTATGATGTGCATTTTTTCGTTGAGACATTTTTAAATGAATTTTAGTTTTTTGTCTAACTTGTTTTGAGAACATGATTTCCTGGGTCTGTTGTAGGGTGTTTCGGTTTGCGACTTGACACCTTTTGTGCAAAGGTTTAGTTACTTTTTCATATAGATTTCGATGCGACAGTTGCACTTTTTGGCGGTTTTCGGATTAAGAGAATTCGTGAAATAAAATCCTGATATCATTTTATTCTGCAATTTTAGTCCTTTTTGCTATGTACAAATTCATCATGGGATTCGTATATGAGTAATAAATTCTGTTCGAAACGTCATCAAATAAATTATACTGTCACTGTGTGCTACATCGAATAAATAATCTAATCTGCAGTCATCATGAGATCTAAACGCATGGAATTATGACTCAGTCAATTATTATATTACGGTTTTGTTAAGAACTTCATATCTTTCCAAATTTGGTATTGTTTCATTATTGTTTTGTAAAGATTTTAGTGGTTTGGTGTTTTCTAAGCTATGATATTTTGCCGTGAACGTTTCACCACCAGGCTTGGTAACATTTCCAGCACAAACTTCATGAAGGAATGAAAAGTTCAAGACAAAATGTCAGGGTTCAAATAACACCAAAACCACTATCATCTTCATCGTGAGCTATAAATCTTTTTCATCATATGAAGATATATACCCAAAGTAGACAGTGATAACTTTCACGTGAGCACATGATGGATAAGTTTATTCACTAATGCAACATTGAATTTAACTAAACCTATTTTGCATTATTCATTATTTTAAGATTTGTTCGGCTGGCATCTTTACAATTCACTCAGTAACTACTATTCTATTGCATGTTTTCTACTTTATATCAACACTTTATATTGTAATGCTCAACATCTCATGTGCTGGTGAAATCTCAGCTCGAATAAAGAAGGCCCTTTCGCCATTGAAAAAGTTGCATCATCTGTGGCACCGACTGGCAAGATATCCGATCATCAATCAAAGGACGAGTATACTGCGCTGCAGCCCATTTTTGTCCTGCTATATGACTGTGAGACATTGGCGTTGGAAGCAGAAGACATGAAGCGATTATTCAGTATTGATTATGGATATCTTCATAGCGTTACTCGCGTTTGGTGGAATCAGTATGTGAGTAATGTTGAGGTCAGGCGAAGGGTATTGGACAAGACAGGCAATTCAGTCGAATGATGAGATTGTGAACCTTAGTCGACTGAAATGGCTTAGACATGTAACTCACATGCCAAGCCACTTCCTACTCAATGTGTCATGCTAGGGGAAGTTGGGTTAGGTTGGAAGAGGGTTCAGGGTGGCCAGTTGATCAAGTCTTTTACTACAGATTACGTGGCTGGGGTCCCCGAGATGATAGAAATCAGTGGTTGGGGATTTGCTCTCGGTGATATGGCTGAAAACCGGCTGTATTGGTGCAGATGTATTCACTTCTTGACATCTAAAGCGTCATTAGTTACACTAACCGTTATCTTCAAATTGTTTATTCTCTCATACAATTTTGTCAACTTTGATATCATGCTTTTCCTATCCACTTATTCTTTATATACTACTTTGAAGTGTTCAAACCTGAGCGGATGCACCTGTGTGCCAGGTTCCGCATTGGTCTTGTCTCTGTCTAACATTTCACGGGTAGATTAGCTTTCAGTGCTGGTAAATTAGTGGATATGCTTTGTTTGAATAATAAATCCCAGGAGAATATATATGAAGATTTTAGTGTTTTATTTATACTACCTCATTTCTGTTATCTGTGTACCAGGGTCCGGTAAATAACTCACAGTGATTTATTCTTTTTGCCAATCGTATTGCGTGCTGAACCACTACTTACTCCCGATATGCAATGATGGCAAAATCAACATTATGCTGAAAGAAGTCTAGTGGTTACCAGGATAAGACATTTCATTAGTCTGTGAAATTACTGACTGGTTGCTTCAATGTATGGAGATGACTGAATGCCAGCTGGCTAGTTAACTCCCTACATATCCTCATCATCATTGAACGGAGTATAGAATGGCAGTTCAACTCTCTACCTCAACTTCATCGACTTTTAAAAGGCCAAGAAGTAATTTGGCAGTTGCTTCAACACTACGGAGTGCCACAAACCTTTATCAACCTCATTCAACAGCTATATGAAGACGCCACATGCCAAGTGATCCACAATGGAAAGCTCAATGACGCCTTTGAAGTGAAGACAGGAGTAAAACAAGGCTGTCTACTATCACCGATGATATTCCTGATTGTGGTGGACTGGATCATACAGCGAACTGTGAGGAGTGAGAAGATGGGCATAAGCTGGCTGGACTGATGAAAAGACCCTAGAAAATTTTGATTTCGCTGATGATTTATGTCTAATGTCACACAAACTTGAAGATCTACAGGCGAAAACTAACAAGTTGACAGAAGAGTTAGCGAAAACGGGACTTCAACTGAATGTAGAGGAGACAGAGGTGATGAAGATACCCAACGAACAACAGCATCAACAACAAGAGGCACCAATCACCATGAATGTGAGAAACCTAAAGGAAGTAGTCTCTTTCACCTATCTAGGCTGGACAGCATCGTTTCAACTACAGGCAGAGGTGGCATAGACGAGGATGTCAAAACCAGGATCGGAAAAGCAAGACAGGCTTTCACTAGTATGATATCAGTGTGGAGATCTACTGCATTCCAGTGCTTTCAGCATAAAGCGTGAACAAGATCCGAATTTTCAACACCAATATCGAGTCAGTGCTTATATGTTGATGGTTCAGAAACTTGGCATGTCACGAAAAGCATTTCCAACAAACTACAGACATTCATCAACAGCTTCCGCCTATGTTCACTCGATACTGAAAATCAGATGTCCAGAATAATAAGAATAAGCAACAACGAACTCACTCTAGCTGGGAACAAACCAATCAAAACCCATCGTTCAACAAATATGCAGAAGAAGAAAGTGGAGATGGAGTAGACTGGACATAGACTGAGAAGGCCGATTTTGGACGTCACGCGCCAGGTTCTCTAGTGGAACTCAAATGGGAAGCGTCGAGTTGGGTGTCCGAGGTGAGGGTGACATGGAGGAGATCATGTGAGGAAGAAATGAAGGCCTGTAGGCAGTCGTGTAGCCAGGTTGAAAAGACTGCAGCGAAGAAAGTGCAATGGAGGCGTGCTACTGAAGCTCTATGTTCCACTAGGAACCCAAAGGGAAAATAATAATAGTAATATCAATTATAATAAGTGATTGGTGACTGTAGATAACACTACTCGAAATCGATTACTGGGAAAATAAAATTGTGTTCACTTTTATGTATTGTTCAAAATTTTCAACAAATTATGCAGTATATTTGATTGCCCCCCCCCTCTTTCTGTCTAGTCATGTGCTGTAACTATTTCGTCTTAATACTTACCCTGGCTTATTCCGTCTCACTTTGTACTGTTGCAAAGTTTGGTTTCTTGTGCTAATGCAGCTTTCTGCAAGATTTTGTCAGTTTTCTATATCTATTTGTACTCTCTATTTTACGCACTGAATTCATGGAAATAACTTATATTTTTCAGAAGTCTTTTTTTTACGCCTAATTATTCTTTCTTCTTTCTTGTGTAGGTTTTAGCACCAACTATCCACCAACCGACATGTCAACAACAATTAATTGAAGCTGCTCGTGAAGTTACCTGGGCTGTAGACGGTGTAGTTCAAGCATCTCGTGCTGCTGTTCTCGTTCCATCAGATGATCCACAAATGGTACAGCAGTCAATTATTGAGACAGAAACTGCAGCTACAGAAGTCAGAGATGCATTAGATCAACTTAATGCACATTTAATCAAAGGGTCATTTAAGGTTTGTCGTTATTATTGTTTTTGCTGTTGCCTATCAGTTAACCTCATACCTTCCTCGTTCAAGTTAAATCAACGATGACGATGGATGGAGGTCCCATGGTATCCCGAACCGAAAGAAGTAGAAAAATGTGGGCCATTGCATTGCGACCCAGTAGCTCAATGGTAACGTGCACGTCACGAAACCTGAAGGTCCTGGGTTCGATCCCTGGTGGGTCGTGGGTTTGGACTGCCGAGAAGTCCCATATGAGGACGAAACAGCTGTCCATTGCCTCCAGATCTCCAGTGTCTTTTCAACTGATTTCAGTCCATGATGATCAAGAAGTGCTAATAACTGTCCGGGTTTTTTAATGCTTCATAAAACGTGATTCACATGCTGTGTGTTATGGAATTGATGATACTATTCGTTTACCTAGATAGAAATGTTTCGAAAAGGTTTCTGGTCCATCATTCGATGAATAAAAGTCAAATATCTAAACCAATGTTTTATGTACAGTTTTCTATCTATATCAACCAGTCAACAACATTCAAAGGAAATATCCTTATAAACTTCATCAATAATTTCTTTTTTAACCTAATGGTTCATGTGATAATTGCGTTCCTTAGTAGTTAGTTGATATCCATATAATGGTGGTTCTCATGACGTACTGAGTTGGCGAACTATTGAAAACTTGGGATCACTGAACACTTGTTTCATCTGAATATGGGACTTCTCAGCAGAACGCACTCACGACCCTACCAGAGATTTAACCTAGGTTTTCAGTGGTTTTCCGACTGATGTCAGCTTGCGATGAATGACACCTTGAAAATACAGTGTGTGTATTTGTGTATATCTGTACGTGTTTGTCTATTAGGAAGTAAAAGTCAATATTTATATCTTCAGCTTACAGAAACATGTGTACAAATGGGTTTGTTTTTTACTCTATATATAAAACTCATTTTTCGTTAACTTATTTTTCTTTACAAGTGCAATCACAGTCTATTTGCCAGTTACAGATTATAAATTAATCTCACACTATCTGTTCAGCTTCTTTGGAAATGTTGTAAACATTTCGCCTTTCCATCAATGTTTGCCTAGTCTATACAAGTCACTATTCTTGTTCTTTTTTTTGGTAAACATGGAAAATATGTTAATTGAAATAATATTCTTTTTGGAGGTCTGTGAAATTTTCTTTATGGATTTCAGGTTGGTATTCATCACCGATTGACATTAGTTGAAGAACCAATGGAAACCTGAGAGTGTCCTGGTTTCGACCCCTGGCATGTTCATAGGAGCGCACCGCTTAGTAGTCACATACTAGGACAAAACAGCTGTCCAGCGCTCCAAGGTTCTCCAAATGATGTTAGTCTAGGATGAACACTTAAAACGTTGTTGGTTTTAACTAGAAGGAAATTAACCTGCTTATTATTCATCATTTTATTTTGCAAATGCACTCTGGCATAGACTGATAAGAAGAATATGTATGTGATTTTTAAGTTAACTAGTGTGTGTGTGTGTGCTACTTGCTGATACAACCACTACGTTTATCTGTTTCATTCTTTCTTGTGGCTGCATTTTTGCTTCACTCTGGTTGAATACTTGGACACTTCAACTTTATATATGTATAAATGACTTACATAGAAATAGGTATCTCATCACCTAAATGAAGGACTTCTCATTCCCTTCATAATCTGTTATACAGAAGAGTAGATTTCTTTGTTATTATTATTGTTTTTCTTTTTTTGCATAAGTTGAACAAACAATTGTATTACTGATACCTGTTTTATTATCTAAAACTTTATTTCTGATAACCGTCTATGTAACAGTGGTGGATTTTATAATACCCATCGAAATCGAAGCGCAGTCCACTTACCAACCTTGTGCTCATTCGCCCAGTAGGCAATGGGCTTCACTTGTTTTATCAGGTCTATTGATACTACATGGTTTTTTTAACGTCATTGGTTGGTGGGTTGGTGTTCGAATCCGCGACCTATTGGTTGGAACCTTAAACCAATGGGCTACAACTCCACATTAATATTCGTCTTGGTTTAGTATAAAGGAGATGCGTACCTGTGTGTTGTCAAGTGTTGATGAATTTTTCTATTCAAGGTGGTTAACTTATATCGGCTCAATGTTTAACACCGGAGGTGATTGAGTTCTGTCGATCAGTTTTGTCTTAGGATCACCAACCTTAGTTTTTGATAACTTAATGTATTGTATTTGATGATATTCTCTAAGATCCTAGGGTGCATAGTTATACGATGCCTAACTGGAGCTTGAGAACACCAAACTCTAGAAACCCAGGCAGGCTTCAGACATGGACGAGAGTGCATCGATCAGATTTTCACCCTCAAACAGGTTCTGGAACACAGGCATACATACCAGCAACTGACACTTGTCATATTTCTTATCTTGAAGGCAGCATTTGACTTTATCAACCTTGAGGTGTCGTGGTAGTGTCTGACTGTGAATGGAGCACCGATAAAATACATAACGCTAGTCAAAGCTCTCTGCTCGAACTCTCGCAGCCGTGTCAGAGCTTTTGGAAATTTTTCAAGTGAGTTGACAACAACTAGTGGTGCCCGCCAAGGATGTCCACTTTCATCGTTCCTATTTAACTTCGTCATAGACATAATAATGGATATAACCTTAGATACGTCTGACCTCACAGGGTTTTACCTACTCTCTGAAGGACATCTAGTTGACTTAGAATATGCAGACGATATTGTCCTACTAGGCGAAAACGCTGGCGAAATGCAGGGTCTTCTGAACGCCTTAAGCAGAAATCTGAGTATGTTTGGTATGCTTTTCACATCTGTAAAACATAAGATGATGCTCTAGAACTGGTGTGCAACGACTTCCAACTTAATGATAGGGAGTGAAGTATTGGAATGTGTCGACCACTTCACTTACTTGAGGAGTTGCATCAGCCCAAACGGGCAGGTTGATGACGAAATCTAAGCTAGAATACAGAAGGCCGATTTGAGATTTGCCGAATTGCGTCACCTATCCGAATATTTATCTCAAAGGACGAGTATGTTGCGCTGCAATCCGTTATGTTCTGTTGTGCGGGTGTGAGACGTAGCCGTTAAAAGCAGGTGACATGAAACAGTTACAGTTTTTCAACCATAGGTGTCTTCGTAGTATTGCTCGCGTTTGGTGGAATCAGCGTGTGACTAATGTTGAGGTCAGGCGAAAGGTATTAGACAAGACAGGCAAGTTGACTGATGAGGTTGTGAACATTAGTTGACTGAAACGGCTTGGACGTGAAATGCGCCTCCCGAGCTACCGCCTTCATCAACGTACCATGACTTGGAAAGTTGGATTAGGATGAAAAAGGGTTGAGAGTGACCAGACCAAGACCTGGCACCAGTCCATAAAGTACCTAGCTGTTGGCTCGAGTTGTATGGGGAGATGCAGATTGCCTGGTTTGTGTCCCCGAGACGAAAGGAATCAGTGGTTGAGGACGCTTGGTGACATGGCTGAAAACAGGTCATAATCGCGCAGATGTGTTCACTCCTTGGCATCTTGTAAAGCTGAAGTGTTCACACTAACCTTTATCTTCAAATTGTTTATTCTCTGACACTACTTTATCTGCTTTGCTATCATTGTTTTTCTACCCGCCTGCTTTTTATGTACTTCTTTGAAGTGTGGGAAGTTGAACCAATGCGCCTGGATGCGAGGTTCTATATTGACTTTGTCAGTCATTGTCAGGTTGTTAATAACCTAGAAATAGTCACTACGGATAGTAGTGTTTTTGGTATATATGAGCTGTGCTTATTTCAAATCTTGAGGAAATGAATGTTTCGTCGAATTTGTTTTTAAATCTTCCTCATTCAACATGCTAGTGATTCCACCGTTAAGCAGCTGTCTGTTCTTAGCGTCATCTTTACTTATGTTGGGAATGACTGAGTTACTTAAGGTCATCTCATCATTGCCATTACTACTATACGTCGTTAGCGTGCTACTTGACATGGAAGGAAATTGTTTTACAGTATTTGGGGGAAATAAATAATGAGATAAAGTATGACAGCATCTATGAAACTAAAATCCAGAATTTATAATATACCGTATTTAAATAAAAAATGTTATGACAGTGATCTTTCTAAGTCTAGTCTTTTCTATGTGCTGCTTCCTTATCTCTCTCTACCTTAGGGATATCAAGGTGATGCATTGAATAGTTTTCAAACTGCATATGAAGATTTAAAGCAATACTACACTACAGATGGTCAACGTATGGTTGCGTCAGCACGTCGACTTGCACAAGCCACAGCGCTTATTATTGCTGATATTAAAGCTCAGGCTGAAGAATCTGGAGATGATTCAGACAAACAAAATCATTTATTCCATGCTGCTAAACAACTTGCAGATGCTACGACTAATCTTATTAGTGCTGCTAAGGTAAATTATAATCCACATTTTGTTGATTTTGAAATACAAAAGTCTTTCATTCAAGATACTTAGATGCTTCTATGTGTGTAATACATTGTATTACGTTTTTCAAGTCATTTCGTTGTGGTTAAAATTGTTCACTTTCAAATTTCGTGCCAATACACAGAAGTTGGAGTTAATGTTTCGGTAACAACTCCATTTCGTATTTTTTGATTTAACGAAGAATAATATGGTAGGGATGAAGAATAACGGCTAACAGTGGAATCCAGGTCATGTGTTTTGGCCTACTTGGAGCTCGCTAGGTAAATGCACCTACCTCCCAATGAGTGGTTCTTCTGAGACTCGAATTCAAGGTCCATCACTTTGAACGTCAGCTCACGTTATCCATTAGGCTATTGAGTCACAATAGCTGCTCCTTATGCGATCGACATAGTTTTCATGCTGAAGTTTATGTATCCTGTTACTGATTGAATCGGATTAGTCGGGCATTCTTAGAACATGATCTTTATCGAGGATGCCTTCATATTTCCGGTAGTTTCAGTTTGATAGTGATGATTCAATCATTGGTTGGAAATCGGTACTCAGAATAATATCCACCTTATTATTAATTACAATTGAAAAATGCTTTAAAACTGACTGGCTACTATCTAATTAGTTAGTCATGGGTATTCACTTCACCTGGAACAGATAAAAGGCTATTATGAATGTACAAAGTTTCAGTTCTCCACGTAATACAATGCAACTCATATACATGAGCTTAGTCAGGTCTCTTATATACATATTGATAAAATAACATAAAGGGCATTCATCTTAAGTAACTCAGCGTTACCCAAAGTTGCTGAAGAGCAAGTTTTTTCGGTGGTAACAGAAAGATGCTTCATAATAGTTTAGAAAGTTAAATGATTAGTTAGAAGGAAATTGTGGAAATTAACCAAGGAAACTCTTTTAGAAGGCAGAATCTGTAAGCTAAATTTTTACCTTTATTGTTAAAGTTATAACAGGGGAAAAACAAGGAACTGAAAGAAACAATAAAGTAGAATTAATGGTTATGGCTTATAATAATGAGGAGAAAATGAGTGGTGGTAAGAACAGTGTTTATTGACAGTCATGAGAAAAGACATACGCGCGATAGTGAGGAAGCCGATGTTCCTCGAAGATTAGAAGTCGCACTATTCATTATTGTAATCAAATGTGCTACTGTTCAGTTAATCCAGCTACGATTAACCCTCTGCAGTATTGGATTGGATCAAGTACACTGGTCAGTCGCTGGATATTATTCAATGTTACATCATTGACATAAATAGAAGTACCAAAAAACATTAAATTCTTGGTTATACATGATTGTCTGCGAATCTTCTCCATCTATTCTATACCAAATGCTATGAGCCGTGATTTTTAGTCATTTGGTAGCTATCCTGTAATTCTGATTGATCTGACCTATTCAGTATTTAAATCTATCTTGCATACCATTATTTACTTGCCAATTGCTGGTCATTATACCGGTATAACAATAATACTGAGCAAAAGTTATACCTGAGAAAATATGTACTTCATAACAGATTTGTGTACAGCTTTATTTACTTTGTAAGTCATTTGCTACTAAGCGCTACTACTACGTATCCACCACACTTCCAAAAGTGTGGTTTCATCGCACACGAAGTTTGTGCTTGATTTTTCAGCTACTTATGAGTAGTTCATCTAGCCAACATTATATTTTGAATGAAAGATCAATGGCCGTATGAGTCTAGACTAAACCACCATTTATACTGATTATCTGAATTCGTTTTCTTCTTTTATAAAATATTTTAGGCATGTTCATCTAATCCAGACAATATACAATTACAAACAGAATTACGTGATACTGCAGATGAATTGAATACACTTGCTTATTCAGCTGGAGCAGAACAATTTCAAACACGATTAGTGTATAATTTACAGACTGCTGCTCGTGCTACAGTAACAGGTGCTACACAACTGGTGAATATTAGCCAGGCATCTACGAAGTATTCTCGTGGTAACAGCTATCAAGTAAGTTAGTTATTTGAATTCTTTTTGTGTTCATTTCTGACACTTTTTTAATCAGTTGACTGAAATAGTATCTGTTTATAAAATGTTAGAGTGAATTGAGGACTCGTTTTTAAGAAGTTTATTCAAACAGATACAAGACGATGGTATACAATTCCCGCTTCTTAATAGATAATTAGCTTAAGTGCTGGACTGGTTATCCAATAAATAAAATTTGAAGTTATCTTTATACTATTCCCCATTCCTTCAGTATTTTTATTGTATCCACTGGTGTGAATCTCTTTGTTTTCTGCTGCACTCTCTGATACACCTAAGGATTACAATTACTGCCAGTGGCATAATCAAGCAATTCATACTCTCCTATCAGAAGATGGGTAATCACTTGTGTGCACTAATAGCACCTGAAGCTATGCAAATCAACGACGACTTCACTAAGAAAATTTAACTTATTCGATCAATATTTTCAGCGCATACATATATTGATGTTGATATGCCAGTCTCATCATCTCAAGGCTTCATTCCTGTCATACTGGTGATCGCCTACCATACAAGATAGACAGTTTCCCGTCCAATAAGGGTTGTAAAATTTTAAACTTGTCATAGGTATTGTGTTCAGTAGAGCTGTGGGAAATGCGCAAAACAGAACTCTAAAGACAACTCAGATGAATTTTTTAAGGTATATCTTTGTGAGTTAATCTGTAGCTTTAGGTTTAAGCCTTTCAGAAACGACTGAATCAGAAGAAAAGCTCTGGTTGTGGTGGTTTGGCTTTGAATCTCGAGGGTATTGTGATCAATATTCTGTTTTTAATATCATTCAGAAATGCAGAATAAAAAGGTGAAATCCATCAATTGAGGCTATTAGAGGTAGTTATATTGATAAGCAGATTTTTTTTGTCTGAAACACCTTATAAACTATATGTAAACTAACCGGAAAAATGCGCATGATTTTCATTTGTCAGCTTCTTTATCCTAAAGATGAATTCCTCTTTTTTTGTCATTTACTAAGTATCTTTTTGTTTGTTTATTTTTACTACTGTTTAGTTGCATAACGATACAAGGAATGTGACTAATCTTATTCCTAAAACTGTCATTAAAATTCGAGAGTCACGCGCTAATCCAAACGATCCAATGACATTACTTGAATTAATTGGTGCCTGTGAACGTTTCATACAAGTAAGTGAAATGAAAATGTGAAAACTTTTGTACTATTTGTCATTTTTGTGTAAATGATATATGTGTAGTTTGTTGCCTAGGTTTTTGGCTGATATTTTGTAAAAAAGAAAAGTTATTTAAAGAAAATTTCCTACATTAATAATTGATTTTCCGAGGAAGATAACGCATATGGAACAGGTATACACATACTAATAGTTATGCTTACTTCTACTTGAAACAAATATTTCAGTAATTATTATAATTCTTCCTAGAACAATTCCATTTTCAAGACTGTACAATCATATACATTTCAGCTACGTAATATATGATTTGTTTCATTCAGACTGAGGAGTGTTCAAGAGTAGTGTCCTACCCCCCCCCCAAACACATTTTGAAATTGAATTTAACATCTTCAAGTTTTGCTGAGCTATACTGTGTTGAAATCCACTAGTTGGTAGTATTTTTGACTCCGTAATATATCATGACTGAGTCACAGCGTATCAAACAACAAATCTCCAACATATATGTGGATCATTAGCACGTGTTTGAAATATATGTAAACTAAACGCGTAGTTGTGGTTTGGTACTTGTGATTTCCCATTGCTATGAAAGGTTGAATTGCTCGATGGACACCTATGCAGATCCATCGGTACTGCTAAATATTTATTATATTGTATTCATCTTTGGAATCCAAGACACGCGTTTCATCCTATTTGCAACTACGCATGCGGATGCACCTGTACCCTAGAGGTCGAGCATTTCGACCGGTATATCAGCGGGAAAATACAAGTATCAAGCAACAACAACTACTGATACCTATTGCACAAGAAATGGCCGTCGTTCCCCAGTGACCTAACGGATTGATAGCGCTTTTTCGTTTGATCCAGTTGGTCCTAGGTTCGATTCTTAGTGGAAACAGCATCACTCACTGAGGTGGAGGTTAATTCAGATGACGAGTCCCAAATAGGACGAAATGTGCCTTCTGAATTCCACTGCAAGTCACTAAGGTGAATGTGATAGTATTAAATATTCGTGTTCATTCAGTTTACTCTAGGCATTAAGAACAAGTCTGTGTAAAATTATGGTAACTGAAATGTGTCAGGAAACGTTGATCATGACACAAGAACTCGAATCATTCACTTCAATCAGAACTTTCCTGCAGCTTTAATCATCATTCTGTGTCAATCAAAGTTATCTCTCATGTATACAGTCTGGTTGAAAATATATGTTTATATTTATATACTTTTAAAAATTATCAATTTGATTTCTCGATGCATTTTTATAGCCATGCACTGCAATGGTACGATCTAGTAAATCATTAGCACCAACCCTATCTGATCCGGCTATTCAAGCAGCGTTAGAAAATTCAAATATTCAACTAGCCAGCGCTTTAGAGACATTGGTCACGTGTTTGATAAGAGCTGCACCTCTTGCTCGTCATTTACAATTAGATGGCGCATTGGCTAGATTAACGCGTCTATCTGAAGAAGTGACTACAATGGAGACTAGTTTGGTTCAAGGTGTACTGGCTCCGATACCAGAACAAAAGGTAACTGGTTACATTATCACTATTATTATTATTATTATCATTGTTATTATTATTGTTTATTGGAGCTTACACAAATCTATCGTTTGATAATTTCAGGTGATTTAGTAGCGAGATACGATAGAGACCAACGCTTCTTATTTTAATAAAATTTATGAACCAACGTAGGTTTAAAGCTTAGGTACTGTGGCAGAATGTAATTCCATATTAGATTTGTTTATTTGATTTATAACACACTGAGTGATACAGTATTATTTACTCGATGGTGTTTCGAGCATAAATTATCATTGCTCATAATCATATCAATGTAATCACACTACTTTCGATATTTGATTTTTATAATTTTTGTCACCTGATATCCTCTGTTTTTATCAGTAGTAAAATTTTCCATATCTCTGGTATGTGTTGCATCATTTCTATTACATGTGTTGGGTGTTGGTTGATTCGATGAACAAAGATTCAGTAATCAATCTCTTTCTCCCCCTCATTATATTGGACTTAGGTACGGTGGTTGTATCCCACCCACCCTATTGTGTGGTTGTGTGTTAACGCATGCATTGCGATAGTTGAGTTTTTTTCTAGATTATTGATTGATGTTGTTGGGGTCTACCATTCTATATTTAGCTGAATTTTTACCTCACTATTCTAACTACCCCAACCGACTAGTCTGACTTGTGTAATTGACTTCGCAGTAACTACATGGAATTCGATAGATTATTTTACTTAATTGGTTCTATCGGATCCTTAAAAAGGAGAGAATGCGGTTCAAGTACTACCGTCCCCAGGAAACCGACACATTCTTACAGGTATCTAAACTTCAAAGTGATCTCATCCAATGTCAGTTAAGGCACCCTTAGTCAAATGTTTAAATGAGTTAGCTAGAAAACTGACTGGTCTATGCAAAGACCTAAACAAGGAACTGAAGCATATATAACAACCGCCAGTAACTAATAATTATCCTCTACAGTTTGTACGAATACAAGAAACGAAATAATAACAGTAACACAAGTGCGAATAATAACGATAACATGAGTAGAAAGGAGTTCACAGTCTCCATTGTGTTATCCTATGAGGAAGGAACATCAGAAACTTTACTTAGCATCCTCAACAAAGCTGGAATTATAGTGGGATTCAAACCTACAAACTCACTTAGAGATAAGCTTTGTTGGCTTAAGGATCCGATAAAGCAAAATCTGATCTACCAAATTTCATATAATGACTGTGAAGTCAAATACACGGGCCAAACCAGTCTGTTGGAGGCAGTTAGAATACTGAGGTAAAAATTCAGCTAAATATAGAATGGTAGACCCCAACAACACTAATCAATAATCTAGAAAAAAACTCAACTATCGCAATGCATGCGTTAACACACAACCACACAATAGGGTGGGTGGGATACAACCACCGTACCTAAGTCCAATATAATGAGGGGGAGAAAGAGATTGATTACTGAATCTTTGTTCATCGAATCAACCAACACCCAACACATGTAATAGAAATGATGCAACACATACCAGAGATATGGAAAATTTTACTACTGATAAAAACAGAGGATATCAGGTGACAAAAATTATAAAAATCAAATATCGAAAGTAGTGTGATTACATTGATATGATTATGAGCAATGATAATTTATGCTCGAAACACCATCGAGTAAATAATACTGTATCACTGTGTGTTATAAATCAAATAAGTAAATCTAATATAAAATTTATGAATGCCTTAGTATGTTTGAGTTGAATAGTTTTCCTTAAATAAATCATCAGTCGTAGATGTCGTGGGATGTGAAGGTCATCTACACTGAAGTAAAATTTACAACTTGACTTACTGTGGAAACGTGTGCGTTTACTAGCTTACAAACCACTTACTGTGCGAGGTGTTAATGTTTTCAGTTAAATACTCGACGGTTTGTTGCTGCGATGATGGTTAGGAGTTGGGAGTTGAGTTCCTAAAGTAAGTGAGTCACAGTTATACACATACATACAATGGCTTTTAGGATCTCCTGTCAAAAAAATGAATCAGTTGATTTGATGCTTATGAATAATGATCTTATAAGACAAAAATGCTATATAAAACAAACGTTTGTGCAACTCAGTAGTACTTTTCTGTTGATTAGTTCTACTTGTCTAGCTGAAAGGATATTCTTTGTGCCGTTTCTTATTTTTTAGTGTCTAGTCTGAAACCCAACAAGTCGATGGTTGGCTACTTGAATCGTCGAGTAATTAGCGTTTCTGCATGAGACCAGTTCAACATTCGATTTTGATCTCTAAGGGCTCTTTCGATAATGAAAGGGAAGCGTTTCAATTAGAGGATTATCGTTAGCTATTATTCACTTTACTCAACCTACTTCTAACACCTTTTCAACATAATCGATATATATATATATATATATATATATATATATATATATATATATATATCTGTGGACTCTTAAACAGTATCCGAGGCTTCACCGTTGATGATCGCTCGGTTCCTGAAAAACAGAAAGAAGCGGCAAAAACGACAAAATGTTTATTGCCAAGTCGAACATATACAAAAAGTAACCGTTTAGATACATTTTCGATGGCCTTGGTATGTTTTTTACCCTTTTGTAGGAAGTCGTCTAGCCAATCTGAAACTCACGTATGATCACGTAGTTTTTCGCGAATTTTCGTCATGCTATAATTGATTGTGAAGGCTTTTCAGGGAAGTCAAGGCTTTTTTAAGGAATCTAGGGGATATTGTTTATCATTTGTAAATCGGCCATTCTTTCTCTTTATCATCATCATCGTTATCACTACCGAGCCCATATTCTTAAGTGTATAGATTATAGTCCTAGTTGGTTTTTTCTTAAAATAAATGGGATAAAAACACTATCATTTTTTAGAAAGAAAGTTTGATCGACAAAGTAATAATAATATGAATTTAACGTGTCGCTTTCATCTGTTTGTCTGCCTTTCGTTTGTTCTGCATGCGTTTATCCTTAGGTGGAGGACTGTTGTCATCTGCTTAATGCAAGCGTTCATAATGGGACCGAATCAGCTAGACAGTTGGAGTCTGTCATAAATGCGTTGGCCAACATGGATTCGGCTACATTAAGTCAACCTGAGTTGGCCGGTCAATCAGCTGATCTTTTGGCTTCAGCTATCGCTGGACTTGTACAGGCTACCCGTGGTATCATAGCCGATCAAAATGGTCTTGTTGTCGGTGGCACGGCTTCGAGCTCACCACATGTTTCCAGTTCCGCTGCGGAATCAACACGTAGAGCTGTTGTTCAAGATGCTCGACAAGCTGTCCAACTATCATATGAACTAGTTAGAGCTGCAAAAGACACACAAATTGCATGTGATTCAAATCAACCAGCCAATGCAGCAACAGTTCATAGTCATAGTCAGCAACTAACTTCACAACTTATTGAAACATTAACCCGGTGTCTACGTGGTTTACCTGGACATCGTGAAATCAGTGAAGCCACTCATTTAATTGAACAGAAACGTTCTCAGTTAATTCAGTTTTCCCAACCGAATCAAACTAGATTAACAGCACGATTTGTCGAACCAAATGAATATCAAAAAAGGCAAACAGATTTAACTCAAGCGGCAGTAGAATTCAACCAAGTAAGTGATACATATATATATTGACTTTTAAAAGCCATTTGAGTGATCAAAAAGTACTCTTTTCGATAACCTTTTTTTCAGGTTTTACAGTTATATGTACGTGCCATATTGAGGAATTAAGCGTCAGTTCATGACATAGCGCGGCCATCACCCACTGTTGTCGTCGCGTGTTTGTCCTCACGGCCACCAGGTTTGCCAGAAAGTTGACAGTGAACTTTTGAATTCCTACCGAGTGGTTCAATGGCAGCATGCTGGCCACGTAACCTGGAAGTGCTGGGTTTGATCCCTGGTAGGGTGATGGGTGCACACTGTCGAGGAGCCCCATACTAAGACGAAGCAGCTATCTAGTACTCTCAAGTTTGCAGTCTTCCTCCAGCCGATGTCAGTTCATGATAACTACCAAGTTGAAAAATCACTAAATCCCTGCGAAACCCGCAAATTCAATTCACCTTTTAATCTCGGTGTCACCAGTCGACGTGTGGAAAGCAAAGTTTGTAATTTATCAACATTAAAGGTTCTCTAAATTGATCTGCGTAGTTTGCGAATTAATATCTTCCTGAGAACGTCACCTCTGAATTATACTCGAATATATAGTGGTTTCCTGCTAGCCATCGGAATATCCTTTCCCTCCATTTTTATAATCATGTGTTTCTTTATAAATTTATCAGGATTGTCATTTTCGATTAGTGTGTTGCGCAAAGACGCCAGTTCCTCCTCAACCCTATCTTCCGAACATATACTCTTCATTTTGTAGCTTAGAGTTTTTATCAAATTTGACTTCCTCAATCGCATATTATCATTAACAAACAGATAAGGGAAATCTCGATATTGTTGACGCACGATTCTTCAATATATATATATATATATATATATATATATATATATATATATATATATATATATATATATATATATATATATATATATAATGTTACTGTACAACTTGAAGAAGTTATGAAAAGAATATTCTCTGTTCACTAAAATGACTTTAGAATTATAATGGGAATTTTTAATGATGTTCACACTTATTTAAAAAAAATTTTGTGAATACAGAGCCTCCTGTTTTTTCTTGCATTATACAGAAGTTTAGTTCAATGTCTAAACCAACTGCCCTGAATGCGCAATAAACCATGTTGAACATAATTCCACTTTCTAGTCTAATTAGCTTCTGATTATCACATCTTATTCGCCAATATTATTTTTTGGTTTACTTTCCCTTCTATATAAGCATACATAGCTGTAAATTTGTTCGTGGTCATTCTGTATAGATGATAAGCCTTTTTTGATCGTATTTTGAACTGTTAATCTTGAGGTAAAACAGATTACTTCTAAACAAAGGACTTTAATTGGACTCGAGAGTATACGCGATTAATTCTAGCCTTTTTGTGATAAAATGCAAAACATGTTTCTATTTTTTTATTACTTTGCTTACACAGTACTTCATGTTTAAGCAAGAAACTATGAATTTACATTTGTATCTTGTATAATAGTTGTTGGTGAGCGTTGAGTATTAATTTCGATCGATCGAATTTCAAGTCAACCCTTTGCAGTTTTCTTGTAAGATAGTTCATATGCTGAAGAGGATACCATCGATGGTGTTTTTCACGCATATTTTTCTTATTCATTGAAGAGACTGAATTGATAAGATTTGTCTTTCTATTTAAGAGGAGAAACCTTTGAAAACTGATAAACCGTCTGTTTCAAGGTAGACAGACAGACAGACATAGTCAATGTGGAACCTCGCACACAGTTGCATCGGTTCACGTAGCCACACATTAAAGTATTATACAAAGAACAAGTGGATAGCAAAAGAGTGCTATCATAGTAGACACAGTTGTATGAAAGAATAAACAATCTGAAGATAACGATTAGTGCAAATATTCAAGCTTCAGAAGACGTGAAAGAGTGAACACATCTGCGCCATTGTGACCGATCTTCGGCAATGTCATTAAGAATTCTAAACCACTAATTCCTGTCATCTCGAAGATCCCAGCCGGGCCGTCTACATCTCCCAACATGGTTCAGACTAACAGTCAATGACTTCATGGATTGGTGACATAGCTTCATCTGTTCACCTTGAACCCTCTTCAAACCTAATCCAACTTCCCCTAGCACAGCATATCGAGGTATCTGTTCCAAGTGAGTTTCTTGTCGTTGAATAACTCTTTAGACCTGCAGTAAAGCATCGCAGTTCAAATATCATCCAATCTCTTAATTTGAAATTAATTTTCAATTCTTACTATTAAGTATATGAACGAGTGTAGTTTAGCTACTTGATGCTTTAATAACAAGTTGTTTAATCTTGGTATAGCTTTCATTGTAACAGCAGATAAGTCATTTTATCTAAAAGGTTGAATTAGTACGAAAATGTCGGTGATTAGAACTGGAGTCTATGCAACTGAGTAGTACTAAACTTAGTAGGAATTCTCAATTAATAAGTAAACCTGAATTTCTACATTTTAACTCATTATTCGGATGTATAGTTCTGTTTTCGCTGATTGACCTTCACTTATCCACACACTAAAGAAAACTTGAGTATATTAGTAAAGGGGATTACCTAAAATTCGCGACTATAGTTGAGAATGTTCAACATTTAAAGAAGGATAAAAAAAAGTGAATGCATATTCGCTATAGTGGTTTTTTTTTTCTCCATGTCACTTCACATCTTCAACCACTGGTTTTTAACATCTTATAAACTCAAGGGAGTTAGCTTATAGCTGCAGGGATGCCAAGTTTTCAGATGTCTAGAAGTTATAAACCCAGTTAGATTCCCATCATAGCTCTAGAGCTACCCAATGTATAACACTAACCTAGTTGTGGTAGGTTAATTAGAAAAAGAATAATGATTCATAGACTATTCATGAAAGCGATAACTAATCAAGGAAATCATGATACCACCATTGAACATAATTTTATTTACTGATTTTTATTTTATTGTCCTGACATGCAATATGTTGGTTGAAATAAGCTTGGGCTTAGAAAAGATCAAGGGTGGGTACCACCAACCCATGAAGTCTCTAACTATTAGTCTAAACCCGTGTATGCTACCTGGTTGCGGTCTTCTAGAAAACTCTGTAATATAACTGAAAATCGATCACGATGGTGCAAATATATACTTTCCATATTATTATTGCTGAAATTTCGATCATTTTTATCACACATTTATTACTTCTCTTTCCTCTTTTGTCCACTTTAATTATCATTCTTTTCCTGGTCTGCTCCTCTTCGTGTTTTTTTTAAGTGTGGCAACATAAACTGATGCACAACTATTTCAGACTCTACTCTGATTATATCTATGAGAAATTTATGAATTGCGGAATGAATCAATTTATACTTCTGCTACCTGTGATCACATTAATTGTTAGAATTTCGTATTACTGAAATTAACAACTTATCACGGCGTAAATAATTAATGATTCATTTTTCCCACATAGAAGTGTCTTGTGTTTCTTCAGATTCTTGCCTTTCACTGTTTCCTCTTATCCTCACTTTTGATTTCTCTTTACATCATGATTTGTTCTCTTGTCTCAAATTTTTAAACATTTATTTCCCACTTGATAATTCAATGAAGCCAAGTCATTTTATAATCTTGTGCATATTTTGCCTCATAATTGATTTTCAGCCCATACTTTCAAACTTGCGAACTGTGCATCAAGACTACTATTTTTTACTTCTCATTTCAATTCCTGGGTTCGAATCTTAGTAAAAATAACATCGCTCATTGGGAAACAGACACACCCAGCTTATGAGTCCCAAGTTGGACGAAACGCGTATCCCGGATTTAATTGCTGGCCCCTTTCCATCATTAATCCCACAAGTTACAATAAATAATCTAGATGCTCACAGCTATTTTAAGTATTCACGTTAACCCCCTAACTGTTTGGTCATGAATACACTTTTGGTATGAATGGAAGAAAAATTGTCCGGTCTTCCTCAGATTTTCGGATAAAACATCGAACGAGAGTATCTTGCAGTTCTGTATCTATATGTTTGTTAACTGTTCCTTCAGCAAAAGTTGCAGCCTAATTTAATAGTTTCTACGACAGTTGGTTTGTTAACTTGATGATATACGACTTAAGGATGACTTAATTTATCCATCTGAACTTTTGTCCTTCTGTAAAACAACCTTATCACCATGTGTTTTTGTTTTCTTACCTCTCCAATTCAAATTGTTTCTTTATTCTTAGAGCTGTTACGAAGCATGATAACTTGAAGTGTTGCATATTGATGATACATTCAGGACTTATTTGTGTATGTTTAAAACTTAGATGATATGGAGCTCAGTTACCGAGTTGAATGTTTCAAAATGCCCAGTATTTGTTCATGTTGTCTATTGAATTCACAAATTAACGTCACTCAGGGTAGATAGTTTATCCTAGTAATAGCTGTCTAACTGGATAAACTTTCACGTTTCATCCCTGTTGTATTTTAATTCTTATTCCATTTAGGCTACAGGGGACTTATTGTCTTCATATTCACCTGGAACATTTCGGCGAACAACCCGTCGTTTTACCGGTGCTTATGATCATTTAACAGATAAAGGTATTGAATTGTCTGCATGCAATGAAATTTCATCTGCTAATCAACAAGCTGAGCCTGTTGTCAACTCTGATCTGTTGAATGGGCTCATCAATGTTTCAGACCAAAGTTATATTTTAATGAATGAAGCTAGTCGAGTTTGTGCTCAACCTGAAGCAGAGAATTTAAGAGGGAAATTTCAATCAGCAGCTCGGTAATTTTTGAATTTCTATATTGTTTTGTTTTAATAGGAAAATCAGCGATAACTTTTAACCAGTTTTCTTTGATTTAGCCATTCGGTTCCATTCAAGTTAGTAATGTTGAAAAACCAATTGAGTTGAAGGTTATTGCTCTTTACGAAACGTTAGAAACAAGTGATTTCAAAGACCAGCTTAGCAACTGCTGAGATAACCTATCACGTTTCTATATTTCATGAAGAACTACCCTTCTGGCCGGAATACCGAAACCTGGTTGGTTATTTCAGTAGTTACTGGGTCGACTTTTAAATTCACTGATATTAAATAGGCATTCTTATCTTGGATTAAAACTCTTTAGTGTACAACCTTAGTCTCTTTTAAAACAATCAGATTTCTGAAATTCGGCTGGGAAGGTGGATTTTATAGGACAGACAGGAGTAATTGACTTGTTCAGCAGTTGCTACGGTGGTCTCTAAAGTCGGGTGACTCTAAAGGCCACCGTAGCAACAAGCGAAATAACCAATTAGACTTCTCTATTTCATAAAAATCTACCTTTCCTACCGAAATGAAGAGACAATTGGTTACTTGTGTCGTTGTTAAAGTGGCCTTTAAAGTATCTTTTAACGTCATCCATAAAATCATTGAATTCTACCAGAATGACTTTATTACCGCCCTAATAACTGCTGAAACAACCAATCAGGTTTCACCATTTGGGCTAAGACGGTAGTTATTCTTAACCGATTGCTTTTCTGTTTTAAGTATAACTACCTTCTCACCCGAGGTAACGAAACCTGATTGGTTGTTTTAGCAATTGTTGGGGCAACATTTAAAGTCACTCTTAACCTTGTAACTTTCAACTAATGATTGATTTACCATTAAATCTAAACATATCGATTATTGAAAGTTGATTGAGGTAAAGGGATAAATTTGTATGATACTTTTATGACCTGTAATGCGACCTTACAATTTACGAGTGATACGAACTTAACATACAAAAGAATCTGCTCTAATCTCTAGTCAGAACGTCACCCACCACAGCAACAATACTTTCGACTTACGAAGTCAAGAAGAGAAGACGCGTCGTTGACAGAGAGCTTTTACTATCTCAACAACAGTCAAAACAGTTGAGAGTGATGGTGAATATATACATCTTAAACGATCTTGACAAACACTAAATTGATTGGTAGGTTAAAGGAGTTAACAACCAATCAGAGTTCAGCCCTAAGAAGCAGTGGGAAAAGCAAAAGCAGCGCCAAGTGGACATGAAAACAGCAATAATGAAATTATTTCAAGGCTATCGGCAAATATCAGGCAAAAGCTAGACAAAATTAAGGGTTTATGATAGATGTAACAAATCCCTCTTCTTTGTTATAACTGTATATATACATATTCACCCTGTCATTATTAAATGATATCATGAGGTAATCTGTCTAGACAATCTTTTCGTTTTACGCCTACCCTCACTTCATATACTCATAGTGCTAAACAGTGTTTCTGTGTTTAAATGCTGCTATTCCAGGCTAAAAATAAATTCGCATAAAGTGAAAACCTGGATTGCTATTATATTACAGAAATATCCTTGAACTATGAGTATGTAAGTAAAGACGTAGTTGTTCACTGCTTTACAAATAGTTTGAAATTAATTCTCAGTCGGGAAAACCACCGAAAACATCTATATGGTATTGAAGAGTTATAGTCCAGTGGAACAGTAGAGAATGTTAATTGGAAAATTAAACATTGCGGTAAAGTCATATTGGCAAAAAGTCTCCTTCTCGGCATCCTCGTGTGCAGTTTTCTTGTCCCCCACGTCTGTACTCGATATCCTATTTTCTTTCCTTCAGAATCGTCACCAAGCAATGGCTATAACTTTCTGTATTACTCAGGGTTGCTACGTATACTCCTGATATGCGTTCGTAAGAGTAGCATCTCCTGCAGTATCATCATTTTTAATGATGGGCAACACTTTTACTGGTATTTCTCATCAGCTAGCATTAGTAAGAGGTTAAGTATGTTTTGGTTGTGTTGTGTTCTCTTAGTTCGATTACTTAGTGGTGAAGCTTTGATAATATTTCCAGATAACACTTATCAACATTCACTCCAATATAAAGTGAGCTAAGAGGAATTCTCCGTACATGATTCAGTAGTCTGACTCAATCAAATGGTGTGATTAGTGGTTTCCCTTAGTTGTTTGTTACTGACTGCATGGATTTTCCGATTAGCGGTGTCTCTGCCTAATTAAATTACAACGCTACGCTACGCATCATCATAAAACAGAGTATAGAATGGAAGTCAACTCTACACCTCAACTTCATCCACTTTCAAAAGGCCTTCGATAGCCTCGACCAAAAAGTAATTTAGCAGTTGCTCCAACACCACAGAATACTACAAACCTTTATCAACCTCATTCAACAGCTATATGAAGACGCCACATGACAAGTAATCCACAATGGAAAGCTCAGTGACGCCTTTGAAGTGAAGACAGGAGTAAGACAAGACTGCCGCCCACTATCACCCATGATCTTCGTGAATGTGGTTGACTGGACTGGACTGGACCGCATCATGCAGCAAACCACCGTGAGGAGCGAGGAGATGGACATACGCTCGCTGGACAGATGAAAAAAGCCTAGAAGATTTGGATTTCGTCGATGATGATTTGTGTCTAATGTCTTGTAGCACAAACTCGAAGATCTACAGGCGAAAACCAACTAGTTGACAGAAGAGGCAGGGAGCGAAGACGCGACTTCCTTCAGGTGAACGTAGAGAAGACAGAGGTGATGACGATACCCAACCAACGCCACCACCAACAACAACAATAAGCACCAATCACCATCAAGAGGAGTAATCTAAAGGAAGTTGTCTCTTTCACCTACATACATAGGTAGCATCGTCTTCACTACAGACGGCACAGACACAGATGAGGACGTCAAAGTCAGGATCAGAAAGACAGCAAGACAGGCCTTCATTAGTCTGACACCAGTGTGGAGATCTACTGCACTGCACTCAGCATAAACAACAAGATGCAGATTTTCAACACTAATTCAGTCAAGTAAGTCAGTGCTTCTACATGATGGTTGAGAGACTTGGCGCGTCACGGAAAGCATCTCCAACAAACTGAAGACATTCATCAACAGCTGCCGTCTACGCTCTCTCGATACTGAAGATCAGATGGCCAGAATAATAAGAATAAGCAACAAGGAACTCACTGTGGCAACCAACCAACTGATCAAGAACCCATCGCCCAACAAATATGCAGAAGAAGAAAGTGGAGAAGGATTGGACTGATGGACATAGACTGAGAAGACTGTTTGGGGAGATCAAGTGCCAGGCCAGTTGCTCGAGTGGAAATCAAATGGGAAACGACGAGTTGGGCGTCCCAGGTGAGGGTGATATGGAGGAGATCATGTGAGGAGGAAATAAAAGCTTGTGGGCAGTCGTGGAGCGAGGTTCAAAAGACTGAAGAGGAGAGAGTGCAATGGAGACGTTCTACTGAAGCCCTATGTTCCACTAGGAACCCAAGAGAAAAATAAGAATAATAATAATTGGTTGATAGATTGACTGAATCTATGTTTATACATCTACTGTCTGCTGATTGACCTGAACGATAAGCCTTTAGGAAACCTCTGATATTTTTTGTGTTTCCTCTGTTCAAAACCTCTACACTTTCAAAATTGAATTCATGTTCACAGTTGTCTACATGCATTGATATAAATGACGATTTCTTTTGACGCTTAATTGTCAACTCTTGTTCAATGTAGACGAAGGTGAAATCTGTATCGTACAAGTATGTCACACTTCTAAGTTCAAAGAGCACAGTATTAATTTGTAGCCTTCAACTTTGCATACATAGCAACTTATTTTTGGTCAAAAATAATACCTTAAAGAAAAGAAGAGATAATTTAGCAATGAAGATTTTCTCTAACGACAATCTCATTTGTTAAAGCTATACAACCCTATTTAGATATATCACAAAATATGACAGTTGCGTCATTAGTGTAGTGAAAAGGAATTGGACAATATTCTATCTGACAGTGCAGTTAGTGAGGACGACAAGGAATTCGACAAAGTGAAAATTGTTGGTAGATACGAAATGCAATATTTGAATGGAGATGAAGAAAGAAACATGGGTCATAGTATTAAAATGATTAGTTAAAGTTAAATCGAAAAAAGGAAAGATTAGAACTATGATTTACTTGGTTGTGGCTTGCAGTGAAATCGGGTATGCATGTTTCGTCCTGTTTGCGGCTTGTCAGCTGGATGTACTCGCACCCCATTAAGTGATGTTGTTCCTGCCAAAACTCGAACCCAGTACGCATCGCTACAAACGCCAAGGCGTTATCCACTAGGCTACTAGAGGACGATAACCGCCTCTTACACCAGTGGTGGCTGACGTACGCCAGTGGGCCTATTGGATAATGCTTTGGTGTTTGAAGCAATGGGTACTGGATTCGAATCTCAATAGAAACAACACCACTCACTGGAGTGCAGGTACATCCAGCTAACGGTTTCCAAATAGGACGAAGCACATGGCGTAGGTTTCGCTTCAAGCTGCAAACCGGGTAAATCATAATAATAAATATTCAGGCATATCGAAGCATCTGCGTAGAAGCCTATATGCCAACAGAGGTCGATCATTTCGATCCAGTATAACGATGGAGAATCACAAGTGTATCAACATATTTTAATGACTAAGACTATGGAAAGATGAGAGATGAAACATACTTCTTCTCGACTTATAGACTAGGTAAGAGTTGGTGGATTATCAGTGCTTCTGCCATGCACAAATTTCGACAGCACACTCGTTTCAGTTTGTTTCTCTTGACTCCGTAGATAACACTGAAAGAGGAATGAGGCGAACCTTCATGTTAAGACTTCACGGGATATTCGAAAATTGAACTAGTAGTCGCTTTGCATCCCCCCTCCTCGGTTGTATGACTTTAGAAAATGGCATTGTCGAAAAAGAAATTTTCCTTCACTGAATTATCTCTTTTCTCTATGCATTAACAGTATTCCATTTAAAATCTTAGTATTTAGTCGCAATAGTTATCGGCTATCATCGACATGATTGTGTAAATGATTGACGTTTCCTACTGTTTGTATGCTTCAGTATGTGTATTATTGTAATTATTATTAATTAATCAATCAACTCAAAGTCGTATTCATCACTGGCAGACATCAGTTGCATAACCAGTGAAAACCCGTGAGGTCTAGGCAGCTGTTTCATCCTGGCACGAGACTCCTCAGCAGTACACACCCATGACTCTACCCCCGCGGGAGTCGAACTCACGACCCTCAAGTCTCTGTTGTGATGAATGCGTTAACCATTGAGCCACTGCATTGGAGTTCAGAGGTCTACAGTTTCCCACTACTGTCAGTTCGCGATGTAGCGTGACTATCATCCAAGGTTTTCAGTTGACGTCCTCTTCAACTGATGTCAGTCCGCGATGAATATACTCCTTTGAAATAAATTCCCCATAAACATCAAACTTATGTAATTACAATTAAAACAATGTCTCAGTAGTAATATCTGCTTATTCGTTTTGTTTGTGATAATCTGTTGTACGACAACGCTTGTCCGCATTTTTTTCGCTTTTTTTCGTTTTATATGCTATTCTTATTTTATTCCATCTCATAGACTTTCCTTTCCCTCTTTTTTCGCATAATTCAGAGATGTTACAGAGAGTATAAGTCAATTGCTGACAATTTGCACGTCGGGCGTTAGTGTTGATCAACGAGAATGCGAAGCAGCACTCAGACGCCTGGAAACACTTCGTCCATTATTGCAAAATCCCAACAGACCACTGAATCAACATAGTTATTATGACTGTGTAGATGCTGTCGCTAAAAGTTTAGAGGTAATTAATAATTTACTACGTCTTGTCCTCGTAATAAATTAAGCTGATACGTAATAAATGGTTATTATTACATATTATTCTTGTGGTTGGCATGTGTTTCGCTGGCACCTGTCAAATGTAAGATGATGCCCCAGGACTGGTCTGCCACAAGCACTCCCAGTTTAATGATAGGCAGTGAAGCGGTGGAATATGTCGACCAATTCAATTACTTGCGTAGCTGCGTCAACCCGATCCGGGTAGTCGCTGCCGAAATCTCAGCTTGGATACAGAAGGCCCATTTGGCATTTTCCAACTTGCGTCATCTGTGGCACCGACTGACAAGACATACGGCTGAAGTCACTTCTGTAGTGCTATGAGGCATGGCCGTTGAAAGTACAAGACATGAAGCAGTTGCAAGGTTTCGATCACATGTGTCTTCGTAGCAATGCTTGCATTCGGTGGGATCATCGTGTGAACATTGTTAAGGTCAGGCGAAGGGTACTAGGCAAGACAGACAAGTTGATTATTGAGGTTGTGAACCTGAGTCGACAGAGATGCATTGGACATGTACTGTGCATACCGATCCACCGCCTACCTCGACATGCCATGTTTTTAGGGGAAGTTGGATAAGGTTGACAGAGTGTTTAGGGTATTCAGACGAGGACGTTGTGCCAGTTCACTAAGTCGCTGACTGTTGGAGATGCAGACTATCTGGTTAGGGTGCCTGAGACGAAAGGAGTCAGTGGTTGAGGACTGACTCTTGGTGACATTGTTGAATATGTGTGATGGTGGTGCAGATTTATTCACTCCTTGACGTTTTGTAAGACTTGAATATTTGCACTGACCTTTAACATCAAATTGCTTATTATTTCACACAACGTTTTCTACGTTGACATCGCCCTTTCTGTATCCACCTATCCTTTTTATACTATTGTGAAGTATTTCAACTTGAGCTGATGAATTTCTGTGATAGTTTTCACGTTGATTTTGTCTTTTTATCTCCCTGTTATTCTTGTATTCATACTATGTGTGCATCATGAATAGTTACTTTACCAATTAAAAGTTTGATTCTCTCTGAATGTTATTTTTTGTTGTTCTGATGAAACTGAAAGAATATATTTCTAGAGAAGCAGTATAACTGAATACTTACTTCGATCAAACAGGTTAATCTAAACTTTATCATTCACTGTATATAAGGAACCTCTGAGCCAACTGAGGCAAATGACAATCTCAGTTCCTTCTGTTTGTCTTCTCATCTCACCTAAGATCGATACCCAGTATGTACCTAGAAACCTTGTCAGGTGTTATCATGTGTCTGGAGGCAGTTATGAAGCCAGTTAGTAACTAACATTTTAAGCCATAGATGCCAGACTTGCATCTCGGCGCCTCGATACTGTTTACTTTCCAGGACAGTTTTATACTACTCATAAGTAGGTTGTAACTATTTTGTTTTTTCCTTATCGTAACCAGATTATATGTAAATATGCTGTTGTATGGTGTGAAATTACAGAAATTCGTCATTCAGTTAGATCTCATTAATGAAGACTTTCTTCCCTCCTTCTGCAAGTAAGTACCGGAGTTCAGAGAAAGTTGGACGTCTGAAAATATTTTTATTCACCATACCCTTTAATCGAAATGCTCATATTCCGGTGTTTCCAAACTTTCACTTATTTTCCTATGGAGTGCAGAGGATTCGCTTAAGACTTTTTTATTACTGATTTATAGATTCAGTAATATGGTTTAATATCTGCTTGGGAAATTTCAACTTTCTATGGAAAACCTTGTATACTTATGGTCTGAACAACTTCATTATATGATATTTTGCGTGTAGTAGTAATTACTTTATTTCCCAATTTATTTACTCACAGTTTTACATTCTCCTTTTGTCTTTCTTTCAATAATTTCAGCCATTAGCTGAAAGTTTAAGATCCATGTCCACATCAGCTCGTGAACAAAGGCCTAATGAATTCAGTTCAGCTGTACGCCAATGCGCCAATTCTGTTTGTCAATTAGTTGAAGAAACTGCTCAGGTATCTTTTTTTTTGTCACATTTTGTATAAAGAAAAGAGAAAAAACTAAAAATAATCATTACATAGATGATAGTTCTAAAATTTCTTACAATATATTTTCTCTAAATTGACAGAAATTATGCACTTGTTGCGAGAAAATCTGTGATAAATGAATTATCAGTCTATAAGATTTTTAGGCAAACTTTTCGAAGTCTGGAATTAAATAGAAACTTGTCCAATTCAATAATACCTTTAACAGAAATGAATTTAGAATAAGTACCAAGAGTATTATTATGGTCAGAAACTTAAACTTCTGAGACTCAGCAGTTGCTGGTTGTTAACATATATATCATCGCTTAAATAATTCATAGTTGTATAATCTTGTTTGCATCTTTTTATGCAGAAGTGATTTCTTTAATTCATTATGGTATGCAGGATATAGAACAAGAAAAACAATAGTAGCAGAATTAGTATGCATTTATTTTGTAGATTCTCTTCATCCTCTGCTTTACAACCAAGATAAATTGAACAGAACAGGAATCAGTACTGTTTGGTGATTCTTAGATAAAAATTTAAATTTCGCAAATGACGATATCAGCGATTTGGAATTTAAACTAACCTTGTTTTTTATCATCTACAGATTTCAACTCAAACAGCTGATTGTGTAGATTCTCGAACTGGGTCCCTGTATTTATTCTGTTTTTGCAGTTCTTAGGGATATGAAATTTGAGTCCAAGTGAAAGTGCTTCCTTTTCGGTTCAGTTTCAAGTTGAATAAGTTATGTGAATACTTTTCACGATTTCTGGAATACCATTACATAGTTGTTCTTCCTCGAGAGTTCTCGATAAAGTGTTCTCAAACCTTCTACAAGTTTTTAATTGGACCTCTTGGCTAAAATTTATAAATTTTATTCTGTGAATAAGATTCAAATTTCTGACATCGGATCGCAGTTTTGAAAGAAGACTTTTATAGTGTGGTCTGTTTGAGATTTAGTTACACGTAGTATATTCTTCTGATTAGAACAAAGATTGAATCTGCTCACAGCTCGTTGATATTGTTACTCAGTATATTATTTCACCGTTTCCGGGGTCTAAAGCTTTATCTAAAAATCAAACAATATTGATTCCTGTTCCTAATCAATTTATCTTGGTTATAAAGAAGCAGCTGAGGAGAATCCACGAAATAAATGCATTCTACTTATGCTACCATTATTCTTCTTGCTTTATGCAGATTCGTGAAAGGGAAGAATTGTATGGATATGCGGATATATTCGAATGATTGACTGTTGTCTCTTTGTAAAATTCAATCTGTTTAGAGATTTGAGGACTGTATTCCTTCTAGTGTTTTACTGAGTTTTACAAGTGCGGTATTGTAGACAAGGAAATGTTTGATGATATAGATGTTATTCATACTAAAAACAAAATAAATAAGAAGTTATCGTTGGCGCACTAATATTTTATTCACATATCGTTGGATTGTTGTTCCTAAGATGTGCCATACCTTTAGAATTTCAATGAATCTAAGAAAACGTGAGAATCAGCTGATGTACTCAGAAGAGTCGAAAAATATGTGCCTACCATACGTGGTGGTATTCTACTGAACGTTTCTCAAAATATTAATGATAGAAGGTCAACACAGTCAATATCACTAGTAAACTGATAAAGAGAGTAGTGTTTTGTGCAAACGTTGAACTCACAATAGAAACTCTTCGTTTTACCATTTTTGGCGGGTCGAGCGACAAGTGAAGTTGACGTCTGAAGTTTGTTGAACAAATGTTCACCATCATGTGACAAGAAATATCAGTTTCTAACTTTTAGGCAGGCAAGAGTTGGATGTCCGTCTGGTGGGATTAGGGTGCTCTTAAAATTTAACTTGAATAATTCATCTTAGTAAGATGTTCAGTGATTCTTCTACAGTGTTGTAGTATAAAATAAGAGTATACTCTCGTTATCCTCTCGTAATAATTGTTCTGTCTCTCTGGACGAAAATGTTGCAAGTTGCATGCATCGACTGATAACCTCTTGATATCTATGCTGAGGTAGTATAAACTCCTGCAGGTCGTTTCACTGTTATTCAAATAACTTTATCATTTACATATGTAGACATTTGCTCTTCTCAACCAATTTACTGGGTAATTTAATAAACAACTGAGCTGCGAGACCCGATTGCTGACCAGATTGGTGATTGAAGTGAAATAAAAATCTGATCAACATTTGGGTCTCGTAGCTCAGTTGGTAGATCAGTGAACCGGAAACCCGGTGGTTACTGTTTTGAGTCCTGCTGCTGTCCAAATTTTCATTTCACTTTCAATCATCACCCAGTACTGATATATATATATATATATATATATATATATATATATATATATATATATATATATATATATATATATATATATATATAACAACAGGTCAAAATGGTGTAGTTTATCTCATTGTTCAATCTTGTCTGAATCATGATTACTTTTCAATACGATAATTAACCATTCCAATGAATGGTTAATTATACACGATGCATTAATGTAAACCTGCATACAAATATAATACATCCATTGTTAACTTTTCAATTGGAGCCCTATATTTGTGAAACTATCTGGTCAAATTTCGACCAGCATTCGTATTGAATAAAAATATCTGGTTTACATTATGGCGAACCGAAGTTCAGAAATTATAAATGTACAACCTATTATTGATTATTACATACAATTTTAAGAATCTCTGTCATAAACTGTGCCGAGTCCAACTGAATTAGCCAGAAATAATTCAGGTCAACTTCGTCTCGCTAGCTTTACAATATAAAGATTATGTGGAAACAATTTATCTCGTCTTTCTGTTCATATCCTAAGTCCTTTCACTACTTGTGTTGTCAGTGTTCACCGCTGACTTACCATCCTATGCATGACTCATGAATGTGTATGTGCATAGTCTCTAGAAGGAAGACATTTTAATGAGAGGCTAATCTCTCTTAATTATATGACAGTAGGGTAGATTGAAACACTAGCTTGACCTTTGTAACCCACTTTTTTTATCGATTTTTCAAATAGTGAATCATCTTGCCACCTGACCGGCAAACCTAAGTATAGTTTTCTCTATAAAAAAGGAACAGTTCAAGTGGGATAGAAGTGATAAGAACTGATACCCGTTGCACAAGTAATGGCACTTGTGACTCAGTGGTCTAGTGGATAACTCCCTGGTGTTAGAAGCGATGGTTGCTGGTCTCAAATCTTGCTGGGAACAGCATCACTCACTGGCGTGGAGGTACATGCAGCCGACGAGTCCACAGTAGGACGGAATGCGCCTCGTGGATTCCACAGTTAGCGAGCTAGCGAAACTATAACATAATGTAACTATGTACTGGGGAGTTGACAGAAATCGTTAAGATGTGCACTTATCAGCAGAGCGTATCTGGAACCATGGTAAAGCTAACATTGATGCCACCTTAGAGACTCGACACCTCTTCGCTTAAAGCCATAACTGACTGTGACCACAGGGGAATCAGGTAAAATGATCGGTCGCAGAGTAACTAACTAATCAATCAACTTTATGATCGTTAAGATTTTGAATCTAATAAAATATATGGTATATCCCTCTGAACAATGTAAATGCTATTCAAGCTGGGCAACAACGCTCACTAATTGGACTGAACTGTGTTAAAAGTTTGACTACAGTTCATCATATCGGAAGTCGAACTCATTAACGGCCTTTGTCAACACATTCAGTCAACAAATTTTGGTAGCTAAGGCCTACTTCACGAGTGATTTTAAGGGTCGCCTTAGCAAGCTCTGATATAAGCAAACGGGTTTCAGTATCTTGACTGATAAGGTAGAGATGTAATTGGCTATCTCAGCAGTTGTTAGGATGGTCACTCTACCTTACTCGCTTGACTAGCTACCTAAGCGAACTGATATATATTAATTCAAAACAGATGTCTATAAATTTGAATCTTAGATGTGAATGATACTAGATAAATGAAACTCGCCTGAGTAATCGCATTGATAATTGCTGTAAATTGTTTACGGTTTTTATACCACTCTCATTGTTTACATCAACAATACCAAACGGATCGATAGACAGATAGACAATTCAAAGCGGTACATCGTATGAAAATGCAGTACTCTAGGTTACTTAAACTTCACAACAGCACATCAAGCTAAAATAAACAGAAATAGAATGGCGGTATTCTGTTCTATCAATCAGAGTCGACTGAAAAGTTTGCTTTCTAGAATTCCACGATTGGAGTCTCTCTTAACTTTCCTATTCTCTTCATTTAATTTCGACTGGTAACAATAATCATAATGAATGTATCAGATAAGACAGCTAATTTACATTTATGATATTTGTATGAGACAGTATTTCGTTAAGAAAATAAAATACCACTTACCTCAGGAATTTGTATCACTTAAGTGTACAGAAGAAATCAAGGTGTTCTTCTAAGAAAAGATGTTTTCGATGGATGATGAAGTCTAGCATCAAATCCATCTGTCATGAGGATATGTAGGTAGTGATTAGTGTTACAAATGTAATCCATTACATATTGAGAATTCATTCTACTTGAGCATTATCAACAACTAGAATTCAAACTTTATCCATCAAATAATCATAAAATCTTCACAGAAAATGTCGACAGTCCCAGATCCATTGTAACATTTGTTCTACTGCAAATTTAGATTAGTGCAAAACAGAAGTGTTCCACCCTTATTTTTCAAAATATTGAATGCTTCATTCTTATTCTGCTTAAAATCAATTTAAGGCTGCATATTTAATTGGATCAGCTGATCGTAATGACAGTAGAAGAGAAGGTGGCACTGGTGGTATTGCTCCCGCATCCGGTTCATTAGTAGACTTGGATTTATTTATTCAAAGTCAAACAGAAATACAAAATGCGTGTGATGCTATATGTGAACCAAGTGTGAATAATCGTCAAGTAAGTAATCACTTATTATTTATCCGTATTTGTAATCTTCCCTTGATTTATTAGTATACTGGAGCGAATTAATTTATCTCTCTGGGACACAACATTTACATGCAACTGACAAATCTTCGGTAGGATAAAATGCGAGAGTTCTCGACTACACTACTAGCTATCAGGAAGTAGACCATATCAGATTGTGACCAATAAAGTTGTTATTGCACTATGGTCAATGCTCTTTATTATTATTATTATTATTATTATTATTATTATTATTATTATTATTATTATTATTATTATTATTATTTGTCCCTTGGGTTCCTAGTGGAACATAGGGCTTCAGTAGAACGTCTCCATTGCACTCTCTCCTCTTCAGTCTTTTGAACCTCGCTCCACGACTGCCCACAAGCTTTTATTTCCTCCTCACATGATCTCCTCCATGTCACCTTCACCTAGGACACCCAACTCGTCGTTTCCCATTTGATTTCCACTCGAGCAACTGGCCTGGCACTTGATCTCCCCAAACAGTCTTCTCAGTCTATGTCCATCAGTCCAATCCTTCTCCACTTTCTTCTTCTGCATATTTGTTGGGCGATGGGTTCTTGATCAGTTGGTTGGTTGCCACAGTGAGTTCCTTGTTGCTTATTCTTATTATTCTGGCCATCTGATCTTCAGTATCGAGAGAGCGTAGACGGCAGCTGTTGATGAATGTCTTCAGTTTGTTGGGGATGCTTTCCGTGACGCGCCAAGTCTCTCAACCATCATGTAGAAGCACTGACTTACTTGACTGAATTAGTGTTGAAAATCTGCATCTTGTTGTTTATGCTGAGTGCAGTGCAGTAGATCTCCACACTGGTGTCAGACTAATGAAGGCCTGTCTTGCTGTCTTTCTGATCCTGACTTTGACGTCCTCATCTGTGTCTGTGCCGTCTGTAGTGAAGACGATGCTACCTATGTATGTAGGTGAAAGAGACAACTTCCTTTAGATTACTCCTCTTGATGGTGATTGGTGCTTATTGTTGTTGTTGGTGGTGGCGTTGGTTGGGTATCGTCATCACCTCTGTCTTCTCTACGTTCACCTGAAGGAAGTCGCGTCTTCGCTCCCTGCCTCTTCTGTCAACTAGTTGGTTTTCGCCTGTAGATCTTCGAGTTTGTGCTACAAGACATTAGACACAAATCATCATCGACGAAATCCAAATCTTCTAGGCTTTTTCCATCGGTCTAGCGAGCGTATGTCCATCTCCTCGCTCCTCACGGTGGTTTGCTGCATGATGCGGTCCAGTCCAGTCCAGTCAACCACATTCACGAAGATCATGGGTGATAGTGGGCGGCAGTCTTGTCTTACTCCTGTCTTCACTTCAAAGGCGTCACTGAGCTTTCCATTGTGGATTACTTGTCATGTGGCGTCTTCATATAGCTGTTGAATGAGGTTGATAAAGGTTTGTAGTATTCTGTGGTGTTGGAGCAACTGCTAAATTACTTTTTGGTCGAGGCTATCGAAGGCCTTTTGAAAGTGGATGAAGTTGAGGTGTAGAGTTGACTTCCATTCTATACTCTGTTTTATGATGATGCGTAGCGTAGCGCTGCAATTCGGTCCGCACATGTCTTGTACTTCCTGAATCCAGCCTGTTGCGATAGTAATTTTGAATCCAGCGCATCCTTCAGTCTCTCCAGGATGATTCGGCTTAATATTTTGCTTCGGGTGGACAGGGACAGCAGCATGATTCCGCGCCAGTTCTTGCAAAGGCTTTGGTCTCCCTTCTTTGGAAGTTTGACAAGGTAGGCCTCCTTCCAATCTCCAGGTGCCTTTTTTTCCTTCCGAACCTTCTGTAGTAGTGGTGCGAGCGTGTCCGCTGTTGTCTCTGTGTTCAGTGCTTCTGGTGGAATCCTATCCGGTCCTGCTGCTTTCCCGGATTTCAGCAGTTTTATTGCGTTCAGCACTTAGGCTTTTGTCGGGGCGTTTGTGTTCACTGGTAATTCTATGGCTGGGCTGCTGATGGTATTTCTGGGCGAGTTGCAGGTGGTGGTGGTGGTCAGTTCAAGAGTTTTCTGAAGTGGTCAACCCATTGTTTTCCTTGTTCCCCTCTTTGGTAACTATCTTTCTTTCACTACCTCTCATTGGTTCCATCCGCATTGATCTCTTCTCAGATAGTAACCTTATTATTTGATCTAGTATTGTCAGGTCTCTGTCTCTCCTACCAGCAGCCTGTTTGGCTTCACTTGGCAGTGTTTCGTAGAAGCGTCTTTTGTCTTTGCACCCACTCTTCTTCATTCCTCGGTCCAGTATAGTATTTTATAGGTTATGTTCAGTCCCTCTTTTCGTTCATCCCTGCACTGCACTGGTTCATCTTCTGCTTCACCATCCTCCTCTCCTCTATCAGCTTCCATTTGTCCGTCAAGATCCATTCCTTATCTTCTTTCTTCTTCCTTCGTAAAACGGTTATGCATGTTTCTTTCCACATAGCTTTCAAAGAGTCCGAGTGCTCATCCATACTGGTTTCTTCTGGAATGTTGCTCGATATCTCTCATTTTGTCTTGATGGCTGACGTGAAGATTCCCTTTGTAGTTTCGTCATTCAGCTCAGTTTCTGTTCTGGGTGTTGAACTTGAACTGTGGCCTATCACCAACTTCCTTGAAGGCTTTCAACTTGATTTGGAAGGTAGGTTCCTTGCACTAGATAGTGAGTGGTGTGAACCTACTTCTACTCCTCTTCTTGATCTGATCTTGTGTCGAGTAGGCTGGCTGTGTCTCTACTTTCTTCAGATTGAGATAAAGTCGATCTGGTTTTTAGTGTGTGTGGTATCTGGTGAAATCAAGTCCATGTCGCTTTGTGAATATCCTTGTGTTTGTACACACTGCCTCGCCTCCAATCACCAAATCGTTGAATGTGCAGAAATCTGCTAACAGTTCTGCGTTCTCATTCATTTCACCGAGTGCTTCTCGACCCATGATGATTTCTCTTCCTGTGTTATTCGCTCCCAATTTGGCATTCATGTCACCCCGTCTATTAGAATTTTGATGTCGCCAACTGGAGTCTTGTCCAGCACTCCTCGCAGTTGTCTGTAGAATTCCTCCTTCTTCTCTTCATCTGCATTATTCGTAGGTGCGTAGTGTAACATTGTATGATCGTAACTTCCCTTCCTTTTGAGTTGAACCTTGCTGTCATGATCCTGCAGGAGGAGATTGGTTCCCACTGCATGAGAGCCTTCGATGCTCTTGGGGGGGCATCATGATAGCCACTCCAGAACTCAGTGTGCTCATGATTGTCGTCTGGGTGACAATATCGGAGTAGATTATTGATTCTCCAGTTGACAGTTTAGAGAGTCCACTTCCATTCCACCTGCTTTCGCAGATTCCTAGCACTTCAATGCTATACCTTCTCATCTGCTTTGCAATCTGGGCTGCCTTGCTAGGTTCAAACAAAGTGTGAACATTCCATGTCCCCATGTTTACTTTCGCTTTCATCGAGAGAAAAGAAGACACAGCCAATTGGCTTCCCGAAGGAAGGCTTTCACCAACCGGCGTCATTTCGTCTCTCCGATTCTAGTGAGGAATAAGTTTGTTTTTATGTTTTTATATTTTGTCTGTTGTTTGAAGTTTCTTTGGTGGTTGGATTGGTTATCGGGGGTTGGGTTGCTAGCCCTAAGCCCAACCTCCCCTCTTTATCCGGGCTTAGGACCGATTGGTAACTAGTGAACTAGTTACCTAGGTGAGGTTCAATGTTCTTCTTTATAAATGATACTTCTTTCTTATCAAATTGCAAGGCTGAACTAAACAGGAAAAGCAAACTTGTTAGGATTCTATTATCCGATGTGGTAATATCACCAAATGAATTCAACTTCATACCCTAATTCTTTTCTCCTACTTGAATGGCATATGAAGCAGCTATGCTATAATCTTCTAGACGATAAATTCTCATCAAGCTAGTTACAAGCTTTAAACTCGTTCTGTCTAACAAAGTTTGATTATTATTATTATTATTATTATTATTATTATTATTATTATTATTATTATTATTATTGTTATTATTATTATTAGAACACAAAAATGGTACAGCGCAAGCACCAGGAAATTTGCCACACAAAGTAGTATAGTAACACTCTGAAGACATAGGCGACGGGAAATGGATAAAGAAAAACGAAAAATACAATAAAAATGGAAGGATTGAAGAGGCAGTCCGATAAGACTCATTCAAAACAAAACATCCATTACTTTTCAACAGCAGAAGATAGGAGGAAGCTACAGCATGACCGCCACTGGTTTCGATTCTAAGCCATATATGATAACGTCTCAAGCCACTGAGTTGTGTGACCTCTTGGACCTCACTTAGAGAGTCATGATGCACCAATAGATGCTAACCTGATACAACTATCCCTCATCCCACGGCACCACTTCGTACATTGACCACCCCTCTGCTTCTTCCATCCAGTCTCAGGTCCAGGGCTAGCAAAAAATGAATTGTATGGAAGCCGTTGGGAAGACATGCATTACATATGTCCAAACCACGTAACCCAGTGTTTCAAGATGGCTTCACTTAGTGAATGACGATTTCTATCATGCCCAAACACACACTGTCGTGCCTCAGAATCACTTACATGGTGTTATCACTGAATACGAGCAATCCTAGGAAGAAAACGATGATCAAACACACGGAGTCGTCGCATATCCTCAGCTCAGAGGCCAGGTTTTACAAGTGTAGATCAGAACTGCTCGTACCGAAGCGTTATAAGCCTGACCTTTTACAGTCAGACTAGCGTCACGAGGGCATCGAAGGTGGCTCATATTAATTTATGTCACTCTGGCTTTCGATATACGGTTAGAAATTTCATCACTCACACCTCCACCAGCACTCACACAACTATCCAGATACATGAACATTCCGACTACTTCCAACAGCTCACCATCAAGGGTGAGGGCAGATACGGGGTCCTGTCAAACTTGCAAAAGAACTTTGTACTTCAATGGTGAAAAACACATAGCATACTTACGGACACTACTCGCCAACTGACTGAATGTGATTTGAGTATCCTATGTGTTATCGTCGTGTATGTCGATATCGTCCTTATATTCAAGGTGGAATAGCCGTCTTCAGGTTAATAGACCCACACCACCATCATGCAGCTCGTTCAGAGCTGTTGAAAGAATGTCGTCGATGGCAAAGTTAAAGAGGAATGAGAAATCGGGCAAGTCTGCCTAACCCCACTGCTGGTTGGGAACAGTGGATAGAGACGATTGCTTGCCGTCACTCTACCTGAGTTGTAATAATACAAGGCTTCTAAGATGTTGATAAATTTCTGAGACAGGCTCTTCTGTAACAGAAAGTTGCAGAGTACAGCGAATCGGAGGCAGCCTTAATGTGAAGAAACACAACGACTGTTGGCCTGCAATACGTGTGGCGATGTTTAAACATCTAGTGGAAGGTAAACACGTGGTCAATGCATCTACGACCTGAACGAAGTCCGGCCTGTTCCTCGTGAATCATTTTCTCACATGTTTTGCAAAGTCTGGGAAGTTATGGTAGGAGCCAATATTTTCGATGCGATTGGTAGCAGACTAGTACCCTGATGATTTTCACATGCATTACGTAGACCGTTTTTAAAGATGGGCACAATGATGGCTTCATTGCAGAGTGATGGAACACTCTTAGTCTGCCATACCTTCTCAAAGAATCTAGTCAGTTCCCTGACTATAGTCTTTTTTCAGTCCTTAAAATGAGCCAGCTGTAGGTTGTTTGGGCCAGGTGCTTTGTGGCGTTTCAAAACTTGGAGTAGTTCCCCATGGAATTCCACTTCGTTAGGTAGGTCAATGTTAACTGACCACGGAACACGATACATTGGTGCTGACAATTCTGGAGCCTTGAGCCAACTAAACTGTTTTTCGAAGTGCTCCGCCCAGCGTTTAAGGCGTCTTTGATGGTTATTATTGTATAATTAAGTTTTAATATAATCCTAACTTGTTTAGGAGATGGAAAACAACTATGGCCTAGATGTTTATATTCTTTGAAGATTGTTAATCGGCGTACCATCTACCTCACAGACTGTCTCACTGACAGAAGGCTTCTTGCTGCCGGTAGCTGGGATGAGTTGGAACAGCTTCCGACTATTGCCAGGTGCAGGTGCTGCTTCCATTTCACTTGCGCGTTCTGACCACCAAGCCTTACGGTCCCTGTGTAAGCGTTGTGTAACCTTTCGTGTAAGAGATACGAACCATTGTACTTGCTATCTGCCGGAATGGTCCGATGTGCTTCAAGTCGTGGGGAGGTCGCAGAGACCCAGGATTTATTTGTAGAGCGCTCTTCCTAGCCGCAAATGGGTTTACTCACATTGGGAACCTAGGGGCACTGGACAGCTATTTCGTCCCGTTATGGGACTGTTGAGGATTGCGCACTTACGACCCCGCCAGGTTACGAACCCGTGACCTTCAGGGTCCGTGGCTAGCACATTACCTGCCATCGAGCCACTGGGTCGGGATCCAGTGTAGGACCAGGAAGGATCGTGAAACCAATCGACGCTGATTCGTAATCTTCACCCACTTACGTACTCACTGACTGTAGTTTGGATGATGCAAAGATTGAATTCTATCATCAGCTGCAATATTGCTACTGAAAGTCAAACGTTCAAATACCATAGTGGTAGGTGACTGGTTTTAACGCTGAAGTAGGGAAATTCAGCCAACCGGAAACGCCTCTTGGAGGTATTTACGGAACCGACAACGGCGATTGTTTGTTGCAATTTTGTTCCAACAATCACTTGTTTCTGGTAAGCACTAACCTTAAGCATAAGGAGAAACACTATCTCACGCGGTATCAAACGAACAACGGATAGAAGTAGATTTTATTGTTATAAGCCACCGTTGAAGAGAATCGTTGGAGAATTATTGCCGCTCTTTCTGGAGTACCAGTTTGGACTCCGATCACGCGTTAGCATAGTCTTGTTTATATCTGCGCTTTACTTGTGGCAGGAAACAGCTTATAGTGAAGCCTATTTATGGTCAGTTGGAAGATGAGGACCCCAAATACGTATTTATGGAGGAGTTAGCTAAGCATTTACCAGAACGTAAGAGCAATGCTCATCCTGAGGAAATTTGATGTGATATTAAGTCTGTTGTAGAAACAGTTGTGGGGGCCTTTGGTAACCTACACCCGAAGGTTATCAAACACCATTGGATTTCCTCAACGTTATCCGAACTGTTTGATGCAAGAAGACTGATTCCAGCTGGCTGTCTCTGAACACGATGAAGAGCGAAAGCAACGTAAACATCTATTGACCAAGAGTCTTCATACTAATAGCAAACAGTGGTGGATGGCGAGAGCGTGGGAGATGACGAAGGCATCAAGGATAGGTAATACCTGGCAACTATTCAGGCTTATTAAGGATTTCGATGAGAAAAAAACGGTGGTTAGTGAAATCATCATTGAAAACAATGGGATGGTGATAACCTGCTACGGCTGGTGGCTAGAACGTTGAGCAGAACACTTTGAAGCACAGTCCAACTAGTCCTCAGCAACGCTTCAGTTTCTGCAGCATCCAGTGCAAACATAAATGGGACGTAGATATCGGTCCTCCAATTCTCCTTGAAGTTGAGAAGGCTGTATCGAACTCGAAACGGTGCAAAGCTGCTGGGCTCAACGATTTGCCACCATGTCTTGATAAGGTTGATGCAGGTATTAGGTATGCTAATCAGAGGTAGTTCCGTCAGACTGGTCTACTTGCCTAGTCATCCGAGTCTATAAAAACAGAAAGAAGTCTTCCTGTTACAACCATAGAGGAATTGGTTTGTCTAATACTATGTCCAAAATCCTCGAGTAACTAAGTATCCGGCTCCATACTGGAGCTGGAAAACAGCAAACTCCAGAAAACCATGGAGGTTTCAGACCTAGACATGAGTGTATCAGTCATATTTTCACCCTTCGATAGGTCCTGGAATACGGGCATACCTACGGCTAGTGGCTGACATTTGCCATATTTCTTGACATGAAGGTGGTATCCAACTCTGTTGACCATTAGGTGTGGTGGTGGATTATGACAGGGAAATTAGTAACGAAGAAGTACAGAAACTTAGACAAAGCTATATACTGGTCAGAGTTGATGACAACTAGTGGTGCTCGGCACGGAAACGGTGTCACTGTCCCTATTTAACTATGTTATACATGTACTAAAGGACATAACCTTAGTTACTTTTGACTTCTCAGAAATTGATCTGCTCCTTGGAGGTCATCTGGTCGACTTGTTGTACGCGCAAGATATTGTGTAAGCTGATAAAATGCAGGGTCTTCTGAACGCGTTTAGACATGAAGCAGTTGCAAGGTTTCGATCACATGTGTCTTCGTAGCAATGCTTGCATTCGATGGGATCATCGTGTTAACATTGTTAAGGTCAGGCGAACGGTATTAGGCAAGACAGACAAGTTGATTATTGAGGTTGTGAACCTGAGTCGACAGAGATGCATTGGACATGTACTGTGCATACCGATCCACCGCCTACCTCGACATGCCATGTTCTTAGGGGAAGTTGGATAAGGTTGACAGAGTGTTTAGGGTATTCAGACGAGGACGTTGTGCCAGTTCATTAAGTCGCTGACTGTTGGAGATGCAGACTATCTGGTTAGGGTGCCTGAGACGAAAGGAGTCAGTGGTTGAGGACTGACTCTTGGTGACATTGTTGAATATGTGTGATGGTGGTGCAGATTTATTCACTCCTTGACGTTTTGTAAGACTTGAATATTTGCACTGACCTTTAACATCAAATTGCTTATTATTTCACACAACGTTTTCTACGTTGACATCGCCCTTTCTGTATCCACCTATCCTTTTTATACTATTGTGAAGTATTTCAACTTGAGCTGATAAATTTCTGTGCTAGGTTCCATGTTGATTTCATCTGTCTGTCTGGAGATCAAGTGCAGTGTTATAATCATTTCTTCTTTTCTTATGTTAGATGGAGTGGTACGAAAACTTGAGATAATTTAGATTCGCTAAAAGCACGTGCCATGTAAGACGTTTGGATGGTTGTTATCCGAACTGTTGATCACTGATCTGGTTACTTTAAATTTAAGCTAAAATGTGTACTATCGACTTCGAAGCCATACTTTCATTAACTAGGTTCGAAGGCTCCTTTTCTTGTCATCATGTTAGTACTTCGCTACCTCCGTTTTTAAATTTCTGCATCTTTCTCATTCTGTTTCTGCACTTATGCTTATTATTATTATTATTTTAACACCCCGTTACAATTTCCACTCTTTTACGATTAGGTGATTGCTTTATCAACTGAAATGGCGCGTAGCGCCAAAATTCTATGTGAAGCTTGCAGTCAAGTCTCAAATCAAACTACTAATATAGACGCTCGGCAACGTCTAAACAATCTAACTAAACAGACTATGCAATCAATTACATCGCTTATTCAACATCGAGGTAGCACTGTGGCTACCGATGTCAACGGTGAATGGTCTGAATGTAATCGTCAGCAGACATGGGCGAATGCACAAGGTGTCAGTGCTAATGTGGCCAACTTGGTAAAGCTCATAACAACTGAACCACAATTTTCTGATCTAATAATCTCACACAAACAACTTACCAATGCAACTAAAGAAGTAATTCTTTTATTTTAAAACTTTCATTGATGCTGGTGTGGTACATTCTTTGAATGTGGTGGTTTAATTGTAGAGATTCCATTATCCCTCCAGGCAACATCACCAACATAAGTTTAAAAGATCTCTAAGGGTCTTTTTCAAGGAGATCTTCTCTTATTCTATTCTGAGTCCTAGAGAGGCTGGTAAAAATAGCCGAATGTTGAATTGATTTCTTGGTTGTTATTAATATTATCATTATTATTATCGCACCTTGTAACATCGACACAATAACTAGTCAGTTTGGTTCATATTCATACTGCGAAAATCAGTTAATACCATGAAAAATTCCGCATTTGGCTTTACTACTAAAGGATGTAAATCCTAAATGTGACAACATGGGAGGCGAATTTCGTTCAGGTCTCACTGAGTACCAAGAGTTAAAATTCATGACCATGCATTTATCATCCTTTCTCAACTAAGACATGATTCTCAACTACAAGATTTATATCAACCTTTGAAAATGATTGCATACTATCTCTAGGATGTCTGTAACGCATATGTTATAGGGTTGTGTAATTGCTTTTATCGTAGTTAAAGCTGAAAATGACAACGTTTTTTGGGTGAACATTATGCTTAAAGGTATTTTTTAAGTACTCCTAGAAATAGTAACAATTTCTTAGATGTTATTTTTCTCTACTCGACTGTATTTGGAAATAAAAACAACTAAGAATGAAAGATCAATTTAAGATTGTTTCCTTCCAGTTTGATATGACATTGTCTTGCGACTCGTCTACAGAAAACTCCATGGCATTTAGGTTTCGCCATCTGTTCAAAACTAGCTATTTTGTCCAAAGTCAATGATCAGTGATCTTCAGCCTTTAGTCAATTCCAAGTTGTTATTCATCGTAGGCTGACATGAGTTGGAGGAACAAAGGAAACCTGGGAGCACTGGACAGCTGTTCCGTTCCAGTATGGGACTCCTCAGCAGTGCGTACCCACGACCCCGCCAGAGATCGAACACGCGACCTCCAGATTCCGCGGCCAGTGCGTTACCATTGAGCTACTGGGTTAGAATCCAATGGTCCATATTTCCAACTTCTGTTAGCTCACGACATAGCGCAACCACCACCCAATGTCATCGTTGAGTAACTTTCCTCACGATCATCAGGCTTTGACTCCACCAGTTACGACTTCTCATTGGGACCTTGGGAATACCTCTCGAAGCTAGTCACCAATGAGCACCAGTCAATTCATAAGTATAGTGAATTGGCCCTGAAATGTTACTGCTAAGTATATTTGATTTTGAGAACAGAGTGCACCGGAGACGTGCTACTGAAGCCCTATGTTCCACTAGGAACCCAAGGGACAAATAATAATAATAATTGATTTCCCCTTCGGTTTCGAACTAAAATTAATCTAATTGCCCCAGTGTTTTCTAGTTTTCACTCAAAAGAACTGTCTTCAAACTAAACAAATACCAAGACTGTCAGCTGAAAGTAAAATGAATACATGCCATTCATAGTCGGTATTAGATGTTGGTCTTCATTCACTGAATGGTTTACGAAACTTTATTAGATCATGCCTAGAAGTATTACTCCATTGGCTTACACCCTAACAATGGGTCCTGGGATCAAATGTCAAATGTACTTCGACTTGTACAATGGATTGAATGTGACTAATCGCCTATTGCGCGTTGCATCTGCATTGAACTGCTAAGTTTGATAGTTTAGAATTCGATCTCAGTGAGGTTTGATGAAGAAATTATTGACATATATCTTAGCTATTGTTTCTACTTTCCAAAATAGTCTACAAAAATAAAGTTGCTGTTGCATATTAACCCTAATAGCTTTTTTTCTTTGATAAATAGGCTCAACGTCCGGTCTGTGTTGCTGGTCTTGAAAGTTTGAATGCCACACAGACTGTGTTACGCGCCGCTCAAAATTTGGTAACCACATCGAGAATGGGATCATCAGAGAATAGTTTTATTGCCTTTTCAACGGCTAGTAAAGATCTTTCTAATAGTATTAAAGTATTAGCCACTGCTATGCGGTAAGTGCATCAATTCCTAGTTGAAAATATTTTTCACTCATCGAAGTCCATTGTGCTCTTTTGTTTTATTGTCTTTTTCACTTCACAAACGATCTACTATCTTAATGTCTTTAAATCAGCTGAAGTATGAGGTGCATGAAATGCATTTTAGTCATTCCTATTTCTGTTTATTGGGGAGATGATCTTTATATTATGCGTAAAATTCCAAAGAGATTGGTTTTCGGTAGGCAGTGTAGCCTCTTCGACACACCATTCAGAAGTCATTCGTTTCACAAGTGGAAAAAAGTTTGTAGTTGATATTAGTTAAATGCTTCAAGTTCTTTAACCTGCTTTTGAAATATTGATAAAATATGCAGATTTAAAGACTGCTGTAAGATAGAAAAAAACTTAGCTTGGTAGATTTATGCAACCATTTACATACATCACAAAGAAAGATGATTGTGTGTTACTGATGTTGTTCCCTTCCGCCAAATAAAATAAAAATCCGTAGTAACTCCAGTCATCCAACGTTCAATTAGAACGTAATATACATCTTCTACTAAACAGGTTTTATAATCATAAGACTATTGAATATTACTATGGCCTGTAAATAGTTTAAATTAGAAAAATAACTGACTGATTGACACTGATAAAACCAACGCTGAAACTCGCACACAAGTACATCACTTCAAGTTGCAACACTTCACAATAGTACACAAAGGACAGGTTGATGGTAAAAGCATACTAGAAGAGGCAACGTTGGATGAGAGAATAAACATTCTGAAGATAAAGGTTAGTACAAATAATCAAGCCTTAGATGCCAAAAAGTGGGTACATTTGCGCCATTGTAACCGATTTTCAGCTAAATCAGGAAGAGTCAGTTCTCAACCACTGATTCCATTTGTCTCGGGGACCTCAGCTAGGCAGTCTATCCGTCCTTACATGGCTCAGAACAACAGTAAGAGACCTCATAGACTGGTAGGACATCCTCATCTGTTCACTCTGAACACTATTCTGACTTAATCCAACTTTCCCTAAGAACATGGTACGTCGAAGTAGGCGGTGGATCGGTATGCACAGTACATGTCCAATGCATCTCTGTCGACTCAGGTTCACAACCTCAATAATCAACTTATCTGTCTTGCCTAGTACCCTTCGCCTGACCTCAACGATGTTCACACGATGATTTCACCGAATGCGAGCCATGCCGCGAAGACAGCTGTGGTGAAAACATTATAACCACGTCATATCTTTTACTTTCAACGGTCATGTCCCACAAACATATAACAGGATAGAACAGACTGCAGCCTAGTTTACTCGTCTTATGACAAGTAGTCGGATATCTCACTAGTCAGCGCCACAGATGATTCAAGTTGGCAAATGAATACTAACCGTGACTATCAACATATATATGCAATTATAAATTCTCTTTCTTTGGCTTTTTTTTACTTCGTGTTTATTAGTTTGTTAAATATGTCACACACAGATAGTATTATTCACTGGATAATTAGTGTTTCAGACATAATTTATTGTTCTGAAGCATATCAAAGTAACTGCACAATTTTGACGCCTAACTTTTATAGTCTTAATCCTTTCCTTTTCTTAGTGATATGGTAGAGGGTAAGGTTGTCAATATCGACCGCATCCAGTAGGAATGGCTGGATACCTGAAATAGTTTAACTAGAAACAGTCAATTTTATGAACTTCGGCAAAACAATCGAAAGACTTATGTTGTTATTTGTATTGTCCCGTCGTTGATTAGACCGAATTGATCGGCCACTGTTATCATATAGATTCCTGTACGGATGCCTCTATATTACTGTAATTTCCAATTTTAGGATGAGTCCCAAATAGGACGAAACGCGTATCCTTGATTCCACTACTAGCCCCTATCTATTATTAACCAAAGGATTTAGTTTGTTGGAAACGCGTGTTGCATTAGCGCAAAACATTTCGAACTGTCTGGTCATACACGCTTACTTGTCAGACATATGAGTTATAACAAATGATAAAGGGGTTTAAAAATAATCGGCATGATAAAGGGTGAAATTTTTAGTTTAGACAGGAAGCAAAAAAGTATTAAGGCTAAGTTGTCACTACAGGTTTTATGTAACAACAAACTGTTTCTGAATACGCAAAAGTGGTCGAAACTTCCATATAGCTAGAGCTTTAACAAACTTTTGTATATGTCCCTAGTTGATTTTTTAAGTGGGTTGGAAAGATGCATACAAATCAACCTTGTGACCCGTTTCAGTCATATGTTTACTTATAGAAGAAGTTGGGCATCTATTGCCCTGGTGGGTCACTACGATCATTCGATTTTATTTCTTGTTGCAGCCATTTTAGAATTTGCTTTGTGACCCTTACTTGAATACATTGACGGATCCTCTCCATATATGTGTGTTTACGTGTACTTGGATGTGACCGCATCGTTCAAATGATGAGAGAGTTTACAAGAGTACATAAGTTTCGTTTTCTCTATGATACTGACCTTTACTGCCTTAAGTCTTTGTTTGGTTGTCTAGCTCTGTGAATTACCTATACACGGTGGCATGATACACACATCTTCCTTTGGAACTGACTGATTAATAAATTACCAGGGGATAATCATTGTCTAATGCTACTTTGATGAGCGTTTACTTTCCCTCCTCTAAAGTGATATTTGTGCATATTTTGTGAATCCAGCTGAGCAAACACTCGACCGATACCGGTTTATACTGATGTGGATAAAATCTATGATAATTTAGGTACTGTCCTATCCATGTAGATTTCCTATAGATGGATTGTTTTAGTAACCCATCTTGCCGACGAGTAATGAGAGTGTCTAATAATCGTAAGTTGTCACCTTTTTCTGTTTCATATGTTAAGGATACACTACTCTGAGCTTCATTCATTCGACTGAGAATTGAAGTGGTGACCAGATTATTGTAAATGTATTGCGCTAGTACATCGCACTTTTCATCATATAGATCACACCTTCTTATCGTTTTGCTGAAATAGTTTAATATCCTTAGCATAAAGAGACGTACTGAAGTGAAACTATGAAAACAGTGAGTCTCAAGTTTGGTATCCAGTAAACAGTAATGTTTCACTGTTTAATTTAATATTTTAAAAAACCTAATATGCAATTAGACTGTATCCCCAGCTTACAAGTTCTACCTGTATGTTTCTCTCGACCTCCATTGAATCATTCCCAGTAAACTTGTGCATGATGACTTAACAGATTATGAATAACATTTGTGGGGCTAAAAGCTGATGATATTTACTCTCTGTTTGTCAAGATTGGAATAAACAGCCTAACATCTGAACCATAATCGCTACATGTTTGATAGTCAAATGCGATGATCATTTTTATATCAGACTCTTTATTCACTCACTTCTCTTGTATATCCTACCTACTATAGAACTGGAAACGTTTCGTAATTACCTTTTAACGGACTAAAGATATAGGTTTGTGTTGTTTACAGTGAAAATGCTCCTGGCCAACGTGAATGTCAGCGCGTTTCTAATAATATCAGAAAGTTACTCCATGAATTACAAGATGCACGTATTGCTAGCATGGAGAATCGACTGCCACCAAGACGTGAATTGAATGAAGAAGGCTTTCAAAGAGTAGGTTTTAATAATTGATATAATCTAATATACTCTATCTGTTTTAATCTCTTTACAATTCTTATATCCTTCTGGGTATTTATTTGAATGCACTAATCAATATTTCCTTTGTATTGCCAAGTAAAAAAAATTACTCGTCCAATAAAAACATATGGATAACGCTTTGTTGTAAGGCCCCAGTTTGCATAAAACATTGTTATCGCTCTGAACATTTTTTCTAACATTGTCGTTTTCACGCCAATTTTAACAACATGACTAGTATTTATACTGGGTGATGATTGAAGGTGAAATAATTAGGGCCACTACCGGATTCGAACCAGCAACCACCAGGTTTTCGGTCCGACACTCTACTAGTAGTAGTTCATCTTCTGCCCCCATTTACAATATAGTTAGCTGATTGATTAATGCTTACTTTTACTATGTTAATACGTCAATTTGCGGACAAGGTCTTATCTCATATGTTTTGGCCAATTAATTATTATTCTCGGAGGAATAAACTTGCCCATCCAGCTTCAGTCTTCTCTGTTCGTCCCGGGTTGAAGTCGCTGGCTCTTGAGTATGAGTTGGCTGTCAGTTAGGCGTGCATACGCTATATCCACTCGAAATGTATTACACGCTTTGACGTTTTAAGCGATGGGTACGGGGTTCGAGCCCCAGCGGGAACATCACTCACTGGCGTGCAGACATGCGGCTGACGAGTCCCAAACAGGACGGAACGCACCTCCCGAATTTCACTACTAGTCAGTTTAAGCAGTCGGTTTGCATTCTTTCTTTCACACTTATTTTAGAATGTATTTCGAGGTTGATTGGGATTTTTAGGGTAATACTGATTGCACACTGACATCAGTTGGAGAACCATTGAAGAGTTGGGAGCGCTGAACAGATCTTTTTTCCCTAGTATGGGACTCATCAGTACGTACCCATGACCCGGCTATGAATCGAAGTGAATACCTTCAAGCTCCACGGTGAACGCGTTAACCATTCAGCCACTGGGTCGGAATTCAACGGTCCACAGTTCCCAACTCGCGATATAGCGCGACTGTCATCCAAGGTCGCTCTTCAGTTTTTGCGGAATCTCAAAAGTTGACTGTAAATTTCTGAATCATCTTGATTGTTAATCACTATTCCATTCTAATCTAAAGGAATAAGCTTACCAACTCAAATTTGCAATCGATAGCTTGACTGTTTAACAGTAAATTATGCTTGTTTAGAATTCCTCATTTATCTTCTTCGCTGTACAGTTAGCCCAGTTAACATGAAATACCACTAAGAGGTTGGAAAGTTACCAACAGCTCTATTGCTCGTCACCTTATTGATACAGAACATCAAGTCGATACTCAAAACTTGTTCAAAAGAATTAATAAACAGATGAATCCTATTTCTTGTTACCTTTCGCTGAAGTGGTAGTCATCAAACGATAATACTGAACTTATGTGTTCAGAAAGAATCAGTTACCACTCTGTGTCATGGCATCGTGGTAAAAACGTTTGTTTATCATTTTAACTATCCAAGATAGCCGTAGTTTGGCAAACCTATATTGATACTGTGGGATGATTGGTGAAATGAAAATCTGGGCAGCAGCAGGACTCAAATCAAGCGACCTCTGGATTTTCAGCGCGGTGCTGTATCAACTTACCTGTGAGCACCGGGCGGGAAACCCAGAGGTTGCCGGTTCGCGTCATACCGCGGCCTAGATTTTCACCATCAATCGTCTTCCAGTAACAGAGACTTGTGTTGTTGACAATCATCATTTTTTACGCATCATTATCGATCCATACACGTTTTTTTCCACTTCGCACCCTTGACCTAATTATCTGAGTTCTACTCATCTTATTTTCTTAGTGAACACAAATCCTTTACAAATATTTTATGTAAACTTTCAGATTTGTTGTTGTTTGATATTTATAAATTCCTGTTGCTATACCCATTACTGATCACCAGGATGAATACAACAACTTGAATATCCGGTAGTATCGAGACCTCTGCATAGTAGCCCATCTGCCAACAAAGGTCGAGGAATTTGACCTTATTTAGCAACAGAAAATTAAGAGTAACAGCCAACAACAACCGATACCCGTTGCACAAGAGGCTATTTGTATCACCAGTGATTCGTAGCTTGGTGAATACATCTTTCTTAGAGACAAAGTAGGACAATATTTCTGTTCACTTTATGCCGACTTATAGACTTCAGTGGGTAGTTGTTCTCAACCAGTATCTCTAACATTACTTTTGTCTCTTCTTCCAACGTATCAGCTGTGCATATTCATCGAATTGGACTAAACAAGCACCTAATTAAACCTTGTTTTTATTGTATTATCTATCAATCACCATTAATCATTTCAAGTTTTCGACCTTTAATGATCACACGATAGACAGATAGATTAGTAGACCAGCATAAAAATGCAACAGCTCAATTTGTCACACTTTACTAACTGTACAAACAGAGGAAATGAAGAAAAGATGGATGATATCGAAATAAATCCAGTGGTTGCTGGTTCGAATCCGGCCGCGGTTCAGATTTTCATCTCACCTTCAATCATCACCCAGTATAAATACTAGTCTGCCAAACTACAGCTATTTCAGATAGTCAAACGATAATTAAAATGAACAATAAATAATTGAAAGGAAAGAGAAAAAGACACATACACGAAGGGTAACTAATAAGCCACTCACTTTATGGATTAATGCCACCTCTTATTCGAAACTTGTGATGCACCATGTTAACAAGAATAAATGAGAAGAATTTAACATCACTGGGGTAGTGAGACATAGCACTCACAAAGTATCTGATTAATTGTTTCAAATGTGTATTACAGGAAATATGGAAATTTTGTTTAACAGAAGAAATTGAGTGATGAATACTGGTAGAACCACACTGAATAAATATTCTTGGACTAGTGAATCACACAGATCCAGTGTTTAAAAAGAAGTTAGAAATAAGCTTTAATAGTTGACTAGTTGAGTATGTTTTACTGTCAATATTATGTAGCGAATCCCTAAGGCTATTGATTCATTCCTTCTATAAACTGGCTACTAACTAATCTAATGTGAGAACAATTACCTAGTAATTATGTATATTCTGGACAGTATTATTTACTACGTAGAACATATAAACTACTATTAGTCAAATACGCGTATAGAGAAACTCGGAAATAAGTGCATTATTGATTACAACTATGAAAAGGCCATTCTAGCAAAGAAATTTCTGTCTTCATGAACTTCATTTCTTTAGGTTGTGCACTTTTCACCATAGTTACAGATGGCTTAAAACAATCTATTATTAGACACTATGTTAACGCACCATTTGTTACATGGTAAGCAAGTTACCAACGCAGGATTGAAGTATACTTAGGCTTACAAGATTAAGAAATTTTATAAGATTTTAGAAAGTGACTGAAAGATTTACAGAATTCTACAAGATGGGAACTTTTTATAGGCAATACAGTAAATTCTAAGCTTTCGTAGAAGAAGGTATATCACTGCATATAGTGAAAGATAAATGAAAACAAAGGGGAAATAGAAGATTGATCATTAAGAAATATCTGTGTATAAAATTCAACGGGAATTCTGGTTATGATAAGATTCGAACTGGCAATTTTCAAGCCGTTTGTTGCTCTACAAACTGGGTAACACGATGCAACTGGTAACTAACCAACTACATCTCAATCACATCTCAATCACTGATTGTTTTGTCCAGATGTTATGAGGATGAGAAATATGTAAATATGTTTGCACTTCGTTCACCACATTAACTGTCGAATCAAGTCTTCTGTTGCCTATCTCAATCATCAGTCAGAGTTAAGGAAGAAAATATTTTTTTCTTCACTTGAATATTTACTAATGATGGGGGCATACTTGTAGTGTTCCACTCTGCCAGTTAATCGTAACATTTACTTTGTCAATGATGGCATCAACTTTCGATTTGTTACCTTTCTGCATTAATGACTATTATGCACATTTCGATAACGTATCGTAATCAGACAAAGCTGACTCTTCATTACGTGGCACTTTTCTTCTTTCCAATGTATGTATTCTCCTGTCTAACGAGATTTATGCATAGTCACCTAAAATCATATAATTATCTCATACTTATATTCATAGCTTATTTGTACATTTATTAACAGCAACTAGCGACGAGTGTTCGTGCCTTATTGGATTCAGCACCGGCTGTAGGGCGTGCAGCTTCCTCTGAAGCAGAACAACTTGGTCGCACTATACTTGCATGGGATTCTTATCTTCCTGGTCTAGTTTCTGGTTCCATAGCGGCTGCATCACGTTCTCCTTTGCCTAGTACACAGTTGGTTTACTTGGATCATGCATCCACTGTTTTGGAGGCTGCTAGTCAACTGATTACTGTTGCTAAAGATTCTGGTGGCAATCCAAGAGTGAGTAACATTGTATTTTTCAAATGTGATTTTTATGCTAATCTGATTCCATCATCTGTTATCGACAGTAGTCATCCTCAAACAATATAGAAGTTCTTGTTGATTTTAACTTCTTACATTGTTCATATTTTAGGCCGTACATCTTCATGATAGCTTGAATGAATCCGTCCGTGGTTTAGTGGTTTCTTGTGAAGAATTTTTAACCATCCTAGACGATGTTGCTTCTCGCCAAGGACATGTCAGTACTCTAATAGACACTCTGAATCGTGCTCAAGCTCAGGTATGTGCTTACAATTTTATCTATCCAATTTTAGTGTCAGACAATCCCTTTTTATAATACAACTAGCTTTTATCTTAGCTTGGATAAACAAGAGCCGTTCGGCATTTTCATACCTGCCTCATCTGTGGCACCGACTGGCGAGATATCCGACTACTTAACAACGATATAAATATACTGTACTGTAGTCCGTCCTCCTGTGTTATACAGCTGTGAGAAACGGCTATTGAAAGCAGTATACAAGAAGCTGTTACAGAGTTCTGATCACAGACCTGTTCGTTGCATTGGTCGCGTTTGGTGATATCATCGTGTAATGAACGTTGAGGTTAGACAAAGGGTACTACTAGGCAGTTGATGAGGTTGTTAACCACCTTAGTCGACTAAGGTGACTTGGACATGTAATACGCATGCCGAACCCACACCTACCTCGATGTGATATGTTAGAGGAAGATGGATTAGGTTGGAAGAGGAGGGTTCAGTGTGGCCAAACAAAGACATGGAACCAGTTGATGAAGTCACTGACTGTTGGTCTAAGCTGTGTTGGCAGATGTAGACTGTCTGGCTGGGGTCTTCGAGACGATAGGAATCAGTGGTTGATGACTGAGTCACTCTTGGTGATATGGTTGTAAATTGGTCACAATGGTGTAGATGTATTCACTCCACTCCTTGACATCTTATAAAGCTTGAATATTTGCACTGACCTTTATCTTCAGATTGTTTGTTCTCTCACACAACTTTATGTACTTTGATGTCACTCTTACTCTTATTCTATCCACCTGTTCTTTGTACATTACTGTGAGGTGTCGTAACTTGAGCCGATGCAGTTGTGTATGTGTGTGTGTGGTTCTACATTGATTTTGTCAGCCAGTCATTTATCACTTGTCGATGACTATCTATAGAATTGAGGATTGTGAACATGTTCATATTTGAACTTAACTGTAACCGCAGCCACTCCCTCCCAATGTATGCATAGCTTCAAATAAATGGACCACTTTTCGTTAAATTATCAAGTTAGTTTATTCACCTGTTGTTCAACAATTACTTGTTTCCGAAGTAATACCGAATGTCTCAGTTTCAGTCTTTTTACAAAAATTTTAATGCCTCTGCTGTTAGTCTTATCAGACCGATTCGATTCACTCTTTCTCGTTATCATATATTTTACTATATGAATTGATGGGATTGATTTGTTTCTAGCTAAAGTGTTTTAAATGATACTAATCTTCAAATTCTCATTGCTAATACCGAGTGCATTCAGTTTTGCCTGCGAATTTACCAGCTTTTTTTTCTATTGAACACCGTATATATCTCTGTTATTGTACTCGTTTGAATTCTACCAAGTTAACCAATTCTACACAATCTAAACCTATCTGTTTTCTTAAAAATCGCTCAGCTTCCATTAGATCCATGTTAAAGAGGATAATAAATCAGTAATCTAGGTATATATTGTGGTTTGCTATTTATTTCTCTTCTCACCTACTGCGGGCTGAATAAGTTATCAATATTTTTATTCGATGAACCAATCAAATGTGTATACATTGACTATCTACTGTTTTACTCCGATAATGATAAACAAAACTACACGAATCAACTGCCAACTGGATTTTGAAATTGAAATTCAAAATCCTGTTGTGTAGTTGCCCCAAGTTGTCAACTGAATGATAGATATACTTCTTAACTGAGTGTTTATGATACAGACTCAAATTGTTGGATCTAGGTAGAGGGGAAAAGTGACTATCGATTACAATCATTCATCACAAGATAATATGAGTTTGCTATTCAAGGTTATCACCGGTTGCTTATTTTAGCAATAATCAGTTTTCTTCTCCACTTGAACAATCCTAGTTAGCTTGACTTGGGATTGAAGTAACTAGAATGGGTAGCTATTGTCACGAAATCTGAGCAGATATCATTCATACAACATAGAATCGAAAATTATTCATCTCTCAACCTAGTAAAAGATGTTGAACCTACAAATTAGTAGTTGTATACTTTTTCAATGATTGGTTCTGAGGGTTATTTTAGGAACCACTGAACGAACCAGTTTCTTTTATAAAAAGATTCAACTTTCCAACTGAAGTAATAGTCGTTGCTAGGATGTCCTTTAAAAATCACTGTTACTCTGACTGTAAATTAAGTTCTAGTTGGTATTCATTACAGACTGACGTGAGTTGGATGTGATCACGTCTACAGTTAGACAGAAAGACGGTGGATCAACTAAGCAATATTATTATTTGAACCAACGAACTAGCTATATATTAGATATATTTTCCGTTGTTCTTGTCTTCGGTCTTTCCACCCCAATACACGTTTCTACACGTCCATCATACCTTCTGTGTTAAGTGTTCCGGTCTGGAATCAACTAGGGATTTGTTGAAGGTTGGTGGATGACCCTCGATATCCGTGTATCGTTAGCGGCCATAGCAATTCCCGAAACATAACATTGGAGAAACACTGGGATGATAAAAACCAACCTGAAATCGATAAATAAATCCCCAAAAATCTCAGAATTGAAGTAAATTAGGTTTTTATTCGAGTGTCCATCTTTCATCTTCATTTCTATGTTATGTGAAGTAAACTAGGAAGCGTAAATATCATTGATTAATGATAGCGACTAGAGAAGTTGTATCAATAAACTGTCATTTTAACGGTATACTTTTTCTGCAGTATTGAGCACAATAAGTACACCAGTGAATGTAATATACCTGAGTGGAAATATCAGTGTTCTAAAAATCCGGAAAAAAATAATAGTCAGTCATAGTTTTAATAAGTTACCAAGCTATAGACAGATTTTAAAATCAATTATCGCGGTTACTGTTAAAACTATTGAAAAGGATCATCAGTAGTAATATGTGGTTGTTATTCATATATTTGTGTCAATGTCTGTCTACATGATAAGTTACTTACTCTTTCCTATTGTCAATTAGTCATTTGTCCCCATTTGACTTTCAAATCAAAACACACATTTTTTTAAAAATCATCCACTGTATTTATAGTGTGAATTGGTTTGATTTTTGCATTCACCTGTAATTTCTATGCCACATTCACCAACCTGACGATATATATATATATATATATATATATATATATATATATATATATATATATATAGTAATGAAATCCAGAATGCGTGTTTCGCCCCATTCCGAAGTTCGTCAGCTGGATGTAATATGCATCACAGTTAGTGATGGTGCTCCTGCTAGGACGTAACACAGACTCTGAATTCCACTGTCGAGTAAATCACATCATAATGAATTGTCTGACGGTATTGAAGCATCTGCATAAGAGCCCATGTGGCAACAGAGAGTGATTAAATCGATCCAGTATCATAATCGATAAGAAATTACGTGTAGCGATAAATGACACCTAGGTATAAAGTTTCTGGCAGAATCCAGATTTCAAAAATATGAGAGTAAGACTTGAGCACTGCGGTAGAATGTAATTCCATTTTAGTTGATTTATTAGGTGTATCATATGGTGGATCAGTATTATTTACTGGATTGCATTTCGGACATAATTCATTGTCCATAGTCACAGTATACCAAAATTGTATCCCGTGATAGACGTATAGCTTTACTCCTCTTTTTATATTTCTTTTAATACGCCTTCCTTTTCGGTCATTCTTTGTTTTTGCCTTGTACTGGTTTTTAATAATCGGTCTACATCGATAAATTCCCAGCTGTATAGTCCGAAGGAACTAATCAATTTTGGCTAGATTTATACCACTTTGGTCATATTTCTTTAATGTCTTGAGCATGCATAGACATACCCCTGTATTCCTTCCCCACCAGTTTTTATCGTTATTACTATTGTTATTGTTATTATCACTATTATTATAAGGTAGTATTCATCATGGACTGATATCAGTTGGAGAACCATTAAAAACCTCGGAGCACTGGACAGTTCAACTAGTTGGAAGTGAAGCGGATGCCAACTGAAGACCTTGGTGGATAGTCGCACTATATCACGAATTGATAGAAGTTGGAAATTGTAGACCATTGAACTCTGATTCAGTGCCTGGATGGTTAACTCGTCCGCCGGGGAAACTGAAGGTCCTCAGTTCAACCCCTAGCCAGGTCGTGGGCGCGTACTGCTGAGGACTCCCGTACTAGAACGAAACAGCTCTTTAATGCTCCCAAGTTTACAGTGATTCTCCAACTGTTGTCAGTCCGTTATGAAAACCAACCTGAAATTAATAAACAAATCCCCACCCACCTCGAAATTGTATATATTGTTATTTTTTTTTTATTGATTAGGCTGAAGAAATAATCCAAGTTCCTGTGGATGCACGCTTTTCTGACTATCAAACACGTATGCTAAGAATAGCTCGACATATGGACCGACTGAATCAAGCTATTCAGTTGCGTGCAAGACAGCCTGCGTCAGATGGGGAAATCGCACCGCTGGCGCATAATTTAACACAGGTGAACTTTAGGTCATTCATTATAAGATACATTTTGTTTCCCATTTACCCCCTCCCCCTTTCTGTCTATTGTTATTGTGCAGTGATTATACATTTCCAGTGGATTATATTGCTTGCTAGGTGAGTTAAATGGTTGAGTTTAGATTGTACTCTTCAGCTTACTTTTCAATCTAATACTGTTATCTACTCGTTTATAGTAGGATTAAGGATGTGCGTTACTGAAGATTGTCGAACTATGACGACAAAACAGCTTATAACTATTGCTTCATTTTGTAAACTGTCTTTAAAATTACCTTCATACAAACTACTGAACTGGACAATGATAAAATCTTAGTATCTTTTATCAATACTGATTCTCTGTTTGTTGTCAAAATTCATTGTCTAATTAGGGGGGAAAAGTAGAAAAAGAAGAAGGCAGATGAAAAGAAGGAAACAGCTGATAGTAACCAAATCGATTAGCAGAATCACTTTTGGTAAGATAGATAGGCAGGAAAAATACTCGTGTGAAGAATTCTCTTACACCATGTGATCTGTTGCCTAATCATGTAATATGTATATCCCACATGATGCACATTACATAGTGCATGATTTATACCTATCCTCGTCCATGTTCTTGTGCTCCCCCCTTGACCCAGTTGGATTAGGTAAGGAAAGAGGGAATGTAGGTGTGTGTTTATACACTGGGTCAAGTGATAACTGAAGAAACTAACTAATATGTGCACATGTTTTGAAATATAGAGGACATGGAAATACACATTAATATTTATTTTCTGACAGTTTTATCTATACACGTGATACAAGAAGGAAGTTATTGTTTCTCCTATAAAGTACTACATTTGAAGTCGTACGCATTCACTCCTCTGTATATGTATATATACATAATTTCCAGAGATCATGACAGTTACCGTTTTCTAAAAAGATACCTGTAGACTTGAAGATATCGATACCACCATCGTGTATAATCATGTTGGGGGTCACCCAAATGACTCTCGCAATAACCAAGCGGGCTTTGGTATTTCGGATGAAAATGTAGTATTTCATAAAATGAAGAACCGTAATTGGTTATCTTATCAGTTATGAAGGTGACCCTAAAAGTCACCCAAATCCACTCATGAGTTAGTTGTTTCCCACCTTTGTTAAGGAACGTTAGTTACTGGAGATAAAGCAAAGGAGTATTAACTGTGGTACAAAGTAACTGGAGTGTACGATGATTTGTTCACATGGATGCATACACATGCATTGCGTATAAATTACAATCTTGTGATATGAAATATGAGGAAGAGACAGGATGAGTGTTTCCGATGTATGTGTAGATACCAGCTTACACATTGAAGAAATATTAAGTTGGGTACGGTCTAGCTGGCTGATATACAAAATATAGAGCACATTATTCAATGTTGCAAGCATTTGATTTATAGTAATAAACGATCATTTATTTCTTTTTTAAATGTTCTTATTTTTCTACCAATCTTTTGAAAGACATTGTACGTAAGACTTATATTATAATTGCATAGCTCAGCTCAAGAACTTTCTATCAGCTTCTGAGACGATTGCGTAACATCCTTGAATGTAAATTAATTGTATCCAAAGTGAAACCAACTATTATCATGCTTTATCCTAATTTCTGTGAATGAAATTAGTGACTACATTGTTGTAAACTATTGTGCTTTGTGGTCGTATAATTGCAGTTGATATACATGTCTAACTTAAATTCTACGATAGCAGAAGTGAAAGAAAGACTGACTTTTAACGGGTTACAAGTACGTTGTCTTACTTTCAGTCAAGTTGGTATCCATAAGCGTGGATAAAGCAATATTCTGATGACAATTTAGTAACCCATTCGAATTCTGTAATTTTTAAAAAAGCCATCCCCGTTGAAATAGTGAGATCTGGTTGGTCATTTCGACTGGCTGTAAAGGCCCCCTGTGTAATTGGTCACCCCATCAATTGTTAGCGTGGTCTTTAGAGTCAATCCGATATTCAGAGAAGTGTGCTTGTAGAAGGTTGGCAACACGTGACACTGACAGTCGTACATTCTGTAGTTGTCACTTCTAATATGTGACATCAAGGCATATCACTTTATTTTATGACAATAACAGCATTGCTCCCACCTAATTTACAAAAACGTGATTGTTTTATGACAGAATGGTTTTAGCCACTTTCCATCAGATTCAAACATTTATCATTAGCTTATGATTTACTTTACACTTCCTTTATTTTGACGTTAATCAAGTTGATTACTTTCTGCAAGCTTGTTCCGAACAGGCTGATTGATGACGAAATCTTATCTGAGATACAGAAGCCTCGTTTGACATTTTCCAACCTGCCTCATCTGTGGCACCGACTGGCGAGATATCCGACTACTTAACAACGATATAAATATACTGTACTGTAGTCCGTCCTCCTGTGTTATACAGCTGTGAGAAACGGCTATTGAAAGCAGTATACAAGAAGCTGTTACAGAGTTCTGATCACAGACCTGTTCGTTGCATTGGTCGCGTTTGGTGATATCATCGTGTAATGAACGTTGAGGTTAGACAAAGGGTACTACTAGGCAGTTGATGAGGTTGTTAACCACCTTAGTCGACTAAGGTGACTTGGACATGTAATACGCATGCCGAACCCACACCTACCTCGATGTGATATGTTAGAGGAAGATGGATTAGGTTGGAAGAGGAGGGTTCAGTGTGGCCAAACAAAGACATGGAACCAGTTGATGAAGTCACTGACTGTTGGTCTGAGCTGTGTTGGCAGATGTAGACTGTCTGGCTGGGGTCTTCGAGACGATAGGAATCAGTGGTTGATGACTGAGTCACTCTTGGTGATATGGTTGTAAATTGGTCACAATGGTGTAGATGTATTCACTCCACTCCTTGACATCTTATAAAGCTTGAATATTTGCACTGACCTTTATCTTCAGATTGTTTGTTCTCTCACACAACTTCATCTACTTTGATGTCACTCTTATTATTATTATTATTATTATTATTATTATTATTATTATTATTATTATTATTATTATTAGTATTATTATTAGTCCCTTGGGTTCCTAGTGGAACATAGGGCTTCAGTAGCACGCCTCCAGTGACCTCTGTTCTCTGAGATCTTTTGAACCTGGTCCACGACAGCCCAGAAGCTCTCATTTCCTCCTCGCATGACCTCCTCCATGTCACCCTCGGACGTCCAACTCGTCGCTTCCCATGGGGATTCCACTCGAGGGCCTGACGCGTGATGTCCTCAGTCGGCCTTCTCAGTGCATGGCCAATCCATCTCCACTTCTTCCTGCATATTTGTTGCGTGATAGGTTCTTGGTTGGTTCGTTCCCAGAGTTCCTTGTTGCTTATTTTTTCTGGCCATCTGATCTTCAGCAGCGAGCGTAAGCAGTTGTTGATGAATGTCTGTAGTTTATTGGAAATGCCTTTCGTGACGCGCCAAGTCTCTGAGCCATACAAGAGCACTGACTTGACGTTGGTGTTGAAAATCCGTATCTTGTTCCGCATGCTGAGTGCAGAAGATCTCCACACTGGTTTCAGGCTAATGAACGCCTGTCTTGCTTTTCCGATTCTGACTTTGACGTCCTCGTCCGTCCCGCCTGTAGTTGAAACAGTGCTTCCTAGATAAGTGAAGGAGGTTACTTCCTTCAAGTTTCTCCCGTTGACGGTGATTGGAGTTTGTTGTTGTTGTTGATGGTGGTGGTGCGGTATCTTCATCACTTCTGTCTTCTCTATATTCACCTGAAGTCCCGTCTTAGCTGCCTCTTCTATCAACTTGTTAGTTTTTGCCTGCAGATCTTCAAGTTTATGTGACATTAGGCATAAGTCATCGGCGAAATCCAAGTCTTCTAGGTTCTTTTCCGTCGTCCAGTGTATCCCCCTCTTCTCGCTGCCTACTGTTTGCTGCATGATCCAGTCCACCACAATAAGGAATATCATGGGGGATAGTAGGCAACCTTGTTTCACTCCTGTCTTCACTTCAAAGGCATCACTGAGCTTCCCATTGTGGATTACTTGGCATGTGGCATCTTCATATAGTTGTTGAATGAGGCGGATAAAGGTTTGCGGTACTCCGTAGTATTGAAGCAGTTTCCAAATTACTTCTCGGTCGACGCTGTCAAAGGCCTTCTCAAAGTCGATGAAGTTGAGGTAGAGAGCTGATTGCCATTCTATGCTCTGTTCTATGATGATACGAAGCGTTGCAATTTGGTCTGCACATGATTTGTACTTCCTGAAGCCTGCCTGTTCCGGTCGCAGTTTTGAATCCAGTGCGTCTTTAAGCCTCTCCAGGATGATGCGGCTTAATATTTTACTTGGGGTGGACAGGAGAGTGATTCCGCGCCAGTTCTTGCAAGCACTGAGGTCTCCCTTCTTCGGCAGTTTGACAAGGTAACCCTTCTTCCAATCGTCAGGTACCTTCTCTTCCTTCCACACCTTCTGCAATAGTGGTGTGAGCATGTCCGCTGTTGTCTCTGCATCTGTTCTCAGTGCTTCTGGCGGTATTCCATCTGGTCCTGCTGCTTTCCCGCATTTCAGTAGCTTTATGGCGTTCAGGACTTCCATTTTCGTTGGGGGATTAATGTTCACTTGTAATTCAGCGGCTGCAGGTGGTATTTCTGGACGAAGTGCAGGTGGTGGTCGATTCAAGAGCTTCTTGAAGTGGTCGGCCCATCGTTTCCTCTGTTTCTCTTCTTTTGTAATTAAATTTCCTTCTTCATCTTTTATTGGTTTCATCTGTGTTGGTCTCTTCCCTGATAGCAACCTGGTTATTTGATACAATGTCGTCAGGTCTCTCTTACCTGCAGCCTGTTCTGCTTCACTTGCCAGTGTTTCGTAGAAGTGTCTTTTGTCTTTGCGTGCACTCTTCTTCACTTCTTTGTCCAGTGTTTTATACATTGTGCTCAGTTCCTCTTGTCGTTGAGCATCCTTGCACTGGTTTATCTTCTGCTTCACCATCCTCCTCTCCTCTATCAGCTTCCAGGTATCCGTCGAGATCCATTCCTTGTCTTCTTTCTTCTTCCTTCCTAATACTGTTGTGCAGGTTTCTTTCCACATAGCTTTCAAAGACTTCCAGTGTTCTTCCACACAGGTTTCTTCAGGGATGTTGCTCGATGTCTCCCATTTTGTCTTGATGGCTGCCTTGAAGATCTCCTTTGTAGTTTCATCCTTCAGTTTCCGAGTGTTGTACTTGAATTGAGGTCTATCACCAGCTTCCTTGAAGGCTTTTAACTTGATTTGGAAGGTTCCTTGCACTAGATAGTGAGTGGTGTGAACCTACATCTGCTCCTCTTCTTGACCTTGTGTTAAGTAGACTGTGTCTCCATTTTCTTGAGATTGAGATAAAGTCGATTTGATTTTTAGTGTGTCCATCTGGTGAAGTCCATGTCGCTTTGTGGATATCCTTGTGCCTGAACACACTGCCTCCAATCACCAAATCGTTGAATGCACAGAATTCTGCAAACAATTCTCCATTCTCATTCATTTCACCTAGCGCCTCTCGACCCATGGTTAGTTCTCTTCCCGTGTTGTCCCCTCCCAGTTTGGCATTCATGTCGCCCATTAGAATTTTGATATCGCCAACTGACGTCTTGTCCAGTGTTGATTGAAGTTGTCTGTAGAATTCCTCCTTTTTCTCTTGCTCTGCATTATTTGTAGGTGCATAACATTGTATGATTGTGACCTTTCTTCCTTTTGAGTTGAATCTTGCTGTCATGATCCTGGAGGAGATTGGTTCCCACTGCATGAGAGCCTTCGATGCTCTTGAGGACATCATGATAGCCACTCCCTCAGTGTGCTCGTGGTTGGCGTCTGGGTGACAATCGGAGTAGATTATTGATTCTCCAGTTGACAGTTTGGAGAGTCCACTCCCATTCCATCTGCTTTCGCAAATCCCAAGCACTTCGATGTTATACCTTCTCATCTCCTTTGCAATCTGGGCTGCCTTACTGGGTTCAAACATGGTGCGGACATTCCATGTCCCCACGTTTACTTTCGCTTTCATCAGGGAGAGAAGACACATCGGCCAATTGGCTTCCCGAAGGCTTTCACCAACTGGCGTCATTTCGCCTCTCCGATTCCAGCGGGGAATAAGTTTGTTTTCATTTTTTATATTTTGTTTGTGCTTTGAAGTTTCTTTAGCGGTTAGATTTGTTTTACGGGGTAGGGTTGCTAGCCCTATGCCCAACCTTCCCTCTTTACCCGGGCTTAGGACCGGCTAGTAACTAGTAAACTAGTTAACCAGGCGAGGTTGATGTCACTCTTACTCTTATTCTATCCACCTGTTCTTTGTACACTACTGTGAGGTGTCGTAACTTGAGCCGATGTACTTGTGTGTGAGGTTCTGTGTTGATTCTGCCTGTCTGTCTGTAATCTGTAGATTATTAGATTGAAGCCTAATCATAATCAACTGTTCTCTTGCATTGGTACGGATGTCAGACAAATGAATCAATAAGTGTCTATATTACCATAGTGAATACATTCCCGTGAAAGATATAACTGTCTTCTATGAAAACATCCATTCATGCACATACACTATTAAAGAATTTAGTTCAGATGAACAGTAGTCATTAACTTCGATGACCAAGATAGTTAAATACATATTTTTGTTTATATCCGTTGGTTGGTGACAGACGAAGTTGAAATTTCACTTAACTATGTCTATTACAAATTCAATAAAGGGGTCCACCTTTTTTTCTAACTTATTGTTTTGTTGACCTTCATAATAGAGAGAAAGTGAGATTCATTTTTATGAAATGAAATAATTTGTTATGCTACAGCATTAATAACTTTCGATATGTTATTTTAGACACACTTAGCATACATTAACATTTAGGTTTGTATAAACTATCGACTGTATACATATTATGCACTCAATGCGAAAGTTGACTAAACGCGTAAATTCATGTATGAACAAGATGCATATATTCTCGTTGAAAGTGATTAATTGTAAAGTGACATTAATATCCGCTTCAATTTCATTTCACATATACATGAAACAGTTTAGAGATGACTCTAAAGGCTATCCTAATAATAATAATAATAATAACTGAGATAACCAATATGGGTTCCACATTTTATGAAAAAACTACCTTTCTAGCCGGACTACCAAACTATGATTGGCTATTTCAGCAGTTGATACAGTGGCCTTGAAAATCACTCCAGTATACAAAATAGAGTGGAAGGGAAAGTATTCTCTGTGCCAATAGATAATTTGGCATCACCAATTTATTTTCCTCATCATCATGAGAGTGATTTTAAAGGCCACTCGGAGTTTTGGCTGAGAAAGTAATTTCCCATAAAGTAGAGGGAACAAATTGTTTATCTCAGGAGTTGTTAGAATGGGCTTTTAAAGTCATGCTTATCATGAAGAAAAGAACTGATTGACTATTTAAAAAATTGGCTAAATATACATGAATGCTACCCTTGTGTATGACTTTTTAAGGCAATTTCTTTTTAATCATGCATCTTGAACTAAGTGGAACGCGTTTAAATAACAATGCCTTAGATGAGCTGTTTGTTTTCATTTATCAGTCAGCCGGTCAGCATGAATATAAAACCTGGCATTAGTTAGCGGTTAGTAGTTTAATTTGTCACACCTCACACAAATAAATAGGCATATTTCATAGTTACAGCGCATATTCAAGCATACAAAACAATAAAGTCATCCCATCGGATAATGCTTAAAAAAGAAAGGACAAGAGAAATCTCTGCTGACCAAATACAGATTAAGGTACAACAAAGCGTTCATCGAGGACATTTATTGCTGATCCATGTGAACTGGCATTTACTTTTTCTACTAATCCAAAGTGAGCTAAGTAACATAATGACTCATTGACACCGACTGAAAAAATAAACGTAGAATGTCACACACAACTGCATCGGCTCAAGTTACGATACCTCACAGTAATGTACAAAGAACAGGTGGATAGAATAAGAGTAAGAGTGACATCAAAGTACATAAAGTTGTGTGAGAGAACAAACAATCTGAAGATAAAGGTCAGTGCAAATATTCAAGCTTTATAAGATGTCAAGGAGTGGAGTGAATACATCTACACCATTGTGACCAATTTACAACCATATCACCAAGAGTGACTCAGTCATCAACCACTGATTCCTATCGTCTCGAAGACCCCAGCCAGACAGTCTACATCTGCCAACACAGCTCAGACCAACAGTCAGTGACTTCATCAACTGGTTCCATGTCTTTGTTTGGCCACACTGAACCCTCCTCTTCCAACCTAATCCATCTTCCTCTAACATATCACATCGAGGTAGGCGTGGGTTCGGCATGCGTATTACATGTCCAAGTCACCTTAGTCGACTAAGGTGGTTAACAACCTCATCAATTGCCTAGTAGTACCCTTTGTCTAACCTCAACATTCATCACATGATGATATCATGTTCACTCAGTGTATATTGAAATTCGTGTGTGTAAACATTTGGATCTGATAAAAAAAACACGTGGTTAGGTGCAAAGATCACTGCACTGTTGCCTTCTTCACTTGCATGCACTCTTTTCACAAAGAAGCTTGTAGTTTATATCGGTAATACAGGGACTTCTAAAGGTTAGCTGGTATGAAGTAAAATTTTAAATAATTTTATTTGGTAAAAAGTAAGTATCTACTGCGATTTTTAAAATAAAAAATTCTATGTCTTTATTATATATAATGTTATAGATGCTGCAGTTGTTTTACTTCATAATGTCATCGCCAGTCTAGATGAAGGTGCTAAGTATGTTAGAGCAACCTTTTTAGACTATACTCCTGCTTTTGACTCTGTCCCTGAAACCTTTTTATTAAATCAGCTTGCCAGAACTCACATTAAGTCTTGGATTTTGAAATGGCTTGATTCATTTTGTAGATATCTTAACCAAGTCGGGATGTGATGGTTTGAAAAAATTTGGGCATTAAGTAAAATGATATTCATTTGGTATTTGAATTTCCTATTAAATGTAAAACCGAATAAATTTCTTTAAACTGACATTTCGCTATTTAGTGAGGCTAATAGCTTTATCAAAGATATAGTAAACCGGAATTTGAAATATTCTTCAAGCTTATATATGATGTGATAACTTGACATGTGTTCTGCAGCATGAATGATTTTGTGTTGTCAGTAATTGAAGAATAAAGGTTATATCTGTTTGTAGTGTAAAGAGTGTATGAATTACAGATGGAGATCTGTATGCACACATGTATGATGATAGTTCTTTTCGTATGCATGTATGCTGATTATGTCAGTATGTGGGGATGGGTTTGAGACTAGGTCAAACCACGTTTTTTCCCCTCATTCCCATTTAGACAAATTTGATTCCACTTTATGTGAAGAGATTCTGTTATGAAAATTCATTGGTAAATACAAATATCAAAATAATAGCTTGATTCTTATTTTACTGCGAGAAGACTGTACGCTGTATACAGGGGGAAACGCTCTACTCCGCTGCTTAGTGAAACCAGTTTGCTTCCTTTTCTTTTCTCTTTATTTTTGCACCACTTACCAACCTCAGCTAAAGCTAAATTCTTTAAGTAAGCGAATGCCCTAACAGTCAGTATCCATGAAGATCATCTCTTCTGCAGATTGCTCCCAGTTTAATAACTTCTTAACCGAAATTGGTCACTGGTCTTCTTTAAATGGCCTCACAATCTATGCCTCTAAATATCAGGTGGTTAATTTTAGTGTACTAGGTGCACAAGACCTATGTAAATTACTTCACTTCCATGGCTGTTGCTTCATTGACGCCTATGTTGTAGAGAATGTATCAAGTATGATCCATGTTGGTTTATGCTTTTCTTCTGATATTTCTTGATCCCCTCATATTTAACTGATTTCCGGAGGAATCCTTCACTTGACCGTTTATGTAAAGAAACTGAGACTTTCTGGAGTAAATTAGCCTCTCGTCTTATGTTTTGTTACTTATTATTCTCCCTTATTCCTTGCTGAACTCTGGAAGAAAGACTACGCAGTATTGCATAAGAGGTCATTAGTAGAGCGAGTGGGACACCACTAACTGTAGTGATGAATGCCTTTGTGGATAGGCATCTGAACTGTTGTAGACTACTGGCTAGAAATGTGTTATCTGTTGACAAGCATCCTCTGCATTTGGAGCTGTCTCCATGTGTGTATCCTCTGAGAAGACAAGAAGCAAATAAATTAAACTGTATGCACGCACAACTATGTACAAAAATTCAACCGTACTACTTTATTTAGCTTGTTTATTATGTGAAGGAAATCATGTAGGAAGTAGTCTTATGAAAGAACTTTGCAATAGCGAAGTGTTATCATGTCTCTGAAGTCATTAAACATTTCAGCAATGATGTTATTCTTTGTTATATATTGTTGGACAGCACAATTTTTATGCATATTTGAAGTGTTGTACAACGGTTAAACTGATGCGATATCACTTGCTGAGAATTCTGTACTCTAAACATAATTATGGCTGAGAATAAGGCCAACATATTAGTAGTAGTAGAAGCAGTACTATTATTATTTTCATTATTATTATAATTGTTAGTATTATTGCTTTTTAGGAATATCAAGAAATGTGTCAAACGTGTAAAGGTGCCGCTGCTACTTTACCTGATGTAAATCAAGCAGATCAATTAAGATCAGCTGTTCGAGGTGTAGGCACTGCGTGTATAAGTTTGGTGCAAGCTACATCTGCCAATCGTTCATATTATACAGATTCATATGGATCGGGGACAGGTCAGCAGTTAATGTTGAGTCGTAATAAAAGTATTGCTGAATTGGATAAACGAGCTGAATTCTTAGATGCAAAAGTAAGCGATTTAAAGCTAAACTTATTGAAGCGAATTTGCGTGCATATGTATGTGTGTGTGATTGTGTTTCTTTCTAAGCATTTGTCGCGATATACAAAATATCCTTTACGAATTACTGCATTCCCACTGAAATTCAAAAACATACAACTCAATGACCACTTTAAGTTTTGTATGTACGAGTAGATATTTAAATTTAGAATGATAGATTGCAGTAAGAACAGTACTCTAGGGAAAAACTTGGTTATAATTTGCTTGATAGTGGCTAGCAGTTGAATCCTCATAACACAGGTTCTATCCTGTTTGAGTCTCGTTAACTGGGTGTACCTGCATCCCAGTGCGTAATACTGTTCCCATTGGAACTCAAAAGCCAGAGCGCGTTTTCCGCTAGGCTACTGAAGCTATTTTACTGTATGAAATGCCTGTTAATAAATTGGGATTAAATAAACGTTTCAGTGACCAATACACAATAAGTAAAATAAGTAGATAATGCCTATATCCAGCATATTTCCATGTAAGGTTAATGTGGCACTCTAGACTAAAAGTATGACAATAAATGAAGAGATTCATTAAAATTGCGCTTAAAATTGGTTATTTCATATACAGTCTGAACAGAATAATAACCGCTAATGTCAGTCACATCACAAAAAGTTAACATAACAACATACCGGTTACCAGTAGTGAAAAAACACCTATTGTACGTAAGAGAAATGATTCAACTTGTACTCAAAGCATCTATCTGTATAGTTCTACTGCCAGTGAAAATGAAGAAAATAAGGGGCTTTACAACTCTGAAAAGAATAAACTACATCCTAAATGTTACCCTCTAAATGATGATATCTCAACATCAGACTAACAAAAGTGATATAACTTCGTAATCCACTACTACTCTCACGCTGATGACTTTAATATTGCTATGCTATCCATTCATCCAAGCACTACTTCCTATCTCAAGAATCCTCATTTACCAATTTTCTTCAAGCTCTTTATTTTGTAACCCCAGTTAAAGGGGAAGTACTTTCGTTTAAATTGGTATTCATTATGGGCTGATATCAGTTGGAAAAACATCGAAAACTTCGGAGCACTAGACACCTGTTTCGTCCTAGTATGGGATTCCTCAGAAGACCACACTAATGACCCCAACCCATCAGGAATCAAACCCAGGACCTTCAGGTTCCACCACTAGCACGTAACCACTGAGCCACTGGGTTGAAATCCAACGGTCCATATTTCCTACTTCTGTCAGTTCACGATATCCCACGATATACATCGAATCCCGTCGTTTGATAACTATTTTGTCCTCATGTCCGACTTGGTTGGGCTCACTGTTCACGACTTCTCATTAGAATTTTGGGAATTACCTCTCGAAGCGAGTCAGTAAAGATTAATTCAATTTAGAGGTTTGTGGGGAACCCGCACGGAACCTGAAGGTTCTGGGTTCGATCTCTAGTGGGGTGGGGTTATTGGTCCTCACTGCTGAGGAGTCCCATACTAAGAGGGAACAGCTGTCTAGTGCTCCGAGGTTCCCACTGTTTCTTCTTCCAACCTGAAATCAATAAATAAATCCCCACGAACCTTCCAAATGGCCTTTCATTTAGAGTTTACACGAGTCAACTTTTATCAACATTATATAATACATAATTTCAACTTATCTATTTCTATGGTATCCAACAGTACTATTTTTATTGTTGTTATAATCATCTCTATTGTTTTTTGATTGAGTTTTTTGTTGTTGGTTGGCTGACTATTATTAGACCAATGGGTCTATAAGTCAGCTGTATATTTTAAACAACTTGATGTTACACTGTTAAAATGCTTTGAATTATGTAAATTGTTGAAATGTTATAAGTTTATATTGTAATGCTTTTTGTTTATTTTTACAAAAATGGACAAGTTTGTAATAAATATCATGCCTGTATACTGACAACTGTGAAATATTCACTTTTCATTAATACAAAAAGGTAAAAAGTTCATCTTGTGTTTTTCAGTAGAAGTTCTCCAATGAGAAGAAAAATAATTATTAATCATGTTAGACAAATTTGAAATCATACGACAGCAACAATACTAATTTCTCTTCGATAGTAAAGCTCTAAATAGCATAAATTAATGTTTCAGGATTCCCAGTGCAGTTTACGATAAAATATCATAGTGTTGATTCTTTTAAAAATAATCCAAAATTAGGAACTTTGGGAATGTCAACGTGAACTATATAGTATGTCAATCATTTGCAAATTAATCACCCTAGGTAGGTGGCATACTTATGCATACAAGTCAGCTAGCCAGCCAGATCCAGATGATCTGAACAACTCTTCTCTGTGAGCTGAATTTGTCCTGTCCTGTCACACCACTGATGAGCTGGCTGGCTCTGTCTCCAAACCAGCGACACTTCCATTTACATCATTCTTTTCTGTCTGGCAAAATCTACATATCAGTTTGGTTGCTTTCTAACTACTCAAGTTGTTCAGCATTATATTTAGTTAGTTCATTACACTTGTGTGTCAGAGATGATACCTAGTGATCGCGGCTGGGTACTTTCCAATGGAAAGCCTGCTGACAGTTGAAAAACTCACCTCTGAGGAGTGTTAAGGTGCATCGTATAATTTGATCATCCTGTTTAAAGTATGCCGGTCCAGGGAAGTCAGCTAGCTAGCCAGATCCAGGCAATCTGAAAAATTCCTTTCTGTTGGCTTAATTTTTCCGGGTACATCGCTGACCAGCTCGACTCTAAACCAACGAAACAGTCATTCAGTGGTTAAGCCGCTCTGATCTAGCTACCGAAATTTACAGATCATCAGTGTGAGTGATCTCTTACTATTTAAGTTGTTCAGTAGTATATTTTACACTCATTCATTCAGGTTGATATGAACTGGTTACCATCCTGATCATGGTAAACATGAATAGGAAATAATTTAATTTGTTTCTTTTTGACCAGTTCTTGTTATTCATTGTAGTTCCAAAAGTCATTCGGTTTATAGTGGTTCTCTTCAAATCTAATTGGTGGCTGTATGGTGCGTGTCAGTACTCTGGGATGCAGATGAGTGTGTGGTAATATTATCATTTACTTTTTACCTGGAACCGAATTTTTTTCTTGCTTATTATTTCTTTTATTTGTATGTGTATAGTTACGTAACTTGATCAGTCTACTAGAAACACATGGTCCAGGTACACAAGCTTGTCTACAGTCTGCCAGTACAGTGAGCGGAATCATCTCCGATTTGGATACAACTATTCTTTTTGCTAGTTCAGGAACTCTGCATCCACCTATTCGTGATGATGTTGATGCATTATGGGCTGATGATGAATATGGTCAATCAAGACTAGTTGATCGAAATCATCCTGGTTATTTGGCATTATCAAATATTACAGATGGGACTGGTTTACCAAGTCGTGCAGGAAGTAAACCAGAAATGCATAATTCAGAGAATTTCACTCCTCTAAGGTAAATTTAGCCAAATTGATTGGTATATATATATGTACAGAGAGAGAGAGAGAGAAAGCAATTGAATTTTATTGGCAATGTATTAATAATCAATAGTGGGTAGCAGTGGAACCCACAACGCGCGTTTTGTTCTATCTGGGACTCTTCAGCTGGATACACCTGCCTCCTAGTGAGCGGTATCGTTCCTACTAGGACTCGAACCTGGAGCCGGTAGCTCCAAACGCCAGAGTTTTGCACACTAGGCCACCGAGTCGCGATAGCCACTTCTTGTGTGACGGGCATAGTTTTTACGTTGTTACTTGTTTTATCCCGTCGTTGACTGGACTGAATTGATTGCTCTCTATATATTGGCATATGAGCCCCTGCACGGGATGCCTCAACATTGCGTGTATTTCAGTTTTACCTTAGTGATTTATCAAGAAGAGTTAACAGTTTTGAAAACAAAAAAAAATTTCATCTATTTGAATAAAATTACATTTCTTTCTTAGAAATACTCATAATTAACACTTGAATTCAAGGTTAAAACACTTTGTACGATGAAAAGCAACTCAAAACTGAGTTAGTTAGTCAAGTTGTACTAGTCGAATGGATGTTTTAGATATACGACTTAATTGTTTCGAATCACTGTTGTTTCTTCTTTGAAGGATCACAACTGACCATTGCATACTTTTAAGACTAAACTTACCTGATGAGTTGATATCATTTATCCACCCGTTCCTCACTCCCAAGAAACTTTCTTCACCATACTTCTATCTCTAATAGTATCTCATATATGGATATATGTAGTGAATGCTTATACAAAAGATAACTAGTCAGTGCAAGTTTACAAAGTTAATCAACTCTATTAACTCTAATTTTGGAAAACTCACCGTCTAATTCAACAATTGATCAAAAATCCACTTTTTTGATATTGAGCTGATGGAAAACTAATATGGAATGGTCAACTTATGAGTTGCAAACAAATCTAATCATCTCTTGCCACTTACATTAAATAAATCTGCACTCCCCTATGTGTTGAAATAGGAAAGTTCTGTTCTAAGCAAAATATTCTGATTGGAAATTGATTCCCATCACGTTGTATAGACGAAAACGTTGTAAACGGAACCCCTCTACCGTGCCAAGATGCTGTGTATGAATCCAAATTTTAAAGGTAGTTTTGTTGCTGAAATTCTAAAGAGGAGGACATCAAACTGTATAGGACAAGCATTCTTTGCATCCATGCCTAGATTAGTATTCTCCTGTCACCTATTGGTTTCTAACGAGTTGAAAGACAAACTTTCACCTCTGATCACTTCTGTGTGTATATTAATTCACCTGCTCTTGTGAAGCCAGGTATATAGATTGTTGGGTGCGACTGTTATCCGTAAAGGTTCAGGAGCACTATCCCGCATGGCAACAAAGATATAGTGGTTGATCGATAAAAGCTACTATAATTGAACATGTCGTGAACATGGGTCACCCTATCTCAGTAATCTCTTCATTCAAAGTCATAAAATGAAAAAAATCTTCCAAAGACTATTTTTCCGTATTCTCTGCATTGTTGAGGCTCTTCCCACACAAATAGGGAAAGCTGAAGTTTATGCTCAAAATAAGATTGTTCAACCTCTTCCACTTTCAGTCTTCGAAATCAACTCTTTCTTTTTACACTACTTCTTATGTAATTTACTATTCATTCTCAATTCTATACTCTTTCTAATCACACTTCAGTTTCCAAATATTTTTTCACGTTACGAAACTTAGTCATCTTTACGCAACTCTTGTCACATCTTGATTAATCTTAACTGTTCATCTCAGTTTTTTGATTTTAGTGGCAGCTTATTTATTGACACTATTTTCTTGTCATATTTATCAAGTCACTTTTAACCATCATATCTTAACACAAGAAAAATGTATAGATTTGTATAGTTTTGAAAATGAAATCTCTGAAATACTTGTTCTTCTCTAAAAAAACTATTCATCCGGTGGTTTTACACTGACTACAATCCTTCGACGAAATTTGCTATCCCATATATGAAACTCCTTGTTAATAGTTGCGTTTCATAATCATATGGGGGGAACAGATTTTACCTTTTTATTACATCATACACTTGTCTCGTGGTAGACAGAGTAGATAACCTGTCATTTTGCAAGTGCTAATCAAGTTCTCAATAGCAATTTTGAGGTAAAGGTTGAGTTAGTCTACTGAAACTGAAGTGACTGAGTGAATAATAATAATAACGTGATGACATACTTGGACTGGATACGAATAGTGACCGTTATCCCTCAGAGCCCTATACTTTACTGAGCTGCAAAAATCAGAAAACAAAGACTAGCCTATGACTAGACTGTAAGGAATACACTTTATTCGACAAAAATGCATCATTTATATAGTTTTCATCAACATATAAAACCACTATGTGAGAAGCTGAGTGTTTATTTTGATTGGTCAATTGTAGCAAAAAATTGTCCAATAAGTTTTTTCCTGACCACACAGTACCATGAAACAAAAGGCGAAAACCGAAACTTCTGCCCAAGCAGCTGATGACTTAAAATGTTGATAACCATTTAAGCCACTTCTTTTTAGAAACGAAGTCAATTTGACGGGTAAATGAAGCATCAGCAAGCATCCTTCAACTGGATCACATAAAAAAGATCTCACAAATCAGATTAACATCACTTGACATACCTTTTTTTCAGAAATGGATATAATAGCTCACATTTCACACATCATCTGAGATCTAGTCAACATCGTCACAAATAAGTGTTTATATGCATCACAATACTTTTGAAAGTTTGTTCAACTACCGGACTTAAGTGTAGCACAACTGTCTGCATGCGCTTTCATTCGACTAAGTCTTACTGCTAACGTTATTTTTTACTGAGAACTGAAGAATTGAATGCAAGCTGTGTAAAAATACAAGCGATCTAATGTGTAGCTAAAACAAGATTTAAGCATCGATTGGACTGGTTATTAATCAGTGTGTTCGTCTCAACAGGATTTTTTAGCCTACTTGACAAATATTCTGACTGTGGACGCCTACCCTATTTATTCGTTGTTAATTTCCTGGATAAATAGCCTTATTAACAGGCAGTACAACACCCCCTTTCTAATTCACTTCGATTGGGATTGAAACAAGAAGACCTGCTCGGGTAACCAATGTGATTACGACGAACAAACAGTTATGTATTATGGATTCAAATGGAAAATCCTTCAGGGTTACAGTGAAGCTAGGACCTGATTAGCAGATGGATGCTGTAGCTCAGTTGGTGGAGCGCTAGACCGATAGTCTGTAGGCTGCTGGTTTGAGTCCTAACGTGACCCAGGTTTCCGTTCCATCTTTAATCATCACTCACTATGAGTTGTTAATTTGTTATTATGAAGGGTTTCAGAACCAGAAGAAGTAGGTAGCACCCGAATAATGGAGGGAAATGTAAAGTTGGTTTATCTGATTTTCATCATATACCAAATCTTTTCACCTAATGTCTTAGTTCTGAACTTGTGAATTTCTTGTTTAGTGTTGTCTATAGTATAACCACATCCAGGTAACGAATTAAGAAGATTATAAGGAATCCAACTGTAGTGATAATACCATTAATATCATTTTTGCGATGATGCATCTTACAGTGAATGCTATAAATCTCTTCACTCACAACACACTTATATTCTGACTGATTTGATTTTAGAGAAAGCATAGCTCGTACTGCACGTGCTCTTGTTGATGATACTCAATCATTGGTTAGCGGAACTGGTGAAGATCAAGCACGACTAGCTACCACAGCGCATATTGCAGTTGAACGTATTACACAACTTGCTGATGTCGTCAAACGCGGTGCAGCAGTGATTGGTCCAGGTCAACCAGATACACAGGTATGCTTTAAATGATTGCTTTTTTAAACCATTTTTTAACTTGAGTTTTTGCAGTACTGTGATAAGGAAAGTCTTTTTTCTCTTATACAAAAAAACGAAAGCTACTTTCTGATACAGTTAGATCGGATAAACTCTTTTACGCATCCCTTGATAGAGCTTTCAGTACAAATGAGTAGTACTAGTAATGCATCGGTCTTTATTTTATCTGAATAGACAGACAGACCCTTGTCTATTTTAGTGAGTAGTTGTCAGAGGTCATCAGTGTAACCCATACATTCATATGTGTTTATATGTTGTTCACTAATGATTATTTGACAGCATAAAACTTGGAAATCATGCTAACCTCCAATACTTCTTCGAATCCTTCGGTTGTTTTGAAAAGTAAACAGTTCAACATTCTTATAGAACGAAACAGCTGTCTAGTGCTCCCACGTTTCCAATTTTTCTATTTTAAATACCAGCCTAAAATCAATAAATAAATCCCCTCGAACCTCCAAATAGAAATAATCTAGTGTTCATTACTGACTCGCTTCGAGAGGTAATTCCCGAAATAGGTGTGTGGACCACTGAGGAGTCCCATGCTGGGGCGAAATAGCTGTCTAGTGCTCCGAAGTTTCCAATATTTCCCCTGATGTCAATCAGTGATGAAAACAAACCTGAAATCAAAAAATAAATCCCCAGAAACCTCCAAATTAAATTATTGTAGTGGAAATTATCCCTCTTTTTTGTTGATAATTAGTAAAACATTGATACTGGGTGACGATTAAAGTGAAATTAAGGTATGGTCAACAGCTTCTGGATCTGATAAGTTGGCGGGGTGACAACCCAAAAGCGGCTGGCTCTAATCCTGACACCAACTAGGTTTTCATTTCCTATTCAATCATCACCCAATATCAGTAATACAAGTCTGCTAAACCACTTCTACTTATCTCATTTGGCAAAAAGACAAAGCAGTAGCTGTTATTTGATATTTAACAGTATATATTTTATACTTTGCATACAATGCATGTACTGTTCATTGGATATTTCATCTTTCTCTTCACAATCTCAACTCTAGAACCATTTAATTGCTGCTGATAAATCATTCAGTTCACGATTGTCAGCTAAATTATTTTTGTGCTGTCTAATACTTGCCATATTTTGAATATATATGCAATTAAAGTATAAATAATTAGATAAACAAATAAATGTATTATGATCTAGCTTCTCTGTCATTTATTCGCCTATGGCCAGCTGAATAATCTGATCTGGATTTCAATTTCATTGCCATCTAGCCTTGCCTACATCCTCTCTGTGAGCCTGTCTCTCTTCCTCCGTTGCACTACTTTGAATTTCTATCTGACTAGTCTTACCGTTCTTTAAAGCGTTGATGGATAGCCTTTTGTAAATCAGTTTACTCTAGCATTCATCATGGATTTATGCTAGACAGTCATCGTTTGCACCACTGATGATTCACTTATTAGTTGTCTTCTGGCGAAGAACCCCTCTTCACACACACACGCACGCACACAGTACACCTAACCCCAAGATGATTTTCCTTGCACTAATTATATCAATGTTGCGCCTAACAGAACTATTAAAATGAGAGTAATTTCATTTTGTTTATGAAATACCTATGATATACTGGAATACAATTATATCGCTGTTGCACATTCCTTGGTATTCCGAATTATTTCACTTCTATGATTATCGAAATGCTGCTTATCCATGATCAGACTGTTATTTATGTGCATTCAACTATGTCTGTGTAACATAAGGTGTATGTGGATCCAGGCTATCGTCAGTTTACCTTAAGGTCAATGTAGAATGGACCTGGTTTAGAGGCTAGTTAGTATAACAATATACAGATAGATATATTTTTAAGGTAGTATTCATCATGGATAGATATCGATTGGAAAACCATTGAAAACTTGGGAGCACTGGACAGCTGTTTCGTCCTAGTATGCTACTCCTCAACAGCATGCACCCATGATCCCGCCAGGGATTGAACTCAGGATCTTCAGGTCTCCTGGGGAACGCGTCAAGAATTCAGCTACTGGGTCGGTGTTCAGTAGCCCACAGTTTCCTACGTCTGTCAATCCGCAATGTAATATGACTATCTGCCAAGGTCTTCAGTCAGCATACGCTTCACTTCCGACTGGTTGACGTGACAAGTCACAGCTCTTCATTAGAACTTCAGGATGTTCATCTCCAAGCATGTCATTAATGAGCAGTTTGTTTGCAAGCTTCTGCACCTATTGTGATCTATTCATCGATAAGGTTTATCTGCTGCAATACTGAGACATAATTGTCCAGTTGGAAAAGTTAACGGTCAACTCCGATAGTATCATATAACATGTCTAATAGTTGCGTAATATTGAGCCAGTTGTTCTTAGTACTACTTACAAGTGATCTATCAATATTGATTATCATTTAGAGAATACTACTTGTAATCATTTCTAACCATTTCATTTTCATGCTACAATTCTAAGCATGATTGTTTTTGTTTCTGTTGGCGGTAATCACTTTCGCATTTATTCAAGCGTACACGTATCCACAAATATGCATTACTTTTATCGATTGCTTTATGTATTAATGTAGTTAGTGTTGTATTGTGACATAACAGATTACAGCTAACTGAATTAAATTTCAAGTAACAGTTACGTTATATTAAAAAAAAAAACGATTTGAAAGAAGAATATACTTTTCAATAAATTCTCATCAAGTTATACAGTAATAAAATCGAATTAATTGTTTGAGGTGAATGAATTTTCAAAATGGAATATGAATTACAGACTGTAAGGAAGATCAATCTTCATTTTAAATTTGTCAATAATTGTGTGAATTATGCATAAATGAAGCATATAATGTCAAAAGTAATAAGAAAGATATAAAGACCAAAGGAGGAATAACGTATAAATACAAATTTCATATTTGATCAATCTTACTGCTGCAACTTATAAAATGAAAACAGATATCTTGAAATGTTCATCAAATTGAACACCGATCACATTAATCCCAAACGTGAATTGATGACAGTTGGAGAAAAAACCTCTGATTCTGCAGTTAAAATTCACATCAGACATCTTTAATGACATCTAATCACAACGCTTAAATAGAAGAGTAAATAGAACGTTTTACTCATGACACCTTTGCATACGTTTTAGTAGTTGGTCAATACTCAACTCCAGACTAAAGATATCCTACCTAATCTTAACTCTTCATCTTGCATGTAATAATTTAACTATTACTGTGGTACAAGTTACATAGGATGTACGGTGAAGCAGGTGTGTCTCTGGATACGACAACATTCCCCGGCTTGGTTTAGAAAAGTTGGAGCGAAAGCAGTAAAAGGTTCTATTTTAACCCACCACCTACTAAACACAGGGCATCACATAGATGCTAGTAAAGCTTTTAGTGGCATACACCATGTTCTAAAGCATTACCCTATGAGCAACTCGCCAACATAGCAGATCAAGTATGAACTTTGTATTCAGACGTTACTCCTCCCTTGGTCTTCAAATAAACTAAAGACTACTCTCATGTCTTTCTTATTACTTTTGACATCACATTCTTCATCTATGCATAATTCACACAATTATTGACAAATTTAAAATGAAGATTGATCTTCCTTACAGTCTGTAATTCACATTCAATTCTGAAAATTTATTCACCTTAAACTTGAGGTACTTTTTTATGTTGAACAATTAATTCGATTTTTATTACTGTATGATGATCGAAGATGAGATGAAAATTCGGACCGCGGCCGGATTCGAACCAGTGACTACCGGGTTTTGGGCCCGACCCGGTCCATATCTCAGTTGGTAGAGCACCGGGCTGGAAACCCAGTGGTCTCTGGTTCCGATCCGGCCGCTATCTAAATGTTACTTATTGAGTTAAATAAAGTACGCTGCGTTCTATGCGATATTGAATAAGCTGATAGATTGAGTGTTAACACTCACCTATTTTGTTCATTTCTATACAAACACATATACGTACATTTCGAATATGTGATTAGATAATGAAAAAAAATGAAGGCGAAATGATTCGTATACCACTTTTTTATAGAGATAACTGATATTGACAGTGAGATGAATTCAAAATTCATTCAATCGATAAACGAAGCAAATACAACAGCTAAATTTAAAAATCACCTAATTGGAAAGCCAATCAATGTATTGAAAAAATTTTTTTTGTTTTGATAGTGGTAGTATTTTTAGTGATCGTTACAAGGTCATTCTTCAAACCCAATATGTTAATGTCTTATTAAAAAATGTGAAAGGGAATTCATACATTCCTACATAATGAACCTTGCATGGTCTGACATATGTTGCACTTTTTGAATAGATGTTATGTCAACTTGAATTGTGAGGAGTAATAATAATAACAATGATAATAATATAAAATCATTAGAGTGTTTTTAGGAAATGTTAATTTTAAGTTTCAAGTTGTTATTCATCAAAGACTGACATCAGTTGGAGGAACAAAGGAAACCTGGGAGCACTGGACAGCTGTTTCGTCGTAGTATGGGACTCCTCAGCAGTGTGCACCCACGACCCCACCAGCAGGGATCGAACCTGCGACCTTCAGGTTCCGCGGCCAGCGATGAATAACAACTTGAAATATTTCCAAATCTCCACAACCCCCTCAAAAAATTTAATTGAACTAGTGCTCGTTGGTGACTAGCTTCGAGAAGTATTCCCGAAGTTCCAATGACAAGTCGTGACCGGTGGAGTCAAAGCCTGATGGCCGTGAGGACAAATACTCAACGATGACATTGGGTGGTGGTTTGCGCTATATCGTGAGCTAACAGAAGTTGGAAATATGGAGCATTGGATTCTGACCCAGTGGCTAGCTCAATGGTAACGCGCTGGTCGCGGAACCTGAAGGTCGCGGGTTCGATCCCTGCTGGTGGGGTCGTGGGTGCACACTGCTGAGGAGTCCCATACTAGGACGAAACAGCTGTCCAGTGCTCCCAGGTTTCCTTTGTTCCTCCAACTGATGTCAGTCTTCGATGAATAACAACTTGAAATATTTCCAAATCTCCACAACCCCCTCAAAAATTTAATTTTAAGTTTGTTTTTTGAACAGCTTATATTAGTTTCTGCTTTAGGCTGAGTTAGCTCACGTTTGAATCTTTAATGGGATATTAGTTTTCTGAAAGTAGGAAACCCGTAAGTCAGACAGGGCTTTCTATTGAGTGACTTCAGAAGTGTATATATGGTAGAAATCACTAGTTATAACCATCTAACGATATAATACTATATTTATCGTATTAATAGTTTTCTATTCACGCCTTATTTTTATTTAGAATTAGGTAAATTAGTATAGTTTAATTTGTTCGCCTATGCTCATCAACTTCCTGTTTGACTTTTTTTTCTATACTCTTCGTTTCTGTTATGTGTATAGCTTATAAACTGTTGTGCAAGTATCGAAGTAAACCCATTTAATCATAGGAAAAAGAGATGACTATAGTGAAGACAAAAATTGTCTTTTCTATCAACTCAGTTCATAGAATAGAAAACATTATTCTTCACTGAAATATTCACCTCTTTTTTCCCTAAATGGATAAGTGTCTGAAATTTCTTTAGTACTGTACCCCTCCAATACAAAAGGAACCTAGTGAAATGCTTAGCATACCGTGCCTCAGCTATTAGCTCAGAGGATGCTATAAAGGAAGAGTGCGCCACCATACATGATCTGCTTAGTAGGAATGGCTACCCTGACAAGTTTGTAACTAAGCACATGAATATTACGAGGGTTAAGACAACAATGCCAACAGTTCCTAAGAAGCAAATCTTCTTGAAGCTGGAATTTAAGTTATATTGCCAGTGAGATCATCACACAACGCATAAAATGAGTTTTGCATATAACATTCCCAGCCGCTAAATTATGTCCCGCCCTCTACAACCGCCCGATTCTAGGTTCAAGAAATAAAGACAAACTGCCTGATTCTGCCACTTCTATGTGCATTTATCAATTCAACTGCTCTTATGGAGCTAGTTACATTGGGCATACAATGAGGCAGTTCCATCATCGAATTACTGAGCACCACCCATCATGGTTGAACAAGGGACAAATTAGAGCCATAAAGAGCTCCATACTTGCACACTTAGTTGACAGAGGACATCAAATGGTTACTGGAAAAGCCTTCAAAATCATCCATCAGATTCCAATTAATTTACCTGATGGATTACGAACTCGGTTACTTCACATAGCAAAGGCGATTGCAATCCACCTTCACAAACCTAGCCTTTATATCCAAAAGAAGTTTGTCGACCACTTTCATTACTGTGTGTCGTCAACATGATGTAACTTCTAGGTTTACTTTGTACACCTCTTCCCCTTCTTATTTCTATCAATATTCATATTTCCAATTTTAGTAACTCTATTGATTATTTACATCATTATTTCCGAAACGTCACCACGTGATTGATAATTTGATTAAATTGTAAACCTATGCATATTAGTGTAGAGCCCAAGATAAAGACCTAATTGAAAAGAAATATATTTCTTCGCTCAATCAGTCTTTGTCTAAATTTCTTATTTATCTAGACTGAATTACACCAATTGTCTATAAACCACTTAACAATAAATATAATGTTTTATGGTGTTATTTAGCTTAGTGACCAAATTGCGCACAGTTGGTTGAATTTGGTCAGCTGTGATAATTAAGCACATGGATAGTGGGTTATTCTCCAGTGACTGATTAATATGCATAACAGAACAACATATGTATCCCTTGTCACTAAAACAATAGTTGTTATTTGTAAATTGAGATGTAAAGCGATTCTATTCTATTACAACCGAGGTTCTTTTTCACTTTCTAAAGTATCTCAGATGCCCCTATTTTACAGTCAACACTCACTCAACCACCTTATGCACATCCGTCTAGTTAACAATGAGCTACACATATTGTGTGAGGGCTAATGATACTACTTGGTAGCGCAACTGGAGCAGGGTTCGAATTTATGTCTCGCTAGTTGACGGTCACCTTGGCTGAACCACTGAGCCACAGCCCCACTACTCTATAGTGTTCAATCGAAATGAAACACCACAAACCATTGCTTATCTCTTGATCTAGTAAACATGCTAATTACGTTGTGTTTGATTACAGAGGGTGAAGTTTCGAGAGTAACTGGTGAAACCTATTTATTTATACAGATTACTCAGTACTACCGTTTAATCTCCTTGGCTGATGTTAAGTTAACAAAAGTAAAATATTCTTATGCTGATCGGATATAACATGCACATCGGAAATCAGTGTTCCAGTTAGTCGGTCAGCATCAACATCGAATCTGGTATTATTGTGTAATGGGACATGTTGCCACACCTCTTCAAGACAGTAGAAGGCGCTAAGATGAAAGATGGAGAAAAATCAGGAAGAAAGTAATCGAAAATGGTAGAAAGTTGTGAGAAAAGAATAAGCAAGAATACCACAATGATCCATTTGGGTATGAACAGTCAAATGAAAATGTGTGTGTGTGTGTGTGTGTGTGTGTGGATGCATCCGCACCACTGAAGTTGAATCATGACCTCATACCTTCTAGAGTTTTCCATCGCTATCACTGAGAATCTAGCCTTGGAAGTCTATATTTCCCTACACTGTTCAAAACAACAGTTGAACACTTCATGAACTGATACCATATCTCAGTTTAACCTCTTCCAAGCGTGTTTTCTAGTCTAAACCGAATACAGTTAACATTGTTCCTGGCGTGTATGATCAGTTGATACAGTTTACAATCTTAGTCTAAAAATTGAATATCTTACATTCCTACCTGCCTATTATTTATCATCATTTTATCACTATGGTCTAAGGCTTGACCGTCTTAGAAAGTGTTTTTCAGTTTACATTGGTTGATGTAATAGTACATTTTGATTTGTTCTAAATTGGTCAATTAATGCCTTCCTTTTCTAAATCTTATATCAAAGATATACTAATCCATACTGCTAGTAGTAGTAGACTAGTTGTTTTCTTTCCAGCATATTATGCACTCTTATTTGGTGATATATAAACACGAGTAATTTTCTAAAGAAAAAAAAACCCATGTTAACTAAGAGAACTAGTTGTATTAAAATGTGCACTTAGACTAGAGAAACAAACGTATTCAATAATAATATTATATACAACTACCAAAATATAATCAATGATCGGTACTAACTGATGAACCTAGAAAATTTCTAGATATTTCTATGCTCTAAAAATGCAACCAATTTTTTATTATATCAGCTGGAAACATTATTTATTATTCAAGGATTTATTACTTACCACTTTTTGTTTATGTGTAATTTAATTACTAACCTGTCTACCGTTGTTGGTGCTGATGGTTTCTAAGGCTTCTTTTGTTTGGAGATGGACTCATGAAGACAGTTATATAACGTAAGAGCCTATTATCCCTGTTCAACATAACAGAAACACAGCTATGAACATTAAAACTTCCTAGTTCATAGTTAATGGGTTCATTACTAGCAAAGTGTATGTGTGTGTGTGTGTGTGTGTGTGTGTGTGTGTGTGTTTAAAACCGAAACGCGAGAATCACTTGATTTTGTCATGCTTAAAATGCATAATCCCCTTTAAGAAGAGGTTGTGAAATGTCAAAAATTCACTTTTGTACTTCATTAGGATTTTACAAATATTTTCTTCTTTTATGAGCAAACTTCCAGTCAATTTGGCTTGCACAGAAATGTTTATTTGTTGTTATTTTACAGCGTAGAAGAACTGTAACTCATTGGTTTAGGGAGATGACTTTCAATTAGTGGGCCACTAGTTCGAGCCCTGCCCCACATACCAAGGTTTGAGTAGCCAGGTAGTATCACTATCCCTCACACAAAAGGTGTGGCCCACTACACCTACTGAACTTGTATGCACAAGGTTTTGGAGTACGTTTCGTCCTTTCGTTTCGTTTTGGAACCATCATGCCTCTCTATACTTATATAGGTGATATTCAAAAGTTAAATTTATTCATCGGACTCTGTGATATAACCTTAGTTGCCAGAAGATATATTTACATAGAGGGAGAAGAAGCAATATCTCAACCTGTTACGTGTTTATGTACTAGGCCATGAGTCGTACAGGCCGACTAAGGTGCAGTGGCATCCGGACCCCAGGACCCGTTGGTTGAAGGTAGAATCTCCAAGCCAATGAGCCACATCTATATATGTAGAAAGGTTTATGGATTGACAGTAGACGAAAACAAGTCTCCAACCCCTGGTTTCCTGGTCTTCTTTCAACTGTACTCACTAAAAGTATGACATTCTGTCAAGTTAGTCAAACTGATTATATTCAATGGTGTCTACAGTTTGAAAATGATGTACACATCTTCTCGATTCAAGTTTAAAATCTGCATAACTGAGTGGAGCTTTTTACTATTATCCGACAGCATTTTGGTTGACAGTCACCAAGTTAAGACCATAGATAGTACCCTAAACCGATTAAATGTACTACTTAACGATAAAAGTAGGCCAGGCATCATCCACTTTGACCTTCGGATGCTGCTAATCGGATGACAAGGGGGTGTAAACATAGTTGAACTATTTGACCCACTCATAGCCAGGCTTATACCACCGCTATTGTAGTGTTCTACTACTTGAATGCCACTTAGTAGTACGATATGACAAAATTAAGTTAAACATATTCCATGCATGGTAAAGTTGTAGGTTTGTATATGTTCACACTGCCACTCGATTATCACACGCATAAGAAAACTTGGCAACAACCAGCTGACTGCAATAAGCTGGTTTATGCACTCATCAGTATTTTTTTAGTTCATCATCCTGATAAAAGTATGAATGTTGTGTGTGTATGTGTGTGTGGATATGCCTGTAGCATAAACACACTACTAAATTCGATAACTTAGTAGTAGTAGATATATTAACAAACTTAAAATACAGCGACAAATAAACCATCAATCGCATAATGTGATGTTTATTATTGTTACCAGTAAACCAGGGTGGATATTTCGCAATTTTTTCTAATCTAAACATATATGAAAATAAACAATCAGATTTTAGAATGTGAATATCACAATATAACAATGGTCAATAGCTTGAAAATATTGTTTATACTAAGCCATACTAATTTAAATTTATACATTTCAAATTAAATATGTTTCATCATTCTACAAATATACACATACATATTTGGTTCACTATTATGATTAAGCACAGATGCTAGACTAAGGCTACTCGGACACTCAGTTTGTATTAACCTTCCTTGATCATACTGTATCTAGCTATACAAGTAAATCATTAAATAACTCGTCGGTTATTTTCTCTTATTCTGGTTTCCGTCAACTTGAGGTGGAACAATTCACTGCACATTTAATATGATAGATCGTAAATAAACGTCTGTGTGTGTGTATGTGTGTATATATCGTCCCGCACATAATCTTAGGTATGCTTATCTTCACAGTAATTGATCTACTCCGTAGAGGTTATCTAGTTTCGCACCTGTCAAATGTGAGATAATGCTTCAGGACTGGTTTACCGCAAGTACCCCCCGTTTAATGATAACCAGGGATGTGATGGAATATGTCTACCACTTCACTTGGAGAATCACATCAGCCAGAACGAGCTGGTTGCTGACGAAATCTCAGCTCGAATACAGAGGCCCTGTTTGGCATTTTCCAACCTGCCTCATCTGTGGCGTCGACTGGTGAGATATCCGACTGCCTGACAAAGGACGAGTATACTGCGCTGCACCATTCTGTCCTGTTATACGGCTACAAGACACGGCCGTTAAAAGTAGATATTGAGCGGTTACAGGGTTTTGATCACACGTTTCTTCGTGGCATTCGTCGTGTTTCGTGCAATCACCACGTGCGTAGTCGCGGGGTCAAGCTAAGAGTACTAGACGAGAAAGACAAGTCAGTCAATCAGATGTGAACCATGATTGGCCTGCCGCTATGTGCCATACCAGTTGAAGTTGGATTACGTTGGAAGAGGGTTCAGAGTAGCCAGACCAAGATATGTCACAAGCTCATGAAGTCGCTGAGTATTGGTCTGAGCCGTGTTGGGAGATGTGGACTACCTGGCTGGGTTCCGCGGGACGAAAGGAATCAGTGGTTGAGAGCTATTGGTGACATGGCTGGAAATCAATCACGATGGTTCAGACGTATTCACTCCTCGACATCTTATAAAGCTTGAGTATTTGCACGAACCGTTATCTTCAGATTGTTTATTGTCTCACACAACTTTTTCTATTTTGGTTTGCATCTTTTTCTATGCTCCTATTCCTTGTGTGCTACTGTGAAGTGTAGCAACTTGAGCCGATCCAGTTATATGCGAGGTTTTACGCTGATTTTATCTGAGTATATATCGTTTGGAAGCAGTACCCAGTAGTCAAGTTGAAACCAAAATCTGTTATGCAATAAGATCCTGTAATCTAGCTAGTAGTAATCTGTAGACTGTTCTTTCGAGTCTTACTGTTGTCATACATTTTCTTTTAAATCAAACCGTTAAAACCTTTCTTTACCTGATCACATTCATTTTGACCAGTAGTGCCTTACACTTACCTTCATTTTGAAGAATATATGTCATAGCATACTCCTGTGTTTGCTGGAACTGAACTATACTCCCATTACATGGAATCTAGCTAACACAGTCATGCGTAATCTTGAACGGAAATCCAACTAAACTTCACCATCTGTGATGAGAATGATGCAATTAAGTGAGGTGCAATCATCGGAACACTCAATTTGAACTAGCTAGCACTGCTGGTTGGTTGGTGTGGTTAGGTTTTTACTACTTTTATCAGTCAGTAGGATCAATCATATTTACCCCCTAAATGATGAACTTTTTAAGAATTTTATGTAGTAATTTATCTAGAGTAATGGAGGATAAAACCTACTTGCATGACGAAGTTTCCGTTTTTGCTCCAATTCTGTATTGATTCTTGATTTAACAGATGACTTCAGTAAAACTCCAATAGGACGTACTATCCTGAAAAATTTGTACGTACGTATGTTACTTATGTATGTTACCACATTGCATACGCTAAATAGATGTTGTATAATTGTTGAAGATTCTCACACTAACAAAACTCTTCAAATACAAATCGATTGGAACGAACGTCAAAGTAGCTTCCATCATGGATTAACTCCAGTTGACTAGCAATTAGAAACTTGGAAGCACTGGACAGCTGTTTCATCCTGCTCTGGGACCCTTCAGCTGTCAGCGACCATGACTCGTCAGGGGCTGTCAGATTTTGTGGCTGGTTAGTGGGTTGGTTGTGGTATGGGCAACAAGTAGAGATGAGTATTTAATAGTCAGAGACCAATCTGTAGTCAGATGAATGGTATCTAAACACTGAGCATCCATTCCACTCATTCGACACTGCGTTCATCAAGTACTCACTTGAAGGGATTCGGTTCTTATAGCGAAATGTTTCAGATCGCTAGTTGACGTGAATGGTCCTAGGCTAATCAAGTTACTTGATAGTATGTGTGTATTGAACATATTTTTCATTGACATTCTTGACTCCTTCAGAAAGAGATAATCAAATCAAAGTGTAGAACATAACACAGAAACGCATCACTTCACGTCGCCATAATTCCCAACGGAATACAAAGGAGAAGTGGATAGAAAAGGAATGATATTAAGGTAAGCTAAATTGTATGAGAGTTGAGAGAATGAACAGATGAGAATTTATGAAACTATTCAAGACGTCAAAGGGGACAAATAGTGTATACTCCTGCGCCTATGTGACTGCTTCTCAACCATTTTAATAAAAGTCTCTAACCCCATCGGTTCCTAGCATCTCGAGGATGCAAACCAAATAGTCTTCATCTTCGTATGCGGCTCAAGCCAACAGTCAAAAACTTGGTGACCTCATCATCATTATCAACATAGGACCAGGCATTACTGCGTAACGGTCCGAGTTGCCACACCTCATATCAGCACATCAAGTAAAAAGGTAGTGAGGTGAAGGATGAAGATAAGTGAATGCAGTCAAAAGAAATATAAAGTACGAGAAGAAAGGAAAGAGGAGTGACAAAATGGTGAGATTCGGTATAGCGTTGTTAAGATGAGGATAATGTGTGTATACATCTGCGCCACTGACTTCAGTTCTGAGCCATATCACCTAGGGTCTCCAACCACTGGTTCCTCTTGTCCCATGGACCCCAACCACCTAGTCTGTATCGTCCTACATGGCTTAAACCAACAGTCAGAGACTTCATACATTGGTGCCATGTTTTAGTCTGGCCACCTCGGGCCTTTTTCCAACCTGGACCCACCTCAGCCAACATTGTGTGTGTGTGTGCCACATCTTAATCTAATCATCCTTATTTTATTCCAACCCAATCTTACTTCGGTTACCATCGTGCGTCAGTTGTACCAAACAGATCACATCTACCTAGAGAAGCGAAATTCTTCATCAATCTCGTCAAGTTTCAATGATTACTATGTCTTTGGCATTATTGTGCTGCAGATTATCCTCTTCTTCTTTTTAATTCGCGTATGAAAGACAAAATTCTTGACTTATAACTTTTGAAAAACATTGTACTTAAAACACAAAAGAGAACTTCAGAGTACCTCTTAGTCCAAATCTTCATTTCACCTTCATTCATCACCCTGTATCAATGCTATTCTATCAAATCGTTGCTATTTCAGATAGTCAAAATGATATACTTAAGTGTAATATAGGTTGAATGCTCAACGAGTCTATAGACAGCATTCCTTGTTTCGTACTAAATGATAGTATGTCTTGTACTGCTTATTCGTATGACAAAAAACCACAGTCTACTATAAATCACAAATAAAAGCAACTAAGCTTATAAGTTAGAAACGCAAGCGATAGGCCTACAGTTAAATGAATATCACAAATGAACAGCAGAACAACAACATATGAATGCAAAACAAAATATAGGAATATGACTAAAAAATGACATTGCAGCATGACTGTGCTGTTCGGTAAAGCCTATTCGCTATTTAAGAAGCGTATTCTAGTAAAATATAATTAAATACTTTATATACTTTTCCAGTCTCTCCTAAACACCTGTCTTTTCCTCTCTTGTTAGTATTAGTTAGTTAGTGAGTTGGTTCTTTCTTTCTCTCTCTCTCTCTCTCCGAGTTTTTAAGAAGTGTAGTGCAGCATGAACCAATACAGGTAGAAACAGAGCTAAGCCCAACTATATGCTAAAATATATTGATTCGATTTATCGTATTACACAACAGTATGAAAATAACGAATGCAAAAAAGAGGCAGACATTAAGGTGAAAAAGAAGAGAGAAGTAACTTAGTACGGACCTGATGCAAGTAGCACTTTCGATAACCAGTCTTGATATAACTTCTGTTGTGATATTCACACTGATTTTCCCCACTGTATGTAGTAATTCGTGCTATAATAATGAATAAGGTTTAAAAAAAAGCTGTCATGGCAGAGTTGAAATTAACTGTCTGAGAATCGCCTATCCGGGACTCTACCATACTGAGGTGTGTAACTTGACTGGTAATCAAGTTCACATTTCCTTTCAGTCACTAAATTTTTTCCAAAAAATATCACTTAAATCAGTCAGAAAAATAATGATTTCAATGCATTACTGATCTACGAGACCTGACTGCTGACTTGGTTTTTATTTCACTTCAGTTGGTAGAACGCCGAACCAGAAACCCGGTGGCCGCTGGTTCGAACCCCGCCTTGGTCTAAATTTTCACTTTGCCTTCAATCATCATACCACCCTGTATCAATACTAGTCTACTAAACCAGATAGTCAAAATGAAAACTTTAATTAGCTAGAGAAAGTAAATGATTACTTAATAAAATTGAATCTTTTTGGAATACATTTGTTTCACAAGTTGAAGTGAAACAACCTTTCGACGCATATTATCTGTTTACCGAGAATTGACGGATTTCAAAATAGTTTCCACTTTGAACTAATATCAGCTGAAAAACCACTGGATATCTATAAGCCTTTGTCTAGGACTATTCAGCAGTGTGTATACTCTTGACATTATGAGGAATCGACTCTAGGGTCATCCGGTTTCATGGTGAGCAGATTATCATTCAGCCATTAGGCTAAAACTCACTGGTCCATGTTTCTCTACCTGTATCGACTTTCGACATGACGCAACGCAATAAAAAAGCTCAGTATTAGTGTTCTGCAATGAGATTCGATAGTCGTGGGCTCGATCCCTCACAGGGATGTGGATGCGTACTGCTGAGGATTCCTAAGCCAGGGTAAGTTAGTTGTCCTGTTTCCCTAGATTTCCAGTGGTTCTTTAGCTGTCACTACATGGTGAAAACTACCTGATGAGTGAATTCTATTTTTTGAGGTTCACATTAGTTTAATTTAAGTATAAAACTTTTCATTATCATTCTAGTGAGCTATGTAGCTTGTACTAAAGAATAAGTACATATGTTGACGTCTAGCTGGTGGCTAGCAGTGGGACCGAGGACGTGCATTTCGTCCTATTTGGGATTTGTCAGCTGCATGTACTTGCACCCCAGCGAGTGATATTGTTTCCATTGAGATTCGAACCTCTTATCCATCGCTTCAAACACTAAAGTGTTATTCACCAGGCCACTGGGGCACAAGAGCCACAAGTAGATAATTATGATAGAATATGAACATAAGTTTACAAAGTAATCTGTGGCACTACTTCCCTTACTTCATATCTCCATTTTATTGATATTGTTCCGTTACTTTTAAGACAAACATAATGATACGTAGGTATCTTCTAAGTGTTATGCATGTAAACACACAACGGCTAGGTGTACAAGATAATTAAATTAAATCCAACCAGTACACCTAATTTAGTCCTAAAGGAAGTCAATTGCGGCCCGAATATCTCATTGATAATGTCTCTCATTGCAGCACTGGGTGACACGGGTTTGAGTCTCAGGTGGGACATCAGTTCCACCGAGATTGCAAATACGCGTTTCTTGTGGCGTGCCAACAAGCACGAAACCTAGGTTGACGAAGACTTCTTACCGACTGTCTCTATCTAACTAATGTCTCTCCCAGTGCATCGCGATGGTGAGTCTCCTAGCTTGGTGTTCACATTCCAAATTGATCAATAGAGTCCGATCAGCACTTAGGACTAGACAACATAAAGTTGGTTACCCTCCGGTGACCAGTCAATGTAATTAAATTCGAGTCAGTTTTTTTAAATCACAAAATGAGGTCAGTCGAGAAAATCAAACACGTTATTCTGGGAGTGTTTGTTAGCCCCTGTGTGATTTTCTTGATAACTCTGAGATCATTCAGTGACAATTTTATAGGCGCTTAATCTTTTATTCGAGTATATTGGTATAATAGACGTGAATCGCATGTGTAACTTGATCAACTTACGAATAAAAAAATGGAATTTAACAGTAAACCGGAAGTTGACCTCTTATCAGTTAAGTTTGAAGGATGACGATTGAGTTAAATCTGATAACTGATCCGTTGGTAACATCACGACCATATATTCAATGAACTAGGTACTAGCAACGATCAGTTGTATACATTGTTGGTGTGAGCCGGAGCAAGGCAGCCTCAAGCAATGATGATAACAGAGCTTCACCAAATTTACTCTGGTTTTCGGTTGCTTTTTTAGAAGGCGGAGAGTGGGTGTTAGATCTGCCTTCAAGTTAATGAAGGCGAAATTGTGCAATTCTTGTATTGGATTGTCTGTTTACCGTATCATCATTATTAAGACTGTAATTACCGTTGTTTTAATAATTCCAGCCTGTAACTAACTTATCATAACTGATAAGAATAGTGTAAACAACTTCCAACATAAACAAAAGATTCGTAGTAGTAATAGTTTGTCATTCTAATAAGTCAGTTTTTCTGCTCATTTTTGTTCATTTCTGATCCCAATTTTCTTTTTTAATGCTTCTTTCCCAAAAATGTCTGGGCGAAATACGCACTTGTGGTTTGTTTGCATGATGGCTGTTATAATTTTCTGTATGCATACATTTCCTCCCCATAAAACTATATGATAATCTGCTTTAAATATAATATTGATGATGCTGATAACGATTACTGTTGGCTATGGTATATCATGTTGCTCCAGACTTGCCAGTCATTTGCTAGCATTGTGTTTAATCGACCGTGTTTGTATTAGATCACTTATTTCATTACTCTTCTTCCCTTTTCCCCTATTTTCTCATCTCTTATTCATTTCTACTATTCTTTTTACCATCCCAGTTCGCCTTATTTACGTTATTTTCTTCTTCGATCTATTTAGCTTTCCTCATTCTTCTGTGTATTTGGGCCTGTGTTACAGTCTGGTAGCTGTCGTTAGGGTATGATGGATCTCGGTCATTTTCAGTGAACAACAAACGCTGGTTTGATCACTTACGTGTAGTCACTTTGTTTCTTACAATGCATAAACTTTTATTCTGCTGTCTTTTACATATAAGGTTTGATAATGCAAAAAAATCTTCGCTTCCTAATATCTTGCATGTGAATGATATATTTATCATCTTAGATTGCATTCTCTGTGTTCTCTCTTTCGATTCCTTTATGCAAAAAGGAGAAAGAAAGAGAACAAAAACTGTATGGCTGTTCTTCCAATTTACTCTCAGTTCTCTAGTTGATTTTATTTTTTCTCATCGCCTATCACAATACACTCAGTCAACACCACACGCACATTTAACTAAATTCATCGTTATAGCTAAATTGATGAGTAGTTAGCGCTAGGCTGTGGGGGTGAGGGGTTCGCGTTTGAAATGTGTATTTTTTTTATAGCACAACTACTACAAGTGTCACATTATGACCTAGTGATATCGGTGATAGTAATGGTAATGTAATGTAATATTGTTATATTCATCCATTCATTCTTTTATTTTAGTCATCATTGTTCTCTTTAGTACATTTTTTGAATTATTTGGCAATGGAGACAATTTCATTCGTTTAACCCCTTGACATCTTGAATTGTCTGTCATTTTTATTTCGAAGAAAAAAAAGCCTCTTACACTTTTTTCAGTAATATGGGTAAATAAAAAAATTCTATACAATAAATGAAATTGTTCTTCTATTATTATTATGATTATTATCAGCATTGCCTTCATCAAGTGGAAGTGTACATATATTTACCTGCGTCAATACTACTTGCCTGTCATTTAAGTAGCTAACTTTTAGTAAAAAAGATCAATGACGTAGACACAGATCTTATAGGTCCTTCGTGAACGAAAATTAGTCAACTCGTCAACGTATCTATAATTAAGGGTTGTAGTGACTGTCTCATCATTCTGCTTTTCTTTATTTTCACGAATCGACTACTGGGTATTTATGTTTTTTTAATTTGCCTATTTATTATTAATCTGTAATTTGCATGCTCTGATGATAGCTTGCTTTTTGCGTGCCTTTTTTCCCTTTCGGTCTATCTTTGTCTAACTTTGAATCCCGTGACGCGCGTACTTCTCGGCTCTGATGCACGTGGTCTTGTGTTCTGCAATACGTGAATATGTGTATGTATACATGCACAAATACACTCGCTTACAATCATATACAAAATAAACATATACTGATTCATGTTCAATATGTTGACATATCCATTGGTATATTCACTCAATTGTTCTCATTCCTCCTTGAATGCTACTGATCGATACGAATGGATACGCAATGATGGCGACGACAACAATATCCCTTTAACCACTTGGCAAAATATGTTTCACTATTTTCACCACATCTACTGTGAATCTCATGATATGATGCTTGATGGTTTTCTGGATCACTTACCGGTGTGTGAAATATACCACCAATGTTCAATGTGACGCCGTGATCTATTTTTTTTCCCGGTTCTTATTCTGAATTCTTGGCGTCTTTTTTTCCATACCCTTCCTTTGGGTGTCATCTTTAAAAAGGTGGAATTATTAACACCATGTCGAGATGTTGCTATTGGACTACGTAGTTTATTTCTTTCAGCTGGTAAAGTTCAAGGACTTTCGTCTATCGATCCTGTTTACGATGAAGTTAGATCAAACGCTCAAGTGAGTAGTAAATTTATCTTTTTTTCTTTCGCTCTTAATAAGTGGTCTCTACACAACGGTCATTTTATTATTCCTTGTAATACAACATAAGAGTATAACTCCCCCCTAATTTGGCGTTTGAAGCGATGGGTACGAGGTTCAAGCCTCACTGAGAACATCACTCACTGGGAGTACATTTCCACCCAGCTGATCAGCCCCAAATAGGACTAAGCGCGGGTCCTGCATTCCACAGCTAGCCACAGAGACGAATATAATTTCATGTTAGTTTTATTTATTTAACAGAGTACACAGTGAATGGTGCAGTGTAACTATAGATAATCTCCAAATAACTAACTAATACGGAATCGTACTCAATCATAGAGCTTGTATCATTAAGATTAGATTGATCATTACTATATGTGAACTCATTGATAATACAATTGCATTATTGTTATAAGTTTGTCGTATCACAAGAAACATTTTGATTGGTTGACAAAGTAGAAAAGTCTAGAAGCTTGGATAGCACTACCCCCGTACTTCTTGGCGTTCATGGGTCATCAAATAGCAATCTACACCTTCTTGTCTAGTTCGTCATCCTGATCGAGTTTTAATAATCAAAAACCAAACAGCAGCGAGACCTGACATTTAGTTTATTCCCAGGTGGTTGAGAGTATTCAATGAGAATCAATTTCCTCAAGATTTGAGATACGCATCTTGTGGAGTGTTTCCAACAGGCACCAAACTTAGGTTCCGAGTTTCTTGCTGAAACTAGTCATTTTTTATCATTTGACACATATGAACTTCACACAATAGGGAAAACCAACTGAATACATTATAAATTTGGAGCAAGGGTGTTTGAGGTGAACGCATGGTGTCTATCTGAACCTATGTTACCTTTAGTATCATCAACTGTTAAGTTTAAGCAAAAACACAAATCTGCAATCAACAGAATCTATGAATTAATGCCGCATTTAACTGTTCAGAGGTTTCATTATTATCATACTCGAAACATAGATGGTTTCATATGAAGGTAGGTATTGTGTGAGAATGTTCTGCATATCGCACTTGGTCGATTATAACTTCATCAACTGTTTTGTCGCTTTTATTCATAAGTGGTGAAGTAGCCACCTAAAAAAGGAGATTTTGGAGAGCTATTTTAAAATTTGGTTTATATTACCATGCTTTGTTTCTTCGTGTCAGCTTTCCAAAAGAAATTGACTTAGTTCGATATCACTTTTTAGCTCATTGACCCTTGTTTTACAAGGCCAGTGAATTTTTCGTATTACTAAAAACAAAAACACTAGTGTGCTTCTGTTTTTTCATTATCATAAATAGTACACAGATATGCTGTAAATCAGCTATTTCTTCTGCATATTTTATTTTAAAATTATGATGGAATATTGTGGAGACCTATTGATTCACCACGCTTGTGTGGCACATATTAATGGTTGTAGTAGTAGTAGAAGTGTAGTGGGCGTTGCTCATCATCATCATCATCATTATCAACATAGGACCAGGCATTACTGCGTAACGGTCCGAGTTGCCACACCTCATATCAGCACATCAAGTAAAAAGGTAGTGAGGTGAAGGATGAAGATAAGTGAATGCAGTCAAAAGAAATATAAAGTATGAGAAGAAAGGAAAGAGGAGTGACAAAATAGTGAGATTCGGTATAGCGTTGTTAAGATGAGGATAATGTGTGTATACATCTGCGCCACTGACTTCGGTTCTGAGCCATATCACCTAGGGTCTCCAACCACTGGTTCCTCTTGTCCCGTGGACCCCAACCACCTAGTCTGCATCGTCCTACATGGCTTAAACCAACAGTCAGAGACTTCATACATTGGTGCCATGTTTTAGTCTGGCCACCTCGGGCCTTTTTCCAGCCTGAACCCACCTCAGCCAACATTGTGTGACGAGGCAATCGGTGACTAGGCATACGTAGTACGTGTCCCAACCATCTCAGTCGATGAAGGTTCACAACCTCGTCGACTGACTTACCTCTTCTCCCTAAAACTCTACACCTAACTTCTGCATTACTCACATGGTGACACCACGGAATACGTCCTATACTACGAAGGCAACGGTGGTCAAATACCTGTAACCTTCTCATGTCTTCCACTTTCAATGGCCATGTTTCACAGCCATACAGTAGAACAGAGCGGACTGCTGTGCAGTACACGCGACCCTTAATAGACAAACGAATATCACGGCGGCGCCATAGGTGGCGCAAATTGGCAAAAGCCAATCGAGCCTTTTGTATCCGTGCAGAAATCTCATCGGCAACTAACCCACCGGAGTTGATCCTACTTCCCAGGTAAGTGAAGTGGTCAACACACTCAACCACTTCACTCTCTATTGTTAACCGCGGTACCGCTGAAGACCAGTCCTGGAGCAAAAATTTGCATTTGGGTGGTGAAAATCGCATCCCAAACATTCTCAAATTCCCACTCAAAGTGTTCAGAAGACTCTGCATCTTGTCAGCGTCTTCACCTAACAGGACTATGTCATCTGCATATTCTAGATCTAAGGAAAATTCACCTGTGATCCGGTCAACGTCTTTGTAATTAGGTGACGAGAGGGAAACCTCCATAAGAATATCTATGATAAAATTAAATAAGAATGGGGATAGTGGGCATCCTTGACGGACACCACTTGATGAGTATAGCTCCCTGGACAACTCACCATAGGCTCTAACATGCCCACAAGTGTTCGAGTAGAGAGCTTTCAATAAGGTGATGTACTTACTAGGCACGCCTTTCAGTGACAGACACTGCCATAAGACTTCTCGATCAACGGAGTCAAATGCCGCCTTCAGGTCGAGAAATACAGCTATTGTCGGGCGTCTGTAAGCATGCCTATGTTCCAGGACCTGGCGCAGTGTGAATATTTGGTCGATACATCCACGGCCAGGTCTAAAGCCTGCCTGGTTTTCTCGGGCTTGCTGTTCCCGAGCTCCACTCAGGCGTCGGAGAATTATAGAACTTAGGATCTTAGACACTATGTTTGTCAGGCTGATTCCTCTGTGGTTATCACAAGAGGACTTCTCGCCTTTCTTGAAGACTGGGATGATCAGTGACTTAGACCAGTCGGAGGGGATCGTATTTGATTCCCATATACTGGCTAACACTTCCGTTAGCCTGACTAAGAGAACTCTACCACCATTCTTGTATACCTCAGCAGGTAGTCCGTCTGGTCCTGCTGCCCTTCCCGTTTCAGGCTACCTACCGCTTTCTCAACTTCTTCTAGTGTTGGGGGACCTGTCTCTATGTCCCATTCAGGGTCCGACTGGATAGCGGGCAGCGCAATGGTGGCTGGAGGCCAGTTAAACTGTTCCTCAAAGTGTTCTGCCCATCGTCCCAGTCGCCTTCCCTGCGAGTGAATCGCCGATCCGTCCTTCTCCGCTATAACCTCACTAACTGTTGTTGACCATTTCCCCCCAGTCTCCTTAATAAGTCTAAATAACTGTCTACTGTTACCGATCGCCGCTGCCTTTTCCATCTCTTTAGCCTTTGCTGCCCACCACTGTTCACGATCGTTGCGCAGACTTTTCGTCAGTTTATTTTTAAGTTGCGCTCGCTCTTCATTGTACTCAGAGCCTGCAGGGATGCATTCACGTGCATCCATTAGTTTGGAAGAAGCTGCTGATATCCACTGGCTCTTTTTAGCCATTATCTTGGAGTCGGCTACAGTCTCCAGTGCTGCTTTTACAGTAGACTGAAGATGGCACCAAGCTTCTTCTGGATGAGTGACAGTCTTTTGTTCCGATAACTGCCTAGCCAACTTCTCACTGAACACGGCTTTGGTGTTTTCGTTGTCCAGCAGAACTCGTAGTGGTTTTGTTGCCAAATTTTTTCTACGTCCATTGAGACGCAGGCATATACGTGCTCGGACCAACGCATGATCGCTGTCCAAACACGTACTCCAGAAGGAGCGGCAGTCTTCCACCGATCCTCTCCAGCGATGACTAATAGCAATGTGGTCTATCTGTGTCCATCGCTGAGTCGAGCTCGGTGGACGCCAGGTCAGACAGTGCCTTTCTTTATGTCTGAAATTTGTGCTGGCTAAAAATAGGCGGTTATCTGAGCATAGTTGTAATAGGCGATCACCGTTATCTGTACGTTCAGCTGGGATTCCGAAAGTGCCACCTAAGTGCCTTTCTGCCTCACTCAGTCTACCCACCTGTGCGTTGAGGTCACCTGCAACAACCACTACGTCCGAACGTTTGGCTTTCGAGAGGAGGTTAGACAGTTTATGGTAGAACTCGTCCTTCACTTCATCCGAACTACAGTCAGTGGGTGCGTAAGCAGAGATTACAAAGAGACAACGGCGAGTCTCACTATTCCTTTTAGTTCTCACTGTGCCGTTCAGCCTCATAGCGCAGAGGCGACTATCAACTGGGATCCAGTCTAGTAGTGAGTTTTCTGCCCTGGTGCTTAATGCTATACCTACACCTGCAAGACCACGAGAGCTAGCTATCGAATCTCCAGAAACTCGAAGGGTGAATTTTGCAGATTCACCAGATTGGTCAGGAGAGGTCAGGTGAATAACCACACTTGGGTCCTGTATGCGTGTCTCACAAACACAGCACACATCCATGCCTCGAGTTGCTAGAGTCTTTGCCAACGAAGCCTGTTGGCCAATTTGACGGAGGGTGCGGACATTGAAGGCTCCAATATGTAATTTGGAGCGTGGTTTAAGGAGACCAGGGACACTGTTCTGTGGACTCAGATCGTTGTCGAAGGCTGCAGAGGTAGGAGAAATTGAAGATGATGCAGCATCATTAATTAAGAGACGTGAAGGAAGATTAGAAGGTAATGATGGAGGAGGAGGATAGCAGTCAGAAGAAACTTGGGTGCTGACAGAGTTGTGAGGGCGGTTGACACTTCCCGGCTGCCCACACCGTGGAAGGCTATTTCTTCTTAAGGTACCTGAAAGAGATTTGTGTGACCGCAGAGCCCATCGGACATCTGCTTGAGGCCTGTCACACCCAGCCTTTTGAGTATGATTATTTTGAATTTTTGTATTTTTGGGGCCGGATGAGCGAAAGGAAACGACAAGTGAACCAACACCGCCGGCCCGGCAGACCGTGGGGCGTGGTGGAGTGTGTTATTTTTGGGGCCGACCTTTTCTAACCCCCCCTTCCACTGAGAAGGCAGCATCAGCTTGGCACTGCTGGTCATCCAAGGGAAACACCTTACTGCTGTCACACCCCATCCAGCTAGCAGCAGTACGACTTCGCCCTCAGACCCCCATCATAGTGTAGCAATTTACACTATGACGGTAACTGCTTTTCGTCTAACCACTACCCAACAGACCTTTCTGGTATGGTAGGACCTCGAGGGAACAAGCGTTCCACCAGCATAGCTCGTTGGGTCATTGTGATATGCAAGCCCGACCACCACGTCAAGGTAGCAGCTATCGGTCGGGGCGTTGCTCATCGGAATGGATATAAGTAGTATATGTTGAGAGGGCAGCAGAAATCATAGACAATTATCAGCAATGGGTAAAGATCCTACCCAGAGAAACGCAACAGACAATGTAGGTGTATTAATAGCAAATCAAGATAGAAGCAGGAGAGGAAATGAAGCACATTGTGCAAATGACTGTCTTAGTAGGTGTGCAATATTTTATGACTACTGTACAAGATGTCAATAATAAACATTCTTTCCTTCGTTTCTGTAGTGTAGTAGCGCCTCTGAAAAACATCAGTCTCGCAAAAGATCGACAGTTTGTAATGAAGAACTCTCAATATTCTTCTCTAGATGGAGTGTATATATCTATCGTAGAAGAGCTTCTAAAAGTTGTTTCGTAGTGTTTTCAGGATACTTTACCGTCAGTTAAGGCAGAAAGCACCAATATGAATGGTCGAGAAATTACGAAGAAAGTAGTGGAAAGTCATAAAACGAAAGGAAGAAGGGATAAAATACTAACAGACAATACGTGAGGCTACAATGGTAGCAGTAGTCTAACATGTGGAGCCTTCTCATATATGCCATCTTTAATTGCATTTTTCACATCCATCTAGTAGAACAGAGTAAACTGTAACGCAGTACAGTCGAACATAAGAAATAATCAGATGTCACACCAGTATCATTGACAGTCTAGGTCGACAACATTCAGTCGAACCTTCTATTTCCCTGCTGATATTTGATCGGTCAGTGACCCACCGAAGTTGATGCTACTTCCTAAGCAGTTGAAGTGTTCAACGCCCACAACCACTTCATTAATGCAAACCAGTCCTTGATAGTGAGTTTGTATTTGAGTGATGATAAACGATTCCGAACCATTCTCAAATCACCAGTCAATATATCCAGGAGACTACAACTTGTCAACAACTTCATCTAACAGAACTGTATCATGTGCGCGTACTCCAGATCTACTGAGAAGTATTTTATAACATTACGATGACTGAAAATTTTACTTGTTGTTAGGTAGTTAAATACAATGACTAAATCCCATCGAGTTGTATCTACAACCTCGGCAAATCTTGTGTTTCCTAAAAAAAGTTAAACCGGTGTCTTTTACTTCTACAGTGAAAGTTATCTCAGTGAATCCTGAGTCCCTTAACCACTGTATTGAACCACTTGGTTAACGAATTTTATTTCCCACTCAAATTTTGTCGCCTTATCTATTCTCTTTTCTTCTAGGTAGTCATTTCTAACGTTGGTCAACTTCTTCAAACTCTAAAGTCAATCGAAGAAGATGAACGACGGGGTATACGATCGCTTGAACTTGCTGCTAGATATTGTCGTGAACAAGCAAAGCTTCTTCCATCCTCAAAAGATCCGGACTGTGTACTTACACCGACTAGCCTACATAAATCAACTGCCCATAGTGCACATAGCGTTTCAGCTACTAGTGCTTCTTCTAGTCTAATTGCACGTTATTTAGCCCCAGACGACTTAGCGCGTGCTGCTGGTGGACCTGTTCAGTCTGCAGTGTCAAAAGCAATTTTAGCAAGCAATACACAAACACAACGTGATGTCATCCACACCACCTCAGCGACTCGAGATGCAGTAACTGATTTAGTCACAGCTGCTAGGGTTAGTTGCTTGACTGTAACTGTGAATGTAGAGTGATCATTAGTATTTGTATGTCAATCATTTTGATATGCTAGTTTGTATTCTTGATAACCATAGTATAGAGCAACTTGGTTCTCACTAACCGAAGCTAACGGAAAATTGAAAACTTCCTAATTTATTTCTAATGATTTGATGCTAATTTCGACAAGCTGCTATAACAGAGGGCTAATTACGTGCTGCATGCTCTGTGACAACTGAAATACCTCTCAGTCCCATGTTCCCAGTTGTAGTTTGCGGATTAAAAAAATGAGAAGCCGTGCAAATACATAGCGGTTCACGTCACCACATTTACAGCTGACGTTAAGAATAAGATTATAAGAAAATATTATAAACATTCAGACCATAATTGTTATGAATGTCCTGGAAGAAGTTGAGCGCCGAGTCTGTCTTACTTGCTTATCCATCTGCTTTTTAGACAACAAGGTCGGCAAGAAATCTATGATATATTAATTTTTCTTGAGACCGCTTACAAGAAAAACGATGCCAGACATGCATTTTCATCAAAGGTGTTTATGGCATCGATGCTGAAAGTTCAGTCAACTGGGCAATTAGAACTTGTATCTAGAAGAAAGAGAAGCCTAACGAACGAACTGCTCTACACTTACCTAGAGTAAGAAGTCGGTAGGAAGTGAGATTGTAGCCGCATGATACAACACTCAATACTAGCGCAGGACCTGGTATTGCTGCGCAACTACCATAGTCATATCTTTGTTAATGAATCCAATAGGACGACGATTTTATGCTGTCGTACACAAGTTAGTGTTTATTTTTGCAGATGGCTAAGAAATGTACACAATATTATGGCTTAAGTGACTACCTCTTCCTGTCACATTTCTATTGTAAGCCAAAAACATTCTATCAGCCCACATCTACGGCCATTGACCTCAACGCGTCTAGTGTGAGGATAAGGACAAAGGCTGTTTTATGCTTTTTGGACTTTTTGTTTTCCTGTCATCTACATCTGACCAGTAGATTCGATGCCTCCTATTCCTCCCCTCTTTTTTTGTTTTTTTAAAGCCTTGGGCTGAATGAGACTAGTCTGACAAACCTAAACATCAGTCAAACCATTAGTCCAATGGCCGTATCTCCTACCCCTTCCTTCTGTCTTTTTCGGTAGTATGTCTGTCAATCGATGCTGAAATGTTTTACTACCTCATCTTGCCTTCCATCATAGACCAATCACGTAGTTCGATTCTATGATTGGTTGACTGTATGAATGTCAGAAAGGTGACGCACGTACATTCCAGATAACAGTTGGATTTTTCGTTAGCGATTTGTGGCATTGTTTTCACGATGGCTTAGCTTTCGAGTCTGACTAACCATACTAATCTCTCTCATTTCAATGTAATGGATTTTTGTTCAGAGCCTACTTCGTTACTCGGAAATCACCGCAGAGACAAAATCAGCTTGTGCTATAATAACAAGGGAGTTGGCTGAGGAGTTTGCTGTCCTGTTGGATACCCTCAAAGATGTAAGTTCTTTACTTTATATGTACTACTACCTTCAAAACCGAAATACAATAGTTAAGTTGGTCACGTCCTGCTAAGTAAATGTAACAATAACATGTTTCTGTTTGCACAATAACGGCATAGTTCCCATTTTTTTAGTTTTACTACTCACCACTCATATATATCGCTATTCCTACCTCATGGTCTTTCGATTATGCTCTGCCTCTGTGAGATCGACGTAACTAACAGAGTATCTTCTCGCCTGTCTGGTTGGGATGAAACGCTCCGGTTCTCACACTAGATATCAGTATCTATCTATGTGCTGGTGCGTGGTCTCCAGAGCTTTCTTTCTCCACAGGATTTCTTGGGATTGTTAAGATTAGGAAATCCAAAACCAGTCCTGTCGCTAGGGTTACAGACTACTGTATTTATCAGGTAGGTTAAGTGGTGTCGCCAGTCAGGTCTTTCGAAACACTTTTACCAGCGCATGAATTACCATCCATTCAATGCATTTCACTCTATTGACATTGTCTTTATGGGGTTCAGGGCTACAGTAGACGTTTTGGTTGCAACTACTACTACTACTACTACATGCTCTTGTTACGTGTAAGGTACAGCGTCATATTCATAGGCTGAGCAAATCTTGCAGCTTTCTACAATGTTCTTTGTTTACCCCCTTACTGGCTTATCTGTCCACCGTCATTCCTATCAACCGATCAAATCCCTATTTTGAACGTAGGAGTCCAGTTGACTACACTGATAGGATTTTCGTAAGCTTTTTGGCATTCACTTCATTTCTCGATCCCCACCATTCTGTCTTGAAACGTTTTTAGGATAGATGGCTTAGTCATCCGTGTAGTTCGGTCTCTAGGTCGTTGTTCTTTAGTGTGTAGCCTGTGAGATGTTTCTCACAGAATGTGGATTTTATAACGTTAGCTTAACTGTTGTAAAAGATTTACTTTAAATCCCGTTTCTATCATAGCTGTCAAATAACTGTCGTATCAAAGTAGCTTTACGATTGTATCGTAGAGATTCTGAGCTTTAGACAAGCTCACTGATTATGAACTTTCTGAGACCAAGTCTGACTTCTTACTTAATTCGCTAGTTTTCTGTTGATCACATGTACATGAGGTTGTGGACTTTGTCATATACACAAGCGTACTTCAGAATTGTCTGTCCTATCGTCCACTAGAAAGCATCCCACAACGAAAGGATTGTGTCCAAATGCACCTGTAGGAGTCAATTTTGTCGCTTCCATGTTGACTGTCTCATTAGTATCCTTCGATGTAATAAAACGTGATGTTTTTCGTTCGAGTTTTTTGTTGGTGAGGTCGTACATACCAGCCATTATGTAATGAGTCGGTTCCGATGCTTCACATCGCTGTTGTGAAGTTACAGAAAAACAGCTTAACCAGTTACTAGTACGATATTTCGTCCATTTGACTTCTGGGAACACAGTTGGCATAAATTCAGTCAACTGATTTCAGGCTGCTTCTCAGTGCCTTATTCTTACCAGCCTGGAGCTAGCTGAGACGAATAATCAGTTTGCGCTAGACTTGTGTTGGGTTCACTGATTTTCTCTCATAGTTTTAAAAGTTTCGGACACATATCCCCCAAATACCGTCCAACTTAGATTGTTTATATTCAACATTCCTAATGAGCATGTGGATGACTCGTATTCTGCAGAGCATGCAGGTGCAGAAAGTTTTTCCGAAGGTGTCATGTTTTGAATCATAAAGCATTGTAGGTAGTTAACTAGTTTGCGAGAGTATGTTAGCTCAGGTTTAGCGATATTAGACTGAACTGTCTGGTCTGAGTACCACTGATACCATTAGATAAATAATGGAAATCTGAGTCAATAGCCGATCTCGAGCTTATCACTTAGTAAAAGGGTGCTGGATGTGTAGATTACTCATGGTTGTCAACTTTAGCGGCTAAACTCTTATGTAGCATACTACGTTTTGTGGAGCTATGACTGAATGACCTATGCCCTTCCAACCAGTGACTCATTTATTGAAGCTCTGCTCTGAGATTTTAACAACCAGGTTATGATAAGTATATTTCTTGGTGTAATTCACGCAGCCGCACGTGATTGAGTTCGATTTGACTTCGTGAGTATGCTACACCCACCATAATTCATCTGATGTTTTCAAGTCATGCGTTGACCTTGTCTTCAGATACTGTAACTGAGATGTAACGAAGATCTTTCGTGTTCAGCAACTAGGTTTTTCCCATTACCAAGCATTGTGTAATTTCCTTATTCTGCGAAACATTTGCGTGGAATTTTACCATATTGTTGTTTGTTAGTGGGATATGTAGATTTTCCTTACCTAATTCCTTCCGCCGTTTTTAGTTTAACTTACTGTACCCTTCTTTATTCATAATTTAGGGTTTGTGTACTTCCAAGAAGCCAGAAGTAGAGAAAGTTTCGAGTATAGCTCGTCGTATTGCTGACATTTCACACAGTTTGATTAATTTGGTTGATAGTCTCAGGGGTAAGTTCATTTTATTTTAGCAGGCACCAATTTATGTGTGGGCTGGTTACTTATTTGCTTACAAAATTAAGTTTATCACGCTGGGTAACTTAAATTGTACTGCGGGCGATCATCGTCAATACCCTTATTACATAGTCCCAAGTAGATAAAAACCTCAGTTGTCTGAGATAAGATCATTTAAAAGCTAGACGTTGATTCACCGTTTTCAATTCCGAATTTACGTAATGCTATTTATAAGACGGTTCAATACAGTAACCTGTGTGCATAATGCTTAGTTTAACTGAGCGTTTTTCTGTGTAGTTTTACTTCGTATTCCTATTACGTGTTCCTCGAGTTCGGTTATTTTTCGACACAACGACAGTGGTGACAATTTTTCGTGCACACTTAAGTGTGATCGATGTCAGGTGATTGTAGGCAATCGACAGCAAGTCCTACACCTAGGTTTTCTGCTTGTTGACACTCGTCAACCAGACGTATCTGCATCCTCGAAAAGACTGATGCCCTCTGAGTAACTTGAACTCTTACTAGTATTTAAACACTGGCTTAATCGACTTCTCTTGCAGCGGAAATGATTCGAGAAGTCGGCGCAGGCGAAATGCGTCAAGTGCATCCCGCGCTACAGGCAAAGTAACAACATTCAAAGGGAACATTGTTATAAATAGAGGATACAAAACAACTGGTACTCTTTTTCGGAAGAGAATATTGTTAGAGAATACTGTCCATTTGGTAACAACGCAAAAGATGCACTTGGGAGATAATACCTATCGTAATTCGTGTTTGCAAGGTGGGTGTCTTTTTATTGTTTGTCATTCTCCTGAATAGATTGTCTCATCCATTGAGGCTTTGTGTCACTCGTAATCACTGCTCATTTATAATATCTTGTATTCCTACCTATGGGCACACTTGAACCTGCCGTCAAAGTTTATGTAAAACCTATTAGTGAAAGGGATACCTCACGTGGTTACGGTCTCGTCTGCACACAGTGCTGTTGGTCGAACATGATATATTTTTAGAATTAGCGTAGGAAAATCAATTTGAGTTTTTGACTTGAAATACGCGTCCTCCTGAATTGTGGACTGTAATTATGGTAACTACCCAATATATATTTTTCACAGACCAATGAGAAAAAGCCGAATTCCTGTCTCCAGTTATATTTGCATTTGCTGGAACCACTGGCCAGCGGTTATTTGATTTGTTTTAATTTTTATGTTCTAAAAGCTAAGTAATTCTGCCAACTAAACTTTTTCTTTCCCTATCTTTTTCTCCTCCCCTATGGAACACTTTGGTTTGGATGTTTGTCTTATAAAACAATCTAAATGTACATGGTGTTTGCTTTAATATATGCTGTCACTTTCTAACTGCATGGAAACCTAACTGCACATCATATATGCGGGTTGCATTGTCTGTCATTGTGGGTGTTTATGGCTTTATATCTTTTTTATTTGTTCCTACACGCATGTTGTAATCCTGTGTTTCATGTACAAAATTCTAACGTGTAAATCAGAGGGACCACGACTGGTTATGTATTTCCGCGCCAGCAGTCCTGAGTGTGAGTTTATCTTTTTTCGGTGCACTGGCTGTGGTGATAGCTTTTTGTTTCTCAGTGTGTTGTGTACACCTATGCATTTGATGGTGTTTTGCCGCTGGGCGTTTTATGGTGTTTGTAATTACTCTCGTTGTTGAGTAGTAGTAGTCGATAGTCGTTTACCATCGGTTGACTATTGCGCCTACAAATATCTGTCTCCCCTTTATTTCAGGGCGTGATGTGGCTGAAAAGTTCATTGGACGTCACGTGGCCTATCATCACCATTACGTGTCAAATTACGCATTGGGTACGTTTTACTTGTTGAAATATTTAAAGCTAGTCGGTACTAGTGCATGTTGTGCTGTTGTACCAAACTACTAGCTATATTAACAATCTGCCTGTATTTTCTTATTTTAAAGCTGGTTTGGAGTCGACACACAAAAGCGTTTATATTCGTCCCACATGTTATCCCTTCCAGCTGTCATATGATCAAACTAGCGAGCAATCTGCAAATGATGAGGCAGAGTGTCGGGTTGTGGAGGCTATCACTCAGCTCAATTCATCTTTGGAAAAATGTGTAAATCTTTAGTTGCTAATATTCAAATATTCATATAATTTTTGTGAATGTAGACTGGTCGATGTGATATGTATGGGTTACTTGGTGTCAGGGTACAGTGTATTGTATCCTCTATGAAAACACCAGTGACCAAACATATCCCTATCGCTTAGTTTAGGTCATCTACGGTTGCCATAATTTGTTTGAATATTTTACTGTTTTCGGTTTTAAGTAGCGTTAAACTAATTGAAGGCATCTTGTGGTTGCATGCTATACTATGTCTCTTCCAATATTCTGTGACTGTCCGTAAGTATCAAAAGTTTTTTATGTCAACTCTCATGTTTGTCAAAGGAACTATGTAAGGTCGATTTTCTCGGTGCAAAACGGATGACATATACATGATTAACTTACTGGGTGAATAAATAGTTTCGACTTTTCGCAGGTGTGTACGAGAGCTTCCCGACTGTCATGGTGTCCGTTCTTCATCCTAGTCTAAGGTATTTGAGGAGAATGCGGTTAAAAACGATTACACACCAGACACTTCATTTGCATTGTATCTCATTAGGCTCATAGCACGGTCCCGTTTGGATTGACAATCTTCGTAAGATGCATCTATATGCGTTCAACCTGATGTACATCAAATAAGAATGGCAACTGACATTTCTAGCCTGTAAGTTACTAATTGTGACAGTGTATGCTATGAATGGGGTTACAGTGCCCAGGATACTGTGTTTTAAAGCTACTGATTTCTGAGGTGATCAACATAGTTTAGTTTACCCCGTTATCGTCACTTTCTCATTCCTTACCATAATAAAAATGTGCAATTCAAACAGGTTCGGGTGTCTGTACTAGACTACTGTGTTAGGACCTATCTTCTACCCATTAACAGATCGAAGTAGAGTGCTACAAGGATTTCTTGGCTGTATTTGACTAGATCTGAGTGGGAAGACAATTAATATGCTCCTGAAATCTGGATTTTCATAGACTTTCTTTTACTTCAGTGTTGTCCGACAAAAAGCTTGTTCCTTTGCTAATATGGACCATCTCAATGATAGGTGGCAAGGTAACAGTAAACGGACCATAGAGGTGAGATGGTGTGCTTACACCATCGTCTCGAAGTTCATGTGTCGCACAGAATCCAGGGCATTTTGTCGTTCTACTTAATTGATATTATGGAAATGTGCCGTTCCTACCAACTAAACGTTCAGTTTTTTAAACTATTATATTCGTAGCTGAAATATGTGGTGATAATCACAGTTGTTATTTCTAGTTTGTATCGCCAATTAATATCTTGTTTATTCTTTATTTTAGTCCGCGAACAATAAATTAGCTCAGTCTCTTCTTGTTTCGGCTAGATCAGTAGCTGCGTCTGTTCAAAATCTCATCAGAACCGCTCGAACTGTTGTGTCTATCCCACCTACTGATGCTGTGGATAGGGCTCGAGCAGCAGACGGCACCTCACAGAAAAGCACTAGCTCAGCTGCTCTTTGGCGTACCGAGCTTAATATATCGCTTGCCACTCAACATTTGTGTCAACTGTCCAAATTATGTTCAGAAACAGTTCCATCTACAACCTCGACCGTGATTGATGATACCAATGGTGAATTGTCGGGAAGGTTGATTTTGTCACGTGAAAGACTTTTGGCTGCTGTTCGACAGGTGGCGACTGCAGGGGCTCAACTGCTTTTAGCAACCAAATTGAGGAAAGAAGCACTCATGTCTGCTGATATTCGAAAGCTAAAAGTGCGTTTTTGTAATACAATTCTTCTCGCCGTCATTGTTTCATAATCGTAAGGCTTAACTAATACATTTACTGGGAAGCAAATTGCGTCAGAAGTAACTACTTTTTAGGCGTATATGCCTTATTTTACTCTCTGTTGACGGTGCGAATGCTAGTTGGTTGACCACTGAAGATTAATAATTGGCTATTAGCTTCATGTAGCTGGGTTGTTAACACCTAAGTAATGCGTGTTACTTGAATTTTTTATTCACAAGAGGAGCATGTTTTAAGTGCATGGAAGAATATCTGATTTAACTGTACCAGCACAAGAAATCTATCCTGTCACTGTCATTAACGATGGAAGTAAAGATCCAGGATGCGTGTTTCGTTCTATTTGGCACCCATCAACTGTGTCTATCTGCCTGTCACAGAGTGATGTCCCCACTAAGACTCAAATGTAAAAACAACCGCTTCAAATGCCAGAGCGTTATCCGCTAGACCACTGAGTTATAACAACCACTCTTTGTGCGACGAGTATAGCATAGTTATGATGTTATATGCTTTGAATCTCCGTCACTGGTTGGACCGAATTAACGGGCCAATATGGGCTTCCGTACTGATCCCTCGATACTGCCGGCATGATGTTCTTAATTTTGACATGTATTAATATCAAAACTATCACAGTTGACATTTGCTAATTATTATTGTTCGCAATCAGTTTAGCAACACTGGTCTCGCAACTAGTCTACAGTATAAATTCACAGACGTATCATATGATATTCGTTCCCAGCTAAAAAGATGTAGGATTATGAGGTTCCATCTGGATTTATAGAAGCTAACTTTAATTGTGAAACTAATCGTCGTAATAAGGCAAGCAGTGATTTTTTCTAATTACTTTATTCCCATTAGTCTGCCGGTCAAGCTGTGAAAGAATCTACAGATCTCCTTGCTGAAGCGGTTCAGAGAAGCAGTGTAGCGCCAATTAGTTCAACTCCTTCCGGTATAACTTGGCCGATGTACTCAAATGAAGCATTGTTAAAGGTGAGGTGTATTATTTTTTTCCCCATACCGAATCTCTAACAGGTATAATAAGAGTTAAGGTAATGTATCAGTCAGTCATGCAGTACCAACATGAACCATGGCAGTATTTCGTCACAGTCCAGGTTTCTACTCATCAGCACATCGGCATATAAAGTAGCAAGACAAAACATAGAGACAAGGATAATAGGTGTAGATAAAGTTATATGCATAACTGAAATGATAAACTGACTCAAAAAACCAACGTAGAACCTCACACACAACTGGATCGGCTCGAGTTGCCACACTTCACAGTAGTACGCAGGGAGCAGGTGGATTAAAGAAGATACAAACCAAAGTAGACAAATTTGCGTGAGACAACAAACTGTCTGAAGATAACAGTTCGTGCGCATTTTCAAGCTTTATAAGATGTCCATGAGTGAATACATCTGCGCCACTAACCGATTTCCAGCCATGTCACCAATACCTCTCAACCACTGATTCCTTTCGTGTTGGTGACCCGAACTAGGCAGCCTACATCTCCCAACGCAGTTCCGACCAACAGTCAGCGACTTCATGCGCTGACATGTCTTGGTCCTGATGGAATTTCCACTGGCATGGCACATGAATTGCCAGTCTTGTCCAGTACCCGTCTTACCTCAAAATTGTTGACATTGACTTCACTTACTGCAACGAATGCTACGAAAACATCTGGGATCCAAATCCTGCGACTGCTCCATTTTTCCTATTTTTAACAGCCGTAAGCAGGACAGAACAAGCTTACAACCGAGCTGAGATTTTGTCAGCAACCAGCCCGTTCAAGCTGATGCAAGTCCTCAAGTAAGTGAATAGGTCGGGCATACACTGAGAAGACCATTTGGAGACATCACCCACCAGACCCTCGAGTGGAATCAAAAGGGGAAACGACAACTTGGGCGTCCGAGGCACGGGTAACGTGGGGGAGATCGTGTGAGGAAGGAATGAAAGCTTGTGTGCAGTCGTGAAACCAGGTTCATAAGACTGCAGAGAACAGAGTGAAATTGCGATGTTCTGTTGAAGCCCTATGTTTCGCTAGAAACCCAAAAGACAAGAAATAATCACTGCTTATCATTAAACGGAGTATTTGCGATAGACCACTCCTGGAACATCAACTTACATTTGACGGGTGCCTGCAAGGCATATGCCAAACATACTCAGATTCCTGCTAAACGCGTTCGAAAGACCCTGCGTTTTTTCAGTCTTTAACTTACACAATAATATCTTGTGTGTACACCAAGTCGACCAGGCGACCTCCAGGGAGTAGGTCAATCTCTGTGAAGTCAGACGTACCTAAGGTTATGTCCATTGATACTTCTATGACGAAGTTGAATAGGAACGGTGACATTAGATATCCCTGGCAGACACCACAAGTTGTTGTCAATTCACGTGACAACTCTACATAATCCCTGAGACGGCTGGATGAGTTTGAGGAGATAGCTTTGATGAGCATCATCTACTTGTTCGGTACTTCTTCCGTAGGCAGACACTGTCACAACACCTCACAGTTGACGGAGTCGAATGCCGCCTTCAGATCAAGAAGTATGGCAAGTGTCTGCCGCTTACCGGTAAATTATCTGTATCGAAGGACATGTTGTAGGGTAGAAATATGATTGATGCACCCACGTTCATATCTGGAAACCGATTAGTGTTCTCGAGTTAAGCGTTAGATAACGATGGATCTTGGACACAAGATTAGTCAAACTACTTCGCCTACGGCTGTCACAAGAAGACTCCTCACTTTTTGTATAGACACTGGGATGACCAGAGAAGTAGACCAGTCTGACAGTACTACCTCTGATTCCCATACACTGCACAGTAGCTCCGTCGACGTGATCAGTGATTTCCTGCTTCCATTCCTCAAAAGTTTGAGGGGACAAACTATCAGATCCAGCAGCTTTGCATCGTTTCAAGTTCGATACAGTCTTCTTAACTTTATGGAGGAGAGTTGGGGTACCGACATCTACGTACCATTCAGGATTGGGCTGGGTGGATGTTGGGGCGACTGAGGCCTTGCGAAGGTGCAGTTGAACTGTGCTTCAAAGTGTGTTGCGTGACGTCTTAGCTGCCAGCCGTGGGGAGGTCATCAGCGTCCCATCGTTTTCAGTGATGGTTTCATCAGTAACCATCGTCTTCTTTTTGCCAGTATCCTTAATAAGCCGGAATAGTTACCGAGTGGTACTCAACTCTGATGCCTTCTCCATCTCTCTTGCTTTCGTCACCTACCACTGCTTACGATCAAGGCGGAAGCTCTTCGTCAACTCACGTTTAAGTTACTTTCGCTCTTTATAGTGGTCAGAGACAGCCAGCTGAAGTCACTCTTCAGCGATCAACCAATTCGGATGACTTTTTGGAAATCCAATGACGTTTGTTAACCTTCAGGTATAGGTTACCAAGTGTTTCTATAGTAGACTTAATATCACGCCAATTTTCTCAGGATGAGCATTGCTGTCACGTTCAGATAAATACTTTGCTTACTCTTAGGACTATTAACTTGCAGTGGGCTACCTGTTTGCCACCAGTTTTGTAAACCTTTTTTTGGGAAATATTAGTTTCTGCTTAATTTGCATACATTAACTCAAGACAGTACTATAACTTATTTTTAATCGTATACTCATTCAAATTGTATTCCTATTTTACTCCAGGGTATCCACACTAAAGCTCAAATCCACTCACAACAAATGGAATTAAAAGCGCTTGAATCTCAGCTTGCTCGTTTACAACAGGCGCAACTTTCGTGAATCACACCAATGTTTTCGTTGTACAGCACTTCTGATATGTAATGACTACACTAATGAATACCAGTTAACCTACTTCTTTGTTTCCTGATTCTCTCTAGCATTTTCTTGTTTCGGATTCCTAACTTTTGTGGATGTTCCAGATTTGGTTTGCTCTTTCACTTATATAGCGTTTGCATGCTTGTTTATTTATATCCATACTTTGCTTTCTCACTGTTTTGCAGTTTACACTTAGTTGCCTGTTAACCTCACATTCTTTCCCCCCTGTGCTCTGTTCTTGCTGGGTAAATATTAAGATATTAAGATTAAATGGGTTGAGAGACACAATTTACACATTATTTCCGGATCTATCATCATCAAGGTTACTAATTTGTATGCATGTAATATACACTGGTTTGAGTTTATTTATTGGTGATATTAATACGTAGCAATTTATCTGATTGTTTCACTGCTCCATGTTTTGTGTTTATTTTCTTTTTGGCGCCGAGTCATTTTACTGCCTTATTACTTGAACTATTTATTGTATCGTATGACTAATATCGTGGTACTTTGGTAGCATAAAATATTGGTTCAAATCTTCCGTTGTTAGTGAACGTAACCTCAACTGTTTGGTGGCTATGTTTGTCTTGAGGTGATTCATCTCACTGCACATTAAGCGGTAAGTCTAAGATGCTGTGATGAAATTGCGTCTTCCAATCACTAACAGCATTCTTATTAATACTACTTTCTTACGCTGAAGTTCACTAACCAGCGGCTCCCTAAAAAGTACAGAAAACTAGAAATAGCTATCACAAAGTTTTATAATAGGTTTTAAGTATGCATTTGATTGGCGTTTGCCTAGTTCGGTCTTGTAGACCAGTAATTACAAATCAGACCTCTAAACCATAACACCCGATATGATTTGAACACTACTTCCATATCCTCTGCAGCGTAAGAGCTGTATTGCGTATGAATCACTAAGAAATAAATTAGCTAGTGTAGATAGGAAGGCGTTCCTGTGGTGTCGTTGGAATGCTGTTTCAGTAAAGTTATGACGACTGTTTTTCACTGCACTCGGACAACACTGTATTTCATCCAGAAGGTGAGGTTATCAACTTAGCGGAGTACGACAGTAAACAATTTCGGATACTAGAAGTCACGAGAAGAAAGTGTATGTAGGTGAAATCAGTGAGTTTCGTGTACGTCAGTATGACTACACAACTTAGCGAAACTCAGTGAAGTTGGTTATCTGTACTAAGAATCAGACGGCTGGATGGGCCAGCGTTATGAAAACAAGTGAAATCCTTATCTATTCTTCCATTTCGTAGACAAGAATGTCTCGACAAGTTCACTATTCTTTCTTCGTGGGTACCATGCCGATAAAAGCGTTAACCATAGCGTCTTGTATTTTTCTTAGTAAGAGTCATCATAGTTACTTCTATAATATATATTGTTATTCCAGTAGATTATTACCGTGTGGCTTTGCAACCTGTGATTGCTGAAGATGACCATTTTATGATTTCGTAGGTGATAATGGTCCTCTCTTTTAGCGTAGGATCACCAGGTATACATGATGCCGTTTGAAGTAATCTCGCTGGTTTTTGGCAGACATGTCTCATTTTTCCTCACTATGTTTTGTTGATCATGTGTCTGAGTTTGCCTGGTTCATAGAGGTTTTCATTTCCTCCTCCAAGTGGGAAGCGAAATAGGGGAGACTACTTCAGAAAACTGTTTACGCGGTATTTGTTGGTTCATCGGCTGCTAGACAACCAGTCACACTGACACCTCGTGTTTAGCTGACATTAGGAATATTGTAGCCAAAATAGTCGATAAAAAATGTGTTTACAGGCTTCTTTTTATTCACACCAATAGTGTATGAACACCTAGCTTTGGCTGAGAATTAAGTCGGATGTCGACTGTGTCCTCACCCACCATCTTTCCGATTAAAGACAACAGAGTGATTCAGTTTTCATGACGAGCTTAGTTTACTGATTTCGTTGACAGGTGAATATAACATCGTATACCGAAACACTGAACTTCATCCTGCGTTTATAAAGTGGGGAAAGTGACTGGCTTATGAACTAAGGCGAAGAATTTTGAAGTCGGTATATCTAAAACATTTCAACTACCGGCAGCTTTGGCCTGTTATTATGATCCCTTCAAATTGTTCCGTATAGGACCCTTTGAGATTGCAGTTCTTAGCACAATATTGCTAGATTTAAAATATTAGCTAGATAATCTACGGCTTAAGTGATTGTTTTTTTTTACCGTGTAGACATCGACCAGTTTAGCGTATTCTCTGAAGATACAGCTTGTGCCACTTCTGAACAGTGAAGTAACAATCCTGTGTGATATGTCCACAGGGGATCTAAGACCCATTGTTTCTTACTCTCTGCTTAGGTCCGTTTTTGATGCTCTCCAGTCTTTCGCATTCCGTTATCCATGCTACGGACAAGCTGATATATACTAGGTTTGTTTGGCCAGGCGCTAATTGTGATGTTTGAAAGTGGAAACCGGCATGTATTCGATGCCAACGTTCCACTGGTGAATCGACGTAACGTCACAGCCCTTGGGACTTTCATCGGACGAGATTCATGGTTCTCATGTTTATTTGGACAAAGTTTATCCGCTTCCACTTTCTAATGGTTATTTCTATCCACTGTTATGTATCGATAGGTTCACCCACTGGCTGGAGGTCATCCTAGTATCGGATATTACTGCTGAAACAGTAGATCGGATGTTGTTTGAAAGATGAGTCTCACGGTTTGGATACCCTTCTATTGTGACAACCGACCGAGTTTAACAATTTAAACGTTGACTTCCAGAAGCTGTTGGAATGTAGATGCATTCGAACCAATGCGTATCACGCAGCTTCTACTGACTGAGCGCTTCCATTGTCATCTTGAGGCCTCTTTAGTGGCAGTCGACAACGCGAAGTGGACTGGATCTCTGCCGTTAGTTCTTCTCAGAGTTTGCTCCAAACTGAAAACAGATATACAATGGGCTCCTGACAAGTTGGTTCAGTGGAGAGCGCTGCGTTAGGCCGGCGAACTGGTTGCTCCGGAATGCAGCCGGTCAACATCTGTTACCCATCGTTATGCTGAGAATTTCAAATGCACTGTCTTCAACTATCATACACAAGAGTACAGTAAAGACCAGTACAATTAAACAGAATACTTCAAGACTGGACGTACGCGTTTCGATGCTGTATGCAAACGGCTACGACGGATCTTCCAAGGTTGTCAGAAGAAAGGAGAAATCCTTCGTCATTAATGACGATCCAACCCTCTCTTTATTAGCAAATCAGTACAGTTGTTGCTGCAGGAACAAAAGAAAGACTCTAAGGATCGAAAAAATTACGACTCAGCAAGGAGATCGACAGCAATAGTGACAAAGTACTATGTACATGCATTGGTCAATGTGTTTGTTCACTGACCCGAACAGTTAACAGACTTCATTTCTTAGTTCACTAAAGATCTGACAGCTGGACAAGTTTTCCCAACTTCATGTCTGATTAGTGTTTCCTAACGCAGTCCGTTTGTTTTTTACAGTGAAAATTTGTGAAATTATATCAACATGCTACGAAAGCACTTTGGCACATGTTCTTTTTCTTATTTTGTCAGTCACTTCATATTTGTGCGCGTTTAACAGTTTTATCTTTATCCTTCGCTAACATTGTTTTTTTTTCATTGCAGACTAGTCAAAACGCGAATTATCAGATACAAGTTGGATATCGGCGATACCAACTGAATCGTTCTGCTGTTTCTTGCACTGATCCCCTCTTGCACGTTTCCCTTTGTAGCTTAAGGTTCACCAGGGAAATGTAGACGGAGGCCTCGTGTCATCTACAATCACTGCGTCTAGACTCAAAGTTTCGTTTCCTCGTAGGTATACATAGTTGCACTAGCTTCGGAAACCCACACGTCACCTGCTCCATCTCTAACAGTGTTGTGTGTCTACCTCGCAGTTGCCTCCTAGAGTCGAAGGTTGCCGGTGTCACAACAACCTTCTAGGAGGGGGATAACCTTTTGTGAACCTTCTCAACAGCAAATACTACTAGATTTAAAACAAATAAACATTTAAAGTATCTAAATATTGGTCAGATAATCTCCTACGGCGTCAGCGGATACCCTTAGTTTTGTATTAACTTGTAGGCATCCGTCACTTTAGCATCTTCTCTGTGCTGATCAACAGCCGCAAATTCATATTTCAGCCATCTATAGACAAATAATTGTTAACCTTTCTTCCTACAATTACGTTTTTAATTCAGATTAATAGATAAACTACTCTTCTGGGCACTTTTTGCGATCTGATGTTTCCTTTTACTGTCATTGCTTACACGAAAGTAAGGTACTCAGCGGTTTGATACTGGGACACAATCTACATCAGCTAATAGGTGATAACACAGCCAGCCTCATATTATTTGTGAACCCGAGTTTCACTTCATTTGTGAGTATGCATGACTGTTTCTATTATCTTTGTTTTTTTTTGTTTTTGTTGCATACCTCTATATTTCTATACTCTCCGTTGCCTCTGATCATATTAGTGTTTTATTGTCCTGTTTCCAAAATGGCTGAAAATCGAGACTGGCATAGATGGCCGTTACTATATGGCTCTCTGCTTTCTCGGTGCACAGACTGTCAACCTGGTTCCCCTATGTCGAAGCTTAATTCGCTCTTAGGCAAATTCACTTATAAGAAACGAAGGTCAACTTATTTATTGTCAGTCTTCCGAAGGACTTTATGGGAGAGATATCGGATTTGCTTGACGACGCTGCTTCAAACGTTTACGACTGCCCTTATCAAATGTGTTGCTGTGACTGACCAACAGAAGGTGCAGGAGATATTTCGCGATGTTCATCAAGGTGGTCGTAAGCTTAAACAAACTCTGTGCCGGAGGCAATAGCTTATTTCCAGATTTCAAGTTTGATTATGTTCTTCTCAAACAGCTATGGTTTCAACTCCTTCCTCAGTCACGTCAACATACTCTTGCACCTTTCCACCAGTCTCTATTGGTGGAATTAGTTGGGGCTGTGGACGGATCAGTAGAGGTAACCCGATCACAATCTGGACTGGCAGGGCCATCGGTACGACTGCTGGTACCAGCCCTATTACAGATACTTGCCCATTTAGTAGCTTCACAAATCTCGACCCTGCTGCTTATATCACGACTGTGTGCAGCATCTGAAAAGAGATGAAGGAAAGTGGATTATTATGCAATCACGTTTCTCGACCAGCTACAAAACCTCGTTACTTTAGATCGAAATCAAGAAATTCTTAAGGTGGAGTTTGTTGGTACCATAGACGATGTAGTGCCAATGCAACGAAACGCACTTAGCCATGTACTGTTGACTCCAAGTAACCGCGAAACACACAGTCCAGTAGGTGATGGCAACTGGCAAACCCCTGCCTCTTTTACATAACTGGTCGTCGTCCTGAGATACGCTTCCTAGGAGACATTAGGCAGAAGCCAGCATATTCCCATCAACAACTGAAGAGCAGGTCGTTAGGACTAAGTTCGAATATATAATGGAAATAGGGATCATAAGACCTTTCAATAGCCTGTGGTCTCCTCTTCTGCGCTTAGTCCCGAAGAAAAATGGCATGGACTAGCAGCCTTTATAGTGACTGCCGACAACTCAACGCTTAAGCGATTGCAGATCGTTAGACAGTGCCTAACCTACAGCACTACTAAGCGAAATATTAGGGGAAACAGCCTTGTTTTGTTTTCCTTACATTTAGATATACAAATACCAAATTTAAAGATCACTTACTAAGTGTCCAAGTGTTTTACAAACCATCAACTTGGCTTAGATACTTATTAACTCTTCACTGTCTTTAATTTCTTCCAGTTATGGACACCTCGCTAACGGTTCAAGTTCTCATGGTGCTTGAAACTACAAATCAAAACGTTCAGATTCCGCACCTTTCTTGAATGAATATGCGGATGAATACGGTTAAGACTATCTGTGTGTATCACGGTTACTTTTCACAACCTTGTAGGCAAGGTATATCGTAAGGTTCTAGGGAAGACTGAGTTTCAGTTGGCAGTCATTTGTGCGCAGTTCAATTGAGTGTTATAGTAAGAGTTCAGTCGTCAGCCAATATCACCACGGGACCAGGCAATACTCTTATAGTTACCACAACTCAAATCTAGATACCAGGCTGCAAAATGATGGAGAGAAAAAATGTGATCAAAAGTCATGACGTAAGGAGAGGAAATGAGGTAAATGAGATAAGATATGACAACTAGGGTGGAAACAGTGTGTGGTTGCATCTACACCTTTGAGATCGTTTCTGAACCATACCACCTACCAATTTTGGCTGTCATGCAAACCCCGATCGACAAGCCTACATTTCTCTACTCGGCTAAGAATAACACTCAACGGCTTATGTGTTCTGGTCTGGCCGCTCCTAACTTTTTCCCAACCTGGACCTACTTCAGTTAACTTTACGCAACGGTGACTATGCATGTCCTAGCCATCTCAGTCTATTAAGATCCACAACCTCATCAACTGACTTGCCTATCCAGCCTAGAGCTCTGTGCTTGACTTCCGCATTGCTGATGTCACGGTTCTACGACATGACCTATACTAAAATGTCAACGGTGTTTGGACACCTGAAACCCCATATCTTTCAACTTCATTGGTTATCCTTCACAGCCATACAGTACAGCGCGATATAAGGAATTTCTCGATACCCTCCATGATCTTCACTTACTCTGACAAAAGCCGTTTAACCTCCTACTAAAAACAAAACTTTCAAATATGGTCAATGTAGCAGACAACCTCATCGCAGTAGTAGGAAAGTTAACTTGGAAAGATATTCATCTGGTAATTTCAGAATCTCGAGTGAATGAATCGATGACAGTGAGTCCTTGCTACAGCTGTGCTCAGATAGCCATCTCCTGGTTACCATCATTTTCGCTCACAAAGCTAAGCAGTCATGGACATCTGAACCAAGTTGAGATTCGGTGTTCTAGAAAATGTGAATAGCAAAATATTCATTTTGTTTGACCTGGGGGTGGCTACCGAACTTACAAAAGGAAATTTAAATGATACCTCTATCAGTTACCGGTAGATGGGATGCATAAACGATCTTTATTCTTTTACGAAGTATGGATACGGAAAATGCGTATGTACGCTACGGTGGACAAAGAAAGACAACGTTCCCAGTTCAAATCGAAAAGGAGGATATTAAGACTGTATTCACGGAGGCACTGAGTAAACAGTTTGGTACGTGAAAATTTCACACAGCTTGTAGTAAGCAGGTACCATCTCCAAGGTAGCACAGACAGTGGTAAGGACTGTAACGAAAGCCCAGGAAAAGGTGAGATACAACTAGCAGATTTTAGTGGCTTCATCAGAATTAGTGAATAAACACGAACGAATCCTAGCAGTCTCCAAGTACAACTAGGAGTAGAAACAGCTAAAATGTAGACTAGTAAAGTGTCTACATAGTAACTGAACAGTTGCAGACGGAGAAACCCAAAGATGATAAAGACAATAGTTATATATATAAGGGTCATGCGTTTGGATTCTTTAAGTAGATTGATATGAAACCAGCCGTTGGTGAGACCATAACTAGGAAAGAGGAGTTGGTGGTCTGCTCACAGATGAGGTAACTGTAACGAAGAGCAAAGCTCTTAGGGGGAGCAGTTAAACTCGTTTCCAGCTGCTCTGTAGTTTCCCTTTCCCAACATAATTTGGATGCAAAACAAGGCCTTCAACTGTAGCCAAAGTAGGGTGTAGGATATGAGAAGCAGTGGCGGATCCCAATGGATGTTTGGAGTAGCAACCCAGGATTATCATTTAAGTGACTGAGATACTAATCCACACATGATTTTCAAAGTGATCTCGATAAATGTAGAGAATTACAGGTTTGTCCTCATAGTGTTTGTCACCAAGGTAATTGAAATCGAAAGTTAGAAATCCCAGATGAAATGACTTCAGTCTGATTACAGTGGTTTTCTATGACTCCTAAGGTGATATTTTTACTTCTGCATCTTTTTTCTAATTACCTTCTATGTCGATCTGAAGTGCGGAACGATACACAAAGGGGCTAGGTCGTATGTTTTCCGCATAGAACCCCTAAGCCAACAGGGAAAGATGAGAGGCAAGAACAATATGAGTAATTAAAAAAAAATAAATTAAAGTCGGTAAGTACAGTTACTTGGTGAAAATAAAGTCCTATATTCAGCAATACATTTGTGTAATCCTGATACCACACTGTACTGAAGCAACATCTGAAAGTGTGGTTCTACTGGTGACTGATCTAAACATACATTTGATCTAAACTTGTCTAGGAAAAATCAATACTTATAGAGAACAAGACTTTTTAGCGCTGAGATTAGTGTGACTAGTCACTTCAACGGCCTTCAAGCAATATAAATAGCTGGGATGACTGTGGGATAGACCGGATAAGGGTTTGTACAGCATTAACAAACAGTAGACGGGGATATAATAATTAATGGTCAGTTATTCAGATATTGGTTCAACGAAATGATAGTTACCACGATTATGATCTGAAAACTAATGGTCTAACCGCCGGGTAGAGTGATGAAAGGAAAAGTCAGTAGAAATTTAGCTATTCGTCACTTCATTGGGCCGCCACAGATGGGATGCGACGTCTATCCTTCAAATTTCATGAAGATGGAAGAAGGTATGGCAAATCTGAAGTGAGGTAATAAAGCAGCCAGATTCATTATTTCATTGTCATTGTAGGAAACATCAGCACAAACTCCCACTTTTCAACAGTCATTTACAAAAATCGAGAAATAGCAGTTAGGTAGTAGCAGCCAAGATGTTGGATATTACCGCAGAGAGTAATGTCACTTTATATATTCTTCGCTTCAAGTTTTCACGAACTATTTATTCTTCATTTACACTAATAAGACAGCGTGTATCTTTAACGTTACAGATTATCAGCTGAAAAATAAATCAGTGCAAACTCTAAAAACTTGTACGATAGGGTATTCTGGACTTGTTTTTATTTACTTAAACCACTACAGATGTTTACAGAGCGCTTTATGTTTGTTGGATGCAACAAGCAGATGTCTCATAACAGGTTAAAGCTCACCACTAGCCTGGGAGTTGACTTTTCCGATTGTTGAAGACAATGGCCTGCAAAATCCCGAAATAGATGCATAGAGCAGGCTAGGTTAAGGGTTCATTAAACATGTCCACCTGTTGCAAGGGATTGGAATACCCATCAGTAAACTTGTGAACCTCAGTAGCATGCTACGTTCGGAAATACAAAATGTAGTTAACACCGAAAACACTTAAATAAATGCAAAAATATACAAATATAATTCAGTTTCTGAACATTTAAATGTTAAGCAGAACTAATCGACAAATAAATATATCTACGTAATGGTTTTTATTTGATACTGAATACACTATAAGTGGAAGCCATGCTTTTCCAGATGATAACACTTGAAAACTGAACTTGCATTTATAATGAGCTGAGAGTAGTTGACATTCAAATTGATGTGTACAAACAAGCCAAAAATAAACAGAACTAATGACGAAATTTAATGTCGAGAAATTAATTAGAAAAGCTATTTACAAAATCCAAATAGTAGGAAACCTTGAACAACAGTCGATATCAGTTAAGTCACCTATTTCATGTCATTAGTTGTTGGATTCAGGAGTACACAAAGCTGATGGTCAGGATATGCAGGTAGTTTCAACTTGTATTTGTTTGCTAGGGAATTCGGTACAAATCTTCCACCTAAAAGCAAGTGAAAACAACGAAAGATAGTCACCGGTGAGTCATATAAGAAAACTCAATTAAAGGAATAAAATCTGCTTTTGAGCGATATTGAGGGTTCTGTGCTCAAACAATGATGGACGTGTTTGAGCCAATGGTGAGTTGTGTCCGTCAAGGGTGTCCACCTTTCCAATTCTTTAGTCTACTTATGAAGGTCTCCCTCCATCATCTCATTGAACAAAGATTGACCTTGCCACATGATACTCGTAAGTAGACCTAGAGAATGCGGATGATGTATTTATGTTAAGGGGAAGTCATTGATAAGATGCAGTCTCCTGAACACCTTGAGTTTCCATTTGAGAATGTTCGGGAAGTATCTCCTGCCATCCAAATGCGAATTGTTGTTCTAGGACTGGTCTTCAGTAGGGATTGAAGTGGTTTACTGCGTTGACCAGCTCACTCACCTAGGAAGTAAGATCAGCCCTGGTGCATCAGGGACCGAGGAAATCACTTCACGGATAAAAAAGCCTTGATTGACTTTCGCCAAGTTATGCCATTTACAGTGCCACCGTGATATCCGATTGTCTTTCCAAGAATTGAGTTTACTGTACTGAAGTTCACTCTTTTCAATTACATGGCTTTGAAACATGACCGTTGAAGGTAGAGAATACGTGGAAGCTCCAGATGTTCGTCCCACCGTTGCCTTTATAACATATGCCATGTGTCTTGGTGTCACCATGTCAGTAACGTAGAAGTCAGGTGTAGAGTTTAAAGGAGAAAAGGGAAGTTATTATTTGGTGAGGCTGTGAATCTTCATTGATTCAGTTGGCTTGGAAATGATTTACTCTTGTCTGGTCACCGTCCGCCTCGTCACAATGATAGCTGGAGTAGGTTCTGGCTGGAAAAAGTTTACAGGCTGCCAGACTTAAACATGCGATCAGTCTGTGAAGCCGTCGACGAGTTTCACTACTCTCTGAACCGTTCAGTCGAACAGTGGTACTGTGGACTGTCGAGTGGGATCCAGCAACGCACTTTCTGTCTTAGTACTCAGTGCTATACTTTCATCTGCAAGACCCCAATAACTAGCTATTGAACCTTCAGAAGATCGAAGGGTGAATTTCGCAGATTCACTGTACTGACCGGGTGAGGTTAAGGGAATGGCCGCACTTGGAACCTGTGTGCGTATCTCAGAAACACACCAAACGTATCCATAACCTGAGATGACAGGGTTTTAGCTAGCGAAGCTTGTTGGCTGATATGACGGGTGTGGACATTAGAAGCTCCAATTATTTAGGTTAAAGAGAGGATCCAGGAGACCAGAGATGTTGTTCCCTAAAGTGGAATCGTTACGAAGAGATGCAGGGCTGGAAGAAATTGAATATGAGTCTCTACACTACAAGTTACCAGCTAATTGTATATTTGTGTACTACGTTGTTAACTACACTAAATACAGTAATTCAGTCCACATTCAATTACGTAACAGCAGTAATAACTTATTGTTTTATTTCTTCTCATAATACTAGTAGCTATCATCATTTTATTCGTTGACTTCAACGATCATCTACCATTTTGTAGAAAAAAATTCAGTTCTACCCTTGGCTATCAAATGCACAATAGCTGATGTGCGTTTGTAACTTTCACCTAGGCATGGTGAAGGCGGTGTTACTTTGCAATTATTACTATTATACATACAGATTCTATACTGGGTCGAATAGCTCAACCTCTGTTGACAGATGAGCTTCTACGTGAATTCCTCTATATTACCTGATTACAGTATCGAGGCATTCATATAGGAACCTATCTGTCAACAGAGGTCGAGCAATTCGACCCAATATAGTAACAGGAGATTACAAGTATCAAGAGTAGCAGTGGATACGCGTTGCAAAAGAGGTGGCTCTCGTGCCCCAATGGATAACGCTTTGACGTTTGAAGCGATAAGTACTAGGTTTGAGTCTCGGTGGGAACAACATCACTAACTGGGGCGCGGATACATCCGACTGAAGAGTCCCAAGTGGGACGAAACCCGCGTCCTGGATTCCACTACTAGCTACCACGCAATCATAAATAAGTAGTTGATTTATCAAACAAATGATCCGACACCACGGTGCGACCATGACGATTGAAACTCATCGTTTGCAACAAAGTGAGTGGTATGTACGACATTGAACCATGAACAATGTGTGAAAAAGTTAAGTGATGAAGTGTGTTAAGAATTTTTCGGAAAAAGCCATAATACTAACTTTCCTCCATACTTGCAGTAAATGAAGAGATATAGCAAACACTCTGATCGTAAGGAAGGATGAAAGTAAGCTATTCATCACCTCATTTTATTCAGATTAGAACACTCAACCTAAATGTTAGCTCTCCACAACATAAGTGAATGATTTCACGAGTCGAAGATGAAGTGTGTAAATCGCTGGATCACTCCAAATTGTACTTTATCACGTATAAGATTTACAAGGGAAGTTTCAAAATCCATATAGCTATGGTTCAAAATAAAGCAAATATATTATTGCTTTGAGGTTAATGGGGATCTGCCGCGAAACCTGAAGACCCTGCGTTCGACCCCCGGTGGGGTCATGGATGAGCACTGCTGCGGAGTCCCATACTATGACGAAACAGCTGTCCAGTGCTCCCGGGTTTTCAATGGTTCTCTAGCTGATGTCAATCCATCGTGAATAGTAACCTTGAAAATTATTATTATCATACAATCAGATTCATCTCAGTTTTCAAGTTAAGTCACTTTAACTCATATCCATGAAAAATTTGTGCATTGTGGAGAAAATCAATATTTGTAATAAATGTTCGCACACTGATGTTATTGAGTTTTTTTTAGTCATTTAGTGGAAAAAATAATCGCAACAACCGGTGTGGTCACGGGCAGTCATTTTGCCCGAAATATTACCGAAACTAAATGACATCATTGTGTATCCCAGCCCTCATACAAAATATGAACTTACAATATAAAATGAAGATATTGAAGCAGTTAACAAACTTTTCTGAGAACACTCAAGCTCTCTGTACTACGAACTTCTTACTAGATTACTAAATTTATTGCTGTTATATTGCTTTCGTTGTTTTTACATATGAACAACTGTATTTTTTATTACCATTTTCGCTTTTGTCTTTATCTTCATTTCACCTAGCTGCTCTCCATAGGCTTAGACTTCTGGTCTGTCTGTACCGCTTGGAGCCGCTGAACAGTTACCCCCCTCCCCCCCTAAAGCTGTCCTACAGCACGCCGTTTAAGCTCGCCACCTTCAACGTCCGCACCTTGATGTAGATCGGACAACAGGCAGGTTTGACTAGGACTCTGGAAAGCCTCAATATTGATGTATGCAACATCTCAGAGACCCGCGTACAAGATCTCAGTGAAGTGCTTCGATCTTTTTCTCTTTTCTGTCAGCTCGAAAAGTATGTTTCATGTGCACTTATCCAGAGACCCTGCAGCATCGGCAGCCAACGTCGCTGGTGTCGCACTAAGCGCTCGAGCTGAAGCTGCACTACTCGACTGGATCCCCATCAACAGTTGTCTGTGTGCTTTTAGGCTAGAAGGTTTGTCTCGAGTAAGAAGTAGACAGCAAGAGGAACGATGTCTCTTTATCATATCTGCCTATACTCCGACGGATCGTAACCCGGATGCAACCAAGGATGAAATCTATCATTAACTGAATGACCTTCTCAATCAAGTGCTCTCGACAGATATCGTAGTGCTAGCTAAGGGACTTGAATGCCAAGGTCGGGCGTCTAGGCTCAAAGGAAAGTCATTTAGGTGACCAAAGAAGACTAGTTGGCAGCGGGTCTAATAATGGGTATCGTCTTCTGCAGCTCTGTTCAGATCACAAGCTATTTCTAGCCAACACTAACTTCCAGAACAGTCATCGCAGTTGTACTACTTGGCGTCCTCCCTCTGCCACCCAAGCTTGGACTCAAACAGATCATATTGCGACCAGCTACTAATGACGTGGGTGCAAACAGGACTACCGCACCATGTGGGGTATACTTGTCTGGAGTCTTATAATGCTTTAGTGTATGCTAAGTTCATCTTGCCTTTTAGTGGTTATCGAAATCGTTGGTTTAAACAGTTTGATGCAAGCAAATTAGTTGCACCTAGGTTTGGGGCTAGCTATTGATCCTCCAGAAAGTGTAGAGAAGCATTGGGTGCACTCGCAAGATGCAATGACAATGATGAGTAAAGCCGCTTGCGGCTTGGAAAAACGTCCTACTAATAAATCCTGGGTCTCTGCGACCTCCCCACAACTTCAAGCACATCGGACCATTCCGGCAGATAGCAAGTACAATGGTTCGCATCTCTTACACGAAAGGTTACACAATGCTTACGCAGGGACCGTAAGGCTTGGTGGTCAGAACGCGCGGGTGAAATGGAAGCAGCACCTGCACCTGGCAATAGTCGGAAGCTGTTCCAACTCATCCCAGCTACCGGCAGCAAGAAGCCTTCTGTCAGTGAGACAGTCTGTGAGGTAGATGGTACGCCGATTAACAATCTTCAAAGAATATAAACATCTAGGCCATAGTTGTTTTCCATCTTCTAAACAAGTTAGGATTATATTAAAACTTAATTATACAATAATAACCATCAAAGACGCCTTAAACGCTGGGCGGAGCACTTCGAAAAACAGTTTAGTTGGCTCAAGGCTCCAGAATTGTCAGCACCAATGTATCGTGCTCCGTGGTCAGTTAACATTGACCCACCTAACGAAGTGGAATTCCATGGGGAACTACTCCAAGTTTTGAAACGCCATAAAGCACCCGGCCCAAACAACCTACAGCTGGCTCATTTTAAGGACTGAAAAAAGACTATAGTCAGGGAACTGACTAGATTCTTTGAGAAGGTATGGCAGACTAAGAGTGTTCCATCACTCTGCAATGAAGCCATCATTGTGCCCATCTTTAAAAACGGTCTACGTAATGCATGTGAAAATCATCAGGGTACTAGTCTGCTACCAATCGCATCGAAAATATTGGCTCCTACCATAACTTCCCAGACTTTGCAAAACATGTGAGAAAATGATTCACGAGGAACAGGCCGGACTTCGTTCAGGTCGTAGATGCAATGACCACGTGTTTACCTTCCACTAGATGTTTAAACATCACCATACGTATTGCAGGCCAACAGTCGTTGTGTTTCTTCACATTAAGGCTGCCTCCGATTCGCTGTACTCTGCAACTTTCTGTTACAGAAGAGCCTGTCTCAGAAATTTATCAACATCTTAGAAGCCTTGTATTATTACAACTCAGGTAGAGTGACGGCAAGCAATCATCTCTATCCACTGTTCCCAACCAGCAGTGGGGTTAGGCAGACTTGCCCGATTTCTCATTCCTCTTTAACTTTGCCATCGACGACATTCTTTCAACAGCTCTGAACGAGCTGCATGATGGTGGTGTGGGTCTATTAACCTGAAGACGGCTATTCCACCTTGAATATAAGGACGATATCGACATACACGACGATAACACATAGGATACTCAAATCACATTCAGTCAGTTGGCGAGTAGTGTCCGTAAGTATGCCATGTGTTTTTCACCATTGAAGTACAAAGTTCTTTTGCAAGTTTGACAGGACCCCGTATCTGCCCTCACCCTTGATGGTGAGCTGTTGGAAGTAGTCGGAATGTTCATGTATCTGGATAGTTGTGTGAGTGCTGGTGGAGGTGTGAGTGATGAAATTTCTAACCGTATATCGAAAGCCAGAGTGACATAAATCAATATGAGCCACCTTCGATGCCCTCGTGACGCTAGTCTGACTGTAAAAGGTCAGGCTTATAACGCTTCGGTACGAGCAGTTCTGATCTACACTTGTAAAACCTGGCCTCTGAGCTGAGGATATGCGACGACTCCGTGTGTTTGATCATCGTTTTCTTCCTAGGATTGCTCGTATTCAGTGATAACACCATGTAAGTAATTCTGAGGCACGACAGTGTGTGTTTGGGCATGATAGAAATCGTCATTCACTAAGTGAAGCCATCTTGAAACACTGGGTTCCGTGGTTTGGACATATGTAATGCATGTCTTCCCAACGGCTTCCATACAATTCATTTTTTGCTAGCCCTGGACCTGAGACTGGATGGAAGAAGCAGAGGGGTGGTCAATGTACGAAGTGATGCCGTGGGATGAGGGATAGTTGTATCAGGTTAGCATCTATTGGTACATCATGACTCCAACTCAACTCAGAGACCTCAAAAAGGCATTCTACATCTCTCCACATCACTCAAACTGAGAACCAGTGACTTCACTGACTGGTACCACGTCTTCGTTTGACCATCCTCAACCCTCTTTAAACCGAATCCAACTTCCCCTAAGAACATGGCACGTCGAAGTAGGCAGTGGATGGACACGCGCAGTACACGCCAGTCGAATATGGTTCACAACCTCATCAATCGACTGAATTGCCTGTCTTACCTAGTACCCTTCGCCTGACCTCAACACTACTCACATGCTGATTCCATCAGACGCGACCAATACTACGAAGACACGTGTGATCGGAACCCTGTAACTGCTTTGTGTCTTCTACTTTCAACGGGCATGTCTCACAAATATATAAGAGGAAAGAATGAACTGCAGCTCAGTATACTCATTCTTTGATAGGTAGTCAGATATCTCTGTAGTTAGTGCCACAGATGAGGTAGTTTGGAAAATGCTTAACGGGTTTTCTGTATGTGATCTGAGATTTTGTCAACAACCAGGCCGTTTGAACTGATGCAGTTCCGCAAGTGAGTGAATTGGTCGACATATTCTACCACTTCACTGCTTATCGTTAAACTGAGAGTACTTGTGACAGACCATTCGTGGATCATCATCTCACATTATTGGAAAGAATAAATATGTATGAAGCTTTTATTCGATGAGTAAACTTTGAGTGATTCTACTCTAGATATTACTCAGTTGGGAGTTAATTGTCTGGAAGCCTTGAACATAGGTCTCGTGCTTGTTGACACTCTTCAGAAAGAGGTATATCTGAGGAATAAAATGTATCGTTAAGTTGGCTAAGTGGCTAAATTTTAAACTTTGATCAGTGCTGACAAATTCAAATTGAATGGAATCGAATTTATTCGGCAACCTTGTGTGCATTCATGCAGTAGGTGATCAGCCAGAACTATTTTCTGTATGAGCGTTAATGATGCTACTGCCTGGCTGCCCAAACCACTTCAAAAGATGGAGCAGCGTTCGATCCCATGACCCATTGATTGAAAGTCACCTCCCTAAACCAATGGATCCACACACAGCTTCACTACTGAGGAATTGGGACTCGACAGCTACATCTGTTACTGTCCAGTGACTAATCTGTCTAATCAGCTATGTCTAACCAACTCGTAGTTGATGCACATTTTTGAGAGCAGTTTGCTTTCATGGAGTTTTGAATCGGAAACTGAGAGTGCATACTTTACCATGGAGTGATAAAATGCCAATAGAAGTTTATCCATAAACACGCGCATATGTAAATGTATATATATATATATATATATATATATATATATATATATATATATATATATTATATATATATATATAAAGATCTCAAAAAGAAGAAGTGGAATTATTTACCAAGAAAATGATACCTTCCCTTGAAGAATCGAGCACACAATTTTGGTGCAGTCAACGAGATCAAACAGTCTGGTTGTATATTGTTGGCATTTCCTAATAATGGCCCCGTTTCCACATTCCATCCTGTTATTAAAAACATCAATGCACAAAATATTTTAAGTAGGTATCAAAACTTTTCTTGTTGCAAAGAATTAGAACTGTTTTTCACTTCTTCCCATTATGCCACTGAGAAATCTGCACCTAAGGTAGAATGACAGACGCCAAAAAAATGAAAGTCCAGTAAAATGAAGAGATATTCCTCCGACTAATATAAATGAAAATTCCCCATAGGTTTTTATACGCATCTTGTTTATAGCTTAGAGGGTGTTTACCAGCATCAGCCGCCACTGTTATTCCCTTTCTGGGTCATCCTTTTGCGTTGGAGATAAGTTTCGTCTAAAGGAGCATGGTATCGTGCATTTGTTGGCCTCTTGGCCGAACTGTCCATGATACGTGAATATGTCATGTGGTGTTTTTGGAGTAAGTGATCATTGCCTGTCAGAAGTGCGCTTACGGCAAACTGACAGTTGGCAGTTTAAGATAACGATCGAATTAGCAATAGTTTCTCCTGTAAAAACAGGAAAACTATATCCAGAAGTGATAATATGCTACTTATCTTGAAAACAATCGCCAATTCTTACGAGCATGCGCTAAAATGGTTGATGTAAAAGCCTGTAGTCATCTTACTGTATTTCAGTGTTAAGTATCAAAGTTAAATATATGAAGTAACAGAAACTAATAGGAGTAGGGGTAATATATTACCACTCCGTTCTTGATTGGGACATTAGTATTTCCACTGCTTAGTTTTGAAGACAGTCTCATTAAATGGTTCACTTAGACACAGCACAACAACAATTTTAAGTAGCGTCACTTAGGCGAATGAAGTGATGTATGTGATTTGAATTAGAGTCAAGACCTACTGAGGTCATTGTCTTGTCTATTTCGCGCTGAGCTAGACTATAAGATAAATTTATATTTATATTACTGCAGTCACGCTTAGGAACTATTATGCTTATTGGTCTTCAGCAAGATACTGGACATTAATAGAGAAGTAAATCTTGGGCACTGTGGTAGAATGTAATTCTATTTTAGTTGATTTATTAGATTTACCACACAGTGGGATAGTACCATTTACTAGATTACAGTTCGGACATAATTTATAGTCCATAGTCATATCAAGATCAACTAAAATGGAAAATACTGGACAGTTTATTTTACTGTCGAGGAGCCATTGAACAAGAAACAAAGGATACCCTCCATAATCTTACCGCTTCATCCTTCATGTATCAATTTAACTGTTCCCGTGGAACAAGTTACATAGGGTGTACGATTAGGCAGGTGCATCTGTCGATACGACAGCACTTACCGGGTTGGTTAGGAAAAGGTGAAGCGAAAGTGATGATAAGTTCCGTCCTACGGCATCAACATAGATGGTAATAAAGTTCTCAGTTTCATATATAATATTCCGAAAACAATACCACGTGTAGCTCACCAACGCCTACTAAACACAGCTGAGGCTGTCGCATTAAGACTAGTCAATCTTGAACCGTGTATTCAGAAAGATCATGTTTAAACGTTATTCCTTCCTTGGCCTTCAGTAAACCAAAGGCTACTCCTGTCTTCTTTATTATTTGTCTTTTCGTTCACTATCACATTTTTCATCTGTATATATGTCATCAATTTCTTTACATTCCTAAAATGTCACTCCGTTTTGAAAATCTGTCTGCCTCTAACTCGGCTTGATTTTGCACTATACAAATGCACTTGATAACTGTAGAACCTGATAAGAATGTACTGAAAAGAATATTTTTGATTCAGACTGTTGCTTTTTATCAATGTTATGGGAGTCCTTAGATGTTTGAAAACTATTCTTTACTTATTTTTTAGAAATGATGAACAAAGAGGGAATATGTTTACCTGATGGAACATCAATGGATACAACAGGAACTTGTGTCGTCGACATGATCTGTAGGACATTACTAAACTCTGAACTCACAGGGGGTTTGAAACCAAATCCAAAAAGTGCATCGATAAACAAATCATAAGAGTGAGATATATTAAGTGCCTGGTTAATTAAGAACAAAGAAAATTAGCAATATGTTGAACCTTTTATTCAAAATGGGAAACATTAATAACATATAAAGCAAATAGCTTCTGCAGGACAATAAAGGTGATTAGGGATGCGAAGATATGGTAAAAGGAGGCAGTACAATGTAATGGTAACCAACTTGTACATCAATCAAAGTCAAAATTTTAGGGACTAACTTAGCATAGCTACGTGGTAATATACAGTGAGAGAATATGTAGTATCAGGCTACGAAGTGAAAACTAGTTATAAGCAATGCGTTGATTACCCACCCCTGCACTATCAACAAACACTCATAAAAGGGTTTGAGTCTATAGGCTACATGATATACGGTTGCAGCATGCACAACGGAATCGAGGTGTTAGATGGATTGATTAGCTGCTTGACAATCGGTACTTGCTTTTTAGGTAAACGACTTGCAGACACGAAGAAACTATGATCAAACTTTTTTAGCTGATGCACACCAAGCAAACAACTGAAAACTGTTGTCTATCACCTTCAATTCCATTCTGGTATGAAATGATGACTATGTAGTAATTAGGTGTACATTTACAACCTTTGGTTGCTCATAACTAATGATAATAGTATCTCACACTAAAAGGGAAGAATACAATGGACAAAAATAGTTTTCAAGTTGGTATTCATTGTAGACTGACATCAGTTGGACTGTGACCCAGCAGCTCAATGGTAACGTGCTGGTCACGGGTTCGATCCCTGGCGGGGTCGTGGATGTGCACTGCTGAAGAGTCCCATACTAGGACGAAACAGCTGTCCAGTGCCCCCAGGTTTCAATTGATCCTCTAACTGACGTCAGTCTACGATGAATAACAACTTAAAACATCTCTAAATCCACACAAGCCACTCAAAATTCAAAAATAGTTTTACTTAGTCATGATCAGTTGGACATGATAATTTCTTTGAGGGCAAATATGAAAAATAGTAATCATATGCTTCACTACATGACTATTTCAGAAAATATCAATGTCAATAGCCTTCCGTGTTTACAGTTATTCTTTGAATAGGCAAGGTCAATAATATTAATTCAGAATAACCAATCAAGTATAAGGTCGAGGAGTTCGATCCAGTATAACAACGGGAAATTACATGTAACAATAAGTAAGAACTGATACTCATTACACAAGAGGTGGTTCTCGTGTCCCAGTGGCCTAGTAGATAACGCTATGGCGTTTGGGGCAATAGGGACTGGGTTCAAGCTTCAATGAGAGCAACATCACTCAGTGGGGTGCAGGTACATCTAGCTGATGAGTCTCAAACAGGAGGGGATGCAAGTCCTGCATTCCACCGCTAGCGACCAAGTAAACTACATAGTCACGTATGATATTTAACTTTTTTCTTTGGTTACCCTCTTTCACTTTCCTAATGCAAACTTTAACAGTACTAGAAGTGCGCAGTAAGCGAAATGTATCAACAAAATTCAGTGTATCTGAAGATGTAACAGTTCATTTAGCTAAAGAATTCCACATAGTACACCACCAGGTTGTTCTTTTATTATTGTTAGGAGATTTTGGAAGAAAAAACATGTGTTGCCGTTACAACTAACTTGGCCTCATTCGGGATTCATAAATTTCTATACGCCCTACTCCCCAACCTAATTTCCAGCTTCTCATCTCTATAATCTGAAATAGTTTTATAACATTCTCTTAGCCTATTTTATTCCCTAATACAAGTAACGTTTTACTAAGTTATTATTTTAGAAATTATCGACCCGTGTTTATCGCATCCTACTTTTAGGCATATCCACCTATAGTTTTCATTACTGTCAGAATATATATTACTAAACAAGTTGGGAAGCTAGAAACCATTCAGGCTGATCTGTAGGATTTGCCAGTCAGATCAGTTTGTAAATCGTATGCAAATTGACCATCCTATTAGTTAGACTATCTTTGTTGATGCTGTTTTTCCCTATGGGAAGGGAGTGGGGTATAAAAGGTCAGCCTTAAAATAATACACAACCATCAACCCTTGCCTGCGACCGGAATTCTTAGGTGGATTCAGAAACAAAACACAAAATCCCAAACTTGCGAAAAGGCCATGTGCGACCGCCTCAAGCAGATGTTCCAAGGGCTCTGTGGTAACATACCATCTTCTCTTTACAGGTACCTCTAGAATAACTAGCCTTCCCAGTGCAGGCAGCCGGGAAGTGTCAACCGCCCACAGTATTCCAGTAGTAAACAAAACCCAATAAGTGATATTAGCGGAACATATGGAATTAGCTAAATAAAGAATGACGGACCCTAATAAAATCAATAATTTAGAAGAAAACTCGGCTAATGCAGTGGATGCGTTAACATACAACCACACAATAGGGTGGAATAAAATTACTGTACTTAAGTTCAATGTAATTAAGAGGAGAGAGAGATTGATTAGTGAATCCTTGTTCATCGAATCAACACCCAATATATATAACAGAAGTAAAGAAACATCTATACAGAGCTATGAAAAATTTTATTACCAACAAAACAAAGAATATGAGGTGTGAAAAGACTAAGAAATCAGATTTCGAAAGGAGTGTGCTTACATACTGATATTATTATGAGCAATAATTTATGCTCTAAACGTCATCAAGTAAATAATACTTTATCACTGTTATAAATCAAAGAAACAAATCTAATATGGAATTACATTCTACTACAGAACCCAAGTTTTCCCACTTATACCAACCAAACATAACCTATTCGTCTCAGCTCTGTCTCCTCCGCCTTCACTTCCTAATACTAATATAAGGCCTCTCACACTTCACCCAGAGTCTCACTCTGCAACCATTACCAGTGATTAAAACCATCAAGACCTCATTCCTGGTCTCCTAAGACCCTGTCATCGATTTCGTGTAGTAGTTTTCAATGTCCAAACTTCACGCGAAATCGGGCAGGGAGCATCACTCGCCAAAATTCCGGAATCTATAACCATAGATATATGCTATGTTTCTAAGACACGTATACAGGATTTGATTGTGTTCAGTGAATTCACCTCACCTGGTCACATTAATGAATCTTCAAGATTCATCTTACGAGAATCCAGAGACCCAATAACTAGTTCCATGAACTCGCTTGTGTAGGTATAGGGTTGAGTTAGAGAATAGAAAGTGCGCTTGCCAACTGGATACCAGTAAACAGCCGTCTATGTGCTGTGAGACCAATCGATGCCGATTCGTAATCTCCACTCACCTAAGTACGCAAAGAATGAATCCTATGAACAGCTGCAATTTTGCTACAGAAAGTAAAACGTTTAGACGTAATCATAACGGCAGGTGACTGACTCTAACGCTCAAGTAGGGAAGCTCAGCCAACCGGAAATGCCTCTTGTAGATATTTAGGGAACCGACAAACGAGATTGTTTGTTGCAATTTTGTCCCGACAATCACTTGTTTCTGGTAAGTACCAACTTTAAGCATAAGGAGAGACACTATCTCACATGACATCCGCCGACATCAAACCAACCACGGACAAAGATAGATTGCATTGTAATAAGCCATCGTTAGAGGACGATTGCTGCTCTTTCTGGAGTACCAGTCTGGAATCGGATCATGCGTTAGTACGAGCTCGTGTATTTCTGCACTTTACTGGCCACAGGAAACAGGTGGCATTAAAGCCTTCTGTGTTCAATTGGTAGATGAGAACGCCAAGCATCCATTCAGAGAGGAGTTACCTAAGTATTTATTTGAACGTGGTAGCAACGCTCATCCTGAGAAACTTGGCGTGATATTAAGTCTACTATAGAAACACTTGGTAACCTATACCTGAAGGTTAACAAACGTCATTGGATTTCCAAAAAGTCATCCGAATTGGTTGATCGCTGAAGAGTGACTTCAGCTGGCTGTCTCTGACCACTATAAAGAGCGAAAGTAACTTAAACGTGAGTTGACGAAGAGCTTCCGCCTTGATCGTGAGCAGTGGTAGGTGACGAAAGCAAGAGAGATGGAGAAGGCATCAGAGTTGAGTACCACTCGGTAACTATTCCGGCTTATTAAGGATACTGGCAAAAAGAAGACGATGGTTACTGATGAAACCATCACTGAAAACGATGGGACGCTGATGACCTCCCCACGGCTGGCAGCTAAGACGTCACGCAACACACTTTGAAGCACAGTTCAACTGCACCTTCGCAAGGCCTCAGTCGCCCCAACATCCACCCAGCCCAATCCTGAATGGTACGTAGATGTCGGTACTCCAACTCTCCTCCATAAAGTTAAGAAGACTGTATCGAACTTGAAACGATGCAAAGCTGCTGGATCTGATAGTTTGCCCCCTCAAACTTTTGAGGAATGGAAGCAGGAAATTACTGATTACGTCGACGGAGCTACTGTGCAGTGTATGGGAATCAGAGGTAGTACTGTCAGACTGGTCTACTTCTCTGGTCATCCCAGTGTCTATACAAAAAGTGAGGAGTCTTCTTGTGACAGCCGTAGGCGAAGTAGTTTGACTAATCTTGTGTCCAAGATCCATCGTTATCTAACGCTTAACTCGAGAACACTAATCGGTTTCCAGATATGAACGTGGGTGCATCAATCATATTTCTACCCTACAACATGTTCTTCGATACAGATAATTTACCGGTAAGCGGCAGACACTTGCCATACTTCTTGATCTGAAGGCGGCATTCGACTCCGTCAACTGTGAGGCGTTGTGACAGTGTCTGTCTATGGAAGAAGTATCGAACACGTAGATGATGCTCATCAAAGCTATCTCCTCAAACTCATCCAGCCGTCTCAGGGATTATGTAGAGTTGTCACGTGAATTGACAACAACTTGTGGTGTCTGCCAGGGATATCTACTGTCACCGTTCCTATTCAACTTCGTCATAGAAGTATCAATGGACATAACCTCAGGTACCTCTGATTTCACAGAGATTGACCTACTCCCTGGAGGTCATCTGGTCGACTTGGTGTACACACAAGATATTATTATGTAAGTTGAAGACTGAAAAAACGCAGGGTCTTTTGAACGCGTTTAGCAGGAATCTGAGTATGTTTGGCATACGCCTTGCAGGCACCCGTCAAATGTAAGTTGATGTTCCAGGAGTAGTCTGTTGCAGGTACTCTCAATTTAACGATAAGCAGTGAAGTGGTAGAATATGTCGACCAATTCACTCACTTGCGGAACTGCATCAGTTCAAACGGCCTGGTTGTTGACAAAATCTCAGATCACATACAGAAAACCCGTTAAGCATTTTCCAAACTACCTCATCTGTGGCACTAACTACAGAGATATCTGACTACCTATCAAAGAATGAGTATACTGAGCTGCAGTTCATTCTTTCCTCTTATATATTTGTGAGACATGCCCGTTGAAAGTAGAAGACACAAAGCAGTTACAGGGTTCCGATCACACGTGTCTTCGTAGTATTGGTCGCGTCTGATGGAATCAGCATGTGAGTAGTGTTGAGGTCAGGCGAAGGGTACTAGGTAAGACAGGCAATTCAGTCGATTGATGAGGTTGTGAACCATATTCGACTGGCGTGTACTGCGCGTGTCCATCCACTGCCTACTTCGACGTGCCATGTTCTTAGGGGAAGTTGGATTCGGTTTAAAGAGAGTTGAGGATGGTCAAACGAGGGTGGTACCAGTCAGTGAAGTCGATGGCTCTCAGTTTGAGTGGTGTGAGGAGATGTAGACTGCCTGTTTGGTGTCTCTGAGTTGAAAGGAATCTGTGGTTGAGGACTACTCTTGGTGATATGGGTGAAAACCAGTCACAGTGGTGTAGATGTATTCAGTCATTGCAGTCTTCTAAAACTTGAATATTTGCGCTAACTGTTATCTTCAGATTGTTTATTGTCTTACACAACCTCGTTTACTTTGATTTGAGTCTTTTACTATCCACCTGTTTTTTGTATACTGCTGTGAAGTGTGACAACTTGAGCTGAAGTACCTATATCCGAGGTCCTACGACGATTTTGCCTGTCTGTGTTCATGCAATTTAACAGTCACACTGCACCACATTCCGTTTCGCCTTCTGTTGATGTGAAAGGCTTTACTCGCATAACTGATATCATCAAAGTTAATATCATTCATTTGAACCTTTTAGTGTTACATAGACCGTATAATTAAATTATTTTGAATTGAATTCCAGTAACAATTGATACTGATATTATTGTTCACAGAAAACGTTTCTGGATAATATTACTAACTGTTGTAGGAAACGTGACTATTGTTAATACGAAATTATACAATATGGGTAAATAACTGCGGGATATGAAGTTACCGAAAAGCATATTCTTTGTTTATTTCAACGGATTTTGAATTATAATCGATATATATATATATATATATATATATATATATATATATATATATATATATATATATATATATATATATATATATAAAGATGTGTAAACATAGTAATGATGGATAGTGGCTAGCAGTGAAATCCAGGATGAGCATCTCGTCCCATTTGGGACTTGTCAGCTGGATGTACCTGCCTCCCAGTGAGTGATGTGTTCCCACCGGGACGAGTCCCAAACAGGACGAAATGCTCATCCTAGATTCCACTGCTACCCACTATCCATCTTTACTATAACTAGAACAACAGATATATCGATCCCAGGATCCCATATGCCAATAGAGACTGATCAATTCGGCCCAATCAACGACCGTATAATACAAGCAATAACACTAATATGTAAACATACTTCACTGGTTAAATTTGAAAGAAAGGGAATATCCATCTTTTCACACTGAACAACTAGATTTTTGTATAACTGTTTAGTTGGAGTACGTGGATAGTAGACAGAAGGTTTATAACCCTACAAAAAGAGATTAGAAACATACAATTACAAGTAGTATTTGGATTAGTGAGTTGGTTTGCTTGCGGTGGTTGAATGAGTTGTGCAAAGGAATAACATGTGAACCACAGGTTCAAAAACTCCAGTCTACCTAATGAGATGTGTAGTCAGTCTAGTACATGGACGTGTATATGCCTGTTAAGTTACATTACTATTCTACTGTCCCCAAGTCAACGGAAGTTAAAAGGAGTTATTGGAGAACTTTATCTGTTATGATAATATTTACCTTAGATTCATTTTACTTAGAATTTGTGCATGTAAGTCCAAAGTGCATAATAAATTAGCAAATCAGGAAAGTAAACAACTAAAGCATTTGTGTTAAGAAAGCCGAATGATACCTTTTTATGCAACTATTTATTACTTCTGTATGGCAAAACAAATTAAAAGTCACTTGGACGCTTTTAAATATGGCTTCCTAACAACATATTCATCAGGAGATTCTTTACAACATGTGAGGCGATAGACTGAAAGACAATAATAATAATAATTTAGAAGTAGTATTCATCATGAACTGACATCAGTTGGGGAACCATTAGAAATCTGGGAGCACTGGACAGCTGTTTCGTCCCAGTATGGGACTCCTCAGCAGTACACACTCACGACCCGGTTAGAGATTGAACTCACCACCCTCAGGTTTCACGGCGAACGCGTTAACCATTCAGTTACTGGGTCGTGAATTGACAGAAGTTGAGAATTGTGAACCACTGGAAACCCACCCAGTGACTGAATGGTTAACGCGTTCGCCGTGAAACCTGAGGGTGGTGAGTTCAATCTCTAACCGGGTCGTGAGTGCGTACTGCTGAGGAGTCCCATACTGGGACGAAACAGCTGTCCAGTGCTTCCAGATTTCCAATGGTTCCCCAACTGATGTCAGTCCATGATGAACACTACTTCTAAATTAAAAAATTCCCATTTGTCTCAAAAATAATACTAATAAGTTTCCCATTTCCCGCTAGTCATTTTTCCCCTGACATTATATCTACAAGACGCTAGCGAAATTTTGTGGGATGATAATCGTGAAACTTTGATATTTCATCCCTTCCTCTATCTTCTATATATTCCATGTTTGTAGGTTATATCCAGATAAATCAAATAAAATTTATGATACCTTTTTATTTTTGTATCGTTGTTAAGGTAAGAAACTAAACAAGGTAACTGACAACTAACTAACATCCAAAAAGTGCACCGTGATGGCGAGCTTCCTAGTTTAGTGGTCCCATTTCAAAATGATAGATAAAGTTCAGTCAGCCAACAGGACTAGACAAAGAGATATTGGCTTCTGTTCAGTGATCAATCAATGTAAGGCTAGTGTTTGCATGTCATTAAGAAGAGGAAGATGCAGACGGAGAAGGCGAACAAGAAGAAGTAAGAAAACACATTTCAACTTACAAACATTTTAAGGTGTCGAGCACAAACCAAACCATCTCCACCATTATTCCCTGGTCCACAGAAAACAAGTATAGAACCGTCAGCTTTAGATAATTCTTTCAGTGGATAAGCCTGTATTGTAAAACAAAAAATTATTTATGATAAGGATTTTATAAATGAATTATAAGGAAATCTTTAAATAATACCAAGGGTAAGAACTATCATATCTTTGTGATGCTTTTTAATAAACAACGCGAAACATAAGAACGAAATGCACCCAGTAACTGTGTGCACGTTTATGCAGCAGGCAATGAGTCACACCTGTTGTGTGAGGGCTTATGATACTACTTGACTGCTCCAGACCTAGGTAGGTGGAGAAGGGTTCGAACTCGTGACGTATTGGCTCAAAACCAACTATCTACACCAATGGGCCACAGCTTCACACTTTGTTAGCGAACTACACTAAAATTACCTTAAGATTCCTGAGCAAAGATTTGTTGACAATTTCACTTTTATTCTCTGAATACAAAATGATGAAGATAACGGAACAAGTTGGGTTTTTTTGACCAAATACACACTAAAAACGCTTAATTGCTGGCAAGTTTACCCGAAAATGACCATTTACAAGCACAGTTCATACGCTCTATTTCGTAACGCTAGATATTGCTCACTACTACCAAACATTTCATCGTGATTCTAAGCCAATTGCTAAAGAAAGATAAAAGTAAAGAAAACTATTCTACCAAACTAGGCTACTCAATCATAGATGATTTGTGAGATGTGAAAACAATTTCAACTCATAAGTTTGAGGGAAGCCTGATCCTAACTCAATGGGTAACGACTCTTATTTTGCACAGCTTACCTCATTCTCACTGCCTATCGTTGAGTTAACTTATCATTTGATCAAAGAAACTGGTTTACCTCTAACAACAGGATTTAAATAAAGATATTTTCCCGAGTATTATAAGCAAATTGTGTTGTGTCAAATAGGACCAAAAGGAAATAAGCATTCCATCCCATTACATATACCTAATTGCGAATGTGATAAAACAGGTTCAGATGTTTTCATACATATGTGTGATAGAATTTCGACAACCATCACTCAACAGATACAGTACGACTGAGAGTTTAGCCCGATTTGAAGATACTTGTGCACCATGTGAGCATGAAACCGATCACTTCATGGACAGAAGACCACCTACACCCTCCAGTTTACGTCAGCCTATGATGTAATAATAACTTTCACCACTGTTGTAGTTTAGATGTACCTGAACTACGCAATGAGATTTTACAGTTGAATACAGATGAGAAACCTATGAAAACTAATCCAGGAGTTTATATGGAATTTTCGTTCAGATACATTCCGTACATAAGCTATACATCTACTTCTCAGGGAAGATGCTACCGATCATGATTTCCATTTTGTTCATCAAAGTTCGAAAGAAATTAAGTTTTCGCTACTGTTAACTGTTGTTGATGATCAAATGTATTTGTGATTACTACAGCTCATAACCCCCAGAAAGAAACCATTACAAATTCAACCTCCATTCAGTTTGTCAGAAATTCAATGGAATCAGGATTTCACTATCATTACCGATTAATGGTCATACATCATTTCATGGAGGTGAAAAGCCTTTCTGATAAGGAGATGGGGACGTGGTGAGTTACCACTGTCTAGAGAGACATGTGATATAGATATGAGCTTACGTCAAGCCATGTCTAACAATGTTCTCATTGCATATCGTTGTTCTGTGACAAATGTTATATTTCTATCGGTTGGCATTACAGTACCATTGAGTCTGCGTCATTGTAACTGTGTTAGTGTCAACACAGGTATTTAACATGTGGACTGCAAACACTGTAACTGAGGCGAATACATTGCATGAGACCCAGAAATCAGGTCATACAACCAGTCTATCAAACAGTCCTAACAACTAGTTAACACAACCTCAGTCACATGGTATTAAATAGTAACATAGCTACAACAGTATAAGCTCAATAGCATTCTTAATGACAACCAATAGAACAATAGTAGTATTAACAACAGTCACAAAACAGCAATAGCCAATGAGAACCTTTTTAGACATGGCTTGATCAAAGGCAAACTCATATCTGCATCAAATATCTGTCTACACAGTGACGGGTCATCGCACAAAAAAAATGCAGCTATGGTTCATTAGTTCAAGCGGTTGAATTTCGACAAGTGTGTCGCAGGCTTGGACCCTGAATGACCTACAGAGGTTTGGACAACCAGGTAGTATCATCGGTACTCAAATAATAGGTGAGATTCATTTGTCTAGTGTATAGTCTGAATGTGATTGTTCAGTTGAGCCTATTTGGAGCAAGAAATACATTATCTGGTTGCTTTAATATTAAACAATTCGCTTTTCGAAAAGTATCGCTTACCATCTAGTTTTCTGATGTTTAATGGTGAACGTGGAAAAAAGATGCAGTAAAAAAAACTAACATGGAGAAGTCTAAATGCAATGCTGTTTCAATGATATTGCGCTCATCTTCATAAAAGGACAATTTATAATTTCTAGGCTTTGAAGTTTAGAAAATTGTATACTCATCGTAATGAACATATCCCACCGTTAAAGTGAATGCAAAAAAGATGGTTGAGTGTATCATTATGTTATCGGTTTCGTGTAATCCAGATGTACCAATTGAAACAATTATTAAAGTGGGAGAGGGGGCTCGTCGGCACCCATTAATTTCAAGGTAGTAAATACCAGGGATATCCATCAGATGGAGAACCACTGAAAACCTAGGTCTCCTTAGCAATGTGCACCCACGACCTTGCGGGAGTTGGAGCACAGGACAGTCAGATCTTTCAATCAGTATGATACCACTCAGCCAGTGGGATGAAATCTAGTGATCTGTCTTCGTAATTTGGCAAGATCGTCATTCAAATTAGGACGAAGGAGTTGTCTCCAACTGAGTTAAACGTGATAATAACAACTTAGAAACCAATGAATCATAAATCCATATTTGAATTACATTCTAGTTCTTACAGGCGAACATCGCCCAGTTAACTAGTTCACTAGCCGATCCCAAGCCCGGGTAAAGAGGGGAGGTTGGGCATAGAGCTGGCAACCCCACCCCGTAAAACCAATCCAATCGCTAAAGAAACTTCAAAGCACAAACAAAATATAGAAAATAAAAACAAACTTATTCCTCGCTGGAATCGGAGAGATGAAATGGCGCCGGTTGATGAAAGCCTTCGGGAAGCCAGTCGGCCGATGTGTCTTCACTTGATGAAAGCGAAAGTAAACATAGGGACGTGGAATGTCAGCACCATGTATGAACCTATCAAGGCTGCCTAGATTGCAAAAGAGATGAGGAGGTACGGCATGGAAGTGCTTGGAATCTGCGAAAGCAGGTGGAATGGGAGTGGACTCTTCAAACTCTTAACTGGAGAGTCAATAATCTACTCCGATATTGCCACCCAGACGACAACAACGAGCACACAGAGGGAGTGGCTATCATGATTTCCCCAAGAACATCGAAGGCTCTCATGCAGTGGGAACCAACCTCCTCAGCTATCACGATCATGACAGCAAGATTTGCAAACTTCTACACATTCAACGATTTGGTGATTAGAGACAGTGTGTACAAACACAAGGATATTCACAAAGCGACACAGATTCGATTTCACCAGATGAACACACTGAAAATCAGATCGACTTTATCTCAATCTCAAGAAAGTGGAGACGCAGCCTACTTGACACAACGTCAAGAAGGGGAGCAGATGTAGGTTCAGACCACTAAATAGTGCAAGGGACCTTCACAATCAAGTTGAAAGCCTTGAAGGAAGTTGGTGATAGACAACAGTTCAACACCCAGAAACTGAAGGACAAAGCTACAAGAAACACCTTCACGTCAGCCATCAGAACAAAATGGGAGATATTGAGCAACATCCCTGAAGGATCGGGCGTGGAAGAACACTAGAACTCCTTGAAAGAGATGTGGAAAGCAACTCGCATAACCGTATTAGGAAGGAAGAGGAAACAAGACAAGAAATAGATCTCGACGGACACATGGAAGCTGATAGAGGAGAGGATGATGGTGAAGCAAAAGATGAACCAGTTCAAGAGGAACTGAGTACAACGTATAAAACACTACATGAGACAAAGAAGTGAAGAAGAGTGCACACAAAGACAAAAAACACTTCTACGACACATTGGCAACTGAAGCAGAACAGGCTGCTGGTAGGAAAGACTACGCAACAACATTTTATCAAATAACCAGGTTACTATCCGGGAAGAGATCAATGCAGACGAAACCAATGAAAGATAGTGAAGGAAACTTAGTTACCAAAGAGGAAAAACAAAAAAAAAAATGGGCTGACCACTTCAAAAAACTCTTGAGTCGACTACCACCACCACCACCTGCAACTCGCCCAGAAATACCACCAGCAAGGGGAGAACTGCCAGTGAACACAGGCCCTCCGACGAATGCAGAAGTCCAGAACGCCATAAAACTGCCGAGATCCAGCAAAGCAGCAGGACCAGATGGAATTCCACCAGAAGCACTGAAAACAGACGCAGAGACAATAGAGGATATACTCACACCACACCACTACTGCAGAAGGTTTGCAAGGAAGGAAAGGTACCTACTGACCGATTGGAAGAAGGGCTACCTTGTCAAACTTACAAAGAAGGAAGACATAAGCCTTTGCAAGAACTGGCGCGGAATCATGCTCCTGTCTACCCAATGCAAGCAAAATATTAGGCCGCATCATCCTGGAGAGACTAAAGGATGCGCTGCATTCAAAACTACGACCGGAACAGGCTGGATTCAGGAAGAACAAATCATGTGCGGACCAAATTGCAACGCTACGCTACGCACCATCATAGAACAGCGCATAGAATGGCAGTCAACTCAACTCTACCGCAACTTCATCGACTTTGAAAGCTCCTTCGACAGCGTCGACCGAGAAGCAATTTGGCAGTTGCTTCAACACTACGGAGTGCCACTAATTTTTATCAACCTCATTCAACAACTATATGAAGACGCCACATGCCAAGTGATCCACAATGGAAAGCTCAGAGACGCCTTTATAGTGAAGACAGGAGTAAGACAAGGCTGCCGCCTACTATCACTATCGCCTTCCTGATTGTGGTCGACTGGACTGGAATGGATCATACAGCAAACCGTGAGGAGTGAGAAGAGGGTGATATGCTGTTTGACCGATGAAAAGACCCCAGACGAAGATTTCGCCGATGATGATTTATGTCTAGTGTCGCACAAACTCGAAGATCTACAGGTGAAAACTAACAAGTTGACAGAATAGACAGGGCAGGGAAACGGGACCTCAACTGAATGTAGAGGAGACAGAGGTGATGAAGATACCCAACGAACAACAGCATCAACAACAGGAGGCACCAATCACCATGAACGGGAGAAACGCAAAGGAAGTAGTCTCTTTCACCTATCTAGGCTGGGCAGCATCGTTTCAACTACAGGCAGAGGTGGCATAGACGAGGATGTCAAAACCAGGATCGGAAAAGCAAGACAGGCGTTCACTAACCTGAAATCAGTGTGGAGATCTACTGCACTGCACTCAGCATAAACAACAAGATACAGATTTTTAACACCAATGTCAAGTCAGTGCTTCTATGTGATGGTTCAGAAACTTGGTGCGTCACAAAAAGCACTTCCAACAAACTACAGACATTCACCAACAGCTACCGCTTACGCTCACTCGATACTGAAGATCAGGTGGCCAGAAAGAATAAGCAACAAGGAACTCACTCTGGCTGGGAACGAACCAACCAAGAACCTACTACCCAACAAATATGCAGAAGAAAGTGGAGATGGATTGGATTGGGCATTGACTGAGAAGGCTGATTAGGGACATCACGTGCCAAGCCCTCGAGTGGAATCCAAAGGGGAGACGATGAGTTAGGCGTCCGAGGCGTGGGTAACATGGAGGAGATGAAGTGAGGAAGAAATGAATGCTTGTGGGCAATCGTGGCGCCAGGTTCAAAAGACTGAAGAGGAGAGAGTGCAATGGAGGCGTGCTACTGAAGCCCTATGTTCCACTAGGAACCCAAGGGTAAAAAAATAATCTTACAGGCGAATTTCCTGAAATTCCAATGAAAAGTCATCATTTCTAGAGCCAACCAAGTAGGGAGTAAGACAGACTGATGACAACAATTATAATTCACACTTCCCCACAAGTTAAATGTGATCTTAAAACAGGCCCATAAGCTTTGATCTACGTCGTAATAATGTGATATAATACAAATATGACATAGTTGGATGTTTTTAAGCTTCCGAATAATAAAATGAAACATATTCACCTGGAATTACAAAAACAATAAATTATGTAGTGTAACCTTATGTTATACGAGAGTTGTGTGTTTTGTAATTAGAATAACTACTTCAAATATTGATGAACAACGAAGAATGCCCATTAGGAAGAATGTTTTCCATTAGAGCAACACCATTATCCCAAAACTGTAAAGTCGTACATACAGTTATTGTGAACGGATAACTGTTCATGAATAACACTGCATCATTAACGTGCTAACAGAGAAGATAGGAAAAGGTTGAGCATCGATACGTAAAAAGGTTACTCAATTATCTACAAGGTGATGAAGGTAATCCGGGAAATATCATGAGTTCAGTAAAGTGTGAATATTTTCTAGATGTAATGCGTGGTAGTGTCGGGATTCAGTAATGTTAAGTAAGGAACTAGTTTTGCGTCGCACTTTCAACGTTCGGTCTCGTTTCAAAGGTGTTTTATCAACAAAATAACTAAGTAACAGTGAAGACATCTCTTATCCCTTCATTGAGAATCTAATCATCACCGTCTTACTTCCCATGACTGAAGAGTTTCATCTATATAGGAAGTATGTAAAAGACACATTCATCACCAGTGATGACGAGAACAGAAATCTTTTAATCATACCCCAAAAAATTGATACTTCCCATCGGTCAATCAAGTCGGTGTCATAATAAGGTGGACCTGAGAATGTCAGTTTCTGCACTCCCCCCCCCCCAAAAAAAACCCAGGTGATTCTCTTCAAAATCAACTTATAAAAAGCCAACAATAGCACAAGAAGTAAATAACTTTTAAAAGTTAAAGTCCAATAAAAAGGAAGAGAAATCAGCTTCACTCATTATCTTCAAATAATTAAATAGATTTGAACACCAGACCAGGTTGTTGGTGAATTAGAAAGACAATTATTCACACAAAATGTCCACCCTGTGCATATTTATCACGAAAAGTGTAAAACTGAAACAATATACTGAACGATTTCCCACAGTTCCAGATAAAGCTCTGTTAATAAATGTTGCCTTCAAAAGTGATACTACTAAATCAATTTTAAGAAATCCAGTTGTTCTGATTCTTGAGGAAGATCTTCTTTCCTACTGAACTCTGGAGTTGTCTTCCCTAGTAGGCATTTAATACGAGAAGAACAAACCACTCTAAAGGTCACACAGTTTAACCGGAGTTATCTTGGAATTATGTTTGAAAATACAAGTAGTGTGACTTGCAGTGTAAATTTATTGGCAATTCACTCAAGTCTGGGTAAAGAGGAAGTATAAATAATCACTAATTTTATTATTTCACCCCATCTCCCGCTACTTTATTACTAGTAGTCAATTCACTGTTACTACTTTCACTATCATCCTCATCTTTTTCGAATGGAACTGTGGTTCACTGGCTTACGTGCAGTGGAGTCATAAGTTCAAACCCTACTCCATCTGCTTCAGCCTAAGTAACCGGACAGTATCATAAGCCCTGATACCTTAAAGTGTTGTTTATATAGCCAGGTAGATAAAAACCTGTACTTTCAAGATGAGTTGCATTGTCTTTTTTCATACCTATGTAAAAAGCAGACAATTTACCATCACGCTTCACATCTAGATGCGACTCACATCTTACTGCACTCGTGATTTTTACTGCAATATCCTCATCACCTTACAAATGATTAAGAAACCTTTTTATGCATCTATATCCAAATTTTCCTTCCTTTTCTACTAGCAAGTTAAAGATGCAGTGTTATTACTGCGTTATTAATCTAGCTATTTGCAACAACTATATATACAATTGTAGAGTTTCTAAGAAATATTTTCTTTGATAGGATTTCATTCTTTCTTACTAGTAAATGTTTCTGAAATTATTATGAGTGTTATTTACGTGTTTTAAAACCGGAAAATTAACCTCGCCTGGCTAACTAGTTTACTAGTTACTAGCCGGTCCTAAGCCCGGGTAAAGAGGGAAGGTTGGGCATAGGGCTAGCAACCCTACCCCGTAAAACAAATCTAACCGCTAAAGAAACTTCAAAGCACAAACAAAATATAAAAAATGAAAATAAACTTATTCCCCGCTGGAATCGGAGAGGCGAAATGACGCCAGTTGGTGAAAGCCTTCGGGAAGCCAATTGGCCGATGTGTCTTCTCTCGATGAAAGCGAAAGTAAACGTGGGGACATGGAATGTCCGCACGATGTTTGAACCCAGTAAGGCAGCCCAGATTGCAAGGGAGATGAGAAGGTATAACATCGAAGTGCTTGGGATTTGCGAAAGCAGATGGAATGGGAGTGGACTCTCCAAACTGTCAACTGGAGAATCAATAATCTACTCCGGTCACCCAGACGACAACCACGAGCACACTGAGGGAGTGGCTATCATGATGTCCTCAAGAGCATCGAAGGCTCTCATGCAGTGGGAACCAATCTCCTCCAGGATCATGACAGCAAGATTCAACTCAAAAGGAAGAAAGGTCACAATCATACAATGTTATGCACCTACAAATAATGCAGAGCAAGAGAAAAAGGAGGATTTCTACAGACAACTTCAATCAACACTGGACAAGACGTCAGTTGGCGATATCAAAATTCTAATGGGCGACATGAATGCCAAACTGGGAAGGGACAACACGGGAAGAGAACTAACCATGGGTCGAGAGGCGCTAGGTGAAATGAATGAGAATGGAGAATTGTTTGCAGAATTCTGTGCATTCAACGATTTGGTGATTGGAGGCAGTGTGTTCAAGCACAAGGATATCCACAAAGCGACATGGATTTCACCAGATGGACACACTAAAAATCAAATCGACTTTATCTCAATCTCAAGAAAATGGAGACGCAGTCTACTTAACACAAGGTCAAGAAGAGGAGCAGATGTAGGTTCACACCACTCACTATCTAGTGCAAGGAACCTTCCAAATCAAGTTGAAAGCCTTCAAGGAAGCTGGTGATAGACCTCAACCCAAGTACAACACTCGGAAACTGAAGGATGAAACTACAAAGGAGATCTTCAAGGCAGCCATCAAGACAAAATGGGAGACATCGAGCAACATCCCTGAAGAAACCTGTGTGGAAGAACACTGGAAGTCTTTGAAAGCTATGTGGAAAGAAACCTGCACAACAGTATTAGGAAGGAAGAAGAAAGAAGACAAGGAATGGATCTCGACGGATACCTGGAAGCTGATAGAGGAGAGGAGGATGGTGAAGCAGAAGATAAACCAGTGCAAGGATGCTCAACGACAAGAGGAACTGAGCACAATGTATAAAACACTGGACAAAGAAGTGAAGAAGAGTGCACGCAAAGACAAAAGACACTTCTACGAAACACTGGCAAGTGAAGCAGAACAGGCTGCAGGTAAGAGAGACCTGACGACATTGTATCAAATAACCAGGTTGCTATCAGGGAAGAGACCAACACAGATGAAACCAATAAAAGATGAAGAAGGAAATTTAATTACAAAAGAAGAGAAACAGAGGAAACGATGGGCCGACCACTTCAAGAAGCTCTTGAATCGACCACCACCTGCACTTCGTCCAGAAATACCACCTGCAGCCGCTGAATTACAAGTGAACATTAATCCCCCAACGAAAATGGAAGTCCTGAACGCCATAAAGCTACTGAAATGTGGGAAAGCAGCAGGACCAGATGGAATACCGCCAGAAGCACTGAGAACAGATGCAGAGACAACAGCGGACATGCTCACACCACTATTGCAGAAGGTGTGGAAGGAAGAGAAGGTACCTGACGATTGGAAGAAGGGTTACCTTGTCAAACTGCCGAAGAAGGGAGACCTCAGTGCTTGCAAGAACTGGCGCGGAATCACTCTCCTGTCCACCCCAAGTAAAATATTAAGCCGCATCATCCTGGAGAGGCTTAAAGACGCACTGGATTCAAAACTGCGACCGGAACAGGCAGGCTTCAGGAAGTACAAATCATGTGCAGACCAAATTGCAACGCTTCGTATCATCATAGAACAGAGCATAGAATGGCAATCAGCTCTCTACCTCAACTTCATCGACTTTGAGAAGGCCTTTGACAGCGTCGACCGAGAAGTAATTTGGAAACTGCTTCAATACTACGGAGTACCGCAAACCTTTATCCGCCTCATTCAACAACTATATGAAGATGCCACATGCCAAGTAATTCACAATGGGAAGCTCAGTGATGCCTTTGAAGTGAAGACAGGAGTGAAACAAGGTTGCCTACTATCCCCCATGATATTCCTTATTGTGGTGGACTGGATCATGCAGCAAACAGTAGGCAGCGAGAAGAGGGGGATACACTGGACGACGGAAAAGAACCTAGAAGACTTGGATTTCGCCGATGACTTATGCCTAATGTCACACAAACTTGAAGATCTGCAGGCAAAAACTAACAAGTTGATAGAAGAGGCAGCTAAGACGGGACTTCAGGTGAATATAGAGAAGACAGAAGTGATGAAGATACCGCACCACCACCATCAACAACAACAACAAACTCCAATCACCGTCAACGGGAGAAACTTGAAGGAAGTAACCTCCTTCACTTATCTAGGAAGCACTGTTTCAACTACAGGCGGGACGGACGAGGACGTCAAAGTCAGAATCGGAAAAGCAAGACAGGCGTTCATTAGCCTGAAACCAGTGTGGAGATCTTCTGCACTCAGCATGCGGAACAAGATACGGATTTTCAACACCAACGTCAAGTCAGTGCTCTTGTATGGCTCAGAGACTTGGCGCGTCACGAAAGGCATTTCCAATAAACTACAGACATTCATCAACAACTGCTTACGCTCGCTGCTGAAGATCAGATGGCCAGAAAAAATAAGCAACAAGGAACTCTGGGAACGAACCAACCAAGAACCTATCACGCAACAAATATGCAGGAAGAAGTGGAGATGGATTGGCCATGCACTGAGAAGGCCGACTGAGGACATCACGCGTCAGGCCCTCGAGTGGAATCCCCATGGGAAGCGACGAGTTGGACGTCCGAGGGTGACATGGAGGAGGTCGTGCGAGCAGGAAATGAGAGCTTCTGGGCTGTCGTGGGACCAGGTTCAAAGGATCTCAGAGAACAGAGGTCACTGGAGGCGTGCTACTGAAGCCCTATGTTCCACTAGGAACCCAAGGGACTAATAATAATAATAATAATAATAATAATAATAATAATAATAATAAACCGGAAAATTAATTTAAATTATCCAATCAATCAGGTACAAAATGTAGAATAAACAATATTCTCAACTTTACAGTAACAAAATACATATTCCGCAATTTATACTTTATTGATAGCCACTGCACAACTTAAACCAGCTAACTCCATCAGTTGATCAACAGAGAAAGCATATTCATTGAATAATTCATTGTCTACTTGTTGAGCTTCGGTTTGACTATATCAAAAATCCAGAAAAGATAAATAAAGTTTAAAAAATGGTAAAACAGTGAACTGTGTACAATAATTTGAACAACTGGCTAGAAGATGAAGTTACAAAACCGTTATTTTTCAAAATAAATAGCTTTTTGAATTAACTTTGATGGATCTATATTTGAACATTTGAGATTTAAGCGTATGAGATTCTGTATATCAAATATATAACCATTTGTGGGAGTCAACTCAGTGATATCTACATTCTACAGTGCTATGTTAAATTTCATCTGACGAGAATGATAATTCCAGCCTATTGAACTTTTTCGATTTTACGTCTACGCTTTTAATGATAAAGAATGAAGTGGTGGAATATGTCGACCAATTCACTCACTTGCGGAACTGCATCAGTTCAAACGGCCTGGTTGTTGACAAAATCTCAGATCACATACAGAAAACCCGTTAAGCATTTTCCAAACTACCTCATCTGTGGCACTAACTACAGAGATATCTGACTACCTATCAAAGAATGAGTATACTGAGCTGCAGTTCATTCTTTCCTCTTATATATTTGTGAGACATGCCCGTTGAAAGTAGAAGACACAAAGCAGTTACAGGGTTCCGATCACACGTGTCTTCGTAGTATTGGTCGCGTTTGATGGAATCAGCATGTGAGTAGTGTTGAGGTCAGGCGAAGGGTACTAAGTAAGACAGGCAATTCAGTCGATTGATGAGGTTGTGAACCATATTCGACTGGCATGTACTGCGCGTGTCCATCCACTGCCTATTTCGACGTGCCATGTTCTTAGGGGAAGTTGGATTCGGTTTAAAGAGGGTTGAGGGTGGTCAAACGAAGACGTGGTACCAGTCAGTGAAGTCGCTGGCTCTCAGTTTGAGTGGTGTAAGGAGATGTAGACTGCCTGTTTGGTGTCTCTGAGTTGAAAGGAATCTGTGGTTGAGGACTACTCTTGGTGATATGGATGATAATCGGTCACAGTGTACCACTGTGAAGTGTGACAACTTAAGGTTCTACGTTGATTCTGTCTATCGGACGGCTGCACTTTGCAGTAAGTCCTGTTTAAGCGGCAGAAATGTAATTGCGACGGCATCAATAACAATCAAAATTGATACGACTTGGGTAAGATAAATTATTGGACGTGATTTAATCTAACTGGAAAGCCTTTGTTAAACTGTCTTCAGTCGTACTCTGCGTTTGCATATAAAGAGGTAAACTATAAAGTATCATTTGTACTGAGTTCAAATATCAGGAGAGAAAAAAGCTATGTACCATTAGTGTGATATTCTTAACAAGTGTTTCATTAATATAGCAGTAGGGAAACGTCATAATCATTACCTGTCCTAAGAATGAATATCATCGAAACCTAAAGCTCGATATGCATCAGAATTTATATTGGGCAATGATTGAATGCGAAATGAATATCTGGGTAGGGCCAGGATTCGAACCTGCTGCAGCATGCGTGGAACTACAGGTGCATCATTATACGAGGTTCCAGTCAATTTAATAACTAGTAAGATCGGCAAATATTCTGAATAAAAATTTAGCTTGAAAATGGTACACCTCTTTTACAGTAGGTGTTGATTAAGTCACTTGGCCTCCTGATTTAATATCTAGGATCAAGTATCAAACCACGGAGAGCACCAAATAAAGATAAGTTATAATTATCTGATGTTCTCTGAACTTTGACGTTTGTTCTCGGATGTTTTGTCACCAAATTAGGTGACTTCGTCAGCATTTACTTCTTACAGAAGTCCAAGAAAAAACCTCAAAGAACACTAAACGATTGTCATCCTCATCCTGAGCTACAAATATCCCCTCACACCTCAAAGACGAGTAAATGTTTATTTATTAACAGACAAACAAGTCAACATAAAAGAGCATCACTTCAATTTGCCACACTTTACACGAGAATAACAAAGAGGAACGAAATAGAAAAAAATATTAAGCCAAATGAAAATAGAAATCAAATGAGAGAAAACAAACAAACGGAAGTCAGTGTAGATGAATAATATTCGACAATGATGAAGAGTGAGCACATTTATATCACAGTGATCGATTTGGCACCATGTCACCGAGATCCTCAAACGATTTATTCTTGACATATTTAGAACCTTACTCCGACGATTAAAACCACACAGGACTCAGAACAATACCTGAACTTCATAGATTGGTGATGCATTTTGGTCCAATTACTGTCAACTTTCTTGTGATCTAATTTTGTTTCAGACAGCATAGTCTTACGAGGTAGACGGTGGTTGAATAAGCATTACGCATGTTCCATTTTAGTCTATTTATTAGAAATACTACACTATGTTTCTGATTGATGAACAATTTATGATTGAAGGAAGACATTAGGAAAGGAACAGAATAAGTCAAATTCAAACTGACTCTGGTAATAAAAAAAACAACTCAGAAATTGTTTTCTAGTCAGGTGTTGTGGTGGATTACGTTATTCGGGCAGAAAAACGAATGCGAAATAGCGGAAATTAAAGGTAATGAGAAGCAAACTGAAATTCAGGAGCTATCCCAATAAAGTTAAAAGTGTGGGTAAGAATGAATAAAAGGTACGAAATCTCTGCATTAAGTGGTCACCTTAATGCTGATGTGTGCTTGGTGGCTAGCAGCGGAATCCAGGACGTACATTTCATCCTACTGGATACTTGTCAGATGGATGTATCTTCTTTGCTTCAAACGCCAGAGCGTTATTCACTAGGCTACCAGAGCATAGGAGTCATCTCTTGTGCAACGGGTACCAGGTTTTGTTTTTGATACTTGTAATTTCCTGGTGCTATAATACAGGGAGTATAGTAGCCCATCTGCCAACAGAGGTCGAGTGATTCGAGCCTATATGGCAATGAGAAATTACAAGCATCAAAATCAGCAGCTGATACCAATTGCACAGTTGGTGGCTTCCATATTCCTGTGGTCTAGTGAATAGTGCTTTGGCGTCTTAAGAGATGGGTACTGGGTTCGAATAGCAACGGAAACAACATTACCCAGTGGGATGCAGGTACATCCAGCTGATGAGTGCCAAATAAGAAACACGTGTCCTGGATTCCACTGTTAATCACCAAGATGAATGCAGCTTCGTTTTTACTAGTTAAAATAATCATAAAGCACCACTTAATAGAACGCCAGAAAAATAGAGCATTACCTCAAGTGACTGATGGCCATACTGTGAAATAAAGATCGAGTCCGTATAGGAATGCGGTGATAATTCAGCAACAACGTAAATGGTCTAACCCCAGTCTAAAAATTGTTTACAACAGATGAATTGCAAAATTATTACATAAAACACTGAATAACACAGTTTAGTGATTTACAGAATAAAAGAGAATGTTAGTAAACATGTCATTATTATATTTTAGTTTGATATTTATAAGGATCTTGTTTACTACAAGTCCTAATAAGAAGATGTGACCTATGGGGTCAGCTGGTCGGAAGTGAAGCCGATACCAACTGAAGACCTTGGTGTGTAGTCGCGCTATATCGCGAATTAACAGAATTAGGAAATTGTGGACCAGTGAACTCTGATTCAGTGGCAGGATGAATAACGCGCTCGCCAAAATACCTAAAGATCTTCAGTTCGATCTCTAGCCTGGTCGTGGGTGCATACTGCTGAGGAATCCCATACTAGAAAAAAAACAGCTGTCTAATGATCCTAAGTCCTCAGTGATTCTCCAGTTGATGTCAGTTCGTGATGAGACAATAAACAGTCTTAAGATAATAGTTAGCGTAAATATTCAAGCTTTAGAGGACGGCAGTGAGTGAATACATGTGCACCACTATGACCGATTTCTAGCCAGATCATCATCAAGAGTCAGTCCTCGACTACTGGTTCTTATTATCTCATGGACCCCAGCGAGGTAGTCTACTCTCCCAACACTCCTCAGATCAAGTCAGCGACTTCATGGACTGGTGCTAGGTCTTCGTTTAGCCGCCCTGAACCCTCTTTCATCCTAATCCAACTTCCCTAAGAACATGACACGTCGAGGTAGGTGGTAGGTTGTCATGCGTAATGAGTATCCAGGCCATCTCTCACCTCTTGAAGTAAGGAGGCGAAGAATACGTATTTCTCATCTTATGTCATTGAATAGAATAAAATCTCCAGAGGCATATTTATAGTTAGGATAAGTGTGCCAGTTACTTTCGACAAAAAGATGTATTTAGTAAGAATTCTGAGTTAAACAAACATTTAAAATCAATAACGCTTGTAGGATATGAATCAAAACCTGACCTAGTAAAGGAACACTACTTTTTGAAATCATATAATAGCAAATCCTGCTAGGGGGAGGGAAAACTAACTGTAGCAATCACTAGGAACGAAAAAAAGAACATTCACTAACCTGCTAAAAAGAAAAATCTTTGAAAAGATTATGAAGAATTGGAAGGCTTTTTATAAGAATGACTAGAATTCCAGTACACATGTGACTGACTTGAAATGGATATCTTAAAAGTCATCTCTTTTAGTTGGATACTTTTGTTATTGACGTATTTTCGTTTTATTTGAGTACGTTAGGTAGACAATTAAGCTACTAATAAAACCCCTAGTGCAATTTCCCGTTTGTACGAAGTGCAACGCCATCATAAGTGCAGGTATACTGAAAGTATTTATTTCCAACGCATCTCAGAGGAAATGAGGTTTTCATAGACTAAAGATCCTTGTCAGTTTTCAGTCTCCTCGTCCCTAAACCATAAATTCTTATGGTTTCCTAAACGTTTCTACTTACTAATCTTTCGTTAGCAACCGAGGGGTGGGGAAAGATGAAGACATGAAAATACAGATACCAGGATACGCATCAGTTGATCTTATGATCCCTTTCATTTTTTGGAGATTATATTACTATTATTATGATTGCTATTATTATTAGAACACAAAAATGGTACAGCAGAAGTACCAAGAAATATGCCACACAAAGTAGTATAGTAACACTCAGAAGACATAGGCGATGGAAAGTGGATAAATAAAAAGAGAAAAACATAATAAGAATGGAAGGATTAAAAAGGTAGTCTGATAAGATTCATTCAAAACAAAACATTCATTACTTTTCAACAGCAGAAGATATGAGGAAGCTAAAGCATGACCGCCACTGGTTTCGATTCTGAGCTATACATGATAACGTGTCAAGCCACTGAGTTGTGTGACCTCTTGGACCTCACTTAGGGAGTCATGATGCACCAATAGATGCTAACCTGATACAACTATCCCTCATCCCACGGCACCACTTCATACATTGACCACCCCTCTGCTTCTTCCATCCAGTCTCAGGTCCAGGGCTAGCAAAAAATGAATTGTATGGAAGCCGTTGGGAAGACATGCATTACATATGTCCAAACCACGGAACCCAGTGTTTCAAGATGGCTTCACTTAGTGAATGACGATTTCTATCATGCCCAAACACACACTGTCGTGCCTCAGAATTACTTACATGGTGTTATCACTGAATACGAGCAATCCTAGGAAGAAAACGATGATCAAACACACGGAGTCGTCGCATATCCTCAGCTCAGAGGCCAGGTTTTACAAGTGTAGATCAGAACTGCTCGTACCGAAGCGTTATAAGCCTGACCTTTTACAGTCAGACTAGCGTCACGAGGGCATCGAAGGTGGCTCATATTGATTTATGTCACTCTGGCTTTCGATATACGGTTAGAAATTTCATCACTCACACCTCCACCAGCACTCACACAACTATCCAGATACATGAACATTCCGACTACTTCCAACAGCTCACCATCAAGGGTGAGGGCAGATACGGGGTCCTGTCAAACTTGCAAAAGAACTTTGTACTTCAATGGTGAAAAACACATAGCATACTCAAGGATACTGAGAGATCCATTCAGCCGAGTAGCGTAGACGGCTGTCTACTGGTATCCAGTTGACAAGCTCACTTTCTATTCTCTAACTCAACCCTATACCTACACAAGCGAGTTCATGGAACTAGTTATTGGGTCTCTGGATTCTCGTAAGATGAATCTTGAAGATTCATTAATGTGACCAGGTGAGGTGAATTCACTAAACACAATCAAATCCTGTATACGTGTCTTAGAAACATAGCTTATATCTATGGTTATAGATTCCGGAATTTTGGCGAGTGATGCTCCCTGCCCGATTTCGCGTGAAGTTTGGACATTGAAAGCTCCTACACGAAATCGATGGCAGGGTCTTAGGAGACCAGGAATGAGGTCTTGATGGTTTCAATCACTGGTAATGGTTGCAGAGTGAGACTCTGGGTGAAGTGTGAGAGGCCTTATATTAGTATTAGGAAGTGAAGGCGAAGGAGGTGACAGAGCTGAGACGAATAGGTTATGTTTGGTCGGGTCATGTGTAATACTGGGAGTGGGGCGGCTGACACCTCCCGGTTGTCCACACCGTGGAAGGTAGCTGGAAGAGGAAACGACTTGTGTGACCGCAGAGCTCATGAGACATCTGCTTGAGGCTTGTCACACACAGTCTTTTGAGGATTGTTGTTTTCAGATTTGGTTCTCATGCCGGACAGAAAGAACCCATACCTCCGGCACCGAAATACTATGGCGCAGGGAGGAGTGTTCTATTTTTGGGGCCGACCCCTTTTAAACCCCACCTCCCGATTCCTACAGGGACGGTAGCATCAGTGTGGCGCTACTGGTCAGCCAAGGGAAACACCTTAATGCTGCCAAACCCCACCCATTTAGCAGCAGTACGACTTTGTCACCTGACTCCCATCATAGTGTAGTAACTTACACTACAACGGTAACTGCTTTTCGTCTTACCACTATCCCACGAACCTTTCTGGCATGGTAGGACCTCTGGAAACAAGTGTTCCACCGGCATAGCTTGTCCAGTCATTGTGATATACAAGCCTGACCACCATGTCAAGGTAGCAGCTACTTCATTAACATGCTACTACCTAGGTTAGTCAAAACACAAGGACTCGAGAAGGATAGTTAACCATAACCTTAAAACACCAACCCATTGCAGAGCGGCAGTTGCCAAAAGTTTTCAAATATTGTGGTCTTCACAAATAGCCTTCCAGAGTTTCAATAAGAACATGTTACGGGTCTTATGCCCAATATATGTAGCACACCACTTGAAGTATGGGATTCAAGAAACGAGCCCACGTTTCAAACATGGAACTGACGTATTACAGCGGATTAAGAAGGTAGGAACCAACTTCTCATACGAAGAAAGAGTTGATCGATTAGGTCTTTTCCCATTGTCATACTGTAGGACGACGTGTGCCTCGCCTTAATGTATCAGTTTCAGTAATAAGGATAGTAGGCTGGTTGTTCTGTTAATCCTTGTAGTATATGTCTTTGGTCTCTCTATCTCTCTCTAGTTTCTCCTTGAATGCGTTGACCGAAGGGGCTGATATTACTTGTTGACATAATGAATTCCAGTCGCTGACCCCACGATGGGAGAAAAGCAGATTCACACTTAGTTGATTCAATCACAGCTTCTGGATTTTCTTGTAATGGCCTCGGAGATAATCAATTCCAGCACGAGAGAAAAGATAAGACATATCAGTACCAAATTAATTATTAAGAATACAGAATGCAAGTATGAGATTACCCCTTTTCCTACGGTAAGAGCGGAAGTAAGTTTAGTCAATCTAATAGTTGCTTATGGGGCAGACTCGAGAGGCCTACTACAGGCTTAGTATCTAACCTTCGAACACGCTCCAGTGCGTTAGCATTCTTTTTCTTAGCACGAATCGGTCGCCTGAATGTAGTATTCCAAGTCGGGTTTAACCTAAGTAGAGTAGAGTATGCTGAACATATCCCGACCAAGACTTCTGGAAGCAACGTGGATTGACCTTCGCTGCAGCTGCATTACTGTGTGCTAAAATCTTCAAATCATGACTTAATATGACACCTAAGTCTTTCAGTTTGAAGACTAGGAGTAGTGGTGCAACACCAACGGAATACCAGAAACAATAATTATGGCCAATGTGTATTATTGCACATTTACTAGAGTTAATTTTCGTGCACTAATATTTGAATCAGCTTACTAGTTTTTCCAAATCTGCTTTAAGAGTATACCTATCGGCATCACTATGTATGATTCTCTATACTTTTACATAATCGGTGAATAGCAGCACCGAAGAGTCGACCATTTGAGGTAATTCGTTGACATGTAACAAGAAAAGGAGGATTTAGGATTGTTCGCTGAGGAACTCCAATCATAACAGGTTTCCACATAGAAAGTGCCCCATTTGCCCTCACTCTTTATCTTCTAGCATACAGAAAGCCCCTAGTTCATGCTTGGAGTGGAGCATCAAACCTGAAAAACGACAGCTGTCCTGGTAATTTTATATGACAGACTTTATCGAAAGCTTTAGTGAAGTCTATGAACACCATGTCTATTAGCAGTTTGCATTCACAATTCCTCTCTTGCGATGAGAACGATAGCTAAACAGGAGCATCCACTACGAAAACCATATTTCTGTGGTGCCGAAAGATCATTCGATTCAGCGTGGTTAAGTACCTTAACGCGAATACTTTTTCTAAAACTTATGCTCGTTAGCTATCAACTGAAGACTATCGACCTTAAAAATTGAGCTGATTATAGTATTTTTCTAGTCTCTGAGGGACGAGGGGGATTGAGTCTGGGATAAGGACATATTGAATAGACCAGTGACTAGCTCAGCAACAACGTCCGCTAGCGAAGAAAGCAATCTGGGGCGCAAACGACTCACGTTATTCATTCCACCCGTCTATAACTGTTCATCGAAAGTAACATTACCTGATTTTAAAAGCTAAAAAAGAAAAGTTTACATCCGTAGATGAGTTCCTCGCAGGGAGTTGTAAATCAAATCATGATTCAGTGCACTGGGGCTCTCCACGAGAGGACATAGTATCCTAACCCTCTGTCGACATTTTTAAAGCGAGGTTGGATCACCAGCAAGGAATAAAACAAGCCACAAGCCTATTACTGCTGAAAACTGTAACTACTGTCCAAGCAAAACTGATTAGTTCCTGTTGGTTATTCTGAAATAGCCACATTCTACCCCTAAATTTAGCCTGTGTAACGCTGGAGATATCCTTAACCTATATATATATATATATATATATATATATATATATATATATAAGTATATATATATATATATATATATATGACATGTCCACCATTCAAGCTTTTAATTCTTTGTAATTAGGTTAGCTTAACTGTCCTCACTACAGCTTTCTTTTTTATGAGAAGCATAAGCAACTGTGTAAAACACATGCCCCTTTGCGAAGTAAACAAGTTTACATTTCTACAGAAAACAGAGGGGGAACACCTGATTACAAATTCGCGCGATTCAATACCCAACAGTAGTAATGTCAGCAGAGGAAACTTGTAGTTTCTGAGTTCTCGCTCACAGATCTTGGGGCTTGGTTCATTTTTTCGGTTTTACTCTTTTGGTGGTCACAGAATTTTTTTTCGTTTTTCCTGTTTATATCTTTGGAGGCAACGACTGTCTATTTGAAAAAATCTTTTTGCAAATTAAAGCTTGGCTTGCTTGGGAGAGCAATAGAGCTACTGATAAGATCAATTCCTGTTTAAGTAAGCACCTGCAAGTAATTATTAGGCACCATATGAAAGGTAAGGCGTGAAATAGGGGAGTGGAAACTAGAAAGGAGGAGTGAAAAGTACTTGTGGAACAATGTGTTATTGGTAATAACATGGAGAAGGAATGGGCCTTACTGCGGATGCTGTGGTTGAAGAATAAAAAAATGGATGAGCTTACCTTCAGTCGCTGCCGGAGAGAATTCTCGGAAGGCCGTTTGCTCTCAGGTACTTACCCAGAAGTCGTTTTGAAGGAGTCGCCTGGCGTGGCTGTGGCCACTCCCTCTGCCAAACCGTTTCATAAGGCACTCCCTCTGTGTAAGAAGAAGTTAGACGCCACCCTCATATTCGGCCTATGATAGGCTCTGCCGGTTGGTTTCCTACGAGAATGTCGGTTTTGGACGCTTAATGTTGACCTGTTGGGTGGTCCACTCGGTGAACGATCTTGTTGGCGATTATAAGGCCACCTCTTACCTTCGATAGCTTGATGTGAACAAGTTGAGTTATCTAAGGCATTGCGCATATGTTTCCCTTGCTATTTAGGCAGTCAACCCCGTCACTCTTCTCTGTACCTTCTTGAGAGAACTCTCATCTCCCTACATCAGAGGATGGTTGGTACTACCTTGTTGAGTAACTCTGTATGGTCTAACATATGTTTTAAATGCTGCCAGGAGTAATTATGGAGCTTTTACTGCTAGCTGCCTTCTTCGAAGGTCTATGATGGCGTTCGTCTTTGCCACCAATCCTTTGTCGTTAGTACTAGTATCCAGTGTGTCAGAGAGGTTGGCCTTAGGTGGTTCTCTGTGAACACCCTAGTGATTGCATATTTGTTGAGGGTGTAGCCAGTTTTCAAAGCCTCCAATGGGCGAAGATACATCAAGCTGCCATTCTCCACGTTATAGCTCAAACCATCCGCAGCTGACCAAGACTTCAGATGCAGTAGGCTGTCTTGGAGTGTTCCAGGATTCTCTTCCCTACATTTTGTCCTCCGAACTTTGATGTTGTTGGGACGCAGGAGGATAAACAGGGAATTTCGAGCGGAAAGGCCAGTGATGAATCGCAAAAATAGAAGTGGTTCAAGGATGGCTCCTTAAGGAACTCCTGTTCCTGCATTCCTCCAGGATGATCGAATTCTGTTTACTTTAATGCAGAATTCTCCGTCCTCTAGATATGCTGTGAATCATGTTGTGGATGGTCCAGTGATATCCATTTTTGCGAGGTTGGAGAGCGTGATACATTGTGTAGCGCTATCGAAGGCTTAACCTAAGTCTAAACGGAGGAGATGGATTGGTCGCTCGTCGCATCATCTAGTACCCCGGTCATCCCAGGAGGTCACCAAGTTTGTGTCACATGACCATCCTGTCCTAAGGCCAGATCGGGCGCGGTGAACCACGCTGTCTCCGTCTGGAAAACCCCAAAAGAACACCTGCAACCAGACCTGGGTAGCATGGGGGATGGTGTTGTCGACCTGTAGTTGGATGAGTGTATTCGGCCTCCTCCCTTGAGAAATAGCGTAAGGATAGCATTTCCATTCTCTGAGGAATTTCGTTTCCTGCAAGGAGTGCGCGAACGAATTACATATGGGTACACTTAGCACCTCGGGACAATTCTGTGGGATCACTGGTTTCCCTACCCCCAGTTTCACAAGAACTTGGTTTGGCAAAATCTTTGCTTTCATCAGCTTTGTATCGCGGTCCCGGAGCTTAGTCACATTACTGAAAGTTTGTGGTGTATTACTGTGCCCAACCGCTCTTCAGAAAGACTATTCAACAGTTCCGCTTTCTTGTGCCCAGTCACAGCCTCTTCATTCGGCCCTGTGCTTCGAACTTTATTCATCGTTATCTGCTGTGGCGTAAAGCGAAATAGGCCTTTTTTGCCGCAGCTTAAACGTTTAATCGAGTTACTCTGGTATTCGTGCCCGTTATTATGAACATTTCCGCGGTTCAGTTTTAATCATATGGAGTGCAAAAAGTTGAAAGTCGCCAGCTATTGCTTATAAGCCATCGTTGTGAAAAGGTTAATTTAATGGCGGTAAAACCTCGCAACATACATGAAAACATTTAAAAGACGGTTATTTGCTGCTAATGGCTCTACCGTAAGGGAAAAATAATGAAATATCATTGTGGATACATAGGGATTATTTGAGCAGTTTTTGTAGAAATGAGTTGTTTGTGAGCGAACGGGACGGAGAACAGTCAAACAGGAACGGTCTTCTTTGAAAGCAGTGGCTTGTTGGTCCTGTTCACGCATGCTGCTGCGCCGAAAGCACGTGAAAAGCAAGTGGTGACAGGAATTCAACCGATGACCGCAGATTGTTATGCTGCACGAGTCACAGAGAAATGAACTAAGGGTCCACTTCCAACTTAGCTAGGGTAGCTAGGGTAGGATGTAGCAGAGCTACAAGCACTGCCTTTGCCTTCTGAGGTTTGTTTGCAGTCGAAAGTGTTTACTGCAACTGTTACGATAATTACTTCACCTTATTATTCCATTGTCGGCAATAGGTTTTGGTCTGAAACCTAGTACATCCTGAAGGTGAAGTTTAAGCGTAAACTAGCGCATATTCAAACAGCGACCCAAAGTTGGCTGACACTGGGAGCAAAAAGCCAAGAACCTACCCATCATTCAAGGAAAACATGAGCAATCGCTTCAGAAGTCTACCCTCTAGTCAGGATGGCTGCCATCACTCCTGCGAGGCGATTCAATTACATAAGTTTAGTTCGTATGCAATGAAACACAGGAATACCACGCTTTTATTTCCATGCGTCACACGTTGCATGTTTGGCGGTCTAGACATTAATAACTCCTGATATAATTCACCACAAACCTACGTTTCTGGAATGGGATTCGAAGGAGCAAAGGGGTATGGTAGAGGGGTTTTTTCGTCAATTTGGCTGTTATCAGTGCAATACCCCCCATAACTGATACCTATGCTTTATTCTGTTATACGTGATACATTAGGGATAGGTCAAAGTAGGGGGACCCAGCAACTAAGCGAGATAGGGATAAAATATGGTTGAGTTTCGGATCAGGAGAGTAAGTTTTTGTCAGGCATCTACCCTTGAATTAGCCACCGGTGCAACCTCTATTTGAGACCAAGAAAATGGCGGAAATGCAGGCATCAACTGTTGTTGACAAGGGTGATTCTTAAGTAACCACCAGATGCAGACGATGTCTGCGTGAATGCTACCAAAATGTGTATGATTTTCCAGAAAAGTTCCTTAAGAACTTGTAACATGCAGCTATATTTCAGATACACAGAGTCTGATCAAGTCCATCGTATGGCCATTCCACGTATCACAGAAAGGAAAATGAGCACTAGACGAGTTGATGAAAAATGATATCCCGGAAGGTATTAACTCGTCTAAAACACCGAGGGGTCTTCAGCGAGATTCTCTGAACGATGTCGCTTTCGACTTACCAGCACGTGTTAAGAACAAGTCTAACGCGTAATTGACAGATGCAAAGGGCAGCCACTAAACGTTCGTACTTATATATTTCACGAAAGTGAGAATGAGAAGCATTCCGGATCTATGCGCAGCAAAAAAATGTACAGACGGAACAATTTTAGCGATTTTTTGAGGAATATTTGATCACCTGGTGGAAAAAATGGCACCACAACCATAGGATGAGGGAAACCCTTCGCTGTCCATGTAAGAACGGTTGCATATGGAATGACTTTTCGGAAGATAAAAGTTGACACCTGTTCACGCAGCTTGGAATCTTATCAAATAAATAAATAATAAATATTTTATTCTCATATTGGTAAGTTAACATGAGAGAAGCCAGTTTACGGGCATCATCACATTGATATATGTTGGAAAATCTACAAGACTTTACGGGATAGAAATGGTACGGAATGGAGGTCATTAGATTAGGTTTAAAACATCAGAAGATTACGCAAGTCATGAAACGAACAAGAAAATACAACTTTTCAGCGTATACAGAGTGTTAAAGTTTGGATCGTTTTCAGTCATACTTTCTTTTTTCACCATTAGTGGCACCAAAGCCGTGCGAAATTCCAAGTTTCCGTTACAGGCAGTCGACTTGTTTGATTCGTCTTCGCAAGGCCCCGTTACGCTGTATAAACTTCTAGTTTACCATAAATTCTTATAATTATAGTTTCGAGTACCACAGGAATCCACACCGACGATGTTGAGAACCTATAGGTTTCCACATAATCACGCAATCCAAGTGAATATCTATTCAAGTGTTATAATTCACAGCAATATAGGTTTACGCCATCAGAATTAGATATTGTGGTGCAAAGGAGTGAACATTTGAAAAATCTGCGGATCAATGGCACTGGGTTCTCCATACTGCCCACGTTAAGGTATGCAGCATTCACTGTTAGATGAAGTACTAGAGAAGTCTGTTTCATAGCATTAATGTGAATATGTTCACTTTCAAGTTAATAGGTGAGTTGTTCTCCTGGATTTTACTGTCTGTACAGATTTTCGATGCCATAATGACCGTCCAGAAATTTGAGTAGTTCGGGGATTGATATATGTTCACATGGTGAGAGGGTCAAACGAGTGGATGGCATTGGTAATTCTTGCTAATTGGACAGTAATTTACGTGAGAGTATAGTTTCATTGCTTCGAAAAGGAGTGGAATGTTCAGAATCGGTAACGTATATTCCTCGTTTGTGTCCTGTTGTCATCATTGAAGGTTATCTTTATGATGTGGGTATCCGAGGATCCCAGTTAAACCCTTCGATCATTTAACATTCAGATTTCCAGATTATTCGGAAAATTTTCATCAAAGTATGGTTTCTTCATAGTCTGATGATATCTTCATGCTGCAACCATCAGAAATTTTGTTAGAAAAACAACAGAAGCAGGTGTAGCCTCTGCACCTCTCAGATTGTAAATTGTTTATATATTGAGAATTCCTAATATGTCTGTAGTTCTAGTAACAGTATTAGTGGTGCTTTTTATGGTGCTGTCCTGTAGTGTAGAGTTAAGCTGTCTTATAGACCTAGTCAGAGTGTTTGATTCTCGTACTTCACTAGGTAAGCTGTTCCATATCTGAGCATATTTTATCACAAAGAAGTTCACCCTAGTGACTGTTCTGAAGTGCTCATTTGATACTGTTGCAGTTACATTTCCTAAAGCATATGCAGTTTTGTTTATGAACCACATGTCTGTGAACGCGCTGTAAGTTAACCTGTTAAGGAGCCTATAAAACAGTATCAGGTTCAGTCTGAGCCTTCGTCTTCATAATGGTTCAAGTTCTAGGATGTTGCACCTGGTGGCATATTTTACGTCCTCATTAGTGTTGAGCATTCTCATTATAGAGTATCTCTGCACTCTTTCGACCCTCAGTCCATCCATAACCCTTATACTGCTGTATACAAATGAACAATATTCGAGCAGTGGTCGGACACATGTTTTATACAGGATAACTCTAGATTCGGTGCTGTAGAAGTTCCTCAATAAGAAACCCACCATTTTGCGTGATTTTGACACTTGTGCGGATACGCGCTTAGAGAGGGTTAGGTTGTGAGAATATCGGAGCCCTAAGTCTTGCATAGATTTCAGTTTTGGTAGCGAATGCCCGGCTATCATTAAGTCTAGTTAGGGTCCACAGTCACCTATGTATATCCGGCCACTTTTTTCTGTGTTAAATTCTAGTCGCCAGGTGTTGGACCACTTGCCATCATATCTGAGTTCCTCTTGCATAGTGCCAATGGTCAGGGTTAAGTCACTGCTAAGGCGTGTGTATACTACCTTCAGGTCATCCGCATGTAAGAATGGCTTGCCTACCTTGAAACACTCACGTATGCTATTGGTGTATGTTATGAAGAGAAGTGGACCCAAGACGCTGCCCTGGACAAGAGTGGTTATTAGTTTGCGCTCTGAGATAGTTGGGCCAACTTTCGCTATTTAACCTAATGGTTCGAAACGAACGTGTTTTTCGTCACGTTGAAGATAACTGTGACGACTTTTCCTATACACTGTCTATTTTTGGACGGAAGCAAATTGTTACGACTCCTACAAGAGGTGATGACGTATTGGACTTAATATTTTGCCATAACAGTTCCTACTTCGACAAATGTAGGCCCCAAGTTCCCAGGAAGTGATCAAAAGACGGTATTATGCGCACTATTACTTCCCACAACTAGTACTTCAATTGGTACTGCCACTACACACCAAATAGTATGTGGAGACTACGGTAGAATGGATTGGCAGCAGATGTGTCCAATAGTTAGGTGCATTGACTGGAGATCATTCTTCACCACTACAGACCTCGAATTAACCATTGATATGTTTTGCTACAACTCTAAATCCCGTATCAATACCATCATTAGATTGAAAAGCCCCAAAAAATGCCACCGAACAATAAGCCATATATACCTCCCAATGCTAGTAGAAAGTTACACAGACTGTAAACGAAATACCACAGACATCACTACGTTGATGAAATTCGGTTGATTCTTGCTATTCTTAACTCTATTTCGCATAACCATGATTCGAGTTTGAAGGACGAAGGCAGTCGTGCACTAGCCAGCTCATCTAGAGTATATGCTTTCTCAGCACTCCTTAAGAAGCTATCGATTTTCAACACCAACATCAATTCAGTGCTTCTGTATGGCTCAGAGACTTAGCGCGTTACAAAAGGCATTTCCAACAAACTACAGAGATTCATCAACAACTGCCGTCTACGCTCGTTACTGAATCTCAGGTGGCCAGAAATAATAAGCAACAAGGAACTCACTCGGGCAACGAACCAACCAAGAACCTATCGCTCAACAAATATGCAGAAGGAAGTGAAGATGGATTGGGCATGCACTGAAAAGACCATTCGGGGACATCACGCATCAGGCCAGACCCTCGAGTGGAATCCAGATGGGAAGCGGCGAGTTGTGCGGCCGAGGGTGACATGGAGGAGATCGTGTGAGGAAGAAATGAGAGCTTGTGGGCAGTCGTGGAGCCAGGTTCAAAAGATTGTAGAGGACAGAGTGGAATGGGGACGTCCTACTGAAGCCCTATGTTCCACTATGAACCCAAGGGAGATAATGTAATAATGAAGTGTAAGTTGTTTATTTCTGATGTGATTATGTTGCTGTAGTTGTCAGAATTCGGTCATTTGCACAGGGACTTACCTAAAATTCATGAGAGTTTTGGGCTGCTAATTGGTCTTGAAAATTGCTTGATTATCTAGTCTCCCACTTGATCAGTTCACAGTTGGGAAGTTATGAGGGGGACTTCTTCGGTGCTCATTCACTTTTAAGGCTTATTTTCAAGACCATACCTATCAGACCCCTGAGTATTTTTAGACGTCTCACAAACTACAGTAAATGCAAGTTCTGCTGAGTTCTAGAATATTCTAACGGAGATGGTGTGAACTCAACAAGTTCTTCTTCTGACAGACCTCCCCATACGCCTGGCAGCAAATTAGTCGGAAGAACGAGGAATTCTTCACCACAGCATTCTTTCAGTTGCTTCCAGAGTGACATTCAATAATGTTTCTCACAATGACAGATCAAACCACCTACATACTTGGGCAAAGTTTCCAGTCTCTATTAGTGAGCGGTGGTTATACGGCGTCTGTGTCCGCACTTGAAGCAGAACATCAATTTCGAGCATCTTCAACACCAACCGAATCCATGGTGTTAGATGTCGAAACTGCCATTCACAGCAGAGTGGATGCTCCCACCATCAGCTAGGAACGAAACGATTTTTAAAGAACCAACCCTCTGATTTATCAGACAAATTTCACTCATTCCTCACCAGCCTACTGTTCGTTTGCTGACACATTTTGCTGTGTGGATCGACAGAACCTATAAGCAATTTATCGTATGTAGAAAAACTGCATGAAGCATGTTCTTTTCAAATGGTTTTGAACGGTAAATCCTCATTCAGCGTGAAGCCAGAAATTATGAGACTCTAATCATAATAGGGAAAACTTTCGAAGGCAGAATGGTACTTCCCACCGCTAATCTAAGAGATTATTCCCTTGGGGAAACAACTTGGAAAACAAGAGGCACTCCAATAATACATTTCAACAAAAATTACCAGAAGTGATCGAATACTGAATATTCCACCAAGACTTGGGCCTTTTTGCAGTAACGTAAATAAAACCACCCGAAGACTTTGATAAGTCCGCATCGGCACTTTTCAAGTTTAGCTGGAGACTGAAACCAGTTCCTACGCATAAATGATCTGGCGTACAATCAATGAATGATCAAAGGCGCATCAACCGCAGTAGCCGAGACAGACCTCACCAGTACATCGCAGAATTTGTGAGGGTCAGTGCAAAAAAGACATCTGTGTTGTCCACAATCTCAATCAGATAGTTGGCGTGGCTAGACTATAAGAACTATATGTGGTGCTCTTGTACCAACGGGATGACGCACAAAGTTCCAGGAGTTTCTACGCTTTGAAAAAAGACTTAGAGACGTGGAGGAACATCAAGTAAAAGCGCTAATGACGAAAAGACTCAATAGGAAAGACAGTTTCTATCACAACACGGACATCATAACAAAGCTTCTTTATGTTTACTAATGATGAGCAGTGGCTAGCAGTGAGATCCGGATGAGCATTTTGTCCTACTTGGGACTCGTCAGCTGGATGTGACGGCCTCCCAGTGGGTGATGCTGTTCCCACCGGGACTCGGACTCGGGAGCGATCGCCTCAAACGCCAGCGCGTTATCCACTAAGCCACCGGGCCATGAACAACATCACTCACTGGGAAGCAGGTACACCCAGCTGACGGGTCTCAAATAGGACGAAATGCGCATCCTGGATTCCACTGCTAGCCACTGCCCATCACTACTAAACGTAGTTAAAAGACAGGCAATATTGAGGCATCCGCATAGGAGCCCACATGCCAACAGAGACCGATTAATTCGGTCCAGTCAACGAAGGTGTAATACAAGTAATAACATTTAAGTTTCTTCGTGTTGTAAATACCAGTGTAGAAATCAGCGACATCCGTGCAGCCTCGAAAAACATGGAAAAAATAAAATTTCTTCCGCTAGTAATTAATGCAGAAATAAACTCAACATTCGGAGGGTGCCTTGTATAACCCATCCAACTTTGTCCGAATTTCTTGACAAATGCTGCATGTGCCCGCATCTCACTAATATTAAAACTGGTTCTGGTGATGAGCATTGAACAGCACACAACTTAATGAATTAAATCTCGAATCCAGTTGTTTTTCTTTTGGTTTGCCCCTGGCTAATGTGTGTCTGTTTGGTGCATGTTGGCTAGGATGGGGTTTATAGCGTTTTGGTGTTATCCGATTCACCCGTTTGGAACCAATATCGTTGCGCACACTCACGCCACAAAAGTGGTCACTGACAACAGTTGTTTCCATCAAATGCAAGCTCCGGAGCTGGAGCCTCTCTTTATTCCCCGTCTAAACACTTTTCGTTGGCACATTTTTTAAAGCTGCCCGTTAATGCCAGCAGTATATAGCTCCTTAAAAATATTTGGTAGCAATAAACAAGTATCTGCTGATATAACCCCCGACTATGTTGGGTCGAAATGTACTTTTGATTGGTAATTATCAATGATTGGTGGTAGGCAATCTAATCTCATGTTTGTCGGGTTGGAATTACACGTCTAAGAAACTGGCATAATTCAAGCGTCCAATGATCCATGAACGTTTATATTATAAACGATGTTTCAGAAAACCGGTGATGAACGGGACCATAGTGGTGATTACCAGTAGTGGGGCGGCAGCCTTGTCTAATGCGTATTGATCGGTCACTAGAGTGTAACCGATTTCATCTTGCCTAGTCCAGAGTACACACCGAATTCTATTGATCATAACATCTTGTGTAATATGAATATGCTTCACGAGATAGATTAGCATGCAGCTTACAGTCAACCAATAAATATTATCATTAACATAATTACTATTACTAGTACTTCAGATTCCTAGTGGAATATAGGGCTTCAGTAGGACGTCCCCATTCCACTCTGTCCTCTACAATCTTTTGAACCTGGCTCCACGACTGCCCACAAGCTCTCATTTCTTCCTCACACGATCTCCTCCATGTCACCCTCGGCCGCACAACTCGCCGCTTCCCATCTGGATTCCACTCGAGGGTCTGGCCTGATGCGTGATGTCCCCGAATGGTCTTTTCAGTGCATGCCCAATCCATCTTCACTTCCTTCTGCATATTTGTTGAGCGATAGGTTCTTGGTTGGTTCGTTGCCCGAGTGAGTTCCTTGTTGCTTATTATTTCTGGCCACCTGAGATTCAGTAACGAGCGTAGACGGCAGTTGTTGATGAATGTCTGTAGTTTGTTGGAAATGCCTTTTGTAACGCGCTAAGTCTCTGAGCCATACAGAAGCACTGAATTGATGTTGGTGTTGAAAATCCGGATCTTGTTCCGCATGCTGAGTGCAGAAGATCTCCACACTGGTTTCAGGCTAATGAACGCCTGTCTTGCTTGCTTTTCCGATTCTGACTTTGACATCCTCGTCTGTGCCACCTGTAGTTGAAACAGTGCTTCCTAGATAAGTGAAGGAGGTTACTTCCTTTAAGTTTCTCCCGTTCAGGGTGATTGGAGTCTGTTGTTGTTGGTGGTGCAGTAACTTCATCACCCTTGTCTTCTCTATGTTCGCCTGAATTCCTGTCTTTGCTGCCTCTTCTGCCAACTTGTTGGTTTTCGCCTATAGATCTTCAAGTTTGTGTGACATCAGGCAAAGGTCATCGGCGAAATCCAGATCTTCCAGGTTCTTTTCCGCGGTCCACCTTATCCCGCTCTTCTCGCTCCCCACTGTTTGTTGGATGATCCAGTCGACCACTATCAGGAATATCGTGGGGGATAGTAGGCAACCTTGTTTCACTCATGTCTTCGCTTCAAAAGCATCACTGAGCTTCCCATTGTGAATTACTTGGCATGTGGCATCTTCATATAGTTGTTGAATGAGGCGGATAAAGGTTTGCGGTACTCCGTAGTAATGAAGCAGTTTCCAAATTACTCCTCGGTCGACGCTGTCCAAAGCCTTCTCAAAGTCGATGAAGTTGAGGTAGAGAGTCGACTGCCATTCTATACTCTGTTCTATAATGATGCGAAGCGTGGCGTTGCAATTTGGTCCGCACATGATTTGTACTTCCTGAATCCAGTCAGCTTGTTCTGGTCGTAGTTTTGAATCCAGCGCATCCTTTAGTTTCCCCAGGATGATGTGGTGTAATATTTTGCTTGGGGTGGACAGCGATGGAGCATGATTCCGCGCCAGTCTTTGCAAAGACTTGGGTTGCCCTTCTTCGGAAGTTTGACAAGGTAGCCGTCCTTCCAATCAACTGGCAGGTGCCTTTCCTTCCTTGTAGGCCTTCTGCAATAGTGGTGTGAGCATGTCGGCTGTTGTCTCTGCGTCTATTTTCAGTGCTTCTGGCTGGACTTCATCTAGTCCTGCTGCCTTCCCGCATTTCAGTAGCTTCATGGCGCTCAGGACTTAGACTTTTGTTGGAAGATTTGTGTTCACTGGTAGTTCTGTGACTGGGCTGCAGGTGGTATTTCCGGACGAAGTGCAGGTGTTGGTCGACTCAAGAGCTTCTTGAAGTGATCGGCCCATCGTTTCCTTTGTTTCTCTTCTTTCGTAATTAAATTTCCGTCATCATCTTTTATTGGTTTCATGTGTGTTGATCCCTTCTCTCCCAGATAGTAACCTGGTTATTCGATACAATGTTGTCAGGTCTCTCCTACCAGCAGCCTGTTTTGCTTCACTTGCCAGCGTCTCGTAGAAGTGTCTTTTGTCTTTGCGAGCACTCTTCTTCACTTCTTTGTCCAGTGTTTTATACACTGTGCTCAGTTCCTCTTGTCGTTGAGCATCTTTGCACTGGTTTATCTTCTGCTTCACCATCCTCTTCTCCTCTCCTCTCCTCTATCAACTTCCGTGTGTCCATCGAGATCCATTCCTTATCTTCTTTCTTCTTCCTTCCTAATACTGTTGTGCATGTTTCTTTCCAGATCTCTTTCAGAGACTTCCAGTATTCTTCGACACAGGTTTCTTCAGGAGTTTTGCTCGATATCTCCCATTTTGTTTTCATGGCTGGCTGCCGTGAAGATTTCTTTTGCAGTTTCGTCCTTCAGTTTCCGAGTGTTGTACTTGAACTGTGGTCTATCACCAGCTTCCCTGAAGGCTTTTAGCTAGATTTTGAAGGTTCCTTGCACTAGGTAGTGAGTGGTGTGAACCTACACCTGCTCCTCTTCTTGGCATTGTGTCAAGTAGACTGCGTCTCTATTTTCTTGAGATTGAGATAAAGTCGATTTGGCTTTTAATGTGTCCATCTGGTGAAATCAAGCCTATGCCTTTTGTGGATATCCTTGTGCTTGAAAACACTGCCTCCAATCACCAAATCGTTGAATGCACAGAATTCTGCAAACAATTCTCCATTCTCGTTCATCACCTCACCGAGCGCTTCTCGACCCATGGTTAGTTCTCTTCTTGTGCTGTCTGCCACCAGTTTGGCATTCGTGTCACCCATTGGAATTTTCATGTCGCCAACTGAGGTCTTGTCCAGTGTTGATTGCAGTTGTCTGTGGAATTCCTCCATCTTCTCACATGAGTGGCCGAGTCGTCTCCTGTGTTGATGTTACGGGGCAATGCATCTAAGCATTGGCAATCGGTGGGGTACATCCCTTCATAAGAGCTACCTTGAGTAGTCCGCAAGAATCAATTTCTTCATTGTCAAAGATGAGTGCTATAGTGTGCCATTCCAATCCCCTCAGTGATGATCGTGTGACAGAAGCAAATCGGGAATGAAGAACGATGACTCCGCGTTCTCAGAAATCAGCTTTGACCTACAGAAATCGTGTTGCTACGTTGTCTCGCCAGAAAGGCAAGGGGTGCATAAACTGAGTTATCAGTTTAGTGGGATAAGTTTTTGGAGTGTAGTTAGACATGGACACGGAAGTTTAGAACACGAATAATAAAATTTATCGACATAAAGGCAGAAATGCACCTGCAAAAATGGAAAAAATCCATCAGTTTAGGAACTGACCTTCCACAGATCTGAAAGAGGCAGGGGCCAGTTGGTAATTCTTTGTGGCTGTAGGATATTCACCGATGCGAGACAGAAAAAAATACAACATGACAAGCAGGTTGGAATGATTTATTTGATAAACTGTGCCAAAATACTGACGTGTTTCAACTAGCTGGCTAGATGATTGAGAGCGAGCACCGTAACGTGACACGACAGCGTGCTAAACAGCATCAAGGCCTAACGGTGTGGCCCCCCAACTTAGGCGGTCTCTTGAAGATATGAATGTCATCACCAGTGTAGAATCTCGTTGATCTCCAGGCCACCAAATTCGGTAGCGTTAATTACCGCCAAGTCACTCATCAACACGGGTGCGTGTCCTTTTGTATTAGGTTTATATGTGGTTACACTTGCGATGTCATTTGCACTTTCTGCGTAGACAGCTTGGCGCCCTCACCACCGGTCTGTCCCTCACACTTTTCAAATCCTACGCGTGGCGGCACCTAGAGGTCTTCAGTACTGTGGGCCCCCAACACTTAAGAGAGACGGCAACCTTCCTGACAAAATACAAAGATCTGCTATGAAGTCATTTGTGAGGCTAAGGGAGAAGACATACCCTAAAAAACTAATACACCGAAACATGTTCACCCCGGGTTATCGCAGGAAGTGTTGCAGCCTTATCATGGTCTGTAAGATCGCCCACCAGGCAAACCACGCAAACGAATTAGCCTTGCCTCCAACACAGCGGTCATCATGAGGAAAAATTATTAGGATATCACATTAGGGAGCCAATACCATGCTCAGGTCCAACTTTTCATCCTTGAGAGTATGTGCTTTATGGGATGCCCTACCGCGATGTATTGTTGTCTCCCTCATCCGATTCACTAAAGAGACGGTTTGGCGGTTTTGTAACTTCACATGGTCTATCACAGACGTACTCGTGGAGTCACCTACCTCACTGGCTTACTATCACCTCACTTCTACCTAACACTCGCTTTCTCTCACCTAATACACCCACATTACCTACTAATTCTTCTCTAGAAACCGGACCCATACTATCTGCTTTCGCCTTTCGGTTAACTCTCATATGCCCTCTTTTTCCTTTTCTTTTATTCCTTACCACAATCTTATTATTCGCACTCAAGTGCATGCACAGACAGGAGTCACGACAGTCCCTTAACCGTCCGCGTAACCCGTGGCTCCCCAACCGCTCTACAAGTTACAACTTACTAACCCACAAAACATCCAACTCACCGAAGCTGAAAGCAAGAAAGCAGAGGAGATTTCCCTGTCCATTGCAGGAGCGAATCGAGGAACCTGAGCCAAGCCTGTAGAACTAGACGCGAGAGATCAAAAACTATCAGTTTTCTACGCTCACACTATCAATATTGAATGGTGGATGTTGTTTGTGTTTCTCCTCCTGCAGTGAACTAAAAGTTGCAGTGCGTAATCACTTGCAAGCGAAATGATCAAATTCCTGGACTGGCTTCTAAAAGGTGTGGCGTGGGTATCGTCAGTTGTCTCACTGAAAATGGACCAAACAAGCATAGAGGTCTGCTGGATGAGTGATAGACTCACATGCAATATCCGCTGTTGATAGTGCGAGCTTAGAAAACTGATAGTTTTTGATCTCTCGTGTCTAGTTCTTCGGACTTGGTTCGAGTTGTTCCGTTCACTCTTGCAGTAGTCAGGGAATCTCCTCTGCCTTCTTGCCTTCAGCCTCGGTGAGTTGGATGTTTTGTGGGTCGGTAAGTTGTAATTTGTAGAGCAAGTCGGAACGGTTAGGGGACTATCGAGGTTACTGTCTGTGTAGGTACCTGGAAGAGAATAGTAAGGTAGCGGTAAATAATAAAATGAACGAAGAATAAAGAAGAAAAAGAAGAGGGGAAGGAATAGAGATAAGTAAAAATGAAAATGAGGGAAAAGAAGGGGCAAAAAGGGAAATAAAAAGAGAGAAAAGTATGCGGGAATTGCCTACATGATAAAAATAGATAGCGTTGGTCTATTTCCTAGAAAATAATTGGTGGATAATGTGGGTGTATCAAGGAGCGAGAGAATGAGCGGTAGGTAGCAGATAGATGAGGGTGGGCGAGTGAGGTTGATGACTCCCTGAGTACCTCAGCGGCAAACCAGGCGAGGAGACATAACTGTCTAACCGTCTCTTAGTCTCAGAGTCTTTTATCGTGAATTTATAGATCTTAATCTGATGGCCCTATGGCTGACTATTCGTTTCTCAGCCTAGAAGATCTAGAAGTGAGCGCTCAAAAACTATGAGTTTCCTCTACTAACTCTATTGACACTGGATGTTGAGCCCGCTCTGTCCGTAGCTTACGGTACGAAATGTCTTCAAGTGATGCCGTAGCTCCACCAGATACTGAGGGTGATGGCTGTTGGATGAGTCAAGTAATGCTGAATATTTTACTCAGTAATATAAACAGCATTATAGGTTTGTTTGTCAAGCTCGAGAAAAGGAACCAGATGTCGTACTGCTTGGTGATTCAATTTTTGTTTACATGCAGTTTACTCAAGTATTTTATGTGATTTTGATGTCTTACTTCTGAAGACATACAGGAAACACATCGAGCCGTTGCACTGTGTAAATTTTAGTATTGCTAGTGATCAAACGCAAAATTTACTTTGGAGAATTGAAAACGGTGAACTTGATGGCTTCTCACCCAAAGTAGGCATTCTGTGTTTACACGATATATTCTAAAGGTGGTCGTGATCATGGTTGGCAGTCATAACACTATGCATTCTGAGGAGGAGGTTGTCAAAGGTATCCTGACTGTTGCGGAGAAAACAAAATTTAAGCAACCTCGTGCATCATTGATAGTCATGGTTAGTTCCCCGTGGTATGTACTACTTTTAGGTTTTTTGGCGTTATTAGAAGCGTTTGTGTTTCAACGCCCAGTGTTAGATAAACTTTCAGCAACAGGCCGGACGTAAACAAGCAGACAGTTCTACGTCTGCTGGACTCAAGTGTACATTCGTTCAAAGTCTCGTGTCCTACACGTTGAGTCAATGGATGAACCATCATATTATTATTATTATTTATTTGTCCCTTGGGTTCCTAGTGGAACATAGGGCTTCAGTAGGACGTCCCCATTCCACTCTGTCCTCTACAATCTTTTGAACCTGGCTCCACGACTGCCCACAAGCTCTCATTTCTTCCTCACACGATCTCCTCCATGTCACCCTCGGCCGCACAACTCGCCGCTTCCCATCTGGATTCCACTCGAGGGTCTGGCCTGATGCGTGATGTCCCCGAATGGTCTTTTCAGTGCATGCCCAATCCATCTTCACTTCCTTCTGCATATTTGTTGAGCGATAGGTTCTTGGTTGGTTCGTTGCCCGAGTGAGTTCCTTGTTGCTTATTATTTCTGGCCACCTGAGATTCAGTAACGAGCGTAGACGGCAGTTGTTGATGAATGTCTGTAGTTTGTTGGAAATGCCTTTTGTAACGCGCTAAGTCTCTGAGCCATACAGAAGCACTGAATTGATGTTGGTGTTGAAAATCCGGATCTTGTTCCGCATGCTGAGTGCAGAAGATCTCCACACTGGTTTCAGGCTAATGAACGCCTGTCTTGCTTGCTTTTCCGATTCTGACTTTGACATCCTCGTCTGTGCCACCTGTAGTTGAAACAGTGCTTCCTAGATAAGTGAAGGAGGTTACTTCCTTTAAGTTTCTCCCGTTCAGGGTGATTGGAGTCTGTTGTTGTTGGTGGTGCAGTAACTTCATCACCCTTGTCTTCTCTATGTTCGCCTGAATTCCTGTCTTTGCTGCCTCTTCTGCCAACTTGTTGGTTTTCGCCTATAGATCTTCAAGTTTGTGTGACATCAGGCAAAGGTCATCGGCGAAATCCAGATCTTCCAGGTTCTTTTCCGCGGTCCACCTTATCCCGCTCTTCTCGCTCCCCACTGTTTGTTGGATGATCCAGTCGACCACTATCAGGAATATCGTGGGGGATAGTAGGCAACCTTGTTTCACTCATGTCTTCGCTTCAAAAGCATCACTGAGCTTCCCATTGTGAATTACTTGGCATGTGGCATCTTCATATAGTTGTTGAATGAGGCGGATAAAGGTTTGCGGTACTCCGTAGTAATGAAGCAGTTTCCAAATTACTCCTCGGTCGACGCTGTCCAAAGCCTTCTCAAAGTCGATGAAGTTGAGGTAGAGAGTCGACTGCCATTCTATACTCTGTTCTATAATGATGCGAAGCGTGGCGTTGCAATTTGGTCCGCACATGATTTGTACTTCCTGAATCCAGTCAGCTTGTTCTGGTCGTAGTTTTGAATCCAGCGCATCCTTTAGTTTCCCCAGGATGATGTGGTGTAATATTTTGCTTGGGGTGGACAGCGATGGAGCATGATTCCGCGCCAGTCTTTGCAAAGACTTGGGTTGCCCTTCTTCGGAAGTTTGACAAGGTAGCCGTCCTTCCAATCAACTGGCAGGTGCCTTTCCTTCCTTGTAGGCCTTCTGCAATAGTGGTGTGAGCATGTCGGCTGTTGTCTCTGCGTCTATTTTCAGTGCTTCTGGCTGGACTTCATCTAGTCCTGCTGCCTTCCCGCATTTCAGTAGCTTCATGGCGCTCAGGACTTAGACTTTTGTTGGAAGATTTGTGTTCACTGGTAGTTCTGTGACTGGGCTGCAGGTGGTATTTCCGGACGAAGTGCAGGTGTTGGTCGACTCAAGAGCTTCTTGAAGTGATCGGCCCATCGTTTCCTTTGTTTCTCTTCTTTCGTAATTAAATTTCCGTCATCATCTTTTATTGGTTTCATGTGTGTTGATCCCTTCTCTCCCAGATAGTAACCTGGTTATTCGATACAATGTTGTCAGGTCTCTCCTACCAGCAGCCTGTTTTGCTTCACTTGCCAGCGTCTCGTAGAAGTGTCTTTTGTCTTTGCGAGCACTCTTCTTCACTTCTTTGTCCAGTGTTTTATACACTGTGCTCAGTTCCTCTTGTCGTTGAGCATCTTTGCACTGGTTTATCTTCTGCTTCACCATCCTCTTCTCCTCTCCTCTCCTCTATCAACTTCCGTGTGTCCATCGAGATCCATTCCTTATCTTCTTTCTTCTTCCTTCCTAATGTGGTTATGCAAGTTTTTTTCCACGGACGAGCCTTCGGTCATAGCATTTTTCTTCGCACGCCAAAGTGAGGATGTATCATACCTAAGGTACTGATGCTCATTGGGTAGAAGTGGTCACGCAGTAATGTTTAGATTTAGAGCTCCCTCCCAAATGTTTGGCATGAGGACACTTCAGTGATTAGTAATAGTGCTTTTTTGATGGGCTGGTTTCATGATGTAGGTTTGGTATGGGAAGCCTGGTGGAGCAGTAAAATATTTATGGTTATGCCACTATTTATTTCTTAGTCTACCCGTGGGAGACCTCATGGACCACTGCTTTTACAAGCAAACCTCAAGGTTATTAAAGTAAAGAAAACGCCTATGAAATGCAGTCATAGCGACAGTTAGTGAAGTATTTAGACTGGAATATTGTAATGTTAGCAGAAAATGTGCGTCGAACTGCATACGGTTGGTCGTTAGTGAACCATTCTTCCACGGTTTCGGCAACCGGGATGTGTCGACTGCCCTCACGACTCTGTCAGCACTCAAGTTTCTTCAGACTGCTATCCACCTCCCTCATCATTACCTTCTAATCTTCTTTCATGTCTCTGAATTAACGATACTACATCATCTACAAATTCTAGCTCTACAGTCTTCGACAACGATCTGAATTCACAGATTAGCATCACTGATCTCCTTAGACTAAGCTCCAGATTACACATCTAGACCTTAAATGTCCACACCCTCCGTTAAACTGGTCAACAGACTTAATTGGCCAAAACTCTAACAACTCGGACCTTGGATGTGTGTTGTGTTTGTGAGACTAGCATACAGGCCGCAAGTGCGGTTATTCACCTAACCTCTCCCGGTCAACCTGATGAATCCGAAAAATTCACCCTACAAGTTTCTGGAGATTCGATGGCTAGCTCTCGCGGTCTCTCAGGTGTAGGCATAGCATTAAGCACTAGAGTGGAAAGCTCACTACTAGACTGGATCCCAGTTGGTAGTCACCTCTGCGCTGTCTGGCTGAACAGCTCAGTGAGAACTAAAAAGAATAGTGAAACTCGACGTTGCCTCTTTGTAATCTCTGCTTACGCATCCACTGACTGCAGTTCAGATGAATTGAAGGAGGAGTTCTACCGAAAACTGTCTAGCCTCCTCTCGAAAGCCAATTACTCAGATGTGGTTGTTGTTGCAGGCGATTTCAATGCACAGGTGAGTAGACTGAGTAAGACAGAAAGACACTTAGGTGTCACTTTCGGAATCCCGGCTAAACGAACAGATAACGGTGATTGCTTACTACAACTGTGCTCATATAACCACTTATTTTGAGTTGGCAAAAATTTCAGACACAAAGCAAGACACTGTCTGATGTAGCGTCCACGGAGCTCAACTCAGTAATGGACGCAGACAGACCACATTGCTATCAGTCGTCGCTGGAGAGGATCGGTGGGAGAGCGCGGCTCCTTCTTAAGTATGTGTTTGGATAGTGACCGCGCGTTGATCCGAGCGCGTATATGCCTGCGTCTTAATAGACGTAAGAAAAATTTGGCAATAAGGCCAACACAGGTGCAGCTCGACAACGAAAACATCAAAGTCGCTTTCAGTGAGAAGTTGGCTAGGCAGTTATCGGAACAGAAGACTATCACTCATCCAGAAGAAGCTTGGTGCCATCTCCAGTCTGCTGTGGAAGCAGTGTTGAAGACCGTAGCCGACTCCGAAAGAGTAGCTAAGAAGAGCCAGTGAATATCAGCAGCGCAACTTAAAAGTAGATTGAGAAAAAGTCTAGTCAACGACCGCGAATAGTGGTGCGCAACGAAGGCTAAAGAGATGGAAAAGGCAGCGGCGATTGGCAACAGTAGACAGTTATTTAGACTTATTCAGAAAACTGGGGGGAAAAGGTCAACAACAGTTAGTGAGACTATAGCGGAGAAGGACAAGTCTGCTATTCACTCCCAGAGGAAACGACTGGAACGATGGGCAGAACAAATTCACTGGCCTCTATCCACCTGCCTGCTATCCAGTCGGAACCTAGATGGAACATTGAGATAGGCCCTCCAATACTAACAGAAGTCGAGAAAGGGGTAGGTCACTTGAAATAAAGAAGGGGAGCCGGACCAGACGAACTAACTCCTGAGGTATACAAAGATAGTGGTAAGAGTGCTCTTAGGTTAACAGATGTTAACTAGTATATGGGAATCAAATACGATCCCCTCTGACTGGTCTAAATCACTGATTATCCCAGTCTTTAAGAAAGACGAGAGGTCCTCTTGTGATAATGACAGAGGAATCAGTCTGACGAATATAGTGTCTAAGATTATAGGTTCTATAAGTCTTCAACGCCTGAGTGGAGGTTTGGAATAGCAAGCCCGAGAAAACCAGGCAGGATTTAGACCCGACTGCAGGTGCACTGACCAAATATTCACACTGCGCCACGTTCTGGAGCACAGGCATGCCTACCGACGCCCGACACTAGCTGTATTTCTTGACCTGAAGGCGGCATTCGACTCCGTTGATCGAGAAGTCTTGTGGCAGTGTCTCTCACTGAAAGGTGTACCTAGTGAGTACATCATTTTGTTGAAAGCTCTCTACTCGAACACTTGTGGGCGTGTTAGAGCCTGTGGTGAGATGTCCGGGAAGCTGTACTCATCGAGTGGTGTCCGTCAAGGGTGTCCACTCTCCATTCTTATTCAGTTTTATCATAGATATTCTTATGGAGGTCTCCCTCTCGTCATCTGACATCACAGGGATAGATCTAATCACAAGAGATGCCTTGGTAGACCTAGAATATGCAGATGACAGTCCTGTTAGGTGAAGACGCTGACAAGATACAAGGTCTTCTGAGCACCTTGAGTGGCAATTTGAGAATGTTTGGGATGCGTTTCTCACCACCCAAATGCAAATTGTTGCTCCAGTATTGATCTTCAACAGTGCTTCGTCTAACAATAGAGAGTGTAGGGGTTGAGTGTGTCGACCACTTCACTTACCTGGGAAGTAGGATCAGCCTGGTGACTCGGTGGCCGACGAAGTTTCTGCACAAATACAAAAGGCTCGGCTGGCTTTTGCCAACTTACGCCACCTATGGTTCCGCATGATATCCGACTGTCTATTGAGGGTCGCGTGTACTTCACGGTAGTCCGCTCTATTCTGCAGTATGGCTGTGAAACATGGCTGTTGAAGGTGGAAGACATGAGAAGGCTTTAGGTGTTTGACCACCGTTGCCTTCGTAGTGTAGGCCGTATTCCGTGGTGTCACCACTTGAGTAACACAGAAGTCAGGTGTAGAGTCTTAGGGAGAAGTGGTAAGTTAGTTGACGAGGTTGTGAACCTTCATCGACTGGGATAGCTGGTTGGGACACGTGTTACGTATGCCTAGTCAGCGACTGCCCCGTCACACAATGTTGGCCGAAGTAAGTTCAGGCTGGAAAAAGGCCAGATGCGGCCAGACTAAAACATGGCACCAATGAAGTCTGTGAGCCATTTGGGGCGATGCAGACTGGGTGGTTGTGGTCCGCGGGACAAGAGGAACCGGTGGTTGGAGACTCTAGGTGATATGGCTGAGAACTAATGTCAGTGGCGCAGATGTATATACACATTATCCTGACCTTAACGCTTTACTGAATCTCACCATTTTCTTATTCTTCCTTTCTCTTTTCGTACTTTGTATTTCTTGTGACTGAACTTTCTTTTCCTCATCTTCCACTTCACTGCGTTTTTACTTGATATACTGATATGAGCTGTGACAACTTGGCCCGTTACGCAGTAATGCCTGGTTCTATGTTGATAAATGATGATAAATGACCTGTTGCTGTTGACCGATATTGGGGTTGTGGTCTTTACTGTGTTATCCAACGTGTCATGGTTAAGATCATGGCGAAAATAATTCATAATAAAGTACTGAAGTATTTAAAAATACATGACTTACTGGCAAAGGAGCAACTTGGCCTTCGGACTGGATCTTCTTGTTTAACAAGCCTACTTTGGCGAGAGGGGGTGAGTTAAGGGTTGGGTCGGTAAATTCCCTATGGATGTGTCTATTGACTTTAGCGAGGGTTCAAGAAACTTCACACGATTGTTACTAAAAATGTGGTTCATGTCTGGATCAGAGAATAATTACACGAGAAAAGACAAGGAGTAAAGGTGAATGGAATACTGTATGATTAGCAACTTGTCACCAGTGGTTTTCCCCAAGACACTATCCTTGGAGCACTTGTATGTTTCTCCGTTATTGAATTACCAAAGATGCCTGGGTCATCGTCTTTACTACATTCTGATGACATCAAGATGATGATGATGATGATGGATCTCTCTAAGTTGACTTTGATGAGGTGGTTAAATGGTCTGAACGATGGATCCTGGAAATCATTCACAGCAAAGGTGCCTTAATCTTCATTGGGAATGACTTTTCCAGCGCACACTTAATTACTTGTTAACTAATAACTCGGTCTTTGGAACAAAAGAAATTGGGGGTTATCGTAAGTCATAACTTAACGACTGCTAACTATAGTGTCTCTACAGCTGAAGGGTTTTGTATACCTTCGTAGAACATTTGAATGTTTTGATAAAGAGGTTTAAGATCTTATGCACCAACTACTTAAGACCTTAGTGTTGTATCCAGGCAATTAGTGCATGCTTCTAAAAGGAAGCCGGTAGACTAGAACGGGTTCAAAGGAATATCACTATACTGAAGGCAGATATTAACCATCTTCCTTATGAAGAGCGACAAGCAAGACTACACCTTTTACCTTTATCGTAGGAAAAAAGGTGACTTCATCTTAGCCTTTCACGTTTTGAGTTATGACATATCATGTCATCGAAGATGACATCGACACGTGTCTTTGTAACCGATTTACCAATAATTTTAGACTTCTTTTTAAACCAGCTTCTGGTTCCCTTCTACACGTCATTCCATAATGGATAAAAATTCCTGAAGTCATCAATGAGTGGGAGTTAGTCAACCTTGACTCACTTAGAGGTGGGTTACATGTACTCAAGCTACCGCCCACCTCGCAAGCACTATTAGTACCAATGAGATTTGGAGAAAATTGAGGGTTGTTAGACGTTGTAATACTGATCCACGCCTTTTGGAGGTCCTGTAGCAGAGTAGTAGTGATTATTGACATTTTTATTATGAATCAGTGGCACCAACTTTATGATTTACCCAGTTACTATAATCAGTAAGAAACCACTCAGAAGATTCTTCTTAACTTTCGTTTACTTTCCTCGTGGTATTCCAGGGGTGTAAGTGTTATTCAATTTTTTTTCAAGGGTCTTCTGCCATGTGGTCGAAATCCAAACAGAAGACGTACAAAGCATGCGAAAATTAACAAGCTTCTCGCTGAAGTTTTCACCTGTCGACCTGATATTACATATCTAAACCCTGATTGGGATGGTTTTATTCAACCAGATGGAACTATTTCACAACGCGATATGTTTGACTACATGCATCCTACTGAAAATGGCTACGAGAAGTTATGTGACCCTTTACTAGAAGAGCTACAAAATTCCTTGCATACATTCTTAAAGACTAACGCACCAAATAGTTTTATAGAAGACTCCTAACTACTCTTTCTATTTTTCGCTTAAAAATATTTGTACAATTCTATCTATGAGTTATATAACTGTCTTTGTAAGCACTGTATGTGGTCACAGGTGCAAGCAGAGGTTCGGTAACTTTCTTTTACTGATAAAATTATTGTTATTGTTGTGGTTGTCAGCATATTTTTTTGTTTTACTAGTTTTCCCAGTTAGTTACTTACAAAGACCTAGTGTAAGAATCACTGCATAATTCCTGTTTGGTTTGCTAATGTTGTTTACCCTATTGTTTATTTTTGTGATCTCATCTTAATAATTAAAGTATCTCATCTTTCGCTTATATAACAATTGGATATTTTGTAAGCTTTATCATCTTGGTTTGTTTTCAAGTATTTGTACCTCGTAAGTTCACTTTTACATGTGAGCTATGTGATACTTCTCTGAACCTAATCATGAAATGTCTATTGAGGATTGTGGCTAATACTGAATCAGCTATTATTTGCCTTCATATTCATAAAACTACCAGTGTGGGGATAAAAATAAAATTCTAAGGTGTGCTGAATAGTGATAATCAATTTCTGCTCGTTTCAAACCGTAAACACTTGGTTGCTGCAGCCTAGCTAAACAAGACTGTGTTCAAACTAGTTATTCACTAATTGAGATTAGGTAATTAATAAACTTTGTTAAAGTGTGTAAATTTGCACTCTGTTGTTGTTGTTATGGATTTGCTGAAAGAATATGAACACAAGATCTGACTGCGATATTTGAAATATATTCCTGTAATCTTTGCATGTTAACAAAAGTAGACAGGATTTTTCTATACGCCTAACTGTGTAAACTGCAGTTGAAAATTCAAATGACAATTGATAAATTCTTTTACGGGGCATTGATGAAGTAGTTTTTATTCATACTGGCTAGATCCATTCAGCTGTCTTATATTCATATCACTGTTGTAATTATATGCTGAGAATATTTGTATATATATGCATAATGATCTCTTAGTATTTCTACTGTATTATGTTTTGGTAAAGATTTATGATCTTGAAAACATGAACTGTTATGTCGCTTGTCAATTGGATACCGATTGATAAGTTTGTATATACTACCTAGCAGAATGGATTCGTAGGAACCAGAAAGGCCTGTGACATTCGTTGATCTTTATTTATAATGCCCACCAACGCCTCCACCGACCGTAGTTTGGATAGTCAAAAACGTGAGTTTTCATGGGGAGTTGTCACCTTCGCTACAACAGCTAAAACATTCAGACATAATCGTACTATGTAGAGATGTTTCAGTGGAAGGGCTTTGCTAATAGTAATGGCCGAAGTATTTACTGAATTTCATGCTGACAGCAGTGAGTGATTTTGTTTGAGCATCACTCATTCATGACCAGCACCAACTTCGAACATACAAGGTATTGTGTCACTTAACTTTCGCCGGCTTCAAACCAACGGTGAATACATACGGTTTATACCGCTGTAAGCTACTGAGAGATAAAATCGACAGAAGTTTTTTTTGGACCACTTGTCTCAGTCATATCTGTTAGACAGAATTGACTTAGAACCTCGCAAAGAAGTGCATTGGTTTCTGTTGTCGCATTTCATAGCACGCAAAGAAAAGTGAGTAAAAAGTGGTATCGAAGTAGAATAAAATGAATGAAAAGAGAAAGAATACGAAAAATCTAGGTCCGTGATGTCCAAACTTCCGAAGACAAACGATTGGATCAATTTGCAGTATTGTTACTGATTTTGAGCCATGTCGATGAAGGTCTTCAATTATCGATGCTGATCGTCTCAATGACACCAATCACAAGGAGATCATACCTACAGTCATAGACTTCATGGACTTGTAATATGTCTTGGTGCGAGAACCTTGAAACTTTTGCCAACCCACTCGTAATTCGGCTGACGTTGCACATCGAGATAAATCGTGGCTTGGTATGCACAATACGCGCTTTGCCTGGTATTTCTCTCCCTAACCTCGGTATTGCTCACCTGAAGGTTCCAACATACGTGGGCAATTATGCAAAGACACATGTGGTCAAACACCTGTTATCTCTTCTTATAACCCTTTTTCAACGGTCAGGTCTCAGTCGCTTAACAGAACAGAGTGGACTGCATTGCAGGATACTCATCCTTTAGTAGGTAGTCGGAAGTCGCACCAGTATCAAAGGTGATACAAGTTAGCAAATTCCGAACTGAGAACTCGTCAGCAACCAGTGCGTCCGAGCTTATCCAACTCCTCAAGTAAGTGAAGCGGTTAATAGAATTCACCACTTCACTGCCTTTTCTTAAACTGGGAGTAGTTGTGGACCAGTGCTAAAGTGTCATCTTACAATTGACAGGTGTAAGGTGCATGCCTAAAGTGCACAGATTTCTGCCGAATGCGTTCAAAAGATGCTGGCTTTTGTCAGCATCTTTGTCTAACAACACAATGTCTGCGTACATGAAGTCACCCAGATCCCGTCCAGGGAGTAGGTTGTTCCCTGTTGAGTATAAAGTAAAGTTATGCGCATGAATACATCTATGGTGGGGTTAAACAGCGGGCATCCCTGACGGACATCACTAGTTTTCGCCAATTCAGATAACTCTTTAAACCCCCACACGGCTGCGTGATTCCGAGCAGAGAGCTTTGATTAGCGTTATATAATCGCTCGGTACTCCTTTTACAGTTAAACACTACTGCAACACCTCAGTTGTCAGAATCGAATGCCACCTTTGGCTCAGAAAATACGGCAAGTTTCGACCTCTGATAAATATTCCTGTGTTCCAAAACTTTTCGAAGAGTGAAGATCTGATCTATATACTCTCTTTCAAGTGTGAAACCGCCCTGATTTCCTAAAGTTCAGGTTTGACATCGTGCAACAATAGATCATAGGACCTTGGATTAAGTGTTGGTTGTACTGGCTCCCTTCTGGTTGTCACGAAATGACTCCTGTCTCTTTTTATAAACTGGAATGCAGACTAGTTTGACGAAACTTTCCAATACGCTGCATATTACCTTCATTTCTGCACTCAGTAGTTTTTACTTCTCCTATAAAGACTTCTGAGAAAAACCCTTCAGTTGCTGCTACTTTGCATCATCTCAGGTTTAGAATAACTTTGAAGAAAGTTGGAGGGTTGACGTCTACGTCCCACTCAGGTTCGGACTATTTTCTGTTTAACTTAAGCTTTGCTGTGAGCCATTTGAATTGTTCCCCAAAGTATTCCACTTGACGCTCTAGCGGCTTCATCTGAGAGGCTGTCATAGACTTATCTAGTTGGATGATGGCCCAACTAACCATCGTCTTCTTGCCCAATATCCGTAGTAGTAAAAATCGTCGAAATAATTTCTGATTACTACCCCATGCTGATATCTTCTCCGTTTCTTTAGCTTTCAGGACCCACCACTACTCGCGGTCATTGCAAAGACTTTTAGTTGATTTACGTTTTAGTCGCTTTTGCTCCCTATTATGATTATGGCCATCCGGAATCATGTAATTATTAGTTGCAGAAGTGAGTCGGAGTAGGGTTGCAATATACCGGTGGATGTTGAGGGACGTGTATATGAGTAGTTGAATGTAGCGACTTTTGAGTGTTGAATGCTAACCACAATCGATGTCTTGACCTTGTAGCACATCGGATTGAGTGAATTGACGACCCTGGCATGTGTCGATACGACTTCCTGTTGTAGAGATGGGGAGTGTATTGTTGATGAAGGGTTTGTGTTGGTGGGTGAATATTTTGTGTATGCGTTTTTGTGCTGAAATTTTTGGTAACTGTCGCCTTGAGCAAAGGTGAGTATATGGTTCACTGCATTTCCGTTGGATGCATGTTTGGAGTTGAAGCATGCGATGGCTGTTTGGCTTGTGTGGGCGTTGTCTGGAGAGTCGGTGACTGACGACGTTGGTGTGTGCGCAGGGTCATGAAGCAAACGTTGACGGGAATGTTTGTGTAGAATTTGAAGTGTGGTGAGTGAGTTTTTAGTTGGGTTTGGCATTGTATTTAACTGTTAGATGAAGTGAGTGAATGTTAGTAAGTATTTCGTTTATTCGCATAGGGGATCTAGATCTGGACTGTAATGGGCCAGTAGATGATAAATTATGTGAGTGAGAAAATAAATGTGGTGAGTATTGACTTTCCAGTATTAAATGGTAACCAAAAAAGATTTCTTGATAATGAATTGTAATGCACACGTCGACACATGGTTTCCGGAAGAATTCCTGTCGACGTGGCGCTAGGGCAGTTGGAGCTATACTCAAATATGGGAAGTATCACCGTGAACAAATTGGTCATCCTATTTATAGTTTACCAATCCATGTGTGTCAGCTAGTCACATTCGCTTGCTGTGAGTATGTTGACCGTGTGGGGTGAATTCGTTCGAGTACATTGCAGATGAACTGACTGGACCGTGAGTTTGTGTCCGGTGTGGATAAATCACATGGATATGATTTGCAAAATCTACTGGTCAGTGTGAGTGGTTTTTATCTAGATAGTTGATGACACTTTTGTGGTGGAGATCACACCTTATGACATTGGCTGGTTTGGGATGGGTGTGGGGTTTTATGTCACTGAAAACCCTATTAAAGACGCTGTCATTAAGTTGAAATATTACTCAGATATGTGAAATACCAACCGGGAACAGGAAATTTATCAAATAATTTGCATGTTTATCATACTTTTTAGGGCATACTGGTCCGTGACTATCAGATTCACTTGATATAACCATTTGGGTTATGGGAGTGAAGTGACTGAATAGTGGTGGACTGTCTGATTTCAAATTAGGAGCTTTTGGTATACACCCATCGCACTTTGTCACACGACCATGGATTCTGATTACTGGAATACTGTTGCCGCAATACTGGAAAGACAGAAGCCAAGACTAGAAAAGGTGGGAACTAGCAATAACTGCCAAGTTTAATATGGAGAAAATGGTCTTCTCAGATATTGGTTAATAAATAAACTAATAACAAAATGTCAATAGTACAACTTTTTGGACAGGATTGGCAATTGATCAAGTAAATGCGAATGACAACTTCCGATCAAGGTTAAGTACAAATATTTAGTCCACACTGCATGGAAAACATTATCTGATCAGCTGTCTTTCTAGCCGGTCTAACAGTGAGGTGAATTTGTGCAAATGCAACAATGAACTGGATTCACCCTGATTAGATGAAACAGTCGTTCTGTACGGTTAGGTCCCAATCATCTGGCTAGCTGATTCTAGTGATCACCATGAGTGCTTTCTAACTACTCATACTGTTCAGTAGTGTATCTGGATAGTTAATGGCAGTTTTATGTTGGTCACACCTTGTGATATTATCTGGTGTAGAGGTTAGATGTAGAAAGAAACCTTTAAACCATAGTGGGATAGCATAGTTCGTTTTCTCCCACGTGAAATGTTAACATGAATCGTTCATTTTGTAGGTGGTTTGCGAATTGATCATGCTACCTACTTAAGGTATACCGGTCCATGTATGCCAGCTATTTAGATTCCTTTGTTGTGAACATTTCGGTTGTGTGGAATGAATTTGTCCGGGTAAACCACTGATAATCTTTCTCAATCCTGAACGAAGAAAACGGCCGTCTAGACAGACAGTTAAAAGTCGTGACTTGTGGATTAAACCAAGTTGGATGTGACTACACATACTAAATGACGGCATTGGATGCATGTCGCGCTATATATCAATATATCAGTATGAGAAATTTAGACCATTGGATTCCGACCGAGTGGCTCAGCGGTATAATGCTCGACACCTATTCTGATGGTCCTGGATTCGATCCATGGAGGGGTCGTGGTTGCGCACTGCTGAGAAGTCCCATGCTATGATGAAGTGGCTGTTCAGTGCTCTTAGGCTTTCACTGGTTTTTCAGTTGATATCAGTCCATGATGAATATCAACTTGAAGTCAATAAATCCCTAAAAACCTCCAAACAGAATCAAAATAGGACCGAACAGCGATGCAAGTCGCCACACTTCATATCAACACATCAAGCAATAAGATAAAAGTTGCAGAAATAAACAGGGAAAAGAGTCAAAAGTTATAGGAAGTGGTGAAAATAGATGAAGGAGAGATGAGTAAAAACTGGATGGCGATGAAGATAGTGTTTGTATACATCTACACCAATGAGATCGATTCTGAGACATGCCACTTGGAGTCTTCAACCACTGGTTTTTATTGTCACGCAGACCTCAACCAGGAAGTCTACATTTTCTTACGCCGTTCAAACCAGCAGTCAAGGACTTCAGGTACTTATGCCATGTTTCAGTCTGACTATCTCTTGTGTTTTTCCAGCCTGAACTACTTCAGCTAACATTGGGTAGCGAGATAGAAGATAACGGGGCATACACAACACAAGCCAACAACCGGAGATGATGGTGTACAGCCTGATTTTTATTTCTTTTCTATGAGTCTAAACCTGAGATTTACGTTACTGACTCAGTGACACCAAGAAACATGCGCTATGCTGAGTCGGCGACGGTGGACAAAATGCCATCCGGCATAGTTATATCACACTGATCTGACTAGCTAAATAAAGTGATCAGCGTGAGTGTTTTTTAAGTTCTTATTTTGTTATGCAGTAGTGTAGCATGATTGATCGTACCACTCAAGGTATATGGGTTTATTTGAGTCAGCCATTGAGGTCACTTTTTGTGAACATTTCGGCTATGTGAAGCGAACAACTTAAACCATCCAGTTCAAGTATCCTTAGTCTATTTGGCTTACCTAAAGTACACAAACGAGTTGTTCTTTTTTGACCAATGGTAGATATGACCACTTTTCCACGTCATTCGAATGCCAATGGTGAGTAAATATTTTCTACCCGGTAAGGAAGCATATGGTAAAATATGGCCTCAAGGACACTTACAATTTCATTGAGCCGGTGGAAAATGTCAATATGGTCAAGAAACAAATGCTCTTTTCTCTGGACGTTACTTCTCTCATTATAGACATACCCATGGTTGAGACTATCTACTTCATATGTGACTACTTAGATATCACCATACCTGTCAACTACTTGAAAGAACGCTACTCAAGCGCATCTTCCACAGACAGTTCGGTTTCAACAGAGTATTTTATGTACAAAAGGGTGGGAGGGTAGTGGGGTCCACTTCTAGCTCATTGGTTCATTATCTCCCTTGAAAATACTGTTCTGAATTCACTAATCAGCCAAATATACCCTTAAAGAAGTACTTCGATGACCTTTTTATCATATACGATGAAGGGTTTGAGTTTAACAGCCTCCTTAACACTTCCAGTGCTACACATTCATGTGTAAAATTCACTCTGAAACGAATTCGATATTCCCATTCCTGGATGTGCTACTAATAAGAAAATTGGATAGTTCTATCTAGAGATCAATTTACAGGAAACAGAGATGGACTAAGCAGTCTAAAAACTTACAAAGCTGTGAGACTCTCATTAGCAAACAGAACCTTGTATATTCGTTATGTTCAAGGATTCGGTAAATGTGTTCTGAAGATACACTAGATAGTGAGCTACGACTTCCATGTAACGTCCTACTAGGAAAGAAATATCTACATAGATTCGTTGATTGTAATGTAGAAGAAAATTGAAAAAGTTGTCGATTATCTCGAACAAAACCTTTTTTAGAGACATGGAATTCAAAGCGACACTGCAGCTGAAATCCTCAGAAATCTTCTCTCATGATCTTTGAGGAAGACATTTCTTAAAGCTAACCAGCAGTCGAATAATCCGTCACTGTGTCTAGGACAAAATACCGCTTTTGGCCAACTCAGTATTCATCGACCAGACTACTTGTTCTTGTGAAGTGCCGTACACTGGACGCACTCAGCGTATTTGAGAACATTGCCCAGTTTAGTTATGCAGGGGGGAGAGAAACAATAACATCAATTCTATTCTTGAACACAACATAATCTCTGGATATCTGGCTCCTCCCAGTGGTTTTATCAAACTAGTTTACAGAGTGCCCCATATAATTCCAAAAGCCTTCAACTAAATCGTCAGTACATAGCCGAATCATTGGCAATTCGTAACCTTAAACCTGATCTTTGTGTTCAAAAATATTGCGTGCATTCATTGGTTTTAACACAACCAAAGCAGTAATTTTCTTCCGTCTTCAGGAACGTTCTCTTCTGCGCTCTAACATTAGCGGGATCATCTGTCCTTTTGATTAACAAAAGACTGCTGTTTGTTTCAAGTGGTTTTAATTATTATTGTCTAGATTTAGTATATGAAATCGTCAAAAAGAAAATCTCTTCCCTGCAAGGCGTTTGTTGTTTACACAACGTGGAAGTTCCTCGTTCTTTGATGAGAATCTGCCAGGGTACACTCTTGATGAGGCTCCTCGGCCCTGAACGAGCAAAACGGCTGTCCAGTGTGTTTAGATCAGTTTATTCTCTATAACAATCTCTACAGATCAGAGTGGATTGTTTATACACTCATTTTAGCTTAAGGTGTTCTACTACAATGGTGAATGAAACTTACGTGTCGGTGATCACACCTTGTGTTTTTGGCTGGTTTGGGATGGGCGTTGGATGTCTCTGGGAACCCTGCAGACACCACGGTTGGTCATTTAGAATTGCACTAGTACATATGAAATATCAATATGGATCGTGGAATTTATACATAACTTGCAAATTGATCATCCTATTAGGAGTATGCGGGTTCTTGTAAGTCAGCCGGTTAAATACACTGGATGTAAACATTTCGGTTGTGTGAAGTGAATCTGTCCGGATACAGATGAATTTGCTTTGCACCTAACAAATGAATTTGGAGTCCGTTACTAGGAAAATATGCATGTCGGCTTCGATATTTTCTACCTTCTCATTATGTGGTACAATAGTCCTTCTCGACAGTAGGTGACTCTCTGTGTCGAAAATCACACTAAATCTTTTAGGTTAGTTTAAGCTGGGTGTAGATCCTTTGATTTCACTACAAATCATTCTGAAACCACCGATTTTGCCTGGAAATGTTTCTCACTTATGAAGAATGTATAGTTAGTCTCCACAATTTATGTGTTTTGCTAATTTATTAAGTTCTTTAGTGTCTGCTGGTGCATGTGAGTCAGCCAGTCAAATTCATTTAATATGAACTTTTAGACTAGATGAGGTAAGTTTGTCCGGGTACACTACTGATGAACTCTCTTGACTACGAAGGAGTGAAACTACAGTGCTGTGTGTGTAGATAACTCTGGTCTGCTTCAACAGTCCTACCCATTAGCGAGAGTGACTACATGCACTGTTATACTGTGACCTATTTTGATATTTGATATCAGTTTTGCACCAGAGATCCCAAATTGTAATTCTGACCAATTGGTGATGGATGTGTGAATTTAGGTACCAACTAAAAGGAATGCTAAGCTGCAGTTTGTAAAATGAATTAGCACTCGGTCATGAGAAGTGTCGATGTGGATTGTTCAATCGCTAAGTGATTTGCGAATTGTTCATGCGGTTTAAGGCATACCGGTTCATGTAAGTCTCTTAGTGACATTGATATGGAGTAAATATTTCAGTTGTGTGAGTTGACTTTCCTGAGAAAGCCACTGATTATCTGGCTTGGCCGCTTACATGGGAATATTCCCGTCCACTGTGCTGTACATTGGACAAGTCTTCTTCGTACCGTTTCTAAAGTTTTAAAGCTGGTAGTTTTTTTCCTGTTATGCCTATCTACATTCGCAATGTTTAGTTTTTGACTATCATTGCGTTTGGTAGAAAAACGTTAATTTATATCATGCATTCGTCATTCTTCTTAGACAGTTTTTCCTATAAATACTTAGACACCTAAACTTTTATCCAATCTTTTCTCACCAGTTCAACAATATGCTTCATTATCATTCATAAAACGTGTTTGTAGCCTAATTGAATATCACGTGATGAATACCAACTTGAAATCAATGAGTAAATCCCACAAACCTCTCAAATGAATTACCGTCGATTCATTAGCAACCTACTTCGAGATAAGATTCCGATATTTCTAACGAGAAGTCGTGAACGGTGGGACAAATCTGTTCAAATATGAGGATAGTTAATCAACTGGGGTATTGGATTGAAGTCACTGCACATCATGAACTGATATGAGGAAGTAGGAAAATCCGGACCACCTAAGTCTAACCCAGTAGCTCAATGGTAACGTTCTGACCATAGAGCCTGAAAGTCCTGGGTTCGCATTACTGAGGGATATCGTACTAAAACTAAATACCTCCCAGTACTCTCAGGTTTTCATTGTTTTTCTAACTGGTGCAAATCTTTGATCAATGCCGCCCTAAAATTGACACTTCCGTTGAATTCGTTAGATGGTTTCTGATTTTTCGAAGTTAAAGTCATCATAGAATGTCTCGATCCGAAAATTCTGACCTACATTGCACAAGAATAGAGAGAAATGTTTCATTAACAAAATCAAGGGAATAAAAATACTATGTATGAGACAATAAGCAAGAATGAAGGATGTTCACTGGATGAGAGGAAGGGTGAGCGTAAAATTAAGTTTGAAAATCTAATATTTTGTGCTAATTGTAAAGAGAATCCCGAGTTGTATCTGGAAGCATTAATACTATAGGTCTTTCAAAACCTGTTTTTTGAAAGTTATCTGTAGTGAAATAAATGACTGGCATGTGTTGATCATTGTTCACGTCGAATTCAATAAAAACAGGTGAAACATTTCGGAGGTTTTCAATCCATCTATAAGTAAAGAAACCTTCGATGTATATCATATACATGTATATGTATATACCACGTAAAATTGTTACCTTTGTAATTTGTTTTTCGGCACCTTACAGTGGGATCCAAGAGGCACATTTTACTCCATTTGGTCTTCGTCACCTGAATACATCTGCATCCCAGTGAGTAATGGTGTGCTCACTGAGACTTCATCTTACACCCATCATGTCGAGTGCCAAAGATTTATTTACTAGACCACTGATGGGTCTCAAATGGGAAGAAATGCACCTACTGCATTTCACTGCTAGTTACCACTACGTAAATCATAGCATAATGAATATTTAAGTAATATCGAGGCATCTGCAGAGAAGCATATATAACAGTAGAGGTTGATCGCTTCAATACAATGTAACTACTGGAAATCACAAGTATCAACAAATAATATTTGTAATTTACAATAAATTACAACCGAATAAAGTTTATAATTTCATTTCCCTTGTAAACTACAAGGAAAATTAATTAAGAATGAAATTACTCAAAGATTATTATTTTTTCTTTTATGATGAATGAGTTCGTAATTTTCTTTTAAGTACATATTCACACTACTAATAGAAGGAAAAAAAAGTAATATAATTATATCAAATTATTACTAATTATCAGATTTGAAAATGTAAGAATTTAGAAACTAGTGAAATATTTTACACTTTATACTAAACTTAAAAATCTAGTAATTGTGCTGACTGTAAAATATATAAAAAAGAACAAGTAATTTTTGAAATACTAATAATAATAAAAATTCTAATTAGATAGATACCTCGAGGGAAAATGATTATAAGGCTATAAGGTAAGAGATTTAAGTTTCATCTGGTTTAGGTTAATTTTAATTATTAATAGCTGAAATTATTAATTGTATAATTTATACATGAAAGTTGGTTATACTTCTCAGTTGATATTCATTCATTAGTAAGCTTCATTTTTGAATGGATATTAAAATGTCTGATAGCAGTTATATCAGTAAAGAGAATGAATGAGTTTACAAATAAATGTGTTAATCGTAATAAGACTGAAGATTATTCTTTGACGGTCTACCTTAATTTTGACCTACTGAAAATATTTTATCGGATATATTTCATCAAGTCGTTAGTTTATTTGCTTGTTTTAATCATTCAAATATCAATACTTATCGTAAAATATACTCAAGTGCACTATTAAAATGTCTTCAGTCTATAGCTAGATAGGTTAGAAATAAAACTACAAGGAAATATCACCGAAGATAGCTGTTGGCTCTTGGAGGTACAATAGTGTATCATATAACTATTACAGAAATACGTAGCTGGATTAGCAAAATTTCAGACTTGATAAATGAACATTCACCATCACACGTATCCATCCCACGTGCAACAACATATAAACTAGATGATGACCTAAAAACTACTAGTTGTTGTGCCTTACTGCCTATCATACTGCTATTACTAGCATTATTCAACTTCTCTGGTTATTTAATTTGAAAATATTGTACTAAAAGTAAATTTATTGATGTCTCACACTGAGAATACCGGCGCTGAGCTTGAATTTTGGGCTACTTTATTTTATCACAGAACATACTGCATCAGATTTCTTTTTAAATTGTTCTGATCATTCAGTTATATTGATTAATTGTATTATATACTCTCGTGCATTTTAAAAATCGTTACCACGTATCGATCTACAAGGTGATGGTCAAATTAAGGAAATCAGCCGTAGTGCATGGCAACGAGCTTTCAAGCGTATGGCTATTTTGGAAATTATGCGGCCCACTTGTCAACTTTGAAACAATAAATAATCTCTGACCTATAGTTTAATTAACAATGTAGACTTTTCCTGATCATTGTTTCAGTATGTCATATTTGAAATTCCTAATTGTATCAAAACGTTGTTACGAATAAAGTGATTACTATTATTATCATCATTAAAACGATACTAAAAGTTATCGCCTGGAATAAAATGATTATATTGTTATCATCATTATTGTTATTACTGCCATTATTATTATTATCATCATTATTACACAGTAGTTGCACATAGGTGAAAGACTTAACCACTTACTAAATGCGTTATAATAGTTTTCAGTACCTACTTAATTCTGTCTCTTAGGTCTATTCAACACATCCAATGTAATTTAATGGAAAATTGGATAGTTTTGTAGCACCATAGAGACAGTAGTTCACTCCAGTATCGTGAACAAGAACTAACTTTCCGGATAAACAGCAAAGCAAGTGGTCATTTACATGAATATAGCAATAAGACAACAATATAAACTTAGTTTGAGGACTGACATTATTTGGAGAACCATTGAAACCTAGGAACACTGTTCATCCTAAGATAGTTCTCTGCAACATGACCCTGCCAGCAACTGAACTCAGGATCTTTAGGCCTTGCTAAAAATGCGTTAACCAGCCACCCAGCCACTGGGATCAACTAAAATGGAATTGAAGTGAATGCCAACTGAAGACCTTGGTGGATAGTTGTTCTATATCACAAATCCACAGAAATAAGAAACTGTGAACCGATGTGTTCCTACACGGTGGCTAAATATCTAACGAGCTAGCTGTGAAATCTGAAGGTCCTAAGTTCGATGCCTAGTGGGTTATGGGTACCTACTGATGAAGAGTCCCATATCAGGACGAACCAGCTGCCCAGTGCTTCCAGGTTTTCACTGGTTCTCCAAATGACGTTAATGAATGATGAATACTACCTTGAAATAAAATAAACCATTTATTTAAAAAAATATTTTTTATGAACTATGGAATTCTCAGTGAACCATATTTCGACATATTTTCTCGTTGTAAAGTATTTTAAAAGAAGGTATCATCGAATACAAATACTGTTTCACAAAAAGTGCTATGAGCAATAAGATACAACTAGGAGTTGTTCTGAGTGTAGACACAGAACTTTGGCATTTTCCTACAATGTAAATCTATATGAGATTAGTCTACTTGATATAACACATAAGAGTGCAATTTAATGAATGCCGGTTCCACTGTAGTTTATTCCTCACATTCACATCAAAGCAATCTCACAACTTCCTATCTCTGTTTCCTGCTACAGTGCTACTACTGTTCCATTCTCTAATCCGATTGCTACTAGGATTTGCCATATATCTGGAATCGGTGTTCAACCATTCTTATAAAACGTGCTAAGCGTTGACTCGATGAACAGTAAATCAGTGGCCAACATTTCTCCCAACTAAACCACGTTAGTGTTTAGGACTGTTACTCTTCCTCACGTAACGTGAGATTGTGTATTTATTGTATACCTAGCTATGGTTGAATTCTTCTCTGGAGTACTCATTTAAGTAGGGGTTCTGTCAATCTAGACTTCACTAGGTTTCTATGATGTCATAACCTGACTGAATCTGATCGGTTAGTTTGACATGTGTACTTGATGGCATAGCCATTGCAAAGTGTATTGAGAAGCCTTCTCTTAGTGAGTCAAAATAGTTCACTTCAATGTATGCATCTAATAATAGTTCTATCTGAATGGATGGTAATGTTAAAGTTCGTGAAACAAGCTATTTCATTAGATTGGTAGTTGAATTTAGGAATTCGCAAACATATGAACCATCTAAATACTCAGCGTTGATGTTTTGCCCTATTAGTAACCAACCAGACTTTAGGCTAACCAGTTCACATAAAATGAATCAAATTTAAACAGTATTCAGGTAGGAGCGGAGGGGAAAAAAGAGTAGCTTTGATGTGACTGGCTTCTATGCAAATGTAGTAGTCAGTATGTTTCTAGAAGCTGTCAGAAACGAACTTCACGATAATCCTGAGCCCTCTTGTAGAACTAGGGCATTAACTGAAGATATCACGTCAGGACGTCCGCTATATCTCACGTTTACAGTTTTCTAGTTTCAAGACAAAAAATATATTTTAAAAATGTAAGGAGTAGAAATATCTTCAGTTGTAGTAGACATTTTTATAGACATTTGGTAATGTACCCCCCTTAGAACACTTAGTCCTACCCCAAAGTTATGGGAGAGATATGCGTATGACACATCTACTGTGTTGAGATCCGAAAATGTCCATAAACGTTTTAGATGTATAAACTTGATGGTAAATGGAATGCAATTCACTTTCGACTTGGAAAAGAGCTGAGTTAAATTGCTGAATAAAAAGAAGACATAATTTTTAGGTACAAGGGTCTACAGAAAAACCGTCGCGCTAAATCAGTAAAGGTAGGTTTAACTAAATGTTGAAGTAATCGAGTTGAGTTCATCAGGAGAGTCAAGAAACTTCAATGAAGAAATGAAACACATAAAAGAAGTTTTTACTTTTAACAGCTATCCTTCTGAATTTATTCAGAAATCCGTAAGCAAGCATAAGAGAAAGAAAGTTGTATGAGCAATGATTTCAGCACGACTAAGGAGGAATCCAAGCCTCTGCAGTGCTCCCATGTAACGAAAGGACATCAAAAACTCTAAGTAAGATTCTCAGTAAGGCTGGGACTGTAGTGGTATTTGAACGAACACACTCACGCAAAGAATAACTTTCCCGGCCCACATTCTTTCAATGTGACTGAATGAAATAATTTAATTTAACAAGTATCTTGGATTGTCCGTCAGGTTGATTACAGAGGTCAAAGTAGCCGATCAGATTCAGTCAGGTTATGACATCATAGAAACCTAGTGAAGTCTAGATTGACAGAACCCCTACTTAAATAAGTACTCCAGAGAAGAATTCAACCATAGCTAGGTATACAATAAATACACAATCTCACGTTACGTGAGGAAGAGTAACAGTCCTAAACACTAACGTGGTTTAGTTGGGAGAAATGTTGGCCACTGATTTACTGTTCATCGAGTCAACGCTTAGCACGTTTTATAAGAATGGTTGAACACCGATTCCAGATATATGGCAAATCCTAGTAGCAATCGGATTAGAGAATGGAACAGTAGTAGCACTGTAGCAGGAAACAGAGATAGGAAGTTGTGAGATTGCTTTGATATGAATGTGAGAAAGAAATGACGGTCGAAACATCATCTGATAAGTGAAGCTCTATCACTTTGTGTTATATTCAATGGACTAATCCCTACCACATTGCGGCTGTTTCTAGGTTATCTTCTAGTCTTTTAGAACGTTTTTGAGTGGGAAAACAGATAGGGAAGCCTATGCAAGGTTTTTTTGTCTAGGAGTTACATTCAGTGAGCTTAAAAGTCTTCTATTCCCGGAAACGCTATACGATGTATTTCTATGCGCTTGGATATACATTAACATTCACCATGGTGTTTTCTCTAATGTTATTAGCAACGTGCAAAGAAAAACATTCAGACTATACCCGTCGCACAACAAGTGGCTGTTATGGCTCAGTGGTCTACAGGATAACGCTATGACGATTGAAGCTGTTGGTCCTGAGTTCGAGTCCCAATGAGGATAACACTCACTCAGGAGACAGATACATCCAGCTGACAGGTCCCCAATAGGATGGAATGCTTATCCTTGATTCCACTACTAACGACTATCCATCACGAATATATAATTACAACGGATAGGTTTAAATCATACTAAAAATACTCGAGAGCATATGATATCACTCAAGCATATATTTTAGGTATCAAAACAGCTTCAAAGTAGGGAGTTTGATGAGATATATTCAGTGGAAAATCTTGTGTAGCCCAAGGCTTAAGTAGGTCACCAATTTAACTTAGAAGTGGCATGTTTAGCCTATGCTTATTTGAACCCCGTTGATCCATTCCATAGTGGACTATTTTAGCGAAAAATTTTGATGTTTTGGTTTTAATGGCTATCACATTTATAAACGCTGCTTTTGAGTAACATAACCAACTATTTTTAACCCATCTATTATGGAACTGAATGAGAGAATGACATATATAATGTTTTCGAAAAACTGGGGAATCCACAAGTGATTTACTTCTATAAATTTCAAGATACGCGAAGTCATTCGGGTATTGTGTTTCAATAGTCTAAATATTTCAATATATATTTCTTGGGAGAATCTTCATTTCTGTCATTCTTAAAAGCTGTACAATCTTATACGCATAAAACTTTTTCAATCAATGTATATGCGTTTGTTGTTGACAAGATGTAATTATGGTAATTTGAGAAGTTCTCTGGTTCGAGTTCGTCTGTGGTCCCGATTTCCATTTCACTTTCAATCATCACCCAATATCAACACTAGTCTACCAAACCACGGCTATCTGAGATAGACAAAATGATAATGAATATGAAATCAGAAAGTTGAAGCTGAATGTCGCAGAATACATGAATATCTTGAACCTTGATTACTCTCATGTCAGGTTATCTCACATGTTTCCAGTTTTATTCTACTTTAAATGTATTTTGTTTCACATTGTTGTTGTTAGTAGTATGTTTTTGCTCTGTTTTCATTTCTTGATCATCATTTAGATCGCGCAGATTTATTTTAAGCCTGTCTTATTAGAATGTTGTTACTTACTGCTACCTTGTTCCCTTAAATTAATGATTAACACTCGTATCATACAGATGATACCTTTCGAGATGTTTCTGTTTATTTCTATAGACTTCTCAAAATGTTTACACTAATGACTAAATTATGTGTCGACTTTTAAACAGAACTCACAGTGGGGGGTTATTGTGCCTTATTGGTTTAGTGGATGACGTTTTGGCGTTTGAAGCGATGGATACAGGGTTCGGGTTTCAGTAGGAACAACAACACTCATGGAGGTGCAGGTATATCCAGCTGACGACTCCCTAACCGGGCGAGACGCGCATCCTAAGTTCCAGTACTAGTCACAACAAAGTTAATTAGAGCTCACTATCATTATATCTCGTCAAGAGCACATACAGAAATATACAGAAGATTGTGCAGCTTGTTGAAATAAATTCCTTGAAAAAAGGATTTCCTTTGTTAAATTATTTCAATAAGTGTATTCAGTTTAATTTTGTATCATTCAATGCTCAACATTTCAGTACACATGTTTTAGAATTAGTTCTGTGGTTTCAAAAGTCCAATCCCTTATCATACACAACTTTTCTGGGGACAGATTAGGACAATAAAGTGCTCTATAACTTCTCACTTAGTTGACACGGAACATCAAGTGGATACTAGTAAAGTACCCAAAATTATTCATCATGTATCTGTTGATTTACCATATGGATTACGCATTTGTCTACTACACAAAGCTGAGGTGATTGTAATCCACCTTTACAAACCTAACCTTTGTATACACAAGAAGTTTGTTCAACCGCTTATAGAAGTCTGTACATCGGCGTGACGTAACGTTTAGTACTACTATAATATACTCCTCTTCCCCCATGCTTCTATCAATATTCATATGCTTTCTTATTCTTACGTAGTTATTTATTGCTTATGGCTGACCAGTCGGAAGAAAAACCACTCTCTTTTACCGGTTACTATGGAATTCGCCTAACAAGAGCCTGTTTCAAATTATTATTACTATTGCTACCATTTTTCATCGCGTATTATTACTTTGATTTCTCACTTATCTTCTTCACGACTTAATTAAAATCAATAATTATTGTTAATCAACTCTCCCATTAGTTGACTCGTGTTTTGATATTAAATGCAAACTTATATAAATAGTAGTGTAGAGGTGAAGACGGAGACTTAGTTGGAAAGAATATATTTCTTCGCTGAATCAGTCCTTTTTTATAAATGTCCAAATGGGAATTTTCAATGTACAAAGAGCCATTTTTATTTCCAGTTAGACATCAGCAGTAATTGATGAAACTTTACTTCCCTATCATAGGTCTAGTCAGTACAAGTCTTTCTGATTTTTGAAACCGTTATTCCGTTCTATGAATTTAAATAGTGTAATTAGAAGACGATGTTTATTTGAGCAAGCTGATATATTTGTGAAATACACATTACCATACAGAGGGTAGGTGAATAGAACAATTTTGAGACATAAGCTAACACCAGCCATTAAGAATACATATTACGCAGTTAATGTCATCACCGTGGAAAAAACAAAACATATGCTTCTCCACAAACCTAAACACTGCATCAATGATTATGTCACATCCCATTGTATTTACCAACTTACAACGTGTGTGGTCGCGCATTCATAGGCCATGCAGTTGAGGGTGGGAGAACGTATGCTTAAATGGTTTTGAAAACAAATGGAGTGTGAAATCTTCATAAACACTAGCGGGAGACGACCCTTGTTATCTATAGCTAAATGTATTAAAGAAACAGGTCACTAAGTTGATGTTCAAGCCGCTTTCAACGTTTTATGTAGAAACACTCAGAGGTGCATACTGAGATTTGTGGAAGCGATAAGCAGACATAAACTGAAAACACCTTTAAGTGTACAAAAACAGTTTGTTCTTAGACTACACCTACCTTGGTATTCTTTGTTTTCTTACCAAGATTAGAATCAACTATGTCACTACTCCCTTTCGTTCTCATCTTTCTTACTTTTAATCCCCTATTATCGTATTTATTATACTTGTCCTTCCACTCTCCAGCGTAATACAAATTGATTTGACAAGTGAATGTGTCATCAAAATGTTCTTTATGTATTGCACAAATGCATCATATTGTTCAGATAAACTTCGTCTTCTAATTAAACTTCCTGATTTTTGTCCCAACTACCTAATTCAGGCATAAACTACTCTTTTAATGGATTGCAATAATCAAGAGGAGAAGAAAAGGAATCCTAGATATCAGTGTATATAGGAAACCAACCCATTTACATGGATACTTGAATTTCACATCATCTCACCCTATATCTCTCAGTGCAGGCTTGATAACATGTCTGAGTATTCGGGCTAGGAGTTTGATTAGTAGGTCAGAAAACCTAGTTAAGGAACTGAAACACATTAAAGAGGCTACTACTACTACTACTACTACTACTACTACTACTACTACTACTACTACTACTAGTTTACAAGTGCCTTTCTAAGAGAGAATTCAAATCCCTTTGTAGTTTTGCCATAGTAACAAGGTAGATTGGAAAGTTCACGCAGAATTCTTAATAATGTTTGGACCAGGATGGCATTTATGCCCACAAACTTGCTCAGAGAGGAAATTTGTAGGCTGAAAGATATAGTAGAGACAATTTAGTCTTTTACAATTATTCATTGTCTATTCAAATATATACTAGTAAATTAATATGTGGATCTTATATCTTCAGTACAAATTTTCGCCAGACGAAGAGTTTGCAAACTATGCGGATAATTACATAGTTTACTTATTTGATCTGTTGTTCAGTTATTCTTTAAGATATTGTCTGAAAGATGCGTACATATACAGGGATTTGCCGTTAAATAAAATCTACAGATCAATCAGCCTGGCTGACTCATAACTACTCAAGCTGTTCAGTACTAGTATCAATGTCGCTATCTTTTTCAATAATTTTCGGTGATAATTTAAGAAGTTAAAAGTTTTCTTGGTAAATACGGCTATTCCATGCAAACTGACTGTGGTTTTCTATAGGGAAGCAGCTTTTGATTTCACTCCTGATGATAACCTTCTGGAGGGCAGTCACGGTGTGTGTGTTTGTTATGTTTCTCAAAGTGGTTCCAGCTGAAATTGGTTATGCAGTGCTATTTTTGGACAGAAATATCAGACATAAACAACAAACAGAGATACCCGTTTCAATTCTGAAGATATTATACATGAGTCTTGAGTTTGGACGGGACTGCAGAGCTGATATCTTGAACAGAAGGAATTCAAACTCGCTTTAACCTTGAAGATTGTATTCTCCTGTCGTTTAATGATTCCTGTGAACCCGAAGGATAAGCTTCCCTATCTGACCACTTCCATGTGGGCTTATCAGTTCACCTGCTCCTACGGAGCTAGTTATGTTGTTTGTTCGATGCTTGCTCTTTCTAGAGGAGTTAGAGAACATTACCCCATTTGGCCTCAAAGAGTTGCCAGTGAATGGACCAGAAGTGTAATAATTGAGCAGTTCATCCACACAAGTTACAGTATCTTAATTGATTCAGCGTTCAAAACCATCTACAAGGGGAAAAGAAATTTGCTAAAAATGGTGCATTTCAGCACCCAATGTACTGTAGAAGCTCTTGCCGCATTTGTAGAATTAAGTGTACAGAGGAAATTTGTCCAAATTTTGTTGCTACCCTGAACTTAATGAATAGCTAACAATTCATCTAACTCTCTATATCTCTTAATAGTTATAATTTGTTATATTGTATTACATATTCTAATAACCCAGCATCATCTTCACCTTGTTTGTATGCTACCCTTGATCATATTCTATTTCAAGAATTATTTTTACATATTAAGTAACTTTATACTCTGTCCAGTTAGTTATGTTGATTTAAATGCTCTTTTGTTATTGATTTTCATTTAACATCAGCCCTATGAATTTTAGGTTTTCTTTCAACTCGATTTTGTTACTAGATTTAATTAAGTAATCCTTGTAATTAAAAGTGTATAAATTGCGATTGTACAGCTATGAAGAATGGAATCATCAAGATACGTATCTTCGCTGAACTTTTCATTTCCTCTAATGTCCTGATGAGTATTTTCAGTAACTTAATTAAATCCTTGTAAATTAAATCCAATGTATTTTACAATTGATAACTAGCCAATGAAACTGTAGACTTGTTTGCACCAATCACATATTTTCCATTTGATCGCATATATATATATATATATATATATATATATATATATATATATATATATATATATATATATATATATATATTTGCAGTCCATTTGTGCAGTATTAGAAATATGTATTAAAATATAGCAAGTTATGAGTTGAGTGCATTTGAATGCACAAAACTGATTTGATGGAAATAACTGTTATAATTTTGATAAAGATTACTTCTGCTGAACATCAAGATCATGTGATACTTTGGGATGCTAGTAATTGGAGGTAAGAAAGACGTACAGATTTCCGCTCTAATTCTTTTGAATTGATAAATACTCTCTATCTCAAGGTAAGAGAATGATATTACCATTATACATGAAGAGAATGTCTTATTTTATATTCCATATGCTGTGAAAACTTCACTTGGTTTAAAAGCCATGTTTAAAAATGAAAGTTTGATGTAACTGCTCTCAAGTATCACCAGTAAATAAAAAAAACCTTAAGGATAATCTTGATTTGATATACTAGGTTTTGTGGGGGAAAACATTTCCATTCGAAAACATCATGCAGTCAGTAAGCGAAATTAGCAATCTGTCGACACATGATACTAAGAACACTTACCTTCATTTTGGAAAAATATGCACTTTACCAAATACCTATGTCTCAATTTCCGCCGCTTAACTACGTAGAAGAAGTTAAAGTGAATATATTGGATCGTTCAAAAGTCATACGCTAAATCAGTCTTCCTAAGAATAATATGAACTGCTATCGACAATTTTACATTCATCCTAAATATGAAAATTAGTTAGAATGGGAGAGAGTTGATTCTCTCTGGACCCACTCATGTGTTACACCATGTACTATAAATACTTACTAACAGGGTACATATATTGATACATCTGTATTCAGTGAAATGTAACCTGTTTTCTTATCTCTATTTGGTAGACTGGTTTAGTCATTACATTCCAAAAATGACTTTATACTATCATAGGTGTTATTTACTTTGATTTCAAACCTCTTGAACACATATTTTTGAGTATGACGGGACAAAACAAAGAATTCTAATCTCAAACTTTTAAGGTTTTCGTATAGAATGTACATGCATTATGTAATTGTTCCATTGTTAAGCAAATCATTCATGCATACTGTATGCTTTTCAGGCGTACAATGAGCAACCGTTAACTACCATGAAATAACTTTTATTATTATTATTTTGACTATCTGAGATATCTGTGGTTTGGCAAACTAGTATTAGGAACTGGAAGGTGATCGAAAGTGAAATAAAAGTTTGGACCGCAGCGGGATTCTAACCAGCGACCACTAGGTTTCAGCCCAGTGCTCTACCAATTGAGCCATGTGGCCCGTTTTTCGTTATAAGGGAGGTGAAAACTGTTAAGTATCTCTAAACCCCCTTTATATTCAGAAAAAGTGGTCACTTGAAACTTGAAAATTAAAGCACAGAAGATTTTCATTTTTTGGTCATTTTCATACCATCATCGGATGGTAAATGACGTTTTTGTAAAAGAACTATTATCCACTAGGTTTCATTCAGCCTTTACCCAGAAATGCAGTGGTTGCTAGTTCGAATCCCACTGGGGTCCGAATTTTCATTTCACCTTCAATCATTCACTTTATCAACTTTCTTTATATTTGTCCTCAGGATAAAATTCCATTGTTTGCCAATCACACGTCTTCTTTTGATTGCACTTCACCGATAGATGCTACATAATTAATTAAGTTAAACATATGATTCGGTAAAAACACTGACTTCAAACATTGAAAAAAGTACAAAGTATCGTTTTGAGATATAATTACCTGGATTGTAATTGTGCGCTATGAACGTAATTCATGGTTTTCATATACAATGTTCAATCGTGTAAGACAAACTGAAGTGAATTGGTGTTCATTTACAGACTCTATGTCAACATTTATTGACATTTTGAAAGAAAATGCATGTTAAAAATGTTTTGAAGACAAAGGATAAATGCTTGAAACCACTCAACTCATTTGTAAACACAAGGCTATGACTTTCAGTTTTATATTAATAAACAAATAAGTATTCAACTTCGGATTTTGCAATACTTCTGATAATTGCAGAGCTGCAAAACGGTTTGAAATCTGAAAACCTCTGCAAATAAATAAAATAATCTATAACGCAGAGAAAATTTGCACCTCAGGAGAAGAATGATAACCGTTTATTGTCTACTGAGATATGACATGCTTTCTTCGATCTCTCATCGTCAGGATAGGCGACCACATCAACATTTACTTCATAAAGAAGTCAAGCATTTTTAAGTCACACCAATGTTTATGAAGGATATTTAACGACCTTGAACGTCAATGATCTGTCAGTAAGGATGAGGTGTCGGGGGGAGGGGATTCGCCTTCTTTTTCTATCACAAGTGGACCTTTACAAATGCTGTTTTCATTTGACCTGTAATGTTAGTCTAATGTTCGACTATTGATTTGATTGATTGATTACCAGTTGACTGATCTCTTTTCAGTACTTTTTATATTATATCAATGTCTACATGTCTGTTGATTTCCATTTGACTAGGATACCAGCAACTTTCTCGAAATTCTTTAGCTGCTACAACATTGGTCAAACTAATCAACATTTGTCTCATGACCTACTTTTCATTCAGCGAGAAGATTTACAAACAAAACAAAGAGACTCTCATGGACTCATCAAAATACGGACTGATTGCCGCAGAGATTAGAATCAGCATTCATTCCAGTAATCAAGTCAAAAGTCTGGATTCTTTGAGTCAATGACGCTTTGTAGTTAACAAAACAAGTGAAGTGGGAAGCACGTTCAATTTCATTAAGTAAACCTTTGGAAGAATTCGGTTCACAAAAGGAGAATAAGAAAATAACGAAAACGCGTTCCTAGACGTTCTTATCAGTAGAGAAACTTGATCGAACCCTTCAGACTCAAGTGTACGGGAAATTGATGCACAGATCAAGTTCCAAACTACAATAGTAGTAACCCAACATCTCGTAAGAGGAGTCATGTACAAACGCTGTTCAAACGGTGCTAAGAACAATTGCAGAACTCAAAAACTGTGGTCAGAAGAAAACTACCATTACAAAGTGTTCGGGACTAATGATCATCCAGTCAACTTCCTCACGAAATCCTTATCATGAGAACATGCATCGGGACAAATACCATAACCTACAAAACGAATCACTTTACTATACGTCAAAGATGTCTCAGAAACTGCCAACTAACTGCTGCCTCCAACTGATATCACCATGGCATACAAAGCAACCAGATCCCTGTAGAACAAGTAATGCAAGGTAAAGGATCCATTGCCCAAAGGAGAAAAGACGAATACAATCTACAAAGTTAGCTGCAAAGACTACCAACATAAATGTGTTACCCAGTCCAACCGTCAAATAGACGACAGAACTTATGAGAGTCAACTTGCAGGTAAACAATATGAAACATTATCGTCGTTATCAATGCATGTTGATGAACACAAACAAAACCTTGATTGGAGCAGCGTGAAAACGCTGCAATAAGCAAGCAGGGAAACATCCAGAGAATTCCAAGAAGCATGATATTCCAGTCAAATGGAAATCAACAGACATGTAGACATTGATATAATATAAAAAGTACTGAAAAGAGATCAGTCAACTGGTAATCAATCAATCAAATCAATAGTCGAACATTAGACTAACATTACAGGTCAAATGAAAACAGCATTTGTAAAGGTCCACTTGTGATAGAAAAAGAAGGCGAATCCCCTCCCCCCGACACCTCATCCTTACTGACAGATCATTGACGTTCAAGATCGTTAAATATCCTTCATAAACATTGGTGTGACTTAAAAATGCTTGACTTCTTTATGAAGTAAATGTTGATGTGGTCGCCTATCCTGACGATGAGAGATCGAAGAAAGCATGTCATATCTCAGTAGACAATAAACGGTTATCTTCCAAAAAGTAGTGGGATCAAGTTCAAATAATAAATTTTTTGTCAGTGAAAGTTGTACTCATGGGAGAATGCCTAATTGAGCCTAGCGTGTTAGATTATTTCTAAGTAAATCTTAATTTTCCCTCAGGATATAATTAAACTGTGTTCATTTTAAAGTTGAAATAGGGCAAAAATTAAACGTTTCTTAGAAATCAGTCATTAACTGAAGAGATATAGACTATTTCTGAAAAAGGTTTTTTCAACACAAAGTGTAAGTCAATTTTCCTTCATCATGCTTACATAAACTCTGCTAATATGGCTCTACCCATCAGTGACAGATCTTACAAGTTTGCTGATTATTCGAAGAAGTTGACTTCAGGAGAACCGATTCCAAGTTTCTGCGTATGTGCTAAGCTAAAAGTAGTAACTTTAATGGATTGAAGAAGAAATAGAATAAATCTCTAAGCATTTCGACAAACGTTTTCTTTCCAGATTTTGCCATAATTTCGTCTTTGAAAAGATCAGTAAAAACGAATTTCATGGTGGTATTCTTTGATTTAATGACACCTGAAAAGACGTTAAAAAAGGTAGGAACATTAAACAGATATGTCGTCCTAGTATGGGGCTCCTCAGAAATGGACACCCATGACCCCATTACAGAATGAACTCAGGACTGTCAGGTCCTTGATAAAAACCACCTAGAAACAAACAAAACCCCACGAACATTAAACTACTGTTGACTGGTAACCACTGACATGCATTAAGATGAAATTTCCTAAAGTTGTAATGCAAAACCATGATAGATGGGCTTAACCAAGTCGGATTTGAGGACAAATACTGTACGATTATGTTGGACGAAGGTCATACCACATCACGGAATGCCGTGAGGAAGTATGCGAATGTAAACCATTAGACCCCGACCAACTAGCTCAAAGGTAACATGTTGGCTGTGAAACGTGAATGTCGTAAGTTCAGTCCCTGACGGAGTCCTGGGTGCTCACTGCTAAGGAGTCCCATATTATAGACAAAGAGATCTCCAGTGATCCTATATTTTCGGTGGCTCTACAACTAATGTTATTCCGCGATAAACTACCATTTTGAAATAAGTAAACCCCCATGAACTTTGAACTAAAAGGAATTTACCTTTACATTATACATAATTCACAGGGTACGTTTAGTAGCGCATACAGTAATATGACATGAAAAGTTTGATATCCAAGTCATTTTAGTTAGCATTAGAGGTTCTTTCTTTGTTGTATTATCAACAAGCTAAGACGAACTATTCCACGAGTAATTAAGATCTCATATATGAACAAGGTATACAGCTGGATTTTCAAAAAATATAAAGTTTCTGTTGTTAATGGAGTTCTACAATGTAGAGTCGTTCAAATGTAGCAGTATCTCGTTCATGTGTATACAAAATTTGGCGTACGACCTCACCTCATGAATATTGTGTTCTCTTGTGTCATTGAAAATCATGATCACCACACATAAATACAAGTAATTACCCCAACTCAGAGTTTTATGTGAGAAACTATTATCACTCTTGCGAAGGACACTACTGCTAAACAACCTGAGTGATTAGAAAGCACTCACGCTGATCTACGGTGTTTCACCAGACAGCTAAGGGTGATCTAAACATCGAACCTCCGATTCTTTCTTTTGGGGCTAAGCTCATCAGTACTGTACCCGGACAAATCCAGCTCACAGAGCCGAATAAGTTAAGATTACCTGAATCTGGTTAGCTAACGTAGATGGATCTATATACGTTAAATAAGGTGATAATTTCGCAAATGATTTAAAAATTGAGCTGTTCACGTTCACATTTTGCACAGCTGAGTAGTTTTTCAACTTCCCAACTGTAGTGTCAACATGATTTCCACCATGTCTTTTGCTAGTTTATGGGACTTTTAGTTCACAGATTACACCTTTTGATCTCAGCTGAGTAGTTTCCAGCGGAAACATTGTTGACACCCCAGTGTGGCTGTGAGAATCACCAATATGGACAGTTGAATTTGTAAATCATATCAGCACTTTAGTTTGGACACACTCAAGAATTTATTTTCAGTGTTCTGCTTTAAGAATTATACTTGCTTTCGAAATAAACAATCGAATATTTTATTTCAGGTTTGTATTAATCATGGAATAACATCAGTGGGAGAAACGCTGGGAATCTGAAGGCACTGGACGGCTGTTTCGTCCTAGTATGGTACCTCTCGGCAGTGCGCACTCGTGACCCTTCCAGGGACCAAACCCAAGACCTCCAGGTTCGGCGGCCCTAACTTTACCATTGAGTTTTGGTTTGGAATCCAATGGTTTATGATTACTACTGCTGTCAGTTCACGATTTAGCGTTACCTCTATCCATTTCCGTCGTTGAGTTGCTGTACTCATATCCAACCCAGTGGCTCAATGGCAAGTTACTGTCCACGGAACCTGTAGGTCCTGGCTCTGGAGGGGTCAAGAGTACGCACTGCTAAGTAGTACCATACTAGAAGGAAATAGCTGTCCAGTACTCCCAGATTTCCACTGTTTCTGCCACTGGTGTCATTCCATGATGAATGCCAACCTGAAATAAATAAAATCCCCATAAGCTTCTATATCGAATAATTTATTCGATAAAACATCGTTTCTAGCATTGTCTTCTGTAAAAGCTCCGTTTGAGGAGCTTTTTAGAGATGATTAAAAGACTTTTTATCTATATTTGAATCTATTCTAATTACTTTTGAAGAGCATAATAGATTCTTTTTCAAAATCACTCATGCTTTAACCGTAATTCAATTATTTCAGTTTATATACTACCCTATGAACAAGGATTTAGTTGTACAAAATCATATATGGGATAGCATGCGCGTATAATTGCTTGATTGGATAATATCAAGTCCATAGTTAGATTGAATACACTTGCTGAATTGAAAATTTTTTTATTTGAGTAACATTCAGAGGTGATCAGAAAGCTTTTTAACACAGTAAAATGTAACAGTGCAAGTATTTCGCACAGGTAAATAATTCAAAGATATTGGAATTACTCATTTTCATATCATTTAGGTTTGTAGACGTGTTTACTGTACCGGCGCTACTCTTAACAAGATACACTAAACAGATTACAGAAACTTGTTTACAATACTTAAATGTCGGAAAAACAAATAATATTTTTGTGGCATTATACGATTCTGTGATATATTTAATTCCTTTGAGTTATAACTTGTCATCGCAGATGTATCCACACACTATCTTCATCTTAGCCGCTGTACTGAATTCAGCGTTTTCTTATTCCTTCTACCTCTCTTTCATGGCTTTCTACTACTTCTGACTGATTTCTATTTCTTTCTTCATCTTTAATCTTATTGGGTTATTATTTGATGTGCTTATATGAGATGTGGCAACGTGAATCCCTGTTACTCAGTAATGCCTGGTCCTATGTTGATACTAATGATGACGATGAGGATGAAAATCTTCGGAAAATTATGCAGTTGTTCGCAGAGAATCAGTAAGTACACATAATTCTTACAGTCAGTGTAACCATGTATCGATTATTTGATTGAATGTCTCCCTTGCATTTTTACAGGAGATGCGTCTATTCACTGTGGGAATGTCATAGAAACCTATGAGTATTACTCCTTCTGACTATGTGAATAAGACTAACTTTATGAAACATATACCGTATTTATACTGGGTGATGAATGAAGGTGAGATGAAAATCTGGACCGCGACCGGATTCGAACCAGCGACAGCCGGGTCCTAGCATAGTGGTCACTGGTTCGAATCCGGCCGCTGTCCAGATTTTCATCTCACCTTCATTCATCACCCAGTATAAATACTAGTCTGCCAAACTACGGCTATCTTAGGTAGTCAAATGATATACTTTACTATCGTTTTAAAAAATTACGCATATTTTTTAACAGCTAAACTGGTTGTCTGTGTAAAAACTTGCTTGACCGAACAACTTTGACAACATGATTACAGCTGACAACATCTTCTACTTAACATTGAAGGTGAAATGAAAATCTCGGTCCTGTCAGAGTTCTATTCAGAGACCTTAGAGTTCCTGACCCAGTGCTCTACCAACTGACCTACAAGATTCAGCTGTTGACCAGATCTTACTTTCACTTCAATCACCAAGGGTTTTTCACGACTGCCATGTGACTTTGTGAATTCAGTTGGTAGAGCACCGAAACGGGAATTTGAAGGCGATTGGTTCGGATCTTGTAGTGGCACAGATTTCTCTTTCAACTGCCACTCAATGTTACTAATATGATTATGTTAAACCAGAGCTATCTCATATTTCTTTTTTCTTTCGATTTGTACTAACATTTTTTATTCACAGCCCATTTCATTTTATCGGACAGGGTAATCGTTTAGAGAACTTCGTTATCAATTTGTTTCTGAGAATCTATATCCTTACTAGGGTTATTTTAGTCCCTTTGTTTTGAAATTAAGAATCTATTATTGTCCAACTCTAGGCATGCTTTGTATATGGTACTTTACTTTGCTTTTAAGGTTTAAAGGGAACAGAAATCAGATTTACGTCAACGAAGGTGATAATCTGATTTTTATTTGCCCATCAAACAGAACCTTCTCACAAAATCTATATTGGGTAAGTGTAATCATATGCTATTCTTATATACTTATAGATTGAGTAAAATAGTTGACTTTTCGACTTCACTGCAAAATTACTGGGAAGCCAACTGTCCAAATGAAGATGATTGAATGTGCACTGTTAGCTAGGCATTCGACCAGCAGCTAAAAGTACCCGTGTCAACAATTAGATGAAGTATTTGAATGGAACCAAAACTTTACCTCTATTCCGTGCAGCGGAGGACTACTGGCAGGAGCAGAATATAACGTGTGACGGCTTGTGACCTCAAGCAAAACGCACAACGGTTGGGTTGGTGAGTCGCCCACTTACTTAAGAACGTCTCCTGTAGCCTCCCATACAAGCATGGGGTACACCCACCCAGGACACGTGCGCAACAGAGACATTCTAGCACGCCCTTGAGCTGACAAGCACCATACACCTTGATTTACCTTCTTGGGCGTCTTCGGAGATCTTTCGCTCACCATATCAAAAGAACTACTGGAGATACCATTATCCTCGACTGCCGAATATGAACCCAAGTGGATTGCTTTGTTAGCTCCCGAACATCGCTCACCACCCGTATGGCATTGTGAAGGCATCCTGTCTTCTCGAAATGGATAGGAAGTCTTGGTCTAACCAGGACACCTCTTAAGTCCACACTAAGCCAAGGCGGTAGCCTGAGTGCAAGATGTGATTCCCAGGTCCGAATCGTTTGCTTAAGGGGGTTCGTCATGTCATGCAACTTTAGCCAGATTAAAGTACTGAGACATATTGTACTTTCCCCCAGACATGTGCGGAACCTCATCATTCACATCAACTTGATAGGGCAGTAGTAGCTTAAAATCCACACATTGATAGGAGTATAAAGCCCCAGTACTCCTCCAGAGATTAAGAGTGAACCTGGAGCCCATAAATACTGGATATGTAGAACACGCCAGCCATCCCAACTTTTCCGTACTATTTTGTTACTCAAAAATAACGCAGCCATCAGAGTCACCAGTAGAACCAACTATCCAACCGAAGACGGCTAAATGTGCGCCGTTGGCTAAGCATTCATTTAATTGGTAAATGGATACCAGTATGCTAATGATCAGTAGTGAATAAGAGTGGAATCTAGAACGCGCATAGAAGCCTATATGCCAGTAGAAACCGATCAGTTCGGTCATATTGCTTCATATTCCACGGCAAGACAGCAAAAACAGAAAGATTGCGACCGTAGTCAGTGATCCGCACTCTTATTCAATACGACTATTCCGGGATCTATCAATAGAACGTGGGCACAGGATCAACTGTTGACAGTTAATTAGCTCCCATCGTTATGTCTGACTACCAAAACTAGGTTTAAAGTATTCGCATTCCTTGCATGCGTCAAGAGACATTCACTACCCAGATATTTGGTGAGATCCCCTAGTTGCTTATCAGCAGGAACTACGTAGGGGTTGACCGTTTGCGACCATATCTCAGCCAGAATTCCCCAAAACATCACAGCTCAATATCCAGTGGTCATTGAAGCGAAATACCTCACTCTTTGTAACATCTGGAAGACTAGATGAAGGACTGAATTAATTTGAGCTAACTGATGCTACATTTGGTTTCGAAAATCATAGTTACTTCCAAATGGACTGCAGCCTGTATATGCACTTTGGTCATTTTTTAACATATCAGTTATCTTCTGTAAAGTATACTATCCTTAAGCTAAATTAGTTATCAGCTAGGTATGTCTGTGTTGTTAGTATTGACATGATAATAACACTAAGGTATAGTAGTCACCATTTGAACTATAAAATTCTACAAGGGCAAACGGAAAAATATCTACGGACACTATTAAACATTAAGTTGATCAGATTAACAATGAGTTAAGATTCTTTACATGAAGGTCAGGATGATTGTTTGTGTCATATCGGTAAGGTACATATATCCTAAGGCATATTTTAACTATTTTTCAGGGAAAATATTAACTTGGTGTTCCACTCTAATTGTCGGTTAACTTCAAAGTTCCAGGTCGATCTTCAGATCTGTCGACTTTCCAGTAAAAACCTGATGGATCGGTCTTTTTGCCAAGCACTAAGCATACAAGCAGCCTATCCATATGTAAATGGACACTTCTGCCACAGCATTCTGTTAATCCCCCTCAAACTGATCAGTGTTACCGCTGAACCCTCCCAAATGTCAGGCTTCAGTGCTTACACATTCGCCAAGTAATCGCTTCTTTGACCATACTAACCTTCCCGTGAGCAGATGTGGATGAAGAGTCCCTCACTCAAGTCTTCATAACCTTACAGAGCTAGGTGTAGCTCACCATTCCGAAACGACATTCCTCTAGAAGGCCTTTAGTGTGAACCCATAATGTCGACGGATTCACAGTGGTGACTCTCCTCAGTCCAGTGACTTACATCTGAGGTTGTGACTAACGATGCTGACATTCTGGATCGAATATCACTCGTCTTCGTAAGGTGAGCCAAATCTGTGTCTGAGGATTGATTCAATAACAGTGGCTACCGGAATGAGGAAGCTGGATTTACCTTGCCTTTCAGCCGCATTGATCCCAGCGAATTAGGAGGAATTCTGACTGCTTACAAAAGCTCCTGTGCCCTGTAGACCAACTCCACTGATCTTGAGGATATGAATCTTGTCGACTTCAGTTTTTGCGAAGTCACCTTGTTCGTGTATCAGTTGATATTCACGGGGCCACAACGAGGCTTACTAGTGTACGCAAAAATTCTTGACTCATAATCAACGGTGCATGAAACACCCCTAGCTTTCGCAAGCCAGCTACAAAAACCCAGCACCACTTAACCCCGTTTTGAATAGTTTCTTCACGTTGACGCCCTGGTAAGTAACTGTGGAGCAGTTCTGTGATACCCTTGAGAGTAAGTTGTTGAAATGACCAATCAGGTAACCTTCTTGCCTCAGTGGCATGGCATTTAATGCCTTGGCTTCTAATACGATTTGCTCTAGGTCCGGGTCTCACTGGGAACAACATTACTCACTAGAGTGGAGGTACACCCAATTGAAGAGTTGAAAGCTGGGTGAAACTCGTGTCCTTATTCCACTGCTAGCCACTAAGTAGACTACAGCAGTAATTATCTTACACCTCAAACAGAATTTACATAAGATCCTATTGGTAAAAATATTGTTAAGATAACATAGAGAGTACAGGGTAAAATGAACAAAATATAGATGAAGTGTATTTTTCTGATGCACAAATTCTTATTCAATATGAGGTTCGTGGGGGGTTGTTTATTTCAAGTTAGAATTCAGCATAATCATGGTATATGTTGAGGTTTACCAAACTGCCGGAACGGCGGACATTCTAGGGTAAAATATCATATTCTCACCCGGTTGTGGAAATGAAGGGAAAGAGAACTTAAGATTCAGAGGTAGTGATCAAATGAGTAGACTTTTATAGTTATTTGAAGTTTAAAACAAAATAAAAAGCACTCGTTGAAGCAATAGTCATATATTTGGTAAAAAAACAGTTCATTTTTGAGGAATATAGTATCACACAGCAGAATTTCCCTGAAAAACACTGTGATAAAATTTCGTTTCAGAAAGTGTTCTTGACGAGTACACTGGCAATCAGATTCATGAATTTGTTACAACTTGAAAAGATTGAATAATCAATTTGAAAAATGATGACAAAAAGCATGGTCCCATTGACATTTCTCACCGTTGAGAAAAACTGCCTAGCTGTTTGAGCAGAGTCTCTGTTAAAAAAATCCAGCCAAAGGGCTGAAGTGTTATCTTGGACAAAAGAGGGTCACGAAGTCACGAAACATACTACTGTCTAACAATAGTAGTTAAGAACCACTCACGCTGATCTGTATTATGACTAGAAAAGTCAGAAAGAACTAGACACTGAATGGCCATTTCACTTGTTCAGGACTGAGGCAGCTCATCAGTGATGTATCCCGACAAATTCACTTCAGGTAGCTCGAAATGTTCTCACCAAGTGATACTACCTAGTTGATTCACATAAACCATTAAAACACAGCCTTTGGTATCAAATGAGTGAAATGGTTGCTTAGTATCTATAACATTCTGACTAGACTACCTAACTTGATGAAATAGTGTGTGCGGTTTCTGATTACTCATTCTGCCCAGTAGTATAATTTAGTAGTTCTTTACACTTTGAAACCTTAAATAGATGGTTTCTTACAGAAACTGTGTGCTTAGCTGTAGGGCTTGTCAGTGTGCACCATGCAGCTTTTAAACAGTTTGTGAATTATTTATCCCATTTAATGGTATATGATTATACCGAAATCCAGCTAACCAGATTTAGCGGTGTTGAATGATTCGTCTCCGTTCGATAGCATAAAGCTGTCAAAGGATTTCCTTTTCTTTCTAAAATTTGTGCAAAATCATTTTTTCATTTCAAGCCTTTTAAAGGCTTTCACTGTCATATCCGGATACACACTATTTGGCTATTGTGTGACATAAAAATCTTTTAAAGTTCCCCTATCACATTAAATCCACGAAATCACTATCATCTATGACACGTAAAACTTTATAGGTCATTGGTAGTGATTTCAAGAAATATTGATGTTAGTGAATGTCATAGATTGATTTAGTCTTTAGCTTATGTCAGCACATACACTTAAAAGTCCAGCAACATAAGTACTTACAGATACAACTGCTGAACATAATCCCATCTGTAATGAGTACATTATTTCTCAAGATTCGCAAACTTATTACAATTCGAAGAAGTATTTACAAATTCACTGAATATCAGCAGATGTCTTGAAATTAAATATAACACCTCCTAGTACAATAAGAAGAAGGAAATGACCAATAGAAGAGTAAACTGAGCGAAGTTACTTCCATAACCACAGAATTGCACACATAGAACTTAGTTTACTGATATGAAGTGAAATAAAATCTGGTCTACAGATGGACCTTGTAGCTCAGTTGGTAGTACTCCTGGCAGAAAACCCGGTTATCGCTTGTTCGAATCACACCATGGTTAAAATTTTTATTTCATCTTTAACCATCACCCAGTACCAATACTGATATCTGTTGGTATTATAAGATTAATTAGACTCAAATGTTCAACTTAGTGATAAAATGAAGTTAGCTAATTGCAAGTGACCTGGAGTTTTGTGTTATTGCTTGACCTGGAGTTTATTATATGTAAGAATGTTTATGCAAGAATATTTAGAAATTATGATTTTCAACTACTAAAACTAAATATCTGCCGCTGATATTTCTTCCACAAGGTATTGTTATTTTCATTGTCAGAGTCCTTAGGCATTCGATGATAGCATTGTGCAAGAAGTTCCAGGATTATAAGATGAGAATGAAACACTAAAATATTGAATGTGAGTTGTTAATTGTATAATCAACTGAAATGATAGTCAGTTCAACGTAAGCTGCCAACTTTTGAAAATATTTCTGTGTTTATATCCAGACTAAAAGAGGAGTACAGTTCTCATAAATCATCGCCCAGTACCCATAACTTCAGTACATTTATAAATAGAAACGATGAGATATATGTTTCAGTGCCTTTTCGGTTCGATTAACTTCACATGAATGACATTTAGCTGATTTTATGTAAATGGACGGACGAAGTTTGGATAGCTCAGTAATAACTTCTGTGACTACAAATCTGGTTGGAAACGGTCCGAGTCCTAGGTGGGAGGTCGGTTTGGTCGAGGTTTCAGACATGCCTTAATAACAAGTGCCGATAAACACGAAACCTGCATTGTCATACAAGGCCCTGTTTTTCCTTTCTGATCATAGTTATGTGCGAAGAAGATTTGAAGCCGTAAACAAACCTCCAAATTGAACTGCTGCTTAGTGCCCATCAGTGACTTGCGTTGAGATGAGATTTTCAGAAGTTCTAGTGAGAAGTGGTGGGTGATGGGGTCGACGAAATCAAACGCGAGAATAGGTACTCAACGACGGTGTCGGGTAAGGGTCACTCTATGTCGTAGAATGACACCAGGAAGTATGAAAATTTGGACTATTGGAATCCGACTCATTGACTTAGTGGTAACCTGCTCATCTCGAGACCTAAGGGTCCTGATTTCGGTCCTTGGCTTTTTCATGGGTGGGCACTACTGAGGAGTCCCATACTAGGATGAAACGAATGTCCGGGGCTTCTATGTTTTCGGTGTTTCTCCAACCGATATTGGTCAGTCTGTGATATGAACACTAACTTGAAATCAAATTCTCACCTATCTCATTTATTGATATCCTTGCATTTTCTCGCTTTTGTTTTCAATTATTTTTTATAAAAAGAAATTGTGATTAGTAGATTTATTGCTTTAAAACAGTGGATTTAAGAATTCATTGTCTAAGAGTTTCGCTTTTCATTTTCTGTTAGTGTTCATAAAAGAGAAAACTTTCGATAATTACTTGTACTCATGAATAAAATGTCACCATATGACACAAATAAAAAAGTGTAAGCTTGTCGGTTTCATTAACAAAACCAAATGGAAAAGTCACTGTCATCTTTCTTGCTTGTTTTTTCCCGAGGAAACTTTATGAAATAACGAATTGTAGTCTTGTAGTAAGCTAACCTTTGTTCAGAGATAGAAAAATATGTTTTTCTATTGATCTACAACTGATTATATGAAACAATTCTAATCTAACCTTGTCTATAGTAGAGACAGTACAGATGCCCTGATTCCAATATATCTAACTATTTATTTAGTTTTATTCTGTTATAGGTATCACTACTTTGAACATAAAATGAATAAATATTTTCGCATCAAATAAGCTTTTAACCGCTTTTGAAACTCCCTGATTTGTGATGACTCCACAGCAGTTTTTAGATGATTCCCATGAATATTTATTTGCCTAAAAATTGGTGTGTTTGATCACATTAATATCAAAGTTTGTCAGAGAACACTTCTTCAGCTGTAAAAGACTTCATGAGGTACTGTTAAATATAAAGCAAATAATTTCACTCTAATCGCATCAATTGGTGATACACAATAGAAGTATGAGATAAATCTATGTAGCGTATCACCGAAAAAAATACTTATATTAGTTGCGATGGACGTCTGAGTTGGTCACGTACTTTCGCCTCCACTTAGTCCAGGCTACTTAAATTTAAACTCGTCAAGGTAAAAACGAATTAAACCTTCGTTGTTTGTTTATTTTGATTTCAACATATTTAAAACGAGTTGGTATTCATCATGAAATGAAAATAATTGGAGAGCCATTGAAAGACTAGGAGCGCTGGACAGCTATTTTGTCCACATTTAGGATTTCTGAGCAGTGTGCACCCATTATCTTACCAGAAATTGAACCTCGAACTTTAGGTTCTATGAGGAGCAGATTACCATTGGACCACACCAGTATGACCATAACTATAGGGTGCATACTTGCAACGAAACGAAGGACCTTTAGAATTCAGTTTTGGCTATAAGACACATTCAGGATTATACTTCAGGTTTGTGTGATTTTAATAAATTATTGAATACGCGAGTTAGTTTTATGTGGATTGATGAGAATGTTGTTTAGGAATAATGTTTTGTGTAAGACATGTTTCACAAAAAAGTAGAATTGATCCAGACTTTCAGAGTTATCACTTTCGAAATGTCTTTCTCTACTTGGAAATAGATATCATAGGCGTTGAATATTTTGTAATTGCTTCCTTCCTTGGTTAACCAGCTCTAGACATATATTTATATTCATATTCTGCTTAATAAGCCATGGGATACACAAAGAAACGTTGAGAAAAATGTTGTTTTAATTTCCTTAACACTCTAGGACTATTATTTATTAGTAGTTTTAATTTATCGTTGCCAAACTGAGTTGAACTGATCGACCTCTGTGGACAGATGGGATCCGATGAGAGTACCTCAACAGTGCCTGAATAGTCTTCGTGTTGTAGTTTACTTGTTTGTTATTAGGAGTAAAACCCAGGCCACATGTTTCTCCCCTGTTTGACACTTGTTAGCTAAATTTACCTTCACCTCAGTGAGTGATTCTGTTCCCACTCAGACTCGAACCCAGCACCCGCCGTTTCAAACACCAAGGCGTTATCAACTAAGCCGCTGACAAGTCTAAAATAAGACGCAACGCACATCCTGGATCTCTCTACTAAACATCACCAAGTAAGTTTTAACAATGAATATTCAGGTAATAACGAGGCATCCGTATGGCTGCACATATTTCAACAGAGGTCGATCAATTCTATCCAGTAAAAAAACAGGAAATGACAGATATGAATAAATAACTGACACCCGTTGCACAATAGGTGTCTCTCTCGCCCAGTAAACAAAGCCTTCCTGCTTGGAGCTCTAAGTACTGGGTTCGATTTTCATTCATTGAGGTGAAGGGACATCCAGCTGACGAGATTCAGGCCAGATGAATCGATTGTCCTGGATCCTACTGCTACCCATCAAGTAAACTAAAAATTTTTGGGACTATATTAAAACTTATATATATATATATATATATATATATATATATATATATATATATAATGTTTACAGAAACTGCAAAATATGTTTTTAGTTGTGAAAAAACAATTATTGAATTAACAATGTTTATGTATTCACTTTTGGCCTACTTAACAGACAGACGACCATCGGGTACAGCTGAAATGCCAGGAAACATTGCAAATCAAAGTTGTCAAGCTGTTGGATTGTTTTGACAACAAATCAGTCAAAGAATTTGTGTTGAAAGTTAGTCAGTTCCCGGAAATTGTGTCACTTCCAATTTTTCGTCACAATTCACCAATACATTTCGTAGGTAAGTGCTAGGATTCAAATTGTCATTGTGTGTTCCACCAACCTGATGGATTTTTTTCGTCTAAGTAGTTCAGAAATGTAAAATGTTTAGTACTCATTTTTCAAACAAATACAGTTCTGGGTGACACCAATTGTTTACTCTTGGACACTGAATGTTATTGTGAATTCACTCATTTGACATGAAAACGAAAGAATCTCTTGAACAAGGTTAGTTTTCACTCTCTTGAATAATTTGGAAACTATACTATACAGCACAAAAATATTTCCTACAGTTTATTGCCCATTCACGAAGTAGTTGTTCTTAAATTGGTTGTTCACTGAAAAGGAGTTAGTTTCATGTTGTCTAGTCCTCTATATTCAGTGAGTTCTATCAATCATTTTGCAATGTGGTCACTGGGCTTAGAACCTAACCGTCACGGTTCAATTTGATGACGGTTTGTTGTCGATTGCCTCCAACTAACTGAAACTTACTTGTTTTTCTCACCACTACTTTAACTGAATCTACATGCAGACACTATGTGAAGAGTCTGCCAGCATGAGATATAAAAACGCTGAAGTACCTTGAATCAGAAGTACTTGTGGTTATAACAGTGGTCGTTTGCAATGAACACCTAGACAAAGAAACTGAATTGGAAACAGTGTTTGCATTTCTACAATATACCAAGTACTTAATAACTGAAGTGAATTGTTTTCCAAGCAATGAAGTCTTGACAGCGTTGTTTTATCCTTTAGATCTAAAACGCTAAGAAAATAACATGTGTTCCACGTTCATTTTTACTAGGGAAGATAAATAAGACTTTAGTTAACCGTGTGTTGATTTTCTGAAGCTATCAAGCTTACTTTACCATTTAAAGGGAATCAGCTTAAAAGTGCAAGGCCATATGAAAATATTTATCGATGAGTGTGACCCAGACAATGATTGTTCAACAATTAAAGCTTCTATATTTCAAGCGTGTGTTAAACATAAGCAGTAATCAAACAACACTAGGCAAATAGGGTTTTGGATTTGGCATTCATCATGAACTAGCATCGTTTGGAGGACCATTGTGCAGATATTGCACCCCTGTATGAAACTTTCCAGCAGTGCTCGCCAGCGACTCCACCAAAGATCGGATCCAAGACCCCCAGGTTCCACAGCCAGTTCAGCACCATTGCACTGCTAAGTGGAAGTCCAGTGACCCACAGTTTCCTGCTTCTATCAGTCATAGGTGCTCTGCGCTGAATAGCCAAATAGTAGGACAAAACAGCCGTACAATACTTTCAGGTTTTCATTGGTTCTCCAACTGATAAGTACCAACTTGAAACCAATAAAATCCTCACAAACCTCCAAACTGAAACAACATTTTCTTCCTAGATAATTGATTTCGAGATATTTACCTCCTTTCACTTGGTTAATCTCATATTACTCTCTCTTTTTCACACTGTTGTAGCCCAGTCTGTTATATGTCAACAAAATAATTTTCGTTTAAGTGCCACACTAGCCAGTGATAACACAACGTATTCTTCCTCAGCAATAACCGATCCTTCGTCATCCCCTTCTCTGAAATGTGAGTTAAAACGTTGGTGTCTGCAACATACTGTTTACTCAGTGTCGCCTCTTTGCCTATTTGCAACCTTCCTTTTCAATGTAGTCGTATCATTATATTTACTTTTTTTCCTGTATCGTAAACTAGTCACTAATGTTATCTAACAACACTTTGTGACTTAATAGGTAATTTGATATCCTTCTATCTTAAGAAAGTAGGGAATTCTAGCATGGTGTATATGACAAAGGTTATGAGCCAGTAAGTATTCCTCATAGAAAGAAATTTACAACATTTGTTGGCTACTGAAGTGGAGCTTTCTCACTTGCACGAGGATATCTTTCTGAATGGGCAATAGCAGTTCATCTGGAGCTGTAAAACAAAGGATGAAAGATGTTAATTCTGAAGTGTCGAACAGACTGGAATGAAGTCCAATTTAGATATATTTCTCGGTCAACAGCAATGGAATTTCCATCTATTTACTCAAAATGGAATGCTCATACACTGTGAAGAGCTGTATGAATCACTTGTAATCCAAACCACTTTCATATTTACATGTTTTTATCCTTAGGCACTTTACAGATGATTCTCAATAAAATGTGTTATTTTTCAATCAGCCTACCCGGTCAAAAAGCTTACTCAGAGGATATCATGTAATCAGATTACGAAATCCTTATAGATTCCCGATGATATATCATTCAGGATCATCAGAGCATAAATACACAAATGTATTATTGTAAGATAGCTTAAAAATCACCGACTAAAACAGTTCCACCGTTTCAAACTTGTGCACTTAGGTGAAGATATTTGTGTCAAATAGTCAATATAGGAATACTATAAAAGAATTAAACTTTCATTTATCTACAGCATAATTAGGATACAACCGAATATAGTCGTCTTTATTGGCTATTAAACGGGAAGTTGACATTCTGCATGGGTTATTTAGGAATTATTTTAACCCGAACTTGATGCACTCAGTGACCAATCATTAATTCTTTGGACTTGTACAATACACAAGAGTTAGAGACCAAGAAAGAACACATAGAGTAGCCGAGCAGGAATGGTATGTTTGATAGACCATATCAAAATATCGAGACCTATGGACTGACTAGCCAAGGGCTGGAGTACAAGCTGCGTAATGTGACATGACAGTTTGCCAAATAACGTGTACCATTCCATTGAAACCATGAAGGTCACGATCTTCATTGAATCACATTGAACCCAAGGCTATCAATTTTGGAGAATCATTTACTACTACACTTATGCAAATTTTGTGTTTTAATTTTGATTATTTCCCTTAAGAAGTTTGGACCAAACTCCTTTTTGATACCTTCCAACAAGTTAAGATTTATACAAATATAACCTATATCTGTTCATTATTTTTCTCACTGAAGATAAGTTTTCTAAGAACATATAGTATATATTACTCACAGAAATCGAAATAACAGTAATGTAAACACATTTGTAAGAACATATAGGTTCATTACATGAGGAATCAGTATTGGTGACGAAGTATTTGTGTATGTATGTGTGTGTGTATGTGTGACACTCACAGATCAGCATATTCTGAAATTGAGCATAACATATAAGAAAGAGTGTCTCAGTGTGTACCATTTCCGAATGTTTACACCGACATTTTTCCTCGTATGTGAGGGTTGTATCATACTGAGACAGCTAGGAGATACTGTGGGTTACTTATAACCGTGTGTATACTGAAATAAATCGTGACAACAATACATCTTCAATTGTAGGGTGTATTTACAGATCTTTTACTCATCCTTGGGATTTCCTATGGACTCTATAAAAGCAGAAATTTTGCTTAATTTATAGATAAAATGACTAGATGAGAATGATATTTTAAAATGAAAGAGGAACAAAACCTCAAATTGGTACTCATCACAGACTGACATCAGCTGAAGAATCACTGATAACTTGAGAGCAATGCACAACAGTTTCGTCGAAGTATGGGACTTCTCACCAGTACGCACCTATGACCTCTCCAGACATCGAACTCAAGACCTACAGGTCTCATAGTGAAGATGTTACGATCCAGGTAGGAATCTAACTATCTGCATTTTCCCACTACGGTCAGTTGGGGATACGCTAAGACGAAACAGTTGTTCAGTGTTCAATGGTTTTCAGTGGTCCTCCAAATGATGTCCATCCGCGACAAATATCAACTTTAAATCAGTAATTTCCTCATAAATCCTGTTGTTGTATGCTAATGCATGCATCTCAATAGCTGATTAAATTTCAAGATAATTGATCTTATTCCAGTCTGTCATTCTATATTTAACTAAATTCGTATGTTCAGTTATCCATCTGACTCCGACCGGTTAGTTTGACCTGTATACTTGACCTCGTAGTCATTGCGTAGAATTCGCCAGATTAAACTATTTTGTTTAATTGGTTCTATCGGATCCTTAAGCCGACGAATCTTATCTCTGAGTGAGTTTGTAGGTTTAAATTTCAGCATATAAAGGAAGCGTTATTAATTAATAAGTATCCTCTACGGTTTATTAAGAAATTTGTACGAACACATAAGAAATGAAACAATAACAGTAATACGAGTACAAATGATAACGTTACTACAAGTTGGGGGTTCAAAGCCTTTATTGTGTTTCATTAAATGGAATGAATATCAGAAAATTTACTTAGGATTCTCAGCAAGGCTAGAATTAGGGTGGTATTTAAACCTGCAAACTCTCTCAGAGATAAGATTTATCGGCTTAAGGATCTGATAGAACCAAATGAACAAAATAATCGGGGTCGGTTGGAGTCAGCTAGATTATCAAAACATAGGAGTTTAGCTAAATATGGAATGACAGAACCGAATAAGATAAATAATCTAGAAAGTAACTCTGTTAGTGCAATGCATGCGTTAACACACAATCATACAATAGGGTGGGATAAAACCAATGAGTTCAAGTCTAGTATAATTAAAAGTGGAGAGGAAGAGATTTATAAATGAATGTTTTTTCATTGAATTTTCACCTAACATACATAAGAGGGATGATGCAACACCTACGTCAGAGATATGAAGAATTTTACTACCGATAAAAACAAAGAATATGAGGTGGGTGACAGGACTAGAAAATTCAGGTGTCGAAAGTAGTATGATTACATTGATATGATTATGGGTAATAATTTGTGCTCCGAACGTTATCGAGTAAATAATACTGTATCACCCTAATGTAGATGTCTATAGCGTTACCTCTACGTCCAAACACCAATAAGCTATCATGTATACGAGTTTTGCTTGACATTAAAAATTGAGTACCTAGTGTCAACCATTTTCATAGTAATACAACTTTGAATACAAAATACCGAGAAGGAAATTAAAGTCAGAAAATGTTATATTTGCTGTCAAGTTGCTGAATCTGTTGGCTGGTTTTTACAGCTTTTTAGACTGAAATCGATGAACAATAAGGATTTTTTGCACCAAACCCTTTTTTTATCAAGACAGTACATTTGTTAAAACTTGACTAATTCCTTTTCAGGGAGTAGTTCGATTTCAGAGGAATTTCTCTGCGTGGTTATCAATGGTTAGAGATTCGTATGTTCACTAAAGACAGTTATCAGAAATAAATGTTTAAGCAAAGAGGAAAACCCATTTGGTCACTGAAAAACAATAAAGAGGTTACAGCAAAGGTAATTCTCTTTTCGATGACTTATTTTCATACATGTACATTCGTAAATATGCAAATAAGTTGATAGAATATTCCAGACAAGTTCTCGGTCAAAGGTCAGACCTAATCGATGGAAGTATACAATGAGTGAGATATTACGCAACATAGTGACATAATCCCAGTAGTTTTTATAAAATATATTGTACAGTGAGATTTAATATCTGGTAAAAACAAATAGATAGATAAACATAAACCGACTGGTCGCTGGTTCGAATCCTACCGTGGACCAAGTTTTCAATTCACCTTCAATCACAACTCAGTATAAATATATATAAATTAATAAATAAATTACAAAAACAAGACATAAGTAGAGGCACAGAGCATCACGTTAAGGCCGCGGTAAAATGAGTGTCTGTATATTTTTCTGTTGTATGCACAATTGAACTCAGAAGCCGTAGATTTTTAAAGCTCCGAATGTACATAAGTTTGATTGGGTTAGAGTTTCTAGAAAACTTCGAACGAGGCTTTCGAAGGCAACAGATGCCTAGGGTCTAAGACGCGTTCACCTTTATTTATACATTTCGACCAGATATCAAACCTTAACGAACAATGCGCTTGATAAAATCTATTGAGATCATGATATTGTGTTGCGTAATATCATTTCACTCCCTGGAAACATTTTTCTATTAAGTTCGAACATTTACCAGAAACTTGTCTGAAACATTCTATCATTTCACTTGCATATTTAAGAATGTACAGGTGTTAAGTGAGTCGTCGGGAAGATAGTTATCTTCGTTGTAGCCTCTTTTTATTTTTCAATAAATGTGAACACGACGATTTTCTTTGCAATGAAAGACTACTGAAAATCTCCTCTAGTGACTTTCAAAAATTAATTATTCTTACTTTTGTTCTTTTCAAAAATTTTCTAGTAAACAATGAATTAAATAGAGCCTCTTCGTATAATTTTACCAAAGGGAATATAAACTTTCCACCAAATTCTTCATCTCAATATCCGAATACTGATTTGTATAAACCAGACGGAACAGATTGGAAAGAATATCGATTTCTACTTTTACCAGCCATATTGGCATTATTCACGCTGATTGGTATGCAGATTGTTTTGTGTAGCTTTTGGCTGCCGAATTCAATCGTCGACATACTATTAAAATGTTTCAGTCAATGCCAACATTTTACTAAGCATAAGACACCAACAGATCTTGAAAGCAATGCATTTGAAACAGAAATTCAGATCGAAGATCATGAAAATTTCTCATGTCAAACAGTAAACATACAACAGTAAAAGTCAACTAAACCAATGTTTATATTTTGCAATAAATCAATTGAGGTACCGAAAATTTCCTGCTTAAAAGATGGTTAACTAAACGTGCTTGTTCTAATTTGAAGGATTCTATATTAAATATGATGTATAGGAGGGTCATTGTTAAGATTATTTCTAGAAAACCCTTTCCCAATAACAGGTTCGAAAAATATATGCTCATTAGTGATTTGTCAGTTCCCTAAGTCTTACAGTTTACCAGTTATTATTATGCTGAAAAGTGTTAAGGTATATTATGGCTTTTCCTTAACACTTTGTTTTCTGTTTCATTCGACAGTCCTGGCCTACCAGTATGACTGATCGAAGAGAAGCCTAGAACCAGAAATTCACCAATCCTCCAACATGTAGCCCATTACAACAATGCTGTAACTGATTCATCCTTTAAAATTATTTACAAGGTCAAATTAAATTTGTGGAAAGTTGCATGCATACACCTGCTTTGTGATGCCGAAACTTTGTAGGTATCTAATCTTAGACGAGAACCATGTGTGCAGAAACAGTTTGTACGATCCTGTTTCGCTACCTTAAACGCAGCTATAATTTATCATTTTGACCATGTTTCGTGTTACTATCTGCTGCTTATTTTATTTTTAATTTTATTCTGCTTCGATTCATCTCAGTTTTACTTCTCTTGGTCCCTATCATCGTATTTTTCCTGATTATTATTCATATCTATTGTTTCATATAATCTTCAACTGACCACTTTTCAATGAAATCACACCATGTTCATTAATTCATTCGTCTCCTATCTTGCATCCTTGAACCTTAGTCTCCAAACTTTCTCAAATGATTTATCGAATTCATGAAACATTATCCTCTTCATTCATGTAATTCATTTCGCGTTTCCGCTTACTGCAATAGTGAAGTATGCATATAGACAAAGTTTTGTTTTTATGTGATCAGAGAGAATCGATAGCATTTCATCTGATCAGATTAAGTTCAATAAACTTGGAGATGAGAGTAGTTGTTATCTACCTCAACTTATATATACATATGAGTATACAGATTTTGAAAATAAAATCAGCGTAAAGAGAAATTATTTTCACTGTATTTCTTGACTTTAGCTTTGGATTTATTTTTAACCAAAGAATTAGTAATTGAAATATAATTAAGATCTGATCGCCAGCTGATTCTTTTAACTTAATTGGTAAAGCACCGCATCCGTAACCCAGGAGTTGCCGGTTTCGAATCCTACCGCAACACAGATTTCTATTTCACCTTCAATCATTACTCAGTATCAATTCCTTTAGTACTGTTAAAGCTGTAATGGACTTATGTTCCAATGAGTTGAAATTCGAATTGTTGTCAACTCTACTTTTGTTCAACGTTTACACAGTTTTCATCACTAATAAGGATGATGATAGAGGGATTTAATTTGCCATGAATTATTATTTTTCTAATACATTTCTTTTATGTGAATTCATATGATTAGAATTTTGAGTAAGACATTACACGGTTGAAATGGTAGAAAAGATTTGTACCCCAGAATGACGGTAGTGGTGGCTTAGAGCTCTCTGAGCTGTGACCTTTTATAGTGAACGCTTCAATACACAGAGGCCAATAAATGCTATTTAAATACGAGGTTAAGCATACAGTGGGTCAATAAGAAAGGGAGAAAGTAGAGGAGCTGTATGTATTGTTATCTGGGAAAGAAAAAGATTAATGTAGCGTCATACTGTGTCCTCAGCAACTTTCTACTCAATAATGTAAATATGTAGACATTCTGGAGATAAAGAGCATACTATCGACTTTTGTTATACACATGTGATCATGTTAAACGCAGCATTCCTTTTGGGAAGATAGCTTACATAGTAATGATTGACAGTGGCTAGCAGTGGAATCCAGAATGAGCATTTCGTCTTATTTGGGGCTCGGCAGCTGGATGTATCTGCCTCCCAGTAAGTGATGTTGTTCCACTGGGATTCAAACACGCTGCCGATCGATTCAAACTTCAGAACGTTATCCACTAGATCACCAAGCTGCGACAGCCACTTCTTGTGCGACAGGTATAGTTTTACTGCTATTGCTTGTAATGTGGATGACGCACTGGCGTTTGAACCAATCAGCTCCGAGTTCGAACCCCGGTGAGGACAACATCATTCAATGGGAGGCAGGTACATTCGGGTGACAAGTCCTAAACAGGAGGAAATGTCTATCCTAGATTCCACTGCTAGCTCTTATCCATCATTACCACATAATTAAAAACATAGGCAATATCGACGCATCCGCGCAGTAGCCCATAGCCAATAGAGACCGACCAATTTGGTCCAATCAATGACGGTATAATACAACCAATGCGACCGTCTATACATTATATATATATATATATATATATATATATATATATATATATATATATATATATATATATATATATATAATCTGGTGGATCATACTTGTGACCACGATCCAGTTGCTGTATGAGGCTTCAGTTCGCACTACATATTGCTCAAAGAGTACAGCGAAATAGTGTCTGTGTTTTTTACTTGTAATCTGACCAACATCTGTGCTTTGAGGGAACCGACCGATTATTTAGTAAGCAGTTTCATCTTGCGAAATATACTACTACTGAAGAACTTGAGTAGTTAGAAACCATTCACGCTGATGTGTAGATTTCGCTGGCGAGGTCAGAGTGATCTAAACACCGGACGGTGGTTTACACTCATTTGCTTCTGAACTCACCAGTGGTTTACCAGAAAACATTCACTTCATTCAGGCGAATTACTTCTGATCATCCGAATCTGCTTAGCTGATTTGTATACACCAGTATACCATACCTTAAGGAGTCTGATTGATTTGCAAATGATTTGTAAGTTACACTATCCACGTTGACATTTCTCACAACTAAATGGTTTTCCAACTACACGACTCAGGTGTCAACAGAGTTCCGGTTGGAAACCACAGTCAACAACACAATATATGATCTCTGATACAATGGTGTCATGAACCAGCGAAATATACCACTACTGAAGGGCTAGAGTAGTTAGAAACTACTTAAGTTGGCCTGTAGATTTCTCCGGGTGGATCAGCATGATCTAAATACTGGAAGATCTTTTCCTTCGTACAATTTGTAAATCATTTGTAAATTGATCATCTTAGTTTTGTCCTGCTGCCTCTCTCTGAGCCTGCCAATATGATCGTAGAGATTTGATTGTGTCATTTTCTCTGTAACATTTTGAGCACAAGCTGCAATACGAATAATACATAAGCTACTAATTCTAGTCCACATTTACATCAGTTTCTCAAACCACGCGCGCGAGTCAGTAAACTAAGAATCCAGATAACATATCCACAGGTAACGTTGTGAATATTTTTCTAAATGTAATACTTCTTACAACTTCACTTTCCCTAAATAGCTGCTCTTCTACAGTGAACAGGATATTTGTATTGCTTCATTTGTAGGCAGTGTATATCGATAAAATGAATCCACGAAACTTAGCCATCCAAGGTTATGTGATCAGTGTATTAGTCTTTGATCTAACAACCCTGATTATTCTGAAATAGAAAAGGAATCTTTTGAGTCTTTATTAGTAAGTCTGTTTATTACTGGTTAGAAGGCTTCATTCACTACTATAACCCATAAATAACTTGTTGAAAGAAAATGTAACTTTATATTTATTCAGTTTATGCTTTAAGTATAATTATTTTTAAGTATAGTTAGTGTATTTAAAAATGTCAGTATTTGTTACTCAATAATTTTTGGTGATTTGTGGCCATTAGAATAATACAGCAATGGAAATTACCCAAGAGTTATGGACTGGAATGTTTAAGAACTAAAAAGGGAATCAGGACAGTGAATGGCTAAGTCACTTGTGGATAAACGATTTTTGTTTCGATTGTTGGATTCCCAAGACTTCAGCAGTGCAAAGTAAACTCGTCCTGATCGAGGTGCTGGTACTGTCATGATATAAAGAAAAGATTATATGGAGTAAATGTCTAAATTTCTTTCAGGTGAGAGCAGATTATCGAAATCAACGAACAAAATTAAAAGTACATGAGGCAATTGAACGTTAACTGACTGAAATTATGAAAAGGATGTAAAATGAATCATTCATTAGCTTAGGGTTATTTGAAAGACTAAGACCTTTTCAATCGAATATTCCTTGTCTCTATGGAGTACCTGAAACCCAGAAACACCCTGTGGTAATGGAAGAACAACCAATTACATGTTGTCCAGTCCTGAGTGCACACCAAATTCTACCCATCATTTTTGGAATGTCGCCACCAAGCTAGAAGGCTCAGAATCTCAGCGCACACTGGTAGATTTCACTTGGTTGGAGGCAATAAGCGGGAAGCCCTGGACCTAGGTTTCGTACTTGCTGGCACTCATCAGTAAGGCTTATCTGAAAACTCGTCAGAACTTATGTTCCACCTTAAATTCAAACCCTTGTCACCCAGTGCTGGTCAATAGAATCCGGTCAGCACATAAGACTAAACAACAAGAAAATGACTACCCTCCAGTGACCCATCAGTGTATCCACTCTAGTCCTACAGGAGGTCAGTCACGGCCCGAACAGCTCAGTGGTTACCTAGCTGACTATAAAACTGGGTGGCATGAGTTAGAATCTTAGACGACACATCAGTTCCGTCGAGGTTGAAAATACGGTTTACTAACGAGTGCCGACAAGCACAGGATCTAGGTTTAGAGATTTCTGATGATTGCCTCCGATTAAGTAACAAACATTGACATTTTTATGTACACTAAGTGTATTTAGATATGTTTGTAAAGTTGCAGAGGATGAATTCAACGGAAATAAATTTCAAGTTGTTATTCTTCGTAGACTGATATCAGTTAGAGGAACAATGGAGAACTGGGAGCACTGGACAGCTGTTTCGTCCTAGCATGGGGCTCCTCAGCAGTGCGCACCCACGACCCCGCCAGGGACCGAACCCGCGACCTTCAGGTTCTGTGACCAGCACGTTACCAATGAACCACCGGGTCGGAATCTAGTGGTCCATATTCCCAACTTCTGTTAGGTCACGATATAGCGCAACCACCACCCAATATTATCGTTGAGTAACTTTCCTCACAAACATCAGGCTTTGCCCCCACCGGTCACGACTTCTCATTGGAACTCACCTCTCGAAGCTAGTCACCAATGAGCACCAGTTCAATTGAATTTTGAAAAAGTTGTGAGGATTTGGAAATATTTCAAGTTGTTATTCATCGTAAACTGACATCAGCTGGAGGAAGAAAGGAGACCTGGGAGCACTTGACAGCTGTTCACTGAAATGTTTATTCTTTTAAAACTCAATGGGACCATTTAAATATTTTCACTGCAACTGCGATTTATCAACAGATTTAGAAGAGTCACAAACTTATTGACCACCTAACCTTAAGGCTGTATTATATTTCAAAATAGTCATGCCAAAATATCGACCCAGTTGGCTCAATGGTAACGTCCCTCATTGGAGCACTTGGTGACGCAGGTTCGAGTCTAAAGTCAGGCATCGGTTCCGTAGAGAGTATAGATATGCCTTGTTGACAACTGCCAGGAAGCAGGAAACCTAGATCCATGACTTCCTACCGATTGTCTGCGACCAATCAACTAAAATCATGAAATCTCACCTTGTTGTTAAAACTAGAAGCAGTCTATTTGACTGAGGAATAATCATTTTAGCATGGTAAAACGACAAAACAGTTTGAGGAAAGTGAAACTGTAAATCCTGTGCTTCATTTTCGCCAGATTCTGTTTTTATTCTTTTGAATATTCAATAATTTCCCACCGGCTGCAAATTAATTTTTTACTTATATTCTTCCACCCTCCCTCTCTTTCATACAGAAAGTGTGGCTTTTTTTACTCAGTAGGGATACATCGATTACTGCTAGAAAGTATTTCATCGATTCGCATAACAAAGAGAGCTAATTAGTACGGTTACTACACTAAGGGACGACAGGTTGTATCTATTAACTTTTGTTCATAGGTAGCAGTAGAAATCTTTTCATCACTTTAACGCCTTTTACCTTTATAACTTTCTCATATAGGTTTTCCTTCTTTTCACCTTTTTTTCCTTTCACTTTCATTTGTTTGTTCTCTTGAGTGCGGAGAACGTAAAGAAGCGTTATGCAGTATTATTAATTAGATTTTTTAGAAAACAAATTGAAATACTCATTACGTTTGTTGCCTTTCTTATTGTTGTAAGTAATAAGATAGAAAAAACATTAATTAAACATTGTTGACTTCATTTGATATTAGGCGATATAAGAAGTTCAGCAAAGACATCCTTTTCGGCGATTCTATCCTTCATGGCTGTACACTCTGGTACAAGTAATTAATAGTTATCACCCCTCAGTTAAATTCACACATAAAGTAGAAATGGAATCGAAGTTTCCATTTTTTTGATGAAGAACTCATCAGCGGAAATGATAGGATATTTAGGAGATCTAACCACAAAGCACCTATATGGAATGGTCAGCTGGCAAATTTCTACTGTTAGGTATATATAAGTCGTAAAAGAAAACTTAACATGTCTTTTGCCTACCATATTCCAAGAATCTGCAGTACTGAAACCTTAGAAGAACTCATGTTTCTCAAAATGGTTCCAGCTGAAAACAGTTGCCGAGCACTATTTGTAGACAGAAATATGAGAAATAAACAGCAAATACAGCTACCAATTCCAATTCGGCAGAAGAGATTATATGTGAATCCTGACTTTAGAGGTGATGTCACTACTAATATCTTGAACAGGAGAAATTCAAACTCGCTAAGGAAAACTTCCTTCGCATCAACCTTGAGGATTGTATTCTCTTGTCATCTCTGGCAACCTGAAGGTTAAACTTCCATGTCTGACCACTTCCGTGTGTGTTTATCAGTACATTTGCACCTACAGGGTTAAGAATGTAAGTCCTTTGATGTGGGTTATTTCTAAACGAGTCAGAAAGCACTAATCCACCTGTCTGCAAAGGTTTGAGAGTAAATCGACCAGAAGTGTAATAACTAAGCATTTTGTTAACACTGGTCACAGCATCACAGCTGATTCAGCGTTCAAAGTCATCTACAAGGTGAAAAACTGTGTTGAAAATGGTGCGTATCCGCCTTCTCTGTATCACAGAAGCCGTTGCCATATGAATGGAAGAATCCGAACTACGCCTCAAAACTAGAATTATTTGCTGCATTATTATCGTCACTTGAAACATCAGAATTAAATGAGGACACTCAACAGGATATACATCAAACAATCGTATCACTGACCCAACAGAGGGAATATCGCACTCAAACGAACTATCAGGAACAGCAGACATTATAAAGGCTTCAAAATAGGAAAGATGTCGTCATACTTTTGATAGACAAAGAATGTATCACTGTAGTTATGGACAAGGGAGAGAGTATCAGGAAGGCAGAGGATTTACTCAAAGACTAACGTGTATACCAATCACTTGAAACGAAGCCTTTACAAAAGTTCGACAAGCAGATCAGCAAAACGAACAAACTCTTCCAAGCGGAAGAACTAACAAAGCAAGACAGATGGCAGGTGAAATCGACTGGACCTGTCCTTCTTCGGTTTTACAGTAGACCGAAGCTAAATAGACCAGACATCCCTCTACAACTAATAGTCCTCCTTCCGGGAACTCCAACTTACAACATATCCAGAGAAATTTTGAGGAAACTGAAATACCTTGTGCCATTGTGTGGGCATTCCATCAGACCACTCACAGAATTCTTAAAAAGAATCAAAGGTATTAATATACAAAGCAAGGAATTAATAGTATACTTCGATGCCACGGCATTATACACATTAGTCACACCACAATTGGCCTTCCTGCACACTGAAGACACAAGCCTTTCAAAACGCACAAAATCTCAATGCTAAAGTCTGATGGAACTCTTAGATCTTTATCCATCAACATACCTCTAATTTAATGGTAAGATATACAATGAGATGAAAGGAACTCCAATGGGACCACTGATATCCGGATTAATTAAAGAAGCAGTGATGCAGAGACTGGAAGTCATCACTTTACCCGTGATCAAACCAAAAGTTTGGATTCGCCATGTGGAGGATCGTTTTTTCACCTAATGAACGCTCACAGTTTGACCAAAAACATTTCCAATGACATCAAATCCACAATCAAGAAGGAGTCGAACAACCAATTTCTATTGAAGGATGTTTTAATCAGTAGAACAAATGCTGAAAAACTGGAAACTCAAGTGAACAGGAAGTCAACAAACTGATCATCATACCGTGCATAAAGAACGTAACAGAGACCATGATAAGATTAATAAGACCACTTGAAATGGGTGTAACTCATAAACCAACAAATTCCCTTCGAAGCATATTACGCAGACCAAAGGACGTAACGGCCAAAAAAAACAAACAAAAGAAAAAACTACTGTAGATTTCATCAAAAAGCAATATGTTTCTTCGCTCAATTGCTCTTTTTCCGAATATTACTTATAAAAGCAACTACAATTATTGAAATGAACACTACTTAGGACAAAGTGATTGGCTTCGTTCACATGAACTCAGTTGGCTGTTGAACGTCACTACATTTCATCGCCCATTTCGATGCACCTGGATAACTATGGACATGAATGCAAACTTGACGATGTAGAAATCTTGGACAGAGGAAGCATTAAGTATACCAGAGAATTCCTAGAAGTTTAGTATTCAAGTCAGTTAGCAATTAATAGGTGTATAGACATAGACCCAGTGTGTCAATCAATAAGAAAAATGATAAACAACGCAAGGTTGGAGGTCAAGTAGAGGAATAGCCACTGGAAAAATTGATGCAGTCAATGACACAACAATCAAAGGAAACAACCAACCACAAACCAATTCGTCAAGGTAAGCTACGGAAGCACTCACAGACAGATATTGACAGCTTACTTCATATTGAAGTTAGTGCTGATGATGTTGTCTAGAAAGACAACGAAAGCCCCACGATTTCAAGACTACTTGTCTATTGTAGATTGCCGTTCTCAGTCTTGCTACCTAGAATATATTTTACTTCTCGTGATGGTCTTAATTTCTGTCTTGAAAAATGATCCCTTTATTTCGTTAATGTCAACTTTGATTTTAAAATAATGCTTACATGATATTCTGACCACGTGAGATGAAGAGCTTGATTATAGCATCTTCCTCAATACTTTCAATGCTACATATTCATGTATGAAATGCATTGTTGAGTGTTCTCCTTTCTGGATCTGCTGCTTGTAAGAAGACCAGATTGTTTTATTCAGAGATAAGTCTAAAGTAGATTGAAAGGAACTGGGCAGTCTATCATTTTACGAAGCTGTGTCACTCTCATTAGCAAACAGAAACTGACAAGTTCGTTATGTTCAAGAATTTGGAAAATCTGTCCTGATGATACACTAAATAGTGAGATACTATTTCTCTGTAACATCCTACCGGAAAAGAAATATCTACCTAGACTAGTTGGTTTAAACGCAAAAGAGAAATCGAAACTGCAGTTGTCGTCTACTATCTGGGACGAGATCCTGCATATAAACACAGAATTCAAAGCGACACCTTAACTGAACTCCTCGGAAATCGTCTCTGAAGATCTTTAAGAAAGATTTTTCATTTAGCTAGCTGGAATACATGATATTTAAATATCAGCTAGCAGCAATTCTAGGCAACTTCCCGTAACCACGTCATTTATTTGTCGAAAATATTCACCTCGAAATGTGAAATGAACTTTGTCAGTACTCAATAATAACTACTCTTTCAAACACAACAAAGGGATAGAGAAATAACTCAAAGATATATGGTCTCAAAGAGTGAACACAATAGTTTAAGTTGGAGATAAGTTGGTAAATAAAGAATTCACATCAAAGGAATAAAAGCTCTTGCTTGTGATATTAGAATCATCAAAATAATCAACAAGTTCAGATGTGTCTTTCAAAGAGAGGTTATATAATTCATTCCGAATATTTTTATTTTCTATGCTATACAGTGGTCGATGGAGTGTGTATTTTATTATGGTTACCTGATAAGAACATTTTTCTTCAATATCAGCTGCAATATATGACAAGAAGTAATACATCTTTTAAAGACCATAACGATTGTACAAAAGCACCCAAACTGTATCACGTTTTCATTGAAAGGTTCGACTTCCACTTTGTTATTGCTTGAAATATCAACATTTTCTTAACAGAGAAAAAATCTCATGTCTAAAAATGTTTGCATACATAATATAAAAACTGTATACATAGATGCTGCTTTTTACAGTCTTTCAAGTTTGCCGAATCCTATTCGAATAGTGAACCTAATAGTCCATCTTGACTAAGATTTATTCGTTTTGCGATAAACACAACTGTTAGTCATCTCGCATCGATTATCTTCAACGTTGTTGTCGATTCTGTCGATTGTTACTTTCCAAGTCTCAAGTAAAAGTATATCAATATAATTTAATTGTTCATGAAAATGGACAGTAGCAAGCAGTCAATACATTTCATTTCACTACTTAAAACCACATCACCCAAGGTCTTTCAGAGCCAAGTAGTTAAAAACTGGGTAGTTGTCTAAAATAGCAATTACCAAATATGATTGTCATACTTCTGTATCTCTAACTTATTTTTTCACGCTACGACTACCAGATCAGCTTTGATAGGAACTCTGTATGTGTTGCTTTCCATATGATGTCTACGTTCATAACATTCCGTTGTTACTGATTTCATACACACATATACACCGCTATCTAAGATAGTTAAACTGATAATCAATATAATGCTTTCCCTCTCTAATTCAAGTAGATTTGGATTGGAATGAAAAGTCCTGGCTGGATAGCCAGTGTAAGTACAATCAGTTGATAGTAACGCGTCATGAATTCACATGGCAGTCTAGCAAACCCTTTGTTGACTGAAGTAGAATAAAATCTGGTCAGCAGTCGAATTTCAAAGCTCAGTTGGTAGAGCGCCAGGCCAGGAACCAGGAGGTCGCTGCTGCGAATTCCACAGTGACCTAGATTTTCGTCGCATTTACAGTCATCACCCAGTTTCAATAAAATATGTAGCAACCGTGGTACGCCTAGTAACTAAGTAACCTTGGAGTAGCAAACAGTTACAGTTTGCCTTCTGCATTCAACATTATCACCTTACTCAAGTCAACCTGGACAAGAAAGACAAGGATAGCGAATTGTATCTTAATTAAATGTCGGGTATATCAAAAGCTGTGAAACGTGTTAGGTATGTTTTCTCCAAGTTAGAAGTCACTTGCATAAGGCACTTGCCAGTGAGGCATACCTACAACCTTGAGAGAAGTGATATCTCTTTCTAGATTCAGACTCACGTCACCCAGTGTTGTAGTCAGTGACGTTACCATTACACTATTTAATCCGCGACTAACCTCCTTCAGGACTGGAATAGAAGCGCTGATTGGTTATTAGAGGACAGCTAATTTTATATTGTCTGGACATGAATGCTGACTGAATTCTATCGATCGTTTTTGCAATGTGACCACCAATTTAGAAGGTCCGGTATCGAGGTGGACTTTTGTCATTTCCATCCTTACTTTCAAACTTCTCCTTAACAGGCAGTATCACCTAGAAAATGGCTGTTTTTGATGCTTATGATCAGTATCGCATTAATAATAAAAGCTATCAGCCTAAATATTCTACATCAATGATATATATCACCACTAGGAAAACTGTTAGTAATAGAAGTTGGAAGTCAACATCCATTAGGATTAAAGCTGGAAGAAAAAGCTAAAACGGACAGTCATGTAGACTGTCATGAAAAATATGCAAATACACACTAATATTGAGTAAAGAAGGAAGATGCTTATCTCATTTCACTTATAAAACCAACCAATTTCAGTTTGAGAATCAGCATACTAAGCATTGTAATACTTTGATAGCAGTTAAAGAATACTACATAGTATAGGGTAAATTATATGAAGAGATGTTATGTATAGAGAGAGGGTAATAAAATTCCAGTATAGTTGAGGACAGATTGTGTACTGAGTACGCATGAATCCAAAACAAAAAAAATGTCACTGAGTATTAATTAATGGTAATAATTTCAGAAGATATAAATAGTAATAAGGATGGACAATGGTATGCTGAATATACCTAAGTAGCAAACTAGTCAAGTAAGGATAAAAGAGAAACAGAACTACAAGGGTTTTCAGTATGTTATTTACATTTTGTAGACTAAAATTGTGCAAAAATGTATCAAATTAATGGAAAAAAAATGTTTGCGTCACTAAGTTGAAAAAATGAGCAGACTTAATGTTATCAGTCATAGATCTTAAATACTCCACACTCAGTTAGTAAAAAACATTCATTTTTTAAATTCTTAACAAAAATGAGTATTTGGAAAAGTATTTACAAATGATTAGTGTGCACAAAAGATTTGATAATGTTCTTTGCACAATGTTCCTACTACCCTGCTAAGATTATAGTTTCTTCTAGAAGGCTATTTAAACACAAGGTGAAGCCTTCAGAAGTATAATTCCATGCTACTTAGTCAATGTTTCAATAGCTGTAAATCGTATGATTCGGAGATTATGGCTCAAAATGTTGAGTTTTATTACAGAAATACATATATTACTAATGAAACACCATGGACAGTCTTCTTTCATGGCAGTGTATTGATCAAGTATTTACATGATACATCAGAAACTTGATGATATAAATCCATGACAGAATATGTTCGAAGTTCTCTCATTAAAGTGATTTTAATCCAAATAAGCCGAAATGAAAGAAACAGAATGACATAATTTATATCGTTTGGTTTCATTATTTTGAAAGGCTTCTTTTCAAAATATGATTCAACTGTCTACCTCAACTTCATCGATTTTGAAAAGGCCTCTGACAGCGTCGACCGAGAAGTAATTTGGCAGACAGCTGCTTCAACACTACGGTTTTACTGCCACAAACCTATATCAACCTCATTCAACAGCAGCTATATGAAGCTACATGCCAAGTGATTCACAATGGAAAGCTCAGTGATGTCTTTGAAGTGAAGACAGGAGTAAGACAATGTTGCCTACCACCACTGATGATCTTCCTGATTGTGGTCGACTGAACTGGGCTGGATCACGCAAAAAACTGTGAGAAGATGGGAATATGCTGTTTGGCTGATGAAAAGATCCTAGAAGATTTGGATTTCACCAACGATGATGATTTATGTCCAATGTCTTGTCGCACAAACTTTAAGATGTACAGGCGAAAACTAACAAGTTGACAGAGGAGGCGAGGCGAGGCAGCGAAAACGATACTTCCGTCAGGTGGGCATAGAGAAGACATGGGCGATGAAGATGCGCAACCAACAAGAATAATAAACACCAATCACCATCAACGAGAGATCCAAAGGAGATTGTCTCTTTCGCCTACCTACCTAGACAGCTTCGTTTCATCTACAGGTGGCACAGGTACAGATGAGGCGGTCAAAGCCAGGAACGGAAAAGCAAGACAGGTCTTCATTCATCTAAACTCAGTAAGCAGATCTAATGGACTCCACTGCACTCAGCATAAAGCAGAAGATCCGGATTTTCAACACTAATGTCGGTCAAGTCAGTGCTTCTGTGTGATGGTTCAGAGTCTTGGCGCTTTACGAAAAGTGTTTCCAGCAAGCAAACTACAGACATTCATCAACAATTGCCATCTGAGCTTCAGTAACGAGTGTAGACGGCAGTTGTTGATGAATGTGTGTAGTTTGTTGGAAATCCCTCTCGTAACGCGCCAAGTCTCTGAACCATACAGGAGCACTGACTTGACTGGATTGGTGTTGAGAATCTGGATATTGTTCCACATGTTGAGTGCAGAAGATCTCCACACTGATTTCAGGCTAATGAATGCGTGTCTTGCTTTTCCGATCCTGGCTGGCTTTGATGTCCTTGTTTGAAACAGTGCTTCCTAGATAGGTGAAGGAGGTTACTTCCTTCAGGTTTCTCCCCTTGATGGTGATTGGAGCTTGTTGTTGCTTTCGTTGTTGGTTGAGTATCTTCATCAACTCTGTCTTCTTTATATTCACTAGAAGTCAAGTTTTCCCTGCCCAACCCCTTCTGACAACTTGTTAGTTTTTGCCTGTAGATCTTCAAGTTTGTGTGACATCAGACATAAGTCATCGGCGAAATCCAGATCTTTTAGGTTCTTTTCTGCAGTGCAGTGTATCCCCCTCTTCTCGCTCCTCACAGTTTGTTGCATGATCCAGTCGACTACAATCAGGAATATCATGGGTGATATTAGGCAACCTTCTTTTACTCCTGTCTTCACTTCAAAAGCATCAATGAGCTTCCCATTGTGAATTACTTGTCATGTGGCATCTTCATATAGTTGGTGAATGAGATTGATAAACGTTTGTAGTATTCCATAGTGTTGAAGCAGTTGCTAAATTACTTCTCAGTCGATGCTGTCGAGGGTATTTTCAAAGTCGATGAAATTGTGGTAGAGAGTCGACTGATATTCTATACTTTGTTCTATGATGGTGGGAAGCTTTGCAATTTGGTCCGCACATGATTTGTTCTTCCAGAAGCCAGCCAGCCTGTTCCGGTCGTAGTTTTGAATCCAGTGCATCACTTAGTCCCTCCAGGAAGATGTGGTTTAATATTTTCCTTGTGGTGGACAACGATGGGGCATGATTCCACGCCAATCCTTGCAAAGACATAGGTTGCACTTCTTCGGGTGTTAAACAAGGTAGCCCACCTTCGAATCAACTGGCAGGTACATTTCCCTGCTTGTAGATATTCAGCAATAGTGGTGTGGTGTGAGCATGTCCGCAGTCATCTCTGCGTCTGTTTACAGTGCTTCTGGCGGAATTCCATTTGGTCCTGTTGCTTTCCCCCACTTCAGTAGCTTAATGGCGTTCAGGACTTCGACTTCTGTTGGAAGATTTGTTTTCACTGGTAGTTCTGTGACTGGGCTGCAGGTGGTATTTCCGGACGAAGTGCAGGTGTTGGTCGACTCAAGAGCTTTTTGAAGTGGTCGGTCCATCGTTTCCTTTGTTTCTGCTCTTTGGTAACTAGCTTTCCTTCACTATCTTTCATTGGTTTCATCTGTGTTGATCTCTTTTCTCCCAGATAGTAACCTGTTTATTTGATATAATGTTATCAGGTCTCTATCTCTGCTACCAGCAGCCTCTTCTGCTTCACTTGCCAATGTGTCGTAGAAGTGTCTTTTGTCTTTCCGCGCTCCACTTCACTTATTGTCCTGTGTTTTATGCGTTGTACTCACTTCTTTTCATTGTGCATCCGTCCACTGCACTATGCTGCACTGGTTCATCTTCTTCTTCACCATATTACTCTCCCTCCTCTATCACCTTCCATGTGTCAATCGAGATCCATTCCTTGTCTTGTGTCTTCTTCCTTCCTAATACTGTTATGCAGGTTTCTTTCCACATCTCTTTCAAAGACTTCCAGTGTTCGTTCACACAGGTTTCTTCAGGGATGTTCCTCGATATCTCCCATTTTGTCTTGATGGCTGAAGTGAAGATTTCCTTTGTAGTTTCGTCATTCAGCTCAGTTTCTGTTCTGGGCGTTGAACTTGAACTGTGACCTGTCACCAGCTTCCTTGAAGGCTTTCAACTTGATTTGGAAGGTAGATTCCTTGCACTAGATAGTGAGTGGTGTGAACCTACATCTGCTCCTCTTCTTGATCTGATCTTGTGTCCAGTAGGCTGGCTGCGTCTCTATTGTCTTGAGATTGAGATAAAGTCGATCTGGTTTTTAGTGTGTGTGGTATCTGGTGAAATCAAGTCCATGTCACTTTGTGAATATCCTTGTGTTTGTACACACTGCCTCGCCTCCAATCACCAAATCATTGAATGCGCAAAAGTCGGCAAACAGTTCTCCATTCTCACTTATCATTTCACCTAGTGCTTCTCGACCCATGATGAGTTCTCTTCCTGTGTTGTCCGCTCCCAGTTTGGCATTCATGTCGCCAATTAGAATTTTGATATCGCCAACTGGGGTCTTGTCCAGTGTTGATTGCAGTTGTCTGTAGAATTCATCCTTTTCCTCTTGCTCTGCATTATTTGTAGGTGCGTAACATTGTATGATCGTGACCTTTCTTCCTTTTGAGTTGAATCTTGCTGTCATGATCCTGGAGGAGATTGGTTCCCACTGCATGAGAGCCTTCGGTGTTCTTGGAGACATCATGATAGCCACTCGATAACTCAGTGTGCTCGTGGTTGTCGTTTGGGTGACCGGAGTACATTATTGACTCTCCAGTTGACAGTTCGGAGAGTCCACTTCCATTCCATCTGCTTTCGCAAATCCCAAGCACTTCGATGTGATACCTTCTCATCTTGTTTGCAATCTGGGCAGCTTTGCCAGCTAGCTTCAAACATGGTTCAGACATTCCATATTCCTATGCTTACTTTCGCTTTCATCGAGAGAAGACATTTCGACTAATTTTCTTCCCCAATACTTTCACCAACCGGCATCATTTCGTCTCCTCGATTTCCACGAGGAATAAGTCTATTTTTATTTTTTTATATTTTGTTTGTGCTTTGAAGTTTCTTTAGCGGTTGGATTTGTTTTACGGGGTAGGGTTGCTAGACCTAAGCCCAACCTTCCCTCTTTTTTCATGCTTATGTCCAGCTAGTAAGCTAAGCGAGCTTGGTTAACTAAGAAGGTATCTGAATCACTTGGTTGTATTGTGTTCTCTGAACTGAGTTGTCTAGTTGTGAACACAGTACTACCAAGATCATCCACCTGAGATACAAATATTCTTCACCATTTCAAAATCACGCGAGTGTAACACGCTTCAAGTTATTCGAATATGTGTGTATCTGAATATGTTGATCATTGATTACTTTCATTTAAGGTTATTTCAAATGCTTCCGGTTTTGTTCTATTTTAGAATATTTTTGTTTCGTAATATTATAATTAGTAGTATATTTTCGTTCTGTTTACATTTCTTGATTATCGCTCATATCTCAGGAATCCAGTTTAAGCCTATCTTATCACAATGTTGTTACTTACTGCTACCATGTTGGTATTCGTTACGGACTGACATCAGATGGAGAAACAGTGGAAACCTCGGAACACTAGACAGGTGTTTCGTCCTAGTAGGCGACTCCTGAGTAGTGCGCACCCTTGACCATACCAGGAAACGAAGCTATGACCCTTAGGTTCCGTAGCCATCACCTTAGCATTGAGGCACTTGGTAGGAATCCAATGGTCCATAGTTCCTACTTCTCATAGTTCAGCAAATAACGCAACTACCATCTAATCCCGTCGTTGAGTATGCGTCCTCATGTTCGAGTTAGTTGATCTCACCAGTCACGACTTCTCATGGGACTTTGTGAATCATCGCCTAAAGGTAGTCACAGTAAAGAATACCAACTTCAAATCGAGAAATAAATCCCAGCAAACCTTCAAATTGACTTACTGCTATTATGTTCCCTTAAGAAAAAAAAACACTGGTTTCTCAATATTACCTTCCATATGTTCACATTAACCTCTACATACTTTGCAGATTTCTTGCCTTAGTGAAAAAACTATTAATGAAATTTTAAACACAATTCACCATCACTACCTCTCAGCAAAACAAACGCACACCTTCAGTGAATAAATTCATCGGGAATAATTCCTTTTGTTGAATATTTTTTAAACAATTTTGCTCTACTTGTTATTTTTAAGTAGGCAAAATTTTACACCATATTTACACTGTAAACATTTTTGAAAATGCCTGAAAAGAGGGAAGGTTGGGCTTAGGTCTAGCAACCCTACCCCGTAAAACAAATCCAACCGCTAAAGAAACTTCAAAGCACAAACAAAATATAAAAAAATAAAAATAGACTTATTCCTCGTGGAAATCGAGGAGACGAAATGATGCCGGTTGGTGAAAGTATTGGGGAAGAAAATTAGTCGAAATGTCTTCTCTCGATGAAAGCGAAAGTAAGCATAGGAATATGGAATGTCTGAACCATGTTTGAAGCTAGCTGGCAAAGCTGCCCAGATTGCAAACAAGATGAGAAGGTATCACATCGAAGTGCTTGGGATTTGCGAAAGCAGATGGAATGGAAGTGGACTCTCCGAACTGTCAACTGGAGAGTCAATAATGTACTCCGGTCACCCAAACGACAACCACGAGCACACTGAGTTATCGAGTGGCTATCATGATGTCTCCAAGAACACCGAAGGCTCTCATGCAGTGGGAACCAATCTCCTCCAGGATCATGACAGCAAGATTCAACTCAAAAGGAAGAAAGGTCACGATCATACAATGTTACGCACCTACAAATAATGCAGAGCAAGAGGAAAAGGATGAATTCTACAGACAACTGCAATCAACACTGGACAAGACCCCAGTTGGCGATATCAAAATTCTAATTGGCGACATGAATGCCAAACTGGGAGCGGACAACACAGGAAGAGAACTCATCATGGGTCGAGAAGCACTAGGTGAAATGATAAGTGAGAATGGAGAACTGTTTGCCGACTTTTGCGCATTCAATGATTTGGTGATTGGAGGCGAGGCAGTGTGTACAAACACAAGGATATTCACAAAGTGACATGGACTTGATTTCACCAGATACCACACACACTAAAAACCAGATCGACTTTATCTCAATCTCAAGACAATAGAGACGCAGCCAGCCTACTGGACACAAGATCAGATCAAGAAGAGGAGCAGATGTAGGTTCACACCACTCACTATCTAGTGCAAGGAATCTACCTTCCAAATCAAGTTGAAAGCCTTCAAGGAAGCTGGTGACAGGTCACAGTTCAAGTTCAACGCCCAGAACAGAAACTGAGCTGAATGACGAAACTACAAAGGAAATCTTCACTTCAGCCATCAAGACAAAATGGGAGATATCGAGGAACATCCCTGAAGAAACCTGTGTGAACGAACACTGGAAGTCTTTGAAAGAGATGTGGAAAGAAACCTGCATAACAGTATTAGGAAGGAAGAAGACACAAGACAAGGAATGGATCTCGATTGACACATGGAAGGTGATAGAGGAGGGAGAGTAATATGGTGAAGAAGAAGATGAACCAGTGCAGCATAGTGCAGTGGACGGATGCACAATGAAAAGAAGTGAGTACAACGCATAAAACACAGGACAATAAGTGAAGTGGAGCGCGGAAAGACAAAAGACACTTCTACGACACATTGGCAAGTGAAGCAGAAGAGGCTGCTGGTAGCAGAGATAGAGACCTGATAACATTATATCAAATAAACAGGTTACTATCTGGGAGAAAAGAGATCAACACAGATGAAACCAATGAAAGATAGTGAAGGAAAGCTAGTTACCAAAGAGCAGAAACAAAGGAAACGATGGACCGACCACTTCAAAAAGCTCTTGAGTCGACCAACACCTGCACTTCGTCCGGAAATACCACCTGCAGCCCAGTCACAGAACTACCAGTGAAAACAAATCTTCCAACAGAAGTCGAAGTCCTGAACGCCATTAAGCTACTGAAGTGGGGGAAAGCAACAGGACCAAATGGAATTCCGCCAGAAGCACTGTAAACAGACGCAGAGATGACTGCGGACATGCTCACACCACACCACTATTGCTGAATATCTACAAGCAGGGAAATGTACCTGCCAGTTGATTCGAAGGTGGGCTACCTTGTTTAACACCCGAAGAAGTGCAACCTATGTCTTTGCAAGGATTGGCGTGGAATCATGCCCCATCGTTGTCCACCACAAGGAAAATATTAAACCACATCTTCCTGGAGGGACTAAGTGATGCACTGGATTCAAAACTACGACCGGAACAGGCTGGCTGGCTTCTGGAAGAACAAATCATGTGCGGACCAAATTGCAAAGCTTCCCACCATCATAGAACAAAGTATAGAATATCAGTCGACTCTCTACCACAATTTCATCGACTTTGAAAATACCCTCGACAGCATCGACTGAGAAGTAATTTAGCAACTGCTTCAACACTATGGAATACTACAAACGTTTATCAATCTCATTCACCAACTATATGAAGATGCCACATGACAAGTAATTCACAATGGGAAGCTCATTGATGCTTTTGAAGTGAAGACAGGAGTAAAAGAAGGTTGCCTAATATCACCCATGATATTCCTGATTGTAGTCGACTGGATCATGCAACAAACTGTGAGGAGCGAGAAGAGGGGGATACACTGCACTGCAGAAAAGAACCTAAAAGATCTGGATTTCGCCGATGACTTATGTCTGATGTCACACAAACTTGAAGATCTACAGGCAAAAACTAACAAGTTGTCAGAAGGGGTTGGGCAGGGAAAACTTGACTTCTAGTGAATATAAAGAAGACAGAGTTGATGAAGATACTCAACCAACAACGAAAGCAACAACAAGCTCCAATCACCATCAAGGGGAGAAACCTGAAGGAAGTAACCTCCTTCACCTATCTAGGAAGCACTGTTTCAAACAAGGACATCAAAGCCAGCCAGGATCGGAAAAGCAAGACACGCATTCATTAGCCTGAAATCAGTGTGGAGATCTTCTGCACTCAACATGTGGAACAATATCCAGATTCTCAACACCAATCCAGTCAAGTCAGTGCTCCTGTATGGTTCAGAGACTTGGCGCGTTACGAGAGGGATTTCCAACAAACTACACACATTCATCAACAACTGCCGTCTACACTCGTTACTGAAGCTCAGATGGCCAGAAAGAATAAGCAACAAGGAAACCACTCGGGCAACAAACCAACGAAGCAAGAACCTATCGCTCAACAAATATGCACCGGAAGGAAGTGGAGATGGATTGGGCATACACTGAGAAAGCCGACTAGGGACATCACGTGTCAGGCCAGGCCCTCGAGTGGAACCCCGATGGGAAGCGACGAGTTGGGCGAGGTGAGGGTGACATGGAGGAGATCGTGTGAGGAGGAAATGAGAGCTTGTGGGTAGTCGTGGAGCCAAGTTGAAAAGATTTCAGAGAACAGAGCGCAATGGAGACGTAATACTGAAGCCCTATGTTCTATTAGGAATCCAAGGGACAAATAATAATAATGATGATAATAATAATAGTATATTTTCTTTAGATTTTGTGATCTAATCGCTTTTTAGAAGACATGTGGTTTTACGATCTGCGTAAGATGACAACAGTGATTATTCATTTATTCGTACCTGGTTGTCGTAGGCAAAAGAAATATATGGGATCTTCGATCTCGCCTTGATCTTAACCTTATTTATCATGCTGAGGCAATTTCACTATCACCAACTTCAATATGGTCGTCACTGGTTTCTTTCTTCACCTTCCTTTGATCTGTCTAATTAGTACTTAACGATACTGCTTTATATCGAAAAAGCATTGCTACCGTGTTGAATCCTGAGCTCTTCTTATTTCTTTTATCCTTGCAAAGATGATTACGAAATATTTTTGTGTGTTTATGCTTACTTTCATTCTATTCTACGGTGTGATATGATTATTATAATCTGAACCTTATTCTTAGTGATTGTATGTGTATAGCTTCAGTAAACAATATTGTTGAACAGATAAACTTTTCTTCTGAAAACCCTCCTATGTTTGTTGTCTATAAGGTCTGTTTTTGGTGTTTGAACAGCGAGTGTCTTAAGTTAACGGGTAATTTGGGATTAAACTGTTAGTCACTGTTGTTTACTTCTTTCATCCAAAACCCAGATTTGCTTCTACTCATTGCAAAATTATAATGGTTTACTTTTGGGGATGAAATTCCCTTCGTAAGTGTTGTTTAATTGACTATGAGTTCACTGTATAAAAGATTTGCTTAGACTGATATGTGCAATTAAAATTTGAAATTTTCATTCATAAGTTAAACGACGACTTCTGGTTCGATCAAAAATATACACTTGTGATTTTCTGTTGTTATTCCTCTTTGCACTAGTCGATCTCTGTTGACATATGGGTTCCCACTGGGATGCCTATATATTGCCTGGTTATTCATTGCATTGTAATTTCCTCAGTGGTGGTTAGTAAGGGAATCGAAGATGTGCGTTTCATCCTGTTTGGGGCTCAACATCTGGATGTACCTGCGTCTCAGTGAGTGATGTTGTTTCCATTGAGACACCACGCGTCCTGGGTTCCACCGTTACGCACGATCAACCAAACTACAACATAAAACAGCATATAACTGTCATTTGACTGAATCAAAGTTCACTATGGTATCGTCGTTTAATAGACTTTGAAAGTGGTATCTATCACTACATGATATCAGCTGAAGAACTATTGAAAACCTGGGAGAACTGGTTAACTGTTTCGACTTCTCAGCAGTGCGCACCCAAGACATTCACATTTGGCGGGGTGCAAACTACTATTGACCCACTCGGGGTTGGAATTAAATAATCCAAGTTTTCCCACTTTTCTCTGCCTCTCATTAGTGACACACTTTGAGATAACATTTCTCGAAGTTCTAAACATATCTCGTATTCTGTGGGGTAGACCAAGCTGAACATGAGGACAAATACTCAGCGATGACATTCAAAGGAGATCGTACAGAATCGCAAATTGACTGAAGTAGGAAAACGTGGACCATTGAATTTCGATCGAATGGCTCAATAATACGGTGCACACAGGGGGACCTGAATGCCTTATATTCTGTCTAGGTCAGTATCTCTAGTGCTCACTTCTGTGGAGTCATGTACTAGGGCGAAACAACTGTTTCTTGCTCCCAGGTTTTCACTGATTCCCCAACCGATGTCAGTTCATGACAACACCCTGAAATCACTCAAATCGTCACGAATCACCTAAGTTGAAAGTTTTTATATGAGAAACGTAATCTGATAAATTGACTGACATGTGAAAAATGAAAAAAATTACGTGTTTTTTTACACATTTTAAATTGACATTCATATTCCTTAACTGTAACAAATGAGTCTTCTTTCTCACAAAACTGGATGTCTTGTAACCTGTGAACTAGGGTCTCTTTTTTGAGTACATCGACACTATCCAAAGGTAAAGCAAAATTAATGTAGGCTTATTTGAGTACATTGCCATTGTGGTGCGATAGTGATATTTTCGAGTCTTGTATGCAAACGTTTATTGACATTAGAAGAAAAGATGACAGTTTTCTCAAACATCCACGAAAATCAGTCATTAGACACATCTGCAAAGGACAAAGAAAAGATAATTATCCCATGTGTTTTATGAGTGTATATTTAGTCATGTTATTGTCTTGTTCCTTTCGTTGTTTTCTAATCCGGTTTAGTATTCTTTTAAGAAAACAGAAAGACTACATTTCTGTGTTCAGAATTTCATTTGTATTTCGTAACTTTTTCCTGTTGGCTACAAGTTTTATCTAAATGGAACAAAAAGGCGCTACTTTTAGACTACTTAAATGTAACCAATTTATGTTACAGTTTCATTTAAACTGTCAAGATTTTGTTACACCATTAACTTGTACATAATATCTCGGTATCTTTTTTGAATCTTCCCCTTTTGATATATCTAGTCTTGATATATATAATCTTTCATGGATTGCACTCAAGTAAAGTTTCCAAGTGAAGCTAGTCTCTGTTAAATACATTTAAGTATATAGTTATCCTTCCTCGGATAGTTTATTGTTCTGTATTTCCATATGATTTTATTAAGAGTAGCACTAAAAATTTAGGGAATCCTGGTTACTTTTTGCTTCTGGATGTACTAGATATGTTCACTTGCATTTAAGCGACAGTTCATTTTTAGCAGAATGCTGTTATTTTTATTATTTAATACAAACACCTTACAACAATAATATAAATGAAACAAACTTATAAAGACGTACGTTGAAAAAAAAGAAATCAACTGGTAAATGGCGAAATGTTCAGAGTACTATTAACACCGTATGGCTACATTAAAATATTATTTATTACTTTCGCACTACTTTTAGTTAAATGAAATATGCATATTGTCAACAAACTGATTGTTACTGCGTACAATTTTGAATCATATCTGATATAATTTATGTTGATTGATTTGTACAGTGTTTTAGAATGCATTCAAGTTGTATTAATGAACCAAAAGATGTTTACCCAGTACTACTGATTTTTCTCCAGTGACATTATGATGTATAATAACAGCCCCTTTACTTTATACAGAAAGTGAATATTATGGAAGCTAATGTTTGAACTCGTAAATGGTATTTTCTAATCTGTTTTCACTACCATCTACCATTGGACTCAAGAAAAACACGTCGAACTGCTGATTAGTTTTATGAATGGTGAAAGAAATCTCATAACATAAGAAAGTCCAAGTTCTGGATGTTCATAGTGGAATAAACCAAACAGAAAAGTGTATAAACTGTTCAGAAGAGAAAAACAATTTTATTTTCAAATTATTTTCAGAGTTACTTTTTTCGACATATAATGTAAGAGCCACTTATGAAATTCCTGCAGACACACTAATCAAACATTCATGAATTTATTTAGCTTGGCATTGTCCACCAGGTTTATGGTTTCAGAGGTATACTTAAAATTTGGGCTACCAAAATATTTCTATCATATATGACATAAAGTTATTCCCTTTGTACTTGTTTTAGTTATTCAACTGTTAGCTTATCGTAAAATGTACTCTAGCACATTCTCAAAATGTCTCCAGCTTGTTACACAAGTTAATAACAAAAGTGCAAAATAATATCATGATAGGTGACAGTGGGCTCTTGAGTTCATCACATAAGTATAACCGGGATGGTTAGCAGAAACTGCAAACTTTTATACTGGCTAAATAATCCCCCACCATCAAATCAACGGGTACCTCCCTATTCGTCTCCCCATGGAACAATATAGCCACAAACTAGACTATAACCTGGAAAAAATTGGCCATTGTATATTATTGCTCATTGTACTTCTAATACTAACATTATTCAACTGCGATGGTTATTTCATTTGAAAATAATGTACACTGAGAATTCCGTACTGTTTTCTAAATCATTGTCTACAGTAAAGTGATTACTATTATGATTGTTGTTGTTGAATAAACGTAGCTCTTGGAGACAAATCATTAGCTTATATATCTACATTGATTTTTATTACTGACTAGATAATGACCAGTGCTATACATCTAATCTGAAAATAATCGGACTTCAAGATCAGGATTATTCTGATTATCAGTTAAAGTAAGTTGATAAATACTTATCAATCTATGCTATCAAGTAGTCAACCGTAGTTTGAAAGATTAAATGGTTTCACTAGGATCAGGTTTCAACTTATGAGTAATCTAAAGTGAAATATTTTGAGAAAATTGTTAGGATAGATACCACATAGAATACCGTCTTCCTATTCAGTTAACTGTTGCATTTATTTTAGTGAGTGCACTATTCTTTCGTCAAATCACCAGCTTCCAGATGTTTTCATCATAAGTGTGAAATTACAAGGACTGTTTATTCACTTTGACTTTCCAAAAGGTTGTCTGTTTTGATAATCCGATGAAAAGAATCACTTTAGACTTGTTCTGAGGCAAACTTAAAAGAGAGAAGTGGATAATGTAACAAGATCTGTTGCTATGATAACGCATTTTTTTCTACTGACGCAAGTTGTACAAGACCTCTTCAGTCTGTTAAGAATATATATTACAGACTTAGAATCCTAAACATATATTCTATGTTAGTCCGTAACAAGCTACTATCCTGATGCAACGAAAACTTTGAAGATTTAGACAATTTGTTGTATTGGCAAAGTTACAGTTACTCACTTGCTTTGTTGTTACATATCTGATTTAATGTATAACTTTCAAATATTGAAAGAATTCAGATACAGTCCACAACGTTTACTCTGTTCAAAATGAACTGTATGGAAAATGGTAGAGCAAGGTAAGTTTTGCATAGTTTAGTCTCAATGTTTTCATATGTTTAATGAACTCTTACACCTTCCATGTTTCTTATGCGTAACCTTACTCATATATTTATTAATTAAAACGCTGTCCCCTAATGTTTTGATTTTCAGGGTCTCCAAACTATTTTTCAATCAGTATTACCAATAAAATAATGAGGAATTGACTGTTTCTGATTGTGAAGGGTTTAATCCAGAACTATCATTTCATGGTTAAGCTGCTCATTAGCATTAGAGTAGCTAATCTGAGGAACCATTCAACATACAGTTCACTGAATCTGTACATTGTATTATCTTTAACAGAAATCTTATGTAATCTTTTACGTACATCGATAAGTTGATATTTTGTTTACTCCACAAGTTTATTTTAAGTATCTCTCTAGATAGTAGCGATACTAAGTCATGATTGAAGGTGAAATTAAAGTTTGGATCATGGCAGTATCCGAACCAGCGAGTTTCGGGCCCGGTGCTCTATCAACTGAGCCCAGTAACCCAGTAGTTCAGTTGGCAGAGTACCGGACTGTTAAGCCAATGGTCGCTGATTTGAATACTGACGCGGTCCAAACTTTCACTTCATCTTCAATCATCACCCAGTATCAATAATAAACTGCGAGACTACGGTTATCTCAGATAGTCAAAATGATAATCTTTATGTACTGTTTCCAAGCGATGATTTAAGACTTAAAAATATATTGTTATTTTTATTATTTGTCCCTTGGATTCCTAATAGAACATAGGGCTTCAGTATTACGTCTCCATTGCGCTCTGTTCTCTGAAATCTTTTCAACTTGGCTCCACGACTACCCACAAGCTCTCATTTCCTCCTCACACGATCTCCTCCATGTCACCCTCACCTCGCCCAACTCGTCGCTTCCCATCGGGGTTCCACTCGAGGGCCTGGCCTGACACGTGATGTCCCTAGTCGGCTTTCTCAGTGTATGCCCAATCCATCTCCACTTCCTTCCGGTGCATATTTGTTGAGCGATAGGTTCTTGCTTCGTTGGTTTGTTGCCCGAGTGGTTTCCTTGTTGCTTATTCTTTCTGGCCATCTGAGCTTCAGTAACGAGTGTAGACGGCAGTTGTTGATGAATGTGTGTAGTTTGTTGGAAATCCCTCTCGTAACGCGCCAAGTCTCTGAACCATACAGGAGCACTGACTTGACTGGATTGGTGTTGAGAATCTGGATATTGTTCCACATGTTGAGTGCAGAAGATCTCCACACTGATTTCAGGCTAATGAATGCGTGTCTTGCTTTTCCGATCCTGGCTGGCTTTGATGTCCTTGTTTGAAACAGTGCTTCCTAGATAGGTGAAGGAGGTTACTTCCTTCAGGTTTCTCCCCTTGATGGTGATTGGAGCTTGTTGTTGCTTTCGTTGTTGGTTGAGTATCTTCATCACCTCTGTCTTCTTTATATTCACTAGAAGTCAAGTTTTCCCTGCCCAACCCCTTCTGACAACTTGTTAGTTTTTGCCTGTAGATCTTCAAGTTTGTGTGACATCAGACATAAGTCATCGGCGAAATCCAGATCTTTTAGGTTCTTTTCTGCAGTGCAGTGTATCCCCCTCTTCTCGCTCCTCACAGTTTGTTGCATAATCCAGTCGACTACAATCAGGAATATCATGGGTGATATTAGGCAACCTTCTTTTACTCCTGTCTTCACTTCAAAAGCATCAATGAGCTTCCCATTGTGAATTACTTGTCATGTGGCATCTTCATATAGTTGTTGAATGAGATTGATAAACGTTTGTAGTATTCCATAGTGATGAAGCAGTTGCTAAATTACTTCTCAGTCGATGCTGTCGAGGGTATTTTCAAAGTCGATGAATTTGTGGTAGAGAGTCGACTGATATTCTATACTTTGTTCTATGATGGTGGGAAGCGTTGCAATTTGGTCCGCACATGATTTGTTCTTCCAGAAGCCAGCCAGCCTGTTCCGGTCGTAGTTTTGAATCTAATGCATCCTTAAGCCTCTCCAGGATGATGCGGCTTAATATTTTGCTTGGTATGGGTGGACAGAGGTGGAGCGCGATTCCGCGCCAGTTCTTGCAAACACTGAGGTCTCCCTTCTTCGCCAGTTTGACAAGGTAACCCTTCTTCCAGTCAACGAGCAGGTACCTTCTCTTCCTTCCACACCTTCTGCAATAGTGGTGTGAGCATGTCCGCTGTTGTCTCTGCGTCTGTTCTCAGTGCTTCTGGCGGGATCCCATCTGGTCCTGCTGATTTCCCACATTTCAGTAGCTTTATGGCGTACAGGACTTCCATTTTTGTTGGAGGATTTATGTTCACTTGTAGTTCAGCGGCTGTAGGTGGTATTTCTGGACGAAGTGCAGGTGGTGGTGGTGGTCGATTCAAGAGCTTCTTGAAGTGGTCGGCCCATTGTTTCCTTTGTTTCTCTTCTTTCGTAATTAAATTCCCGTCATTATCTTTTATTGCTTTCGTCTGCGTTGATCTCTTCCCTGATAGCAACCTGGTTATTTGATACAATGTTGTCAGGTCTGTCTTACCTGCAGCCTGTTCTGCTTCACTCGCCGTTGTGTCATAGAAGTGTCTTTTGTCTTTGCGTGGACTCTTCTTCATTTCGTTGTCAAGTGTTTTATACACTGTATTCAGTTCCTCTTGTCGTTGAGCATCCTTGCACTGGTTTATCTTCTGCTTCACCATATTACTCTCCTCTATCAGCTTTCGTGTGTCCGTCGAGATCCATTCCTTGTCTTGTGTCTTCTTCCTTCCTAATACTGTTATGCAGGTTTCTTTCCACATCTCTTTCAAAGACTTCCAGTGTTCGTTCACACAGGTTTCTTCAGGGATGTTCCTCGATATCTCCCATTTTGTCTTGATGGCTGAAGTGAAGATTTCCTTTGTAGTTTCATCCTCCAGTTTCCGGGTGTTGTACTTGAACTATGGTTTATCACCAGCTTCCTTGAAGGCTTTCAACTTGATTTGAAGTTAGGTTCCTTGCACTAGATAGTGAGTGGTGTGAACCTACATCTACTCCCTTCTTGACCTTGTGTTTAGTAGACTGCGTCTCTATTGTCTTGAGATTGAGATAAAGTCGATCTGGTTTTTAGTGTGTGTGGTATCTGGTGAAATCAAGTCCATGTCACTTTGTGAATAACCTTGTGCTTGAATACACTACCTCCAATCACCAAATAGTTGAATGCACAGAATTCTGCAAACAATTCTCCATTCTCGTTCATCACCTAACCGAGCGCTTCTCGACCCATGGTTAGTTCTCTTCCTGTGTTGTCCGCTCCCAGTTTGGCATTCATGTCACCAATTAGAATTTTGATATCGCCAACTGGGGTCTTGTCCAGTGTTGATTGCAGTTGTCTGTAGAATTCCTCCTTCTTCCCTTCATCTGCATTATTTGTAGGTGCGTAGCGTTATATGATTGTGATGTTCCTTCCTTTTGAGTTGAACCTTGCTGTCATGATCCTGGAGAAGATTGGTTCCCACTGCATGAGAGCCTTCGATGCTCTTGGGGACATCATGATAGCCACTCTAAAACTCAGTGTGCTCGTGATTGTCGTCTGGGTGACAATGTCGGAGTACATTATTGACTCTCCAGTTGACAGTTCGGAGAGTCCACTTCCATTCCATCTGCTTTCGTAAATTCCGAGCACTTCAACGTGATACCTCTTCATCTCGTTTGCAATCTGGACTGCCTTGCTGAGTTCAAACATGGTTGGACATTCCATGTCCCCACGTTTACTTTTGCTTTCATCGAGAGAAGACACATCTGCCAATTGGCTTCCCGAAGGCAGGCTTTCACCAACTGACGTCATTTCGCCTCTCCGATTCCAGCGACGAATAAGTTTGTGATTATTTTTTATATATCGTTTGTGCTTTGAAGTTTCTTTAGCGGTTGGATTTGTTTTCTGGGGTAGGGTTGCTAGCGCTATGCCCAACCTTCCCTGTATACCCGGGCTTAGGACGGGCTAGTAACTAGTGAACTAGTTAACCAGGCGAGGTTTATGAGTGAAACTGAACAACTACCTAAATATCCTATGTTGCATCTTAAGGACTGACAAGTTTGATTCCGGTATTTCGGAAGATTACTCAAAAATGCTGCCTCTTCGTCACACTCTCAGTTTCTTTTCGACAATGATTTCTGAAAATAAAGCGTTCGAATACTGCTGGGAGATCACCTTTAGGTAAATTACTGACCAGCTGCTTCATGATGAACTTAGAAAACACTACGTTTTGTGTGTTGATTGAAGAGTTTCATTTATATACAAAATGCATAAACTGTCCATTCATCATCTCCGATTAATGAAAAAAACTGTAGCTTCGAGACTGATGAGATGGCAGACTGAAAAGAAGCAATCAGCAGGATACACATTTTGAGAGTTCGACAGTGTTGAAGGAAAAAACAGAGAAATATATCCAATAGTGTCATTAGTAATCGTACGAATCCTCAAAGAAAAAGCAAATAGCATTGAATTAGAAGGATTACGTTAAGTACTCCTTAAAACGGTTACTTTTGACAGTTCATAGATGAAAGCCTAAAGTTGAGTAGTTCTACTGCTATAAAGAAAACCCTCTGTACGAACCAATTACCTAAACTGGTATGAACAAATTGTTTCTACTGACCTAGAAATTGTCTTCTCTACTAAACAATGGGCAAGCAAAAGAATCGGTGACTAACTGCCATGGTTAGCGTTCCATCTGTGCAGTTATTTCACAGCAAACACCTTCACTGTGGCTCTTGCTTGTTTTTTTCTTTCACTTGTCAAGTAAGCGGTTAACTATACTGCTTTATATCTGGATGGAATTGCCTTCTTGTTGAATTCTGTGTTCTCATTACTTTCAGATTTCCAAGGTTGTTTACGTAATTCACCTTTTACTTATGCTTATTTTTGTTCTGTTCTATGAGATATTTTTCATCTTAAAAACTCAACCTTTCATATGCAGATACGTAGCTTCAGTAAACGACATTGTTGAAACAGAAATTTCCCATCTATTCATGTTTCGTGTGCTGTTCCCAAATTTTGCATTTTCTTCAGCTGGGTCCTGTATATTTGTCAAAATGGTTACCACATCATCATAATGCAATAAAATTATTTTAAAAAATGATCACTTCTAAACGTGAATTAAATATTCTTAAGTCGTAGTTTACTTTGTAGTGGCCAGCAGAAAAATCCAGGATGGAGGTTTCATCCTGTTTGGGACTCGTCAGCTGGATATACTTGCACCCTAGTGAGTAATGTTTTCCCCACTGGAACATGAAACTAATACCCACTGCTTCAAACTCCGAAGCGCTGTCAACTAAGGTTTTATTCTCAGAGGGAACAATATCAGCCACTGGAGTGCAAGTTTAGCCAACCGATGAGTCTCAGGCCGGACGAAACACGCATGTCCAGAATTCCACTACTAGCCACCACCAAGTAAAATACAAAAAAATGAGTATTCAGGGAATGTCAGGGCAACCACATTGGAGCCCATTTGCTGACAGAGGTTGAATACTTTTAGTTGGCAATCGAAACAGTAGCTTGGGATTGTTATTCGTTGGCTATAATATAACCTTGTCTTGTTTAGTTGAAGACAGTAGTGCTGTCCAAGTATTTGTCCTTGTCATTTACGTTTTAATAGCGGTTTATATGCTGAGGTAAAGTTTTCTTCCTAAAGTCTGAAGTATTTATCAGCGGGAACACAGTAAAATATGTTGTAAGCTGACCAGAAAGTTTGCTTTAGTAGAATCAATGTTTGTTATCTGTGTATTGAGTGTGGTTTAGGATTATATGAGTTCTTACTTTCAGCCTACCAGGTTTTGTTACACATGCTAAATAAATAGTCCAGTCAACGATGAAGATTTACAAGCTGTAACGTCAAAGCTATACTATGCTATACTCTACAACACTCATCCCACAAAGAGTGGATATCATGATTTGGTGGGCACAAAAATAGCTCACTGGAAGGCGAGCACATCAAGTTAATGAGTTCCTAGTCAAACAAGACGTATTTCCTGGATTCCACTGCTAAAGACAATCCATCCTGAATATCACAAATACTTCAAATATACTTAAAATAATATCAAATAGGGATTATGTATAGCGCATACTTACTGTTAAACTACCAATATAGTATTAGTCGTTTAGATGAATGTGTGCATTATGTGTATTAAAACCAATTACTATGTGGACGGTATTGAATTGAGTGTTTGTTCTCATGACTATTGGAGGATAAAATTATTACATGACAACCAGGCAAATAACTGAATATGTAGAATGCAAGTGAAAAAGATCAGCTATGCCCAAATACATTCACTTCATGCAAGCAAATTACTTCAGATCACTTGAATCGGTCTAGCTGACGTGCATGCATCGGTAAACCATGTCGTAAATAAGATGATAAATATACAAATGATTTACAAATCCTTCAATCCGCATTGACATCTGTCATTGCTGAGTAGTTTTCCAACTGCACGACTCAGGTGTCAACAAGATTCCGGTTAGAAACTACCTGATCAAGATCAGAAAGTATGATTTGTGACACAGAAGTGTCTTGAACTAGTGAAAGATACTACTGCTGAACAAATTAAGTAGAAAGCAACAACTCATGCTGATCTATAGATTTAAAAAGGCTTCATAAATGCATTAATTATGCAGAATAGGTATAACTAATAATTATCTTTTAATAACGGCATTCTGAGACTGTAGTATCAGGGGATGTTTGATATATGTTGACATTTTCTACCTTCATAGTCTTGTACACATCAAATTTACCTAGAACGAGGGCTTAAAGTCATTACTTCTATCTTCTTCATCATTGTTTTATAATTACTTATACTTTTCCTTCACTAATCTTTAAAATATAAGGAACAGTATTCTGTTTCACTATGCGCTTCATTAATTAAACTTGTCTAATATGGGAAGAGTTTAAATCAACTCAAAATATTAAAGAAAGTATTTATCTGCAAAAATATAAATATGTTACATTAGTCTTTAAACTTACAAAGTTTAAGTTTACTGAAGGGAATAATAAGTTTTGAGCAAACGTTCATACATTCCACCAATCAAATGATTTATCCACCAAATATAAATATGATAAGGAAGTAATAAATTACCACATCTAAACAATTAGTGTGTATACACAAGCATACCTGATTCACTAACATATTTTTTTGCATAAATAAACAAGGAAACAAAATTATTTCATAAATTTTAAAGTGTGCAAAATGATTGCTACATCATCATTAATATTATCATTGCCATCGGCAAAACATACTATAAATTCAGGATTAGTGAGATTAAGTACAATCTACATAATCTTGATCTCATCTTATTTTGTTGATTCAAAAAATCTGGTAAGTAAGTGTTTTAAGAGTATTTATTAAAAAATTCATGTTACGGTGACCGTTTCAGTCATACAGTGTGTATACGCCGCAATATTTTTATTTATAATAACTAGTTGCCTGATGTTACGTCATAGTATTTCAAGTGAGTAGTTTACTATTATCAAACCTTCTAGTTAAAACAGTTGTGGATAAACATATTAACTCATGTAAACATCTGGTAGAAGTTATTTTATCAAATGACCAGCATCCTCTTCACTCTAAGCTCTCTGCATATTGGTTATCTAGAAAGACAAAGAGCAAGTATATAAGACTTTATGCACGTACTACAAAATCTCTACAATATCATATTTAACTGGTATGTGATGAAGAAAGTATTAGAAATGAACTGATTAATCAGCTTCTGTTTTTGAAGAGAAACTGATTGATGATGAGTATAGGAATATTTATGGATTATGAACGTAATTACTAGTGTGACTGTCTACCTAAATTAACACAGCATTTTCAAGAAAGTTGTAGATAGAGTGAATATTCTTATCTTTTTTTATGTAGTTTATATTTATTTCAATGCAACTGAAGTCTGAATAAAGTATCCATTTTGATGCAACCATCAGCTTTTATCCTTTTAAATAAGATGACTTCTGAAAATAGGAATTCATTAAAATTTTGTTTTATCGACTGAGGATATGTGAAGCTATTACGACATCACTCCATCTTTGCATATCCATTAAATGACATGTGGCCGAAAACTATTGATGATCTTTAATCTCTTGAAGCATAAATTCTTTGGAATACAATTAGGAAAGTACACTTCTTTGTTATACTAACAGTTGAATATTGCTCGTAAGTAAAACGAGATAAAATAAAATATTTCACTTCTGTTAAATTTTCATTCTCTAGAAAAAAACTTTATTTTCATAATGGTGATGGATAGTGGCTAGCTAAGATGCAAGTTTCTTCCAACTTGAGACTCGTCGGTCGGAAGTACCTGCCCCTCACTGAGGCTCGAACTCGTGACCAATTGGTTCAAACGCCATAGTGTTATGCACTAGATCACCGAGTCATAAACGCCATTTCTTGTGCGTTGGGTATATTTTTTTTATTTTTCTGGGAGGTAGGTACGTTCAACTGACGAGTCTCCAGCAGAACGAAATGTACGTATTTGGATTCCTTTGATATTCACCATCAATTATTAGCACAAAATTGGTACTATAGGCGGTTTGAAGCATACACGCAGAAGCCCACTTACCAATAGAGACCGATTAATCAGGTCCAATTACTGACGGGAAATTACAAGCAACAGAATAAAATTCCTTTATTGCTCAAATTATAACGAAGAGAAATGTTTTTGATTTTCACGAAATAATCCTGTGGTGTTTCTACTTATGCCGACTGTTCCTACCGGTCGAAATGTTTGCATATGAGACAATAGTTTCATTACAAGTCATTGTAAATGCAAAAATGTTAACCGTATCTAGATACATCAAGAAACTAAATGATAGTACTTATGATTTATATTTCACTTAAGGAATAGGGTAGAAAAAGGAAGACTATTCGCTTCAACTATGTAATTGCATAGCGTAAATCTCATTCAAGAACAGAAGCATTTTCAAAACAATAGCCTTCTTGTGGTTGTTGTTCTTAAAGGTCTGTTCTGTTTTCTTCAGGGGAAAGAATCAAATAAACATGCTTTCTAAAATGACAGTGATTCACTGGTAAATAAATTAGTACTAAATCATCTGCATTACATTACTGACAGATGCCAGTCATGAAATCAAATGTCACATGTTTTAGAAAATTTCTCATCATCAAGGGAATTGTTGATGTTGTTGTTTGGTGTTCTCTGATTCTTGATATTTTATCGTAGACGTTTTATCATCAAACATGGTGACATCCTCAGTATTAGATTCATCAAGAAGTGAAGCATATTCAAATGTTACATGACCTTGAGAGTCGTTCATTTGTAAGTTGGTAAAGAGGTTTCAAGTTCCAAAAATGCCTTTAATCTTCAAATGATCACACAGATACTAAGGTCGACAAAGCTTACTGGTATCAAACCTAACCTAAAAGTCAAAATCATTCAATTAAGAGCACATTCATATGTATTTGAAGTGATAAGTGAGCCAGTTTTCGGTTATTTCAGTCTCTAAGAAGGCTAATATATGCACTGATGGATAGTTTCAATTTTACATGCAGATGCAAAGATCACACTACTGGTTATTAAAACTTTGAACAGTTATAGTTTAAACTGAACAGCTTGATTAATTTACACCTAGAATGTCTTGGAAAATGAAAAATTAACAAAAAAAAATTTAGCTAACGAAATTTTATTTTTGACGAATCACTTGCAACAGAAATGTTCATAAGTGGTTAATAGGTCAGCACAAGATCATGAAAAATTGTTTGTCCAATTACAAGGTAATGGCTGAAAGGTGATTATAAAATAGTCTATGAAGTTATAGAACAGGTAGGTAAAGTGGGAAACTCCTATCGAAGTCAACATTTACAGAGTAAAAATGAGATGAAAATATTACTGTCAATAAATAAAATAAACAATAAATAAATAAATAAAGTACTCAGGGTAATTATGACCAAATTGTAATTAGAGAGATCAGGTGGTGAATATGTACCTCCCTCTACATGTTTGACTCATCTTTATAAGTGACTTTGAAGAAAGATTTTATTAGAGCTGTGTGACTAAGTCTAACAGAGATACCTGAGAATCGAGCTATTAGTTTCTTCACACTCTCCTTTAGACAGTCATACTGGATAGTATTCGTAGATGCTTTGTGGGAACTATGTAAACCACTGCACAATAGCAGGTGAACTATTAGGGACACATAGAGCTGGTCAAAAGCGGTAGTTTATCCTTTACACAACCTCAAATTAGCTGTTGACTGGAGAAAATAATCCAAAATTGGGAGGAAAAGAAGGCCTGTTTTAGTACTTTACACAACAGATTCTTGAGTATCACCAGAAATGAATGTCTCTGAAACTCAACATTCATAAATGGAGTGTTCTTTGGAACAATAGGGTTTAAACTTTGAGTTTCTCTCAATGAATTTTGAAGGATAACCATTCTTGAACACTATTCTTCGGCATACTTCCAACTGCTCATTTACTAAATCGTCTGTGCACATTGAATGAATTAGATTTCTTTACCCGCCGAATGATGTGCAAGCTCACATGCTTGTTGAAACTAACATCAACCTAGTTGATGCATAACAATGATGAATGTTAAACTTAGGCATCATGATGGAAAGTATTTCCATTTTAAATTTGTTTAGTTGATATATCACATTGATACAGTATTACTTACTGATTTATTTGCTTAGTTACAAGTAAATAATACTGTGCCACTTTGTACTGTATCAAATGAAAAGGTTTAATATAAGATGAGAAATATTATCAAAAACTATGAAGGATACTACTAGTTTTGAAACCACAAAAGATATGTAAACAACACTATACTACATTTATGTACTATTCAGTTCAGTTTACAATACGAAAGTAAATCATAGTAGGGTATCATTTCTTAAGTGAAAGTTTGTTTACAAAAGAAACTGAGTTTTCGATCATATCTTGTTGACTTTAATTTGCAGTTATACATTATTGATGGATAGCGGCTAAAAGTGGTGTCCAGGATGTGCGTTTCGTCCTATTCGAGATTCGTCGGTTGGATGTACCTGCTTTCCAGTGAGCAATATTGTCCCCACTAGGTTAAGCAACAACTTTAATTTGCAGTATATCGTGATTTCAATTTTCAGATTATCTAAGCAGGTTTAACAGAGAAACTTGCCTTCCTCAAATGAAAGTCATCACACTAATTCAAGTAGTGTACATATCAATACTTTAAAATAATTCTTTTCTTCAGTAAACAAATATTCATGGCTAAATAAAAATCAAGTTTTTTCTAAAGCCTTTCCGGGTGTTTTTAGCTTCACAAATTTCAGAAGCGTGACAAAATTGACACCAGGTTTAACTTACCTCAAAAATGAGATGAATGAGATTTCTAAAGCGAGAAACAAAAATTATTTGCCCACTAAAGATATGTTGTTCGATGATGACAGAGAAAGGCATTAAATTCATACAAGCTACAACCAAATTTAGATGCTTAACGCTTCTGTGAACTATTATTGAGTATCTGCTTAACTTTTGCATAACAGTAATTAATCTTGTCAAAAAACACTATGAAAACTTATGCTTACAACCACATGATGAGAGATGGTGACATAACTTTTAGCTTTGTTAAGAAACTTTTAAATATTATATTTGATGTCCTAAGCATTCCCAATATGTTGGGAAATATAAGAAGTTCACCATAAGACCTAAAAGTTCAAAATTCAGTTCCTAGTGGGGTTTCGGGTATGTACCGCTGAGAAGTCCCATACTAGGATAAAACACTTTTCCACTCCTTCCAAGTCTTCTATAGTACTTCAGCTGTTGTCAGTCTGTGATAAATAATACCTTGGAATGAAAGAAGGTGGGAAAATATTTGAAAATCTGGCATAAAACTGATTGTCAGTGTTTACCATCAAAGTACTTTGCAGTATGCTATGAGTGATGATGAACCCTTTCCATCCTCACTATCTATATAATACAGTAATATACATGTTCGATTTGTAAATTTTAAAGGAATAAGAATTAAAATTAGAGGAGAACAACATGGATCCATTTGATTAGTTAGGCGGTTCCAGTCAGTTGCTTACAACCTAGAACATTTGCAATAATAAATTACAATAACATATTAACATAGTTTAGTTCATCGAGTTCAGTTAAGACAGGACAACGATATAGTGGAGTAAGGAAACTGTTCGAGTTGAAATAATGTCAAAATAGCATGTAATGATGTCACTAAATGTTATCTTTCTAGAACGAGTTTTCAGAACTATTAGATGGATTGTAAAAAAAGGTGAATACTGAGTAACTAGTATCAAGAAGTTATGTAAGTTAATGAGTAGATAAGTGAGTAGTAATCACTAAAGAGGACATAATGAATCAAACTCAGTTGTTTAAGATTCGAGTAGTTTCTTGTCTTAAATTATACAGTATTTGGTTCTTTCTGTCCCTATGTAATTCTTATGAAAACTTTCGTTCTTATAAGACAAAACTTTAAGAAATAACATGACACTGACTTTATTTCACTTCGAACAGTTTCCTTACTCTACAATGTCGTCGTCCCATTTTGACTTATTTCACTCAATATATTGATATATTATTGTAATTTGTTATTCATAAGTCATTCAAATGAATATAGGAGTAAAACTTAAGCACTGTGGAGGGACGTAATTACATCTTTATTGACTTATTAAATTTCCCACACAGTGTAACAGTATTGTTTACTGGATTACGTGTTGGACAAAATTTATTGTTCATAGTCATTATCGAGATAACTTCACAATTGTGATACATGGCTTACTTATGTCTAATCTTCTCTCCTCCTTATGATATAGGTAATAAGAGTTTTTATACATCTGGAACAAGTGCTGAATTATTCTTGTTGCATGTATTCGGTGTTGATTCGAGAAACAAACATCCCGTTATCAATCTCTTCCTCCACCCTGCTATGTTAGTTTTAAGAAGTTATATCCTATCCCTTCCTACTATGTGGTTGTGTGTAACTGCATGTATAGTTATGAATGGGCATGTTTCTAGATTACTTATCATTCTAAGACTTACCAGTTTTGATTTAGCTAGGTTTTTGTGTTCGGATAGCCTAAATGACCCTGATTCAATATTTTGACCTATGTATTTGACCTCTCAATCGTTGCAAGCAATTTGGTGAACTAAGTTATTCTCCTTAGTTGAACCAACAAGATCTTTTAACCTACAAAACTTATTTCTAAGTAAGCTTTTAGGTTTAAATGCCATTCTAATCCCAACCTTATTCAGAATCGTAAGTAATATCTCTGAGGTGCCTTCCTTGTAGTAACAATACTGTAGAGGGTTTGGATTTTGTTTTCAGAGTATTGCCACTATAAAGATTATTATTAACTGCTGGGTTACTAATATTATTCACATTTTCTGACGATTAATCAGGAATTTATTGATTAACTGAAGAGCGTAAATACTGATGAGTAATTTGTCTTTAATGTATTCAATTTCTTATCTTAGATCTTGCTTCTTACTAGTAAGTTACTTGGCCATGTTACTTGGACATTTTACTAAACCAACTCTAACGGACACTAGGTGAGATGATTTGAAGTCTAAGTAACACTTCGAATGAACAAAGAATATTCTTTTCGATAACTTCTTCTTCAAGTCCTAACAGTTATATGTCTGTGCTGCGTAATTTGGCGTCAATAATACTGAGATTTTGGTTAACAGGTTATTATTACTATAATACAGTTAAGGAATCCTGTCCAGAGAATATTCTAGGTTGTAAGCAGTTGACGAAAACTGCAGAAATAATAAAATCGGTCCATATTATTCAGCTCCAATATTTTATTTTACATTTTAAAAAGTGATAAGAGTAAATATGTGTGTGAATTTTATGAATTCCTTGTAAGAAATCAATAACATGAAATTATCACGAACGTAATTATCATATGAAAAGCAATATATATACACAGTCCCTACCAAAGCTGATCTGGTAATCGTAGCGCAAAACAAACGAGTAAGGGATACAGAGGTATGATAATCATATTCAGTAAAAACTACTTCAAATCACTACCCATTTATTAACCAGCTGGTGTTGAAAGACTTTAGGCAATATGGTTTTAAGTAGTGAAATGAAATGTATTGACTGCTTGCTACTGTCCATTTTCATGAGCAGTTAAATTATATTGATATACGTTTACTTAAGACTTGGACAGCAAAAATCAACAGGAACGACAACAAAAGTTTCTTAAAGCAGTGGCCTGCTTAAACTTTAGGCTAGTGACTTCATTACGTCAAATACTCTCCTTTCAATTTGTTTTAATCTTTCAAATATGCCCTCTAAACGTCTCAAATACTCTTGCACTTTTAAAATGGTTTTAAACTGCCTTTTTTCAAGCCAAGAAAAAAGCGAAACATAAATGATACTCTGAAAAGAGATTGGCTTATTAAAACGCAAAGAAATACAGTATATTACAGTTCCTTGGATGACTATATCGAACTGTAGATTTTGGCACTGGCTGAATAAACTACCATCAACAAAATTACGATCGATATTCTATTCATTTACCAGTCCAAACCGGATACTAATCTAATACCACGTGCCTCTTTCACATTTTAAGTTTCATTACTGTTATAATTAATATTATTCAAATGTTGGTTGTTTCGCTTAAAGTTATTGTACAGGGAATGAATTTGTTGAACTGTTACATGCTGAGAATTTGATACTGTACCACAAGTCTTGTTTAGAATAAAGCTATTATTATTACTACTAATAAAGATGGTTTCAAGTCAAACAAATGTGATTGAATGAGAGAATTCATGCTACAAGTAACAAACCTGTACGATATGGAAACAGTCTGTTATTGGAATGTCAGTTTAAAGTCGAAAAACCAAAACCTTGGCTAATTAAAAGTGCCTCAATCGATTCAACTCTGAAAACATTTCAAACCCTAGATAGTAGGAAAATGTAAGCAAAAGTAACATCAAAGGAATTTCTAAGCTTACCAAAATTAACAAACAGCGGAAAACCACAGACTGCTATCTGAAACAGAACTTATAGGAGAATTTTAACTAAAGGTGTTAGATACGCGATGCTCTATTGATGGAAGTGATAGCTGTTAAATTATAATCTAAGTGAGAACCTCCTAAACAAGTTGGTGTTTCTGGAGTAAGGTTAAGAGCACAGACTAAGTTGCTTGTTTAGCCATAAACTACCGGTTAATCTGAGATTGCATTACTAAAGTTCTGAGTTTCATACAGTCTTTTATTAAACTCCAGAATATAGTTTACTGATTAAACAAAAGTATGTTTATCCTAGAACCATAAGTTCATAAAACTAGCCTAGGTTTTCAACAAAAAATTTTAAATTCGGATTTCTCAGCTTGTTGATTCACCAATAAGACGCATTTACTACTAGTAATTTCACTACGTCCGCTACTCGAAAGGAAACTCAATCAACCACCTTATGCATAACAGTGTAACAAACAATGAGCCAAATCTGTTGTATGAGGGGCAGTAATACTGCCTGGTTGCTAAAACCTTGGTAAGTGGAGTGGAGTTCGAACCCGTGACCCAATGGTTGACAGTCACCTCCCTAAAACACTGAACCACAGTTCCGCTACTACTACCACTGCTCACACATTACATTCTAGATATTACTTAAAATTGTTATGTAGTACGGATGACAAACGTCACTATGTTATAATTTAACTGGTGGTGGTTAGCAGTGAAATCCAGGACGCATGTCCAGTCCTATCTAGAACTCGTCATCTGAATGTACCTGGATCTCACTGACTGATGTTGTTCCCACTTAGACTTGAACCTACAACCCATCGCTTCAAACGCCAAAGCTTTATCCACTAGGTTTCGAGTCTCCATCAGAACAACATCTGTCACTAGAGTGCAGGTACATCCGGCTGATGAGTCCCATATTGGACGAAATGTACTTTCAGGATTCCACTGCTAGCCATGAACAAGCAAATCATAGCGTAATGAGGTATTCCCATAGAAACCCATATGGCGTCATATAAACTTATGTCTTAATTATTCATAACAGTAATATACTACGTTTTTCTTTCTTTTTTATACTAGATACTTCAGCAAGGAAAAAATTCTAACTCAATATTCGATGATTTATTATTTGTTGATAAAGATTTAGCTAAATCAGTAATCTGTTCACCTCAAGCAGATCAAAATATATGTTCACGTTTAGAAGATGTTTGGAATAATTATGAATTCCTAAGCATGAAAACGTTATATGCTCTGTTCTGTTATGCGAATACTTGTAACACTTCATCATCACCATTACCATCTTCATCACGTATCTGGAAAAATCAATTGTCAAAAAATAAACGTTCATTATGCAATTTTATTGGATGCACCAGTGACATTTAGGCAAAAATCACTGTACACAAGAAAATAATTCGAGAATAAAAAACACTTGTTTCGTTATGACTTTTGCTTCGTTTCTAAAGGAAAATGAAAGATGTAAAGTATAAAAGTATTTTAACTTTTATCTATTCATATATATTTTAAACTTAAGATATTATGATCCTTTTTGAAGCAACTTCATTAAATGATTGATTGTAAGAGTTAATTTGACTGGATGAAAGACAGTATGATTTGAGAAACTAACCAAAAACCAACTCAAAACGTTTAGCCATCATGTGTGGTGTTCACGTGATGCTTAATCATACTAGCTGACTTCCCATACTTTAGAAGGTAAATTAGGATTCAAAATCGTCACCTATTACTTGAAAATTCAGTTTACAAAAACATCCAAAACACATTAGAAAATGAACATACGCTCTTGAATACATTAGCTGATAATTAAATACCTATGGTAAATTAAATAAAAATGGTTTTGTCTCACTGCTTTAATCGCTTAAAGTAGATCATTTGAACCTTATGACAACTGAAGTCTAATTTCATAGCTATTCATAGTCTGACAAATGTACGACATTCAAAAGTAAAAAACTGACACTCTTCCCTCTCCATTTCATTATGTTGAGAGAAAATCATCAAGTATTTGATAGAGAAAATCAAAATGTCTTCATAACTATCGGTGGAAGTTAAATATTATAAAACCATTCACCCACCTAAGACACTATTCTCATCTAAGAATATAGAAGTATGTATTTGTTCATTGACTGAAGGAAATCGATAGGAAGTTCTGTTCTTACGGTTCATGCTTGTTGTACTTGTCAACAAGCACAAAGTCTAGGTCAAGAAGAGCTTTCTGTTGATTACCTTCAACCGGCTAACACCTTTCAAAATGCAACATGATAGTAAGCTTCCTTATCTTTATATACCAGATGTTTATTAACTCTGGTTCATGGTACCACTATGTGAAGAGTTTTAATATGTTGAATTTACGTTAGCATTACTGACAACAGAAATGCGTGTATGTTTCTCCAGCGAAACACACGAATATATATGAGGCTAAATAACATCAAAATTTTCTGTGTATGAAAAGAATATATTATCTTTCTTTTCTGACTATGGTTCATAAAATCAAGATGCGAGAAAAGCAGAAACAGACAAATGCTACAAAGCGTGAATATTCTTGTTTATTTGAATAATTACTCCGGTAAATTTACCGTGAATATAAAACGTAACCAAACCTATATATGTAAAACTTAAATAATTATTTGACATCAAAGTGTTTAGAATAAAAATTGAGACCAAAAACTACAGCCTTCGATCATAATTCGTCTTTCTAACATACCACACAACAACATAAACACAGTAATAGCACGTGAACGCCATGCGTACACAGTCATTCTTCAACAATTATATCAAGGTAACCAAATGACCTTCATAACTGATTTTCATGTTCTTAGAGCTCATCATTTCGTAGAATCTTCCGGATATCGTAACTAGATGAAAAACCACGCTCGTGGACTTTAATCAGTTTAGACTCGATAAACAATGAATTAGTAATAAGTTCGTCTGTCTACGTATTCAATGCTTCCTGCTACTAAGGGGTATATACAACATTGAGGAAATCATTGTAACCTAAATTTTATCGTTCTTATATAATCTCTTACTGTAGTGATAGTTGTAAGCTAAGTATGATAATTGTTTGGTGTTCTCCTAGCCTTCAGTTTTGTTCTTGGATGCTTCATAACCAGATATATTGATTGGTCACTAGTTCTAAGTGCTGATCAAATTCTACATGAGGTTGATCACCCTCCAGCCGCCAATCAATGTACACAGTCCAGGCCAATCGTGGCCAGAATTGCTGGATAATAGCACTGAGTGACGCTGGTTCAAATATGACGTGGGACATCAGTTCCATCGACATTGCACATATACCTAACTGACTAGTACCAAAAACTGCGAAACCAAAGTTTAGAACTTCGTTCCGATAACCTCCGTCCTACTAGGTTTATGACTAAACTAAGCAGCCGTATGATATTTCTTGATGACTTCAGTCAGCACTGAACAGTACACTAATTAATAAGTTGACTGGAAGAAAAAGGATTTTTGAATACAAATGCACTGAGGTGAATGAGATTTATTCAAGTGGTTAGTTCACAGTATATAAAAAGGCTATCCTTTTGACTATCTGAGGTAGCCATTAATACTGGGTGATCATAGGCAATCAGTGTAAATCGATCAAGCGTTAGTAACGTGTCACGAATTCACATGATAGTCGGTGAAAACCCTCGGTGATAAAAGTGAAATAAAAATCTGGTCAGTAGTCGGACGTCGTAGCTCAGTAGATAGAGCATCAGGTTGGAAACCCGGTGGTCGCTGGTTCGAATCAGGTCAAGGTCTGCATTTTCATTTTACCTTAAATCATCGCTCAGTATATAAATAGATAACAGAAATATCTGTCGTACTCATATCCTTCAGACTTTAACCAAGTCTTAAATAGTAATATGCAACAAAAAATAAAAACTCTGTCACCTTATTTATGCTTTAAAAATATTTAAGATGTTTCATTTTTATTCTTACAAAGAAAACTGAAATACTATTTACTGTGAAGAAGAACCTAAGTTCTTAACAACTAGATTCATCCCAAGCGGGTTAAATCGGGGTAAATCAAAGGTTGTTTCATAAGTAAACTCCATGTACACATATTCTTGACTATTTACAACAGAATTAATATTTGTAGCCTTTTACTCTCTGAGCCTGGGGTTACTCGTAAAACCTTAGATATCTGTAAGAGGTTTACGTTACAAGCCAACTTCAGGTAGAGTATCCCTTAGACCAGGTGAAATCATAATCCAATATCATCGGTGAGCATTTGTGCTCGCATTTGACTTGCATGATTCTACCAGGTATAGCTTCCTGTCACAACCTCGGTTAATCTGCCTCCAATGAATGCTGGATCATTATTTGACTGCGTGATGAAACTTCCTAGAAACATGAAATTCCATCGCTACACGTATATCGATCCTAAATGATGAGAATGACGGTAATTAAACCTTTCAATAAAGCACTGACTACTAGCTTCAACTGAGCGGCAAAACCTGTGAAATTCTTAGGTCTTTCCACGCATCGTCATTTGAACTAGTTGATTAGTCAAAGCTAAGTGATTTTGATACACTTTTTACTTTAATTTTGATTGCCAAAAAGCAGTTTACCAAATGGTTTGCCATCTTTATGACAATCAAATTAAGGCGATATCTGCCATGCTAGTGAAAACTATGTAACCAAAATTATACAGTTCACTTTCGACTTAGCAACACACTTTAACAACTGAAAACAGTATTCACACTGAATTACTGCTTTATGAAAATAATCACAATACTATGTTTAGCATATTGTAAAGGATATATAGGGACAATGATCTCGCTGAAGACTAACAAATTATTCAACAGGCTAAATAAAGCAACAATAATAATCATAAAACCTTTGAATAACAAAGATAAGATTGATTTGACCGAGAAGGGAATCACACATATCTTCAGAGAACTGTTTCAACAGAAACTGACTGATTACTCTACACCCAGTAATCGTAAACTCCAAGGGTCTGCCAAAGATACATAAACAAAAGTGATTATTGTCATGTCATCGAAAGGTCACATTATGGCTTGCAGAAACATTTTAGAACCTATACGTCAAGGAATGGCTACAAAAACTCTGAGGAATTCGTTCCCGTTCTTTGATGATATAAGTGAAATTAAAATCTCTAATCAGTTTATGGTATCCTTCTCCAAGATTTCCATTTATAATCAGTTTTACACGAACATTGGTCAAAACATTATTTTATACAACTAGAAGTGTGTGTTCAGGTGATAAATTGTAAGATTTGTTGAGCAATGGAAACATACTATGAAACAACAGAAATTGACCAATAAACATGGAATATCTGAAGACAATAAGTTTAAAAAAGTTACCGTAAACAAGAAACCGTTTTTATTGAAGTCAAGTTCAAAGGTGACGATTTCTCTGAAATAAATAATGAAAGGCTTAAAGCTGTACCGCACAGAACATATCTTGTAGCCAAGTTAATCCCCCTCTGTCGAACAACGTGGCATGTTAAATCAAACGTCAGCTGATTTATTTCCCACGCAACTTTGTGTACACGTTTACTTGCGTCATGAGTGGAGACAGATAGGCATCCTTCGAAAGTCTCAGGAGAACAAAAAGTCTTCTGCAGTGCAGTCGCTTGAAACAAAGCATGACAAAGATACTCTGGAGTCCTTCATAGTAATCAACAAAAAATGCAATTTGAATATGCTCATTTTCGTTGAGGCTGTAGTAATCAAACGAATAAAATAGGAAGTGTGTTCACAAAGGTGTGGAACTCTTTCAGTGCCTTGGTAACCTAACATTTTACTCTTCCTCTTTCTTAATAGCATCTTTACTTTGACTGAACCTGTTTGCTGTTGATGCAAGATTTTCATCATAGTCTTACCGACTGAGTTCAACCCACCATATACTTATACACAATTTGTTCATTGCTTATCACCACCTAGCCAACTTGTTATTAGTCTTACGTAGTATTTCATTACTGTTTCCATTGTCTGCTTGAATTTCTCCTTGAATTACTAATATTACTGAAACTCCCTACCAAGTCTCGTTAAACTTATCGAGATTTTAGTATTCGTTACTGGATGAAAACGTTTCCTGTCGACTAACTTCATTTAACCACAAAAAGCTTGTTCAGCTTCTTTTCTGATATGATATTTAAGCGTTTCAGTTTGTAAACAGCTAATGAGAAATCGGTTAAATAATATACTACCATTTTATTATGATTAAATTATTATTCCTTCTCTTCAAGGTTCATATACGGAAATATGTCTAAGAGAAAGCAATATTTTGGCTTTCGAGACTAAAAATACTCATCAGTAAATCACAACTGAATTTTCTCTCTGACCACTTAAAATAGTAGAAATTCCGGTCAAATTTAAAGCCATTGAATATATATTTTTAAGGTGTATATTAACTTATCTAAACGATTTTTGACTTTCGAAACATTTTAAGAAAGCAAATATACTCTCAATACATCAGTTTTTTGAGAAGACAGACAGAAAAACTAACTCTTTGGTATATGATTGGTACTGATGAAGTAGAAAAACTGCTTTCAATATGAGATTGAAAGTTAATTATAATCTAGATCTCACTTATTGTTAACTTACACATATCATAACTCACCATCCTACATTTGACAAATATGAAGATCATATCAAATATATGTATCGGATGCCGACAAGTATTCCTGTGCTCGACTACTTATCGATGTGCTGAGATTTGATATCCTCAGCCTGTTTCAGGTTTGGAACCAACCTGCTTTTATTAACTTTATTGTTCCAATGCCCCAGTTAGGCATCAGAAGATTAAAAGTAGTATGATCTTAGACAAAATGTCATTTCACACTGATTTCTATGTAATTACAAAAGACAGACATTTCTTCTTTCTTATAACGTGGAATGATGAGTGATCTAAACCAGTCAAATGGGAGTAGCACTCATTTCCATATACAGCCTAGTATCTATGTTACTCTACACAATAATTTTCTACTTTGATCCCTAAAACATTCAGGTGTCAAATTGTCAGCCTTGCTGATTTGCATTTTTTCGGGTTCGATATAGCCATTTCAACTTCTAGGATCGCTGAAGGACTGACATCTACGTTCCATTCAAGTTCGGGCAGGATACTGAGCGACTGGCGAGTGGCTGCAGGTCATTTTGGTCGTTCTTTGAAGTGTCTCTCCCAACATTTTAGTTACTTGTCCGACAATATCATTATGGACCGGCGTTTTTCGCTGTTGACTTCACTGACTATCATCTTCTTCATTTCAGATCCAACAATTAGCTCAAATCAATGCAAACTATGACCGAATCCCCCAGCGGCAGGACTAAGTCTCCTTGCGCATGGCAGTTAAGATGACGTCAGAGATATTCACTGGATTTTACTGGCCTTTATTTATAGGCCAAATAATCTCCTTATACCAGTATCAATAGTGGACTGAATATTATATCAGGCTTCATCCAAGTGTTCAGATAAAACCATAACCTCTTCCTCCATAAGTACGCACTCCGCGTCATCGATTTACAACCAAGCACACAGATGCTACATTGCTGCTGGTTTCCTACACCTACTAGATAGAAAGCCTTCATGCATCTATACTACCGAACGATATGAGTCTAAACAGATACTCAAAAGGAGTGGCAGTCCACCACCGATCCTCTTTAATGACCACTGAAAGCAATATGACAGATTTGTAGCCATTGCTGATTGGATTTATGCAGATACTGACTGAGACAATATCTTGTCTATGTTTGGAGTTACTGCCAGCAAAAAAATAGTGGCCAGTGTTTGAACTAGAATCTTCTTATCCATCGAACAAGATCCCAAAATAACTTTAGAAATGTTGACAACAGAATTTCAACGATAATCTTCTTCAAGCGTGACACAACCATGATAGAGCATCAGTTTCATCCTTCTCAATTGGTTTCAGTTGTTAATGCAGGTTTTATGCTGGTGCTGCCTTTCCTTTTCGGGGAGAGAGGCTTGGAGAATGTCTGTCGTAAAAATACCATATCTCTCCCTGCCCCACGGTCTCCCGGTGCCGGCGGTATGGGTTTATGCCATCCGGCGTTAGAACAAAACCCCAAAACAGCAATCCAGAAGAGGCTATCTGTCACAGACCCCAAGCAAATATTCCATGGGCTCTGCAGCCACACAAATCTTTTTCTTGTTCAGGTACCTTAAGAAGAACTAGTCTTCCATATTGCGGGTAGCCAGAGAGTGTCAACCACACACGAGCTTACAGTAGTAAACAAAGTCTCTTTCTGCATGCCTACCTTTACATCATTGCTCGACATGCCTTCCACGTTACATAAATGCAAATTGTCGCTCCATAACTGGTCTTTGCTGATTTCTTGATTAACAATAAAGTGTGAAATCCTTCAACGTCTTGACCATTTCGCCTGACTAAGAATTCAGGTCACCCCAAGAAGGTAAGTGGCTGATGAAAACCTCCGCAGAGATACAATGGCTCGTTTCGCTTTCGCCAACCTACCCCATTTTTAGCACCATCATGAAGTCCGATCGCCTGTAAACGCCCGAGTGCACTGCGCTGTAGTTCGCTCTCTTACATTTATCACTGCAGAACATGTTAAAAGGAGGTAATCCAAATGTATTCGAGCAGTCATTCCACAGCCACTGTTTGCCTTGTGTTCTTGTCAATTCAAACAATGTTATGGCCAATGGTTTAAAGTGTATTAAGAGGGAGGAAGATGAGGCTAAAAAAGAAGGACAGTCATACCCTGGAGATGGACTGTCGACACTCAGAAGACTCTTTGGTCGGTTTTATTATTCCTGCAATTTATCTGTCAATAGGAGATAACTCTTCACTATTTCAGGGAATCAACCATATAATAACTATAGCCCGTTTGCAATTGATCTTCTAACAATTTTAATCTTCGACTTTGGGGTTCACAAGCAAGCCGATGGATGGGAAAGACCATTCAGAGATATTACTGCTGTATTCGCTTTTATCATTTTTATTCTGCTACTATTACTTTGTGTCATTTTATTCCATTACAACAAACATTACAAGGGTTATCTCAAGTTGGTGTTACATCCTTCTTTAATATTGCTCCGTATACGCTCGTCGAAGAAGACACAGGTGTAATGCATACTATTCCATCTCCCGTTATTACAAATGAACCTAGTAAGCAGCTTAAACTTGATTCTTCTCCTAATATTCATGATGAAGGTCTATTCGCATGCACTAATGTAAGAACACTATCTGGTGGTGAAAATTACAGAAAACATGATCGATTTAGAAATCATCCAATCTGCTTTTTGAAGAATCCGTAATTCTATCTAAATGAAAAGTTAAAAATATTTATCTTTTATTATCGAAGACCCAAGAGATCAAGGACGGATGTTTCCACGTACAATTCTTACTAACAGTGGAGTATCTTATAATGTCTTATAGTGGATTACACCCTACATTCTTATTTTCATCATAAATCGAAGGCATTTTGAATCTGAAAACGCAAATGGAATACTTTGGAATGTTTTGTTGGAGCATAAAATAAATATGACCGCTTAATCCTTATTTGGTTCCTATCCCTAATTATGTGATGATGACACATTTTACCCATGCAGAATCTCTCTTAAATCTGTTGCTCCCAACGAGCTATATGTATATCTTGTTGGTTATCTATGGAAAATTCATAATTTGTTCCTATTAACAATTTTGTTCTGATTTTAATTTCTTTCCAGGGCTGGTCTGGGCAGTAGATATCTCCCCGAACCCCCATCATAGCCACACCACTAATAAGAAAAAATCAACCCTGATGATCTAGGGTTAAATCCGTATAGAGATGGAGAAAAGGAAAGAAAAGGACCAACAACAAGAAAATTATTTAGAATAAAGTGTGGAGGATTCACTATGAGCATAAGCGATTTTCACCCCCACATTCTAATAGACTATTTACCTGACATGAATAAATAAATGAACATATGCAGTCCAGTAGAACTAAAGTAAATTGAGCTACGGGTTAGGTCAACTTCTATCTTATAGATGCTTATTTACAAACCGCTTTTACATACCTCACATATTCGACAAAACACTTTCTGCATCCAAAAGTGAAAAAATTATTTCAGTCTTTGCTTTTTCCACAAGAAATTACATTCTCTCTTGGATATCACAAAATTCCATACATTTCAAAGTGTGATGCGTATTGCATATAGCTTACGTTTAAAAGTTATACCACATGTGAACTGGAATTCAGACTCACTAGTCTGTATTACCGGGTATGCCAATTCTTGTTGATTTCTAATTTTAATCCGTACCCTTGATCAAGTTGGTCATCGAGCTTCGTTGGCGAAGACTCTAGAAACTCAGACTATGGATGTGTGCTGTTTTTGTGAGACATACATACAAGATTCAAGTGCGGTTATTCACCTAACCTCTCCCGGTCAACCTGATGACTCCGCAAAATTCACCCTACAAGTCTCTGGAGATTCGATGACTAGCTCTCACGGTCTCTCAGGTGTAGGCATAGCATTAAGCACTAGAGTGGAAAGCTCACTACTAGACTGGATCCCAGTTGGTAGTCACCTCTGCGCTGTCTGGCTGAACAGCTCAGTGAGAACTAAAAAGAATAGTGAAACTCGACGTTGCCTCTTTGTAATCTGCTTACGCATCCACTGACCGCAGTTCAGATGAAGTGAAGGAGGAGTTCTACCGAAAACTGTCTAGCCTCCTCTCGAAAGCCAATTACTCAGAAGTGGTTGTTGTTGCAGGCGATTTCAATGCACAGGTGAGTAGACTGAGTAAGGCAGAAAGACACTTAGGTGTCACTTTCGGAATCCCGGCTAAACGAACAGATAACGGTGATTGCTTACTACAACTGTGCTCATATAACCACTTATTTTTAGTTAGCACAAATTTCAGACACAAAGCAAGACACTGTCTGATGTAGCGTCCACGGAGCTCAACTCAGTAATGGACGCAGATAGACCATATTGCTATCAGTCGTCGCTGGAGAGGATCGGTGGGAGAGCGCGGCTCCTTCTTAAGTATGTGTTTGGATAGTGACCGCGCGTTGATCCGAGCGCGTATATGCCTGCGTCTTAATAGACGTAAGAAAAATTTGGCAATAAGACCAACACAGGTGCAGCTCGACAACGAAAACATCAAAGCCGCTTTCAGTGAGAAGTTGGCTAGGCAGTTATCGGAACAGAAGACTATCACTCATCCAGAAGAAGCTTGGTGCCATCTCCAGTCTGCTGTGGAAGCAGTGTTGAAGACCGTAGCCGACTCCGAAAGAGTGGCTAAAAAGAGCCAGTGGATATCAGCAGCGCAACTTAAAAGTAGATTGAGAAAAAGTCTACTCAACGACCGCGAATAGTGGTGGGCAACGAAGGCTAAAGAGATGAAAAAGGCAGCGGCGATTGGCAACAGTAGACAGTTATTTAGACTTATTAAGAAAATTGGGGGGAAAAGGTCAACAACAGTTAGTGAGACTATAGCGGAGAAGGACAAGTCTGTTATTCACTCTCAGAGGAAACGACTGGAACGATGGGCAGAACAAATTCACTGGCCCCTATCCACCTGCCTGCTATCCAGTCGGAACCTAGATGGAACATTGAGATAGGCCCTCCAATACTAACAGAAGTCGAGAAAGGGGTAGGTCACTTGAAATAAAGAAGGGGAGCCGGACCAGACGAACTAACTCCTGAGGTATACAAAGATAGTGGTAAGAGTGCTCTCAGGTTAACAGATATTAACTAGTATATGGGAATCAAATCCCCTCTGACTGGTCTAAATCACTGATTATCCCAGTCTTTAAGAAAGACTAGAGGTCCTCTTGCGATAATGACAGAAGAATCAGCCTGACGGACATAGTGCCTAAGATTCTAGGTTCCATAATTCTTCGACGTCTGAGTGGAGGCCGAAAACAGCAAGATCGAGAAAACCAGGCAGGGTTTAGACCTGGCAGCGAGTGCATTGACCAAATATTAACACTGACAGGTCTTGGAACACAGACAAGCTTACCGATGCACAACAATAGCTATATCTCTCGACTTGAAGGTGGCATTCAACTCTTGATCGAGAAGCATCATGCCGATTAAGTACATCACCGTATTGAAGGCTCTCTACTCGAACACTTGTGGGCGTGTTAGAGCCTATGATGAGATGTCCGGGGAGTGGTGTGCGTCAAGGGTGTCCACTCTCTCTCCATTCTTATTCAGTTTTATCATAGATATTCTTATGGAGGTCTCCCTCTCGTCATCTGACATCACAGGGATAGATCTAATCACAAGAGATGCCTTGGTAGACCTAGAATATGCAAATGACAGTCCTGTTAGGTGAAGACGCTGACAAGATACAAGGTCTTCTGAACACCTTGAGTGGCAATTTGAGAATGTTTGGGATGAGTTTCTCACCACCCAAATGCAAATTGTTGCTCCAGGATTGATCTTCAACAGTGCCTCGTCTAACAATAGAGAGTGAAGGGGTTGAGTGTGTCGACCACTTCACTTACCTGGGAAGTAGGATCAGCCCTGGTGACTCGGTGGCCGACGAAGTTTCTGCACAAATACAAAAGGCTCGGCTGGCTTCTTCCAACTTACGCCACCTGTGGTTCCGCATGATATCCGATTGTCTATTGAGGGTCGCGTGTACTTCACGGTAGTCCGCTCTGTTCTGCAGTATGGCTGTGAAATATGGCTGTTGAAGGTGGAAGACATGAGAAGGCTTTAGGTGTTTGACCACCGTTGCCTTCGTAGTGTAGGCCGTATTCCGTGGTGTCACCACTTGAGTAACACAGAAGTCAGGTGTAGAGTCTTAGGGAGAAGTGGTAAGTTAGTTGACGAGGTTGTGAACCTTCATCGGCTGGGATGGCTGGTTGGGACACGTGTTACGTATGCCTAGTCAGCGACTGCCCCGTCACACAATGTTGGCCGAAGTAAGTTCAGGCTGGAAAAAGGCCAGATGTGGCCAGACTAAAACATGGCACCAATGTATGAAGTCTCTGACTGTTGGTTTGAGCCATTTGGGGCGATGCAGACTTGGTGGTTGGGGTCCGCGGGACAAGAGAAACCGGTGGTTGGAGACTCTAGGTGATATGGCTGAGAACTAATGTCAGTGGCGCAGATGTATACACACATTATCCATATCTTAACACTATACCGAATCTCACCGTTTTGGTTGAATTTTCTTTTCATCATCTTCCACTTCACTACCCTTTTACTCGGTATACTGATATGAGGTGTGGTAACTCGGACAGTTACGCAGTAATGCTTGATCGTATGTTGCTTTGAATGGATGAATGGATTAATCCGATAGACTATCTAACTATTATGGAATATTTAAAAGCATCACATTCGGCATAGAAAAAGGTTAACTGAACAACTACCACCTTCAATTTATACAATTCTTAATTCACCCCCAGTAATAGTAACAATTTAAGCTTGCCTTCGAAGAAACACTAATATTGTAACATGAAATTCCAAATATGCTTCCATGCTTCATTTTACACAATGTAGTATATTTTATCAACTGGTCTAAAAATAGTTCCCACTTTCAATAAGTTACCCCCTAACGGTTACATCACTATTTCATCCATAATGATAAGATCAATCACCAATAAACAACATCATTGACTTGCTTGTGACTAGCAGTGGAACTCAGGATACGTGATTCGTCCTATTCGGGACTCATCAGCTGGGTGTGTCTGCACCCCACCCCACCCCACCTCAGTGAGTGATGTTTTTCCCACTGACACTCGCAAACTCTGCACCAATCGCTTCCACAAACTCCCACAACTCAATTGTGACAATAAATGTTCAGGTAATATCTAGGCATTCACACGGGAGCCAATATGCTAACAGAAATCAATCAATTCCATACAGTATAACAGCAGACAATTACAAGTATCAACAAACAATAATAATCATAGGAATAAACAATACAGTCCATAAACGTGTGTGCAAACCAGCATAAACCTTGTTGAAAAGTCATACAACCTCAGGTTCTCAATCATCAGTAAAATCTGAACACCATCTTCGACATTAGAAGTATAAATTATTCAAGATGAAATCAACGAAAATATTCCACACTCAAATATACCTCCTTTTAGGAATATTACACTGGATACCCTCGTTAGATAAGACAGGTTTTTATATTATTTCTTCGTTACTGGCTAATATCAACCAATAAAGTAAGACAGATGAAACAAATTCACGATGATCAACAGAATTACAACACCAACTTCTCCGTCATAAAAGAAGACAAACGTAAATTTTCATCATTGCAAGATTATGACAAGAAATTAATCAACAACATTGTCAAAGTATTCCAATGAAGGAAGATGAACATTAAACTTAATTTATCAAGAAAAACGGTGTAAAATAATTGGCAACTAAAGTTTTCTTGTGACATTGATGACTGACAGAATGCTTTGACAGAATCACTGACTGTTGATATCAACACGCTTGTGGATATTAGGTCACATATGGCTCAGTCGAGTACTCTCAGTGCAAAGACCATGTCTGCCTCCAACGTAATAGAGAAAGTCAGTACATTTGTGTGAATCTGCAGGTTAGTATGTCTTAAGGAAAGGATGTTTGGGCAAGTTCCATCATGTGTACTAGGCTTCGTGGTGTAAGACCCGGATGTTTGATGGGTTACTGTAAAAAGCGATGGTAAATTTCTCATGAGGTCCGATATACACTACGTTTTCTGATGTATAGAATATATGTAGTATACGCCAACTTATCGTAAGAGTGAGGTGACTGATTTGTAGTAGACTAGGAAAAACGATTTGCGATTCAGTGTGAAGAACAGTTCAAATATAAAACTAACCCAATAAACTGAAAATATTAGGGCTCACTAACCAAGTTCCTATTCACCGAATGTGATGCCTGAAATTACATTTTCAAAGATCTGGACAAAATTACGCGAAAAAAAAAACAAAAAACATATTCAGCATCTCTGCGTATATTCCTGAAAAAGAAATGAGCGACATCAATCGTGTGAAGGCCAATGATACAAAATGATGAGTCAGAAGTAATCTCAATGGTGAATAGATATCTTCACATCTTCATCCAATTTGTCGACTATATTTAAGTATTCTCTCATTCTACCTTGCTCTGCTTTGATAACTTTTGATTACTTTCGACTGCTTTCTTCTTTGTTTCTGATCCTTCATCTTGGTGCATTCTCGCTTGATCTGGTGATAGAGGTGTCGCAACTTGGATCCTTACGTTGTCATACCAGGTTCCATGTTGATTTTGTCTCTCTGTCTTGACATATATTTTATGACATTTGTTGACTCCTTTATTGATTGTGGAAGTGGCTTCTCCATAGAATGCACAGTTCACACATATTTCTTCTTCTGCTGTGGAATGTTCAACTTATGTTGTTTCCGCGTTATCTGACGTCTTTCCCGGTCTAAGTTAATTTGGCGCCCACTTGTTTTGAAGTGGATGCCAATCTTACTAGAATTTTTAGTAGTAAGCAAGAAAAACGCCAACTCCACCACAAATATATTCGGGCACATATTTCCTGATCCACCTCCTGTTTCTCGTAAGATTCATCATGCTGTACAAATTGGGAGATTCGCAACCCCTTTAGAACAGCCGTGCACCATTTTTATTCCAAAGAGTGAGTTTTCTTTGTCGAGAAGATACATGTGGCCTATTTTTGGGTAAATTCATGGAAGTATTTTTGATTCCACACTTGAGGTATTAAAAACATTTTGAAGGTGATAAGGTGCTAGTTTGAAAAAGGTATTTTGTAGTGTGGTGTGGTGTTCTTTTCATACATTATTCCGATCACAACCAGCCTAAGAAAATCTGAGACAGTTTCGAAACTTGTGTTAAATGCCCAGGATACCTTTATGACACTTCAATGGTAAACCAGGCTTTCTTCTATTTTTCTTACCCATTCAGGTTGTTTGTTTGTTGACTGTCAACTTTTGCTTCGCTATTTAGGTGTCTTTATTTTCTCTACTGTTGTTGTCTCTTTCTTGAGATAAGAGAGACTCGTTTCATATTAAGTTGTTCATTTGGTATAGCACACATACACACACACGGTATAATCTACTGGATGACGTTTCTGGCAGAATTCATCGCTCATATTGTATTCATATGAAATAAACAATCTACTATGGAGTTATGCTGTAACACAGTGCCCCAGGTTTCACCTTCACAATGTGTTTGTTTCTTTGTTTTACTTCATCCAGGTTGTACTAATACTTTGTAAGATACTCGTATGTTCTTTCCAACATTGGTGGTAGCATTTATTTTGGTGAGGAGACGAAATGCTGTTACAGCATTTCAAAGACTTTTCTTCCTACTGTAAAATATTTGCATTTTCAAAAACAATGCAAGAACAAACACACTTGCTAAACAAAATTAGCTCATTTTATTTCATGGCCTTTCATCAGCTGCAAATAGCCTACAATTGAAATGAATTATTAGTAGCAATAATCACATAACATACTTTAAACACGCAGAAATAAATGGAGATTTGAAACCCAGGATTTACAATAAGGTAGTGAGTCAAGGAAAAGCAGGAATAATTGTCACATATCTTAGTCGAAATCTATGGGTATTTATTATCTGATGAGGTAGAAAATTCTTTCTTGTTTACTACTAAAAATTCTAGTAAGATTGGCATCCACTTCAAAACAAGTGGGCGCCAAATTAACTTAGACCGGGAAAGACGTCAGATAACGCGGAAACAACATAAGTTGAACATTCCACAGCAGAAGAAGAAATATGTGTGAACTGTGCATTCTATGGAGAAGCCACTTCCACAATCAATAAAGGAGTCAACAAATGTCATAAAATATATGTCAAGACAGAGAGACAAAATCAACATGGAACCTGGTATGACAACGTAAGGATCCAAGTTGCGACACCTCTATCACCAGATCAAGCGAGAATGCACCAAGATGAAGGATCAGAAACAAAGAAGAAAGCAGTCGAAAGTAATCAAAAGTTATCAAAGCAGAGCAAGGTAGAATGAGAGAATACTTAAATATAGTCGACAAATTGGATGAAGATGTGAAGATATCTATTCACCATTGAGATTACTACTAAGCTATGTCAGAGGAGGTCTCTCACCTCTCTGTTTTCAACTGCCACACGAACACTGTCCGGGTCGTTTTCATTTTTAACACGATTCAAGCAAACAACCGCGTACTTTAATGATTGTGAGCGTATTTTTGTTGCGTCTGCTTTGGCCGTTCTCCATTCCCAATTTATGTAGTCTTACATCACGCAACGTGGCAGACGGTGACTAGGGTATGCGTAACTCATATACAAACAGCCTCCGTCTATAAGGCTTCATAATCTTCCCTCTCCTGTCTAAAGTCATACGACTGAGTCCTACATCGTGACATCTCCATACGCAGCGTATTTTACTAAAGAGATGTTGGTCGATTACCTGAAGCCTTTTCACATCACCAACCTACATGTTTTTAAGGCAGACTAAAAATATTTGGTGTTTGTAGAAAGATTAAATGGTGTTCAATCAAATTTATGAGAAAATTCATAAGGCAACATAACTGAGGTATAGGTAATCCACTCTATATTCAAATCACAAACAGCACATAGTAGGTGAACAACTCAGGGGTTTATCTATCAACAAAAATTCAAAACCTGACCCCAAAATTACCACAAATCAGTTAGCATTCACTGAACCCCACCATGGCATAAATCAGAGGCATCATTTGTTAACTAGCTTTGAAACTCCTTTACTGTAAACTGAGCATCAAGATGACCAAATGATCAATGTCTAATTAAACCTTAGTATGGAGCTAGAAATATGTGATTACTCATTTTTAAGTAACAAATCGGAGACAAATACAAAATTAGCTCTACTACCTCAATGAAAAAAGTAATCGAAATCCACTCAGCAGCTTTGAGCACATTCGTGCAGTAGGTAATCAGCCACAACAATTGTCTAACGGTTAATGATACTACCTGGATGCCCAAACCTCAATAGACGGATCGCTGTTCAAATCCACCATCCATTGATTGTTGTCATCGTTTCCCTGAACCAATGGGCCACCACTCCACACTACCTCAATCACTATTCCTAAAATAACAGAATTGTTTATACCTCTCAATGTTCAGAAGTGCTACATGTATTCATGTAAAACACTATGATGATGATTATATGAAAAGTAAGCCAAAATTTGACTGGAAAACTGAAAATCATAAGACATTATTACAACTAAAATGCATCACTTACGTTGAGATGAAGATATACCATTACGAATAAGAGATAAATGCGTTTCGGTAGATGGCATCCATTCAACATCCGGATCAAGTTGAATTTCAACACATCCATCTGATTCCACCTTCGCCGAACCTTTAAATCAAAATACAATAGCAATAAAAATTTAAGCTTAAATATGGTTCGACTTCTTTCAATCGAAAATGTATACGCATCAACATTACTAACAACAGGAACGCAAAGGTTCACAAACACAGGTAAACATGTCGCAGTAAGAAATGGTAGAACTCTGAGTGCAGTATTAAAAATCGTACAGCTATACAGAAGATAAAGAAAACAGTATGTTATCAAAATTCTTCACTCCTAGATGATGGCCACAAGTTTCGACGGAAACCAGATAAGCAACTAAAAGATTCATTGATAAGCAAAGACTGCTACTAGCCAAACATACAAGATTACCATTATTATTATCATCATCCTCATCATTAGTATTATTAGCTGCTTTAAGACACTCCTATTACACTTATTTGGCATTTCATGCAACATGTTTGTTTTGAATCAAAACAAAAATGACAAGACGTGTAGAATAAAATCAGCGGAAACTATTTTGAGGAGTCTCTTCAGCAGCAACTGACAACACAAAATTTACACCGAATTGATGAAACCAGAAAATATATTTCCATTCAACAGGAGGATTTGTCGAAACAGGAAAAAGGTAAATAATGATAGTACAAATCCAAATAACAAGAACAAACCATCAATTTATACATAGTTAAGACTCAAGCATGCAGAATAACCACTGATGACTACTATGCTACTTAGGAAGATTAGTAAAAACAAAAGACTGAGCGAAGATTATTGATTTTATATGTAGAACAATGTTTCACCTTATCGGTCAAACTAGTGTCACCAGACCAACGACAGTCACACAAATAACAAACTCTCTATCTTACCATAGGTATCAACTTAAAACCATCTGGTACTCATCGCCTTAGCAAGGTGAAGTAAGACTGAACCTCTCCGCAGTTTGTGTATTCATCCCATACACTGAATCTATTACAGGTGGAGAAACTGAAGAGTAAATGATGAAGATTCTCTCAATCGAAATGTCTCCCGAATGTCTTCAAAAAAACAGATAAAAGCCCATCTTTCTGTTGTTTCAATATACCTGCTTCACTTGACAAGCACATTTGAAATAATTCAGTCAATATCAATGTGGAACCCCATACTACTACTACTGCATGACGGTTCACACTTGCCACACTTCACATCACAACATCAAGGTAGGAGGCACAGAAATTGAAGACATACGAATACGGAAAGGATTAGTCAAAAATAGTGGACACTAAAAACAAGAGTAGAAGTACAGCATAGTAATGATGAAATGCAATATGATGATAAGGGTGAAGATAATGTGTTGATGTACATGCACCGCTTAGATCGATTCTAAACTGTAACACCTAGCGTAAACGTACGTCAGCACCAACTTTTGAAGTCAGTGCTGATGACGTTATCTAGAATTACAATGAAAGCTCCACGAATAAATCATCCAGATTAGAGGGCACACAACACCATCAGAAGTAAACGTACTTCAGTTAACATTAGGCGACAGGGAACACGGTGACTAACCATACAACACGTGTCCCAGGCACCTTAGTGTCAGTGAGGGTTCACAACCTAGACAAACGATCCCCTTCTTTTACCTAAAACTCTACACCTGACTTCTATGTTACTTACGTGATATGATGTTTCATGATACGATCAATCCTACGAATACAATTGCGGTCACACACCTGAGGTGCTGTCATATAGCAATCTAGCACGAATCATGTTTCCTCGGAGATTCGGATTCATAACACAGGTTTCCGACTAAATTCATGAACTTTACCTAAAACTGTTCACCAGATGGTGAGTGACATAACTTCAAAGTGCTAAACCCTCAACATTCTGATAGAAGTCTATCAGAAAGAAGTTTGTAATATAACCGACCAGATAGCTAATCTAAATACCCATTTTCTACCTGTTAAGTTAACGATTCTTATACAAAACACGCTAGTGGATTTCTTCCTTCTGAAAAACATCTCCTTCCACTCTAGCAACATAAACATTCATGTAGAAACGAGAGAATATCTATCCAGAGAGATCAAAGTGGGAGACTAAACCTTTAACTGCAAAGCCTCCATCATTTATCGTGTACTACCGATCAAATTATGAACATAATGGTGTCAGAAATTAGTTGCCTTTGATAACAAATTTTCACAGGGAAACTGCAGAATATTAATTTGATGGATAGGGAGTTGGAATTTAAGCTACATTCCCTTCAGAAATGAACTTCCAATCGAGCCGTAGTCATTTCATTAGGTCTAAAAAAACTTAACAGAACAAATTAATAAAAGCATATTAAAACAGCCTTCAGTTAGCAGATATTCAGTCATTCACGTTTAGAGACTAATAACTATAATTGAAGTCAGCAATTCTAACATATGCAAGCCAAATAAAGCTGCTAAATCACTATTCATGTGACAGTGTCATATATTAGCATAATTGCTTGTATCATACCGTCGTTGATTGGACCGAATCGATAGTCCTCTGTTGGCATATGGGCTCCTGTGCAGATGACTTGATATTGCCTATGTTTTTAATTACATATAGTAATGGTGGGTAGTGGCTAGCAGTGGAATCCGGGATGCGTATTTCGTCCTATTTGGGACTCGTCAGCTAGATGTACTTAGCTCCCAGTGAGTGAGGTTGTTACCACCGGGACTCGGACTGGGAAGCGATCTCTTCAAACACCACTACTCATCATTACAATGTCATATGTTCATATATTTTTTCTAAACCCCGGGGGAAAGACTACAAACAATGATTTTATACTCCTACGGATAACAAACAAATTAAACTGTACCATATCTACCACGCATCTTGTGTAGATGGAAAATAATTCTACACATCACAACTTACTCAACGACATTTTAGCTTTAAATAAACAGTCATTTAAATCTTTTAGTCATATACGTACTATATTCTTGATTATTCATATTATTTACACAATTAAACAGACAAAACATTATCGCTTTGAAAATATGGTGAAGCAGCACTTTTTAATCAACATAGTATTTCCAGATTGACGGTTAGATTGAACCGAAGTGATCAATCATTCGAGGCCAATCGGCTCCCAAGTAAATGCCTTAGTACCATCGAAACATAGATCGCGATACAATTTCGATGGTGCAGGGTTCGAATGTCAGTAGGAGCATCAGGCTGACGAGACCGAACGGGTTGAAAACAAACAACACTCATCTCCCACAACCAACAACTACTCAAAACACTCAAGACAATCAGCTCAGCCAAATAAACACACACTGAAAACTTCATCGGTAAACTTCAATCAGTACCGAATGAACAACAAGGAATCGATAGCAACATCGCTGACCAGCTGCTCACCGATTCGTACACAAACACTCCGCTACACACAACAACGCCCCCACCCCCAAACAACCCCAAACCACAATCACAATCACAATCACAATCACAATCAACACAACCATCTCTAGTCTCCACCACAACACCAATCTACAACTCAACTAGTTAAACACATCTCATCTATCTCCTCGTGTCCCTCATGACTGTCTACATCAACAACAAACACAGTCATCCTCTCACCTATGCCATTCACTCACTCAATCGAGGCAAAATCCATCAACCACATCTAAATCCAGTCCAGTCACCGACCGGTGAGGACGGTCCAACTCCCTCATCTCCTGAATTCACAACTACCATAACATAACCAAACCAATCGGTTAACGTTACACACTGTCTCTACAGTCTCATCCACAGCACGCTTACCTAATCACACACCATGTGATCCCTACGCCTGAAAAAACACATCCCGCCTGTCAAATCAACAATCAGTCATCAGCAGTATAAGCACCACCACCAACAACAACAACAACAACACACGACACACAACACACAACAAAATAACCTTCAAAACAACACACTCACCAAAGTCCTTACTGAAACCTCATACACGCGACATTCCACCACATGCAGTCCAAACAATACAGACGCAACACTGTAACAACCAACCAATTATCCTAAATACACAAACATCTCCATCACCAGAATCAATCATCAACCTACAGTCAACATGAAAACTCACACTAACATCCAATGAACTCACTCAATCAACTCCCTAGTGGACAACAGTTAACAAGCACACCACACCTATGCCTTCACGCACCCACCTCAAAACTAACAAAATCATAGTTCACACAACCTACAAAACACTCATCACATCTCCATAAACAACCCAACAAACAATAACACACACAAAACCACATCACACTCATGCCCCACCATCGTCAATACACCACAACCATTAATACTCAACTCCTCACCAAATCAACTCACAAACACTCAACAGAAAAATCACTTCATCACCACCTCCCATCACTAACTACAAAACATCACTGATCAGATCACAATCATCAATAACAACATCACCATCACTACCACCACCAATATCACTATCACTATCCAACGTCCACACCACAATGACTGCAATACACGTAGGTGCACAACCACAATCCCATCTCCGTCAATATCACAACCACAAGCGAATACAACCTCACACAATCGGTCCACGTTAAGACAAATTATTATAATTATTATTATTATTATTGTTATTGTTACTATTATTAATAGAGAAACTCGAGGAAATCAGGCAGTTTTCAGATATGGAAGAGGGTGCATCGATCAGATTTTCACCCGTCAGGTCCTGGGACACACCATACCTACCGGTCAGTGGTCGATACTTGAAAAATTTCTTCACCTGAAAGCGGTATTCAATTCAGTCGACTGATAGGTGTCGTGAAAGTCTCCAATTGTGGAGGGCCTGTTGAACAAGAATGCAGATTTATGTTGTCATTCTTTTACCTATGTGGGAAAAACTTGGCTTTCAAAGCTTCCATCGTACTACCAATGCACAACTCTTAATACTGCATATCCCCACTTCAGTGAACACAAAGTCCTTTGTCTAGTAACGTTATAATGCAGGAAAACCCGGTACTGGTTATGGGGTCTCCTGATACTACCCAGCTGTCCACATTGTAGTAGACCTTCGTTTCAGGTCTAACTCTGAGAGAAGCGAATGCTTGGGCGTATTTCTTATGAAATGCGGTAGCTTAGTAACTTTTGAAAAGAATCCAATCGTCTTTCTCCAGTCTGTCCAGTGACTCGACAAGGAAATCCAGAATTAATTACCTCGACAATATTACAAGAGAAAAATATAAGAGAATACAATGGTCATACGAAAGGAAAAGAGAGCAAACAACAAAGACATAGGGAATAAGTACATTGGTGGAGTCAAAAAGTTGCGCTGTCATAGTAATCATTCAGAAGCAGCAACAGCTATGTCACTTCTGCACTTAACAAGTGACTGACTGATAAAATCAACGCAGAGCTTCGCACACAGGTACATCGGCTCAAGTTACCACACTTCACAGTGATATTAAAGTGAATAAGGTTGGGTTAGAAAATAAACAGTTTGAAGATAAAAGTTAGTGAGAATGTTCAAGCTTAAGATGTCAACGATAGATCTGCGCCAGTGACCGATTTTTAGTTACGCCACTAACAATCAGTCCTCAACCACCAATTCCTTTCGTCTCGGGGACCCCAACTAGGCAGTCTGCATCTCTAAACACAATTCAGACCAACAGTCAAAGACTTCAACTGATGCCACATCTTCACCAGGCCACCATCAACCCTCTTTCAACTTAACTCAGCTTCCCATAGCATGGCGCGTCGGGGTAAATTGTGACTGGGCATGCGCAGTATATGCCCAAGCCATCTCAGTTGACTAAGGTTCACAACCTTATCAATCGACTTTTCTAGTACTCTTCGCCTGACTTTAACATTGCTCACACGGCAATTCCACCAAACGCGAGTAATGCCACGAAGACATCTGTGATCAAAACTCTGTAGTTGCTTCAAGTTTTCTACTTTTAACGGCCATAACTCACCACTGTACAATAGGACAGAGAAGACCACAGCGCAGTTAACTCGTTCTTCGACATATAGTCAGATATCTCGCCGGTCGGCGCCACAGATCACGCAAGTTGGCAAATACCAAACGGGTCTTCTGTATCCCAGCGGGGATTGCGTCGGCAACCAAGCCGTTCGGGCTGGTGAGACTCCCCAAGTAAGTGGGGTGGTCGACACATTTCACCACCACTTTCCATCATTAAACTAGCAGTACTTACAGCAGACCAGTCCCTGAGCATCATCTTACATTTGACAGGTGTGAAACGCATGCCGTCAATCCTTGTGAAGTCAGACGTACCTAAGATTATGTCGATCAGTACGTCTATGAAGAAGTTAAATAGGAACGAGAACAGTGGACATCCCTGGTGGACACAACCAGTTGTTGTCAATTCTGATGATAGCTATCCATAAGCCTTCACACGATTGAGTTCAGGTAGACAGTTTTCTTTAGTGTTACATACTTGCTCCCTACCCCCTTTACAGTCAGACGCCGCCACCAAACGTCACAGTTGACAGGGGCAAACACCACCTTCAGGTCAAGAAACATACCAAGTGTCAACCATTGGCCAATAGGTAGGCCTATGTACCAGAACCTGTAGGGGGTAAAAATATGACTCATGCAAGTAAAAAATTGCCAGTCATTTGTCAGCCATTAATGGAATGATGAGTATTGCGTAAGGGTAAAAAGTGAACATTTTCCTCGCAATTTAGTGTTTATCCATTCTCGTCTGCATCCATGAGTTATAGTCAGAGTCAATTTAGTAATGAATGTTCAAATGGCAAAGTTAATTGCACGTACTCAATTCTTTTCAGGATGACTCCACTAAAGAGATGGCAGACACCTTTGATATGAGTTGTACGGTAAAATTCACTATTAAGCTCACGATGACAATTTCAAAACTATCAAGGGGAAATCGCGATTCCTCAGGATTTCCTGAAACGTCATGCAATGAATGAATATAGACAATAAATTGTGTCTGAAACGTTATCCAGTAAATGCTACTGTTTCACTGTGTGATATTTCTAATAAACAGACTAAAATGGAATTATAATTGACCACAGTGCCCACGTTTTACTCTTATATTAAGCAATGTACCAGCAAGAATTTTGACCCTCAACGCTTGGTTACCTGAAAAACAAACTTCCAAAGATCAGAAGAGGACGAGGTCGAAAGACAACTCAGAAAATTGTGGAGAAACAGCAGCGAAAAAACTGCAGTCTTACACATACTTCTGAATCTGATACCTAAGTACAATTCGTTTAATCCCTTTTGTTCATTTTATTTTTATCAAGTTACTAAACAATATGCTGTTTATTTACATGATCATCCAGAATGATTCCTTCATCTCTACCTAATGGAAATACCCAAAAATACACAATTCTAGTAAACAACCATGGAAAGTACCAATATTCCAATATTTTTAAAGTATTCTCTGCGGGATTATAAGACTTGAGGCTCAATGGGTTCTTGATCCGTTCTAATAAAAGTAAGCTCTATCGATCCTAATTCGTTGACATAATAATGAATGCGAGTACATGTCTGGTTTCATATTTGGGTTTAAAGAGCTTGTGTACACCACTCGATTTCTTCATGCTCGCTTCTAGATTTTGCAGAACGGTTCCAGGTCTTCGGCATTTTCAGTGAGTGGATGGAAAGAACCTTAGTGGTTGGAGTAGGAAGAGGATGGGTTTAGAGGTGACGGTGTTGGAAGGGTGTGACGGCAGCTGATCTCTCCGGTCCAGTTCGCATCTCAACTAAACGAGCGTACACCGTTGGTCAACGGGTAACCACCTGGTCTCTCCTTGAAACTATCGACAGTTAGGGTTGAAACTTCCTCTGCTGGTAACGCACTACAGCGCCCGCAGACTTGAAAGAGGAAGAAGTGTGAACGCATGCAAGATTATTACAAGTGGGAAAATCGATAGCACCAGATTAGCCATCTGCAAGGCCACCCACTTAGTCTTCTTGATTCTCCTACTGAAAGGCCGGATCGCTACCAATTAGTTTAAACAATCTAGACGTCGAAATCCTACCAAAAGCCGTCTAACAAAACAGTTAAGCTCACTGGTTGGGAAAAAAATGTTGTACAACATGCAGTATGCTCTCGCACATGTATCTTCACGTTGTCTGAAAGCCCAAGATGATAAATATGGACACCTAGCCCTACTATGTCGTAAAGGAGGTTAGGTGAGGGGAAACGTTTTCGGAAACCCACCCTCAGTCATCCACTGGTACGCAGACTTCATTAAAATGCTCCAGTCTGTGAGCAACCATAAATCTAAAGAACGGGCAGTATTGATAGCTGTACTTATGAAAATGCTGCCAGTTAAGGCCTAGGGTCACACACGAAGAAGGAGATTATGTGGTATTTTAGATCCTTCATAGGGTGCGTTAGCTGACAGTACGGTGAAATATAGAGCAGGTAATGAACAGACAGAGGAACAGACGTTATGAACGAGACAAGTAAATTTGAGGTGCAATGGAGATGTTTCTGTCTTCTGTTGCAATTCAATGGAAGATCAGATGAAGCAATACCGTAACGTATGAATTGTAAAAAAACTGCCGATACCAATCACTGAAGAGTGATAGGATTATTTTGCAGCAAAGGGAGAAAGTGAAAGACTGAAAGGAGTCAAGACAAAATAAAGCCGAGGACAGGGTTATGACAGAATGCACGCATTTCCTTTGAACATGAAGTCAAGGCATACGTTTGTGGATATCCAGGTATTCCGCCGTTTGCAGAAGTCGAAAACGAAGGGAAAGTGAAAAATGTGGGTGGGCTGCACGAATAACCCTAGAATTACTACAGCTACACAGTAGTAAGCATCGCGGTCGATAGTTAGGCTAGACTCAGAATTTCCCAATTTTGGCATGAAACAATCAGTTGTCAGTTGTCCCTATTTAGAAGTCCAATAGTAATACTTTCATTTTGTCAGCATATCACATCACGGAAACAAAACTGCGCTCTGCAAGTACATCACATTAACAGTTGTATTTGGGGCCTCTGCCGCAATATCCACTTCTATGTTGATAATGTCAATGAATTCGCATGAGTACCATTGATTTTCGGTGACTGGGACATCAGTGAATATTGAGGTAACATTCAGTGGAAGCATGACGGCCGAACAAATAACCATCATAACTGTCATCAATGAACTAAAATATATCGGAAGTAGAATAATGAGACACTTACCTTCTCACTGATCCAAGCAATTCAGCCATATATTAGGGAAATCATTGGTGGGGAAATCCAGATGAGTACGAAATCAGATGAGGAAGCAATTCCGCACATGCATTCTCAGTAACTCAAACAGACACGGAATTGCTGAACCAACAGATCGAGTTCACAGATGCTGTCCAGAGAAAATTGACGCCCTGTCCTGTGTTTCTTTCAAGATAGTTTTGGCTCAGATCTCGGTCTCTTGTGCCTCATTCCTCTTTAGGAACTGATCTTGCGCAAACTTGACAGGTGTGGAGGCCGGTTATCAATCATTCTCACTTGTGACACACACACGATTGAGCGACTGGAAAAGAACACAACACTGTAGTCATGTGGAATAGTGTACTTGATGGGCCGTACCGAAATACCAATGTGTTCTGACCAATTGGGTAGAAGGTCGTGCACAAAAAACACATCGTAACACAACAACATGCCAGATAGCCTGGTTACTCGGCCACGTGTCTTCAGCTTGGCAAGCTCGTTAAAACTATGATGGTCAAAGTTGAATTCCGTTGAAACGTGGGTCACTGATTCTAGGCAGTTGTTTGCTGCTCTAGCCCAATCCCACCCCAGAGGGTTCGTGGGGACCCACGGACGATAATAGGTGGAAGTAAAAACCTAGTGGTTTCATCACAAATGAAAATTTCCTGGTGAGCTTTGTGAGAGGAGTCGTTGTTTGAACCTATTGTAGGGTGTCATTGGAAAGAACAAAACAACATAGTGAATGGTAAGTCGGTCATGATCCCTGTGGTACTTCAACTTTCTCTCAACTAGTTGCACCTGAAATGGAGACAGTCTTTAATAGCACAAAAACGCCTGGTGGGAATGAAAAACATTCATACGCTACATGGAAAGTCTAAGAAGTTGGTAAAATGGCTGATTCCGTTTTAAAAGTGTCTGACAAACTAGTGGGGGAAAATGACGTGATGGCGATAGAACGTGGGGAAAGTTTCGCATTCCTAGTGAACATCGGTGCCACGAGAAAACTTTTGCAAGTTGTTCACGCGCATTAAACACTGGGTTGTTTCTAAATATTCTAAATAACTGTCTGGTGCAAAATGGATACTTTTAAAATGCAGTTATTTGGCTCACAGATATAATATTCAGTAAAATCATACTTCTTTGATGTGGACTTTTACGAGAATACATGAAATCCACTGTTCTGGAATCATAAAGATTAAGAAATAACAAATCGCTTGCATATAATTATTCATGCACTTTTGATCATTATCCTTAAGCAAAATATACGAGATATGACGGTGAAATTACTTGATTCAAGTTTTACTTTTCTCCAGGTAGTACATGTAGTGTTCAGGTAGGAACCCTGGTTTTTTGCTTATGTGAAGACAATACTTCACTTGTCTACCTTGTCAATTTGTACACACCTATTCTGCTGGAATGGCCCATTAGATTAACATGCAGCACTTTTGTCGTCTGGTGACTGAGTAGGTGAGGACTGAGATTACCTGTTCTAAAGAAGCATGTTATTTAAGTAATAATTTTTTTCAGAACTCTAAAATGGCATGCACATGTATATTCAGTGCTATAAAAGTGAAAACTTAGAAATTAAGGTGTGGCAAACGGCTGGTCCCTGCAAACATGATTGATTTGTATGTTGTTCTATTTCGGACTGCAAAACATCTGCGTGATATGCAAGTTTCAGAAATTTGATGCTTGGATGCTCATCATTATTTGATCCATCTAAAATAATTGTGATTTATTCTGTAGGAAAAGCCTGTAGGTACTCCCTGATTGTATGGAAATCAGGTTAAATGGAGCATTATTTTGAACCAAGTTGTTTTTAGTACTTTTATTTATTCGCATCTCTTGTTTGTTCTTCTCGGTTCTAACAAACGCATCTTACGTCATCAGTTGTAAATGCAGCAATACCCACAGGAAGTAGTCGCATGCAGATTGAAATTATTGCATCCTCATGCAGGCAAACAAAAGTACCATGGTAAGGTATACATTGAAAACTCAACGCAAGTTGCTTTTCGAAAGGTTTGTCATCCACTACTTACGCAGTTTATGTTCTTATTTCACGAATATGAGAGGTGCATAGGACGACGGTTGAAGAACAGAAATGTAGTGACTCTTGCAAACTTTACAACATCTACTGACAGCTGTGCTCTAAAATTAGTAGTTTCCTCCATGCTTCCGCCAATCTTTTACGACAGCCAAACGAGAGCGATTTTAGTTTACAAGAATAAATACGTAGCACGAAAACACCAACTTCGTCTAGCGGCACTCCACATAGCAGTCGGTAACCGCGTATGCGAAACGGACCACATGTTGAGTCAAAGGTTAGATACTTTTACTAAGTTCTTAAATAATGAAATAAAAATGGAATTATATAATGCAGAGATCAATCTTATGAAACCGAAAATAAGGACACGTTTCGTCACAATGAATTACAAATATGTGGGGGATATTTTAGGTGAAAAACTTATTTACACTTTGAAGTTGATACACTGGTGACAAATTAAAATGCTTGGGACTGCAAACGTTCAATCACTTGTCAAAGTCCTCTCATAGTTTGGTTTCTAAATCATGAAAGGCCTAGGAAATATGACCTCTAGAAAGGCTCAATGCAAAGCAGTTTACTGATGCACACTGGTATACATTACGCCCATCCGGTAAGAGAGATAGAAGATAGAGCTTGATCAGAGAAGCATGGGGTTTGTGGTCTACTGATCACCGCAATACTTAGTGGTTATTTTAATCAGATCAGTAAACGCCACTATTGTTACGATCCAACGCTACAGATAACGATACAACGCTCCAAGACGATACGACTAACGATAGAACAATGACTTCTCAACTCGGTATTCAGCTGACACAAGAAGAAGACGATAGGATTGAAAGTTTATCTACTCCAACCGAATAATAATAATAATAAGTGAAAACTCAGTCTTTTATATATTCTTAGATGGCCTTCGCCAAAGAAAACAAAATGGCATATTCAAAGAGTAAAATGGACCAGTCAGTGTTTAGTATCCTAAACTGAGGTAAAAAAAAATATGAAACGTAATACAGCACTAAAAGGGCGCGAAAATAAGGCTTAAACGCTACAGTGATAATACATACATATTATAAGTTAGTTATCTTAGGAATTAGCCAGCCCTAACAACTATGGATCCCTCTCAGCTTTTAAGTTCATAAGACATCATAACATGCAAAAACTTTGGTCAGACAGTCGCTTAATTCTAGCAGAACAAATGTGGGCAAATTTATGGTGTTATCGCTTCTTTCGAGATGACCACAAAAGCAGACGTTCATGTTCCCCTATCAATAGCATTCTAGCTAAGTTACGTACAAGCGCATCAGTACTTTAGCCGCACTGTGTGGCCTTTATCCAGAGCCAGAAGCGAGTATTTCTCATCTATATGCGTTGGTTGTTATTTCGTCAAACATTCATCTTTTTTTACATTGATTCTTATATTTATAACTTTATCTACCACAAAAACTTACTTTGAACTTGGAGTATCTGTAGGCATCCACATAGTTGACAGTAGTGCGGATTTATTCCATTAAGATCAGTTGTTGTCATGCACAGGAATATACATTAGAACAGTAGCTGTCTATATGGTGGTGAATGATAAACTCCTAGCATGTTTAATAATAAGTGCTTTAGCACTATTCAAAACGTACACTCGTGGTATGTTGCCTTGCACTCGTTCAGGCTATACGATACAATAAAACAAGAACAAAACCTGTGTAGCAAACAATATTGTAGATAAGCTGCTTTTGGTGTTTTAGGTGGTTTCATCTCCTTGATTCAACCACTTGCAAGGAATTTCCACTGTTACCATTACCACTAAGACAATTCGTTGTAAGAACAGCTTCAGGCGTAGACGTTTGAAGAGCATTGACAAGCAAGTGAGTGGATTGTGTGAATATTCAGGAAACAGCAACACGTCGATGGTAAGCAAGTTCAAAGAGTTTTCTTTGTGTTTTCACAAACAGAGTATTTTTATTAAGTTGGTGTGTTTTTATCGAAATGTAGATCAAGAACTTTGCATCAGCTTGTTGCCGAAATGGAGAGAAAGGAAGGCATCAGAAGCTTTGCGAAGAGGTTATGCAGGTAATTTAAGATTGGGCACAGGGAACAATGCCCACACGCTCAGACCGTTCCGAAATGTTACGCACCTATCATCACTTGTGGCAGTGGCTACTTGATACAGCCTGAATTATATCAATGGAATGGTATTAACATGCGTGAATTATACAGTCCTGGAATCATCAATGAAGTACAATATGTAAACAATTCATGCATACATTCCTTCATAAACTTTTCATCATTATCTCAAGCAAAAAGTACAAACTGTTACAATGGAAGTATTAGCTTCAAGCTTTATTTTTCTCCAGGTAATACCTGTAATGTGTGGATACAAACCTGGTTTTTTTGTTAATGCGAAGACAATACTTCCACTTGTCCAACTTGTAAATTTTCTGCATACTTATTCTGTTGAGATGTATCATTATATGAACGTGCAGCACTTATATCTTCTAGTGACAACGAGTGGGATTCAGATTACCTTCCATGAAGATGAATGTAATTTATATATAAACTTATTCATACCTGTAAAAATGGTGTGTGTCTGTACATTCAGGAATAAATATTATTATTATTATAACATATGTGCGCGTGTGGAACGCCGAAAAATAAACCTTCGGATTCTACTCTTTGTCTATCGATCAGTTTCTTGATAAGTGGAAGAGGAGATAGATAATAGATGGTGCAGTTCAACATCAAAAGTACGTACAGAACACGACTATATATATATATATATATATATATAATGTAACTCCCTGAGGTCTTTTCTTGAACGTTATCTATAAGATATGGTTTCATGAAGCTTGGATCGCAGTAGACGTGTTGCATCATGTTAAAAACTCGCCTCAGAAACTTGATGGCCCTCTGATCTAACTGAATATCTGCATCACTTTCTATTTCGTGATTGGTAGTGGAAGGGTCGCTGTCATTCCCATTCAGAAACGTAACATGATTCATATTATTAGGCTTCTCAAACTCCATTTCGCCTTCACTCTATCCATTGGTGAAGTATTTACCGAGTAGTTTTCCAAATTTGAGGGTGTTGGTATTGGCTGGACATCATCCAGCATTTGATCAAATACCTCAATAATTCTCAGTGTTTCTGCTTCCATCCTTCTTTCATAGTGATGTGAAGATGCTTGAAATTCTTCACTAAAAATGTCGCTACTTTTTCCGGTTGCCACTGGTTACATCTTATCGTCACTTGTCACATTCTTGCAACGAACACGTGGTATAACCTAAATTATATATGTACACACGTCTGTGTGAGGAAACCTGAAAACTAACCTTTAGATCCCACTCTTTGTACGTCAGTCAGCTTCTTGATAAGTGGAAGAGGCGGTGGAGAACAGTTGGTTTAGTTCAGCGTAAAAAGTGTGTAAAAGCCACGATGGTTTATATATTTGTAGTGGCCTTCGCCACTCCAGCCCTTTGTAGACTCAAATATTCCGATGACTTTTATCTTCAAAATGCCTGATATTGATGCCAGATGATGAACTGATAATGGCTCTTGAGGTTTATCGCTTCTTACGAAGACTTTAGCAATCTTGTTCCACATTTTAACACGAACCCCGAGCGAAGTTTGGTTGAAGAGCATAAAAACGACATTGTTTCTCATTAGTAATTTCGGTTTAAAGTCAGTAAATAGGCGGTTTTCGTGGTAAATTTAAAAGGAAATCCGGTTTTACATAGGAAGCGTTTTCATTTTGCCAACTACCCACAATGTGTAGTCTAACCTGTACTCATACATCCTACGTCGACTTTCTTAGATACTCTAAATCATTGAGAACATCTTGGATATGACAAATTCTTGTAACGAAATGTTGAAATTTAGCGTGTTCTTGGAGCTACCTGTAGCGAAAAAAGTATGAATGAAAACGATCTGCACTGCAACACTGAATATGCTGAAAAGTGATATTTCCTCGTTCATTTCAAAACTGGTGGAATCTTCTGATGTTTTTAATCAAATTAATGACTTCTCTTCTGTACTATTCAGAACCCGTAAAATCTTGTGGATTTTTCAACATATGTCAAAGTGATGATCCCTGTAGATTGGCTTCTCTCAGTCAGTGTTTCATGAGTAAGCATATAGTAGGTGGATGGTACAACTAGTTTACCTTCAGGGATGCAAGAGTGCAGGCGCTTACGACATAACTGTTGGTAAGGTACAGTGTTCAGTTTAAGTCACCTCTTTCATCTAACTTATATTATTATGACTTATTTTTATGTCCCTTAGATTCCAAGTGGAACATAAGTCTTCAGTACCACGTCGCCATTTCACTTCGCTTCTGCAGTCTTTTCGACTTGGCTCCACGACTGCCCACAAGCTTTAATTTCTTCCTCACACGATCTCCTCCACGTCATCCTAGCCTCGGATGCCTAACTGGTCGTTTCCCCTTTGTATTCCACTCGAGGGCCAGGGCTGGCTCATGATATCCTCAAACGGTCTTCCCAGTCCATGTCCAATCCATCTCCACTTTCCTCTGCATATTTGTTAGGCGATAGGTTCTTGGTTGGTTCGTTCCCAGGGTTCTCTGCTGCTTATTCTTTCTGGTCATCTGATCTTCGGTATGGAGTGAGCGTAAGCGGAAGCTGTTGGTGAATGTCTGTAGTTTGTTGAAAGTGCTTTTCGTAACGCGCCAAGTGTCTGAATCATATAGGAGCACTGACTTGACATTGGTGTTGAAAATCCGAATCGTGTCCTTTATTCTGAGTACAGTAGATCTCCACACTGATTTCAAATTGATGAACGCCTGTCTTGCTTTCACAATCCTGGTTTTGATATCCTCGTCTGTGCCTATGCCGCCTGTAGTTGAGACGATGCTGCCTAGGTAGGTAGGTGAAAGACAACTTTTTTTAGGTTCCCCAGTTGGTGGTGATTGGTGCTTTTTGTTTATGCTGCTGTTGGTTGGGTATCTTCATCACCTCCGTCTTTTCTACACTCACTTGAAGTCCCGTTTTCGCTGCCCCTTCCGTCAACTTGTTAGTTTTTGCCTGTAGATCTTCGAGTTTGTGCGACATTGGACATAAAATGATCATCGTTGCCGAAGTCCAAATCTTCTAGACTCTTTTCATTGGTCCAGCGTATACCCATCTTCTCAGTTGTGAAGCGTGCACCCCCATAGGTAGCATACCAATCTCCGGTAGCCATTTTACAACTGTGAATTCACCCGCAAAAATATGGCTGAAGCCATTAGAAGCCAGAAACCTACAAAAGGGAATGGGAGAAGATGGCCTCGATTCTTCAGCCCCAAGGAATGTTGGACAGGACCTTCATTTGATTCCGTTTAAGTTGTTTGCTCTTTCGATGGAAACTGGCGCATACCCAACCAGATGGAAAACTAGCTTCGTAATTCCACACTACAAATCTGGGGACAGGGCTACTGTCAGCAACCATACACCCATCAATATAACCCCGGTCTCATGGAAAATTACGGAAAAGGTTATAAAATATGGTTGTCTGAATACCTATTTGCAGAAGGTTTTATATTGAAGTCTCAGCACACCCTTCTGGAAACCAGATCTCGCGTTACGTTTCACTGCGACCTCTTCAACCCCATTGCCAGTAGCGTGAGTCACGCAAAATAGTTGCTACCTGAACACTACATGTACTACCTGGAGAAAAATAAAACTTGAATCAAGTAATTTCACCGTCATATCTCGTATATTTTGCTTAAGGATAATGATCAAAAGTGCATGAATAATTATATGCAAGCGATTTGTTATTTCTTAATCTTTATGATTCCAGAACAGTGGATTTCATGTATTCTCGTAAAAGTCCACATCAAAGAAGTATGATTTTACTGAATATTATATCTGTGAGCCAAATAACTGCATTTTAAAAGTATCCATTTTGCACCAGACAGTTATTTAGAATATTTAGAAACAACCCAGTGTTTAATGCGCGTGAACAACTTGCAAAAGTTTTCTCGTGGCACCGATGTTCACTAGGAATGCGAAACTTTCCCCACGTTCTATCGCCATCACGTCATTTTCCCCCACTAGTTTGTCAGACACTTTTAAAACGGAATCAGCCATTTTACCAACTTCTTAGACTTTCCATGTAGCGTATGAATGTTTTTCATTCCCACCAGGCGTTTTTGTGCTATTAAAGACTGTCTCCATTTCAGGTGCAACTAGTTGAGAGAAAGTTGAAGTACCACAGGGATCATGACCGACTTACCATTCACTATGTTGTTTTGTTCTTTCCAATGACACCCTACAATAGGTTCAAACAACGACTCCTCTCACAAAGCTCACCAGGAAATTTTCATTTGTGATGAAACCACTAGGTTTTTACTTCCACCTATTATCGTCCGTGGGTCCCCACGAACCCTCTGGGGTGGGATTGGGCTAGAGCAGCAAACAACTGCCTAGAATCAGTGACCCACGTTTCAACGGAATTCAACTTTGACCATCATAGTTTTAACGAGCTTGCCAAGCTGAAGACACGTGGCCGAGTAACCAGGCTATCTGGCATGTTGTTGTGTTACGATGTGTTTTTTGTGCACGACCTTCTACCCAATTGGTCAGAACACATTGGTATTTCGGTACGGCCCATCAAGTACACTATTCCACATGACTACAGTGTTGTGTTCTTTTCCAGTCGCTCAATCGTGTGTGTGTCACAAGTGAGAATGATTGATAACCGGCCTCCACACCTGTCAAGTTTGCGCAAGATCAGTTCCTAAAGAGGAATGAGGCACAAGAGACCGAGATCTGAGCCAAAACTATCTTGAAAGAAACACAGGACAGGGCGTCAATTTTCTCTGGACAGCATCTGTGAACTCGATCTGTTGGTTCAGCAATTCCGTGTCTGTTTGAGTTACTGAGAATGCATGTGCGGAATTGCTTCCTCATCTGATTTCGTACTCATCTGGATTTCCCCACCAATGATTTCCCTAATATATGGCTGAATTGCTTGGATCAGTGAGAAGGTAAGTGTCTCATTATTCTACTTCCGATATATTTTAGTTCATTGATGACAGTTATGATGGTTATTTGTTCGGCCGTCATGCTTCCACTGAATGTTACCTCAATATTCACTGATGTCCCAGTCACCGAAAATCAATGGTACTCATGCGAATTCATTGACATTATCAACATAGAAGTGGATATTGCGGCAGAGGCCCCAAATACAACTGTTAATGTGATGTACTTGCAGAGCGCAGTTTTGTTTCCGTGATGTGATATGCTGACAAAATGAAAGTATTACTATTGGACTTCTAAATAGGGACAACTGACAACTGATTGTTTCATGCCAAAATTGGGAAATTCTGAGTCTAGCCTAACTATCGACCGCGATGCTTACTACTGTGTAGCTGTAGTAATTCTAGGGTTATTCGTGCAGCCCACCCACATTTTTCACTTTCCCTTCGTTTTCGACTTCTGCAAACGGCGGAATACCTGGATATCCACAAACGTATGCCTTGACTTCATGTTCAAAGGAAATGCGTGCATTCTGTCATAACCCTGTCCTCGGCTTTATTTTGTCTTGACTCCTTTCAGTCTTTCACTTTCTCCCTTTGCTGCAAAATAATCCTATCACTCTTCAGTGATTGGTATCGGCAGTTTTTTTACAATTCATACGTTACGGTATTGCTTCATCTGATCTTCCATTGAATTGCAACAGAAGACAGAAACATCTCCATTGCACCTCAAATTTACTTGTCTCGTTCATAACGTCTGTTCCTCTGTCTGTTCATTACCTGCTCTATATTTCACCGTACTGTCAGCTAACGCACCCTATGAAGGATCTAAAATACCACATAATCTCCTTCTTCGTGTGTGACCCTAGGCCTTAACTGGCAGCATTTTCATAAGTACAGCTATCAATACTGCCCGTTCTTTAGATTTATGGTTGCTCACAGACTGGAGCATTTTAATGAAGTCTGCGTACCAGTGGATGACTGAGGGTGGGTTTCCGAAAACGTTTCCCCTCACCTAACCTCCTTTACGACATAGTAGGGCTAGGTGTCCATATTTATCATCTTGGGCTTTCAGACAACGTGAAGATACATGTGCGAGAGCATACTGCATGTTGTACAACATTTTTTTCCCAACCAGTGAGCTTAACTGTTTTGTTAGACGGCTTTTGGTAGGATTTCGACGTCTAGATTGTTTAAACTAATTGGTAGCGATCCGGCCTTTCAGTAGGAGAATCAAGAAGACTAAGTGGGTGGCCTTGCAGATGGCTAATCTGGTGCTATCGATTTTCCCACTTGTAATAATCTTGCATGCGTTCACACTTCTTCCTCTTTCAAGTCTGCGGGCGCTGTAGTGCGTTACCAGCAGAGGAAGTTTCAACCCTAACTGTCGATAGTTTCAAGGAGAGACCAGGTGGTTACCCGTTGACCAACGGTGTACGCTCGTTTAGTTGAGATGCGAACTGGACCGGAGAGATCAGCTGCCGTCACACCCTTCCAACACCGTCACCTCTAAACCCATCCTCTTCCTACTCCAACCACTAAGGTTCTTTCCATCCCCTCACTCGTTACGGCTTAACCTCACTCGCCTAGATTCTGAGTGTCTTTGCCCCACTTCATCTTAATTGGATGTATATAGATTGCTCCTTCACCTCACTTTTCCTCACCTCTAACTCACATGCGCTTGTATTCCTAAATTACCTCTTCAATATCCCAACTGTCTCTTACGACCAGTCGGAACAACTGTTTGGCAACTTAACACCTGAGGAACGGAACTGTACTACGGTCACACGCTAACTACCAACCAGCCGCAAGTTGGGCATACAAGAGCTGTAACAGACAAGTGACTGTATCTTCTGCATCAGAATCCGTCGAAGACCTGGAACCGTACCGAAAAATCTTGAGGCGAGAAATAAGGAATTGACTGGTGCACACAAGCTCGTTAAACCAAAATCCAATATGAGATATGTACTCGCATCCATTATCACGACATCGTAGTAGAGTCTGTCCAGGAGAGACAGGGGGCTTACGGAAGGGGGCGAAGGGGAAATGGTTATCAGTGGCCATCTTAAAACCGAACGAGTCATTGAAACTCTACTTTTAGGGTTCCCGGACTCCATCTGGTGTCACTTTACGGTCGGACCCACTAAGTACCTGGTAGGGGGCGTCTGCGGAACTCCTACCAGCGGGGTGGAACATAATTGACAACTACTACTAGTAATGTCTGGAGCACCGTCCATGGAATGTGACCATGTCATTATGGCTGGGTACTTTAATGCTCCAACTCTCAATCTTGGGCCGGACAAGGGAACCTCAAGTTGGAGGTTTGACCGAAACCAACACAATACTGTCGAAAAGTCTGGGCTGCATAAGACAATTGGAGATGACACTCGCCAACGGTGGAGTGGAAAACCGTCCAGACCGGACTGCCTTTTTACCAGCAGCCATCTGCTGGCTGAAAACTTTCAGGTTCAAACACCCTGTGGGAGCAGCGTGGCAGTGTTTGGTCTTGCATTCAATGAAAAACTGTCATGGGAGGGATCTCGCTCCCGTTTTTACTACAGCGAGGCAAACTGCGTGGCGATGAACCAGCATTCGTCGACAGCACCATGGCATCAAGAGCGGAGTAACCTTTGGACCAATCAACACTGGAGGCTGGTTAGAGACACAGTCAAGAGGGCTATCTCTAGAGCCGTCCCAGTAATCACAACGATACCAAGGAGGTGAACCTCATGGCTAAAGCATGGCACTGAATATCTTTTGAAAGCCAAGGGGAAAGTATGGCGCAAGTGGTGGGTCTCCAGAAAAGAGTCCAATCGTACCATTTATGCAGCTCTAAGACATCGATGCAACATCAAGGTGAAAGGGAGCAGGAGGTCGTTTCGAACGAATCCTGGCCGGAAGCTTGGGGCGAACCCCCAAGACCTATATCGATTTGTGGCAGGCAGAAAATCTACCATGCGGATAGCTTGCGTCCCGGAAAACCGGAAAGGGGAGAATCTCTCTGGACTAGAGATCGCGGAAGCTCTTAGCGCCACCTTTGACACACAACTGAAAAAGTCACCATCTGACCAAAATTGCCAACTGCCCGACCGACGTTTAGCACTACGAAATGCAGTAGAGTTGCCCAAAATAAAAGTGACTCCTACCACAGTCCTCGAGAAGCCATCAAAGCTCTGCATAACGAAATCACTAGGATGAGATGGCATCCGGCTGGCTTTGTTAGAACAACATGCTGGTGCCTCATGCGGTCCACTCCGTAGCCTGTTTCAATACCCCTTAGACAACTACATGCTTCCATGAGAGTGGAAATGTGTTGTTCTGTCCCCCATCTTCAAGGGCGGAGACAGGCAGACCCTAAAATAATATCGACCCATGGCTCTTCTACCAGAAGAGTCAAAAATAATCAGGAGCCCAGCAGACAACCATGTCACGCAGTACTTGGAAAAGAGGGGAGCGCCAAGTGATGCTCAACATGTTTTTAGAAAAAGCAGGTCCTGAGCCTCATTCTGGCGGCCGGTGAAAAATGGACGACGTGTTGGGACCTCCAAATTACTGTTCATGTTGTTTTCCTCCATCTCGCCAGAGCCTTTGACACAGTCGCGCACACCGTTCTTGTTCGCAAAACATCAAGGGCCAGGTGCTCCCGTGACTACAGGACTATTTTGACGGCAGACAATTCTTCACAGAAGCCGACTTGGAGGACATTATCATCTGGTGTACCACAAGGGGCCGTCCTGAGTCCGCTGCTAGTCCTTAATTTTGTGGACGACCTCAGCTCCCCAATTCTACTGTACGCCGAAGGTGTTAGGTGGTGGAAACCTATGACACCCGAAGCAGAATCAAGCACACTGCAAAGTGATCTGGGATTGTTCGCGGAGTGGGCGGGTATTAATGGACTAGCATTTGATTAGGACAAGCACCGAACTATGCTTCTCTGCACTCCTGACTCTTTGAAAGTACCCTATTCTCTCTGTGGAACACAACTTCCCCATACCACCACGGAGGATCTAGGACTAATATTGGCTGACAAGCTTTACACTAGTTCCAATTACCAAGAAGATACCTCCAGAGCCTATGCAGTACTGCACTTCACGAGCAGACAACTAGTCACCCTAACTGCGGAACTCTATGAGGTTGTACAAGACCTATATACGACCTCACTTAGAGGTCCACAACATAACTGCACCATACCACCATACCTGAAAAGAGATGTGGACCCCCTAGAGAAAGTCCAATGAGGAGCAACAAAGGGTGTCGTAGGAATGAGACAAAAGCCCTAAGAGGACAGGCTGGAAGATCTGGGACTCTACTCTCTTAGCCACTGTAGGTTACATGGTCACTCGATAACAGTCCACCAAATATTGAGGAAACGAAATCATCCGAACGGTGTAATCCTATCAAACGGCCACAGTGGCGATCCTCGTGATAACCCACGGAGAATCGCCTACCAAGGTGAGAAAACCCGAGTGCGCTCACAGTTCTCTCTGCTAGTTTGCAGCCACTGGAGCGCATTGCCTGCCGAGATTGCCACTGCTCCGTCTGTAGACAGCTCCAAGAAGAGGTTGGACGGTTCGCATTCGTCCAGCTGGGATGTGGACTGGCCTGATACAACCTTCCAACTCCGCAAAAATCAGCACGGCCGACCCACTACCGAACCCTTTATAACTCCGCTGTCATCGCGAACTTGGCTCAACCTTATACTTCCTTGTAGGTATCTTCTCGGGTAACTATCTCCTACAAATAGTGTTGATATCTCTGTTCCCATAAGCCGTCCTATGATGTTGTTTGCTCCTTCTCTTCCTACTGACTGTGTTCTCTCACTACTTAGTAACACCTTGCCATATCACCACTCTTACATGAATCTACGGGGGTCTCTTCTTCCGTTCCGTTCCCTTTCACCTTATCGTTTTCCCTTGTTTGCTTTCTTTTTCTCCGCAGTTCCTCTTCCTTGATTTCTCTGGAAATATTTTCCACCTTTTTTACCACCAGTTTGACCAGTTGTCTGCTGACACGACACTTGAGGAACCCACTTGCACCACAGTCCTTCAATAAAACCATACACTCCCTATACCTGTAACCAGCACCCAACCGCCCGTTGGGCCAACCAGAGCTACACTAGTCGAGCGGGTAGACCTATTGCATCGGAATCCACCAAGGCCCAGGAACCATTCCGCAAGACCTTGAAGCGAGCGCGAAAAAGTCAATTGGTTTACACTAGCTTGTAAAAAGATATTGGATATTGGACAGAAGGAGCTCAGTTTTATTAGAATGAATCCAGAACCCACTCAACTTCAAGTCTTACATTCCCACAGAGAATGCTTTGAAATGTATGGTTTTGTTTAGACGTTTGGATGAAGAGTTACAAGTCGTTCAGCGGTTGGTATGTTCCATAGTTGTCTACACAGGGGTTGTGTATTTTTAATCTTTGGGTATTTCCATAAGGTAGAGATGAAGGAGTCACTCAGGATTTTAATCCAAATAACAAGCATATTATTTAATAATCGGATAAAAAATAAAGTGATCAAGATGGATTAGACGAATCAAGTACTCAGTGACACTCAACATGGCTTCGAAAGAGTAGGTCCTGTGTCTCCAACCTCCTGACTGCCCATGATCACTGGAAGGCATGCTGGGATCTCAAGGTCTCGGTCCACGCGATTCTTATGGATTTTACCAAAGCGTCTTATACCGTCTCACACACCATCCTAATATACAAAATAGCTGGGTTAGGTATCCTCAGTCGTGTGCTATCGTGGCTGCAGAACTACTTAGACAGTAGGGAGTTCTGCACAAGAGTCAACAGGGTCCACTCATTTTGGGGAACATCATCGTCCGGTGTCTCACAAGGAGCAATCCTGGCTCCATTGTTGTTCCTACTGTTCGTGAATGACCTCCCGCTGCATATCAGCTCTCCAATTCTCCTCTACGCTGATGACACCAAGTTATGGAGGGCAGTAACTTGTGAAGCGGAATCGTTTGCATTACAGAACGACCTCAAAACACTGGAGGAATGAGCAGCAAATAACGAACTGGGATTTAATCTGGATAAGTGCTGGTCCATGTTTTTCCGCACTCCTGATCTCTAGAAAGTACCCTACTCTCTCTGTGGTTTACGTCTATCCCATACCACAGCAGAAAAAGACATGAGTTTAACGGTGATGGAGAAACTGGACACCAGTTCCAATTAACCAGGTGACGCCTTAAAAGCATACAGTGTACTACACTTCGTGCGCAGACAACTAGGTGCCCTCATCCCAGAGCTTTTTCTTAATCTCTACAAGACTTGCATGCTACCTCACTTGAAGGTCTATAATGTCTTCGCTCCACCACAACTGAAAAGAGGCATGAACCTACTGGAGAAAGTCCAGAGGTGAGCCACAAAAGGGGTTGTTGGGATACAACGAAAACCATATGAGGATAGACTGAAAGACATAGACCTATACTCTCTTAGCTACCGAAGGTTACGAGGTGACTTGGTAATGGCTTAGAAAATACTGAGCAACTCAGGTCAGCCGAACAGAGGATTACTACCAAGAGGCCACTATAGTGATCCTTCTGGAAATCCTTAGAGAATTGCCCACCAAGGGTCAAAAACTCATATGCCTCCACACTTTCTTCCCTACGAGTCTGCGGGCACTGAAGCGCATTACCAGCAGAGGTAGTCTTCGCCCCATCTGTTGAAAGCTTCAAGAAAAGGCTAGACAGTCACACAGAGACCTACGGTCTACCCACATAACTGGAACACTAACTAAATAGAAGAAATCAACTGGTGTCACGCCATTCCAACTATTTTACCTCTACATCAGTTCTCTTTCAACTATAACCATTTAAGCCCTTTCCGTCCCTTCCACTTGCCATGAGTTAGCCTTACCTATCTGAGTTCTTCATATCTTTGCACCCCTTTTCGCCTTACTTGGGTGTAAGTAGGTTACTCCATTAGATCACTTTTCTCTCCTCTTTTGCACACAGATTTTTCTTTCTGGGTTTTCTCTCCACTGTCTCTAACTCCCTAACGACCAGTCCGAACAACCATCAGGCAATTCGACATCCGAAGAAGCGAACTGTACCACAGTCCCAGGTGAACTAACCAACACAACCTCCTGTTCTGAAAAGCCAGAGTTAGAACTGACGAGTGGCTGGATCTACTGCATCGGAGTTTACCGAAGACCTGGAACCGTTTCGCAAGAAGCGAGCAAGAAGAAATCAACTGGTTTACACATGCTCGTTAACAGGTATAAGATATTGGATACATAAGTATCAGATTCAGAAGTATGTGTAAGACTGCAGTTTTTTCGCTGCTGTTTCTCCACAATTTTCTGAGTTGTCTTTCGACCTCGTCCTCTTCTGATCTTTGGAAGTTTGTTTTTCAGGTAACCAAGCGTTGAGGGTCAAAATTCTTGCTGGTACATTGCTTAATATAAGAGTAAAACGTGGGCACTGTGGTCAATTATAATTCCATTTTAGTCTGTTTATTAGAAATATCACACAGTGAAACAGTAGCATTTACTGGATAACGTTTCAGACACAATTTATTGTCTATATTCATTCATTGCATGACGTTTCAGGAAATCCTGAGGAATCGCGATTTCCCCTTGATAGTTTTGAAATTGTCATCGTGAGCTTAATAGTGAATTTTACCGTACAACTCATATCAAAGGTGTCTGCCATCTCTTTAGTGGAGTCATCCTGAAAAGAATTGAGTACGTGCAATTAACTTTGCCATTTGAACATTCATTACTAAATTGACTCTGACTATAACTCATGGATGCAGACGAGAATGGATAAACACTAAATTGCGAGGAAAATGTTCACTTTTTACCCTTACGCAATACTCATCATTCCATTAATGGCTGACAAATGACTGGCAATTTTTTACTTGCATGAGTCATATTTTTACCCTCCTACAGGTTCTGGTACATAGGCCTACCTATTGGCCAATGGTTGACACTTGGTATGTTTCTTGACCTGAAGGTGGTGTTTGCCCCTGTCAACTGTGACGTTTGGTGGCGGCGTCTGACTGTAAAGGGGGTAGGGAGCAAGTATGTAACACTAAAGAAAACTGTCTACCTGAACTCAATCGTGTGAAGGCTTATGGATAGCTATCATCAGAATTGACAACAACTGGTTGTGTCCACCAGGGATGTCCACTGTTCTCGTTCCTATTTAACTTCTTCATAGACGTACTGATCGACATAATCTTAGGTACGTCTGACTTCACAAGGATTGACGGCATGCGTTTCACACCTGTCAAATGTAAGATGATGCTCAGGGACTGGTCTGCTGTAAGTACTGCTAGTTTAATGATGGAAAGTGGTGGTGAAATGTGTCGACCACCCCACTTACTTGGGGAGTCTCACCAGCCCGAACGGCTTGGTTGCCGACGCAATCCCCGCTGGGATACAGAAGACCCGTTTGGTATTTGCCAACTTGCGTGATCTGTGGCGCCGACCGGCGAGATATCTGACTATATGTCGAAGAACGAGTTAACTGCGCTGTGGTCTTCTCTGTCCTATTGTACAGTGGTGAGTTATGGCCGTTAAAAGTAGAAAACTTGAAGCAACTACAGAGTTTTGATCACAGATGTCTTCGTGGCATTACTCGCGTTTGGTGGAATTGCCGTGTGAGCAATGTTAAAGTCAGGCGAAGAGTACTAGAAAAGTCGATTGATAAGGTTGTGAACCTTAGTCAACTGAGATGGCTTGGGCATATACTGCGCATGCCCAGTCACAATTTACCCCGACGCGCCATGCTATGGGAAGCTGAGTTAAGTTGAAAGAGGGTTGATGGTGGCCTGGTGAAGATGTGGCATCAGTTGAAGTCTTTGACTGTTGGTCTGAATTGTGTTTAGAGATGCAGACTGCCTAGTTGGGGTCCCCGAGACGAAAGGAATTGGTGGTTGAGGACTGATTGTTAGTGGCGTAACTAAAAATCGGTCACTGGCGCAGATCTATCGTTGACATCTTAAGCTTGAACATTCTCACTAACTTTTATCTTCAAACTGTTTATTTTCTAACCCAACCTTATTCACTTTAATATCACTGTGAAGTGTGGTAACTTGAGCCGATGTACCTGTGTGCGAAGCTCTGCGTTGATTTTATCAGTCAGTCACTTGTTAAGTGCAGAAGTGACATAGCTGTTGCTGCTTCTGAATGATTACTATGACAGCGCAACTTTTTGACTCCACCAATGTACTTATTCCCTATGTCTTTGTTGTTTGCTCTCTTTTCCTTTCGTATGACCATTGTATTCTCTTATATTTTTCTCTTGTAATATTGTCGAGGTAATTAATTCTGGATTTCCTTGTCGAGTCACTGGACAGACTGGAGAAAGACGATTGGATTCTTTTCAAAAGTTACTAAGCTACCGCATTTCATAAGAAATACGCCCAAGCATTCGCTTCTCTCAGAGTTAGACCTGAAACGAAGGTCTACTACAATGTGGACAGCTGGGTAGTATCAGGAGACCCCATAACCAGTACCGGGTTTTCCTGCATTATAACGTTACTAGACAAAGGACTTTGTGTTCACTGAAGTGGGGATATGCAGTATTAAGAGTTGTGCATTGGTAGTACGATGGAAGCTTTGAAAGCCAAGTTTTTCTCAGAAAGGTATCCTGGTTCAGTTTTCCGTACCCAAGAAAATTGGAGGGGATTGCGATTCACAAGAAGAGAATCGTAGGTAATCAACGGTAAGATGTATATTTTGCGGGAGAAATATCACCATCCGGATCTCAAGACAAAATCGTAGGTTGTATCGTTTGGTCCATATTATCACTTGAACTCCATACAGGTAACCACTTCATGTAATTCAAACTAGTAGTCATTTACTCCATAGATTACGTGGTGATTTGATGGTCGTTAGCTCTACTTCAGTGTCGTCCCAGCTGCCTTTATGTTGGATACTAAATGGATTCATTCCTCGTGCATACAATTAGTCGCTAATATATGCATTTAGGTTTTGCTAGTGTTCCTTGTTTTGTAATTTTTACTTCTATTGGTATTTATTTATTGCGTACATTGTAAACTATATCAACTAGAACTGGTTCATATATGTCGTCTTGTATTCTTTTTCGTGTCAACTTCCTGTTAATCTGATATGGTATTTTTCTAGGTAACGTGTTTTCAATCTTGATTCTACCCCGTTGGTATCATTACTTCGCTCCCCTATTATAGTTACTCAATGTCTTTACCTGCATTTGGAGAATTTGAAGACTTACCATCTTGTTCAACGCTTATCCACATAGAAAGGCTATCAGGTTTGTAGATATTTTTTCGTCGATTTCTTTCAATCCAGTTATTGATCAAGACAAGGTTAATTCCGATGGCGATTCACCACGTATATCGGACATCATTTGCAAGGAGGTGTATTTATCGGGTTTGAACGATAGCAATGAAATAGTTCCCTCAGATTCCAGACACCTGTCCACGAAAATGTTACCAGGTAAACTTCCGTTAGTTTTGAGCATAGCGTTGTCTAACTGTTAAGGATGAAATCGTTTGTAACTGTTCAGTTTTTAAGGTAAAACTATTATATATGCAATCCCAATTGAAGTGACGATTTTTTGTGACACAGTTTTTCTAACCTTTCTAGAAAACCGTATCCTTGACTGAAACCTGTTTTTCTTCGATCAGTGTTCGGTGATCGCAAAAGTAATGTTGTATATGATCCTTACGTTGCTTGCAGTTCCTACTCAACATTAAGACCTAGAACTTGACTCGCTAGTCAACCTAGTTTCCAAATGACACTTCCGTTAGGTGAATAAGTAGGGGATATTAGTTGCTGAGGGCACTCGGTAAGCGTTTCAAACTGTTTGTAATTCGTATCTCAAGTGTCTGACTGCGAATCATCGCCTGTGCACTGATGATTAATCATAACGGTGTGTGCCAACAAGGAATAGAATGGGTGACGCTGTTTACAACCTAACCTCCGGCGACGTCCCGTCACCGAACACAGCTTCCCGGTTCATTGAATGTAGTCAGTTCGGCCATCGATTGTTATGCTGCTGCAGACTAGAGATGGTTCTGGTGATCGCGCCGGTGATTGTCGTTTGTGGTTGATTAGCGGTGGGGGCGTTGTTGTGTGTAGCGGAGTGTTTGTGTACGAATCGGTGAGCAGCTGGTCAGCGATGTTGCTATCGATTCCTTGTTGTTCATTCGGTACTGATTGAAGTTTACCGATGAAGTTTTCAGTGTGTGTTTATTTGGCTGAGCTGATTGTCTTGAGTGTTTTGAGTAGTTGTTGGTTGTGGGAGATGAGTGTTGTTTGTTTTTGTGATGTTGTTGTGTTTTGTTGGTACATTCTAATAATGAAGGGCCATGTGTGTTTTGATTTGCAGAGGTGTCGATGGATTCGGGTGATGGTGTTGTTCGTGTAAGTTGTTTTGTTTTGTGGTAGTTTTTTTAAATTATTTATTGTGTTTGCTTGGAGTTGGTTGTTTTGTGTTTTATTTTGTTGATGAGATGATGTAGGCGTACATGTTGTTGGTGTTGTTTATTGTAGGAGTTGACATGGAGAAGACGGCGACGAAAGTTAGCGAGTGAGCGTAAGACGGCGATTGAAGGTGAGTATGGCATTGGCTTTGTGTGTATTTGTAGGTCGTTCGAAGTTGGTGTTTGTGTATGTGTGTGTGTGTGTGTGTGTGGTGTGTTTGTGTGTTATGATGTGTGAAGGATGGTTGTTTTGCGCTGTTGGGGTTTTTGGGTGGTGTTGTGGTTGTGGGTGAGATGAGTGTGACGGTGATGTTCTCGTTAGTGGTGTGATGGTCGGTTAACGGTTTTTGTTGTGATTGGCTTTACTTTTGTAGGTTCGGTGTCTCCATCGAAGCTGGGTGGGTCTGTGCTTGTGGAGTCTGGAGCTGAGAGAGGTAAGGTTGACGTTGTTTTTCAATGTTTAGGTGGACACGATTTTTTGGGAATGAGTTTTGAGTAATGTAATGTAATATAATGGTACTGATGACTGGTTGAATTTTTTTCCAGAGTCTTCTATTACGGATGTGGTCGGGGCTGTTGAGATTGTGTCAGATGTGGCTGAATCGAATGGTGTCTGCACGTCGACAGTGGTCGCTTCGAAGATGGTGGATCGTGATAAAGAAGGTTAGTGTATTTGTGTCCATCTGGACGTGTATGTGTGTGCATGCTGGATTGAGTGTGTGATGTGTGAAGCTGTAGATGATGGTGTGTGCCTGTGTGAGGATGGAGATGGTGACCGTTCCGTTAGTTGTTTTTTGACTGAGTTGATTGCGATATGATGTGAGTTGAGCTTGCAGGTATTTATTTCAATGTCCGAGAGTGTGCAGCATACATGGTAATCTTGTCGTTGGGTGTGATTTGTCTTTAGGTGGACCGATTGTGTGAGGTTGTATTCGCTTGTGGTTGTGATATTGACGGAGATGGGATTGTGGTTGTGCACCTACGTGTATTGCAGTCATTGTGGTGTGGACGTTGGATAGTGATAGTGATATTGGTGGTGGTAGTGATGGTGATGTTGTTATTGATGATTGTGATCTGATCAGTGATGTTTTGTAGTTAGTGATGGGAGGTGGTGATGAAGTGATTTTTCTGTTGAGTGTTTGTGAGTTGATTTGGTGAGGAGTTGAGTATTAATGGTTGTGGTGTATTGACGATGGTGGGGCATGAGTGTGATGTGGTTTTGTGTGTGTTATTGTTTGTTGGGTTGTTTATGGAGATGTGATGAGTGTTTTGTAGGTTGTGTGAACTATGATTTTGTTAGTTTTGAGGTGTGTGTGTGAAGGCATAGGTGTGGTGTGCTTGTTAACTGTTGTCCACTAGGGAGTTGATTGAGTGAGTTCATTGGATGTTAGTGTGAGTTTTCATGTTGACTGTAGGTTGATGATTGATTCTGGTGATGGAGATGTTTGTGTATTTAGGATAATTGGTTGGTTGTTACAGTGTTGCGTCTGTATTGTTTGGACTGCATGTGGTGGAATGTCGCGTGTATGAGGTTTCAGTAAGGACTTTGGTGAGTGTGTTGTTTTTGAAGGTTATTTTGTTGTGTGTTGTGTGTCGTGTGTTGTTGTTGTTGTTGTTGGTGGTGGTGGTGATGTTGGTGGTGGTGCTTATACTGCTGATGACTGATTGTTGATTTGACAGGCGGGATGTGTTTTTTCAGGCGTAGGGATCACATGGTGTGTGATTAGGTAAGCGTGCTGTGGATGAGACTGTAGAGACAGTGTGTAACGTTAACCGATTGATTTGGTTATGTTATGGTAGTTGTGAATTCAGGAGATGAGGGAGTTGGACCGTCCTCACCGGTCGGTGACTGGACTGGATTTAGATGTGGTTGATGGATTTTGCCTCGATTGAGTGAGTGAATGGCATAGGTGAGAGGATGACTGTGTTTGTTGTTGATGTAGACAGTCATGAGGGACACGAGGAGATAGATGAGATGTGTTTAACTAGTTGAGTTGTAGATTGGTGTTGTGGTGGAGACTAGAGATGGTTGTGTTGATTGTGATTGTGATTGTGATTGTGATTGTGGTTTGGGGTTGTTTGGGGGTGGGGGCGTTGTTGTGTGTAGCGGAGTGTTTGTGTACGAATCGGTGAGCAGCTGGTCAGCGATGTTGCTATCGATTCCTTGTTGTTCATTCGGTACTGATTGAAGTTTACCGATGAAGTTTTCAGTGTGTGTTTATTTGGCTGAGCTGATTGTCTTGAGTGTTTTGAGTAGTTGTTGGTTGTGGGAGATGAGTGTTGTTTGTTTTTGTGATGTTGTTGTGTTTTGTTGGTACATTCTAATAATGAAGGGCCATGTGTGTTTTGATTTGCAGAGGTGTCGATGGATTCGGGTGATGGTGTTGTTCGTGTAAGTTGTTTTGTTTTGTGGTAGTTTTTTTAAATTATTTATTGTGTTTGCTTGGAGTTGGTTGTTTTGTGTTTTATTTTGTTGATGAGATGATGTAGGCGTACATGTTGTTGGTGTTGTTTATTGTAGGAGTTGACATGGAGAAGACGGCGACGAAAGTTAGCGAGTGAGCGTAAGACGGCGATTGAAGGTGAGTGTGCCATTGGCTTTGTGTGTATTTGTAGGTTGTTCGAAGTTGGTGTTTGTGTATGTGTGTGTGTGTGTGTGTGTGGTGGGGTGTGTTTGTGTGTTATGATGTGTGAAGGATGGTTGTTTTGCGCTGTTGGGGTTTTTGGGTGGTGTTGTGGTTGTGGGTGAGATGAGTGTGACGGTGATGTTCTCGTTAGTGGTGTGATGGTCGGTTAACGGTTTTTGTTGTGATTGGCTTTACTTTTGTAGGTTCGGTGTCTCCATCGAAGCTGGGTGGGTCTGTGCTTGTGGAGTCTGGAGCTGAGAGAGGTAAGGTTGACGTTGTTTTTCAATGTTTAGGTGGACACGATTTTTTGGGAATGAGTTTTGAGTAATGTAATGTAATATAATGGTACTGATGACTGGTTGAATTTTTTTCCAGAGTCTTCTATTACGGATGTGGTCGGGGCTGTTGAGATTGTGTCAGATGTGGCTGAATCGAATGGTGTCTGCACGTCGACAGTGGTCGCTTCGAAGATGGTGGATCGTGATAAAGAAGGTTAGTGTATTTGTGTCCATCTGGACGTGTATGTGTGTGCATGCTGGATTGAGTGTGTGATGTGTGAAGCTGTAGATGATGGTGTGTGCCTGTGTGAGGATGGAGATGGTGACCGTTCCGTTAGTTGTTTTTGACTGAGTTGATTGCGATATGATGTGAGTTGAGCTTGCAGGTATTTATTTCAATGTCCGAGAGTGTGCAGCATACATGGTAATCTTGTCGTTGGGTGTGATTTGTCTTTAGGTGGACCGATTGTGTGAGGTTGTATTCGCTTGTGGTTGTGATATTGACGGAGATGGGATTGTGGTTGTGCACCTACGTGTATTGCAGTCATTGTGGTGTGGACGTTGGATAGTGATAGTGATATTGGTGGTGGTAGTGATGGTGATGTTGTTATTGATGATTGTGATCTGATCAGTGATGTTTTGTAGTTAGTGATGGGAGGTGGTGATGAAGTGATTTTTCTGTTGAGTGTTTGTGAGTTGATTTGGTGAGGAGTTGAGTATTAATGGTTGTGGTGTATTGACGATGGTGGGGCATGAGTGTGATGTGGTTTTGTGTGTGTTATTGTTTGTTGGGTTGTTTATGGAGATGTGATGAGTGTTTTGTAGGTTGTGTGAACTATGATTTTGTTAGTTTTGAGGTGTGTGTGTGAAGGCATAGGTGTGGTGTGCTTGTTAACTGTTGTCCACTAGGGAGTTGATTGAGTGAGTTCATTGGATGTTAGTGTGAGTTTTCATGTTGACTGTAGGTTGATGATTGATTCTGGTGATGGAGATGTTTGTGTATTTAGGATAATTGGTTGGTTGTTACAGTGTTGCGTCTGTATTGTTTGGACTGCATGTGGTGGAATGTCGCGTGTATGAGGTTTCAGTAAGGACTTTGGTGAGTGTGTTGTTTTTGAAGGTTATTTTGTTGTGTGTTGTGTGTCGTGTGTTGTTGTTGTTGTTGTTGGTGGTGGTGGTGATGTTGGTGGTGGTGCTTATACTGCTGATGACTGATTGTTGATTTGACAGGCGGGATGTGTTTTTCAGGCGTAGGGATCACATGGTGTGTGATTAGGTAAGCGTGCTGTGGATGAGACTGTAGAGACAGTGTGTAACGTTAACCGATTGATTTGGTTATGTTATGGTAGTTGTGAATTCAGGAGATGAGGGAGTTGGACCGTCCTCACCGGTCGGTGACTGGACTGGATTTAGATGTGGTTGATGGATTTTGCCTCGATTGAGTGAGTGAATGGCATAGGTGAGAGGATGACTGTGTTTGTTGTTGATGTAGACAGTCATGAGGGACACGAGGAGATAGATGAGATGTGTTTAACTAGTTGAGTTGTAGATTGGTGTTGTGGTGGAGACTAGAGATGGTTGTGTTGATTGTGATTGTGATTGTGATTGTGATTGTGGTTTGGGGTTGTTTGGGGGTGGGGGCGTTGTTGTGTGTAGCGGAGTGTTTGTGTACGAATCGGTGAGCAGCTGGTCAGCGATGTTGCTATCGATTCCTTGTTGTTCATTCGGTACTGATTGAAGTTTACCGATGAAGTTTTCAGTGTGTGTTTATTTGGCTGAGCTGATTGTCTTGAGTGTTTTGAGTAGTTGTTGGTTGTGGGAGATGAGTGTTGTTTGTTTTTGTGATGTTGTTGTGTTTTGTTGGTACATTCTAATAATGAAGGGCCATGTGTGTTTTGATTTGCAGAGGTGTCGATGGATTCGGGTGATGGTGTTGTTCGTGTAAGTTGTTTTGTTTTGTGGTAGTTTTTTTAAATTATTTATTGTGTTTGCTTGGAGTTGGTTGTTTTGTGTTTTATTTTGTTGATGAGATGATGTAGGCGTACATGTTGTTGGTGTTGTTTATTGTAGGAGTTGACATGGAGAAGACGGCGACGAAAGTTAGCGAGTGAGCGTAAGACGGCGATTGAAGGTGAGTGTGCCATTGGCTTTGTGTGTATTTGTAGGTTGTTCGAAGTTGGTGTTTGTGTATGTGTGTGTGTGTGTGTGTGTGGTGGGGTGTGTTTGTGTGTTATGATGTGTGAAGGATGGTTGTTTTGCGCTGTTGGGGTTTTTGGGTGGTGTTGTGGTTGTGGGTGAGATGAGTGTGACGGTGATGTTCTCGTTAGTGGTGTGATGGTCGGTTAACGGTTTTTGTTGTGATTGGCTTTACTTTTGTAGGTTCGGTGTCTCCATCGAAGCTGGGTGGGTCTGTGCTTGTGGAGTCTGGAGCTGAGAGAGGTAAGGTTGACGTTGTTTTTCAATGTTTAGGTGGACACGATTTTTTGGGAATGAGTTTTGAGTAATGTAATGTAATATAATGGTACTGATGACTGGTTGAATTTTTTTCCAGAGTCTTCTATTACGGATGTGGTCGGGGCTGTTGAGATTGTGTCAGATGTGGCTGAATCGAATGGTGTCTGCACGTCGACAGTGGTCGCTTCGAAGATGGTGGATCGTGATAAAGAAGGTTAGTGTATTTGTGTCCATCTGGACGTGTATGTGTGTGCATGCTGGATTGAGTGTGTGATGTGTGAAGCTGTAGATGATGGTGTGTGCCTGTGTGAGGATGGAGATGGTGACCGTTCCGTTAGTTGTTTTTTGACTGAGTTGATTGCGATATGATGTGAGTTGAGCTTGCAGGTATTTATTTCAATGTCCGAGAGTGTGCAGCATACATGGTAATCTTGTCGTTGGGTGTGATTTGTCTTTAGGTGGACCGATTGTGTGAGGTTGTATTCGCTTGTGGTTGTGATATTGACGGAGATGGGATTGTGGTTGTGCACCTACGTGTATTGCAGTCATTGTGGTGTGGACGTTGGATAGTGATAGTGATATTGGTGGTGGTAGTGATGGTGATGTTGTTATTGATGATTGTGATCTGATCAGTGATGTTTTGTAGTTAGTGATGGGAGGTGGTGATGAAGTGATTTTTCTGTTGAGTGTTTGTGAGTTGATTTGGTGAGGAGTTGAGTATTAATGGTTGTGGTGTATTGACGATGGTGGGGCATGAGTGTGATGTGGTTTTGTGTGTGTTATTGTTTGTTGGGTTGTTTATGGAGATGTGATGAGTGTTTTGTAGGTTGTGTGAACTATGATTTTGTTAGTTTTGAGGTGTGTGTGTGAAGGCATAGGTGTGGTGTGCTTGTTAACTGTTGTCCACTAGGGAGTTGATTGAGTGAGTTCATTGGATGTTAGTGTGAGTTTTCATGTTGACTGTAGGTTGATGATTGATTCTGGTGATGGAGATGTTTGTGTATTTAGGATAATTGGTTGGTTGTTACAGTGTTGCGTCTGTATTGTTTGGACTGCATGTGGTGGAATGTCGCGTGTATGAGGTTTCAGTAAGGACTTTGGTGAGTGTGTTGTTTTTGAAGGTTATTTTGTTGTGTGTTGTGTGTCGTGTGTTGTTGTTGTTGTTGTTGGTGGTGGTGGTGATGTTGGTGGTGGTGCTTATACTGCTGATGACTGATTGTTGATTTGACAGGCGGGATGTGTTTTTTCAGGCGTAGGGATCACATGGTGTGTGATTAGGTAAGCGTGCTGTGGATGAGACTGTAGAGACAGTGTGTAACGTTAACCGATTGATTTGGTTATGTTATGGTAGTTGTGAATTCAGGAGATGAGGGAGTTGGACCGTCCTCACCGGTCGGTGACTGGACTGGATTTAGATGTGGTTGATGGATTTTGCCTCGATTGAGTGAGTGAATGGCATAGGTGAGAGGATGACTGTGTTTGTTGTTGATGTAGACAGTCATGAGGGACACGAGGAGATAGATGAGATGTGTTTAACTAGTTGAGTTGTAGATTGGTGTTGTGGTGGAGACTAGAGATGGTTGTGTTGATTGTGATTGTGATTGTGATTGTGATTGTGGTTTGGGGTTGTTTGGGGGTGGGGGCGTTGTTGTGTGTAGCGGAGTGTTTGTGTACGAATCGGTGAGGCAGCTGGTCAGCGATGTTGCTATCGATTCCTTGTTGTTCATTCGGTACTGATTGAAGTTTACCGATGAAGTTTTCAGTG